>BSWB01000003.1:85994430-87244430 GCA_033239125.1 Fagopyrum homotropicum | reverse complement strand
ATGGAAGAATTGTATGGTATTTATAGGAATTGTGGGTATTAATTTATTTTTTTTTAATTAAACTAATATTACCAAAAAAAAAAAAATTAAAATACACATCCAACGGCTCTAAGAGCCGTTGGGATGTGGGGCCCACCGGCTAATAGCCGTTGTGGGCCAAAGAGCCGTTGGCAAAAGCCAACGGCTCTTTTTTTTGCCAAACCGCCGGTTTGAACCGCCGGTTTAGGTTTGGTCTAGAACCAAATCTAAACCTAAACCATAAACACCCGGTTCAACCAAACCGGCGAACCTAAACCGCCGGTTTGGTGAAACCGGCGGTTTACGCCGGTTCACAAACTGCTAGTTCGGCGGTTTGGTTTGAACCGGACCCAACTCTAATCTGACTGCCCTATATTGTACTTATCAAAGACTCAAACCTCTAGAAGACTCAACGCTGTCATTCTCACCTTTACCTTTTGTTGAAGCGTGGGCACGTGTTTTTAATCGTGGAAGCTTTACCGAATGATAACAACAACCTCATCCGTAAGGATAAAGATATCAAATGTAGTATATTCGGCTATCAAATTTATAGGGACCGTGTCTGTTTGGGTATAGACGGTAGAAATTATGCTAAGTAAAAGGGAGAAGGGAAAGTGAAAAGTATAACTTTGAAGAGGTTTGAGAAAACGAGAAAAATAATAATTGTTGTAGACAAGAATAAAGAGGGGGTGATCTAAGGAAAAAAAAAAATGAATTTTCACTATAATGAATTCAAATAATGTTGCATATATGAAACTCATCAACATTGATATTTGAACTTTGCAGGTAACTATCTAAAATAGTTTTTGACATAGACAAACAAAGACCGTGCTTTTCAACTCGCGTAATTCTCAATCCAACGGTTCGACAAGTATAAGAAAACCCATTAAAACTTAGAAATCTGAAAAAGATCAAGACCAACCTTCTCTTTTAGCTCTTCAGTTACAAAAATGTACAAAGACTGAAATTTTAATACGATAGTTAGAAATCCTTGAGGAAATGATAAAACATTACTCTCAAAACCAAGTTCTTTTCAATAAATCCGATAAAACGCCCTTCACTTGTGGCTCTTTACTTGCTTTTATCTAAACGAGTTATAAACACCACTTCTTTCGAAGGTAAATAAAATGTGGGAATGAAGCATTTTGAAAAGAAGCAATATCACAATCTGAATTCAAAAACATATATGTAATAATAAATCAAACCATGAGGGATCATCTAATCCTTAGATCAAGAATAAATAGTCAAACATGATAAAAGAAAAGACTTTCATAAATATCAAAGCTAGAAAGTACTTACGTAACAAAGGAAAGGAAAATCTAACTCTATTGTGCCGCGGTGCGGACTTGGAACTCCGAAAACCGTAATCGACCGCTCAATAGCGGGATCCCTCTATCTATATATAATGTTTACATTAAACCCTAGGGCGGACACATGAAGCCCAACCCATAAACATAAAATAAAGTAGGAGAAAATATGACTTTGACGTCTCAGGAAAGAATTACGGTTTTCAAGGGAGCAATACAGTTCAAGGAAAAATAGTATATGGCTTTCAGAGCGTATAAGTTTTACAGATAAACCGTATTTGCATTTACACATAACCCATATTTGTCTTTTGCAACTTTTTGAGAGTTTAGTAAAACCGACTTTCCCCCGTTGCTCTAGTTGGAACCACAAGACTCATGATTACTACTTCAAAGCTCTTTCAAAGGTGTATAACTTTGCCGTTGATAAAATTGTCCAAATTCAAAGGCAGTGGCAGAGCCAAAAAGTTTTCGTTGGGGGCACACTTTTTTTAATAAGATATGTCGCATATTAAGTTTGAAATTAAACAATAAAATGCATAAATTAAATAAATTAAAAAGTTTACTTAATTTTTGTACTATAAATTAGAGCTTTTAATTTTTTTTTACTTAGATGAAATTTAAAATTATTTTATATATTTAGTTTATTTTATAAATATATTGTCCAATAATTTAGATAGTGGTTGATGAATTATTGTATTAAAAATTATATTAATTTTATTGTATTAGTTAAGAGATAATGAAATAGTAAAGATCATTTAATCTCTCCATCTAAATATATTGTAATTTGTTTAAAATAAAATCAAAAACTTGTTCGCTCCAAAAGGTGTGTGCAAGCTTTAAAATTTATAACCGAAGAAGTATGCTTGAACAATATGCGAACCCGCAGTGTACGGATCAATTGTAATAAAAGAAAGAATTCCAGGGGTCGAACACAGTGACTATGGTGAAACAAAACACGGAATCAGGTTGTCTAATATGCAAATGACTACAAATTAAAGCAATCAAAGATGATATAAAGTCAGATAAAGGGAATGCGGATTCTAGGGATTAAAGCATCTAGTTGTGGCTCCGACTCAAGATCTCAAAAGATAACGCAGACAAAGCTGAGGTTTGCAAAGGGAAGATGTTTCTAAGGTGGGAATAGATCATTGAGTAAGTCTCACTACTCACTATCCCAAACCAAAGTTCTATTACCGGGTAAGTCTCAAGGTACTAAGGAAATGAACTATAATCTCAAACCAACCTTTACCGGGTAAGTCTCAGGCTAACTCACAAAGATGGGATGAAGGCACACTCAAACCCCAATAAAGGATAAACCTTTATTACCTACACTCATGATCTTAGGTAAACAAACAAAAGAATTACCGGGTAAGTCTCATCCTAAGCTTGCGTTGAACCAGGAAAGGCATAATAAGGATAGGATTTGACAAACTTAAACTCTTAACTCAGATAAGGTTCAGGAAAGGTTCACCTCACTCAGTTATATTCCATCCCGGCCGAGATGTTCAATGACTGACCGAGGTGTTCTACGGTTAAGGTAAAGACTCGAGCTTTCAAGGTCCTGATGGGATTAAGATTATTCTATCATCGTCTTTCCCACAACTTTCAGCCAATCACACTAGAATCGCATAAGAAACTTAGCCAACAATCATCATGATAACGATAATCAAATTTATAGAGAAGGAATCAATATTCAAACAAGAAAACCTTAAGAAAAAGGTCTCAATAACTAAATCGAACAAGTAACAAACAAGTGTTCCTCAGTCACAAATCAGCAAAGACAATAAACAAAAAGCAATCTAAGAAGATATTACAAACTCCTTCAAAAGCCAACTCCAACTATGATTCCTTCATTCCTTGAACTTCAACCTTCAATTCTTCCTTCAAAACTTCATTCAAAACTCTTCAGAAAATCCTCCAGAAAATCTTTGATCCGAAGATGGCTGAATTATAGAAAATCCAACCCTTTATATAGGAGAATTATCTTCCAAAAATAAAATATCTTAAAAAGATAATTTCCTATAAAAATATATCTCTATCTCTTAAAATAAATCATCCAAATATAATATCTTCCTTCTAGAAATCCAGCAAAAAATATAAGATATCCTCCTTCTAAAAATAGAATATCTCAGCCAAAAATAAAGATCTCCCCGGCGGCAGGGTGTTCGCCTCGGTAGGGATGCTCCTCAAGATCACCTCGGCCGAGGTGAACTGTAGCTGAACGAGGTGAATCTCACTGAATGTAGAATCTCTCAAATCTGATCCAAAGTCAATCTTCTTAATCATTTCCATGCTTCCTGAGATCTTCTCAATGCTCCAGAATGTAGCTCCAATGACTCCTTAGCTTCCTTAGCTCCATTTTCGTCCAAAACGTGCCATTTTCCCTATAATTACAACGAAACTAGGTGTAGACCCCGATTCCCGCAAAGGTAGACAAAACAACAGTATAATCAAAGAATATACATCCATACATGCAAATTTATGAAGATAAAACGTCTAAACCAATCCCAAAATATAGACTATAATACATGCTATCAAAATACCCCATACTTGTCCCTTGCTTGTCCCCAAACAAGTTCCAAATCTTAGATACAAGATAGAATGGATTTTAAGTAAGCAATTCAAAACATTTTGGTGGTGTGCTCCACTCATAGATCACTCTAAGAGAATGCTTCATGACAAATAAAATCAAGACATAATCAAAACATTTTATAAATATAGGGAAGCTTTTCATCTTTACATAAAATCATAGAATGCATAATAAATCATATTTATCGAAATCAATCATGTATAATCCAGTTTAAACCACCAAGTCAATCAACAAGCTCGAGGTCTCAAGGGCTTCCAAAAAGGTCAAAAAACGTGTCAGGGTGGGATGGATATAGGGTAATGTGGTACTAGAATCCGGAAATAGGATCTTACTTCACTTTCTTTGAAACTCAACATCATCCACCAATAAGCTTTGCCTACTTCGCTTTACTTTTTGGGATGCATAGACAGAGGTGCACAATAACCGAAGCCTAGGAGATTAGCAATCATCAATTTCTCGAGATGCCTTAAACCCTTGATGCACATACCATGACCCGTTAGGAATACCGCTCAATCCTGTTGGAGATTTGGGCTAAGTCTTCATTGTAACCGTTGAGCTTGTCTTGAGACAAGGTGCAATGAGTTATTCACATGTGTGTCACTATGGTCTGGGTTGCGGGAGGCAAGCCAAGTGACCGGCACTAAGAACAACTAGTATTATAAGGGGAGTCGAATCAAAGCAAGGTGATTCACGACAAGGTCAACTTGTGCTAGCTTTTAGAAGGCCGACGTTTGAGGCTTTTTAGCCACATTTTATCGGCACACCTTTGGTTCTTAGGCCTTATATTGGCTAAAGAATATGTGGTTAAAAACTGGGAGCAATCCAAGCTCAAATGCTTAGTGAATGTCAATGAAGCAGCTAGTGAGCTTCTTAAGGAGCTACACTAGCTTGAGCTAAGATATTGAGTATTTGAGGATCTTGGAGCTTACCCTAGCTATATTAAAGTGAATGAAGCTCATTGGAAGTGTTTGGACCAAGAAAAATAAGCTAGCTCTAAGCTAGCTCCGGGGAGCGGTTTTGGGCTCCCTATGTGGGCCTCGGGCCTCGGGCTTTCTAGGTCTTCAAGGCCCATCTTCCAAGTAACTTCCAAGTAACTTCCATAACCGTTTTTAACCGCTTTTAACCGCTTTTAACTCCCAAAAACCGTGCCCCCCTATGCCTATAAAAGGGAGAGCCATTTGCACTTGATTCTACATTCGTTTTTACAACAATAAAGCTTCTAGTTCCATTGTATTGACATTGGATAGGCCTTCTTATAAGCTTGTTTGCAAAACTCGAAAGACCATTATAGTTCCTTTGTATTGACAAAGGATAGGCATCCATCTTAGTTTGGTTTTGTATTGATAAAACCTAGGAATACCCTTTCTACAAAGTAAGACAAGTAAGTCTCTTACTTAGTCTTTGTAACGTGTAACGTTTTATCCCACTAAGGTATTTGGATATTCCCGGTGTAGGGGAGAATACACTTAGAAGGAAAATTCATTTATGAATGACTCATTACATTATCCAAGTCAATGGTTTTAACATATAACAATCGGTTTATAAGACGTGTAATTGAACTTAACTTCTATTAGAGTTTTGTCTACTCCTTTTTGGAGATTACAAACTCTTGCTTGAGTTTTGTCTACTCCTTTGGAGACTACAAACTCTTGATTGAGTTTTGTCTACTCTTTTGTGGAGATTACAAACTCTTGGTTGAGTTTTGTCTACTCCTTTGGAGACTACAAACTCTTGACTGGGTTTTGTCTACTCCTTTGTGGAGATTACAAACTCTTGGTTGGGTTTTGTCTACTCCTTTGTGGAGATTACAAACCCTTGGTTAATAACTAGTTTTTTAGTTCAAGATAATTATATTAATTTGTTTGGCAATTGGGAGAACCGTCTACTCACATAAGTGAGACTACGGCCCTTTGGTCTAAAACCGGACACCGAAAATCCAACAATCTTCTAAGTGTATTTATTGTTAATTGTTTTGTAGGATTGGATTGATCAATAATGAGTAAGACGTTAATGACAGAAATGACTTCTCGTTTTGGGAAGTTGGATAAGTTTGAGGGTGTAGACTTTAGGAGGTGGCAAAAGAAAATGCACTTCCTCTTGACTACACTAAAAGTCGCTTATGTACTCACTACACCTAGACCGGCCGAGCCGGTTGATGATATGGTGGAGGAGATAGAGGTTGTCCGACGAAGGAGCAAATGGGATAATGATGACTACATATGTCGTGGTCATATACTCAATGGCATGAGTGATGCATTGTTTGATGTCTACCAAAGTGTAGAGTCATCAACATCAATATGGGATCAACTGGAGTCTAAGTACATGGCGGAGGATGCTTCATCTCGCAAATTCTTAGTCTCGGATTTTAACTCATATAAAATGGTGGACTTAAGGCCGGTAATGGAACAATACAATGAATTGCTCCGGATTCTTGGGAGGTTCACTCAACATGCCATGCATATGGATGAGGCCATTGCGGTTTCGTCTATAATGGATAAGCTCCCCCCTTCGTGGAAGGACTTCCGCCATGTGCTAAAGCACAAGAAGGAAGAACTCACGTTGGTGGAACTTGGCTCTCACCTTCAAATTGAACAAGGCCTTAGGGCACAAGAAGGGGGACTCAAGAAGGAAGATAAAACTTCTACTTCCCACGAGGCCAACATGATGGATGGCAAGGGAAAAAGGAAGAGGTTCAAAGGAAAGGACAAAGGCAAGGACAAGGGAAATAAGTCCAAGAAGTCCAAAAAGGATAATGTTGACAAGAAACCAAAAGGTTCTTGTTGGAAGTGTTGCAAGACTGGCCACTTTAAGCGGGATTGCAAGGTTAAGGACGATGGATCCAAGGGTGGAGGCCAAAGTGGCCAAAACCCCTCAAACCAAGGTGACTCACTTATGAGTCCTGATTCTAACTTTGATATAAATTCTGATTTGAATTATGTGTCATTGACTTTTGAATGTTTGTCCATGCAGGATGATGACCTTGGATGGTGGGTGGACTCGGGTGCAACAACTCATGTTTGCAAAGATCGGCGTTGGTTCAAGACATACGCTGTTGCAAACGATGGAGCACTCATACATATGGGAAACGAGTCTACCACCCCCGTTCTAGGAAGAGGACGGGTTGATCTGTACTTCACAAGTGGCAAGACTCTAGTCTTGTCAAATGTACTACATGCACCGGCCATTAGAAAGAATGTGGTTATCTGGTGGTGTACTCAATAGGCTTGGCTTCAAACAAGTCATAGAAGCCGACCGCTATGTATTATCTAGGAGAGGAACATTTGTAGGCTTTGGCCATTGGAACAATAATATGTTTCTTCTCTCTTTATGTAATAAACTTTCTAATAGTAATATAAACAAGAACAATTTGTTTACATTGTCTTCTTCTTCTTCTTCTTCCAATTGTGATTTTGTTAAATGGCATGCACGACTTGGACATGTTCATTTTAAGCGTATGAATGACATGACTAAGGATGGTAGTTTACCTAAACTTGACTTGCCAAAAGACAAGTGTAAAACGTGCATGTTGACCAAGATAACAAAACTTCCATTTCCTAGAGTTGAAAGAGAACAATCAATGCTCGGCTTAGTCCACTCGGATCTAGGCGACTTGCACTCTACTCCTTCATTAGGAAAGAAGAAGTATTACATAACATTCATAGATGATTACTTTAGGTATTGTTACGTATATCTACTCTTTGCAAAGAGTGATGCCTTAGACAAATTCTATGTATTCAAGAATGAATCTGAGTTACAACAAGGTACCTTAATAAAAAGACTACGCACGGATCGTGGTGGTGAATTTATGGATAAGGAATATTTCGAGAGTGTCGGGATCATACATGAGACCACGGCACCTTACACACCACAATCAAATGGTGTGGCCGAACGAAAGAACCGAGTGCTTAAAGAGATGGTCAATGCCATGTTATCTTACTCGGGTCTTAAGCATTCGTTTTGGGATGAAGCTATGCTCACGGCAAACTACTTGCTTAATCGTGTTCCAAACAAAAGAAGCAAGAAGACTCCTTATGAACTATGGTTCAAAAGGAAGCCAAACCTACATTACTTACGAGTTTGGGGATGTCGAGCCATAGTAAGGCTCAATGACAACAAACGTAAAACTTTAGGTGAAAAAGGTGTTGAGTGTGTGTTCATTGGCTATGCAGAACACTCCAAAGCTTATAGGTTCTATGTGATAGAACCAAATGACTTCATCTCGGTTAATACCGGAATAGAGTCTAGGGATGCCATCTTTGATGAAGATCGCTTCACCTCGGCTCCTAGGCCTAGGGAAGTGATCAACATGACTTTAGATGAGGAACACCCAAACAAGCATCGTAGGATTCAAGATGAATCATGGGAAGCGTCCCACGGGCTTGACTTGCCAGAGATTGCTCCTATGAGCAATAATTTGTCCCAAAAATCAATTTTCCAAGTGTTCTTGGTTGAAGGGTCAAGGGATAATGAAATGGATCGTCACTCTTACTTTCATATGGATGAGGATCCAAAGACATTTGATGAGGCCATGAAGTCTCTAGATGTTGCCTTTTGGAAGGAAGCAATCCAAGAGGAGATGGACTCCATTATGGGCAATCATACATGGGAGTTAGCCAACCTTCCTTCCAGTTGCAAACCTTTGGGATGCAAATGGATCTTCAAGAGGAAGATGAAAGTTGACGGTTCCATTGACAAGTTTAAAGCACGCTTGGTCATCCAAGGCTTTAGACAAAGGGAAGGTGTCGATTACTTTGACACATATGCTCCGGTGGCTAGGATTACAACCATTAGGTTATTAATAGCTATGACGGCTATACATAATCTAGTGATTCATCAAATAGATGTCAAGACAGCATTCCTTAATGGTGATCTAGATGAGGAAGTGTATATGAGACAATCTGAAGGGTTTGTTATAAAACGACAAGAGCACAAAGTATGTCGCTTGGTCAAATCCTTGTATGGACTAAAGCAAGCTCCAAAACAATGGCATCAAAAGTTTGATGATGTTGTATTGTCAAATGGATTTAAGATAAATCAAGCTGACAAGTGTGTCTATAGTAAGTTTGATCATACCGGTCAAGGTGTGATCATATGCTTATATGTTGATGACATGTTGATCTTTGGAACAAACCAAAGACAAGTAGATCTTACTAAGGATTTCTTTTTCACTAAGTTTTCTATGAAAGACTTAGGTGAGGCGGATGTTATTCTAGGCATAAGAATCAAACGTGATGCTAAAGGCTTAAGCCTCACGCAATCACACTACATTGAGAAGATTGTCAAACGCTTCCAATGTGATAAAAGTACAATTGTTAGTACTCCTATGGACTCAAGTGAGAAGTTGATGCCCAACCAAGGATCAGCTGTCTCTCAACTTGAGTATGCACAAGTAATAGGATGTTGCATGTATGCAATGACAAGCACTAGGCCAAATATTGCTTTTGCTATTGGTAAATTGAGTAGGTACACAAGTTGTCCTAGCTCACAACATTGGAAGACACTAAGGCGTGTGCTTAGGTACCTCAAGGGGACCATGGGTTTTGGCATCTTGTACAGTAAGTATCCTTCAGTGATAGAAGGCTACTCGGATGCGTCATGGATCACTAATCTAGATGATCACTCATCCACCACAGGATGGGTTTTCTTGTTAGGTGGTGGTGCCATTTCGTGGGCTTCAAAGAAGCAAACATGCATCACAACCTTGACCATGGAGTCCGAGTTTGTGGCACTTGCCGCTGCCGGCAAGGAAGCTGAATGGCTAAGAAATTTGGTTCTAGAAATTCCTCTATGGCCAAAACCGGTTTCTCCTATCTCGATTCATTGTGATAGTGCAGCTACGTTGGCTAAAGCTTATAGACAAACGTACAATGGGAAATCAAGACATCTTGGTGTGAGACATAGCTCGGTTAGAGAGCTCATAACTCACGGTATAATATCGGTCGATTTTGTGAGAACCCACAATAATCTAGCCGATCACTTAACCAAGAGCTTGGCTAGGGACTTAGTTCAAAAGTCAGCCAAGGGGATGGGGTTAACGACCTAAATTGATAACGACTTGTCGTGGGACACCCAATTCGCCTATGGCTTGATGCCTTAGTCGAATTCAATGAGGAAAGCCCATTCCAAGAAGTTGTGAGCATAAAATGTCAATCCAAGGTAATGCTCTATGCCTATATAATATGTATAGTTTGAAATATGTAATTTCTTAACAACTCTTTTGAAAAATTGCAATTATAGGTGCAAGATCAAAAGAGAGTTGGCTACGTGAACGTGAAGTGTCAAGGCTTCTTCGAGGGAGTAGATGGTCGACTCGCCTATATGTTCATTAAAGGATTAGGACACAATAGCCTTTAAATGTGTCATTTATTTGTAAAGGAAATGTAAATTTCGTGTATGTTGCCTTCATGTACTTAAACAAGTTGAGTGGTTCAATCCATTAGGACACCACAATTCTTTAGTGCAGAATGTGTAATTGTACTAATTCAATAAATTCAATCGAAAGACATTTATGATTATGCGAATATTTTGTTCGGATGTATGTCTATTAAAAGTTTCTTGACTTTGGTCAAATGGGGGAGGAATGTTGGAGATTTGGGCTAAGTCTTCATTGTAACCGTTGAGCTTGTCTTGAGACAAGGTGCAATGAGTTGTTCACATGTGTGTCACTATGGTCTGGGTTGCGGGACGTAAGCCAAGTGACCGGCACTAAGAACAACTAGTATTATAAGGGGAGTCGAATCAAAGCAAGGTGATTCACGACAAGGTCAACTTGTGCTAGCTTTTAGAAGGCCGACGTTTGGGGCTTTTTAGCCACATTTTATCGGCACACCTTTGGTTCTTAGGCCTTATATTGGCTAAAGAATATGTGGTTAAAAACTGGGAGCAATCCAAGCTCAAATGCTTAGTGAATGTCAATGAAGCAGCTAGTGAGCTTCTTAAGGAGCTACACTAGCTTGAGCTAAGATATTGAGTATTTGAGGATCTTGGAGCTTACCCTACCTATATTAAAGTGAATGAAGCTCATTGGAAGTGTTTGGACCAAGAAAAATAAGCTAGCTCTAAGCTAGCTCCGGGGAGCGGTTTTGGGCTCCCTATGTGGGCCTCGGGCCTCGGGCTTTCTAGGTCTTCAAGGCCCATCTTCCAAGTAACTTCCAAGTAACTTCCATAACCGTTTTTAACCGCTTTTAACCGCTTTTAACTCCCCAAAACCGTGGCCCCCTATGCCTATAAAAGGGACAGCCATTTGCACTTGATTCTACATTCGTTTTTGCAACAATAAAGCTTCTAGTTCCATTGTATTGACATTGGATAGGCCTTCTTATAAGCTTGTTTGCAAAACTCGAAAGACCAGTATAGTTCCTTTGTATTGACAAAGGATAGGCATCCATCTTAGTTTGGTTTTGCATTGACAAAACCTAGGAATACCCTTTCTACAAAGTAAGACAAGTAAGTCTCTTACTTAGTCTTTGTAACGTGTAACGTTTTATCCCACTAAGGTATTTGGATATTTCCGGTGTAGGGGAGAATACACTTAGAAGGAAAATTCATTTATGAATGACTCATTACATTATCCAAGTCAATGGTTTTAACATATAACAATCGGTTTATAAGACGTGTAATTGAACTTAACTTCTATTAGAGTTTTGTCTACTCCTTTTTGGAGATTACAAACTCTTGCTTGAGTTTTGTCTACTCCTTTGGAGACTACAAACTCTTGATTGAGTTTTGTCTACTCTTTTGTAGAGATTACAAACTCTTGGTTGAGTTTTGTCTACTCCTTTGGAGACTACAAACTCTTGATTGGGTTTTGTCTACTCCTTTGTGAAGATTACAAACTCTTGGTTGGGTTTTGTCTACTCCTTTGTGGAGATTACAAACCCTTGGTTAATAACTAGTTTTTTAGTTCAAGATAATTATATTAATTTGTTTGGCAATTGGGAGAACCGTCTACTCACATAAGTGAGACTACGGCCCTTTGGTCTAAAACCGGACACCGAAAATCCAACAAATCCGACTTTGGCAAGACACAAACACCCGACTATGTGAAAGGTGCCGAGTCACATATCATCATGATTGACTTCCCCAAACCTAATTGTTTCTTTCTAACACTTTCAGCCAACATCTCAACTTCACTTTCACTTGCTTTTCTTTGCTTGCTTCCAAATTCTCGGATAGGTAAAGGGAGGCAAATATGTATATGAGGGGCTAAAGCATGGTCAAGAAGAAGAAGAGAAGATAATGAATTGCCTTAATCATCCCAGGAAGAATGTGATAGAACTCATCATGTGGTGTCAACCTTCAAATCCAACATAATTTTGATAAAACAAAGTATTAAACATGCTAAAATTTTAAACAAAGCATTTTTCAACTTAAACATATCATAAAACCTTTCGAGCATATAAAGATTTCAAAACCAATATGCAAATAGAATCATCATTAAGGTCATATCCAGGGAAGAATCACAAAACGTTTCGAAAAACTCTCAGTTAAGAACCCACCTCGATCGAGATGTTCTGACGTCATCCGAGGTGGCTAACCTCGATCGGCCATGAACATCCGGTCGAGGGCATAAAAAAATTTTCAAACCAATTTTTGACGTTTTTCTCAAACAAAAACCTGTATGTATGCATGTAATGGCAGATAAACACATAAAGCCAAGTAAAGCAGAATAAGATCGTAATATCCGGGATTCATACAAACATACACACATAAGTCAAGTAAGATACATCCAAATACCCCATATTTGGGACACATTGTCCCAATATGTCAAATATAAGTCTAGGAAACCGAAAACTCATCGGACCTAGCTGAACTGCATAATAAATAAAGAAAGAAAACCATGCAGCTCTAATCCTCGTCAGCTGGCGGTGGTGGTGGATATGGAATGTAGGGGTATTGGGTCGGATCAAAGGGATAGCCCATCATCTGCTAGTGCTGAATCTCCATCATACGTCTAGTGCAGTGTTGGCTCTCCAACATCTAATGCGTCTAACCCTCAATATCTCGACGCTGGTCCTCGAAACGCTCATGCATGTCAACGGTCAGTGCTGTGTAAGCATCGATCATCTGATCAGTGAGATCATCAATCCTCTGGTGTGCCTCGGGATCTCTGAACCTGCGGCAGGATCTTCGCTGAGGTGGTGGTGGTGGTTGTGCTGCCTCCTCCTCTGTCGCCATACAAAACATACTCAAAAGCTCCCCCTATCGGACCTTCTGAGGCGTCTCTGTACACGCTAAAAGAGTCTCGCCGAATATCCTATGAGCTAGACGGAAGGCGAGGTGGAAAATGATGCGCTCCCTGGAATCTACGGGTCTCCACCTATCACTGTGCTCAACCACGTGGGCTATCTCGCCCTAGAAATCTTGAGCTACAGATCGGGAAGAAAAATCGGTCACTGTCGGGCTAGGGAAGCCAAAAATCTCTCTGAACTGATCCATAGGCACGATATAGTTTAGGTTCATCAACCGGTACTTGATACTGCTGCGCTTTGGCACGTGAGTGACAGAACTCACGAACTCCATAGTCGGCTCTAAGTAAGCCGGCGCTCTTACCTCCATGAAATCCTCCAGTCCTACCATGGATATCATCGTCCTCAAGTCCTCCGCCATGTGGAGGCACTCGAAGGCAACAACGTCCAGAAAATGCGGTGCAACAATAGGACACCCGCAAATACGATCAAAATCAGCTTGGTGTCGCTCATGGATCACCGGAATCACACACTGAGTTGCAGAAGAAGGAGAGGAACTACTGGTTCTGTCTCTCAAGACCACCTGGCAATCAGATCTACTGCTTATGATTTTTCTGACAGATCACCTCGGTCCCCTGAAGAACACCTCGGCCGAGACACAACCGACCGGACCGAGGCGAAGGGCTGTTCGTTCGCAACTCTCAAATTTGTAAGTTATTTTCCCCCAAATCACTACCAAATGCTTCCTAAGGGGTACTTATACCTTTTTCAATAAGAGACAGTGGCAACCAAAGGCAGATCTGTGCTAAATCAGTAGAAGAAGAAGAGTTAGGGTTTTTGAATGAAATACCCAGATTCTGCAGAATTGGAGCGTTTTTCTTGCTTTTTGATGCTTGAAAACCGATCCTCTTGCTTCCTCCGGTGTAATCGAACCAAAAATCGCAAGAAACAAGCAAGATTTGAAGATTTAAGGGATTAAGGCCGCCGCGGTCGAGGTGCGCTGTTGGGAGGGAAAATGGAGAGAGAGAAAACCGTCTCGCCTTTTATACCCCTCTCTGATTTTGATTTCACCTCGGTCGATGTGGTCCCGACCGGACCGAGGTGTCTGACTGGATGTCAGACCTAGTTGCCTCGGTTACCCCAAGAACATCTCGGTCGAGGTGTTTTGACAGCAATAGAGATGTGTCTCAGTCAAGATCCTTCTTCTCAATTCTCGAACTTCTGTCCTTCCAGTGTAGCTCCTAAGTTGTAATCCTTCCTTAGAAAGTACCTGGTTTATGTCTAGAGGATGCTGAAAACAAAGCAAAGCAAACTATCTAAAACTAAGCTAGAAATGGGAAAAGAAAGCAATACCTTGGGTTGCCTCCCAAGTAGCGCTTGATTTAAGGTCGCTAGCTGGACCGTACATCATCCTCAAACATGCTGGAAGGTGTCCTCACCCCATGCTTCACCTTCATCATGGGGTGAGACAAAGAAGTCTATCCAACGTTCCAACAAATGCAAGTGCTCATCGGGAAATGAATCATCTATGGGTGGGTCATCCTTCTCGAGCAAGGAGGAAGGTAACCGGATGAGGTGATCCGCAACAGAATTCTCGGATCCCTTCTTATCGCGAATCTCTAAGTCAAATTCTTGAAGCAAGAGAATCCAACGAATTAGACGCGGCTTTGCATCTTTCTTAGCGAGCAAGTAACGAATAGCTGCATGGTCGGTGTAAACAATAACTTTTGCTCCTACTAAGTAAGAACGAAACTTCTCAAAAGCATATAAAACCGCCAAGAGCTCCTTTTCGGTGGTGGCGTAGTTAAGTTGAGCTTCATCTAGCGTCTTGTTCGCTCCAAACGGTGTGTGCAAGCTTTAAATTTATAACCCTAGACTTAAGCTTAAAACAAGGATGCGAACCCGCAGTGTACGGGTCAATCGTAGTAAAAAGCAAGAAATTCCAGGGGTCGATCACAGGGACTCGGTGAAACAAAGTCAATAACGGTAAGCTTCGTGAATACTAACCACAAGAGCAATTAACACAATCAAAGATGAATAAGAAGTCAATAAAGCAAACATGCAATTCTAGGGATTAAAGCGTCTAGTTGCGGTTCCAACTCAAGATCTAAAGATAAGCGGACAAAGCTGAGATTTTTGCAAGGGGAAGGTGTTACTAAAGTGGAATAGATCACCGGGTAAGTCTCACTACTCACTAATCCAAAACCGTAACTCCTATTACCGGGTAAGTCTCAAGGAATTAAGATAAAGAACTATAACCTCAAACTAACACACCATCTAAGAGAATAGAATCAACCTTTACCGGGTAAGTCTCAGGCTAACTCACAAAGATGGGATGGAAGCACACTCAAACCCCAATAAAGGATAAACCTTTATTACCTACACTTATGATCGTTGGTACACAAACTAAGGAATTACCGGGTAAGTCTCATCCTAAGCTTGCATTAAACCAAGAAAGGTGTAATAAGAATAGGATTTGGCAAACTCTAACACTTAACTCTCAGTTTAGGATCGGATAAGCCACCTCGGTTAGCCAAATTCCATCCCGGCCGAGATGTTCATCGACTGAACGAGATGCTTAGGGTTAAGGTTAAAGACTCGAACTTTCAGGGTCCTACTGGAATCTAAGACTATTCTATCATTGTTTTTCCCACAACCTTCAGCCAATCACCCTAGAATCACACAAGGAAATTAGCCACTCATCATCATGAAAGTATTAATCAAATATATGGGAAGAAGGTGAATATTCGAACAAGAAGAATTCAATAAAAAGACTTCAATAACTGAATCAAATATCACAACAAAAGCGTTCCTTGGATAGCAATCCAACAAGACAAGACAACAAGGAAGGGAATTGAAGACAATCTTACAAAACCCTCCAAGAAACTATAAAAGCTATGATCTTCAATCCTCCTTCAACCTTTAAAAAGGTTCTTCAAATCTCCCAACTGGAGTATGGCTGCTGCGTGACTTTCGGTGTAAGCGGGCTGTATGCGAGATGTTGGATTTGTGGAAATCCAACCCTTTTTATAGGAAAATAACCCTCCAAAGATAAAATATCTTAGAAAGATCTTCCCCCATAGAGATAGGTAAAATATAAGATCTTCTTCCTTCCAGGAGCCAAGCCCAAAAATATAAGATCACCTTCCAAAGATAAAAGATCTCAGCCAAGAATAAAATATTCTCGCCGCGTCCTAGGTGTTCGCCTCGGTCGAGTCGGCGTCTCTTGATCACCTCGGTCGAGATGAATCTCTGGTCAACCGAGGTGAGTCACAACTGAATGTGAAATCTCTCAAAACTGGTCCAAAGTGAATCTTAATCCATGGCTATGCTTCCTGGATGGTTCCTTATGCTCCTCAATGTAGCTCCAATGACTTCCATAGCTCCATTTGTTCCTTTTTGATGCAAAACGTGCCATTTTATCTACAATTACAGCAAAACTAGGTGTAGACCTCGATTCTCGCAAATGTAGATGAAATGGTAATATAATTACATAATGTACATACAAACATGCAGATTATGAAAGATAAAACGTCAAAACAAACCCCAAAATATAGACAATAATTCATGCTATCAAAATACCCCATACTTAGCTCTTGCTTGTCTCCAAGCAAGTTCCGCATATAGAAGACAAGATAGAATGGATTATAAGTCATGAAAATCAATGAAAAGTCTTTCAAAAATATTTTTATGGTGTGCTACAATCATAGATCACTCTAAGAGAATACTTCATGGAATTTAAAATCGAAACATGATCAAAACATTTTATAAATATAGGAAAGTTGTTCATCTTTGCAAAAAACCATGGAATGCATAATAAGTCATAATTATCAAAATTAATCATGTATAATCCAGTTTAAACCACTAAGTCAATCAACAAGCTCAAGGTCTCAAGGGCTTCCCAAAAGAAAAGGTCAAGAAACGTGTAGGGTAGGGATGTATGTAAGGTAATGTGGTGCTAGAATCCGGGAAAAGGATGAACTTCACTTCCACTTTGACTTGCAACATCTTCCACCAATAAGCTTTGCTTATTCCACTTTTTTTCTTTTTACTTTACTTTTTGGGATGCATGGACAGAGGTGCACAATAACCGAAGCCTAGGAAATCCGCAATCATCAATTTCTTGAGATGCATCAAACCCTTGATGCACATACCATGACCCGTTAGGAATATCGCTCAATCCGACTTTGGCAAGACACAAACACCCGGCTATGTGAATGGTGCCGAGTTACTCATCTTCATGATTGACTTCCCCAAACCTAAAATTACTTTCTAGCATTTTCACTTCCAGCCAACTTCTCAACTTTAACTTCACTTGCTTTTACCACTTTGCTTGCTTCCAAATTCCCGGATAGGTAAAGGGAGGCAAAATGTATATGAGGGGTTAAGCATGATCAAGAAGAAGAAGAGAGAAGAATGAATTGCCTTGGTCTTTCCAGGAAGAAAGTGAGAGAACTCATGATGTGGTGTCAACCTTCAAATTCAACATAATTTAGATAAAACAAAGTATTAAACATGCCAATAATTTCAAACAAAGCATTTAGCAAACTATCTAAGCTAAACTAGAAAAAGGGAAAAGAAAGCAATACCTTGGGTTGCCTCCCAAGAAGCGCTTGGTTTAAGGTCGCTAGCTGGACCATACGGCATGGGATTACTCAGTGCACTTCGAATGTCGTGGAGTGCTCATCACATCCGCAAAAATCTTCCAAGAAGGTTCCGGTTCCTAACTTCACCGGCAAATGGTAAGATCTCCCACGTACAAGCTTGTACGGTTTGATTCTCACCGGAATCCTTCTAGCCTTCCTGCACTTCAATGGGACATAATCTAGCCTTGCGTCCCATCCTTTCCTTGATCGAGAAAACAATTTCTCAAGAATCATAGCATCTTCCCCATCTATAGCTTGGGGATGGTACAGGGTCCTGAGCATGCGAGGGACCCCATACTTGAACAAGAGACTCTTCATCGCCTTAGTGGTGTAGTGCTTGCCAACTCCACTCCTCATGATCCGAGGAGCTTCTTCTTCCAACAATTTAAGGGAAGACTTCATCTTGATCTTTGGAGGTTCTTTCGAAAGAGACCTCCAACTCTCCGGTGCTTTCCTGAAGAATTCAGAAATTTTAATAGGGAATTCGAATGGAGTAAGAGAACTTACCTTGTAAAGTTCTCTAAAGCTCGGATTAGGTTTCATGTTAGGTTGATAACCAACACATGAAATCTCTCTCAACTCAGTTGATCTTTCTTCCACCTTGGTCACAATCTCAGTAATTTGACCAAGGTTCTCTGCATCTTCTGCTTCTAGTTTTGCAGATTCTTCCATCTCGGCCGAGATCTCTTCCACTTCGACCGAGGTCTCAACAGTCAGATCGAGACCTTCCATATCCTCCTCTTCCTTAGAAGTTTCAGGAGAAATTTTTGGTTCGACTGGGGGAGTGCCTTGGAACGTGCAACACTTCCTTATGCTCCTCTTGCGGCCTAGCATAGGATAGGGTGCTTTCCTTGAGTTCCGCCACTCTCTTCATTATCTTCTCCAATCGTGATTCGAGAGAATCTTCAAGAGGCTGCTCATAAGTGTTTCTAGGGATATTCTTCTCATCCCATATCGCAAGTTCACGCTGAATGGTCTCTTCTCTTTCCCATTCATTGTTGAACCAATAGAAGGAGTACTTCTCCTCCAAGTACTCATAATGGTCCGCCCTAGCACTTTGCCTTGCTATCCCGGCTGGATCAAATGTAGTCATCGGAAATCCTGAAAACTACAAAACTCATAGAAAGAGTAGTTAGTAGCAACAGGGGCAAGTGCCCCGAAAGCAAACCGTAACCGGCTCGGTCTAGACCAAGTCCCCGGCAACGGCGCCAAAAACTTGTTCGCTCCAAACGGTGTGTGCAAGCTTTAAATTTATAACCCTAGACTTAAGCTTAAAACAAGGATGAGAACCCGCAGTGTACGGGTCAATCGTAGTAAAAGCAAGAAATTCTAGGGGTCGATCACAGGGACTCGGTGAAACAAAGTCAATAACGGTAAGCTTCGTGAATACTAACCACAAGAGCAATTAACACAATCAAAGATGAATAAGAAGTCAATAAAGCAAACATGCAATTCTAGGGATTAAAGCGTCTAGTTGCGGTTCCAACTCAAGATCTAAAGATAAGCGGACAAAGCTGAGATTTTTGCAAGGGGAAGGTGTTACTAAAGTGGAATAGATCACCGGGTAAGTCTCACTACTCACTAATCCAAAACCGTAACTCCTATTACCGGGTAAGTCTCAAGGAATTAAGATAAAGAACTATAACCTCAAACTAACACACCATCTAAGGGAATAGAATCAACCTTTACCGGGTAAGTCTCAGGCTAACTCACAAAGATGGGATGGAAGCACACTCAAACCCCAATAAAGGATAAACCTTTATTACCTACACTTATGATCGTTGGTACACAAACTAAGGAATTACCGGGTAAGTCTCATCCTAAGCTTGCATTAAACCAGGAAAGGTGTAATAAGAATAGGATTTGGCAAACTCTAACACTTAACTCTTAGTTTAGGATCGGATAAGCCACCTCGGTCAGCCAAATTCCATCCCGGCCGAGATGTTCATCGACTGAACGAGATGCTTAGGGTTAAGGTTAAAGACTCGAACTTTCAGGGTCCTACTGGAATCTAAGACTATTCTATCATTGTTTTTCCCACAACCTTCAGCCAATCACCCTAGAATCACACAAGGAAATTAGCCACTCATCATCATGAAAGTATTAATCAAATATATGGGAAGAAGGTGAATATTCGAACAAGAAGAATTCAATAAAAAGACTTCAATAACTGAATCAAATATCACAACAAAAGCGTTCCTTGGATAGCAATCCAACAAGACAAGACAACAAGGAAGGGAATTGAAGACAATCTTACAAAACCCTCCAAGAAACTATAAAAGCTATGATCTTCAATCCTCCTTCAACCTTTAAAAAGGTTCTTCAAATCTCCCAACTGGAGTATGGCTGCTGCGTGACTTTCGGTGTAAGCGGGCTGTATGCGAGATGTTGGATTTGTGGAAATCCAACCCTTTTTATAGGAAAATAACCCTCCAAAGATAAAATATCTTAGAAAGATCTTCCCCCATAGAGATAGGTAAAATATAAGATCTTCTTCCTTCCAGGAGCCAAGCCCAAAAATATAAGATCACCTTCCAAAGATAAAAGATCTCAGCCAAGAATAAAATATTCTCGCCGCGTCCTAGGTGTTCGCCTCGGTCGAGATGAATCTCTGGTCAACCGAGGTGAGTCACAACTGAATGTGAAATCTCTCAAAACTGGTCCAAAGTGAATCTTAATCCATGGCTATGCTTCCTGGATGGTTCCTTATGCTCCTCAATGTAGCTCCAATGACTTCCATAGCTCCATTTGTTCCTTTTTGATGCAAAACGTGCCATTTTATCTACAATTACTGCAAAACTAGGTGTAGACCTCGATTCTCGCAAATGTAGATGAAATGGTAATATAATTACATAATGTACATACAAACATGCAGATTATGAAAGATAAAACGTCAAAACAAACCCCAAAATATAGACTATAATTCATGCTATCAAAATACCCCATACTTAGCTCTTGCTTGTCCCCAAGCAAGTTCCGCATATAGAAGACAAGATAGAATGGATTATAAGTCATGAAAATCAATGAAAAGTCTTTCAAAAATATTTTTATGGTGTGCTACAATCATAGATCACTCTAAGAGAATACTTCATGGAATTTAAAATCGAAACATGATCAAAACATTTTATAAATATAGGAAAGTTGTTCATCTTTGCAAAAAACCATGGAATGCATAATAAGTCATAATTATCAAAATTAATCATGTATAATCCAGTTTAAACCACTAAGTCAATCAACAAGCTCAAGGTCTCAAGGGCTTCCCAAAAGAAAAGGTCAAGAAACGTGTAGGGTAGGGATGTATGTAAGGTAATGTGGTGCTAGAATCCGGGAAAAGGATGAACTTCACTTCCACTTTGACTTGCAACATCTTCCACCAATAAGCTTTGCTTATTCCACTTTTTTTCTTTTTACTTTACTTTTTGGGATGCATGGACAGAGGTGCACAATAACCGAAGCCTAGGAAATCCGCAATCATCAATTTCTTGAGATGCATCAAACCCTTGATGCACAAACCATGACCCGTTAGGAATATCGCTCAATCCGACTTTGGCAAGACACAAACACCCGGCTATGTGAATGGTGCCGAGTTACTCATCTTCATGATTGACTTCCCCAAACCTAAAATTACTTTCTAGCATTTTCACTTCCAGCCAACTTCTCAACTTTAACTTCACTTGCTTTTACCACTTTGCTTGCTTCCAAATTCCCGGATAGGTAAAGGGAGGCAAAATGTATATGAGGGGTTAAGCATGATCAAGAAGAAGAAGAGAGAAGAATGAATTGCCTTGGTCTTTCCAGGAAGAAAGTGAGAGAACTCATGATGTGGTGTCAACCTTCAAATTCAACATAATTTAGATAAAACAAAGTATTAAACATGCCAATAATTTCAAACAAAGTATTTAGCAAACTATCTAAGCTAAACTAGAAAAAGGGAAAAGAAAGCAATACCTTGGGTTGCCTCCCAAGAAGCGCTTGGTTTAAGGTCGCTAGCTGGACCATACGGCATGGGATTACTCAGTGCACTTCGAATGTCGTGGAGTGCTCATCACATCCGCAAAAATCTTCCAAGAAGGTTCCGGTTCCTAACTTCACCGGCAAATGGTAAGATCTCCCACGTACAAGCTTGTACGGTTTGATTCTCACCGGAATCCTTCTAGCCTTCCTGCACTTCAATGGGACATAATCTAGCCTTGCGTCCCATCCTTTCCTTGATTGAGAAAACAATTTCTCAAGAATCATAGCATCTTCCCCATCTATAGCTTGGGGATGGTACAGGGTCCTGAGCATGCGAGGGACCCCATACTTGAACAAGAGACTCTTCATCGCCTTAGTGGTGTAGTGCTTGCCAACTCCACTCCTCATGATCCGAGGAGCTTCTTCTTCCAACAATTTAAGGGAAGACTTCATCTTGATCTTTGGAGGTTCTTTCGGAAGAGACCTCCAACTCTCCGGTGCTTTCCTGAAGAATTCAGAAATTTTAATAGGGAATTCGAATGGAGTAAGAGAACTTACCTTGTAAAGTTCTCCAAAGCTCGGATTAGGTTTCATGTTAGGTTGATAACCAACACATGAAATCTCTCTCAACTCAGTTGATCTTTCTTCCACCTTGGTCACAATCTCAGTAATTTGACCAAGGTTCTCTGCATCTTCTGCTTCTAGTTTTGCAGATTCTTCCATCTCGGCCGAGATCTCTTCCACTTCGACCGAGGTCTCAACAGTCAGATCGAGACCTTCCATATCCTCCTCTTCCTTAGAAGTTTCAGGAGAAATTTTTGGTTCGACTGGGGGAGTGCTTGGAACGTGCAACACTTCCTTATGCTCCTCTTGCGGCCTAGCATAGGATAGGGTGCTTTCCTTGAGTTCCGCCACTCTCTTCATTATCTTCTCCAATCGTGATTCGAGAGAATCTTCAAGAGGCTGCTCATAAGTGTTTCTAGGGATATTCTTCTCATCCCATATCGCAAGTTCACGCTGAATGGTCTCTTCTCTTTCCCATTCATTGTTGAACCAATAGAAGGAGTACTTCTCCTCCAAGTACTCATAATGGTCCGCCCTAGCACTTTGCCTTGCTATCCCGGCTGGATCAAATGTAGTCATCGGAAATCCTGAAAACTACAAAACTCATAGAAAGAGTAGTTAGTAGCAACAGGGGCAAGTGCCCCGAAAGCAAACCGTAACCGGCTCGGTCTAGACCAAGTCCCCGGCAACGGCGCCAAAAACTTGTTCGCTCCAAACGGTGTGTGCAAGCTTTAAATTTATAACCCTAGACTTAAGCTTAAAACAAGGATGAGAACCCGCAGTGTACGGGTCAATCGTAGTAAAAGCAAGAAATTCCAGGGGTCGATCACAGGGACTCGGTGAAACAAAGTCAATAACGGTAAGCTTCGTGAATACTAACCACAAGAGCAATTAACACAATCAAAGATGAATAAGAAGTCAATAAAGCAAACATGCAATTCTAGGGATTAAAGCGTCTAGTTGCGGTTCCAACTCAAGATCTAAAGATAAGCGGACAAAGCTGAGATTTTTGCAAGGGGAAGGTATTACTAAAGTGGAATAGATCACCGGGTAAGTCTCACTACTCACTAATCCAAAACCGTAACTCCTATTACCGGGTAAGTCTCAAGGAATTAAGATAAAGAACTATAACCTCAAACTAACACACCATCTAAGGGAATAGAATCAACCTTTACCGGGTAAGTCTCAGGCTAACTCACAAAGATGGGATGGAAGCACACTCAAACCCCAATAAAGGATAAACCTTTATTACCTACACTTATGATCGTTGGTACACAAACTAAGGAATTACCGGGTAAGTCTCATCCTAAGCTTGCATTAAACCAGGAAAGGTGTAATAAGAATAGGATTTGGCAAACTCTAACACTTAACTCTCAGTTTAGGATCGGATAAGCCACCTCGGTCAGCCAAATTCCATCCCGGCCGAGATGTTCATCGACTGAACGAGATGCTTAGGGTTAAGGTTAAAGACTCGAACTTTCAGGGTCCTACTGGAATCTAAGACTATTCTATCATTGTTTTTCCCACAACCTTCAGCCAATCACCCTAGAATCACACAAGGAAATTAGCCACTCATCATCATGAAAGTATTAATCAAATATATGGGAAGAAGGTGAATATTCGAACAAGAAGAATTCAATAAAAAGACTTCAATAACTGAATCAAATATCACAACAAAAGCGTTCCTTGGATAGCAATCCAACAAGACAAGACAACAAGGAAGGGAATTGAAGACAATCTTACAAAACCCTCCAAGAAACTATAAAAGCTATGATCTTCAATCCTCCTTCAACCTTTAAAAAGGTTCTTCAAATCTCCCAACTGGAGTATGGCTGCTGCGTGACTTTCGGTGTAAGCGGGCTGTATGCGAGATGTTGGATTTGTGGAAATCCAACCCTTTTTATCGGAAAATAACCCTCCAAAGATAAAATATCTTAGAAAGATCTTCCCCCATAGAGATAGGTAAAATATAAGATCTTCTTCCTTCCAGGAGCCAAGCCCAAAAATATAAGATCACCTTCCAAAGATAAAAGATCTCAGCCAAGAATAAAATATTCTCACCGCGTCCTAGGTGTTCGCCTCGGTCGAGTCGGCGTCTCTGGATCACCTCGGTCGAGATGAATCTCTGGTCAACCGAGGTGAGTCACAACTGAATGTGAAATCTCTCAAAACTGGTCCAAAGTGAATCTTAATCCATGGCTATGCTTTCTGGATGGTTCCTTATGCTCCTCAATGTAGCTCCAATGACTTCCATAGCTCCATTTGTTCCTTTTTGATGCAAAACGTGCCATTTTATCTACAATTACAGCAAAACTAGGTGTAGACCTCGATTCTCGCAAAGGTAGATGAAATGGTAATATAATTACATAATGTACATACAAACATGCAGATTATGAAAGATAAAACGTCAAAACAAACCCCAAAATATAGACTATAATTCATGCTATCAAAATACCCCATACTTAGCTCTTGCTTGTCCCCAAGCAAGTTCCGCATATAGAAGACAAGATAGAATGGATTATAAGTCATGAAAATCAATGAAAAGTCTTTCAAAAATATTTTTATGGTGTGCTACAATCATAGATCACTCTAAGAGAATACTTCATGGAATTTAAAATCGAAACATGATCAAAACATTTTATAAATATAGGAAAGTTGTTCATCTTTGCAAAAAACCATGGAATGCATAATAAGTCATAATTATCAAAATTAATCATGTATAATCCAGTTTAAACCACTAAGTCAATCAACAAGCTCAAGGTCTCAAGGGCTTCCCAAAAGAAAAGGTCAAGAAACGTGTAGGGTAGGGATGTATGTAAGGTAATGTGGTGCTAGAATCCGGGAAAAGGATGAACTTCACTTCCACTTTGACTTGCAACATCTTCCACCAATAAGCTTTGGTTATTCCACTTTTTTTCTTTTTACTTTACTTTTTGGGATGCATGGACAGAGGTGCACAATAACCGAAGCCTAGGAAATCCGCAATCATCAATTTCTTGAGATGCATCAAACCCTTGATGCACATACCATGACCCGTTAGGAATATCGCTCAATCCGACTTTGGCAAGACACAAACACCCGGCTATGTGAATGGTGCCGAGTTACTCATCTTCATGATTGACTACCCCAAACCTAAAATTACTTTCTAGCACTTTCACTTCCAGCCAACTTCTCAACTTTAACTTCACTTGCTTTTACCACTTTGCTTGCTTCCAAATTCCCGGATAGGTAAAGGGAGGCAAAATGTATATGAGGGGTTAAGCATGATCAAGAAGAAGAAGAGAGAAGAATGAATTGCCTTGGTCTTTCCAGGAAGAAAGTGAGAGAACTCATGATGTGGTGTCAACCTTCAAATTCAACATAATTTAGATAAAACAAAGTATTAAACATGCCAAGAATTTCAAACAAAGCATTTAGCAAACTATCTAAGCTAAACTAGAAAAAGGGAAAAGAAAGCAATACCTTGGGTTGCCTCCCAAGAAGCGCTTGGTTTAAGGTCGCTAGCTGGACCATACGGCATGGGATTACTCAGTGCACTTCGAATGTCGTGGAGTGCTCATCACATCCGCAAAAATCTTCCAAGAAGGTTCCGGTTCCT
This sequence comes from Fagopyrum homotropicum, assembly GCA_033239125.1. Taxonomy (NCBI): domain Eukaryota; kingdom Viridiplantae; phylum Streptophyta; class Magnoliopsida; order Caryophyllales; family Polygonaceae; genus Fagopyrum; species Fagopyrum homotropicum. Next base: position 87,218,565 of record BSWB01000003.1, on the reverse strand, counting down.
AACTTCACCGGCAAATGGTAAGATCTCCCACGTACAAGCTTGTACGGTTTGATTCTCACCGGAATCCTTCTAGCCTTCCTGCACTTCAATGGGACATAATCTAGCCTTGCGTCCCATCCTTTCCTTGATCGAGAAAACAATTTCTCAAGAATCATAGCATCTTCCCCATCTATAGCTTGGGGATGGTACAGGGTCCTGAGCATGCGAGGGACCCCATACTTGAACAAGAGACTCTTCATCGCCTTAGTGGTGTAGTACTTGCCAACTCCACTCCTCATGATCCGAGGAGCTTCTTCTTCCAACAATTTAAGGGAAGACTTCATCTTGATCTTTGGAGATTCTTTCGGAAGAGACCTCCAACTCTCCGGTGCTTTCCTGAAGAATTCAGAAATTTTAATAGGGAATTCGAATGGAGTAAGAGAACTTACCTTGTAAAGTTCTCCAAAGCTCGGATTAGGTTTCATGTTAGGTTGATAACCAACACATGAAATCTCTCTCAACTCAGTTGATCTTTCTTCCACCTTGGTCACAATCTCAGTAATTTGACCAAGGTTCTCTGCATCTTCTGCTTCTAGTTTTGCAGATTCTTCCATCTCGGCCGAGATCTCTTCCACTTCGACCGAGGTCTCAACAGTCAGATCGAGACCTTCCATATCCTCCTCTTCCTTAGAAGTTTCAGGAGAAATTTTTGGTTCGACTGGGGGAGTGCTTGGAACGTGCAACACTTCCTTATGCTCCTCTTGCGGCCTAGCATAGGATAGGGTGCTTTCCTTGAGTTCCGCCACTCTCTTCATTATCTTCTCCAATCGTGATTCGAGAGAATCTTCAAGAGGCTGCTCATAAGTGTTTCTAGGGATATTCTTCTCATCCCATATCGCAAGTTCACTCTGAATGGTCTCTTCTCTTTCCCATTCATTGGTGAACCAATAGAAGGAGTACTTCTCCTCCAAGTACTCATAATGGTCCGCCCTAGCACTTTGCCTTGCTATCCAGGCTGGATCAAATGTAGTCATCGGAAATCCTAAAAACTACAAAACTCATAGAAAGAGTAGTTAGTAGCAACAAGGGCAAGTGCCCCGAAAGCAAACCGTAACCGGCTCGGTCTAGACCAAGTCCCCGGCAACGGCGCCAAAAACTTGTTCGCTCCAAACGGTGTGTGCAAGCTTTAAATTTATAACCCTAGACTTAAGCTTAAAACAAGGATGCGAACCCGCAGTGTACGGGTCAATCGTAGTAAAAAGCAAGAAATTCCAGGGTTCGATCACAGGGACTCGGTGAAACAAAGTCAATAACGGTAAGCTTCGTGAATACTAACCACAAGAGCAATTAACACAATCAAAGATGAATAAGAAGTCAATAAAGCAAACATGCAATTCTAGGGATTAAAGCGTCTAGTTGCGGTTCCAACTCAAGATCTAAAGATAAGCGGACAAAGCTGAGATTTTTGCAAGGGGAAGGTGTTACTAAAGTGGAATAGATCACCGGGTAAGTCTCACTACTCACTAATCCAAAACCGTAACTCCTATTACCGGGTAAGTCTCAAGGAATTAAGATAAAGAACTATAACCTCAAACTAACACACCATCTAAGGGAATAGAATCAACCTTTACCGGGTAAGTCTCAGGCTAACTCACAAAGATGGGATGGAAGCACACTCAAACCCCAATAAAGGATAAACCTTTATTACCTACACTTATGATCGTTGGTACACAAACTAAGGAATTACCGGGTAAGTCTCATCCTAAGCTTGCATTAAACCAGGAAAGGTGTAATAAGAATAGGATTTGGCAAACTCTAACACTTAACTCTCAGTTTAGGATCGGATAAGCCACCTCGGTCAGCCAAATTCCATCCCGGCCGAGATGTTCATCGACTGAACGAGATGCTTAGGGTTAAGGTTAAAGGCTCGAACTTTCAGGGTCCTACTGGAATCTAAGACTATTCTATCATTGTTTTTCCCACAACCTTCAGCCAATCACCCTAGAATCACACAAGGAAATTAGCCACTCATCATCATGAAAGTATTAATCAAATATATGGGAAGAAGGTGAATTTTCGAACAAGAAGAATCCAATGAAAAGACTTCAATAACTGAATCAAATATCACAACAAAAGCGTTCCTTGGATAACAATCCAACAAGACAAGACAACAAGGAAGGGAATTGAAGACAATCTTACAAAACCCTCCAAGAAACTATAAAAGCTATGATCTTCAATCCTCCTTCAACCTTTAAAAAGGTTCTTCAAATCTCCCAACTGGAGTATGGCTGCTGCGTGACTTTCGGTGTAAGCGGGCTGTATGCGAGATGTTGGATTTGTGGAAATCCAACCCTTTTTATAGGAAAATAACCCTCCAAAGATAAAATATCTTAGAAAGATCTTCCCCCATAGAGATAGGTAATATATAAGATCTTCTTCCTTCCAGGAGCCAAACCCAAAAATATAAGATCACCTTCCAAAGATAAAAGATCTCAGCCAAGAATAAAATATTCTCGCCGCGTCCTAGGTGTTCGCCTCGGTCGAGTCGGCGTCTCTTGATCACCTCGGTCGAGATGAATCTCTGGTCAACCGAGGTGAGTCACAACTGAATGTGAAATCTCTCAAAACTGGTCCAAAGTGAATCTTAATCCATGGCTATGCTTCTTGGATGGTTCCTTATGCTCCTCAATGTAGCTCCAATGACTTCCATAGCTCCATTTGTTCCTTTTTTATGCAAAACGTGCCATTTTACCTACAATTACAGCAAAACTAGGTGTAGACCTCAATTCTCGCAAAGGTAGATGAAATGGTAATATAATTACATAGTGTACATACAAACATGCAGATTATGAAAGATAAAACGTCAAAACAAACCCCAAAATATAGACTATAATTCATGCTATCACGTCTTGCTAGCATAGTAAATGGCGTTGGTCCGGCCATCCTTCTTTTGTTCAAGTACCGCTCCTACAACCACATCGCTAGCATCAAACATGATCTCAAAGGGCGAGATCCAATCGGGAGGTTGAATGATGGGAGCGGTGATCAACGCTTCCTTTATCCTGTAGAAGCATCAAGGCATTATTGCGAAAACTCAAAAACAACATCCTTATTCAAAAGATTAGTGAGTGGTTTAGAGATTTTTGAGAAATCCTTGATGAACCTTCTGTAGAAACCTGCATGTCCGAGAAAACTCCCCACACCCTTAATAGAACAAGGGGGAGGAAGTTTCTCAATAATCTCGATCTTAGCTCGATCGACCTCAATACCTCGGTTGGAAACGAGGTGTCTTAGAACATTTCCTTCGCTAACCACAAAGTGATACTTCTCCCAATTCAGAACAAGATTAGTGTCTTCACAACGTTGTAATACTAGAGAAAGGTTAGCCAAACAATTATCAAAAGTGGAACCTTATACAGAAAAGTCATCCATGAATACCTCCATGATCTCCTCAATGTACTCGGAAAAGATATCCATCATACAACGCTGAAAGGTAGCTGGTGCGTTACATAATCCGAATGGAATCCTCCTATAAGCGAATGTCCTCCATGGACAAGTGAAAGTGGTCTTCTCTTGATCATCCGGATGGATAGAAATCTGAAAGAAGCCACTATAACCATCTAGATAGCAAAAATGGGAGTGTTGAGCTAACCGTTCAAGCATTTGGTCGATGAAGGGAAGGGGGAAATGGTCCTTCCGAGTGGCCACGTCCAACATCCTATAATTGATACACATCCTCCATCCCGTAACGGTCTTAGTCGGAATCAACTCATTGTTCTTATTAGTCACAATGGTCATCCCTCCTTTCTTTGGAACTACATGCACTGGGCTCACCCACTTGCTATCTGATATGGGAAATATGATACCTGCATCCAACAACTTAAGAATTTCCTTCTTCACAACCTCTTTCATGATCGGATTTAACCGTCTTTGAGGTTCCCGTAAAGTCTTATGATCGTCTTCCATTAGTATTTTATGCATGCAAAAAGAAGGCTTAATACCAACAAGATCATCAATAGTATAACCTAAAGCCTTTCGATGTTTCCTCAGGACATGCATCAATTTAGATAATTCAGTTTCAGAAAGGGAAGCACTAACGATAACGGGATAAGTGGAATCCGAACCAAGGAAAGCATACCTCAAGTGACTAGGAAGTTGTTTAAGCTCCACGATTGGAGGTACTTTCTGAGGGGGATTCGTGCCTTCTCCTTCCAGTGAAGTAGACTTAGATCGAAGAACAAGACCTTCAGAAGTCTCAATTGACATCATCTCGCTTGCTGTCTCAGTTAGTGTCCGAGGTGGTTGACCGAGATGTTCTTCAGATAAGAATACCTCGCTTGGTCCAGAAAATGTCTCGGTCGAGGTAGTGGAACTTGGACCAAAACCTAAATTGCTTTTCTTCTCCTAGATTAGTTTCTCAATCTTAGCTCCTGGATCTGCTTCCAATGCTTTTAAGCTCCGTATATCTGCATCACAAGAGACATATATACCTTTCTCCATTAAACTAAAACTAAGAACTCTTTCAAGAGGGTCATTAATAAGGATAGAGCTCACCAATTCTCTTGATTCTTCTTCATCATAGATGTTGAAGATGTCGTCCTCCAGCGGCTCTCCTTTCACTGCAGCAAGCAATGCAAACTCAACATGATCTCCACAAATGTTGAATTTCAACTTGGCGTTCTTATAATCCATATTGCAACCCGAAGTTGCTAGAAATGGTCTCCCGAGAATGATAGGAACGGGATAATATGCGGGAATGTCAAGTACAACAAAGTCTATAGGTAAGTAGAAATTACCTAACTTGACGGGAACGTCTTCCAAAATGCCCACGGGATGGGTAATGGAGCGATCCGCGATGTATAGCTTTATCTTCACCGGCTTGGGCTCTCCAAGTCCGACTTTCTCACATAGCTCCAGCGGGATTTTGCTCACGCTGGCTCCTAGATCACACAACGCCTCATAAGTTACATCCCCAACTTGAATGGAAATGCAAAATGAACCGGGATCTCTCAATTTGGGAGGCATCTTCTCCTTCATGATTTGAATGAGCTCCGAAGATTTAGATGTCATCCTCACTTCCCCAAAATCTTCCAGCTTCCTCTTCCTTGATAGAATCTCTTTCAGAATCTTCTCATAGGCGGGCATCCCTAGAATGGCATCAAGGAAAGGGATGTTAATGTGTAGTTTATTCATCAGGTCTAGAAACTTACCAAAATGCTTGTCTAGATGTGCCCTCGCCCTTGACTGAGGGAATGAAAGTGGTGGTTTATAAGCAGAAGGTGGAATATAAACTTCAGATTTATCTTTCGCTTTCTGAGGATCCACCTCGGTTGGCACCTCGACCTAAGTGTTCGTCTGGTCGTGGCTTGACCGAGGTACTGGATCTGAAGTTTTCAGTCCACTTCAGATTTTTGTGCCTTTGAAAATGAATTCACTGATGCCTCCATAGCGTTGAGCTTGATCGAAATTGCCTCCAGTACTGCATCCTTCTTCTCTGGCTGGGACGAACTCGATCCAGGCTCTTGGCTTCTCAATGGAGTAGAAGAAGAAGAGGAGGGGTTAAAAGCATTATTAGCATGAGAATAAGGGTTATCGGGATTTTGTTGATTAGATCTCCAATTGTTGTTGTTGGAGTTTATATTGTTGTTGTAATTGTTAGTCCGTGGTCCCTGATAGTTGTTTCTTCCTTTATATCCTCCATTTTGCTCCTTCTTCGTTTGAGCTACTAAAAGCTCCTTCAATGCTTTTACCTCACTGCTAAGCGAGGTGAGTTGAGCTCCATTTGATGATGTGTCTTGGAAGCTAACTCTCCTTGCTCCATTTTCAGTTCCTTTATGGGAGTACTTCTCCACATGTAAAGCTTGCTTTTCAATGAAATCCCAAGCTTCATCTATTTGCATATCCATGAATGTGCCCGCTGAAAGTAGTTGGAGATTGAATTGAGTAGCTCCATCCAAACCCTTGAAATAAATTTCTAGCAAATCGATTCTTGAAATCCCATGATATGGGCAATCCAATAGAAGATCCTTGAATCTCTCCCATGACTTAGACAGACTCTCCTTGTCCTTCATAATAAAAGCATTGATCTTTCCCCTCAATTCAGCGGTCTTAGAGGGAGGAAAGAACTTAGTAGGAAACTCCGTCGTCATCTCTTCCCAAGTGTTGATCTTTACGGCCGGAAGAGATTGATACCAAGAAAGCGCCTTGATGCGCCCTTGACCCCTATGTCCCAACATGAGGAAGACGAGACACTCCGGGTTCTCTCCGATGGACCGCTCACCCGTTCCCGTGCTAAGGCAATCGCTCAAGCTACCGACTCCATCATTAGCCGCACCGTTGCTTGTCATGGACCCATTGGTTGCAAACCGTGCCTCTACGCCACTATGCCATGAAGCTTGTCAAGCCGGCACTGTTCCGGCGCATTTTCCGTAATTTAGCGTTTTGTAATAATAAGTCTTTTTATTTTCGGAATATTAATTTCCGGGACTTTATTTCCGGGTATTAATTTTTCGAATTTAAGATTAGACTTTTGGTTTCGGAATTTAATTCGGAAACTTAATTCCGAACTTAAGTTCTCAACCTTTCATATTTTTAGGTGTTTCATTTTCGGAACTTAAATTCTGTCTTTATTTCCGTCATTTAATTTCCGACCCTTTGTATGGCCTTCATCCACTATATAAGGGGATGCTTGGCTCATTTGTAAATCATGTTCAATTTGATTAAATATTGAGAAGTATTTTCCTCCTACTTACTTGAGCATCAATCCCTCTTCCAATCCTCTCAAAGTTCTTCTTTTGGATCTTCGATCCAAACTCAACTACATTCGAGGGTTCTTCAAGAACCAACTCAACCGACCCACTTCAAGACTTGATCGATCAATCTAGATCGACTCATCCATTCAACTTCCGCATCCATCTCTAAGCTTCCGCAAACCATCTTCAATCGCATTCGCACTTCAACTAAGGAGTAGTTGAGCTTCAGCTTGATCTAGATCCGGAATATTTCGTTGACGTGTCCAAGGACGCATCAAATTGGCATCAGAGCAAAGGGATCTAAGCTAAGTTATCTTTACTCTTGTTTTTGTGCGTTATCATATTCATCCTTTTTGCCTTTTGTTCATCATCTTCATCTCGTTCTTCGCATCTTCATCCATGTTCTTGAAATTTTTTTTTCCTCGATCCATTTTGCAAAGCAAATTTAGGAGATTTTTTATTTGCCATCAAACCATTAATCAAAAAATGTTTTTTCCTCACCCAATCCGACATTTTTGTTAATCAATTTCACCATTTTCTTGAATTTTTTTGTTGACAAAATCGGATATCACGTCTTTTGATATTCCAAAAACCAAAAACAAAGCAAAAACTCTTCAAAAAACGTATTTGTTTCAAAAGAAAAAGTGGATTAATCTCTTCCATTCCAAAGGTTGCATTCAAAAGTTTCAAAAAGAAACAATTCCACAAAAACAAAAGTAAAAGACGTCCGGCAAACCGGTCCATCCGAAAAATTGGATTTTTGAAAAGGTCAAAGACCAAAGCAAGTAAAACTTGCTGATAAACAATCCGTCCATTTCCTATCTCTCCATTTTCTTACAAGTTGCAAATTTTCACTTGAATTTGTGTGCATTTTGGTTCAAATTTGTTGGATTTGCCTTCCTTGCCTAACCGCCAAACGGCTTTCCCAAAGGTAGAACCCTAACGCACTTGAACTTGGGTAACGTTGACTTATCTTGTCATCTTGCTCATTTGACTGCTTGCAAATTTGTGTCTAATTTTGGAGTTATGGCTAATGTCGAAATGGAAAATTCTCAGGACTCTCGTGAAAGGCAAGAGCTCACTACTTTGACCGAAGAAAATGCCTCACTTCGGCAAGAAATTGAAGCTTCGAAGGCCCAAATGCTTACCCTTACGACCGCCCCACCGAATCCAAATGGAACCTTGGTCGATGCTTCCACATCCGATGGACGTCGCAAAGGCAAAGGTATATTGGGAGCTGAACCATCTAACGGTCGACGGCTTGCCTCCGTCATTGAAAATCACAAGTCCTTACAAGATTACGGTCATGAGTCCCACAATGAAGGTGACATGCATTTTGACCCTTCTCCGAATGATTTGCTATATGCTGACATGGAGAATCGGCACAAGCGTTATGAGCACAACCGACGTAAGTATGAAAATTCCCCTCCTCCATCTAGTGCCCAACGCACCAACCGTCCCTCCCGGGTTGATGACCGGTACCATCATCAAACAAATGATCGCTCTCAACGTCCCGAGAATGATCGGTCCGGACAACGCCGCCAAAGGCATAGCCGACAACCGATGTATCATGATTATGACGAGTATGACGAGAGAGATGACTTTGACGAGTTCTCCGATGATGAGTCGGACTTGGAACGGGTGGCACATGTCCGTCCATGGCACCCACCCATCCGAGAGCCTTTTGAGAACCAAGATCGAGGAGAAGAATGGTTGCGTCCTCCTAACCCACCAAGACGTCCACAACCTAATCATGGGCGCCAACGGCATAACGATGGCCACCGGCGAGCCCATCACGAAGAGGCATACATGGCACCACCCCGACCGGATCCCTACCGAGCTCGTAGGGAAGGTAAGGTTAAATTTCCGATATTTTATGGTGAATATGATCCTTGTGCTTTTTTTGATTGGGCACAAGATATGAAAAGAGCTCTAAAGCATTGCCATTATGAGGAATATGAGAAAATCAAAGCGGCGACCCTTTACTTTGAGGGTGATGCAAAATCTTGGTGGAACCGGTACGAGACCAACCGTGAGAACCGAGGATGGACACCGGTTGCGACATTTGATAGATTGATCTATGTCATGACTAAAAAGTACGTGCCCGACGACTTCAAAAACGACATGTGGTTGCAAATTGCCGAATTCCAACAAGGAAGTCTCACTCCGGTGGCTTACTTAGCCAAGCTTGAGGATATGCATATGAAGGCCGGCATCTCGGCCTCCGCCTCCGCCCTTCGAACCAAATTCATGAGCAGCCTTAATCCGTCAATCCGGCGCCCCATTGAGATTGTCCCATACAAGGACTTGGGAGCCTTATGTCATGCCGCCATGAAAATTCACAAGCAACAACTCGAAACGCCTCGATATTCAAGGTATAATTCTTCATCTAGTCAATATGCTTATACCTCTAATCCCCGTTCTCGAGATGTTTCTAATTCTCAAAATTCCGGAGCCGCTAAAGGATCCCCACGGATGAGTCAACCCACCCGGCAAGCGGCTACCGAGAAAACGCCATATCGTGGCACCGTTGCTCCACCACAAACGCCTCCGGGCCGACCCCAACAAGGATCTCAAACGGTGGCTCGCCCAAGAGAACCCGTGTGTTTCAAATGTAGCGGGTTTGGTCATGTCCAACGTGATTGCCCGAACACCAAGCGGGTGATATTTGCCAATCCATCATATGACGATGGTGAAGAGGAATATATTGGTGATATCCTCTTGGAAGATGACCAAGATGCCGACCCCTACTATGGCATGGAGCCATGCGACGACCAACTTGCTTGCGGTCCGGTACAACCAGGTAAGTTTGCTCTTGTCTCTCGTCACATTTTGGCTATAAAAGAGCATCTCCCTATTGACCAATACGAGAATCGCTTCCACTCTCGTTGCTTGGTCAATGACACTAGTCTCTCTCTTATCATCGATGGGGGTTCATGTTGTAATATTGCCAACGAAAAAGTGGTGAAACACTTTAAGTTGCCTACAACCCCCCACCCACAACCTTACGGACTCCAATGGATTTCCGATAAGGCAAGTGACACCGTCACACAATAAGCGTGGGTGACGTTTTCTATTGGCGCCTATTTTGATAAGGTCCTTTGTGATGTTATCAAAATGGACGCCACACATGTATTATTGGGACAACCATGGGAATTTGACCGTAAAACTTTTCATGATGGTTATCTCAACCGGTACATGTTCCAATATAGTGGAAAACGGATCACACTTTTGCCTATGACTCCGCAAGAAATTTTAGTTGACTATGTAGAACAAAAGAGGCAACAAGTTATCGATGACACAACTAAGGTGCCGGCAACATCGGACTCTCCTCGAACCTCTCCCGATGTTGTGAATGCTCATACTTCTGGATCCCGTTCCTCCGGCCCTAAGGTTCATGCTACCGAAGCAAGAGGTAGTAAGAGTATTGTCCCTACACATGCACCTCCCGCTCCTACCATTCAAGGGCGATGTGAGCCACAAATCCTTTTGGCTTGACGGCATGATTTGACACCGGTCATGGAAGGTAAGTTTCCTTGTTTCTTACTTGTCCCATTTTGTTTATCCATTTCTCATGACCCGAGTAACGTGCCACACGAGGTGTCTTTGTTGTTGTCCGAATTTCAAGACATTTTGACCGACAAACTACCACCCGGCTTGCCACCAATCCGAGGAATTGAGCACCAAATCGACTTGGTGTCCGGCGCGTCTTTACCCAACCGTGCCGCATACCGTGCAAGTCCGGAAGAGACCAAGGAGCTACAACGCCAAGTCCAAGAGCTCCTAGACCGGGGATATGTTCGTGAGTCTTTGTCTCCATGTGCCCAAGAAAGACGGATCTTGGCGGATGTGTGTAGATTTCCGAGCCATCAATCAAATCACCGTCAAGTATCGTCATCCGATCCCGCGCCTCGATGATATGTTGGACGAGCTCCATGGCGCCACCATATTCTCAAAGATCGATCTCCGGAGAGGATACCATCAAATTCACATGGCCGAAGGTGATGAATGGAAGACGGTTTTCAAGACGAAGCATGGTCTCTACGAATGGCTTGTCATGCCATTTGGTCTCTCTAATGCCCCGTCCACATTCATGCGCCTCATGAACCACGTCTTGTGCCGATTTTTGGGTATTTTCGTAGTAGTTTACTTTGATGATATCCTTGTCGTTAGTAAGTCTTTGGATGAACACATCGGGCACCTTTGCCAAGTGCTCGAGTGCCTTAGACTAGAACAATTATATGTTAATTTGGAGAAATGTGTCTTTTTCTCGGACACCACAATTTTTCTTGGCTATGTCGTGTCTAAGGACGGACTACGAGTGGACGAATCAAAAGTTCGCGCCATTCGGGAGTGGCCTACTCCTACTACGGCCACCATGGTTCGAGCCTTTCTCAGCTTAGCGGGCTTCTATCGACGCTCTATCAAAGACTTTAGCTCGATAGCGGCACCATTACATGAGTTTACTAATAAAGATGTCACATTTGAGTGGCGTGACACCCATGCTCGAGCGTTTGAGTCGCTCAAAGACCGTCTTTGTAATGCGCCACTACTCTAACTCCCAACTTTTCGAAAACCTTCGAGGTGGAGTGTGACGCATCTAATGTGGGCATTGGGGGGGGGGGGTTCTCCTACAAGAGAATCGGCCCATTGCTTACTTTAGCGAAAAACTTTCCAGTCTCTCACTCAACTATCCAACTTATGACAAGGAACTATATGCTTTAGTTTGTTGTCTAAAAACATGGCAACATTACTTGTGGTCGAAGGAGTTCATGATTCACTCGGATCATGCGGCTATTTCGTATCTCAAGGGTCAAACTACTTTGAATCGGTGCCATGCTAGTTGGGTAGAATTTCTTGAGACCTTTCCTTATGTCATTCGACATAAGAAATGTAAAGAGAATGTGGTAGCCGACGCCCTTTCTCGCCGATATATCCTTCTTGTGCATATGGACGCCAAGATCCATGGCTTTGCTCTTATCAAAGAGTTATATGCCACGGATCTTGACTTCAAGGATATATTTGCTCAATGCCTTGACCTCCGAGAGCATGCGTCTTTCTTTATTAACGATGACTACTTATTCCATGCGGGCAAGCTTTGTATCCCGCGCTCGAGTATTCGTCATTTATTGTTAAAGGAGGCCCATGAGGGTCGTGGTTACTTTGGTGCTACCAAGACTCTCGCCGCTCTACAAGAGCACTTCTTTTGGCATCGAATGCGCAAGCATGTGACATGGTTTTGCACAAGTTGCATCACATGTCACCATGCAAAATCGCGCCAAGGTCCGGATGGATTGTATTCTCCTTTGCCTATACCAATGGGACCTTGGGAGGATCTTTCTATGGACTTTGTGGTTGGCCTACCCATGTCAAAACGAGGCAAAGACTCCATTTTCGTGGTAGTCGATCGTTTTTCAAAAATGGCACATTTTATTGCATGTAAGAGCACACAAAATGCTAGTGAAGTAGCTACCCTTTTCTTTGACAATGTTGTGCGCTTACATGGAATACCGTGTTCCATCCTTAGTGATCGGGACGTAAAGTTTGTGGGCCATTTTTGGAGAACCTTATGGGGAAACTTGGAACCAACTTGTTGTTTTCAAGTAGCTATCATCCCCAAACCGATGGTCAAACGGAGGTGACCAATCGGACTCTCGGCGCTCTACTTAGAGCGACCCTTAGGAACAACCCACGCAAGTGGAAGGACTTACTTTCTATTGTGGAGTTTTCTTATAATAGGTATCGATACTCGGCAACCAAGCTTTCACCTTTTGAAGTTGTCTACGGCCTTAATCCACACACCATGATGGACTTCACTCCGCGTCCACTCAAAGACGGAGAACACATCACCGGAGCAAGTCGTGCCGCTCACATCATTGAGCTTCATGAGCGGACTAGGACACAACTCCAACGGTGTGCCGATCAACTTGCCTCACAACGCAACAAAGGGCGCCGTCCACTCTCATTCGAGCCCGGTGATCTTGTTTGGCTCCACTTAAGGAAGGAGCGTTTTCCATCTCGCCGCAAAGGCAAGCTCTCGGACCGCGGTGATGGACCATTCTGCATCTTATCCCGCCATGGGCCGAAGATGGGGGGACTGATGCGCCATACATTGAGCCATACATTGAGCCCCTATTTGACGACGGTGAAATGGGGACGTTTCACATCCAAGATGGGGGGACTGATGCGCCCTTGACCCCTATGTCCCAACATGAGGAAGACGAGGCACTCCGGGTTCACTCCGATGGACCGCTCACCCGTTCCCGTGCTAAGGCAATCACTCAAGCTACCGGCTCCATCATTAGCCGCACCGTTGCTTGTCACGGACCCATTGGTTGCAAACCGTGCCTCTACGCCACTATGACATGAAGCTTGTCAAGCCGGCACCGTTCCGGCGTATTTTCCGCATTTTCCGCATTTTCCGTAATTTAGCGTTTTGTAATAATAAGTCTTTTTATTTTCAGAATATTAATTTCCGGGACTTTATTTACGGGTATTAATTTTCCGAATTTAAGATTAGACTTTTGGTTTCGGAAACTTAATTCCGAACTTAAATTCTCAACCTTTCATATTTTTAGGTGTTTCATTTTCGGAACTTAAATTCCGTCTTTAATTCCGTCATTTAATTTCCGACCCTTTGTATGACCTTCATCCATTATATAAGGGGATGCTTGGCTCATTTGTAAATCATGTTCAATTTGATTAAGTATTGAGACATATTTTCCTCCTACTTAGTTGAGCATCAATCCCTCTTCCAATCCTCTCAAAGTTCTTTTGGATCTTCGATCCAAACTCAACCACATTCGAGGGTTCTTCAAGAATCAACTCAACCGACCCACTTCAAGGCTTGATCAATCAATCTAGATCGACTCATCCATTCAAATTCCGCATCCATCTCTAAGCTTCCACAAACCATCTTCAATCGCATTCGCACTTCAGCTAAGGAGTAGTTGAGCTTCAGCATGATCTAGATCCGGAATATTTCATTGACATGTCCAAGGACGCATCACGCCTTATCTTTCAAAGAGAAATAGAAAGGCCTCAACTTGTAGTTGTTATTCTCCAATCTTGAAGGTCTCAAAGTCTCCATCAAAATCTCATAATTTTGCAAATATTGATGCGTAGACTCTCTCTCCAAACCTCCAAATTGACATTGTCGGATAATGGTTAGAACTTGCGGTTGAATTTCATAATCATGCTCAGCTGGATCACCTAGGTTGACTCCTGGACGCCTGACTTGCTGATTAGGGTCCATCCTCTGTCCTAGGGTTTGTGGAACTCCAGCAAAAAGAACATCTCGGATAGGCATCCGAGGTGGTAGGTTTACATCGGCCGAGGCAACATGAATTGGGTCCTGCCTCGGTCGAGGATTTGGGATCGGTCGAGGCAGAAACTGGGCCCTTAGAGCGGCCATATCTGCTTCAATTCCTTCTGTTTTGGCGCGAGTCTCTTCTCTCTCTTGCTGCAGCTCTTCTCTATTGAGGCGTAGCTGTTCCAATTCCTCTTTCAATTCGGCTTCAAGATCGCGATCGTCTTGATTGGCCATCTTAGCTTCTTTTATTCTTCGCTTGTAAGTTTTTTCTGGTTCGGGATCGTACGGAACGATTTCCTTTCCAGCACGAGTTCTTCGCATAAACCTAAGAAAAGATCCTGCGAAAACATTCAAGTAGAGTAGTCAAATGCAACAAGAGCAATTGTTCTAACTACCGAAACCGCCTTGGTCTAGACCAAGTCCCCGACAACGGCGCCAAAAACTTGTTCGCTCCAAAAGGTGTGTGCAAGCTTTAAAATTTATAACCCAAGAAGTATGCTTGAACAATACGCGAACCCGCAGTGTATGAATCAATTGTAATAAAAACAAGAATTCCAGGGGTCGAACACATGGACTATGGTGAAACAAAGAACGGAAAGGTTGTCTAATATGCAAATGACTACAAATTAAAGCAGTCAAAGATGATATAAAGTCAGATAAAGAGAATGCGGATTCTAGGGATTAAAACATCTAGTTGTGGCTCTGACTCAAGATCTTAAAAGATAACGCAGACAAAGCTGAGGTTTGCAAAGGGAAGGTGTTTCTAAGGTGGGAATAGATCACCGGGTAAGTCTCACTACTCTCTATCCCAAACCAAAGCTCCTATTACCGGGTAAGTCTCAAGGTACTAAGGAAAGTAACTATAATCTCAAACCAACACACCACCCAAGGGAATATAATTAACCTTTACTGGGTAAGTCTCAGGCTAACTCACAAAGATGGGATGAAGGCACACTCAAACCCCAATAAAAGATAAACCTTTATTACCTACACTCATGATCTTAGGTAAACAAACAAAGGAATTACCAGGTAAGTCTCATCCTAAGCTTGCGTTGAACCAGGAAAGGCATAATAAGGATAAGATTTGGCAAACTTAAACTCTTAACTCAGATAAGGTTCAGGAAAGGTTCACCTCGCTCAGTTATATTCCATCCCGGCCGAGATGTTCAATGACTGACCGAGGTGTTCTACGGTTAAGGTAAAGACTCGAGCTTTCAGGGTCCTGCTGGGATTAAGATCATTCTATCATGGTCTTTCCCACAACTTTCAACCAATCACCCTAGAATCGCATAAGAAACTTAGCCAACAATCATCATGATAACAATAATCAAATTTATAGAATAGGAATCAATATTCAAACAAGAAAACCTTAAGAAAAAGGTCTCAATAACTGAATCGAACAAGTAACAAACAAGCGTTCCTCAGTCACAAATCAACAAAGACAACAAACAAAAAGCAATCTAAGAAGATCTTACAAACTCCTTCAAAAGCCAACTCCAACTATGATTCCTTCCTTCCTTGAACTTCAACCTTCAATTCTTCCTTCAAAACTTCCATCAAAACTCTTCAGAAAATCCTCCACAAAATCCTTGATCCGAAGATGGCTGAATTGTAGAAAATCCAACCCTTTATATAGGAGAATTATCTTTCAAAGGTAAAATATCTTAAAAAGATAGTTTCCTATAAAATATATCTCTATCTCTTAAAATAAATCATTCAAATATAATATCTTCCTTTTAGAAGTCCAGCCAAAAATATAAGATATCCTTCTTCCAAAAATAGAAGATCTCAGCCAAAAATAAAGATCTCCCCGGCGGCAGGGTGTTCGCCTCGGTCGGGACGCTCCTCAAGATCACCTCGGTTGAGGTGGTACTGTAGTTGACCGAGGTGAATCTCAACTGAATGTAAAATCTCTCGAATCTGATCCAAAGTCAATCTTTTTAATCATTTCCATGCTTCCCGAGATCTTCTCAATGCTCCAGAATGTAGCTCCAATGACTCCTTAGCTTCCTTAGCTCCATTTTGTTCCAAAACGTGCCATTTTCCCTATAATTACAACGAAACTAGGTGCAGACCTCGATTCCCGCAAAGGTAGACAAAACAATAATATAATCAAAGAATATACATCCATACATGCAGATTTATGAAGATAAAGCGTCTAAACCAATCCCAAAATATAGACTATAATACATACTATCAAATAAAATCTTTAAAATAAAAGGATCTTTTTGCTACTCCCGAAACTCGAATCTATAACTCCAAGCACCCCTTCTCTCCCTCTACCAAATGAGCTAGTAGAACAATATGTATCACATTTCATTTTAAGGAGGTTTTTTTTTCTTTCTTTTGTTTCCTAAGGCAAAACGACGTTGCAAGCCAGGACACCGTACCCCCCATTCCCCTAGATCCGCCACTGTCCAAAGGGAAGATCGTCAAAAAACGGGAATCTCTCAAAGGTCGTCATAAAGTAGCATCCAATGTCAGTGATCTTAACAAGGTTCTTTGATTCTTCTTTCTCCAACATAAATCTACCATGTAACTTCAGTTCTTAGCCAATATAAGTGTCTTCCATGATGTGATTGATCTTAAGGGGATTGAAATCCGAACTCAGGCGTTCTTTCATCGTTTTTGATCATTTTTGCCTAAAACGCTTGAAATACGAAATAAACCAAAATAAACACCACAATATGCAATATGAAAGATTTATGCTCTATATAAACACAAAATAAACCAAATGAGGAGTGATATGCATAAACATGATGACTAAACAAACGTATGTTTTGGACTCATCAAAATACCCCATACTTAAACCTTACTCCTCCCTAAGTAAGATCATGACATACAGAACACTATAAGCAACAAACGATGATATCATAGCATCAATCATTGTCAAAGATAAAAGATGAATCCTAACTCTCTAGACCGCTCAAAGGATAATGTGTTTTACTCAATCTCACATGATATGTTAATGCATATGACAATAATCACTCAAACTCAACAACCATGCAAAGATCTTACCATATGTTTGTCAAGGCGTTCTTAATCTCCACCACTTGTCAAATAAAACTAAAATACAAGTTGTTAATCAAGAGGTCTTTTCATAGGGTGTAATGGGGTTATGAAACAAGGAAAAACAACGTAGGTGAGGTAAAAATATCAGACCAAATGGCTTATAATATCCGGGGTATCGAATTTGGCGAAACTCGAACCACTTCAACATTTCACCAGTGAGGATTGAACACACACTAGATTGAACACACTAGGTTTAGTGATTTCCTCTTTACTCTTAATTTTGAGATTTTTAGGAGCTATAATTGTATATAAGCACAACTTTGGGGATGTTCGTATGATACCTATTTAGGATCCGATGTTAGTTCTTCTTGAGACGAGCAAGCTAAGGAACAAAATAGCCTTTATTTGCTATACATCGCCTATGGATATGCTTGTTGTGGTTGATCCTTCTAGATATCTGATGCGGGAGAATCTCTGGACCTAGCTCAGCTCGAGACCATTATCATGGAAGAGACATTGAATTGGAGGTCAAATCCTTTTCAAGAAGAGAGATGATGTAGGAAGACGCATAGACTCCACTAGCTTCGAGACCAAGATCATGGAAGCTAGGAGCCAAAATGGTGAGATGCTATTAAGGATGAGAAGGGGAAACTGAAGAATGAAAACATGCAAGGAGGAGAATAATTAAGGATCATCATAGAGGAGTGAAGACCAACTAGTTGGACCGGTCTGAAACCGATCTGTCACTACAAAAACCGAAAACTGGTTTGTCCTTTCAATTCACACATGGATGTATTAAGTGAGGCTGATTTTGTTTGTTGATTATTTTCATTTTCAGCCCACACTAAACCCTTTTAATGAATTACGGGTTTATTTTAATAATTGGGTCTTTTAGGTTATTTTAGGCCTATCTTTTTGTTAGTAGTTCATTTAGGATTTTTTTCAGGCCGATTAGAGAGAATTCTATTTATATATTCAGCGACAAACTAGTCCTTAAGTATATGGCTTCCGTTTTCCATGCACGAACTACATTGAATTTTGCTAAAAACACATTGATGTTTTCCGTTGTTTCTTCATGTAGATGAGTGAGTGAGTGAACCTCATTTGTTTATAGCTTTATTTGTGGTTTTTAGTTGTTGGTTGTTTGAGTTGGTGATCGCACAATTTCACAAGCCTCTTCTCGTGCTTTCATGGCTTCACTCCGGCCTTTGTTGTGTGAGATTGTAGCGATCGAAAGAGTTGTTTGATCCTACACATATGTGTCTTGATCTATCAACGATCAAGGTGCTCTCGTCATTTCAACCGTTTAAACCTTTACCTAACATATATATGTACACATCCATTTGACCATCATTCATTCCATTGATTCGAGTCGTGCTTTGTGTCCAAGTTGGGGACACCCTACGGTTATCCCCGCATCAGTAGTGTGGTAGATTTGAAAGTTTAGCTATGCAATGACCTCTCCCATTTTGACGTGTCTAGTTCGGCAGTCCTTCCAGAATAATACCGCCATTGGCCATCTCAATTTACATCGGGAACTTGACAACTTGGATTTGCTGCTGCAATAGGGTGTATGTTAGCACAGTCTTCATTTGGGGTTATCGTCCTAAATATATATTCAATTGAGGCTGTATTTTTAGTATATCTGTGTCTAGAAATTTTCCATATATGTAAATATGTTTGGGGTTTTGTTATCTTAATGAATTTTTGTTAAAGCTTCACCTAAAAAAAATGAATTTTTGTTAAAGCTTCACCTAAAAAAAAGGAATTTTTGTTAAAGCTTCACCTAAAAAAATGAATTTTTGTTAAAGAAGCGAAAATAAAAAAAATTAGGGAGGGAAAGTATGATAAGAGATAAAATGATGGATACAACTCATAAGAAAAAATGTGCCCCCGTGTGATATGTATTATGAAGCAGAAGAATTAATCAAGGAGATAGTGTAAGCTTTGGAGGAGGAAGCAGCCACTCGGAGGCATCAATGAAATCGAGGGTGAGGAAGGAGTTCAATTCTGTTTCCTTCAAGGTCTTGATGCACGGCAGCTTGATCCTCCCGCTCGTGTCTGCACCCGGCCCCGTGTTCTTGTACTCTACGAAGAAACCCGTCCTGTAGGTGCCAACCAAAACCATTCCAACATTACATACATATATTAATGTGGTATTTCCAAGTATGGGATGGCTTAATTACTTCTCGTAGTCCGTCAAGAAGTCGTCTGACCATCCCTTAGCTTCGACGATGTTGGCCATGTCGCAGTAGGCATATATGACTCTCGATCCCGCCATGTATGTGCGCCCTAATAAGGCTCTCGCTGCCGTTCCAGTGACGCTGCAATGCGCAAATACAAATCCCCCGCCTCTTGTGTCGGTGTTCTTCCTCGCTTGGGCGGTGATGATCGATGCCGGCTCGCTTGGGAGCACATTCAGCTCTGTGTTCTGTCACCATCATGCATGTTAGATGAACCAGACAGATATACATACACATGGGTTGGGGTTACGTACCAAATATAGCGATCTTCCATCACCGAAGATGAAATCGTCCATGCCTTCAATCTGGCAATCCTTGAAGAAATGCCTACCCTTATCATCAAGAATAGTGTTTTTGAATCCAATGATCTTGCAGTTGTAAAATGCTACCCAGTTTCCCGTAATCCTCAACGCCATGCCATACGCCTCTTCGTTGGTCGCATCCGGCCTAGGGGACGAGTTCTGTACGTACGTACTCAATTAATTAAAACCTATACACATAATTAAGAGACGATGATCGATGGAAGGAGGTACGTACCACAATGTTGAGATTAACAGCCACAAAGTTGTCCCCCTCCACGAAGAGAGTAGCGGTGTCGGTGG
Organism: Fagopyrum homotropicum; assembly: GCA_033239125.1. Lineage (NCBI taxonomy): Eukaryota > Viridiplantae > Streptophyta > Magnoliopsida > Caryophyllales > Polygonaceae > Fagopyrum > Fagopyrum homotropicum. The sequence goes on along the minus strand of BSWB01000003.1, from coordinate 87,198,665 downwards.
CGGCCACCTTGCCGGTGTTTGCTTCAAATAACAAAGTAGGCCTCTCCTTAGGGTCTCCGTACAAGGTTATGTATGGCCTGTACCTATCAACGATGACTCTCTCATGGTACACCCCTGGCCCAATGTCTATGATCACACGGTTGTCGTTTCCCTGAACCTCAACTGTGTTGAGTGCTTGCATTATCGTCTTGAACTTCCCACTACCATCTTTTCTCACCTTTATGATCTCCAGCTTCGCCTCCGCTGCAGCTATGTCGGGTTCTAACCCCTTGCGCTCTCTGGTACACGCATATCACATATCATCATCATCTACTACTACTACTACTAATAATCTTAATTAAACTACGTACCTACTTCTTCTAAAGACTTACTTGGCAGGCTTTATGATCTTTGAGAACCAAGATACAACCTTGGAAGGCTCGGCAGGGATGATATGATCCGGCGCCGCCCCCGGACCCGGAAGATCTGCTGCGTCCGAATCAACCACCGCTTTGCTCCATGCTCTTGGTGTTGTTATCGCTACAATTATTAAGAGAATACTAATTCTCGGGGATTCATACATTTTCTTTGTCATTTTTGTTTTTTCTTGCTTTACTTACCGGCCGGCATATATGTATAGCCTAATTTGGCAAGATTAAATCATGTGAATTTCATTATTTTCCGGCATTGAGTGGCTACTGTAGTGCATCTTTACCAATTATACTAATTCTTGGCTTTTCCTTGAAAGTTTCCCCGTAGAATATGGCTTTCACTTCTCCTCCAACTACGTACATCAGGGCAAGGAGCTTCTTTTACTACATTGCCTAATTTAGGAATCTAATTTTTTACTTCTTCTCGGAAATCAACACGTACCCATAAAGGAAAAACATTGTAATGTTGCTTACAACCATTGTCAAAGTTGTTATACGTTAATGTCATTCCATTAAACACCAATAAGTGATTGTTAATCCGACAAACATCATCGTTTTGCTCTTTCGATGAATATCTCCGCAACAACGGGTGAAGAGAAGGATCAAAAGTCTTAAGTGTTCTTCATACAAAAGAATTTAAATTAGTGATGGTTGAAACCTCACGTGGTGCTTTTTATTTGCTTATATTATCCAATATCATCATAGTTTCAATAACAACTTCACAAGCAGATTCAATCATCCTTTATATCCCGATCAATCCTACTCTAGAATGATAGGAATCTCAACATTGCATATCCATCCTCATATTACCTTGTAAGTCTCAAGTTGGATGATCAATCTAAACATCACTCATTCATGCATGGAAGAATATCGTGCTATAAGGGAACAATTTAAACTAGTGATAGTTGAAACCTCAAACATTTAAAAAAACCCAACATCAATGAATGATAAATCTATATTTGAGCCCTCCTATATGCTTATAAACATGCTTAGATTACCTTTAAATCATAAACACAACACAAAAGCAATACTGATCTAGCATGGTTTGAGGATTTTCACCCCAAAACCTAGCAAGAGAACTACTCACACATTGTAAATGTGTGAGTAGTTCCTTACTGCTTGGATTTTCCCCCTAAGGAAATAAAATAAAATAAGATTATTCTCTACAAAGATTAGATCATCTTAAACTAACAAAAATAGAATCTATCTTCTAATAAGATAAGATATATCTTTAAGGAAATAAAATAAGATCAACCTTCTAGAAATATTAGATCTTCTAAACAAAAATAGAATCTACCTTCTAATATTATAAGATCTATAAGCTTCCTTATTAGAAGACTTAGTTTTATTCTAAAACAAATTAGTATAAGTTGAAAATATAATTAAGGCCCAATAAAATATATATATCTAATGATAAAACAAGTCTTTGTATGGTTTGCAAATAAAATATGTGTGGGTTGCTTTATCTAATCCACACGCATGGATGAATGATCTATCTGCATATTTGGCCTTCTTCTCTTGCTTGGATACATACATCCTTCATGTAAGGTTGTGTTTTCATACATATTAGAACTTGCCTAGTAGAATGGTCATGAATGTGGTACCCGATTGTTGTGTTGTTCCGAAGTAAGGGTTCTTCTCATAGGATCTTCTAACGTTGATGTTAGATCGATTCATCCTCTCTTCCTTCCGTTCACATACATGCATGGTAACGCTGGTTTCCGTGCATACGTGGGTCTTGCCATCTTCCGAGAAGTAATCCAGAAAATAGTCTTTATTCCCCTATGGAAAATGTTATTCATTTATATCCTAGAAATGATTTTAACTCTCCTCCTTCTTCTTCTAACAATCTTCCTCACTCCTTTCTTCCAACCTTTCATTGTGATCGTCTTGAAGCGTTCTAGTTTCGGAGATGCTCCTACATCAGGTTGGTTTCTAGATGTTCCTCTTAGCTCAAAAGTGGACCTCAAGCGAGGTGTGGTCAGAGGTGGAGTCCTAGACTCTAGAGTACCAATTCTATTGGTTAAGCTTGCTACCGAATCCATGAGTTGACTCAACATGCCACACATTTCTGGATTCATTGGCTCACTCCCTTGTGACTTGTCACAATAATAGACCTCAACATGATCAAAACACACAATACAAGCAAACTAGTTGCGTTATCAAAAACAAAAAACTCTCAAAAGTATGACTCATACTCACACTCAAGTTTTGTTTGTCACAAGCTACTTGATGCAAATGCCTTGGATAAATTAAAACTCATTCTATGACCAATGCCTTAACTCTATAGCAAGTACACTCCTCGGCTGGATAGTTTTGCATGACTGTTGGATAGGGTGTTGCAAGGCTGCTCAAAATCACTTCACAATGAGTGTTAGACGAAAGATAACAAAGAAAGAAAATAAGACTTAAATACTTGCTTGGTATGTTCACAAGTAGAGAGGAGTAGAATACACTCCAAACAACACAAAACTCAATAAATTGAAAAGAGATATATATGTACTCTAAATGACGCTAGAATAAATGTAAGATATAACTAGATGAAGCAAACAAGATAGATACAAAAAGGACTAAGAAGAGAGCATCACCCTAAACTTATGCAATTGGAGAAGAGATGCCGGTTGGGGTGATTAGGCAAAGTGTTTAGTTGGTAAAATGAATGAGAGATGGGATATGAAGCTCTTGCTTGTAGTCTTGATTAACTCTTCACAATTGGAAAACAAGAACTCTTGCTCTTCTTGCTTCTTTAAAACTTAGGATTTCATAAAATATCTCATGAAATAACACATGATAATAGTACTTAGCAATTGTAATTTGGTCGACTTGATTAACTTGAAGCAAAATGTTGTATTTAATCATCAAGAAAACTTAAGAGGCCTTGTGGCTTCAATTTGGCCGCATTGATTCACTTTGCAATACCCAAATGATTGAATTGAAGTGAGTGATGGCACAAAATCTTTATAACTCCTAAATGACTGAATTGAAGTGTATTGATGGTACAAAAACTTTACAGCTCCCAAATGGATGAATTGAAGTGTATTGATGGTACAAAAACTTTACAACTCCCAAATGGATGAATTGAAGTGTATTGATGGTACAAAGGCTTTGCAACTTCCAAATGCCGAAATGAAAGTTGGGGGAACGTGTGTGAAGGCCAAATTGAAGAAAACCAACCTGCATTGAAGTTGGTGAACATAGGTCAATGGTGGTGCAATGGTGGTTGGAAATAGTGGCTATGGATTGGTTTTTGCTAGCTCTTTCTCTAAGCAACACAAACATAAAACAAGTTAGACTCAAGTAGACTCTATGAAGAACAAAAGACAAAAATAAGACTCGACTCAATTGACTCAAATAAGACTCCACAAAACGTCAATGGCGATGACACAACGAACTCCCAATGAACTAGCTCTGATACCACTATGATGCAGGGTTGTTGCCGTAGTTGACTAGATCTAGATTAGACACCTTCAATGGACGAATTTCTGGAACAAGAACACGAAACCAGAAATAAAAAAGATGGTTGGAAATGGAAGACAATGGAAGAGAAGAGAGTGAATGACAATGGACGTTGATGATAATAGATTGATCCAAAAGAACCAAAGGAATCACTTACTAGAACCTTGATCTAAGAGATAAAAATCCAAACAAGATGGTTACCTAAAACCTTTCCTTCTATAACCTTACACAAGCCTGCAGATCGAGACAAGTACAAGGAGGGACTATGATCGACTAGTTGTACCAATTAATCTCCAAAATATTAACACACACATGAACGACCTAGCAAGAATAACACAATAATTTAATCAAAGCTTGCTTTTTGATTGTATTTTCGGACTCACACAAACGTTCTCATAACTGTTTTTGGTTGGAATCGTTCTAATGATAAATGAAAATAATGGAAGGCTTTTATAGGGTCTAGAAAAGTCTTCATCTTAAAAAAGTAAACCATTAGTCTAATGCCATTAAACTAAATAAAAAGCTTAATAAGGCCTCTAAAATGTCAATAGTTTAGAGGTAGTAAGTGTCTTGCATTTTATATCAAAGGATGATATAAACAGGGTTAGAAGCTCAAATAAGCTTCAACTTTCTAATTCTTGACCAAGTGTCTCTTCCTTGCCATTGCATGGTAGCTCCTCACGTGTGCATGACTCCCTTTCCACGTCCAAGTTGGCCTTTATCTACTGATGTTTCCTTTAGTTGTAGGATTGTTCGCTCCAAAACATGTGTGTATGTGCAGACAAATAGCTTTAAATTTACACCAAGAATAAAGAAATAGTGAACCCACAATGTACTGATCAATCGCTGTAAAGGAAAATATTTCAAGGTCGATCGCAAGGACTATGGTGAAATCAAGCAAGTAAGTAAACCAGACAAAATTCTTGCAAATAACAAAGAACAAAGCTAAGCAATCAATGAAGATATATCAATTAAAGGAGAATGCAGATTCAAGAGATCATAGCATCAAGTTGTGGTTTTTGATTCAAGACTTCTAAAGATATATGGACAAGGCTGGGGTTGCAAAGGTAAGGTGTTTCTACGATGGGGTAGATCGGGGGGGGGGGGGGGGCGGGGTCTCACTATCCACCATCAATAACCAAAGGTCCTTTTACCGGGTAAGTCTCAAGGATCTAGGAAACGGAAATATAACTCAAACCAACAACTTCAACCTAAGAGAATATAACTAACAATCACCGGGTAAGTCTTAGATTAACTAACAAAAGTAAGTTGAAGGCATACTCAAACCTAACAAAGGATAAACCTTTGTTACCTAGAAAACGTCATCGTCGGTAATCAAGAAGGAATCACCGGGTAAGTCTCATCCTATGCTCAAGCGTAAGCCTTAGATGAATATAAGGGTATAAAGCTCTCAACAAAGACTAGGATTTTGGTAAACTATAACCTATGCTTAAGGATAAAACATGATTAGACAAATAGTCGAAAATCGCGGATAGATCGTACTCAAATCTCGGCCGAGATTCCTGGATCGATCCGAGATCGTCAACTGCGTAGGTAAAACTCAACAGTCAGGATCCAATCTAACTTAGAGGGTCATTCTATCATCATCATCATTACCACAAGCATCAACTAGTCACCCTAGAATCGCAAGAGTTCTAGCCAACAACAGTCATATTGAATCAAAGAAGGTATATGATATCAAATAAGACATAAACCAATATAACCAAATAAAACTTAACTAACAATCTTCAATTATCAAAACTGAATCCAAAGCAATAACAAAGTTTCGACCTTTTGTTCAAATAAAGAAAACAACAAACTAAGATTATCCTTCCGTGAATAACTCACAAAACTCCAAGGCTAATTATGCGAATCTTCAATCCTATAATGTTCTTCCTTCCTTCTTTATCTTCCAAAATCTGCCGCGAAGTCGGACTCCGAAAAGATCTCCCAAATTTGGTAGAAAGAAGAGATATCAAAAACCCTTACCGCCATCTCTATTTAGTATTAATATTAGGGTTTGACTTTGGGCCGCGGGCTGTTTTTCATCAAAATCTCGGACGGGCCCGAATAAAATCTCGGCTGAGATAATATCTCTCCATCCGAGATTTCTCTTCTGTTACGTACTTTCTTTTGCTTCTTGCTTCTGTTCCAACTGAATCCGTTTTCCTTGTGATCCTTGATCTTCTTCTACACCTCCATGTACTCCACCATGCTCTCTCTTGGACTCCTTGTATGCTTATGCTCCCTTTTGCTCCAAAATGCGCTATATTTCCTACAATTGCAAGAAAACTGTGTGTAGATCTCTATTTCCGCAAAGTAGGTGAAGATCAACATAATCGATATGAATATATGTCTATGCATGTAAAACAAAGGGAAAATCTACCTAAATGCATCCCTAAACTAAGGTCATAATTCATGTCATCAAAATACCCCATACTTGCCTCTTGCTTGTCCCCAAGCAAGATTCAAACTTAGGATACAAGATGAAATGGATTATGAACATGCAAGACAAAGAAAACTCACAATATTTTTGTTGTTGTGCTTCTATTCATAGATCACTTTTAGGGAATGTGTCATAGCAAATAACAATCATTACATGATCAAAAAGAGATTTAGACATAAAAAGGATAATCATACTTTACATAAAATCATAGCATGCATAGAAAAATAGGTTTATCAAAATCAATCAAGAAAGATCCAATTTAAACAACCAAGTCAAACCACATACTCAAAGATCTTAAGGGCTTTCAAATATAGGCCAAGAAATGTGTTAGGGGTAGGATGTATATGGGGTAATGTGGTGCAAATCCGGGAAAAGTATAGAAACTCCACAATTGCAAATATAACTCAACATCCACCAAGCAAGCACTTTTCACTTCTTTTTATTTTATTATTCTTTACTTTCACTTGAGAACATGGACAGAGGTGCACAATAACCGAAGCCTTGGAGATCAGCTAGCCTCACTTTTACGAGGTGCCTCAAACCTGATCCACATACCATGACTCGTTAGGGCTATCAATCAATCTCACTTTGGCAAGCCAAAAACATCCGGCTATGTGAATGGTGCCGAGTTACTCATCATCATGATTAACGTCCCCAAACCTATTTTCTAACACAAACTTCACTTGTAGCTTCAACTTTCACAAGCCTTTTACTAACATGCTTCCTAATTCCCAGATAGGTAAAGGGAGACAAATATATATATAAGGAGCTTAAAACATGATCAAGAAGAAGAAATAATCAAAATGCCTTAATTATATAAAAAAGATGTGTAAGAACTTATAGCGCGGTTTCAACCTTCAATCACAACATGAGTTAGATAAAAGCAAATTATCAAACATGCATAAATTTCAAATAAAGCATTCAAATCCCAAAATATGTCATAAATCATTTTAAACACATAAAGATCATCAAAATCTAATTAACAAACATTATCATCATTGGGATCACATCCATCCGAGAAGCACAAATTATTTTTAAAATTTTCAAATTTTTATGGATTTTTTAAAAGCATGATGCAATGCATGAAAAAGAAAGATGTGTGATAGGTGATGGAATCACTATCAATTAGGATAGTTTTTAGCATCTTTTTAGTATAATAGAGTCGGTTTGTGTTGCTAACATCTTAATCTAGAAGAAGAAATCCAAAATGAAGCAAAAGAGATGTTAGAAGCACTTGGGAGTTGAAGATCATTCACGAAGAAAGCTTCTAGTGCTACACCGCCCCCGCAGAGCAGTGTCACCGCCCCTGCTGGTGGCATTGCACTCCGGAATGCAGCCTGCGCCTTTGCCAGCGCCCGGAACAAACATTTCACCGCCCCTGCGGCCACCCCTGGACGCCCCTGCGGTGACTTACCCTGAAGAAGCGAAGCCGGCGCCCCTGCACCTCTACCTGCGGACCAACCTGCGGAGTTCTGAAGCAGGCGCCCTTGTTTGAGAGCATTAAAGACCCACCCTTGCGGGATTGCCAGGCCGCCCCGCGGCTCGACATCAGAAGCGACAGAAAGATGAAGAGTCAGGTGTTTGAGAGCATTAAAGACCCACCCCTGCGGTATTGCCAGGCTGCCCTTGCGGCCAAGAAGAAGATCAAGCGTTTTGGCCTAAACCGCCCCTGCGCCTCTACAAGCCCGCCCCGTGGTTTAGCGTCAAAGGACTTTACTCCGGTTGTTTGCACCACCTTTATGGCATTAAGGTGGCTTTTTAGGACGGCCATTTACTCCCATTTACTGTCATTTTTAGTATAAATAGGGCCATGGCTGATTGCTAGAATCATCCATCATTTTCCCACTTAAGCTCTATTTTACCTTCCTTCCAAGTGTAATGAGTTTCTAAGTTTCTTGCTACATTGGGTTGTTTTGAAGCTGCATTGCTGCTTTGGTTGTAAGTCTTTATCAATATAAGTATTATTCAGTCATATGTGTTATATTCCTTGAGCTCTAAACTTATGTTTGCATGTTTCTTACCACTTAGATTGATCACCTTAAGTGTCTAATTGCATGCAAAGAACTAGGATTAATTGACTCCGGATCCGGGTCCTTAATCTAGTAGTAACCCTTTAGGTGCAAGCTGGTTGTGATCTCTTAAAGGAAAAGGAATATAATTATAAAGAAAGTCTAACGGTGTTGATGCTTTCTTTGTATCTCTTTGTCTTTGTTAAAAATGCTAACTTGTGCTTTGATCTTGTAGGTTTACAGATCATAAATCTTGTTAAGTTGTGTTGATGCCGGTTGACTCAACAAATATTTAAGATCAAGACGAGACATTGATGAATAACTTATAAAAAGAATCAACCAAAGCAGAGTGCATGCTTAGACTCAACCTAGTGTAGCTCTTTTCTCCGTTCTATTATCACATCTTTACTTGTTTTCGTTTTTCTTTTGTCTTGTTTCGTTACAATCCAAAACCCCCCCTTTTGGTTACGTATTTCGATAATTGAACCTAATCATTACTTGACAAGGCTCTCTTGGGATCAACCCTTACTTACACTATAAAAACCAATTAGTGTAACGTTAGGCAATTACTTTGACTTAAGCTAAAAGACAACGACCTTAGGATTTTAGCCTCGTCAAATTTGGCGCCGTTGCCGGGGAGTTCTTATTTTTATTTTGATTTTTTTTCAATTATTGATTATTGGTTTGGGCCATTTTCATGGTTCAAACCCGTGCTACTAACTCCGATTTTTCTACTTTTGATCCAGAAATTGAAAGAACGCACAATCGACTTCGTAGGCAACAACGAACCCGGAGTCAATTAATCCTAGTTCTTTGCATGCAATTAGACACTTAAGGTGATCAATCTAAGTGGTAAGAAACATGAAACATAAGTTTAGAGCTCAAGGAGTATAACCCATATGACTAATAATACTTATATTGATAAAGACTTAAAACCAAAGAAGCAATGCAGTTTCAAAACAACCCAATGTAGCAAGGAACTTAGAAACTCATTACACTTGGAAGTAAGGTAAAATAGAGCTTAAGTGGGAAAATGATGGATGATTCTAGCAATCAGCCATGACCCTATTTATACTAAAAATGACAGCAAATGGGAGTAAATGGCCGTCCTAAACAACCACCTTTAATGCCATAAAGGTGGTGCAAACAACCGGAGTAAAGTCCTCTGACGCTAAACTGCGGGGGCGGGCTTGCAGAGGCGCAGGGGCGGTTTAGGCAAAAAACGCTTGATCTTCTTCTTGGCCGCAGGGGCGGCCTGGCAATCCCGCAAGGGCGGGTCTTTAATGCTCTCAAACGTGTGACTCTTCATCTTTTTGTCGCTTCTGATGTCGAGCCGCAAGGGCAGCCCAATGTCACCGTAGGGGCGTTGACACTGGCTCTTCGGGTTCACAGCTCCGGAGGTTGGTCCACAGGTAGAGGCTCAGGGGCGCCGGATTTGCTTCTTCAAGGTAAGTCACTGCAGGGGCGTCCAAGGGTGGCCGCAGGGGCGGTGACATGTTTGTTCCGGGCGCTGGCGAAGGCGCAAGCTGTGTTCCGGAGTGCAGTGCCACCCGCAAGGGCGGTGACACTGCTCCGCGGGGGAGGTGTAGCACCAGAAGCTTGTCTTCGTGAATGATATTCAACTCCCAAGTGCTTCTAACATCTCTTTTGCTTCATTTTGGATTTCTTCTTCCGGATTAAGATGTTAGCAACACAAATTGACTCTATTATACTAAAAAGATGCTAAAAACTATCCTAATTGACAATGATTCCATCACATATCAAACTCCCCCATACTTGACGTTTTACTCATCCCGAGTAACAAATGTAACAGCAGTTCAGCAAAACAAAGCCTTACGAAGCATGGTGTAGAAGATTAGATAAGGGAATCAAGCGAAAAACCAAGAAAGAAAGAGAGAAAATAGAGAAAATAAGGAGAAAGTGAGAACTACCATCCTTATTGCTCCAACAAGAGTGACCTACCGAATAACCTCCTTATGACTCCCCTTCTTATGCCATCAATGTCGGAAGGAGAACCTACACTCGGTACCGCTTATTTTGCCAAGGCGTCCTTTCGGGTTTTCACCTTGCCACTCTTCTTTTTCTTAATGATCTCACAAATTCCTCACATCCCTCAAGTCCATTTTTGCACCAACCTAGAGTTGGTCGGACTACCTTTTTTTTTTTTTTTACCTAAACCGCCCTTTCGGATTTTCGGTTCATCCAAGGATTTCTTGCTTTTTTCTCAATTTTTTTGACTTTTTTCTTTCTTTTTTTAACTGAATTTCAACATGAATTACAGCTAGAATTCTCAAAACACATAATTAAACTATACATGCAAGATAGTATTCCCTCCCCCATACTTTTAGAACACTTTGCCCTCAAAGTGAAAATGAAAGCAAAGAACAAGAAGTGGAGAAGGGAAAGAGAGGATACCCACCAGTGGGATGGTCCGGGTGGACCATCTGGACCATGCTCCGGAGGATATGGGAAGTGGCTGAAGAAGTGCTCCTGCCTCCTGTAAATGTCATCAAGGCGGGCCTGATGAGCATCCAATTGGCGTCCAAAGGTGGTCTCAAAGTTGGCTTGCCAAGCCAACTGCTGAGACTCCAAACGATGTTGCTCAGCCGCCTGCCAAGCATCCTGGCGCTGGTCAAAGTGGGCGGTCATGCTCTCCTGAAAGCCCGTATGCCAAGACTGCTGCTGCTCCAGCATAGTCCGCTGGTACTTAGCCTGCCAAGCCTGGTGCTGAGTGGTAAGAGAAGCCATCTGAGCCTGGAGGCTCTCAAGTGCGAGGCCATTCTCTCCCGCTACAGTAGGCATCTCCTCATCATTGGGGATGGGCATGTGGTCCTCATATGGGGCCCGGCTAGAGCTCGCCGCATGCCTCTCAACAATGGAAACCTGATGCCTCCTCAGAACAAATGGATCAGGAGGGATTTAAAGCTCGGAGAGCTCATCTTCGAATGGTAGCGGCCGGGGCAAGTATGTAATATGACTCCCATCTGCAAAAGAAAGCCAAAACAACTTCTCCCCATCCCGCTTGAGGAGCTTGCACCTTCGGAGAATACCTTCAATGTAGAATTGGATCGTCATCCCATCCTCTAACTCGGACAAATCCATCACCTGCTCAGCAATTAGAGAAATGACCCCATCGCCAACAATATCACGGGGCTCATTCTTCCTAATCCGCTTCAAAGCGGTAAGGAAGAGGTAAGGCCAATCCGGCACGGTGTCAAAAGCCGGAATGCAAGAGTACAACAGCGGAAGGTCCTTGAGGACGACCTTCTTCTCCTCCTTGTGTCCACAGAAGACACACATGATGATCTTGGAGAGGATCTTCAAGTAGGGGTGAGTGAGTTTGTCAAAACTCTACAAGGTCCGGTGTGGGTGCGGTCTCCCACCATTTGTGAGAGTGGTTAAGAGTCACCCCAAAAGCCTCCTGCAACTCTGAGAAGTCGACCGTATACTTCTTTTTGTTAAACTTGAAGTTGAGGCCGACACACACATGGTCATCCTTCTCCATGTTGAATGTGGCATTGACCTAGCGACTGAGCTCGGGGTATGTGGGAGCACTCTTCTTCAGGAAATCCCCGAGCCCAGCATTATCAAGGAAGGATTGCATGCTATCCAACATGCCAAGCTTCTCCAAAGTCGAAATGTGCAAAAACCGAGTTGCATACACCACTCGGTCTTGTACAATATCGTAACGGGTCTTCTCAACATTAGACATCTTGTACTTCCTTTGTGGTTCCATTCTTGCAATAATTTAAGCAAAGAAATTATAAATCACAAAAACAGAGAATGAAGACGAACCCTCTGTTGTATTTTCCGCAGGGGCGGCTGTGTGATTTGTAGGGGCGGGAAGGCGCAGCGGCGGGAAGGCGTAGGGGCGGCAACTTGTAGGCGCAGGGGCGGGCGAAGACTGTGAAGGCGATCTGTGACAGCTTCGACGGACGTGGTGCTCGGGCTGCTTTGCTGGTGTCCCTGGCTGGTGGTGGTGGCTTCCGGTGGGGGAGGATGGTGGTTGAGTGTGATGTATGGTGGTTAGGGTTTAGATGTGAGAGATTTAGGGGTGGTGGGTGAGAGAGACAGAGGGTGTAGCGTAGGGGCGCTGGAGTGGCATAATGGATGGCGTCGGAGTGGTGGCGCAGGGGCGTGGGTAGGGCGTTGTTGAGGTGGCTTGAGGGAAGGGAGTTTGGGCGTAGGAGGCGTGAGAGAGACAGAGATAGAGAGATGAGATGGTAGGTGGGGAGGAGAGAGAGGGGTGGGTGGGGTAGGTGTAGAGTCTTTTTGGTCGTTTATTTTTTATTTTCTAGGTAGACCCGCAGGGGCGGGGGTCTGTCACCACGGGGGCGGGGATAGTGTTTTAGCTCGCGTAGTCCCAGCGTCAAGGGCGGCACTAGGCAGGGGTGTCACCGCAAGGGCGTGACAAGGGGTCGCAGGGGCGTTTTTCTTGACAGTGGCTCCTCTTTTTATTCTCTCGGGTTGCCTCCCGATCAGCGCCTTTGTTTTACGTTGTTAGCTCGATGTAAGGACCCTACTTTTCTGCTTGGGCCTCCTCTAACACCATCTCGTCAATGAGATCATTCTTTACTCCTTCAAGATAAGGCTTAAGCCTTTGTCCATTGACCTTGAATATCTTGTGTGTTTGTGGATCGTAAAGATCTACAACACCATGTGGATGGACCTCGGCTATCACATATGGACCTGTCCACCTTGAGCGTAGCTTTCCCGTAAAAATTTTAAACGGGATTGAAATAGGAGGACTTGGTTACCCGCTTTAAAGTCTTTTCGGAGAATGTTCCGGTCGTTCCATGCTTTAGTCTTCTCTTTGTATGTTGTGGCATGGTCATATGCATCGAGCCTTAACTCCTCCAGCTCTTGCAATTGCATCTTCCGGAACTCCCCTACCTCCTCCACGTTCATGTTGCATTTCTTCACCGTCCACCATGCCTTGTGGTCTAGCTCCACCGGAAGGTGGCAAGACTTTCCGAACATAAGTCGGAATGGAGACATCCCTATAGGAGTCTTGTACACTGTTCGGTATGCCCATAGAGCATCATTGAGCCTCAAGCTCCAATCTTTCCTTCCGGGAGAAACCGTCTTTTCAAGGATGGTTTTGTTCTCCCGGTTTGACACTTCCGCTTGACCGTTTGTTTGTGGCTGGTAGGCCGTTGATACACGTTGATGGACATGGTACTTCTTAAGGAGAGCGGTAATTGTCTTGTTGTAAAATTGAGTTCCCCTATCACTTATCAAAGCCTTGGGGATGCCAAACCTTGCAAAAATGTTGTCCTTAAAGAAATGCTGCAACCACTTTAGAATCATCAGTTTTGGTGGCCTTTGCTTCCACCCACTTGGAAACATAGTCCACCGCAAGTAATATATAAGTATGCCCAAAAGAGGTAGGAAAATGACCCATGAAATCTATCCCCCAAACATAAAAACTTTCATAAAATATAAGTGAAGATTGAGGCATTTCATTTCTCCTAGAGACATTACCTACTCTTTGGCACCTATCATACACCTTACAAAACGCAAAAGCGTCTCTAAAGATGTGTGGCCAAAAGAATCCCGCATCTAAGACTTTCCTCGCTATTTTGTTGGCCCAAAAATGTCCCCCACATGCTTCAGAATGACAGAATGTGAGAACATATTCTACCTCATTATCCGGGATTCAACAGTGTATTACCTGATCACTACAATGCTTCCAAAGGTATGGATCGTCCCAAACGTAGTGCCTTGTTTCGGCCTTAACCTTCTCTCTCTGTGCTTTCGGGAAGTCTGGAGGGTACTCACCTCTAACAAGAAAATTTACAATGTCAGCAAACCATGGTTTAAAAGAGTGAAGCTTAAACAGAACCTCTGTCGTGTAATCCGGAGGGGCGGCCAAGGCTTTACGCAAGGGGGTAGGAGGCGCAGGGGCGCCAGACTCTAGCCGCAGGGGTGGCAGTGTGCGGGGGCGGGCCTCTGGTTGCGTAGGGGCGGTTACACAATAGAGAGTTGTGTAGAATGTGTGATCTGGAAAACTCCCAAGTATGGCTCCTCCTCTTGCTGGATCTTCCTCCTCCTTCACCAGCCTACTCAAGTGGTCGGCCACAAGGTTCTCAACTCCCTTCTTGTCCCGTATTTCCAAATTAAATTTGCTTAGAAGGAGCACCCACCGAATCAACCTTGGCTTTGCCTCCGTCTTTGTCATGAGGTACCGGAGGGCTGCATGGATTAGTAAATACTATTACCTTTATGCCAAGGAGGTATTGTCTGAACTTCTCTAGTGCAAACACCACCGCTAACATCTCCTTCTCGGTGGTGAGTAGTTTCTTTCCATTAAGCGTCATGGATGCATAATGGAGGACATGTGATGCTCTTCCGTCCTTTTGTCCTAGGACAACTCCTACAACATAATCGCTGGCGTCACACATGATCTCAAAGGGCTTCTCTCAATCTGGAGATCGGATGATAGGTGCACTAGTGAGGCATGCTTTCAAGGTGTCAAACGCCTTCTTGCAATCTTCATCAACAATGAAAGTTGCGTCCTTCTTGAGTAGCTCACACAACGGCACTGGGATCGTGGAAAAGTCCTTGATGCTAGACTCTGTAGTTTTGACATGGGTAGCAAAATGTTTAGTTAAAACCTGCATCATATCTTCAGTGGATTGAGAATTACCTTGGCGGGGCTACTAGTGCTGGTTTTGTTGATCCCTCCATCGATAATTTTGTTGATCACGCCATTTGGGAACATAGTTGTGTGCATATGGATCATTCCTTGGACGCTGCTGTTGTTGTTGACCATATCCTATAGCATTTACCTCCGCAACATCGTCCTGAACTTGTGGACATAAGTCCGTGGGGTGGAACGGATCAACACAAACTCCACACGCTTTGAGGTGTTGTGGGGTTCCCATCAAAGTCAGCCTCTTAACCATCTCTTTCAGTTCAGTTATCTCTTGTACAATCTCTGGACGGCTAGGATTAATGGTATGGACTCCTCTCTTGGTAGAGAATCTTTAAAAATTCCGTGTACCTTCCGCCATTTCTTGCATTTTTTCCATTGCAATTTGAGGAGTAGAGTTAAGAATGTTACCTCCACAAGCGGCATCCACTATCCTTCTTTCATTGTGCAACAAACCGTTGTACAAATGGAGCACTAAGTCCTGTGTGGAGTAGCCGTGAAAGGGGCAGCTTGATCTCAATTTGGCAAAGCTCTTGAAGTACTCATAAAGAGTTTCGTCCGCTTCTTGCTCTATATTACTTATGGCCTTCTTCAAACTGCTTGCTTTCTTAGCGGGGAAGTACTTCTCCAAAAATGCCTTGTGGAGATTCTCCCATGTGTCGATGCTACCGGATGCAAGGTGGTAGTACCAATCATCCGCCCCATCCTTGAGAGTGAAGCCAAACGCTCTCATCTTGATTTTTTCTTCGGTGACATTGGTCGGCTTCATGCTCATACACACGGTATGGAATTTCCCAAGGTGCTTGATGGGGTCTTCACCACTTAACCCATGGAAGGATGGGAGCAAGTGGATCAGCCTTGGTTTGAGCTCAAAGTTGACTCCTTCCCTAATTGCCGGTATGGTAACCGCAAGAGGGTGTTGAGCCAAATCCGGCTGCGTGAGTTCACGAAGAGTTTAGTTAGCCATATCTTCTCGGGTTCGTTGTTGCCTACGATGTCGATTGTGCGTTCTTTTAATTTCTGGATCAAAAGTAGCAAAATCGGAGTTAGTAAGAAAACCCAAAAGGGCGGTTTAGGTAAAAAGAAGATAGTCCGACAAACTCTAGGTTGGTGAAAAAATGTACTTGAGGGATGTGAGGAATTTGTGAGATCATTAAGAAAAAGAAGAAGAGTGGCAAGCTGAAAACTCGAAAGGGCGCCTTGGCAAAATGAGCGGCACCGAGTGTAGGTTCTCCTTCCGACGTTGGCGGCATAAGAAGGGGATTGATAAGGAGGTTGTCCGGGTAGGTCACTCTTGGAGCAATAAGGATGGTAGTTCTCACTTTCTCCTCATTTTCTCTCTTTCTTTCTTGGTTTTTTTCTTGATTCCCTTATCTATTCTTCTGCACCATGCTTCCTGAGGCTTTGTTTTTCCGAACTGTTGTTACATTTGTTACTCGGGATGAGTAAAAGGTCTAAGTATGAGGGAGTTTGATAGGTGATGGAATCACTATCAATTAGGATAGTTTTTGGCATTTTTTTAGTATAATAAAGTCGGTTTGTGTTGCTAACATCTTAATCTAGAAGAAGAAATCCAAAATAAAGCAAACGAGATGTTAGAAGCACTTGGGAGTTGAAGATCATTCACGAAGACAAGCTTCTGGTGCTACACCGCCCCCGCGGAGCAGTGTCAGCGCTCCTGCGGGTGGCACTGCACTCCGGAACACAACTGCGCCTTTGCCAGCGCCCGGAAAAAACATGTCACTGCCTCCACCGGATGCATGATGATTTTAGGCTGGTTAGTGTGACATGAAATCCAAAGCAATGCATAGACACATAAGCAAAAGAGTATAAAAGGTAGCTGTTATTACAGACATTCTCCACCCCATACTTAAAATACACATTGTCCCTAATGTGAAAATAAGAAAAGAGTAAGAGAACTAACAATGTCTATCTCAAAGCATAATAAAATAAGAAAGAAGTCCATAGTGAAGATCATCATGCATTCGGCGGAGGTGATGGAAACAGGAAGTAAGAACGATCGAATGTCCGCCCAAGTTGTAGGCGGTACATGTCCTCCATCATCCGTGCATGGCAAAGACGGTCCCTCTCAAACGTATCAAAGCGATCATCAATGCTTTGGATATCATCCTGGATAGCCTTGACCAAAACCTCTAAATTTCCCATCCTTGTGTCAAGACCTACAAACATGTAAGGGTGCTCAAATATACCTGCTCGACCTCGAGATCCGCGCTAAGGTGCTCTCATAGGCTCCTGTTCCGTCCAGACCTTGCGTTAGCAACCCTAATGCTCATTTATGATCTCATCATCAACATCCTCTATGGCTACACTAGGACCAGCTGTATCAGTACTGGTGTCCATCTCCTCACCCTCAGTAGTACTATCATCAGAATCAGTCACATGCATACCTTGAAATTCTCCTTCCAATTTCTCAGATCAGAACTATACTCCGAAGTCCAAGTAATCCCCCTAGGAGCCTCTTTTCCAAGGCATGGCAGCATTAGGAGCACCACAGCCTCGAGGAATAAGGATCCTACGAGGGATAAAGTGATGAAGACCTTAAGGCTTAGCCTTAGCGGCAAAGTGCAAGCAGAAAATTCCAAACCCATCACCTTTGTAAGATGACTGACCAACCCACCAACACAATTATCTCCCTTGCTCTTGTTAGCTATCTTGCTCAAACTTCAGCAAGCATAGTTCCGACACAATATCGGTCGCCATACACCATAAGATAAAGAGCTCATCTGCCTTAATCTTTTGCGGCGTCTCAGTCCTAGCAAAGAAATTCTCACTATTGATGCGGTGGGCAAGCTTAAAAGCGAAGTGGTACACGTTCTTCTCCTTAGAATCACCGGCAAGCCAAACATCTTCTCTCCCCTCAATCAAAGCAATGTTCTCCCACAACACCTTAGGATTATAGGCTATAGGAAAGGTACCGGCATTGGATTCTAGAAAACCAAAAACACTACCAAACATATCTATTGTCATGCCATATTTCTTATTCATCATCCTGAACTTCACTCCTGTAGCATCCGGAACATGGGTAAACGAACTCAAGAACTCATAGGTTATTTCAACATAAGCAGGCTCTTTCAAAGCAACAAAATCCTCAAAGCCAACACACTCAATCCTCAACCTCAGATCATCAACAATATTCGAACAAGAAAAATCATCTATATCCATAAATCTAGGAGCGACTATGGGACGCTCACAAATGCGACCGTACCTTGTTCGGTGTCATTCTTGTATAACTGGGTGTGCCAGAGGCGGAGGAGGTGGAGGATGAGCTTGTTGGGATCCAGAACCCCAGCTTAGCACAATTGCTCGTGAAGAACGATGAAGAGGCTCCATTGTAGACAAAATCTCGGGTTGTTCTTCAATGAATCTCGGCCGAGATTTCTGCTATCAACCGAGATTTTATTGTTTTGAATCAAAATTGAAAAATTTGAAAAGATTTCGTCAAACCGATGCTCCTACTAGCTTCCTATGCCTGTTCCGATCTGTTTTCACTCTACAGTACGAATTACTTCTCCCATAAACAAGCAAATCAAAGAAAAGAGAAGTTTAGAGATTTTGGAATGAGATTACTCTAATTACACTTGATGTAGTGGAATGTGATGCTGATAGATGTCAGAAACGAGTTGGTGATGCCTTTCTCTTCAGTTTCGATCCAAGAACGAAGCAAAACGGTTAAGGAATGAGGATTTGGTGAATTTGGGGTTATTCGGCCGTCAGGTATGAAAGAGGGTAGGGTTGGGGACGAGAGTGAAGTCGTTTTCAGCTTTAATACCCTGCGGGAAATTCAAAAAAATCTCAACCGAGATTATTGACTGAAGGTATTTCTATGGTCGTCTATACCCAATCAAAAGTAAATCCCGACTTAGCACTAAAACAAGTATAGTAGTTAAGTAAGGGTCGAACCCAAGACAGTTAAGGTGTTTTATTAGATGCAATTATTGATTATAGAAACATGTAACAAAGGGGGGGGGGTTTGGTTAAATTGATGCACAAAAACTTATGAAAAAGAATAACGCAACAAGTAAGACAATAATGGGTGAATCTACACTAGGTTGATTCTAAGCATGCAATTGCTACTTTGGTGAGTTCCTTTTACAAGTTCTCAAGTAATCTCCCATCTCGATCATATATATGTGTTGAGCCAACCGGCATCAACACAACTTAACAGGTTAGTATTCCGTAAATCTACAAGAACAAATAACAAGTTAGCTTTCAAACAAAGACTAAGGGATACGAAGAAAAGATTAAAACCGTTAAGCTTATCTTTATATTTGTGTTCCTTTTCTTTAAGTAATTACAACCCGTTATTACTTAAAGTTTACTACTAGATTAAAGAACCGAATCCGGAACTTATTAATCCTAGTTCTTTGCATGCACTTTAGAACCTAAGGTGATCAATCTCAAGTAATATATGCAATTAGACAATGGAGATCAAGGAAACACAAAGCATTACTGAATGAAAACTTATATTAAAGAAAGCTTACAACCAAAGTAACAACGCAGCTTGAAGGGAGTTAGCAACTCATTACAATGAAAATTGGTTTCTAAGTGGAAAATGATGGATAACAAGTTGGATGATTCTAGCAATCAACCAAGGCCTATTTATACTACAAAAAAAACTAAATAGGAGTAAATGGCCGGCCCAAAACAGCCACCTTTAATGCCATAAAGGTGGTGTAAACAACCGGAGTAAAGCTTCTGTCGTTAAACACAGGGGCGGCCTTCAGCTCCGTAGGGGCGGTGAAGGGAAAAACGCTTGATCTTCTTCATGACCGCAAGGGTGGCTAGGCAATTCCGCAGGGGCGGATCTTTAATGCTCTTCAAACGTCTGACCTTACAACTTCCTGCCGTTTCTGATGCCAAGCCGCCGGGGCTTCCCGATGTCAACGAAGGGGCGGTGACACAGACTCTTCACCTTCCAGTTCCCAGGTTGAGGCGCCGGCAGAGGCGCAGGGGAATACGCCGGGGCGCTGGTCTTCACTTCTTCAAGGCAAGTCACCACAAGGGCGCCAAGAGTTGACGCAGGAGCGGTGACAGTCTTCGTGGCTGGCGCTGGCGAAGGCGCAGGGAGCGCTCCGGAGTAAGATATCACCCGCAAGGGCGGTGACAAGGCTCCACGGGGGCGGTGAAGCAACAAAAGCTTTGCTTCGTGAACGATCTTCACTCCTAAGTGCTTATAATTCCTTCCTTAGCTTCTTTTAGTCTTCTTCTTTTGGACCAAGGAGTTAGTAGCATAAACGACACAAATGCAATAAAAAGACTCTAAAAACTATCCTAAATGATAGTGATTCCATCACCTATCAAACTCCGCCATAGTTAGACCTTTTACTCGTCCCGAGTAAAACAAATGACAGCAACTAGACTCAAAGGTCTCAGGAAGCATGGGCAAGCAAAAAAGATAATGAAAACAAAAGAAAAGCCAAGAAAGAAAGAAGGAGAAGAGGGGAAATGTGAGAAAAAGGTGAGAAACAACCATCCTTATTGCTCCAAGAGTGGCCAACCCGGATAACCTCCTCAAGACTCCCCTTCTTATGTCGCCAAACGCCGGAAGGGAAACCTATACTCGGTGTCGCTCATTTTGCCAAGGTGCCCTTTCGGGTTTTCACCTTGCCACTCTTCTTCTTTTCTTTAATGATCTCACTTTGAACTCACATCCCTTAAGTCCAATTTTGAACCAACTTAAGGTTGGTCGGACTACCTTATTTTTGCCTAAACCGCCCTTTCGGGTTTTTGGTTTATCCAAGGATTTTCATGCCTTTTTTCATTTTCTTTGGCTTTTTCTCTCTTTTTTTTTATGAATAACAAACTTTATAAGATTCAAATGCAAAAAAAAACTTAAAAACTCGAATGAAACTGTACATGCAATGATATGTCCCTCCCCCATACTTGAAGATCACTTTGCCATCAAAGTGAAAATGAGGCAAAGATAAATGCGGGAAAGGGAAGAGAAGTATACCACTCAGTGGAATGGTCCAGCTGGACTATCCGGACCCTCCTCCGGTGGGTATGAAAAGTGGCTGAAGAAGTGCTCCTGCCGGCGGTGGAGCGTGTAAATGCGGTCCTCCTGAGCCTCCATCCTCTCTCTAAATGAAGTCTCGTAGCTAGCTTGCCAAGCTAGTTGTTGAGTCTCTAACTGCTGTTGATGAGCCGCCTGCCAAGCATCCTGTCAGCGGTCAAAATGGGTGGTCATGGAGGAGGCGAAGCTGGACTACCATGCGTGCTGCTGCTCAAGCATGGACCGCTGGTTCTCGGTCTGCCATGCCTGATGCTGTGTGGTCAAGGCTGCCATCTGAGCCTGAAGACTCTCCATGGCCTGACTGTTGTCCAGTGCTGCAATAGGCATCTCCTCATCAGTAACAGGGGCCCGGCTGGAGCCTGCAGCATATCGCCCAACAATGTCCTCCTGAGGCCGTCTTGGAGGAATGGGGTCAGTTGGTACGTACAACTCAGAGAGCTCGTCTCCTAGCGGAAGTGGTCGGGGGAGGTATGTGATGTGACTCCCATCTGCCAGCGAGATCCAAAATTTGTTCTCCCCGTCTCTCCTGAGAAGCCTGCACCTCCTCAGCATCCCTTCCGTATACAGTGGAGCCTCTAGTCCGTCCTCCAAGTCAGGGAGATCCATCACCTGTGCAACTAACGAAGAGATCACCCCACCTCCCACAATGTCTCGTGGCTCATTCTTACTAATCCGCTTCAAAGCGGTAAGGAAGAGGTATGACCAATCTGGTACCCAGTCGTTCATAGGGAGACAGGCGTATAGCAATGGAAGGTCCTTGAGAGCGACCTTATTCTCCTCCTTGTGTCCACAGAAGACACTCATGAAGATCTTCAAGATGAGCCTCAAACAGGGGTGAGTGAATTTGCAAGAATACTCACCCCCTGCATGAAACTCTGATCTGGTGGCGGCCTGCCAAAACTCCATCAAGTCGGGTATCGGGATGGGTTCCCACCAGTCCTCGGAGGCAACTATAGTCACCCCTAATGCCTGCTGCAGTTGGGTGTAGTCCAATGTGTACTTTCTTTTGTTGAACTTGAATGAAAGTCCAACGCAACTATGGTCCACTATTTCCATTTTGAATGTGGCAATGAATTGGCGGCTGAGCTCGGGGTGTGTTGGATCACTCATTATCAGAAAATTACCTAGCCCAACATTGTTGAGGAATGCCTGCATGCTCTCCAGCATGCCCAAATTTTCCAAAGTAGGAACGTCCAAGAATCGGGTTGCATACACATCCCGACCTTGCACAATCCTATGCCGCTCCTTCTCATCTTCTGACAACTTGTATTTCCTTTGGTTTTCCATCTCTTGTAGTTGATCAAGCAAAGGAATTAGAAAGTTCAGAAATTAGAGTAAGAGACGAACCCTCTGTTGTGTATTCCGCAGGGGCGGCTGCAACTTGCGCAGGGGCGGCTTGGCACAGGGGCGGGAGAAGAGCAGAGGGCGATTCCGGGAGCCTACGAAAGTGGTGGTGATGGGGCTGTTCCGGTGACGTCTTTGTTGGTGTAAGTGTCGCCGGTGATGACTAGCTAGATTGTGAGGGGCGAGGGCGTTGTAGAGTGAGAGGTTTGAGTGTATGCAGGGTGTGTGTGGTGGTGGTGAGCGCCGGTTTCGCAGGGGCGGTTGTGGCTAGGTCGCCGGAGGTGGCGCAAGGGCGTTTGCACAAGGCGACGTGAGAGCTTCCGGAGGGCGCAGGGGCGTGGGAGGCGAGGTGGTGTAGGGTTTGAAGAGTGAATGGAGAGGGAGAAAAAGGGGTAGTAGTTGTAGGTTATATTTGGGAAGTGTATTTTTTTTTCTTTCCTTAGTAAGACCGTAGGGGCGGCGTTTGTCACTACGGGGGTGGTGACAAGGAAGAGGGGGTACGCAGCCTCAGCGCCGGGGGCGGCGCTGAGGATGTGTGTCAGGGATGGCCGCTGCAGGGGCGTAGGGGAGTCACTGTGGGGGCGGTAACTACCGTGTTGTAGGCGCTAGCCCAGCGCCGGGGGCGGCGTTGGGCATGAGTGTCACCGCAGGGGCGGGGACATTGAGCTGCGGGGGTAGTTTTCTTGACAGAGGATCCTCTTCTTATTCCTTCGGGTTGCCTCCCGAGCAGCGCCTTTGTTTTACGTCGTTGGCTCGACGTAAGGACTCTACCTCTATGATTGAGCCTTCTCCAGCATCACCTTGGGGTTTATAACCGTCTGTGATGGTAATCCTCCGGAGGACCTAGTTTTAATCCTTGTAATGGCTTCCGCCATTTGCCCAACCTGTTTTTCAAGGTTCTTGATGCTGGATTCTGTTGTTTGACATGAGTAGCAAAGTGTTTAGTCAAAACCTGCAACATATCTTCAGTTGTTTGATACTTACCTTGACGGGGCTGCTGTTGTTGGTTTTGTTGATCCCTCCAACGAAAATTCTGTTGGTCACGCCAATTTGGCATGAAATTTTGCGCATAAAGATCGTTCCTAGGCCTTTGCTGCTATGGTTGTCAATAGCCCATTGCGTTCACCTCAGCATCATCATCCTGGACTTGTAGGCACATGTCCGTTTGATGATATGGGTCAGAATATACTCCACAAGCTTTGAGCTGCTGTGGGGTTCCCATAAGTGTTAGTCTCTTCACCATTTCCGATCTCAGTGGAGATCTCACTCTTCCCGGTATTTACAGCATGAACACCTTTCTTGGACGGAGTCCTTCCAAAGTTCCGGGTTCCTTCCGCTAGTTCCTGTATCTTTTCCAAAGCAAGGTCAGGAGTAGAGTTAAGAATATTACCTCCGCAAGCCGTATCGACGATCCTCCTTTCATTGTTTAGCAAGCCATTGTACAAGTACAAGACTAGATCTTGAGTTGAATATCCGTGAAAAGGACAACTGGATCGGAGGCGTGCAAACCTTTCGAAGTACTCGTACAGAGTTTTGTTCGCCTCTTGCTTGATGTTGCTTATAGCTTTCTTCAAGCTATTGGCCTTCTTGGCTGGGAAATATTTCTCCAAAAACGCCTTGTGAAGGTTCTCCCAAGTGTCGATACTCCCGGATGGAAGGTGGTAATACCAATCATCCGCTGAATCTTTGAGTGTGAAGCTGAAGGCCCTCATCTTGATTTGTTCTTCGGTAATGTTGGCCGGCTTTATGCTCATACACACGGTATGGAACTTCCCAAGGTGCTTGATGGGATCTTCACCACTTAGCCCATGGAAAGATGGGAGCAAGTGAATGAGACCCGGCTTGAGCTTAAAATTGACTCCTTCCCCTAATGCCGGTATGGTGACCGCAAGAGGGTTTTGAGCCAAAGTGGGTTGAGTAAGTTGACGAAGTGTACGATCAACCATTTCTTGTTGGAGTTGTTGTTGTCTTCGTTGCCGGATGTGCATCCTCTCTATTTCTGGATCAAAAGAAGCAAAGCCGGAGTTAGTAGCACGGGTTTGAACCATAAAAATGGTTCAAACCAATAATCAATAATAACAATGAAATAAAAACACTAAAACTCCCCGGCAACGGCGCCAAAATTTGACTAAAGGTATTTCTATGGTCCTCTATACTCAATCAAAAGTAAATCCCGACTTAGCACTAAAACAAGTATAGTAGTTAAGTAAGGGTCGAACCCAAGAGATTTAAGGTGTTTTATTAGATGCAATTATTGATTATAGATATATGTAACAAAGGGGGGGGGGGTTTGGTTAAATTGATGCACAAAAACTTATGAAAACGAATAACGCAACAAGTAAGACAATAATGGGTGAATCTACACTAGGTTGAATCTAAGCATGCAATTGCTACTTTAGTGAGTTCCTTTTACAAGTTCTCAAGTAATCTCCCGTCTCGATCATATATATGTGTTGAGCCAACCGGCATCAACACAACTTAACGGGTTAGTGTTCGGTAAACCTACAAGAACAAATAACAAGTTAGCTTTCAAACAAAGACTAAGGGATACAAAGAAAAGATTAAAACCGTTAAGCTTATCTTTATATTTGTGTTCCTTTTCTTTAAGTAATTACAACCCGTTATTACTTAAAGTTTACTACTAGATTAAAGACCCGAACCCGGAACCTATTAATCCTACTTCTTTGCATGGACTTTAGAACCTAAGGTGATCAATCTCAAGTAATAGTAAAACATACAATTAGACAATGGAGATCAAGGAAATACAAAGCATTACTGAATGAAAACTTATATTAAAGAAAACTTACAACCAAAGTAATAATGCAACTTCAAACCAACCCAATGTAGCAAGGGAGTTAGCAACTCATTACAATGAAAATTGGTTTCTAAGTGGAAAATGATAGATAACAAGTTGGATGATTCTAGCAATCAACCAAGGCCTATTTATACTACAAAAGACACTAAATAGGAGTAAATGGCCGGCCCAAAACAGCCACCTTTAATGCCATAAAGGTGGTGTAAACAACCGGAGTAAAGCTTTTGTCGTTGAACCACAGGGGCGGCCTTCAGCTCCGTAGGGGCGGTGAAGGCAAAAACGCTTGATCTTCTTCATGACCGCAGGGGCGGCTAGGCAATTCCACAGGGGCGGAACTTTAATGCTCTTCAAACGTTTGTCCTTACAACTTCCTGCCGTTTCTGATGCCAAGCCGTCGGGGCATCCCGATGTCAACGCAGGGGCGGTGACACATACTCTTCACCTTCCAGCTCCCAGGCTGAGGCGCAGGCAGAGGCGCAGGGCAATGCGCCGGGGCGCTGGTCTTCACTTCTTCAGGGCAAGTCACCGCAGGGGCGCCAGGGGTTGACGCAGGGGCGGTGACAGTCTTCGTGGTTGACGCTGGCAAAGGCGCAGGGATTGCTCCGGAGTAAGATATCACCCGCAGGGGCGGTGACAAGGCTCCGTGGGGGCGGTGAAGCAACAGAAGCTTTGCTTCGTGAACGATCTTCACTCCTAAGTGCTTATAACTCCTTCCTTAGCTTCTTTTAGTCTTCTTCTTCTGGACCGAGGAGTTAGTAGCATAAACCGACACAAATGCAATAAAAAGACTATAAAAACTATCCTAAATGATAGTGATTCCATCACTTATCAATTTTCCCCTATTTTGATTTGTCGGTTGAATCGGCGTCTTCTTGGTCTGAGATATCTGGGCCTTTATCTAGTTTTTTTCTTGAATCCCTTTTCTATTCTCTCAACGTCCTTTTGTCCTAAAGCCTTGTACTCAAAGCAATCTCAACGCATCTTAATCGTTCATTCTTAACGGGATGTACCTAAGTTCTGCAACCAAGAACAAAAAAACAAAAAACACCAAAATAACTAACTATCTATCTAAGAAAGCAAAAATTAGGAATTACCTTGGGTTGCATCCCAAGAAGCGCTTGATTTAAGGACGCTAGTTGGACCTAACCCCGTTGATGATATACGGTGAAGGGGAGAAATCCTCTCAACCGGAGCTTCCGGTGTATACTTCTTTAGTGTATTTCCGTTCACCTTAAAGCTTCCGCTGCTCTCACCCCATACTTTAACTACACCATGGCAAAAAATATATTTCACAATATAATGTCCACCCCATCTAGATTTGAGCTTACCTAGATATCGGCAAAATTTGGAGTTGGAGAGGAGAACAAGGTCTCCTTCACATAACTCCTGTGAAGTTTTGTGCTTGTCGTTCCCCTTAGTGGTCTTTAAATGTGAAAGGAGGCGTTTTGTCTTTGATGTGGGATGTTCTTCCATTGAAGGTTCTGGAATTCCTAAGACGCTTTGTGATGCTTCTATAACTACGGAAAAGGCGTGGTTGCATCAGAGGACTCTCGTATTTCACGTTTGAAGTTGTGTCGAAGACTCATGAATCTCGGCCCGTTGTATAAAATCTCGACCGAGATGGTCAACCGAGATTACTCCTTGTTGTGAAATCTCGGTTGGCCCTATACTTGTCTCTGAAATCTCGGTTGGCCCTATACTTGTCTCTACCGAGATTCCTGAGGGTGACTTGAGATTTTTCCAACTTTTCGTGCACTCCTCAAGCTCTTTGAACGTAGCCTTTGGATCCCTCTCCAAGGCTTCTAACTCTTGTATTTCAGCATCACAAACTACATATATCCCCTTCTCCATAATGCTCAAACTCAAGACCTTCTCAAGAGGGTCTTTGATCAATATTGAACTCACTAACTCCCTTGAATCCTCTTCTTCACAAATGTTGTAAGCATCATCTCCAAGAGCTGGTCCTTTGATCATAGCGGACAACGTGAACTCAAAATTTTCTCCACCGATGTTGAAGGAGAGTTTGGCATTCTTGCAATGAACCAAGCATCCCGAAGTTGCATGGAATGGTCTTCCAAGTATGGTCGGAACTAGATAATTTGGAGGAATGTCTAGCACAACAAAATCAATTAAGATATATAATTTACCGAGCTGGACAGGGATATCTTTAAGGATCCCCACTGGATGCATAATCGATCTATCTACCATATATAAGGTCATCTTGACGGGTCGTGGATCTCCAAGTCCTATCCTCTTGCACAATGCAAGTGATATGATGCTCACACTTGCTCCTAGATCGCACAATGCTTCGTAGGTGACCTCTACCACGCCTATTGTCACACAAAAAGATCCCAGATCTCTTAACTTTGGTGGCATCTCCTCCTTCATTATTTGGATAAGTTCGGATGACCTTTTAGTCATTCTCACTTCCCCAACATCTTCTAGTTTCCTCTTGTTAGAGAGGATCTCCTTGAGAAACTTCCCATAGGTGGGTATACCTACAATATCATCCATAAAAAGGATATTAATATGCATCTTACCCGTGAGTTCTAGAAACTTACCAAAATGTTTATCCAATCATGCTCTAGCTTTTGACTGAGGGAATGGAAGTGGATGTTTGTAAGTTGGAGGAGGTACATAAACCGGTTCCTTCTCCTTCTCCTTCTCCTTCTTATTTGGGTTTGGTTCTTCCTCAACCATCACTCGCTTCCCTTTATTAACAGTTTTGGGCAATGGCTCATTGATATTCAAGCCGCTTCTAGTTGTGTTGGCCATTACTTGCCCCTAAGGATTATTCTCCGTCCTTCCCAGAAGTTTTCCTAGATCTCTAGGGACTTCTCCTGCCTTTCTACACACTTGATTTTCCAAGGCCTTTTAAGCCTTAGAAATTGAAGTAACTGTGCTATCTAAACCACTCAACCTTCTCATTAATTGCTCAATATTTCTTTCGTTTGATCCCTGGGAGGTTGATTGAATTCCGGAGATGGTTCCTGACTTCTTGGTGGTGGAGTATTGCTAGAGGATGCACGCGGGTTGAATGCGCCATCCGGATTTGAGTATGAAAATCTGGGATGACTATGATCGGGATGCCAACCGCCCCCTCTTTGAATATTCCTCTTGTTGTAGAATTTCCTTGGCCCTTGATAATTTCATCTTCCCATGTAGTTAACATCCTGTTCTTTCGGTGGCAATCTAGCTTGAGTCGGCGCTTGTGTTTGAGCTTTTGACAACTCCTTCAAAGCTTTAACCTCATTGTTAAGAATACCAAGCTGAGCACTATTAGTTGTAGGAAGACTTACCTCATGGACTTCGGGTCACCGGAGTCTATCATCCACTCTTCAATGGGAATACTACTCAATGACTAAAGCTTCATTTTCCACAAACTCCCAAGCTTCATCTATTGGCTTCTCCATGAACGTCCCTCAGGAAAAGGATTGAAACTTGAATTGAGTTTCCTCATCCAAACCCTTGAAATAAATCTCTAGAAGCTCGATTTTCGGTATCCCATGATGAGGACAATCTAGCAAAAGGTCCTTCAACCTTTCTCATGACTTGAACAAACTCTCTTTATCCTTCGTAACAAAAGTATTTAATTTACCTCTCAACTCCGTAGTCTTTGATGGTTGGAAGAATTTGGTGAAGAATTCCATAGTCATCTCCTCCCAAGTGCTAACTCTTCCGAAAGATAGTGATTGATACCAAGCTAGAACTTTATCCTTCAAGGAGAAGGAAAAACCTCTCAACTTATGATTATTATTCTCTAAACGTGGAGGCCTTAATGTCTCCATAAGAATCTCGTTATTTTGCAAAACCTGATGTGGTGACTCCCCCTCCAATCCTCCAAACTGATTCTTATGGATCATCTGAAGAACTTCAGGGCGGAGCTCGTAATCATGTGCGGCCGGATCTTCTAGATTAATTCCCGGATGGCGCACTCTTTGAGCAGGATCCATCCTCTGTCCCAACCTTTGCGGCACTCCCACAAACAGATCATTCCTTACTGGATGGTGAGATATAGTGGGTGCTGCAGCGGTGGTGGTTCTTCCAATTCGGAATTGTTTCCTCTATCAAGGAGCAAACGCCTAATAATAGCTTGCAACTTATCCATATCAGCTCGAAGAGCTTCTTCACTCTCACGTGCAACAACTCTCTCTCCAATGATAGCATCATCTCGAGTCCTTACTTATTCTAAGGCATCATCTAACTCAGCATGAACATCTCTTTCTTCTAAAGCCATCTTAGCTTCTCTTAACCGTCTCTTGTAAGTCTTTTCCGGCTCAGGATCGTATGGAACTACTTCCTTGCCGGCGTGAGATCTATGCATAAACCTAAGAGCACAAATATGCAAGAATCAATCCGGCCAACCAAATACCGGATTGGTCTAGACCAAGTCCCGGCAGTGGCGCCAAAAATAGTTCGCTCCAAAACGTGTGTGTATGTGAAGACAAATAGCTTCAAATTTATACCAAGAATAAAAGCAATAGCGAACCCGCAGTATACGGATTAATCATAGTAAAGGAAAATACTCTTGGGTCGATCACAAGGACTATGGTGAAATCAAGCAAGTAAGTAACCAGACAAGATTCTTGCAAATAACAAAGAAAAAAAGCTAAGCAATCAATGAAGATATATCAATCAAAAGAGAATACATATTATAAAGATCAGAGCATCAAGTTATGGTTTTAAGACTTCTAAAGATCTATGGAGAAGGCTGGGGTTGCAAAGGTAAGTTGTTTGTACGATGAGATAGATCACGGGGGAGGTCTCACTATCCACTATCACCCATCAAAGGTCCTTTTACCGGGTAAGTCTCAAGGGTCTAGGGAAAGGAACTATAACTCAAAACAACAACTTCAACCTAAGGAAATAGAACTAGCCATCACCGGGTAAGTCTCAAATTAACTCACAAAGGTAAGATGAAGTCACACTTAAACCTAACAAAGAATAAACCTTTGTTACCTAGAACACGTCATCGTCGGTACTCAAGAAAGGAATCACCGGGTAAGTCTCATCCTATCCTCAAGTGTAAGCATTAGAGGAGTCTAAGGGTATAAAGCTCTCAACAAAGACTAGAATTTAGGAAAACTATAACCTATGCTTAAGGATAAAACATGATCAAACGAACAGTAGCAAATCTCGGATTGATCATAGTCAAATCTCGGCCGAGATTCCTGGATAGATCCAAGATCGTCAACTGTGTAGGTAAAACTCAACCTTCAGGATCCGATCTAACTTAGAGGGTCATTCTATCATCATCTATACTACAACCATCAACTAGTCATTCTAGAATCGCAAGAGTTCAAGCCAACAACTGTCATATTTGAATCAAAGAAGGTATATATATCAAATAAGACATACCAATAAAACCAAATAAAACTTAACTAACAATCTTCAATTATCAAAACTGAATCCAAAGCAATAACAAAGGTTCGACCTTTTGTTCAAATAAAGAAAACAACAAACTAAGATTATCCTTCCGTGAATAACTCACAAAACTCCAAGGCTAACTATGTGAATCTTCAATCCTTCGATGTTCTTCCTTCCTTCTCTATATTCTGAACTCTGTCACGAAGTCGGATTCCAAAAAGATCTCCCAAAATTGGTGTAAAGAAGAGATGTATAAAACCCTTACAACCATCTCTATTTAGTATTGAAATTAGGGTTTGACTTTGGGATGCGGGCTATTTTCAGCAAAATCTCGGATGGGCTCAAAGAAGATCTCGGCCGAGATAATATCTCTCCATCCTAGATTTCTCTTTTGTTACGTACTTTCTTCTGCTTCTTGCTTCTGTTCCAACTGAATCATTTTTCCTTGTGATCCTTGATCTTCTTCTACTCCTCAATGTACTCCACCATGCCCTCTCTTGGACTTCTTGTATCCTTATGCTCCCTTTTGCTCCAAAATACGCTATATTCCCTACAATTGCAACAAAACTGTGTGTAGACCTCTATTTCCACAAATTAGGTGAATATCAAAATAATCGATGCGAATATATGTCTATGCATGCAAAACAAAGGGTAAATCTACCTAAATGCATCCCTAAACTAAAGTTATAATTCATGTCATCAAGGGCCTTGAGGACTTGTAGGGTATGTCGAGGATGATCCCACATCAGATTTAATCAATTCATTTTCCTACATTCCTTATTTCAAGTCTACTTTGCTACCATGTCATTTATTCTAGGGGTGTTCATTCCCGGATATCCAAGAAAAATATATGGTAGATATGGTATCCGGAATCGATATGAAAGTTGTCGGATATCCGATTTCGGATATCCAAAAGTTGACTGATATCCGATTGATCGGGATACAAAGAGAGAGAAGTAGAACCGAGCAACAACAACTTCTAAATTGAGCAAGATTGTTGTCTTATGAGCAACAGAAAAGCAGTCTTCTTAAAATAGTTGTATACTAAACAAGAGACCAGTAGACGTGATGATAGTTATACTAAATACCAACATATAAAAGACATGGTAATACAGTAATTGAAAATCTTTAGATAATGTTCGCATTTACAAATCTACAACAAACACTCCCTTTACTCCGATCTTCACTTCCCATCGGTTTGTGTTTACAAAGCTACAACAAACATTCCCTCTACTCCAATCTTGACTTGCTATTAGGAGTCAGGTGATTATGCTCAGCAAAGCCCTCATTCCCTTGAGTAAATTAAACCAATAAATAAATTAATTTCAAAAATATAATATAATCAATAAAGTAAATAGAAGGCAGAAACAAAACTAACCAGCTTGAGAGGTGTAATGGTAAACAAGAGTGGAAGGTTGATTGATACCTCCCATCCCCAACCATGAGGTAACGGTGTCCTTGAGCATGTCAACCCCAGTTTCCCCAGGACATGACCCACCCGACCCGATGTCCTTCTCGTCCTCCTTTGCAAGGTACCTTATGACTTTAGTCAAGAGTGTCGTCTTCCCAACAGTCTTCTTCTTCTCGTCGGAGACGTCCAAGGCCCCATATATGACCTCCGACAAATCCTTGTCCTCCATTTTAGGGCATACCTCGCAAGAGCCAAGTGTGATAGTTGTGTGATAGTGTAAGACGTCTATGAGAGTCGAGAGAGAGAGAGAGAGAGAGAGCGACGGTCAGATATGAGTCTTTACGCTAGGGTTTATTATAAAGAGTAGTAAAAAACTAGGGGTAGAGAGGATCAAACCGGAGACCATAATGAAGGTTAAAAATATTTGCATTCTGTACCACCAACTCAACTATTACAACTAAACTAACATAATCTCGTCAATATTTTCTATATACTCGGATAATGGATATCCAGGTTTAAAAAAACTAGATCCGTATCCGATCTGTATATCCGAGTTGTCTTGACAAATCGGAGTGGATACGGATAGATATTCGCTGGATTGAGTAAACGTCGGATCGTCGGATTATTGGCAGATCGGATTTTTGTTGAACACCCCTAAATTATTCTAGTTTTTGCTATGTTGAGATTTTTGACCATGTGTGATTAGTCCTCTTTCTAGAATTTGGAGTGAAAACCCAAATCATGTTAGGTTAGTATGTTCCATGTTGTGTTTATTGTTTGTTACAGAATCAAATGCATGTTTATTGGCATATAAGAGGCCTTAAATTTATGTATGATTCATCTTACGTTTTGATGTGTATTGAATGTTGGATGCTACCCTAGAGATAGTTTAGATTATTCTCATAACACGTTGTATTTTCCTAGGATAAATGAGTGATATATGGATCAATCATCTAAGTTGAGACCGTTAAGTAATACAATGATGATTGTGCAATGTTGTGTTGCCTATATTGCTTGAGTAATGTCGGCTAAGGCCGATCGGACGAACGACTTACATGTCTTGTCAATGTCCAAACTATGGTTATGTTAGATGGTGCAAGAAAATAGCAAACACTATGTGATGCTTGCACTGTCTAATGTAGTCATAAGTTGTTGATAAGTTTGATCAAATACTGTGTAAACAGCAAACACCATGTGATACTCACTAGTTGAAACAAGCCAAATGCCTTGACCAAGCATACCATACATCACTATTTGATGTGTGATGAGGGCCAAATGTAACATCACATAATCTTTAGAATCATGCATACTATACATCTATTGCTCCCCCTAACATCAATATTTGTATTTTCACTTTCCATATTTGAATATCTACCTTGGACTTTTTGTGTTTTAGTCATTATGGCATCATTATGTCGGAAGTACGTCCTTCCTAAAGTCAAAGCCGAATAGAAGATCATATATGACTGAGGAACTACAACACGAAGTCCCCCGCTCAAGATGGGAAACAAGATCCAAAGACCAAAGCTTCATCACAAGCCAAACAACATCCTAAGCCGTCTCAAGCCTTTTGGAGCCCATGTCTTCACTACTGATATACCAAGTTATGTCTATACCTATCCAAGCCCAGACCAGAGGCAAGACGAGATGCCAAACAACAACATTTTGTGTCCCAAGCCGTCTTTATGCCGTCTCGACTACGCAGTGAATCAAATTCATATATTTCAATCTTATCTTTGGAAAAGATATATTCTTGTAACCCTAAACTCTGACTTTCTCCCCCCTACATAAGCATGTATCAACCTTAGGGTTAGATATCTCTTATATCTCGTACGCCCGATCTCTTATCTCACTTACCTTAAGTCCCGTAGGTGTCAAGTAGCTTTACAAGAGAAGGTTCGCCTCGTTGTGATGAAACCAAACAATTGCGAGTTTATGTCCTTGTTAGTTTTATATATTGATGTTGCTTTATATTTAATCATGTGTGGCTAATCTTTCTCGTGATCTAAGGATTGAAGGGTGACTATAATGGTTTGATTTATTATTGTATATATATTTGTGAATTGAGATTGTGATATTGCTTCTTTTCAAAGTACTTCATTTTCACATTTTATTTACCATCGCAAGAGTAGCGTTTATAATTTGTTTAGATAAAAGAGTTTGTGCCACAAGCGAGGTTGTTTTATTGGTTTTATTGAAAAGCACTTGGTTTACGGGATTGGATCCTACCTTTTACTTTCAAGATTTCTAACTATCATAGAACGTTCCAGTCTTTGTACCTTTTCTAGCTTATGCGCCAAAAGCGAGGCTTTTCTTGATCTTTTCTGGATTTCTTTGTTCTTAAAAGAATTTTCTATTTACTTGACACAACCGCCGGTTTGAGAGAGCAATTGATGAGTACATAACATACGCCTTTTGAGTCATCATATGCATGCATTTCATATCTCGTTTGGTTTGATTTGTGGTCATATAGAGTATAAATCCTTCCTATTGCATATTGTGGTGTCAACTTCTGTTTATTTCATGTCTTACGCGTTCAAGGCCAAAAATGTGGAACGATGAAAGGATGCCAGATTACGAGTTTCTATCCTCCCTAAGGTCAAGCACATATTAGAACACATCTATATTGACAAAGGATTGAAGTTTCGAGGTAGATTTATGTTGGAGGAAGAAGAAATGAACAAACATGTGAAGATCATTGATGTTGGATGCCATTTCATGATGACTTTTGAGATATACCCGATTTTGATCATCTTCTCTTTGGACTTGAAGAATTGCGTTAAATTTGTATATCTTCAAAATAGTTTTGAAAGTATTATCCAAGATTCTCGTGGTTCTAAGCATGGTAGCGTGAATGTCAGTTTTAGTAAACTATCAAAAAGTTGTCAAAAGCTGAAGTAGAGCCTTGACGGCATGCCAACACCATACATGCCGTCTCCCGACCATCTCAATAGTATCTGGAATTTAGGGAGCCACAAATTTTTTCTAATGTAATTCTCAGATGACTTGTCAGGCCGAGTCATAGCCGTTTTGTCGTCTCTAATGATCCAAAATCATATCTTATCTATTGTTTACGAGTTGAGCTTCTTATGTCCGCTCTAAGGTTTGATTTGAACATTATATAGAGGCTTCTTTAGGTCATATTATAGGGGTGCTTAAAAATGATAATTTTGTAATTTTTTTTAAAAAAATTTATTTTGTAAAAATATTTTTTTAAATAAAATTTTGTAAAAAATACTTAAAAAAAATTGAATTTCTAAGAAATTTTATTTGTAAAATTGGTATATATATACATATATATAAATTCAAAAAAATTTTAAAATATTATTTTAAAAATATTATTTTAAAAATATGTTTTACAATATTTTTTTAAAAAAAACTCACAAGAGAACGATCATTTTGGGTTCAATGTTGTAACTATATATTTTTTAAATATTGAAGAAACTATTTTGTACAAAAATTTATTTTAAAACAAATATTTTATTAAACTCAGATAATGCACCTGTTGGCGATCCATCCAAAGTATAGTGTTCTAAAAATAAATCGTTTTCTTGTGAATTTCTTAAAATGTTTTGAGAAATTTTAATTTTGTATATATTTAAAATAATTTTTAATTTAAAAAAAAAGTTTCGAAAAATTTATTTTTATAGTTATAATATATTAAAGTTAAAAGGCCAAATTCAATAACTAGGTCTTTTACATTATTTTCTCTATTAAGAGTACGCATAGTATAAACACATTTAGTAAATATACCCCCAAAATTTTTTAGGGTTCAAAGCTATCCTTTCTTACTTTCCATGGCGCCTAGTAACATAATTGCATGTTTCTTTCAACACTTGTCGCATTTCCACTTTTTCTTGCCGTATTTTTGACTAAAGTGTTTCTAGATCCCAGTTAGGTCACCAAGTGCTCTCGAAGGATCATGGTGAGCACAACTTTTCTCTGAACATATATAAGCTTTCTTTTTCACGTGTTCTTTGTTGGCATCTGCTTCAAATTCCGTGGCAGATTATGCCCTTGTTTGTGGAGCTGCATATTATGGTCTCTTTGGAAAGCCTTATTGCAGATCTTATAAGTGAATCGATTCGTCGTCATCAAATTTTCTAGATCAAGGTTAAGGTTTGGATAATTGATTTCTTGAGTAACAAACCTAGAACCACTCATTGGAGAGGAAGATGGAAGTGCAGGTGGGAGAAAAAACCCATCTTCAAAAATCATCTCTTGATTGAAAACTAGGGAACAAAAGATAGGTGAAAAGGAAAAATCTGGTGTCTAGCTGGCTCAATCTACAGATTAAACAAAAGAGTGAAAAAAGCAAGATAGGGTGTCTTGTTGTTCTTTGTAAGAAGAACAAACCCAGAAACCATATAGACTCATGCCATAAACTTATACTAGATACCATATTAGACTCATACCAGAAACTCATACCAGAAACTTATGCCAGAAACTCATACTAGAAACTCATACCAGGCTCATACTAGAAAATGGTATAAAAAATTCATACCAAAAACTCAACTAGAAACCATACCAAACTCATACCAGAAACTCAACCAAAAACCATACTAGAAACTCATACTAGAAACACATCGACAAATCATATCAGAAACCCATATCAAACTCATAATAGAAACCATACCAAACTCATTTCAAAAACCATACCATACTCATATTAGAAACTCATACCAAAACAAAATTGCAAAAAAAATATTTTGAAAACACTAATTTGTATGCTCTCTCCATATTTGACTGTTTCTTTTTTATAAGAGACGGGGTTAAAATTGGACCAATTAATTTACCTAACATTAATCAAAGTGATAAAAAAATAGAGGGTGTACAAAACAAAAGATTATAACAAGAGTCGACTTCACCCAATTCTTTAAAGTTAAGAAAATTACTAAAAACAAAATTTACAAAAATTATCAAGAAAAAGATTTTTTTAAAATTACAAAATAGTTTTTAACAAAAATAAATTTTCATTAAAAAGTTACAAAATTATTATTTTAAAAAAAATATTACTTTAAAAATTTCAACATATTAAATGTTATTAAATTTATTTAAAAAATAAAATTCACATCACATAATTATTTTTGATGACATGTAAAATTCCGGTTGCCACGTAATCACCAGAGTTAGTATTTTTGCCGTAAAAATAAGACATATTATTTTTGATAAATATGTTGATAGTTTGTATCGCTCCTAATAATTTTCAAAGTTGATATTATTTTAGGTTCAATGTTGATATTTGATATATTTTACGTTGTTTTCCTTTTAATAATTATATATTAAAACAAAAAACTACATGTTCCACACGAACGTGCAAAAATTTTTGAAAGCATGTCCCGAATTCGACTAAACCCGAAAAGTGTTAATCTTCTTTTAAATAAAAAAATGTATGTTTTACTAGTGACAAAATTATTATATTGTAGTCGAAAGTTTTATAAAATTACCCTTTTATGAAATACAATTGTATGATAAAACAAAAGACTTTTAGAAACTGATTCTTCTAACAAATACGATTATAAAACAAAATCATTAAAATACAGAAAATTTAAATAATATCTCTATGAATAAATAATACAATCTAGAAGAAAAGTAAAAGACATGCGGAGTAAGATAATAATGTTAGACAACTATAATCTTCCAAACTTTCCTTATATAAACTATACTAAAAGGTAATATATATATATATATATATATATATATATATATATATATATATATATTATCTTTTTTCACACAAATAATACTTTATAAAAAATAGGCCAACTTTCCTTACCAGAATAGAACCAATATAATCTAAGACAGAACCTGAAATCTCCGTCCATATAAACCAACGTATCCTAACAAATTCTCCAACAATCAATCAGCCCTGTCGATCACTCAACCAACCAATACTTGTGTCAATTCTTCCTCGATCCCGTGCTTTCAAATCGAAGGTCAGGTATCATGGCTGAAGAACGTCAATGCGAGCAATCGAGCGCACCAATTCTCTGTGCGGATAACTGCGTTACGGCAATCCGACGACTTTAAACCTCTGTCCAAAGTGCTATCGACGCCGGGAGTTGGAAACTCTTCTCAAAACTACCAAACAGGCTAAACCGGCGATGTCTTCCGCCATCTCTGCGGATCTTGTTGAAGACGTCGTCGTTCCGTTGGCAAAGGTTATACGACGTCGTCGTGTCGGCCGAGTAGGTGCAGTGCGTGGAGGAAGCGCGTGAGATTGATGGGATTCATGTGTAAGTGTTGGTCCATGTTTTGTGAAGCCCACAGTGGATAACAAGATATGAATGTCTCCCTGTATGTCAATTAGGATTTAGCTACTGTATATTGCAATTCCTTGAGTTTCATTCTTTATAATGAAAGTTAGCTTTTTCCATATTAAATTCTGTCAAGGGCCCGAAGCAAGAATGTCGTGTACCCGAGAGTCTAAGAACAAGTCGATGACGTCGGATTGTGCTTTATGATTAGAACTTCCAAAATGCAGATATGCTATAAAAATTAGAGAGGTCAAACGGGACCAACGAGTCGGTTTCGGGTAGGGTCACAACAAGTTCGAGTTGAAACCATTCGGGTCAAACAATGGCTTGGTTAATAACCGGATTGGTTCGGGTTGGTTTGAGCCGGGTATCGATTATTCGGATTATAACGGGTTATCGGGTAGCCTCGTTTATCGGGTCATTACGGGTCGGTTTAGCTCGATTCTTGATAGCGGTGTCAAACGGGACGAACGGGTTAGTTCGGGTCGGTCACAACAAGCTCGGGGTCAAACGGGTCGGGTTAAAACAATCTCTCTCTTTTTAGCGGTTTGTTTCGGGTCGGGTCGGTTTGGATCGGGTATCAATTGTTCGGGTTCAAATGGGCCGGGCCAAAATAATCTCTCTTTTTAACGGTTTTTTTTTTGGTCAAGTTGGTTTAGATCGGGTATCAATTTAGGTTAATACCAGTTTGAATCGTGTATCAATTAATTTGATTATGATCAATAACCAGCATATCATTAATATAATTTTATATTAATCAACTATTACTTTCTTAAACTAGGGGGAAACACAATATATATTATTTGATACTTTTTTGAAAGTAACATTTTATTCGAATGTAACTATTTATCACTTTCCACCGAATTGGATAATAACCCGTGGATATTTGGTTGATCTATTTGATCCAAATTATAAAATATTGTATTTAAAAACGATTCTAGTCAGATCGGATAATTATCCGCGAATACATGAGTGATTTGTTTGATCGGAATGATTTTAGCGTGTTCTATTTGATTGAAAATGACTTTAACCAGATGTGGATATCCGGATGATCCAATTGATCCATATATCTAATGTGACTAATCCATTTGATCAATATACCTAATGTCACTTATCCATTTAATCCATATATATATTTTTTCCCCTATTTTGTTTCTTATGAATTACAATAAAATATATCACAATTAATTAGTCACATAACTTACCTAAAGTGAAAGTGACCGTATAATTGATACAACTTTTTTTAAAGAAACTTATTTTAAACACTTTAAGACATCTTTTCTCCAACAAGGTAAAAAAGTTAATACTAACAAAATGTCATCATCTATACTTATACAATAATAATATGTATTATGTAATATACATATTTTAATACTTGTATAGGAAATAGAAAAATAAAGTTATAAAATATTTCTAATAAGTAATTAGTAAACCATAAGTTAAAATCAAAATTTATTTTAATGAGTTACAAACATTGTTACCTTACATGTAGCACCCCAAATTCTCAGAACTCGGTGAGCTACTGGTTAGGACCTCACAATGGGTCCCGACCTTGGTTTAACAACAACTTTATCAGGATCTTACAACAAGGCACAAATGTATTATAAAATCTTTTAAAAATAACAAACAATATTTGTATGAATGAACAATACATGACAGCCTTACAAAACATATACAAGTATATAACATGCATGCCGAAAGGAAGACTCCCCCGTCCCTATCTAATGAGTACGTGGATCCGGCTGACCATCCGTCTCAGATCTCTCTACAACTGTCTATCTCTACAAAATCTACAACACGGAGAAACCGTTAGCTAACTAACCAAATAGAAGCACAATAAGAATAGCACAAACACACCCAAGATAACATAAAACAATCACCATGTTGGCACACAAACCGGTTATTATCTGTTAATTAAGTGATTCACCTTATTCCATTTTACAGTTGTGGCACGAGAAATCTTAAGAGTTCTCGCCTCCGTTCCTTATCCAATTGGGTGTAGGTCTAGCTTACCTCCGCCGGTAGCATCACTACAAACCGAGTGTGGACTAGTCCCTAAAGAAAACCCAGCGCCCTCAGGCTTACTGAGCAGAATGCCACCGCCGGTTACTCTTAGGCCAATGTATAGGTTGGTAGATAATTACTACTAAGTACCACTATAAACATATCATTCACACGCCACTATCATTATTCACGCTCATATCTAGAACCTAGCTGAGTAAGCCCAAAGGATTTACCTGAATCAAATCATAATCCCGTTATCTCAACTCGGTCCGCAACTACAGGAACTCAACCGCCTGTTATAAAAGGCAAGTGGATCAAAATACATTCCATATCCTTAGAAGTCTATAACTTCTAAGATTTACAAACCCATCCCAAAAGAAATACTAAAACTTCCTATGAAGCCCAAAACTCCAATCTAACATCTTCAAGAAAGCTCTAACTAATTTGGAAGATTTTCCAACTTCCTAACTTCCATGAAAACTTGCTAAGGGTCTCACTTTACCTCAACCTAAAGCCCTCGTACAAAAATCTAAAAATCCTAAAGAAAACTCTCAATCTTATATGCTATGTACTATACTCATATAAGTAGAGAAATCTCCAAAGTAACTATTCAACAAACTCACACGAAATCCTCAAGTTGACCCCTCATTCTTAGATTTCTATACTTAGCCAAAAAAAACTGAGTTTTTCACAAATTGCACTACAAGCATACTTTGAAGACTTATAGATCTAGATCCGAATGTTGGATCGACTCCAACTTTGATACATACTAATATGTATAGCACTATACATATTATCAAAATTTGAACGGTAGAAACGTAATTTAAGACATCGAACGAACTACTATATGTTGACGGTTTAACACAAACTTTAGAAACCAAAACTAAAACTGGAAAAGGTCAAGGTTTCGATCCTCACCCCCAGCGTTTCAGATCCGTAGGCTACCACTCGTCAGTCGTCGCCAGTTCAAATCCTACTTGACGATTCTGAGGCCAACTCGGTGAGGAGAAGCAAGGTAAGGTTGGTCGGTTGGGGTGAATTCTCGTGCCCAACGAGGCCGGCGGTTCCTTGTCGTAGCAACCAATGGTTGATTGATCCGTTGAAGCAAAAAGGGCTTAGATATCTTTCCAACCCATACCAAAGTATCAAGAACTGGTGACTTACTCACCTCTGTACAGGTGATGTTCTAAAGGGTTTGCCTCTGCTGGGAGTTGACGACAAGAGGTGGAAGGGAGTGCTGTCCAAGATGCACTGGTCAGAAGAAGGGGGAAGAGAAAGTGAGGGACAGAGAGATAGATGCATCACCTTGTTGGAGGAGGTTAGCAGTGTCGCGTGAAATGCTTGGGAGCGAGAGCCACTATTACTGCCTCTGTAGGGGGATGGAGAACACGGTCTTGGAGGCTAGCAACGCGCATGGCGCTGGGTGTGACGAGGAAGAGAGCGAGAGATAGGAGAGGTATAGGAGCACTGACTTTCCAATCGAGTAGGAGAGGAAGAGTGGCTACTGTTGCATATGTTGGGAGATTGAAGAGGTGGTTTCCATTAGCCTGCGTGGACAAGAGAACTGGAGGCTGGCCTGGCGTCGCTGCTAGGGTGGATCTCGTGCGTGACCACCAGGGGAATGGAGAGGGATTGTTTGCACGTCTAGTGCAAAAGGAAAGGTGTGAAAGAAGGGAGGAAAAACGTGGCTTGGTAATATGAAGAAGGGAGGAAATCTGGCTGCTGAACGTGGAAAGGATATTGGTTAGCAGCAAGGTAAGAGGGGAAGGGTATCGTTTGTGAGGCGGATGAGGAAGAGGAACCTGGACGTGAAGATGAGCGAAGTGAACACCGCAAGCTGTTCTCCAGGACGTAGAAGAAAGGTGCGTGATTCTCTCTTCAATGCGTGTAACGTGGGGGATAGGAGAGAGAGAAGCCGTTACTTGTCTACTGGGTTGAGCGTGTCACAAGGTTATGGCTGATGGGCTGGGCTACACGCAAGGTAAACAAAGCTGGCTGGTAACCTGACTTTGAGTTGTAGGATTAAGGAGTTGATGCACGTTCTGGTTTGGGGCAAGAGGTGCAACAAGCAGCAAGGCAGGAAGTTGGGTTGTAAATTGTTGTCTGGGCCTTGTCACAAGGTTGTCGGGCTTCGTCATGGCCTCGTCTCGGCTTTGTTGTGGTCTCGTCAAAAGACGTCGTTATGACTTAGATTAGGGTTTGATAACATTCATCATTTTATGTGACTAAAATAGTACATAAAATGATAGAATATGTTTTAGTACAACCCTAGGTAGAACTAGAAAAGGTCAACGGATCGAAAAACTGGTTTGACCCGGTATTAAACGCAAATAACATTTCCGGATATTACATCAGTGCCCCCTTAAAAATAAGTATCGTCCCAAACTTAGAATAATGTATCTAATCAAACGACTTCCATAAATAGAATTGTATAACTTGGTCTCACTAAATCCCGTTTTCTAACATGCAACTACTCAATCATCATAATCAGGCAACACATAAAAGAACACAATCACTCAATTCCAAGGTAAAATCATAAAAGTAAAAAAAAACATCCGAGTACTAACTCGTCGGTACAAAAGTAGCGGCTAACTCCGCAACAAACTCGGGATAACTACATCTGATGCTTTCCTTTGTCTCCCAGGTGGCCTCATCGGCTCCTCGTCTAGACCACTGGATCCTTAACATCGGTATCTCTTTGGACCGTAGACGTCTAGTACTGCGCTCCAGGACAGATACTGGGTACTCCACAAAAGTGTGGTCGGGCTCAACTATCAGGTCCTCAAGGTTAATGACGTGGCTTGGGTCTGGTATATACTCTCTCACTGAGAGATGTGGGACACTGGGTGTACACCTCTAGTATGGATAGTAGTGTCAGTCGATAAAATAACTTCTCAATAGCTTTAAGGTGTCAGCGGTTTCCCTTCTACTCTCACTTCCAGCTCTCTTGGTGACTCTACTAAAATAACCGTAAAACTTTATTCTTTCCGTTGAATGCACTTGCTTTTGACCTTCCGGAAGATCCTGACCATCAATTTTGAAACAATGATCTTAGACATACCCCGACACTTTACAAAGTGTCTAATGCTCTCTATAAGACCACTCATTTGGTCTTGTCTTCCTAATATGACTCCGTTGGACCGTCTCTCCATTAATGAATTATCACATGCCTTAGGTAGAGATTTTCATATCGATCTATAAGTCCTTAACTTGAGGTCCTAGTTGACATAACACTGGGTTTCATGTTCTGTGGGTTATGGATCCACTACGCTTCCGCTGCGCTACTATAATAAATCCGCCCATTATTCATAATGGCATCCTCCGTGAGTCAGGACAATTTCTAGACTCTCACCCATGAATTCCTTTCTAATAACGGTAGAGTCCTCTCAAACCGACCGTCATTCTAAGGATGATTCACTATGGTACAGTGAAAGCTCGTACTTTAAGCCGTGTATACTAATTGTCCAAACCTAGAGATAAACATTCCGTATTTGTCAAAACTATGGTCCTCGATCCCCATTGAGTTTCACAATTTTGTCTAGATTAATCCTCACAAAATAACTCACCGGTCACGTCTCCTTTGTAGAATTGGAACGTGCGTCTTTAGACATTCCCGGAATTCATTATGTCTCATCAGAACTCGACTTACTACTCGCCAAGACAACTCAATGTGATCATCTTTCCACAATTGT
Organism: Fagopyrum homotropicum; assembly: GCA_033239125.1. Classification (NCBI taxonomy): domain Eukaryota; kingdom Viridiplantae; phylum Streptophyta; class Magnoliopsida; order Caryophyllales; family Polygonaceae; genus Fagopyrum; species Fagopyrum homotropicum. The sequence continues at coordinate 87,154,765 of BSWB01000003.1, read as the reverse complement.
TCTGACCTCCAACGTAGGAGTTATCACGTTGACCTACAAGTCCTTACCCAGATCTATATACTATCTTGACATAGAGTTTTCTATTTATCTCCAAATTCTCGAGGTGGGTGCAGGTCTACATTGAGACAATAATACCAACCACATGATGGTCTCTCATGCTTGTCTTGTAAACTCTTCTACTGGATGACTCATCTTGTAACACTTTCCTTCTCCGAATCGGTCTTTACCTGTCAATTGAACATTACTACCCATTTTATGTTGGAACCTCAATTACGTTGTACTCTTACATAGATTCCATAAAGGCATCCTCATCTCAACACTTTATTTAAATTTAACAAGACCCGCCTTTTGATACATGATTTTCCTTCTCACTGGTTAAGCTATTCTTCTTGGTTTACACTTTATCCATTATAGTGTTATCGGTCCGAGAGTATGACTTTTATTAAACATATACCGGTACCATGTGTATAAGAAACATCAGATGCATATGATTTTCTCAAAAATCAAAATTTTCGACTTGCATTTATTATGTTGTCCTTTTACTCGTGTCGCTTTACCTTCTTTAAATCTTTACACTCAGTAGGACAGTTAAATCCCTTTGAGTTTTCTTGTACCCGCTTTACGGACCACGTTGATTGGTCTTATTACTTTCATCAACTCATATGTGATTAGTCGAGAATGGACTTCTAGCATACCATTTGTATGCAATCTCAGTACTACTCCTCCATCTACATATTATTGGTTATCAGAGTTAACTTAAATTTTCATTGGAGTACCACCATTTCACTTTAAACTCTTTCTGATGTCTGTTCCAACAAAGATGTAGGTTCCATTTATAATCACCTCAAAATTCGATAAAACCTTTCACCAAGGCATTATATTTTTTATGTTTGTGCCGCCTCTATAATTCCAACTATTATGTGTCACATCTTTAGTCATAAGGGCTTCCTCTGTCATTCTAGAAGCTTGACCCCAACTTTTTCTCGGAAGAGCACCATTAGTCCCGTTTATGTGGAAACCTAAGTACCCTCTATCTAGATTAACGTAGGATCTGATCAAAATCATGTGCTTTTTCTTACTCCTCTAGTTCTTCTTATACGAATCCATATGTACTAACTGTGATCTGTAAAATTTTTTTTCTCTTCCCACCCACACAATTTCCTTGATATCATTAATGACATAAGGGGGTCATTTCGGGCTGTCATAATTTCTTAATTGTAGTTACTCGTTCGGACTCTTTTCATGTTACTATCCAGGATACTAGTACTTGTATCGATTTATCTTCGCAATTGTCGCAGATTATCCCTTGAAGGGTCCTCCAGATGTCTATAAAATTCTTTCATAAGTCTATGGTTATCCTCCTTATCTGCCAACCAATTACCACTAGTTGACCCGCACGTGTTATGTCTCAGTTATTACCAACTAGTCTGTAGTTGACCTTTTATAAGATCACGGACTTATTGCTCTCCTATCTCTTTTGAAGTTTGATACACTTGGTGAAAATCTATCTCCTCCAATTTCTTTGTTAATACTCCTTGAGCTCTTTCCACAGTTTGCACTTCTCTTGTTCTTCTATGAGATCACAATACTCTTCTGAGTCCATTCATAGCATTCTTCTGTCGTCAATGAGTTTATGAAGTCTTCCACAATAAATTGTAAGCGCGTCTTCACGATTCTTCTTACTTTGTTCATCGTTTATTTGCGGTTCTATGATATGACAATTAATGTTCGTAACTTAAATCTTTATGTGAATGAGAACTTATTGTGGACTTTCTAGTCCACCCAAAATCACTTTTCCACATTCTTCCCCTTGCTTGGTTTTGTTTTGATCATGCTACCTTTATTGAAATTCGTTGTCTCAGTTTTAGACTTCTAGTTTCTTTGATACTTATGTCGAAGTTTCTCTCAAAATTCTTGTATGCTTGAAGGACTCCACATGTTTCCATGGTTACAAAATTTATTTCTCATCATTAAACTCACCCTCAATCTTTGTACCCTTTAATTTATCACAACTGGGTCAACACCCCATCTTTTTTGTACTCTCATGCCCATGCTTGCATATGGCGGCGTCCGCCTTGATTGTAACGTCTTTTACTCCGCAGATCTTGGTTGTACTCCATTCTATATGATTCTTGTTCCCTTATTGTTATCTCTAATCCGATTTCTTGTCGTCTCTTACATGGTTCTTCTAATTCATCTCTCAGCTTCATACGACCAAGTCCCTTGTATAGCTTCCTGTTCCTTCTGCTTAAGCTGACTCTAGAATTTCATTCCCATCGGGCTGTACTTGTGGTGAAAATTATCTCAACATCTTTACTTCTTTGCCCACTCGTTATTCGGATGATTTATATGGTCACAAGGACGCCCACCAGAGTATAATACTCAATCCTAGGTTTGAATCCATTATCTCGTGTTGAAAACTCTTCAAGTCCGCTACCGATTTATCATGAGGCGATAATCGCTTCATCATATCACAACTAAAGGATATAAGGTATCCTTTAGGATATTAACATGCTACACATATATATAATCATACATTAAAACATATCAAAATAAGTCTATATACTAACTCACCTATCATTCTAAGTTGCAGAGATCCACATAGAACGATGGTAGTCCGACGTACTACTAACCCAACAACCCGACTATGCATGTGTGTAAAAACAAAAATCTGTTTTGAAAATCTTAGACCCCTGTCGGGTTCTAGTTATTTTATACATTGGTCTTTCAAAAGATTTCAAGTGCCATTATTGCAAACCTAGAGCTTTGATACCATGTTGTAACACCCCAAATTCTCGAAACTCGGGGAGCTACTGGTTAGGACCTCAGAATGGGTCCCGACCTTGGTTTAACAACAACTTTACAAGGATCTTACAACAAGGCACAAATGTATTATAAATTATTTTAAAAATATCAAACAATATTTGTATGAATGAACAACACATGAAAGCCTTACAAAACATATACAAGTATATAACATGCATGCCGAAAGGAAGACTCCCCCGTCCCCATCTAATGAGTACGTGAACCCGGCTGACCATCCGTCCCAAATCTCTCTACAACTGTCTATCTCTACAAAATGTACAACACGGAGAAACCGTTAGCTAACTAACCAAATAGAAGCAGAATAAGAATAACACAAACACACCCAAGATAACATAAAACAATCATCATGCTGGAACACAAACCGGTTATTATCTATTAATTAAGTGATTCACCTTATTTCATTTTACAGTTGTGGCATGAGAAATCTTAAGAGTTCTCACCTCCGTTCCTTATCCAACTGGGTGTAGGTCTATCTTACCTCCGACGGCAACATCACTACAAACCAAGTGTGGACTAGTCCCAAAAGAAACCTGTTACGTTAAGATTGTATAGCACGCAAAAGTCTTAAATTTATAACTCGATATATTTTTCCTAACTCCTAGCGAACCCACAGTGTATGGGTCGTTTTGTAGTAAGGATAGTATTCTGAGGTCGAACACAAAGACTAAAGTGAAATTGAATCAAATAGTGACTAAGGATAGTGTAAATCTAGGCTAAGAAAAGGGAAAGGAATAAAGAAAAGAAAATCACAATGTTTTTGGGTTTGGTTTTGTGGTGATCACACAAAGATCATAAATGATGCAAGATTTTGAAACAAACTAAAAAACCAAGCTAGCAACACAAACAAGCAAACAAACACGAGATATGTGATCAAAGAGAGAAAAGCGGATTCTAGGGGTTAGAAATTCCGGTTATGGCATTGGACTCAAGCTTCTAATCATTCCTTGGATTAACTATGGTATGTTGGGAGTGGGTGTTTCTAAATTGGGATCAATCACCGGGTAGGTCTCATGGTCCACTAGTCCGTTCCTAAGGTCTTATCACCGGGTAAGTCTCAAAGACCCTAAGGTTTGGAATTCTACACAAACCGAATTCTTATCTAGGGATCTAACCTCTCCTTACCGGGTAAGTCTCGGGAAGGCTAGTCCTAAACAACAATCGTAGCACACTCAATCCAATAGCGGCTTGTGAGGCTCACTACTACCTAGAGTTCATTATCCTTGGTATCTAAGGTCAAGAATTACCGGGTAGGTCTCTTCTTTCACTTAGTTTGCTAACACTAGGTCACCCTAGGATAGATTAAGCTCAACAAACACTAGGATTTCAACAATCGAACATCCTATCACTCAGATTTATCAATACAAACAAGTCAGACAAAATCACGGGCAGTTCATCTCATTCCACGGCCGTGGTCTGGCTAGAACGAACCGGTTTTCAACAGCAGCTATGTTCGAGCAAATAAACCGTCCAAAGGTACGTTTAAGTCTGTCCTATCATAATCCAAGCCATAGCCATCATTTCTTTACCCTAGAATCGCATCTATTTAGCCAATAACATGCATCTCAACAATCAAACTCAACAAGCAAACATTCATGACTTCCATAGCAAGAAAATGAATAATGAAACAAGTAGAACAACAAAACCAAGCTGAATGTATGCTAAGAAAGACTTACAACCCTTCAAAAGAAGGTTCAAATCCGTTCCTTACAAAGCCTTGCAAATGTCTCCAACAAGTTCACTCCAAAATCACTCTAAAAACTATGAAACTCTAAGATGGTGTGTTCTTCTTTTCTTCCCCAAAATGAGAGTGTTTCTTCTCTTCCAAGAGTAGCTCCAATCCAATGGTGTGATGTGTGAGAGTGTGTGAGAGAATGGAATGATGTGGTCTGTCCTCAACAGCCTGCAGGACCACCTTTTATTATCCATCAAGGGAAAGAGTCGGTTATGGAGATCGTGGGACAGCTGTCACAGCTGTGTAGAGGAAACCACGGTCTATTTCCACGCCCATGGAAGTCCCAGTGACCGTGGTTTTGGTGCCTCATCCTTCTTTGGATCATTAAGTCACGAGTTGGTGCAAGACATGCACCAACAAGGTCCCATGTGTTCTCCTTTGCTCCTAACTTGCTTCCTAATGAGTCCGGAAGTGTGTCATTACGAGGAACGATCCTCGAATGTATCGATTAAGCTCCAAAAGCTCCCAAAATACCTACAAAACATGAAAAAGTCCGTGTAGACGTCTATCTCGACAACATACATTAATTAAGTGCAAATCGTCACGAACTAATGTCAAACCATGCATGTTTAACGGGAAAAACTATCTAAATGGATGCCTAAACCTACATCATAAATCGTGTTATCAAAAATACCCCATACTTAAGGTTTGCTCGTCCCTAAGCAAAGTCCGACTATAGGCTAAGAGATGACATGATTTATGAATGCATGAAAAACTGAAAATATTTTTGGAATTGTGCTTCTAAAGATGGATCACATTCATAGTCATGTTTCATGGCAATAGACAAGCAATCATTTATCAAGTGAATGAAGGCATGGAAAGACGATTATACTTAACTCAAAAGCATGCATGCTAGGTGAAAATGAAGAAGTCAAGATGATCATGAGTATATCCAATCTAGATCACTAACTCTTACACACATGCAAATAGGTCACAAGGATTTAGGAAAGAAGAGGCCAAGAAACGTTGTGAATATGTGGGAATTTTGTAGGTCATGTGATTCTAATCCGGGAAAGGAACTAACTCCACAATTTCATTTTGATCAACTTCCACACAAGTGTATATTTTTCCATTTTTTCTTTGTTTTCTTTTCTTATTCACTTTCTTTTTCTTTCACTTATTTTTGAGGCAATGACATTGGTGTACAAAAGCCGAAACCTTGGTGATTAGTGGACCTCGGGATTTTTCCGAGGTACCTCACACCGGGTACACATACCAAGGCTCATTAGGACTATCGGTTTTTCCGAATTTGGCAAGGCACAAACACCCGATTATGTGAATGGTGCCGAGTTACTCGTCATCAAAACCAACGTCCCCAAACCTATATTTTTTTTTCTACACTTTTTCACAACAAATTCAGCACTTCATTCACAACATTCTTTCATCAACAACTTCACCCCACACTTGCTTTTCATGCACATCAACACACTAGCATGCTCCTATTCCCGGATGGGTCAAAAGAGGTCAAATTTTATATCAATTGAGGTGCTCAAACAACATGATCAAGATGAGAAGTAGAGAAATATGAATTGCCTTAATCACTCCTAAATGATGTGCAAGAACTAGCATGTAATTTCGACCATCAGTCCTCAATCCAATCAAGGCAAACATCATGATCACAATTCATACATAGGATTCAAGATAAGTACTTCAAGTCCACATATGCATACATCCATTCAACACATAAGGCCATCCATAGCCAATTCACGAGACAAACTCATCATAAGGGTCATTCCCAAGCTTAGAAGCATAAATTTTTTAAATTTTCTGATTTTTTTAGAATTTTCAAAATATGTATGTACAATGCAAAACATAATGAAACATGGGACAATATTAAACTATCCTAGATGCTAATCATGCAAGTGATCATGAAAACCCCACCCCATACTTAGAAACACATTGTCCCTAATGTGTAAATGAAGTAAAGAAGAGTGAAAGAGGGTCCTCACAATGTAAATTGGTTTGCTTTGGTATTTGGGTTCACTAAAGTGGATTGATGGCGGATGATCTATCAAAGATGGTAGAGAGCTCAAGGTGTTCGTTATGGCATCGGGACCCGCGCTAAGCACAACTAGCTGTCCAAGTCCCACATCCGCTCCACCCATATTTGATATGGGATCATCATCATCAACTCATGCCTTGCAAGGCCTCCATGTTACCAAGACTCTAGCACATAAACACAAAGCACACAAAAACACACAAAAACAGAAAAATGAAAACCAAACCAAAAACGAAAAGGGAAAGATGGTACCAATGGGTTGCCTCCCATCAAGCGCTTCTTTAAGGTCATTAGCTTGACCAAATTCGGGGGCGTCTCACTCAAGGTGAAGTGGGGCAATCATATCCACCAGAGCTCCCGGGATATACTTCTTCAAACGGTGCCCATTCACCTTAAAATCTCCACAATATTCCCCTCCTATCTCAACCGCTCCATGGGAAAGATCTTCTTCACCACATAAGGACCCGTCCATCTTGACTTTAGCTTTCCGGGGAAGAGCCGCAGCCTTGAGTTGAAGAGAAGGATAAGGTCACCTTCACTCAACTCCTTTGGGATGAGACGCTTGTCATGCCAACGCTTGGTCCTTTCCTTGTAAATCCGGGCGTTTTCATAGGCGTCCAACCGGATCTCCTCAAGAGCATTGATGTCTAGCAACCTCTTCTCACCGGCTTCCTTGAGGTCAAAATTCAGCCACCTTATGGCCCAATACGCCCTATGCTCCATCTCCACCGGAAGGTGGCATGACTTGCCATAAACTAGCTTGTAGGGAGTCGTGCCAATCGGTGTCTTGAAGGCGGTTCTATAAGCCCACAAAGCATCATCGAGCTTCATAGCCCAGTCCTTTCTCGTCCTAGAAACCGTCTTCTCAAGTATTCCTTTTATCTCCCGGTTGGAGATCTCCACTTGGCCACTAGTTTGGGGATGGTAAGGTGTTGCCACCTTATGAGTCACCCCATACTTAGCCAAAAGTGTCCCGAAGTTCCTATTGGTGAAATGCTTCCCTCCATCACTTATGATCACTCTTGGTATTCCAAACCTAGGGAAGATGTCTCGGTTGAAGAACCGCACCACAACTTTGGCATCATTTGTGGGAGAGGCGATTGCCTCTACCCATCTCGACACATAGTCTACCGCCAATAGGATGTGGAGGTTGCCACGTGAAGAGGGGAATGGCTCCATGAAGTCCACACCCCAAACATCAAATATCTCCACCTCTTGTATGTTGTTCAAGGGCATATCATTCCTCCTTGAGATGTTGCCCGTCTTTTGGCAAGCATCACAAGCTACCACACAATTCTGCACGTCCTTGAACAAACTTGGCCAATAAAACTTGGATTGCAACACCTTTGCACACGTCTTGTGTGAGCTAGCATGACCTCCACATGGCAAGGGATGACAATGGTGGATCACACTCTCCACCTCATCCTCCGCTATGCATCTCCTAAAGACCCCATCCGGCCCTCTCTTAAACAAGAGCGGTTCACTCCAATAGTAATGCCTTACATCCTTGAAGAACTTTTTCCTTTGGGCATACGATAGACCGGGTGGAACCTCTTCACAAACGAGATAGTTCACTATATCCGCATACCATGGCTCACCCTCTCTAGTCACTTGAAGCAAGCATTCTTCCATCAATTGCAATTGCTCATCCCGGAATGAGTCATCAATCGGGATGTGGTCTCTCTCAATCTCCAATGGTGGTAGTCTACTAAGGTGGTCCGCCAAAGAATTTTCAGACCCCTTTTTGTCCCGGATCTCCAAATCAAACAATATGACATTTACAAACCAAGTATGGACTAGTCCCTAAAGAAACCTGTTACGCTAAGATTGTATAGCACGCAAAACTCTTAAATTTAAAACTCGATATATTTTTCCTAACTCTTAGCGAACCCACAGTGTATGGGTCGTTTTGTAGTAAGGATAGTATTCCGAGGTCGAACACAAATAACTAAGGTGAAATTGAATCAAATAGTGACTACGATAGTGTAAATCTAGGCTAAGAAAAGAGAAAGGAATAAAGAAAGGAAAATCACAATGTTTTTGGGTTTGGTTTTGTGGTGATCACACAAAGATCACAAATGATGCAAGATTTTAAAAGAAACAAACAAACCAATCTAGCAACCCAAACAAGCAAACAAACACGAGATATGTGATCAAAGAGAGAAAAGCGGATTCTAGGGGTTAGAAATTCCGGTTATGGCATTGGACTCAAGCTTCTAATCATTCTTTGGATTAACTATGGTATATTGGGAGTGGGTGTTTCTAAATTGGGATCAATTACCGGGTAGGTCTCATGGTCCACTAGTCCGTTCCTAAGGTATTATTACCGGGTAAGTCTCAAAGACCCTAAGGTTGAGAATTCTGCACAAACCGGATTCTTATCTAGGGATCTAACCTCTCCTTAATGGGTAAGTCTCGGGAAGGCAAGTCCTAAACAGCGATCCTAGCACACTCAATCCAACAGCGGCTTGTGAGCCTCACTACTACCTGAGTTCATCATCCTTGGAACCTAAGGTCAAGAATTACCGGGTAGGTCTCTTCTTTCACTTAGTTTGCTAACACTAGGTCACCCTAGGAGAGATTAAGCTCAACAAACACTGGGATTTCAACAATCTAACATCCTATCACTCAGATTTATCAATACAAGCAAGTCAGACAAAATCACGGGCAGTTCATCTCATTCCACGGCCGTGGTATGGCTAGAACGAACCGTGGTTTTCAACAGCAGCTATTTTCGAGCAAATAAACCATCCAAAGGTACGTTTAAGTCTATCCTATCATAGTCCAAGCCATAACCATCATATCCTTACCCTAGAATCGCATCTATTTAGCCAATAACATGCATCTCAACAATCAAACTCAACAAGCAAACATTCATGGCTTCCATAGCAAAAAAATGAAATGAAAGAGTAATGAAACAAGTATAACAAGAAAACCAAGATGAATGTTGTTCGCCACTTAGCGTGCGTGCAAATAAGCTTTAAATTTATAAAACTATAATCAAGCAAGCGAACCCGCAGTGTACGGATCGATATAGTTAAGCAAGAATTCCAGAGTATCGAACACAGGGATTTGGGGGGTTAAATCCAATTATAGAACTATCAAGCAAGTAAATGTATGAGCTTTGTAAATTATTGGGAAAACAACAATCCTAAAGATCCAGGAATCCAGTTGTGGCAATCGATTCAAGATATACTAAAGATATAAGGACAGAGTTAAGAGTTGCAAAGGTATACTAATGCAAAGCAATGTACGATGAAGTTCCAAGGCTTTATGTGACTTATGTAGAAATACTCTCTATAAAGGTTGTTGAGGCTTCAGTATAGAAAGGATCTAAAGACAAGAATTAATGTCAAATACCCAAACTTGTAATCCAAGGATCAAGACTAACTAAACCGATTAAGGTTGTGATACTCGAAATCGAGGTAGAGGTTGTTGAGGCTTCACTACCACCTAGAAAAGGCAAGCCAAGACTAAGTTAAAGCAAATCTTTAACTTTGGATTAAAGTAAAAGCAAGGTTCGTAAACTGAGGGAAATTACGGTTGGATCTTGAGATTCCACGGCCGTGGAACTCAAGAACACACCGTGATTTTGGTTCGTCGGCGATTCTCTCTAACTCTCAGGGTCCAATCTGTTTACGATCGATCTATCATCATCTAAGCCACAACTATCAACCCTTCACCTTAGAATTGATAAAGGGTTTTAGCCAACAACAGTCATTATGATATCAAATTCAAGATTTAAGAGAATGAAAGATGAAAACCTTCGAAAACCTTTGATAAATCTCAAATCAATCTCAATCCACAAACAAGAATAATGATGTATAACAGATTCGGAATAACACAAACCAATCACGATCCTTGATAAGAACGAAGAACGGGATGTCAATCCGCCTTCTAATCAAACCTAAGGACAAAGCGTAGCTTCCAAATCTTCAACTCCTCGCAAATCTCCGTTGCGAAATAGCAATCTCCACACGTCCAACTTGAAACCCTAGACACGTGCAATGTGCATAAGCGAAGTCTAAGCGGAAGCGTAAGCGAAGGCCCAAGCAGAGGTGACAAAATCTCTCTCTTCCCGTCCTTTTATAGGGCAAGATAAAATATGAGTCCAGCCCATCGCGTTAAAGATCGTGGCTTCAAATTGTACGTTAAAAGATCGCCTAAATCATGGTTTCCTAAGATTCCACGCCCATGGTTTAGAGCGTGGTTTAGAGCGTGGAATTTCATCACGGTTGCTTCATATCTTCCACGGCCGTGTAACCCTCTGGAGTGCTCCACGCTTGTGTTGCTAAAGTTCCACGGCTGTGGTTTAGAGCGTGGACTCTAGTACGGCCGTATTTTAGAGCGTGGAACGTCGAGTGCTCGTAATTCTCCTTTGTTTTGTGTCATTCTTCATCCTAGCATCTTCCTTAGCTCCCTTGTGATGTCCTCAATCCTTGGACATGCTCAATCCATCTCCATTCTCCCTTGATTCGTCCGGTTTTAGCTCTTATTTGCCTACAATCAACACAGCTTATGTAGACCTCTATATCGACAATATAGATAAACTAACTCACAATTGCTTCAAAGCTTTATCAATGATCACCAATATGGATGAAATACACTTAGAAAACGTGCCTAAAATATCACAATATTTCATGCTAACAAATAACCCCATACTTGCCACTTGCTTGTCCCTAAGCAAGGTCTTTCAAAAAGCTTTAAAACTCAAGTTAGGATGAAACATGGATATACTCTCAAAGGAAAACTTCTTTTAGATGAATGTGCTTTCTAATCAATAGATCATTCTCAAATCTTGCTTCATTCGTTTTTAAGACTTTCATACACATAATCAAAGAGTAAAGAGTAAAGAAAGCTCATGAATTGATCAAACTTCCATGTAAACATCATAACCTTCAAACATTATCAAACTCAATCATAAGAAACTTTAATTTAGATCACCATGTCATATATCATTCTCTTGATCTTAAGGACTTTCAAACAAGGTCTAGAATGCGGAAAGGGAAGGAAAACTTTAAGGAATGTGATGCATGAATCCGGGAAAGTGCACAACTAACTCTTTTCTTTTTCTTTTGCGGTTTCCGCAACACTTTCAACTTAGAGCTTCGCTCTCTTCTTTTCAGTTCATTTTTCGACTTTACTTTTGGAGTTATGGATAGAGGTGCACAAAAACCGAAGCCTAGGAGATTGGCGTTTCTCATTTTTACGAGATGCCTCAAACCCTTGATGCACATACCATAATCCGCTAGGAATATCGCTCAATCCGACTTTGGCAAGACACAAACACCCGGCTATGTGAATGGTGCCGAGTTACTCATCATCATGATTGACTTCCCCAAACCTATAATTTCTTTCTATTCTTTTGAATTCAAAACATTGCTTTCATGGCCCTTCCACATCAAACATGCCAATTACTCAACTCCTCCAAATTTCCGGATAGGTAAAGGAGGCCATTATTTCAATGAGGGGCTAAGTGATCAAAGAAAGAAGAAAGAAAAACGAATTGCCTTAATCATCTCAAAAAGAAGTATAAGAACTTATCATGTGATTTCAACCTTGATTTCTCAATATGTTTTAAGTAACATTCATCACATTATGAAACTTGCAAAAGAGGAATAATCAACTCATTCAATTTCTTTTCAATTCACTATTTGTTTATGCATGCGATTGTCATCAAAACTCAATTCACAAGTAGTGATTATCATAGAAATCATCTCTATCCTTAGAAGCACAAAATTTTCAAAATTTTTCAATTTTTATGGGTTTTTCAAAAGCTTTTTCATGCAATGCAATAATGAAACGTGTAACAATAGAATGAACATGCAAGGTAGTCTCGATAAAAGCATACAAAAGTGAGTAAGAGTTATTACAAACTATTAGTCACACCCCACCCCATTCTTGGAACAAACATTGTCCCTAATGTTCAAAAATAAAAAGAAGAAAAAGAAAGAAAGAAAAAGGGACTCACAAAACGGTGGTGGAGCGGCTAAAACGGTCGATCATCAAACGTCATCACTGAGGTGGAGGCGGTGGTGGAAACGGGGAGAAGCCGGGATCATAGTGCCGCCCGAACTGCTGGCGGTAAACATCTCTCATCATGCGGTCAAGATCGGCGGCTCGTGCATCCCTAGCATCTGCACGGATCTCTAGAGCTCCGACCCTGCTGGAAAGGTCGGTGGCCCACTCTGGCAGTTGCTCGTACCAACTAGGCGGCTGGCTGTACCACGCCGGTGCATCTGAAGGTGCTGGTGCAGGTGGCGGCTGTGCATGCCAAGGCGGTGGAGCTCCCATCCAATCCGGCTGAGTGCTATACCATGAAGGAGGATCCGCCATCCAAGTAGGCCTCTCGCTCACACTAGCACGGCGAGAGGAAGAACCTGAAGCTCTAGTAGGGCGGGGAGAGTGTCTAGGAAGGTAAGGAACTACATCCGGCTGATCCGGGAATGTACCAAAGTCATGATCAGCTCCTCCTCCCTCAAACTCATCATCCCCTCTCATCTCCTCCTCTACAACTGGTGGTGGTGGAACATAGGGAGGGGCTACTAATCTGTTCGCATGCATGGCAGCGAACGTCGCCTTCCAGTTATGGCGTCCAACCATAATGGAATACTCAGGAAGCCACTCAATACCTCTCCCTGTCCTACTCTCCCAAGGCATAGCAGCATACGGTGGACCTCTATGTGTGGGAAAGATGATGCCTCAAGTCGTGAGGGCCTGAAGTCCTAGGGGTCTAGCTGGAATGCGGGTGCAAGCGGAGAAGTCTACCCCTAACTGTCTAGCAAGGTGGGTGACCATCCCACTGTATCCAATGTTGTCAGACCTCTTATTCTTTAGCTTGCTCATAGTAGCAGCTAAGAGGGTGGCGCAGTCAGCTGGCCTGCCATACAACATGCTGTAAAGAAGAAACAACTCATCTGTCTTAATCTTCTGAGATGTCTCCGTCCTAGGGAAGAGACACTCAGAAAGCACTCTGTGGGCAATCTTCAAGGCTAGATGATAGATCAATCTAGCCTTGGTATCAGCAGGTTGCCAGCGGTCCTCGCTGGCGTAAATCATAGCAATCTCCTCCCAAAAATCCTTGGCGTACACTCCGTTGGGAATCGACCATTAAAGGTCTCTTGGAAGCCAAAGAAGGCTCCAAACTCTCTAATAGAGAAATCATAGTTTCTTTCCATCAACCGGAAAGAAACTGTCCTGTCATCATGGCTGTGCTCGAATGAGACTACAAACTCCCTAGTAATCTCCTCATAAGCATCTTCCCGAATAGTGGAGAAGATGACTAAACCGGCTCTATCCAAAAGCCAAGTGAGGTCTCCTATCACATGTAGAGGCTCTAACTCCTCAAGAAGTAAGTATCTAGGTCCTATGACCGTCCTCTCCTCTATCCTCTCTAAGGCATCTAAATGATCCTCATGGATAGTAAGAATCCTAGGGGGAGGTGGTGATGGTGATAATGGAGGTGATGGAGGCTCAGCGAGTGGTGCTCTAGAAGAGGAAGAGGGGTTGCCTTTCCTTTTTTTATCCTTGTTTCTACCAGACACTCTTCTCACAAAATCCATGTTGTGTCGAAAACCACGGTCTGTTCTAGGGCTTCCACGGCCGTGGAATGTACAGAGACCGTGTTTCGTCTCGAAAAATCTCAAAACTCAGCAAAATCACACCAAACTCAACAACAAGCAGTCCTAGACTAATTTCCGTCCAATTCCAATCAGTTCTCCTAAAAATTCTAGCAAAAACGAAGCCGAATCGACAAAGAGAAGGAAAGAACGAAAAACCTAGGTTTTCGGATTTTGGAATCCGAATTCCATCTTCTCCGGTGATTTGCCGCTCGAATTGTTGATTGGATCTTGTTGGTGGTTGGATTTGCTTCAGTTTTAGCCAAAGAATCGTTAAAAACGATTAAAGAACGAGGAATTGGGAGATGGGGAGTGGATTCGGCGATTTGGGCGTGGTTTTGGGTTTTGTGGTGTGTTTTGTGAAGAAACGTGGTTTATATAGTGGCCGTAAAAATTTTTGAAAATCACGGTTTGTCGGAGGGTTCCACGGCCGTGGAATTGTACGGAACCGTGGTTTTGGTGATTTTTCTCAGGCTTTTGAAAATTACGGTCATTGTAGCTGTTACGGCCGTGGTTTAGGCTGTGGAACTCTCTGTAATGTCTCAAAGTCCAAGTTTCGTCAATTTTCTTCAAACTTTTCTTTTCCCCTTTCTTTTCCACTGTTCCTACATCCAAAAACACGAACAACCTGGAAGGTATCGAAGGCAAAACAAAGCAAAACGTCTAAACTAAACTAATCTATGAATCAAAAGCAGAAACGTAAGTGCAATACCTTGGGTTGCCTCCCAAGAAGCGCTTTGTTAAAGGTCCATAGCTAGACCATATTCGCACTTATTCGAGTGCGGTGGGCGCGAACTCTTCAGCTTGGATTTCCGGTGTATACTTCTTGAGTCGTTGACCGTTCACCTTAAACCTTCCGCCCTTTTCACCCCATACTTCAACTGCACCATGGGGAAAAACACGTTTGATTAGAAAAGGTCCGGTCCAACGAGATTTAAGCTTACCTGGAAAGAGACGAAGCCTTGAATTGAAGAGGAGAACTTGATCTCCTTCTTTGAGGTCCTTTGGGATGATATGCTTATCATGCCAACGCTTCGCCCTTTCTTTGTAGATCTTGGCGTTTTCGTAGGCGTTCAAGCGAAGTTCTTCAAGCTCATTGAGGTCCAAGAGAAGCTTCTCTCCCGCTTCCTTCATGCTGAAGTTCAACCACTTGATTGCCCAAAACGCCTTGTACTCCAACTCTACCGGTAAGTGACAAGACTTCCCATACACAAGGTTGTATGGTGTAGTTCCGATGGGAGTCTTATATACAGTCCGGTACGCCCACAATGCATCATCTAGCTTCAAGGACCAATCCTTCCTAGTCCTTGAAACCGTCTTCTCTAGGATTCCTTTGATCTCCCAGTTTGAGATCTCCACTTGTCCACTAGTTTGTGGATGATAAGGGGTGGCGATCTTGTGAGTCACCCCATACTTAGCTAAGAGAGCTTCAAAGCGCCGGGCAATGAATTGAGAACCTCCATCACTAATGATAGTCCGTGGTGTCCCAAATCATGGGAAGATGGTCTTGTTAAAGAACTTGACCACTACCATGGCATCATTGGTGGGAGAGGCAATTGCTTCAACCCATCTCGAAATATAATCCACCGCTAAAAGTATGTATTGGTTACCACAAGATGATGGGAAAGGTCCCATGAATTCTACTCCCCAAACATCAAAGATCTCTACCTCTTGGATGTTGTTGAGAGGCATCTCATTCCTCCTAGATATATTTCCTATTTTTTGACAAGCATCGCAGCAGGAAACAAAGGTTTGCACATCTTTAAATAGAGTAGGCCAAAAGAATCCAGATTACAATACCTTAGCGCTAGTCTTGTTCGAGCTAGCGTGTCCTCCACAAGGTAGTGAATGACAATGGCGGATGACACTTTGCATCTCATCTTCCGGCACACATTGCCGAATAATGCCATCCGGACCTCTCTTAAAGAGGAGAGGTTCATTCCAAAAGTATTCCCGAACATCCTTAAAGAACTTCTTTCTTTGTGCGTAGGATAATCCGGGCGGTAATTCCTGACAAACCAAATAGTTAACAAAATCAGCAAACCATGGTTCGTTACCTTTGGTGATCACATCGATGCACTCCTCTATGATGTGTAAATGCTCGTCCGGAAAGGAGTCATCTATAGGTAGGTGGTCGTCCTCTAGATGTATTAGGCGACTCAAATGATCCGCAACAGAATTTTCCGAACCCTTCTTGTCACGGATCTCTAGATCGAATTCTTGTAGGAGAAGAATCCATCTAATTAGCCTTGGCTTCGCATCCTTCTTTTCAAGGAGATACCGAATCGCAGCATGATCTGTGTATACAATCACCTTTGCACCTACAAGATAAGAGCGAAATTTTGCAATTGCATATACAATAGCTAAGAATTCCTTTTCGGTAGTGGCGTAGTTGAGCTGCGCTTCATCTAGCGTCTTGCTAGCGTAGTAGATAGTGTGGGTTCGTCCTTCCTTTCTTTGCCCAAGAACAGCTCCTATAGCTACGCCACTTGTGTCACACATAACCTCAAAGGGAAGATTCCAATCCGGAGGTTGGATAATCGGGGCTGAAATTAGAGTTTCCCGAATCATATTAAACACATCTAAGCATTCCTATGAAAAATAAAAAACTGCATCCTTCATCAATAGATTAGTTAGCGGCTTTGATATCTTAGAGAAATCCTTTATGAAACGCCTATATAATCCAGCATGTCCTAGAAAACTTCTTATCCCTTTCACCGAAGTTGGGGGAGGAAGCTTTTCTATTGTCTCTATTTTAGCTTTATCCACCTCAATCCCTCTACTAGAGATTAAGTGTCCTAATACAATGCCTTCTTTCACCATGAATTGACACTTCTCCCAATTAAGAACTAGGTTAGTGTCTTCACACCTTTGTAACACAAAAGCAAGGTTAGAAAGACAATTGTCAAAAGAGGAACCATAAACGGAGAAGTCATCCATAAAAACCTCCATGATTTCCTCTATATATTCCGAGAAGATGGCCATCATGCACCTTTGAAAGGTGGCTGGGGCGTTGCAAAGCCCGAACGACATCCTCCTATAGGCAAACGTACCCCACGGGCACGTGAACGTGGTCTTCTCTTGATCATCCGGGTGTATCGGAATCTGAAAGAAACCACTATAACCGTCAAGATAGCAAAAGTGCGAATGTTGTGCTAATCTTTCAAGCATTTGATCGATGAAGGGTAGTGGGAAGTGATCCTTCCTCGTCGCGTTGTTTAGCTTGCGGTAGTCTATACACATCCGCCATCCTGTTACGGTTCGTGTAGGAATGAGTTCATTGTTTTTGTTGGTGATGACCGTCATTCCTCCCTTCTTCGGAACTACTTGTACGGGACTCACCCACTTGCTATCGGAGATAGGATAGATGATACCTGCATCAAGTAGTTTAAGAATTTCCTTCCTGACAACCTCCTTCATGGTCGGATTCAACCGCCTTTGAGGTTGTCACGAAGTTCTAAAGTCCTCTTCCATTAAGAT
Source organism: Fagopyrum homotropicum (assembly GCA_033239125.1). Classification (NCBI taxonomy): domain Eukaryota; kingdom Viridiplantae; phylum Streptophyta; class Magnoliopsida; order Caryophyllales; family Polygonaceae; genus Fagopyrum; species Fagopyrum homotropicum. Next base: position 87,137,109 of record BSWB01000003.1, on the reverse strand, counting down.
CTTATGCATGCATAGGGAAGGTTTGATTCCAACTAAATCCTCTATAGTATATCCTAAGGCTTTCCTATGTTTCTTAAGGACAACCATAAGCTTACTATGTTCATCTATGCTTAAATCGGAACTAACAATTACCGGAAAGGTAGAATTAGGTCCAAGAAATGCGTACCTTAGATGTGTAGGAAGTGGTTTCAATTCCATCACTATGGGAGTTTCCAATGGCTCTTGAGGAGCATCCGATGATTCCTTAGAAGTGTCTAAGGATGTAGAAGGTGTTGGAGAAGAATCAAGAGAAGTTGTAGAAGAGACACAAGTTCCCTCGAATTCAGCCAAAATTACGGTACCCCTGCCTTCTCCACAACCGTAATTTTGGGCGTGGAAAGGAAATACGGGGCCTCTGTTTCCTCCACGGCCGTGTAAGTCTCTAGAGTGCTCCACACTTTTGTTGGTGAAATCCACGGCCGTGGAATAGGCCGTTTGACTGTGGATCTGTACATTTTCTGCCTGATCGTGGAGTTTCTCGAACTCTTCTTCACACACTTCTTCTTGTGTCTCTAAGGCTTCAATTGCCTCATTGCACTCCTCCTCTTCCCCTATATCCATTATGCTCATAGAAATAACTTTTTGCAAGGGATCTTTGAAGAGAATAGAACTTACCTCCTCTCTAGATAGCTCTTCGTCTTGGATATTGAATATATCCTCATCGAAGGCTGGTTCCTTCATCAAGGTGGAAAGAACGAACTCTACCTTTTCTTCTCCTATGTCAAAGGCGAGTCTAGCATTCTTGCAATCGACTATACAGCCGGATGTTGCAAGAAATGGTCTTCCGAGAATGATCGGGACCGGACTATCTCCAGGAATGTCAAGCACAACAAAATCTACAGGAACATAGAACTTACCAAGCTTGACCGGGACGTCTTCAACTATACCGATGGGACGAGTGATGGAACGATCCGCCATGTACAACATCATCTTTACCGGTTTAGGATCGCCTAAACCGATCTTCCTGCATAAGGCAAGCGGAATGATGCTCACGCTTGCTCCCAAATCACATAATGCATCATATGTGACATCTCCCACTCCTATGGGAATACAAAATGACCCCGGATCCTTTAGCTTTGGTGATATCTTCTCTTTCATGGTTTTGATGAGATCCGATGAATCCGAACTCATCTTAACCTCTCCAAAATCCTCTAGCTTTCTCTTGTTAGAGAGGATCTCCTTTAAGAACTTTCCATAAGCCGGCATACCTACAATTGCATCAATGAAAGGTATATTAATATGCAGTTTGCTCATGAGTTCAATAAACTTACCGAATTTATTGTCTAGGCGCGCTCTCGCTCTAGATTGCGGGAATGGTAGGGGAGGTTTGTAAGCTGGAGGAGGAACGTAGACATCTTCCTTCTCCTTCCCCTTTTCTTTGTCCTTCTCAACGGGGACTTCTACAAACTTAGGCTGCGGGTCGGTAGTTGTTACTCCGCTCCTAGTTGTGATTGCCATCACCCTTCCTTTTGGTTGTCCTCCGTCTTTCCTGGAAAATTCCCTTGATTCCTAGGAACTTCCTCCGCATGACTAAACATTTGGTTTTCTAAAACCTTTTGGGCTTTATCAACCTTAGTTATGTGATCATCAACCTTGATGATGCGAGTCTCCAATCCTTGAAGCTTGCCCAAAATTGTCTCCAACATGGGATCGGGCTTCTCTTTCCCCGAAGTACTTCCACCATTAGATGTTTGCCCCTGGCTTTTCAAAGGAATGGAAGAAGAGGAAGGTGGAGTTAGTGAATTTCCTGAATTGGAAGAATTAGAATTACCGGAATTTTGTTGGTTGGGGCGCCAATTGTTGTTGTTTGAACCCCTATTATTGTTCCAATTGTTGTTCCGGTTATTGTTGTTGTTGTTCCAATTGTTCCGGTTGTTGTTCCGGTTGTTGCGGTTTGTATTCTCATTCCCATTGTGGTTATTGTTGTTGCCCAAATAACCTACATCTTGTTCCTTGTGCTTTGGAAAGTTGGTTTTGATGGCTTCCTTCAACTCTTTAATCTCCGTATTGAGAGAAAAGATTTGAGTTTGAGCTGCTTGTGATAGCTTTGCTCCGTGATCCACATGATTTGCCTCCACTTTCCGATGAGAATGCTTCTCTATAACTCGCGCTTGCTTCTCAATGAAGTCCCAAGCGTCATCTTCCCTCATGTCCATGAATGTACCACATGAAAGGGATTGGAGCTTGAATTGTATCTCCACATCCAACCCCTTATAGTATATCTCCAATAGCGCCAATTTGGATATGCCATGATGTGGCCAATCCAATAGCAAATCCTGAAATCTTTCCCAAGATTGAAACAAACTTTCGTTAGATCTCATTAAAAATGCATTAATCTTACCTCTCAACTCCGCCGTTTTAGATAGCGGAAAGAACTTAGTGAGGAATTCCGAAGAAAGATCCTCCCATGTCTCAAGTTTCCCACTTGGAAGAGCTTGATACCAAGACAATGCTTTCCCCTTCAATGAGAAGAAGAAAGGCTTGAGCTTATAGCTCTTGGTAGTTGCATTCTTTGGCTTCATTGTCTCCATCATGATCTCAAAATTTTGTAGATGTTGATGTGGAGATTCAGCGCTTGTTCAACCAAATTGATTTTGGCGAACAATGGTAATAACTTGAGGGTTGAAGCTAAACCCTTGTGCATCATCAGCATCAAAGTTCACACCTAAACGGCGTGGTTGCTGCGTTGGATCCATCATTTGGCCAAGAGTTCTTGGCTCCTCATCTACATGTTCGACCCTCGCACCTCTAGCTGGAACACAGCGATTTGCAGCCGGCCGTGGAAAGAATGGATTCACATTGATCGTTGGATCAATTTCCTCTAGTGGTGGCATGAAGAAATCGCTATCCTCATTGGATGAGTTGGCTCTAACCGATCTTCCCGGTCTCATTCTTCTCTTTTTCTCCTTGAGGTTGTTTATTTCCAACCTCATTTGGAACATCATGTCCGATAGATCATCAACCTTCGTTTGATGACGATCCATCTCTTCCCTACGAGTCTTCTCACTCCATTGGAGTTGAGCTTCCTTTTCCGCTAACTCCGTTTGGTAATCACGTTCTCTTTCTTCAGCCATTTTTCTTTCCTTAAGCTTTCTCCTTAAAGTCCTCTCAAGCTCTTGATCAAGAGGTAAGAGGTCTTCGTTGTTCCTAGACCTGCGCATACACTCGAAGAGATATCAAATAACAAGGGAAAAACTCCCAAGCTTGACAACCGATAACCGAATTCGGCCTAGACCAAATCCCCGGCAACGGCGCCAAAAACTTGTTCGCCACTTAGCGTGCGTGCAAATAACCTTTAAATTTATAAAACTAGAATCAAGCAAGCGAACCCGCAGTGTACGGATCGATATAGTTAAGCAAGAATTTCATAGTATCGAACACTGGGATTTGGGGGGTTAAATCCAATTATAGAACTATCAAGCAAGTAAATGTATGAGCTTTGTAAATTATTGGGAAAACAACAATCCTAAAGATCCAGGAATCCAGTTGTGGCAATCGATTCAAGATATACTAAAGATACAAGGACAGAGTTAAGAGTTGCAAAGGTATACTAATGCAAAGTAATGTACGATGAAGTTCCAAGGCTTTATGTGACTTATCTAGAAATACTCTCTATAAAGGTTGTTGAGGCTTCAGTATAGAAAGGATCTAAAGACAAGAATTAATGTCAAATACCCAAACTTGTAATCCAAGGATCAAGTCTAACTAAACCGATTAAGGTTGTGATACTCGAAATCGAGGTAGAGGTTGTTGAGGCTTCACTACCACCTAGAAAAGGCAAGCCAAGACTAAGTTAAAGCAAATCTTTAACTTTGGATTAAAGTAAAAGCAAGGTTTGTAAACTGAGGGAAATTACGGTTGGATCTTGAAATTCCATGGCCGTGGAACTCAAGAACACACCGTGATTTTGGTTCGTCGACGATTCTCTCTAACTCTCAGGGTCCAATCTGTTTACGATCGATCTATCACCATCTAAGCCACAACTATCAACCCTTCACCATAGAATTGCTAAAGAGTTTTAGCCAACAACAGTCATTATGATATCAAATTCAAGATTTAAGAGAATGAAAGATGAAAACCTTCGAAAACCTTTGATAAATCTCAAATCAATCTCAATCCACAAACAAGAATAATGATGTATAACAGATTCGGAATAACACAAACCAATCACGGTCCTTGATAAGAACGAAGAACGGGATGTCAATCCGCCTTCTAATCAAACCTAAGGACAAAGCGTAGCTTCCAAATCTTCAACTCCTCGCAAATCTCCGTTGCGAAATAGCAATCTCCGCACGTCCAACTTGAAACCCTAGGCACGTGCAATGAGCGTAAGCGAAGTCTAAGCGCAAGCGTAAGCGAAGGCCCAAGCAGAGGTGACGGAATCTCTCTCTTCCCGTCCTTTTATAGGTCAAGATAAAATATGAGTCCAGCCCATCGCGTAAAAGATCGTGGCTTCAAATTGTACGTTAAAAGATCGCCTAAATCACGGTTTCCTAAGATTCCACGCCCGTGGTTTAGAGCGTGGTTTAGAGCGTGGAATTTCATCACGGTTGCTTCATATCTTCCACGGCCGTGTAACCCTCTGGAGTGCTCCACGCTTGTGTTGCCAAAGTTCCACGGCCGTGGTTTAGAGCGTGGACTCTAGTACGGCCGTATTTTAGAGCGTCGAACTTCGAGTGCTCGTAGTTCTCCTTTGTTTTGTGTCATTCTTCATCCTAGCATCTTCCTTAGCTCCCTTGTGATGTCCTCAATCCTTGGACATGCTCAATCCATCTCCATTCTCCCTTGATTCGTCCGGTTTTAGCTCTTATTTGACTAAAATCAACACAAAGCTTATGTAGACCTCTATATCGACAATATAGATAAACTAACTCAAAATTTCTTCAATGCTTTATCAATGATCACCAATATGGATGAAATACACTTAGAAAACGTGCCTAAAATATCACAATATTTCATGCTAACAAATGTATGCTAAGAAAGACTTACAACCCTTCAAAAGAAGGTTCAAATCCGTTCCTTACAAAGCCTTGCAAATGTCTCCAACATGTTCACTCCAAAATCACTCTAAAAACTATGAAACTCTAAGATGGCGTGTTCTTCTTTTCTTTCCCAAAATGAGAGTGTTTCTTCTCCTCCAAGAGTAGCTCCAATCCAATGGTGTGATGTGTGAGAGTGTCTGAGAGAATGGCAAGAGTCGGTTATGGAGATCGTGGGACAGCTGTCACAGCTGTGCAGAGGAAACCACGGCCTATTTCCACGCCCGTGGAAGTCCTAGTGACCGTGGTTTTGGTGCCTCAACCTTCTTTGGATCATTAAGTCACGAGTTGGTGCAAGGCATGTACCAACAAGGTCCCATGTGTTCTCCTTTGCTCCTAACTTGCTTCCCAATAAGTCCGGAAGTATGTCATTACGAGGAAGGATCCTCGAATGTATCGATTAAGCTCCAAAAGCTCCCAAAATACCTACAAACATGCAAAGGTCCGTGTAGACGTCTATCTCGACAACATACATGAATTAAGTGCAAATCGTCACGAACTAATGCCAAAGCATGCATGTTTAACGGGAAAAACTATCTAAATGGATGCCTAAACCTACATCATAAATCGTGTTATCAAAACCCCCAACGCTCTCAAAACCCCCGTTACTCTTAGGCCAATGTATAGGTCGGTAGATAATTATTACTAAGTACCACTATAAACATATTATTCACACACCACTATCATTATTCACACTCATATCTAGAAGCTAGCTAAGTAAGCCCAAATGACTTACCTGAATCAAATCATAATCCCGTTATCTCAACTCGGTCCGCAACTACAAGAACTCAACCGCCTGTTATAAAAGCAAGTGGATCAAAATATGTTCCATATCTTTAGAAGTCTATAACTTCTAAGATTTACAAACCCATCCTAAAAGAAATACTAAAATACCCTTCTAAGGGTGAATGACCATTTTACCCCTGGTGTCCAACCCTAGAAATATTCGTACCTATGAAGCCCAAAACTCCAATCTAACATCTACAGGAAAGCTCTAACCAATTTGGAAGATTTTCCAACTTTCTAACTTCCATAAAAACTTGCTAAGGGTCCCACTTTACCTCAACCTAAAGCCCTCGTACAAAAATCTAAAAATCCTAATGAAAACTCTCAATCTTATATGCTATGTACTATACTCATAGAAGCAAAGAAATCTCCAAAGTAACTATTCAACAAACTCACACGAAATCCTCAAGTTGACCCCTCATCCTTAGATTTCTATACTTAGCCAAAAAAATTTGCGTTTTTCACAAACTGCACTACAAGCCTACTTTGAAGCCTTATAGATCTAGATCCGACCGTTGGATCGACTCCAACTTTGATACATACTAATATGTGTAGCACTATACATATTATAAAAATTTGAACGGTGGAAACGCAATTTAAGACATTGAACAAACTATTGTAAGTTGACGGTTTAACACAAACTTTAGAAACCAAAACTAAAACTGGAAAAGGTCAAGGTTTCGATCCTCACCCCCAGCGTTTCAGATCCGTAGGCTACCACTCGTCCGTCGTCGCCAGATCAAATCCTACTTGACGATTCTGAGGCCAACTCGGTGAGGAGAAGCAAGTTAAGGTTGGTCGGTTGCGGTGGATTTTCGTGCCCAGCGAGGCCGGTGGTTCCTTGTCGTAGCAACCAATGGTTGATGGATCTGTTGAAGAGAAAAAGGGCTTAGATCTCTCTCCAACCCATACCAAAGTATCAAGAACTGGTGACTTACTCACCTCTGTGCAGTCGATGTTCTATAGGGTTTTCCTCTGTTGGGAGTTGACGAAAAGAGGTGGAAGGGAGTGTTGTCCAAGATGCACTGGTCAGAAGAAGGGGGAAGAGAAAGAGAGGGACAGAGAGATAGATGCATCACCTTGTTGGAGGAGGTTAGCAGTGTCGCGTGAAATGCTTGGGAGCGAGGGCCACTGTTACTGCCTTTGTAGGGGATGGAGAACACGGTCTTAGAGGCTAGCAACGCGCATGGTGCTGGGTGTGACGAGGAAGAGAGCGAGAGATAGGAGAGATATAGGAGCCCTAACTTTCCGATCAAGTTGGAGGGGAAGAGTGGCTACTGTTGCATCTGCTGGGAGATCGAAGAGGTGGTTTCCATTTGCTTGTGTGGACTAGTGAACCCGAGGTTGGCCTGACGTCGCTGCTAGGGTGGATCTCGTGCGTGAACACCGGGGGAATGGAGAGGGATTGTTTACCCGTCTACTGCAAAAGGAAAGGTGTGAAAGAAGGGTGGAAAAACGTGGCATGGTAATGTGCAGAAGGAAGGAAATCTGGCTGCTAAACGTGGGAAGGATATTGGTTAGCAGCAAGGTAAGAGGGGAAGGGTATCGTTTGTGAGGCGGATGAGGAAGAGGAGCCTGGACGTGACGATGAGCGAAATGAACACCGCAGACTGTTCTCCAAGACGTAGAAGGAAGGTGCATGATTCTCTCTTCAATGCGTGTAACATGGGGGATAGGAGAGAGAGAAGCTGTTACTTGCCTGCTGGGCTGAGCGTGTCACAAGGTTATGGCTGATAGGCTAGGCTACACGCAAGGTAAACAAAGCTGGCTGCTAACCTGACTTTGGGCTATAGCATTAAGGAGTTGTTGCACGTTCTGGGTTGGGGCGAGAGGTTCAGCAAGCAGCAAGGCAGGAATTTGGGTTGTAAATTGTTGTCTGGGCCTGGTCACAAGGTTGTCGGGCTTCGTCATGGCCTCGTCTCAGCTTTGTCGTGGTCTCGTAAAAGACGTCGTTATGACTTAGATTAGGGTTTGATAAAATTCATCATTTTATGTGACTAAAATAGTACATAAAATGATAGAATATGTTTTAGTACAACCATAGGTAGAACTAGGAAAGGTCAACGGATCTAAACACTTGTTTCACCCGGTATTAAACGGAAATAACATTTCCGGATATTACATTACATATATCGTGTCGGAGTTGCAGAATGTCATTATAGACTTATAGTTATAGTATGGAATATGTAATATGTGATATGTATTTAGGTATATATATAGGCAATATAATAAATAAATAAAATTAACTTTAAAATTCCGATTCTTAAAATCATAGTAAGGATTATGTATTTATGTAAAAAACGATTTTAGTCGATTTGAATAATTATCCGCAAACATTTTGGTGATTTGTTGATCGAAATGATCTTTAACTAGATTTGGATATCCGGCTTATAGAATGGATTATGTAATATGTATTTAATATGTCATTATAGACTAATAATATAAACTTATAGTATGAATTATGCAATTATAGACTTATCGGGTAACTTTGGGTCGGGTTACTTTGGGCCATCGGGTTACTTTGGGCTATCGGGTCATTTCGGGCCGGGTTACTTTGGGCCGGGTTACTTCAGGTCGGGTTATTTCGGGCTATTGGGTCACTCGGGTCGGGCCACTTCGGTCTATCGGGTTACTTCGGGTCAGGTTATTCCGGCAATCGGGTCATTCGGGCCGGATTACTTCGGGTCATTTATTATTTCAGGTTAAATCGGTTTCAAGCGAGTCAGTTCCGTGCATTCTTTTTTTCAAAATTTTTGAGGCCAGGTCGGGTTCAAATTCGGGTTCATCGGGTCGGGTCAACTTTTGACAACTCTACTAAAAATTCATAAAATACAATAAGTCACGATCGAAAGTCTATAAAGTCAACAATTGAGGATAAGTATTAATTTGACCAAAGTTTAAGAGCTTATCCATACCATCTTGTTTTATTATTTTATGACAACAATATGACATTTACAACTTACCAAGAAAACTGCAAAAGTTAGGAAATTAAAAAGTTATAAATCATTATAATATAAGTGGTTAATAAAACCGGATATGTTATTTACACAATTTTCAATTTACTTGTCACCGAAAATTTTAAATGACATCGGCAACCAAAATATTACAAAAAAAAAAAACTGTCCACGATAGTGTTTTGTATTTAAAAAAGGACAAAAGAGAATGGGCAAAAGGTCACGACCTTTACATGTTATTTCTCCTTATATATTTATCCGGGTTCTACTCCTTTTTGCCGATGTGGGATACCCACATTTTTGTCCCTTTTTCCCAAATTTTGCATTTCGTACACATAACTTCGGACATCATAATCTTATTCACCCAAAATCCAATTTAGATAAATAAGTATACCACGATTTAGTGTGTAACACCCCAAATCTGTAGGACTCGGAAAGCTACGGGGCTAGGAACTCACAATGGGTCCTGACCCTAACTTGACAGCCATTTCACTGAATCTTACAACAAGACACAAATAAATATAAAACAACCTTTATAAAAATAGAAACATTTGATAACATAAAACGTACAAAACCCCACAACCGAGTCTAAACAACATAAACATATACATACACCACCAAAAAACTCATAACACCTAAATGTACGGAAGTCCTTGGCTGATCACTCCTCCAGAACACTCTGCAGCCTTCCTAGCCTGTAAAACATCTACAACACGGTACGAAACCATTAGCTAATAGTTTATGAATAAGAATAAAGGTAGTAGCACATACAATCATATCATCACATCATCATATGAAATGCTCACACACATCAACCTTTTATTATCTTTATTACGTTATACCATTACTAATTCAACCTATTTTGTTACACGAGGAACACCCAAAACCTCGCCTTTGTCCCCTTTCACACAGGTTTGGAAACGGGGATCAAGCCTCTCCACCTGGAGTACCGGCCGCATAGAAACTCCACACTCTCGATGAGCTTCAGACAAGTTGTCACGACCCGTTATAATACAATTGAGCCATTTAATATACATATATGGTCGTCCTATTCCGGTTAGGTTATCAATGCAACATTCATATGCTCAAACACCACTATCAAAGTCATTCAAACTCATAAACGCTCGCTAAGTAAACCCGAAGAACTTACCTGTCACAAGGTAGTCCTAAACAATGATCACAGTTTCCCCTCGAGGAAACAATCAGTGCCTGTATAAACAAGGCACACAAATATCAATCACTATCCACAGGCTAGGAGATTCCACCTACTAGTCTCCAAGATCTCGCAAGATCATAACCATAATACAATCCACAATATCAATCTCCTTAATGATCATAACTATCAATCCATAAACTCAAAATCTCACAATTCCTCAAACCTTTCAAGGTATCATCTAATCAACATTCCTCAAGCTCAATTTTAATCCTAATTTAATTAAGTAACCTTTAATTAATTAAATTAAATTTCAGTAGAATAACGTTTTGCCCGTAGACAATTTTTGAACACACCTGTCATTAGATTTTATCAAACAAACAACCCATGATCCCCAAAATATATAACGAGCATAATGGAATTTTCGATTACCCATTTTGACAAGCCTAAGGTTAATTTAGGCAAAATTGCAATACGAAAAACAAATAAATTCATAAGTTATTCGTTACTAACCCGATTGACGATCCGAAAGAAGATTCGGAATCACAACGATATAGGCTATGCTAGGACAAAATTAAATTCACCAGAATCTCAGCCACGGTACCGGTCTGGTGAAATATACGCTCGACCAAATCTTCATTAGCTCGGAAACGCAAAAACTCGGTACCAAAATGAAGAGAGAGAAGAGAGGAATCCAAAAACTTAAACGGATTTGAAATCGGATTAGAAACGGAGTGTAGATATGAGTTTGAAGGTTGAGAGAAATAAGAGCTTTTACGAGGAAAGGTGAAAGGAAACAAATTAATAAAAGATTTTCCGCTATTTATAGCGAAGACGATAATTATCCTTTACCGAAGTCGATAATTATCCTTTAACCGATCCAAAGGCGGGTTAGACCCCCTTCTCCAAACTTCTCGAAACTGGAATAATAAATCTAGAATATTGTGGGGATAATTATTCCACAACTACCTCGGAAAACGCGTATTCCTAAGCCGTCTTTCTTAATCGCTAAGAAACGAAATAGTGACTCTTTTGGCCGTTTTGCCTTTCCAGGTTATTTCATATCTAGGACATGTCCAATGTCCTCATCATCTCCCTCAACTGCATTTTTATTAATGAAGCTCCTAAATGCTCCAAATAAGACCGGACGGTAAAAATAATTACCTAGGGAAAAAGTGAAAAATTTCCAATAAGTCCAAAATTACGCCAGGAACATAACGGTGAGACTCATACTCATCACTTACGCACTCTTCGCGAGTCATGTCTCAAATACTATCAATGATTAAATTAATCAACATTAATCATCATTAATTAGGATTCGAAAATCCTAGCTCTTACACAGTGCTCGCGGAGACAAATCGATGCTTCCATTTTCCGGGGCTGATGATGGCCAGAGCCCACCGGAATTTTGCCCGAATTAAAATAAAGTTTTTATTTTAGCGAGAGCGTATTGATTTTATTGGAAAATTTTATGAAGAACTTGAATTAGTGATAACATGAATTATGTCCTTAGTTTAGACTTGCATTTAGGTAGATTTTCCCTTTGTTTTCCATGCATAGACATGAATCCATGACATTTAAACTTAAATTTGAATGTTATTTTAGAATAGATGTCTACACTGATTCTTGTCTCATTTTTAGACAATTCGGCAGATTTTGGAGCGGAATAGCATACACGAGGACTAAGCATCAAGGTGGATTATAGTGGAACATGGTGGAGCATAAAATGAGAGCTAGGACATAACAATAGGAGCAAGCAATGAGCTAAGGAGAAGACACGCAAAGGAGAAACCCTAGTTTTTCCTATAAGTCATGGATTCCGGCAACAAGATAGGAGGACTTCGATAGACATAGGACACGCAAGAGAGACATCATCGATCTACCAAGCTACAACACTTGTGATTTATAGATTGAGAGAGGTTTGAGAGAATTCTCGAATACAAAGACTAGTTCTTGATTTCATTTCTTTTAGATTAAAGATTGGATCTTTGTTATTGGATTGCTTTTGCTTCTAGATATTGAAGACGCCATGTAAGTATTTCTTACTTTTCTTTCAGTTTTATTGTCTTATGGTTTTCTTGAATTCTTCTTTTATCTTTTTTGATTTAAATAGGTGTGTTGTTGGCTAAAATACTTTTATTCTAGGGTGGTTGGTTGATGGTTGTGGTTTAAATGATGATAGACCGGTCCTTTAAGTTAGATTTGGACGTTTAGTGTTGGTTTACCACTCGTTCTTGAGAACCTCGACTTGTTCTTAAGGAATCGTGGTCATGGTTTATCTTAGAACCACTCGAAGTTTCTTCTATTGATCTGTTTATGTTATATTTTTATGCTTGGGTTTTAGATTGCCCAAATCCTAGTCTTTATTGAGTGTTTCATACCCTTAGATCCCTCTATGACTTACATCTAAGCTTGAGAAAAGACTTACACGGTGATTCCATTTCTTAGTTACCAACGATGACGAGTTCTAGGTAATAAAGGATTAAAAACCCTTTATTAGGTTTGAGTGTGCCTTCTTTTCGCTTGAGTGAGCTTGACCTAAGACTTACCCGGTAAAGGTTAGTTCTTGACCCTTAGGTTGAGTTGTTGGTTCGAGTATATGTTCCTTTCCTTAGATCCTTGAGACTTACCCGGTAATAGGAACTTAGGTTTGGGATAATGGATTGAGAGACCTCCCCGTGATCATTCCCACATTAGAAACACCTTTCCTTAGCGATCCCAACCTTGCCCTATTTTTTAGAAGTCTTGAATCGAACACCGCAACCTGATACTTTGATCTCTAGAATCTGCATTGCCCGATTATCATATTATTCGTCTTCATTGCTTTTTTGTCTCACTCATTCTTTATTTTCAGCATTAGCCTATTCTATTTTTGATTTATCACCTATATTGGTTTCACCTCAATCCTTGAGATCGACCTTAAAATATTTGCTTTTACTACAATTCGATATGTACACTGCGGGTTTGCTATTTGTTCAGGCTTTTATTACATGTATTAATTGAAGACTATATTCGTTCATTATTCACACCCGTCAATAAGCGAACAAGTTTTTGGTGCTGTTGTTGGGGATTGAGTCTAGATCAATTGGTGATTTCGGTCATCGATAGTCTAGACTTTGCTTTTACTATTAATCTTTTTGCTTTGACTCTATTTTTTAGGGGCGCCCCATTCTTTTAGGTTTATGCGAAGATCTCGTTCTGGTAAAGAACTCGTCCTGTATGATCCTGAACCGGAGAAAACTCTAAAAAGGAGATTAAGGGAAGCCAAGAAAGAGAAAATGGCTGAAAGAGATCTTCACGCTGAATTGAAAGATGCTTTGGAATAGATAAGGTTGAGAGATGTAGCCATGGAAGAAGAAAGAATAAGAGAACAAGAGAGAGAAGAGCCAACTACGAGAGAACTAGCTGATATGAGGCAAGCGCTCTTTGAAAGAGGAGGCAATGTCCGTGTAGAAATACTTTCACCAGCGCCTGCACCTCACCCACCAGTGAGGAATGTTAGAGTTGATACGTTTGTGGGAGAGCCACAAACCCTTGGGCAAAGGATGGATCCATCCCAACGAGTACACCGTCCAGGAGTCAATCTTGGAGATCATGCTGCTCATGACTATGAGCTCCGCCCTCAAGTCCTATAAATGATCCATCGTAATTAGTTTGGAGGATTAGAGGGGGAGTCTCCACACCAACACTTTCTGAATTATGAGATACTTATGGAACCTTTGAGACCCCCAAGATTGGAGAACAACAACCACAAGTTGAGAGCATTTTCTTTCTCTTTAAAGGATAATGCCCTTGCTTGGTATCAATCCTTACCACATGGACGTGTTAGCACTTGGAAGGAGATTAACACCAAGTTCCTCACCAAATTCTCTCCACCATAATAATGGACAATGGAGCTTAGAGGTAAAATTGATGCTTTTGTGATGAAGGACAAGGAAAGCTTGTTCAAGTCATGAGAAAGGTTCAAGGACCTTTTACTTGATTGTCCTTATCATGGTATTCCAAAGATTAAGTTGCTTGAGATCTACTTCAAGGGCTTGGATGCGGAAACTCAATTCAACCTTCAATCCCTTTCCGGAGGGAATTTTATGGAGAAGAATGTTGATGAAGCATGGGAATTTGTTGAGAATCAAGCTCTAGTGATTGAGAAGTATTCCCATAGAAAGGTTGATGAGAGACTCCGGAGACCCGGAGTCTATGAGGTTAGTAACACCACTTTAAATAATGCTCAATTTGATGTTATTAACAATGAGCTTAAGGCTTTAAAGGAGCTATGTGCTACGTCTTTGAAAGCACAAACTCAATAACGAACACAAGCTAGGTTGCCACCTAAGGAGCAGGATGTTAACTATATGGGAAGAGGAAACTACCAAGGGAATTATCAAGGACCAATGAACAACAACAACAACATGAATTTCCATGGAGGAAATCATTATTGCCCTAATCACAACCATCGAGGTTTCTCTTACTCAAACCTAGATGGTGATCCTCCCGCTTCCACGAGCCAAGCACCACCGAAGGCTCCAGCTCAAACTCCACAAGAGCCTCCACCAGGATTTGCTCAACCTCCTAAAGACCGAAATGAAATGATGTTTGAGCAATTGATGGGAAGATTGAGTGGACTAGAGAGCACAATTACTTCTATTGCTAAGGCTCAAAAGGCCTTATAAAATCAAGTGTTCCATAAAGCAGGAGAAGCTCAAAGAGATCCAGGAAGACTACCTGGAAAGACAGAAGATAATTCTAGGGGATAAGTTAAGGCTATAACTACTAGAAGTGGATTGAAGACTAATGATTCAATTGATGGCGTGAATTATGATCATAGTATAGACATGCATATAGGTAGTTTTTCGCCAAGTTTTGTATGCATAGACATGAATCCATATCCTTTGAGTTCATATTGGCATACTTTGCTAGAAAAGATGTCTACACGGATTCTTGTTGCATTTGTAGTTAAATTGGCAGATTTTGGAGAAAAAGAGAACATAGGAGGACAAGGCCTCAAGGTGGATCACACTGGAGCATTCAGGAGCATAAAAAGAAGTTAGGAATCATCAAAGGATGAGAGAAAAGATCAAAGAAGACACGTTACAGATTATAAATCTCGACCCGAGTTGTGAAGAATCTCGGCCGAGATTAATATCGTGTTCATCCGAGGTTTGTGTAAAAACGGCCAATGGCCTAATTTTCAAAACCCTAGATTTTCTTATAAGATAGGATTGTTTCAGCAATCAACAAGGACATCATACATAACGCTCATACGGCAGAATACGGCTCTTACAGGTTGGAAGTGAAGGATTGATAGCAACAACACATTGGATTGAGAGATTAAAGAGGATTCTTGAAGAAAAATTTGTTCTTGATTTCTTTGCTTTTAGATACAAGATTAAATCTTTGTTATTGAATTTACTACAATTTTGGATATTGAAAACATCTAGTTGAATTATTCAATCTTTTCTTTTAGTTTTATTGTTTTATGAGTTCTTGATCTCTTTTATCTTTCTTGATTTGAATATGTGTGTTGTTTGCTAAACCCTTGAGATTCTATGGTGACTGGTTGATGATTGTGGTATAAATGATGATAGACTGAGCCTTTCAATTTAGATTGGACCTTAAAGGTTGGTTTAACCTCCGAGTTTCAAAATCTAAGTGTGTTCTTCAGGAATCTCGACTGAGATTTTCCCTAGAACAACCTGATATATTTTTTGTTGCTCCATTTATGTTATATCTTTATGCTTAGATTATAGATTTACCAAATCTTAGCCTTGTTGAGCCTTCCAAGCTTACGTATAAGCTTGAGAAGAGACTTACCCGGTGATTCCCTTTCATGGTTATCAAAGATGACGAGTTCTAGGTAATAAAGGATTCAAAATCCTTTATTAGGTTTGAGTGTGCATTCTTCTTGCTTGAGTGAGCGTTATCTGAGACTTACTCGATAATGGTTAGTTCATGACCCTTAGGTTGAGTTGTTGGTTTGGATTATAGTTTCTTTCCTTAGATCCTTGAGACTTACCCGGTGATAGGAGCTTTGGTTTGGGATAGTGGATATTGAGACCTCTCATGTGATCTTTCCCACCTTAGAAACACCTTTCCTTAGCAATCCCAACTTTGTCCACGATTATAGAAATCTTGACTCGAAAACCACAACCGGGTACTTTGATCTCTAGAATATGCCATTTTTCCTATTATCATACTATTCATCCTATTTTATTATTGTCTCTTTCAATCTTTATTATTAGCATTAATCTATTCTATCGTTGATTTGTCACCTATTGATTTCACCATAGTCCTTGTGATCGACCTTAAAATATTTGCTTTTACTGCGATTGGTCCGTACACTACGGGTTCACTATATTGTTCAAGATTTTATTACAAGTATATTTTCATGACTTTATCGTTCATATTAAACATCCGAGATCGAACAAGTTATGGGAAAGGTTCAAGGACCTTTTCTTTTCTTTGAAGGATAAAGCTCTTGCTTGATATCAATCTTTACCTTATGGACGAGTTAGCACTTGGGAGGAGATGACTACCTAATTCCTCAGCAAAATATTTCCACAATCAACGACTACAAAATTTAGAGGTAAAATTAATGCTTTTGTGATGAAGGACAAGGAAAGCTTGTTCAAGTCATGGAAAAGGTTGAAGGACCTTCTACTAGATTGTCGTCATCATGGTATTCCGAAGATCGAGCTTCTTGAGATTTATTTTGAGGGCTTAGATGATGAAACTCAATTCAAGCTTCAATCCCTTTATGGAGGAACTTTTATGGAGAAGCATGTTGATGAAGCATGGGAATTTGTTGAGAAGCAATCCTTAGTGATTGAAAAATATTCTCATAGAAGAGTTGATGAGAGACTCCGGAGACCCGGAGTCTATGAGGTTAGTCCTGCTACTACTAATAATGCTCAATTTTATATTATTAACAATGAAATTAAAGTTTTGAAGGAGCTTTTGAGAGCTCAAACTCAAGTGCCGGCACAATATAGGCTGCCACCTAAGGAGTAAGATGCAAATTTTATGGGTAGAGGAAATTATCAAGGGAACTATCAAGGGACGAGGAACTACAACAACAACAGGAATTTCCATGGAGGAAATAACTACCGTCCTAACCATAACCATCTGGGATTTTCTTATTCAAATCCAGATTGTGCATTAAATCCGCCCGCGTCTACTAGTCAAGCTCCACCACCAAAAGCTCAAGAATCTCTATTGGGGTTTAATCAACCGACCAAGGACCGAACTGAGATGATGTTTGAGCAATTGATAGGGAGATGGAGTGGATTGGAGAGCCTCGTTGCTTCTATTTCTAAAGTTGAAAAGGCTTTAGAAAATCAAGAGTTCCACAAGGCGGGAGAGGATCCTAGAGATCCAGGAAAACTTCTTGGAAAAACTGAAAATAATCCTAAGGGGAAGGTTATGACTAAAACTACTAGAAGTGGATTGAAGATTAATGAGCCATTATCCAAGAAAATTGAGAAAGGAAAGCAGGTGATGATTGAGTAAGTTCCGAAGCAAGTTGAGGAGGATAAAGGATAAGAGAAGGAACTAGTTTATGTACCTCCTCCAGCATACAAGCCGCCACTTCCATTCCCACAATCTCGCGCTAGAGCGTGCTTAGACAAGCATTTTGATAAGTTCCTTGAACTAATGAGTAAATTGCATATTAATATTCTGTTCATGGATGACATTGTAGGTATGCCCGCTTATGGGAAGTTCTTGAAGGAAATCCTTTCTAACAAGAGGAAATTAGAGGAAGTTGGAGAAGTGGGGATGACTAAAAGGTCATCCGAACTCATCCAAACAATGAGAGAAGAGATGCCATCAGAGCTAAAGGATTGAAGATCTTTTTGTGTTCTTATTGGAGTCAGAGAAGTGACTTATGAGGCCTTGTGTGAACTTGAAGCAAGTGTAAGCATCATACCGCGTGCATTATGCGTAAAAGTTGGACTTGGGAAGCCAAATCCGGTCAAAATGACACTTTACATGGCGGATAGGTCAATCACGCACCCGGTGAGAATCCTAGAAGACATTCCCATTCAGCTAGGTAAATTCTATATTCCTATTGATTTTGTGGTGTTAGATATTCCTGCAGATTATCCGGTTCCAATCATTCTTGGAAGACCATTCCTTGCGACCTACAGATGTATGGTGGATTACAAGAACGCCAAACTCTCCTTCGACATTGGTGAGGAGAATATTGAATTCATGCTTTCCGCTATGGTTAAAGGGTCATCCCTTAGAGAAGATATATTCAATATTTATGATGAAGAAGAATCAAGGAAATTAGTAAGCTCAATTTTGCTCAAGGGTCTGCTTAAAAAAGTCATAAGTACGAGTATTTCCGAGGAAGGAATAGAAGAGGACTATAATACTGAAGTCTGAGCTTTAGAGGCCTTGGAAGAAGATCCCAAGGCTGAGTTTGAGCTGCTAGAGGAAGGGATGAACATTGATAAAAATCACGGTGAAGACCCCAAAATCTCGGCAGATATTTTAATTAAGTTAATTAGTCATTCGAGATTTCAAAAGTCGAATGCAACTTCGACTCAAATCTCAGCCGAGATTTCCCCATGGAGGTTGAGATTTCAGAAACTCCGGAATCTTTTTGGAAGTTGCATGGAAGTGTTCTAGGATGCAATTATACTTCTTCCTCAACCACAAAGCATCCCAAGCTGCTTTGGAAGGTCAAAATTCTTCATTGAAAGAGCCTCATACATTCGAGTCGAAGCCTCATCCCTCACATCAAATGTATGCTTTACTAGGACCTAACTTTACATATCCTGATATTATGAGTGCTAATTTGAATGATGATGAACTCAACAAGCTGATGCATGAGCTGAGATTACATAAGAAAGGTTTAGGATATACTATTGATGATCTTGTTGGCATTAAGCTTTCTTTATGTATGCATAAGATTCTTATGGAAGATGATCATCAGCCTTTACATGAAACTCGGTTAAATCCGATCATGAAAGAGGTGGTGAACAAGGAAGTTCTTAATTTTCTTGATGCAAGCATCATCTTTCCTATTTCTGATAGCAAGTGGGTGAGTCTTGTCCACGTTTTTCGCAAGAAAAAACGAATGACCGTTATTAACAACAAGAACAACAAGTTAATTCCTACTAGAACAATCACGGGATGGAGAAGGTGCATTGATTACAGAAAACTAAATGTAGCATCAAGAAAGGATCACTCCCTCTCCCTTTCATCGATCAAATGCTTGAGAGATTGGCGCAACATTCCCACTTCTGCTACTTAGATGGGTACAATGGATTCTGCCAAATCCCCATCCACCTTGATGATTAAGAGAATACTACTTTCACGTGCCCTTGGGGTACGTGTGCTTATAGGAGAATGTCTTTTGGATTGTGCAATGCACTAGCTACTTTCCAACGGTGCATGATGACTATATTCTCCGAGTACATTGAGAACATACAGAGGTTTTTATGGATGATTTTTCTGTCTATGGCTCTTCGTTTGATGATTGCTTAGCTAACCTTTCTCTAGTTTTACATAGATGTGAAGAAACTAACCTTGTCTTGAATTGGGAGAAGTGTCACTTTATGGTTAGTGAAGGCATTGTTTTAGGTCACTTGATCTCCAACCATGGAATTGATATTGATAGAGTGAAGATTGAGACCATTGAGAAATTACCTCCACCTTATTCTGTTAAGGGGGTAAGAATCTTTCTAGGTCATATAGGTTTCTATCGAAGATTCATTAAGGATTTCTCTAAGATTACTATAACATTGACTAACCTACTAATGAAAGATGTGATTTTTGAGTTTTTGAAAGAATGTCTAGATGCTTTTTACACGTTAAAGGAATCATTGATAGCCGCTCCTATCATTCAACCCCCTGTGTGATGCTAGTGACGTGGCCGTAGGAGTCGTGCTTGGTCAAAAGAAGGATGAACACACTCTTACCATCTATTATGCTAGCAAGATGTCACATGAAGTTCAACTGAACTACGCCACAACGGAAAAAGGAGTTACTAGTTGTGGTCTACGCTTTCGAGAAGTTACATTTCTACCTTCTTGGAGCGAAAGTCATTGTCTAAACCGACCACGCTGCAATCCGTTACTTGCTCACCAAGAATGATGCAAAACCACGACTCATTAGATGGATCCTCTTTCTGCAAGAGTTCGACTTAGAGATCCGGGACAAGAAAGGATCCGATAACTTGGTGGCGGATCATCTTATCCGGTTTCCTCCTATCGCTATTGAGAAGGATGACACACCCATCGATGACTCCTTTCCGGATGAGCAACTTTGTGAAATTGAGGATTGCCTTCTCCAAATCTCAATACCTAACGAACTATGGTTTGCAAATATTGTTAATTATTTAGTTTGTCAAGAAACACCTACATGATTGTCCTATGCACAAAAGAAGAAGTTCTTTAAGAATGTGCGACATTACTATTGGAATGAGCCTCTTCTCTTCAAGAGAGGTCCTGATGGGATGTTCAGAAGATGCATTCTGGAAGATGAAGTAGAGAGCGCTATTCGACATTGTCATTCATTGCCTTGTGGTGGACATGCTAGTTCCAACAAGACATGTGCTAAGGTACTTCAATCCAGTTTCTTATGGCCTAACTTATTCAAATATGTTCAAAAGTTTGTTGTCTCCTTTGATGCTTGTCAAAGAATAGGAATTATATCTAGGAAGAATGAGATGCCTCTAAACAACATCGAAGAGGTTGAGATCTTTGATGTATGGGGAGTGGATTTCATGGGACCATTTAGTGATGGAGGAATGCACTTCACTTCCCGGAAGTTTGAAGCACTTATGTTCAAGTATGGGGTAACTCACAGGGTAGCCACACCTTACCATCCTCAAACTAGTGGTCAAGTGGAGATATCAAATATAGAAATGAAGGGATTTATAGAGAAAACTGTCTCTAGAACAAGAAACGATTGGTCAATGAAGTTACATGATGCAATATGGGCCTACAAAATAGCTTTCAAGACTACCATAAAAACCACACCATACAATCTAGTGTATGAGAAGTCTTGCCATCTTCCGGTGGAACTAGAGCATAGAGCACATTGGACAATCAAATGGCTCAACTTTGACATGAAAGAAGCTGGAGAGAAACACATTTTTGACATCAATGAGTTAGAAGAGATCCGTTTAAATGCTTATGAGAATGCCCGGATCTACAAGGAAATGACTTAGAGGTGGCATGACAAGCACATCATTCCAAAGGAGTTGAAAGAAGAAGAAATTTTCCTTCTATTCAACTCTAGAGTTCGCCTCTCTCCAAGTAAGCTTCAATCTACGTGGACATGACCTTATGTTGTGAAACAGGTTTTCCCCCATGGTGTAGTTGAAGTATGGGGTGAACATTGCGGAAACTTCAAAGTCAATGGACATAAGTTGAAGAAGTATATACCAGAAGTTCCGGTAGAGAGGATTGCTCCCCTTCACCTGGAATGACCATCAAAGATATAGGTTCAGCTAGCGACCTTAAGCCAAGCACTTCTTGGGAGGCAACCCAAGGTAATTCTTTGTGTTTGTCTTTTTATTAGATAGTTTAGTTAGATTTTTCTTTTCTTTGGTATGTTTTTGTGTTTTTTGTGTATTTGAATGACATAACCTAGATTTTTCTCAATAAGAATGAATCATAAATTGTGCTGGATTGCTAAGAGATCGAGATTTTGAAGGAAAAGGGATGCGGAAACCGTTAGCAAGAGAATCGAAGGCCGGAAGCCAAAAATCTAGACCAACAAAGAAAAATCTAGGTCTAGATTTTCAATTAAAAGAATTAATTCACTCGAGATTGCCAAAGTCGATTGCAACTTCAACTCAAATCTCAGCCCCATCAAAATCTCAGCCGAGATTCTTCGAAAAGTGAAGATCGAACGAAAAATCTCAGGCCAACAAATATATCCGCTAACCCCAAAATATTGGCCGAGATTTTATTCAAATTCAGAGAGAGGTATAAAAGTGGAAAGATTCGTCTTCAACCTCACAAAATCCTCCCCAAACCTAAACCACGGCCAAACGCACCACCCTCACCCTTAAATATCCGTTTCCGTCCGTTCTTTCTCCTAAAATCAAGCTCTCTCCATCACAAACAAGATTCCATTCTCAAACAACACCACAAACCAACAAATCGGTCCATAATTTGATTGTTTCATCCCAAAACCCTAACAAAGTCTCCCCTCTTCAAATCGGTCGATTTAGGCTCGTTTGGTTCAAGGAGAAGTACTATTCTGGTTAGGAAGATGCAAGGAACTCTAGTTGAGGCATCAATTTTGCAAAATCTTTACAGATTTTCCACCATCGATCGAAACAACACAAATCTCGGGTTCTAGGAAGAAATCTCGGCCGAGATTTCACGAAGAACAGCCCGAGATTTATAATGTAATGGACTTCGTGCGAAGATCTTCAAGGGCTATTATTTCTAGGAAGGGATTCTCCTCTTCTCAGCAAACACCACCTCCGAGACTTCCAATTATCCAAGAAATGCACTAAACGAGGTATGAACGTATTCAAGAATGTTGTATTATTGCACCTCGGTACTTGATCATAAAAGAATTGGAATGCATGAGTGTTAGAGAGGATTTAGATTGCATGATTGAGCGTGCTGGACTTGTGGTGTTTGTTGGAATTAGAGAGCATGCTTAAAAATAGATAACCTTGGAATTTTTTAGTTCCTTTATGCACGATCCTAAGACTAGGAAGGTGAAATTTAGACTATTGAACCAGAATTATGATATGTTTGTGGATATGTTTGGGAACTTCTTTTGTTTCCTTGTGGCTAGTGCAGGAACGTTACCGAGATCGGTTAGTCTTTGGAATTTTTAGGAGAGTGTTGCTTTGGTTAAGAGAGGTGTTGATCGATGGGCTATTGGAGATTCAAAAGATAAGAACATTTACAATCTTTCTTTCAAGTTAGCTCATAGGATTTTGAGTGTTGAGACCTCGCAGAAAATGAAGACATGTGAGCTTTTTATTTTGTGGTGCATGTCTACTGGTAATATACAGGATACTGCTACTCTTCTTGTTGACAGTTTAGGGAAGATTGAAAATAAGTCCAAGGGGGACATTTATGGTTGAGGCCTAGTGACTCACGTTGCTAGGACCTTAGGAGTGGATTGTTCTGCATGCACGTTGGTTGTAGAGGCTCACCCATTGGGACTTCAATAGTTTATTTCCCGGGGTATCCTTATTCCCCGAGGTCGTGGCGCTCCCTATGTTGTCATGCCTTGGGAGAAAAAGAACCCTAGGGGGATTGCTTGGAAGAGTGCCTACACCATCAGAGATCAACACAATCGGAAGTACAACTTTGAGGAGATGCATAGTGATTTTGAAGAGGATGGTGCGCCGGTAGAGATTGATAGTTATGATGATGCTGATGATCATGGCACCGCAGCTATGGATACTGAGACAGATATTGCTGGTCCTAGTAGAGTTGTTGATGAGCAAGATAATGAGGAAACTGAGGAGGACATGCTAGCTGAGGATGGGATTGATAGAGTTTTTGACGGCAGGAGGTGCCTATGAAACCGTGACATTCGGTTTCTCACGCACCTCAGCGCGGGACCAGACCCAAATCAGATTATTCCGAGTTCTCTACTCAACTGCGACAATTGACCTCTAATGACAACATTTATGACACTAGTTTAGGCATTTATTGAGGTAGTTTTTTTCCTTTATTCGTGCTTAGTTTTACATTAGTTTGGGACGTTTATGTTTAATCTAGTCATATTGCTAGAAATAACGTCTACACGAGCTTTTGTCGGTTTTGTAGGTATTTCAATGATCTATTGGACATTATTGACACATCCGAGGATCAAGCCTCATGGCGGTTCGAATTCGAGGTTCCGAAGGAATCAAGCTTGGAAGAAAGAAGAACACTAGGACCTTAGTTGGTGCGAGCCATGCACCAACTCATGGCCAACCATGATCCAAGCTGGAGTGGACCAAAATCTCAGTCCATGACTATAAATCTCGACCGAGATTTTCCAAGAGCTATCAGAGATTCTTGTGCTGAAGATACCCAACACTTGGCACACATATCCTACTTCCGACCCTTCCTTTTCCTTGGTTGAGTGAGGGGTTGTATGTGCAACATATGACCTTTTGCAGGGGAGCAGGGGAGTTAACCATTGTAGGATACCATCCATTGTGTGTGGAGACTAAGGAGAAGGAAGAAAACACTCTCATTGAAGGAAGAAGAAGACACCATTCCATAGATCTAGATTTAGTTTTGAGATACTTTGAGTGAAAAAACTGTAAGAGCTTGTTGGATATGTTTTGAGCTACTCTTGAAGACTTGTAAGATTTATTTTGAATTGTTTATTCTGCTAATTCTTGCTTTCATTTGCTTCTACTTTTCATTATCTAGCTATGGGATGCATGTTTGTTGATATTGTGATGTTTGATCTTGAAATGAATGTTGTTGGCTAAGTGGCTGTGATTCTAGGGTGATGGATAGAAGGTTATGACATGGATGATGATAGAATAGACTTACATGTACCTTAGGATGGCTTGCATGCTCGAACCCTAGCTCAGTTTAAGATCTCGTCTTGTTCTTCATACATCTCGGCCGAGATTCCCTATGATCCGCCCGAGATTCTTGTTTTTGTCGTTCTTATGTTGATGTATTTGCATGTTAGGATGTTTGAGTGTTGAAATCCTAGTGTTTGTTGAGCTTAATCTATCTTAGAGTGACCTATGGTAGTAAATTAAGTGAGGGATGGGACATACCCGGTAATTCCCGCTCTTAGGTATAGAAGATGATGAACTTTAGGTTGTAGTGAGCCTCAGATGTAACACCCCAAATCCACGGGACTTGGAGTGTCACATTGCGCTAGGATCTCACAATGGATTCTGACCCTAGCCTGACAACAAGTTCACTGGATCTTACAACAAGGCACAGGTAGATTAAAACCAAATACATAAAAGTTGTATATGATACATCAAAAGAGTTTACAAACTCAGAGCTGAGTACAAAACATCAAACCACAACATCTTATACAAAAGATCCCATATCCCGCGCATCCTAATGTAAAGAAGTCCTCGGCTGGCCACACCATCTGTCTCATCCTACAGTCTTCCTAACCTGCAGATCATCTACAACACGGTATGAAACCGTCAGCTACAATAATGAAAAGCATGAAGGTAATAGCACAACCACACATCAACATCTGATACATGCAATGCCGGACACATTCATTTATTATCTTTCATTACGTTATTCCATTACTAATTCAACTTCTTTTGTAACACGAGGAACCTAAAGAACCTCGTCCCTTTCCCCGTTAACACAGGGGTTTGCATTGGGGTGATCGTCACTCGTCCCCCTTGTGTTACTGGCTTCCAGGCACCTCCTCCTAACTAGCAGGCGAAGACCGGTGGTTACCGCCCGTTATAATACACTTGGGCCAAATAAATGTAATAAATGGTCATCCTTGTCCGGTTTAGGTTATAAATGCACAATTATATGAACACACACAACCATCACAATCATACAATCCACAACTGCACGCTAAGTCCTATGGACTTACCTGATATACTCGTAACCTGTACCACGTCACAGCTTACCCTTGGGGAAGTAATCTACGCCTACAATAGAAAGGCACACACAATCACATACTGCAAAGGTTAGGAGACTCATCTCACTAACCACAACCAACCTATATCTAAAATATAAACCTCACATCCTCAACATATTCATAAATGCCTAAGGCATATCCTCAACATAACATCTCATCATACTTGTACGCATACTAAACCTTAAAGCCATAACCGATATCCATAACATCATCGTGATCCTCAACTCATTATGACACCTGGCATGCATCTAATCAGTATTCCTCAATCTCAAATTTAATCCTAATTTAATTAATTAACCTTTAATTAATTTATTAAATTTCACTAGCATAACGTTTTGCCCGCAGGCCAAATTTAAACCCACCTGTCATCAGATTTCATCAAACAATCAACCCATAAACACCAGAATAATATAATGATCATAATAGAATTTCTAATTATCCATTTTGAAAAGCCTATGGTCAATTTAGGCCAAATCGCAATATGGAAAACGAATAAATTCATAACTTATTCGTTACTAACCCGATTGACGATGTGAAAGAAGATTCGGAATCACAACGACGCAGGCTATGCATGTACAACATCAAATTCACTGGAATCTGAGGGACGGAACTGTCCTGGTGACATATATGCTCGAGCAGGTCTTCATCTACTCGGAAATGCAGAAACTTGGTACCGATATGAAGAGAATGAAGAGAGGAATCTAGAAACTCAAATGGAATTGAAATCGGATTAAACGGAGAGTAGATCTGAGTTTGAAGTTTGAGAGAAATCAGATCTTTTATGAGGAAACGTGAAAGGAAATGAATTAATAAACGATTTTTCGCTATTTATAGTGAAGTCGATAATTATCCTTTAGCGAAGTGGATAATTATCCTTTAACCGATCCAATGGCGGGTTGAACCCCGTTCTCCAAACTTCTCGAAATTGGAACAATAAATATTGAATATTGTAGGGATAATTATCCCACAATTGCCTCGGAAAACGTGTATTCCTAAGTCGTCTTTCTTAGGCGTTAAGAAACGAAATAGTGACTCTTTTTGCCGTTTTGCCTTTCCATGTTATTTCATATCTAGGACATGTTGGATGTCCTGATCATTTCTCTCAACTACATTTTTATCAATTAGAGCTCCAAAATGCTCCAAATAATACCGGAGGGTAAAAATAATTACCCGGGGGAAAAAGTGAAAATTTCACCATAAGCCCAAAATTACGCCAGGAACATAACGGTGGGACTTATACTCAACACTTACGCAATGTTCGCGAGTTATATGTCAATTACTATCACTGATTAAGTTAATCAACATTAACTAGAAATCGGAAAACCTAGCTATTACATCAGAAGCTGCTATTGGATTGAGTGTGCTAGGATCGTTGCTTAAGACTTGCCTTTTCTGAGACTTACCCGGTAAGGAGAAGTTTGACCTTTAGGTAATGATCCGGTTTATGTAGAATTCTCAACCTTAGTTCTTTGATACTTACCCGGTAATAGGACTTCGGTTCGAGACTAGTGAACATGAGACTTACTCGGTGATTATTTCCATGTGTGAAATACCCTTTCCCAACATACCTCAACTTGTGTTTTGATGAATAGAAGCTTGAGTCCATGCTAAAATCGGAAGTCCTAATCTCTAGAATCCGCTTTCATACTTTGATTTTATATCTCTTATTTGTGTTGTTGTTTGATTGATAATCTTGCATGATTGTGATCTGTCATTGATCACCATAAAACCCAATCAAAAACATTATGATTTTCATTTTTATTGCTATCTCTTTTCTTAGTCTAGACTCGTACTATCCATGATCATTGCATGATTAAATTTCACCTCAGTCTTTATGTTTGACCTTGGAATGCTTTCCTTTCTACGAAATGACCCATACACTGTGGGTTCACTAGGAGTCTAGGAGAATAGATCGAGTATAAATTTAATGCTTTTGTGAAGTACATTTTTAGTGTAACAAGTTTTTTGTGCCGTTGCCGAGGACTAGGTCTAGATTGAATCATTGTATGTGATTGTTTATATTGTAGGTCTTTCTTTTACTTGAGATCTTGTTTGATTGTGCCTTTGATTTTTCAGGAAATCTCCCATTCTTTAGGTGCATGTGACAATCTCGTGGCAAGGGTTTAGCTCCATTCGATTCCGAACTGGAGAAAAACCTTAAGAAGAGATCCAAAGGTAAGGATATGGCCGAAGCAACCCTTAGGGCTGAGTTGAATGAAGCTTTAGAGAAAATAAGGCTAAGGGATTAAGCTTTGGAAAATGAGAGGAGACATGCAAATGAGTAGCAAGAAGCTACTAGGAGGGAAATTGAGGAAAATAGGCAAGCTCTGGTGCAAAGAGAGCTTAATCTTCATCAACAACCACCTCCACCACTGCCTCAACCGGCGATACATGTTCGGGTTGAGCCTATCATAGAAGAGACACAAACTCTTGGTCCACGAATGGACCCGGCTCAAAGAGTACACCGTCCGGGTGTCAATTTAGGAGATCCCGCAGCTCATGACAATGAGCTTCGCCCTCAAGTGCTACAAATGATCCGGAACAATCAATTTTGAGGGACGGAAGGAGAGTTTCCACATCAAGACCGCCTAGATTAGAGAGCAACAACCATATGCTTAGGGCTTTCTCCTTCTCACTTTAGGATAAGACAGTGGCTTGATACCAATCCATACCACTAGGACGAGTGGGTACTTAGGAGAAGATGACAACCGAGTTTCTTACAAAGTTCATCCCGCCTTCCAAGACAACCGAACTAAGAGGGAAGATAAATGCCTTCACAATGAAGGATAAGGAGATCCTATTCAAATCGTGGGAGATGTTCAAGACCTCCTCCTTGATTGTCTACGCCATGGGATACCGAAGATAGGGCTATTGGAGATATATATCAAGGGCTTGATGAGGATAGTCAATCAAGCTCCAATCACTTTCCGGAGGCACATTCATGCAGAAGAATGCGGATGAGGCTTGGGAGTTTCTAGAGAAACAAGCATTGGTGATAGAGAAGTACTCCCATAAGAAGAGTGATGGGAGGAACCGGGAGCATATGAAGTGAGTGAAGTCACTATAAACAACTACAAGCTTGATGCGATAAACAACAAGCTAAAGTCTTTGAGGGAGTTGTGTGCTACAACCTTGAAGAACCAACCAACTCCTCAAGTGCAAGTGCAAGCTCAAGCAAATTTGGCTTCCAAGGAAGAGGATGTGAATTACATGGGAAAGGACAACTTCAATGGGGGCTACCAAGGACCAAGAAACTAGAACAACTAGAACTTCAATAACTACCGCCCAAACCACAACCATCCTGGGTTCTCTTACTCGACCCCGGATGGTGCCCTTTTTCTTCCACAAGCCAAGCTCCACCACCTAAGGCTTCACAAGAGCATCGACCCGGTTTTGCTCAACCTTCAAAGGATAGAACTGAGATGATGTTCGAACAATTGCTATGGAGCTCAAGTGTTCCAAAAGGCGGGGGAGACACAAAGGGATTCGGGGAAGCTTCACGGAAGGACTGAGGACAACCCAAGAGGGCATGTGTTGGCCATTACAACAAGGAGTGGACTGAGCACAAATGATCCCTTGCCCAAGGGGGTTGACAAGGGGAAACAAGTCATGGTTGAAGAGGGGCCAAAGCAAGTTGAAGGAGGCAAGTGCAAGGAAGATGAGCCAACATATGTGTCACCTCCAATTTACAAGCCACCACTAGCGTTTCCATAATCACGAGCAAGAGTTCGTTTATACAAACATTTTCCTTGAACTTATGTCTAAATTACATATTAACATTCCGTTCATGGATGCAATATTAGGTATACCGGCCTATGGAAAACTCTTGAAAGAGATACTATCGAACAAGAAGAAGTTGGAGGAGTATGGAGAAGTGAGAATGACGAAGAGATCTTCCAAGCTCATACAAATTATGAAGGAGGAGATTCCTCCCAAGCTTCGGGATCCGGGGTCATTTTGTGTCCCGGAGTGGGAGAAGTACAATATGAAGCCATATGCGACATTGGCGCTAGTGTAAGCATCATACCGCTTGCATTATGAAAAAAGGTTATGCTATGAGAGCAAAAACCGGTGAAGATGACCCTTTATATGGCGGACCAATCCATCACTCACCCGGTGCGGATCTTTGAGGATATCCTGGTTCAGCTCGGGAAGTTCTACCTGCCGATAGATTTTGTTATAATGGACATCCCGGCGGACTATCCGGTTCCCATCATCTTGGGAAGGCCATTCCTAGCCACATCGGGATGCCTAGTAGATTGCAAAAATGCAACCCTCTCATTCAACATAGACGAGGAGCACATCAAGTTCAAATTGTCCACAATGATAAAGAGGACATCCCTAGGTGAAGATGTCTTCAACATTGTTGAGGAAGAGGAGTCTAGGGAAGTTGTGAGCTCCATCTTGATCAAGGATCCATTAGACAAGGTTCTTAGCATGAGCATCATGAAGGAAGGAGTTGACGAGAATTGCAATGAAGAGGTCCAAGCTTTGGATGCATTGGAAGAGCTACCAAGGGTTAAATTTCAAGTACTCAAAGAGGAGAGAAAAGCTTCCAAAATCTCGGTTGGAGGCTACAAATCTCTGCCGAAATTGGTTATAGAGGCATCCGAGATTTTTCAACGGAGTCACCTTGGACAAAATCTCGGTCTAGATCATCATGGGTCATCTGAGATTCTTGAACTTCAAGAAGGACTTCCAATTGTTGTTGATGAAGCTTCAAGGTGCCTTGGTGAGTCTTCCATGGCTTTGGAATCATCTAAAGTTGAGCCATATGGATCGCATCTAACCAAAAAAGGTCCTCCTAAAATTGACTTGAAACCTCTCGCTTCTAATTTAAAGTATTCTTTTCTTGGTTCAAATTCTACCTATCTTGCCATTGTGAATGCATCCATGAATGATGATGAGCTTGATAAGCTATTGACTGAATTGAAATTGCATAGAAAGGCTATAGGTTATACCATTGATGACCTTGTTCGTATTAAACCATCTTTGTGCATGCCTATGATATTAATGGAAGATGACCATAAACCATCAATTGAACCTCAAAGAAGATTGAACCCAATAATGAAAGAGGTAGTAAAGAAAGAGATCCTTAAATTGCTAGCTGCGGGAATCATTTTCCCGATTTTGGATAGTAAATGGGTTAGTCTCATGCATGTAGTTCCTAAGAAGGGTGGTATGACCGTAAAGACTAATGAGAACAATGAACTTATCCCTACTAGCACGGTAACGGGTTGGAGAATGTGTATTGACTATAGGAAGCTTAATGTGGCCTCTAGGAAAGATCATTTCCCCCTCCCGTTTATCGATCAAATACTAGAAAGGTTAGCTCAACATTCACATTTTGTTACCGTTATGGTTATAGCGGGTTTTTCCAAATTCCTATTCACTTGGATGACCACGAAAAAACTACATTCACTTGCTCATGGGGAACATTTGCATATAGGAGGATGCCATTTGGGTTGTGTAATGCACCCGCCACCGTTCAAAGGTGTATGATGGCTATCATTTCTGAATATATTGAGAATATAATGGAAGTGTTTATGGATGAGTTTTCGGTTTATGGCTCTTCATTTGACAATTGTTTAGCTAGCTTGTCTTTGATGTT
Organism: Fagopyrum homotropicum; assembly: GCA_033239125.1. Classification (NCBI taxonomy): domain Eukaryota; kingdom Viridiplantae; phylum Streptophyta; class Magnoliopsida; order Caryophyllales; family Polygonaceae; genus Fagopyrum; species Fagopyrum homotropicum. The sequence goes on along the minus strand of BSWB01000003.1, from coordinate 87,105,960 downwards.
GAAGAGATGTGAGGAAAATAACCTAGTGTTGAATTGAGAGAAATGCCATTTCATGGTTAGTGAAGGTATAGTGTTAGGGCACATTGTTTCCCACCGAGGCATTGAGGTCGATAGAGCTAAAATTTAGACAATAGAGAACTTGCCACCACATACCTCGGTGAAAGGGGTAAGGAGTTTCTTAGGGCATGCCGATTTTTACCGGAGGTTTGTTAAAGATTGCTCTAAGATTTATAAGCTTCTCACTTCCCTATTGATGAAAGATGTTGAGTTTGTTTTCTCAAAGGATCGTCTTGAAGCTTTTTGTAGGTTGAAGGATGCTTTGATCTCCGCCCGGATTATGCAACCTCCGGATTGGAGCTTACCGTTAGAGGTGATGTTTGACGCGAGTGACGTGGCTATTGTGGCCGTGCTTGGCCAAAAGAAGGATGGGCTTACACACGCTATCTACTATGCTAGCGAAACGCTAGATGAGGCCTAACTCAACCATGCCACCACCGAGAAGGAGTTGCTAGATGTGGTGTATGCCTTCAAGAAGTTCCGCTCATATCTTGTGGGAGCAAAGGTGATTGTGTACACTGATCATGTTGCGATCCGTTACCTCCTCGCAGAGAAGGATGTCAAGCCTCGTCTAATTCGGTGGATCCTTCTCCAAGAATTTTACTTGGATATTTGAAACAAGAAGGGGTCCGAAAATTTTGTTGTGGATCACCTTTGTAGGCTTCCTCCATTGGAGATTGAAAAAGACGAGATCCCAATTGTTAATTCATTCCGGGATGAGCAATTGCAAGTGATGGAGGAGTGTCTACTTCAAGTGTCTAGAGGGAGTGAGCCATGGTTTGCCGACATCGTCAACTACCTCGTTTGTGAATAAGTGCCTCCGGGTTTGTCCTTCGCTAAAAAAAAAGTTTTTCAAGAAGCACTATTATTGGAGTGAGCCTCTCTTGTTCAAAAGAGGACCGGATGGAGTCTTCCGGAGGTGTATCCCGGAAGATGAGATGGAGATCATGATCTGGCATTGTCACTCCTTACCGTGTGGAGGCCACGCTAGCTCTCACAAGACGTGTCCAAGGTATTGCAATCAGGATTTTATTGACCTAACTTGTTTCAGGATGTGCAGAATTTTGTAGTGGCATGTGACGCTTGTCCGAGGACGGCAACATTTCAAGAAGGAACGAGATGCCATTGAACAATATTCAAGAGGTTGAGACCTTCTACGTTTGCGGTGTGGAATTCATGGGTCCATTCCCCTCTTCATGTGGCAACCTCTACATCCTCTTGGCGGTGGATTATGTGTCGAGGTGGGTGGAAGCAATTGCCTCTCCCATAAATGTCGCCAAAGTAGTGGTGTTGTTCTTCAACCGAGTGATCTTCGCATGGTTCGGAACATCGAGAACATTATAAGCAATGGAAAGAAGCATTTAACCGCTAGAAACTTTGGGGCACAATTGACCAAGTATTGTGTGACTCATATGGTGGCCACACCTTATCACCCCCAAACTAGTGGGCAAGTTTGTAAAAGCTAGGATTTTTGAATCCCAACTAATGATAATTAAGGGAGATTAATTTAATCATCAATAGCCTTTGGCCATAACTCGCGAATAGTGCGTAGATGACGAGTATGAATTTCACCGTCATGATCCTAACGTAACTTTGGACTTACGGGGAAATTTTGACTTTTTCCTCTGGAAAATAATTTTTACCCTCCAGTATTATTTAGAGCATTTGAGAGCTTCAATTAATAAAATTGCAGTTGAGAGAAATGATCAGGACATCAGATATGTTCTAGATATGAAATAACATGGAAAGGCAAAATGGTAAAAAGAGTCGCTATTTCGTTTCTTAGTGGCTAAGAAAGACGGCTTAGGAATACGCGTTTTCCGAGAAAGTTGCGGAATAATTATGCACATAATATGTCAGATTTATTATTCCAATTTTGAGAAGTTTGGAGCAGGGGCTCAAACCGCCTTCGGATCGGTAAAAGGATAATTATCGATTTTGCTAAATCATAATTATAGTTTTCGCTATAAATGGAGGAAATTCATTTATTAACTCATTTCCTATCACAATTCCTCGTAAAAGATATGATTTCTTTCAACCTTCAAATTCATATCTACTCTCCGTTTCTAATCCGATTTAAATTCCGTTTGAGTTTTCTGATTCCTCTCTTCGTTCTCTTACATATTGTATCGAGTTTCTGCGTTTCCGTTGAAGTTATGGTCAGGTCGAGCCTCCCCCTTACATGGTCGGTTCCGTCGCTTAGATTCTGGTGAATCTGATGTTGTCTGAGCGTTGCATGCGTTGTTGTGATTCCGAATCTTCTTTCGGATTGTTAATCGGGTTAGTAACAAATAAGTTATGAATTTATTCGTTTTCCGTATTGCGATTTGAACTAATATGACCTTAGGATTGTCAAAATGGATAATTGGAAATTCCATTATGCTCGTTACATTATTCTAGTGATTATGGGCTACTTGTTTGATGAGATGTGATGATGTAATATCCGGAATTTTTATTTCCGTTTAATTCCGAATCAAATCGGACTTTGAGCCGTTGACGGTTTTCCATTCTATCTAGCAATTCTTTTTCACAAATTTTATCATTTTATGTAGAAGCTATTTCACATAAAATGATAAAATTATATCAACCTCTAATTCCTATAATTACTTATCATTTTGTGTAGAAGTTAATTCACATAAAATGATAGAATTATATCAAATCCTAATTCTTATAATTATTTATCATTTTATGTAGAATTTATTTCACATAAAATGATAGATTTTTATATTAAACCCTAATACATCAAACCCTAGTTTTTAACATGACTTTTCTTTGACAAGGTCAAGACGAGCACAAGACGAAGTCAAGACGAGATCATGACGAGTTATGACAAGACCATGACTAACTCGTGACAAAGCCATGCATGGCCATGACAAGCTGTTGACAAGGCTTTGACAAAGTCTTGACAACTTCCAGCCCAAACCCTTACCTTGTTCTTGGCCCAGCTTAATGCCAGCTTTTGCCTCAGCCCATATTGCAGTGACCATGCCCGGATGCAGCCGCCTGTTTGTGGAAGTGCTGGCCCAGTAACATGTTCAGCCCATCAAATTGAAGAGAAGAGCCGGCCATCACCTTCACCAGCCCAAGAACACTCCAACCCTCCTACAACTCTTCACGTCCTCTGATGCACGTTACAGAAGATCGTAATCGGCCGGGATTCACGCAAGATATCAGGCCACAACGATCCTTTCCTTTCCAGCCCGTCTAGATCTGTTCAGGTTCACGCATCGATCTCCCTTCCTTCTTCTGCCTTGCATTCCCCGCTTCTGTCGAGCCGTACACCAGCAACTTCTGTCCACCAGCAGCCTCCCGTCTTCTGTCCACCACCAGCAGCCTCCCGTCTTCGTACACACCAACAACTTCTGTCCACCAGCAGCCTCCCGTCTTCGTACACCAGCAACTTTAGGGCCTTCGTCTTTCATACCTTCGAGTCTCCGAATCGGGTAAGTTTATACCGCTCTCTCCAGTGCACTTCTGTCCAGGTAATATATGCCTAACGAGTGCCCTTTGATGTGTCCTAAGCCTACCAGATGAGCCATAGACGAGCAGTAAGGAGTCATGCAGTTTTCGGAATTTTCATGAAGTGACGAACAGTCATCTTTGGGTCCATATTTGGGTATGTTAGACACCTCCTTTCTTGCTGATTTTTGGATATGTTATGGTCGGTATTGCAGTGTAGAACATACTGAAATTTGAGCCAATTCTGAGTTATAGTTTAGGAGATATGAGTTTATCAAGTTGGCTTCTCATGCAGTTTTCTAAGTGTGCTGAGTTTGAGGAAATTTGCTTGGGATGCAGTTTTGTAGAATAAATTTGGAGGGGTTATTGACTTCTGTTAGACGTGAATTTCGGACAAGTTATAGTTGATATAGTATAGTAGATCATACTAAAATTTCAGAGGAATCCATGTTATGGTTTGAGAGATATGAGGTTTCAAAGTTCAGTTTTATAAATGTGCTGAGTTGAGAAAAACAGCATGGGATGCTGTTTTGTGAGATAGTTTAGAATAGGCTTTTGATCTCTGTTAGGCTTGAATTTTTGATATGATATAGTTGACATCTTGTAGTAGATCATATTAAAATTTGGGAAGAATCGAAGTTACGGTTTGAGAGTTATTGTGTTTCAAATTGACGTTTTTATATATGTGCTGAGTGTTGGGGAAAACAGCAAGTGATGCTGTTTTGTGAGATGATTTTGAATAAGCTCTTGATATCCGTTGGACTTGAATTTTGGATATGATATAGTTTACATATTGTTGTAGAACATATTAAAATTTGAGAGGCATCCAGCGAGTGGTTTGGGATTTACGATTTTTCCAAGATTGAGTCATAAGCAGTTTTTCTGTTGTGCTGAAATTCGGTTTTGGGAGATAGTTTTAAATAGGATTTTGATCTCCTTTGCAGCTAAATTTTGGATATATTATAGATAAGATTTTATAGTAGAACATATCAAAATTTGGGATAAATCCAGTGAGTGGTTTAGGAGTTATGATTTTTTCAAAGTCTACTCAGATTTGGGCTAAGTATAGAATTTGTAAAGGGAGTAGTCAACTTTAGGAATTTTTATAAAACTGTTGAATGAACAGTTTAGATAAATTCTTTCTCCTAAAGTTAGATAGGACATCATAGATAATTTAGGGATTTAAGTCGGAATTTTTAGAAGGGGTTACGAATTTTATATTTGGAATCGAAGTTAGACCTTGACGATTTCCCGGAAAATAGAAACATAGGAAAATGTTAGCTTGGAACCAAACGAAGCTTTGGGAGTTAGAATATGTTTTTAGAATCTCAAATAGGAGTTTAGACATGAATTTTAGAATTTTCGGGAATTTCAGGACCAAGGGTAAAATGGTCATTTTACCCTAAATTAATACTCCAACTAGTTATGTCTTAATACATTATTCTATTTTAGAAGTCTTAGACTTCTAACTACGTAGGAGTGTGCTAATGCACTTATCTCCTTTGACAGGCAACTGAGTTGCTACAGTTTACAGAGCGAGTTGGTTTACAGAGAGTCGAGCTTTATATCAGGTAAGTCCTTTGGGCTTACTTAGCTGACTGCTAAATATGAGTATAAATGATGATGGTGGTGTGTGATTGAAATGTTAGAGAGATAGGTTGTGATATATAATTACCGACCTATATTTTGGCCTAAGAGTAACGGGCGGTGGCATTCTGCTCAGTAGCTCGCGGGGCGCTGGGGGTTTCTTTCGGGACTAGTCCATACGTGGTTTGTAGTGATGCTACCAATGGAAGTCAGCTAGACCTACACCAGTTGGATAAGGAACGGAGGCGAGAACTAATAATAATTCTCGTGCCACAACTTAAATTGAATAATGTGAATCACTTAAATAATAGATAATAAACGGTTGAGTGCCAACATGATGTTTGTTTATTTTGTTTCTGCTTGTGTTTGTGCTGTTATCATTTTGCTTATATTTGGATAGTTAGCTAACGGTTTATCCGTGTTGTAGATCTGTAGAGATAGACAGTTGCAGAGAGATCCGGAACGGATGGTCAGCCGGGTCCACGTACTCATTAGATGGGGACGGGGGAGTCTTCCATACGTCATGCATGTTATATATCTTTATATATGTTTGTAAGGCTGTCACATGTGTACGTTCATACCATTAAAAATATTATGTTTTTAAAAACTGTTTTAAATACATTTGTGCCTTGTTGTAAGATCCAAGTAATGTTGTTGTTAAACCAAGGTCGGGACCCATTGTGAGGTCCTAACCAGTAGCTCCCCGAGTTCCGAGAATTTGGGGTGTTACAACATGGTATCAGAGCTCTGGGTTGGCAACAATGGCACTTGAAATCTTCTAAAATACCGAATGTATAAATTAACTAGAACCCGAAAGGGGTCTAAGATTTTCAAAACGGATTTTTGTTTTTACACACGTGCATAGTCGGGTTGTTGGGTTAGTAGTACGTCGGACCACCATCGTTCTCCGTGGATCTCTGCAGCTTAGTAGATGAGAAATAGTTTGTGGACTTATAGTATTGTATGTTTATGTAAGTTATATGTATATCTATACGCATGTAACTTTTTAGTACCTATAGACTATGAAATGTCCTTTAGTTGAGTTATCATGATGCGATCCTTACATCATGATACAAGGTTAGTAGATCTTAAACAGTATCTGTATATGAAGATAATGGGATCAGACTCGGAAGAGATTATTGTGTTCTGGTGGACAACCGGGCAATCCCAAAAAAAAAAATTTTCCGAAGAAGGAATGGAGAAGAAGGTGAAGACTTAAAGGGGTACAAAGACAGACATTGACAAATGATTTTAAAGACGAGAAATAAATCATCATAGAGACGGTTTGACTTCCTCAAAGATGCAAGAATTTTTATGGAAATCAGGACGCAAGTATCAAATACGATAGCAACCTAAAATTTAGACAACGACTTTCTATAAAGGTGGCATTATAGAACTACACCAACCAAGGAGGAAGAATGAGAAAGAATGATATTGGTGAACTCGAGGGTCCACAATAACTTCTCATTCAGAGAGAGACTTAAGTTACCAACATCAACAATTCGCACCGGAACCTCACAAGCAGCTGAGGACCGAGGAATCGCGAAGATGTAATTACGAGCTATCATGGAAAATCTGATGAGTCCATTGACGATAGATGAATGATGCAGCTAAACTAGGAAAGAGTATAGTGGCCTTATAGTGAGAAATAGAAGTGTAGATTATAGAAGAAGCTAAAGGAGTATAAATGTAGAAACTGGAGGAGATAGATTTTCACCAGGGGTATCAAACTTCAAAAGAGATAGAAGAACAATAAGTCCGTGATCCTATAGAAGGTCAACTACAGACTAGTAGCGATAACGTGCGGGTCAACTAGTGATAACTGGTTAGCAGATAAGGAGGATAGCCATAGATTTATGAAAGAATTTTATAGATATTTGGAGGACCCTTCAAGAGATCAACGGCGACAAATGTGAAGTTAAATCGGTACACGTGCTAGTAACATTAATAGTAACATGGAGTGAGTTGAGTTACTAAGTCTAATTAAGAACGTAAGAGAAGATCTAGACGGCCAAGAGTGACCCTCTTATGCCATTGGAGACCAAGAGAATTACGGGAGTGATTTACTACCTACTAGCTAAGAAAAGAGTACATATCATAACCAGTAGAGATGAATTGTAAAAGAAGAGCTGGAAGAGTAAGAAGTATATAATTTTGATAAGGTTCTATGTCAATCCAGACAGAGGATGCGTAGCATCCCATATTATATAAACCGCAAGTGGATGAAATTTAAGGTCACGAGAGTCGTGTAGACTGCTTACAAGCTATAGTGGAAGAACTAGAAAGGACCACGGATGTCAGATGGACAACACAGTTGGACTCGAGAAATGGAGTTAGCTCACGGAGGAACTGGAAGTTTCTAATGTAGAACGATCTAAAGGAGTATAACGGGATGAACCCGAGTAAGTAGTGCTCACCAGAAGAATTCAACAAAAAAAAAAAAAAAAAAAGGTATGAGAAAAGTAAATTGGGGAATTAAGATAAGTCAATTACAGACCGACCGATGTCAACCGAGGACGTGCAAGTGTTGTTTAGTAGTGACAAGTTATGTGTCGTCAAGAAGAGATATTTGTGACTATGGATCTACGAAGTAGCTTTACCGACGCCTTAGAGGATTTCCTCAAATAGGTAACGGCAACCTTCTTGGATGAACTAAATGTATAACAGAATCGCGTTAGAGATTTCTTACTGCTGGTTAAGATCAAACTTCGGTCGAGTCAGGGTGTTTGGATCCGTGTTAAAAAGAAGTAAGGAAGTAAATAGAAAAGTTTGTCTTCCAACCGCTATATTATTCTCTTAAACCAAGTAAGGAAAGTATCTAGTACTTCACCAGATGGGACTTAGAGTGTAATCGGGAGAAAGAGTTTTGGGGACAATCATTTTGGACTCACACAAAATGTCCTTATGAATGACAACGGAACTATCAAAGTAACACAGCGGAGGCGTGGTGAGTCCTAACCCACAAAGTTGGAAGCTCAAAAATACATTGTTTGGAAAGAACGTGCGATAGGCTACGCAAAGTTACTGGAAAGACTGTATGGGTATATAGAGGTAATAGAAAAGAGAGATACCCAATTATGGATCTGAGGGAAGAATGACGGCTTCGTTACATGTTACTAGAGTGAGTTTTCTTAAGGGAGTAGGAGAAGAATTCATGATGTAACAAGAGTATTGTGCAGGGTTTACCCTAGGAAGCTCAAAGTGAATAACTACACTACCGAGGCAGAATATAGATAAGGAAGGAAGTGACAGGAGTATGCTTGCAACACAATAATCGCGCATAGAGAAAGCAAAATCTTGGGTAGAGGGTACGTGTAATGTTATATCAGAACGGATCCGAGTCGCGTTGCATGTAAGAGAAATATTATCGGTCTGATAGACGTGAGGGATATAAGAGTGGAATGTTGATGTTGTGGTAACAATTATCGAGCAATTTTGATCAAACGATGGTGAGGTAAGATTACCTTGTGCCTAGTGTTGTCATCGTGAATACATTATATAACACCTAAGATCTTGATACTGCGTAAGAAGCTTGAGTTGAACTAGAGATCTATAAAATAATATGATGACGTCGATAGAGTACAAAGATTGACCACCGGGTTTTAGTTGTTAAGTTATATCAAGTTTAAGACTAAAAATGAGCAGATGACGGTTCTTTAATGGAGGAACCATATGACGGAGTCATATTATGAAATAAGACCAAGTGAGTTATGATACAACTAGCCTTAAACACTTAGTAAAGTACCGGGAGGTGTATAAGGGGGAACATCCTAGATCGGATAACTGGAACCTTTCAGAAGATCAGAATGAAAAGAATTGGAATAAATTACCTCACGAAGGTCATCAAAAGATTTAGAGATGAGTTAGGTAAGACAACCTTGTGAGACCTTACAAACGGAGTTGAAAGTGAGTGAAGGACTAGTATTCCTCACCCTATTGGAGAGTGTAACCCCAGTGTTCTGCGGATTCAGTTAGAGGGGTACTTGCCAGACAAAAGTTAGGACATCGACTTAGAGGATCGGGCAGTGCAGCCGGATGATACTGGTGAGATATCTAGTTACCACTCTAGAATGTGATAGCAGGCACTTGTCAGGTCTGCACAGGAAAAGATTTCAGAGTTAGTGGTTTTATGAAAAGCCGACAAGGCTACCAAGAGTACTATGGATAGTATGAGACATAACCTTTCAGAGACCTTTGTGAAGATAGTTGTAATCTAGGGAACGACGAGTTAAGGCTTGACCTTATATCTGTGTTATATTGTGTGACTACTTGTTTATTTTCATGCTCGAGTGCTTAGTCGGGATGTGTGTTATTGGTGACCTTAATATGCGGGATACTTATATGTGGAAACGATGACTCTTGTACGGCAACAAGTAGATACACTAGATTCGTACCTTGAGGGCTGACCTTATGACTGACATACTTTAAGTTTCGGGGCGAAACTTATCCTAAGGAGGGATTGATGTAATACCCGGGAATATTTCTTCCGGCTATTTCAGAAACAAATCAGAACTCGACCGTTGTGACCTCTTTCCGGCGCTTAAATTCGTTTGCATGGACTCCGACATTACGAGTCTTCTTTTAAGTTTCGGGACGAAACTTATTTTAAGGGGGTACTGATGTAATATCCGGAATTTTTATTTCCGTTTAATTCCGAATCAAATCGGACTTTGAGCCGTTGACGGTTTTCCATTCTATCTAGCAATTCTTTTTCACAAATTTTATCATTTTATGTAGAAGCTATTTCACATAAAATGATAAAATTATATCAACCTCTAATTCCTATAATTACTTATCATTTTGTGTAGAAGTTAATTCACATAAAATGATAGAATTATATCAAATCCTAATTCTTATAATTATTTATCATTTTATGTAGAATTTATTTCACATAAAATGATAGATTTTTATATTAAACCCTAATACATCAAACCCTAGTTTTTAACATGACTTGTCTTTGACAAGGTCAAGACGAGCACAAGACGAAGTCAAGACGAGATCATGACGAGTTATGACAAGACCATGACTAACTCGTGACAAAGTCATGCATGGCCATGACAAGCTGTTGACAAGGCTTTGACAAAGTCTTGACAACTTCCAGCCCAAACCCTTACCTTGTTCTTGGCCCAGCTTAATGCCAGCTTTTGCCTCAGCCCATATTGCAGTGACCATGCCCGGATGCAGCCGCCTGTTTGTGGAAGTGCTGGCCCAGTAACATGTTCAGCCCATCAAATTGAAGAGAAGAGCCGGCCATCACCTTCACCAGCCCAAGAACACTCCAACCCTCCTACAACTCTTCACGTCCTCTGATGCACGTTACAGAAGATCGTAATCGGCCGGGATTCACGCAAGATATCAGGCCACAACGATCCTTTCCTTTCCAGCCCGTCTAGATCTGTTCAGGTTCACGCATCGATCTCCCTTCCTTCTTCTGCCTTGCATTCCCCGCTTCTGTCGAGCCGTACACCAGCAACTTCTGTCCACCAGCAGCCTCCCGTCTTCTGTCCACCACCAGCAGCCTCCCGTCTTCGTACACACCAACAACTTCTGTCCACCAGCAGCCTCCCGTCTTCGTACACCAGCAACTTTAGGGCCTTCGTCTTTCATACCTTCGAGTCTCCGAATCGGGTAAGTTTATACCGCTCTCTCCAGTGCACTTCTGTCCAGGTAATATATGCCTAACGAGTGCCCTTTGATGTGTCCTAAGCCTACCAGATGAGCCATAGACGAGCAGTAAGGAGTCATGCAGTTTTCGGAATTTTCATGAAGTGACGAACAGTCATCTTTGGGTCCAGATTTGGGTATGTTAGACACCTCCTTTCTTGCTGATTTTTGGATATGTTATGGTCGGTATTGCAGTGTAGAACATACTGAAATTTGAGCCAATTCTGAGTTATAGTTTAGGAGATATGAGTTTATCAAGTTGGCTTCTCATGCAGTTTTCTAAGTGTGCTGAGTTTGAGGAAATTTGCTTGGGATGCAGTTTTGTAGAATAAATTTGGAGGGGTTATTGACTTCTGTTAGACGTGAATTTCGGACAAGTTATAGTTGATATAGTATAGTAGATAATACTAAAATTTCAGAGGAATCCATGTTATGGTTTGAGAGATATGAGGTTTCAAAGTTCAGTTTTATAAATGTGCTGAGTTGAGAAAAACAGCAAGGGATGCTGTTTTGTGAGATAGTTTAGAATAGGCTTTTGATCTCTGTTAGGCTTGAATTTTTGATATGATATAGTTGACATCTTGTAGTAGATCATATTAAAATTTGGGAAGAATCGAAGTTACGGTTTGAGAGTTATTGTGTTTCAAATTGACGTTTTTATATATGTGCTGAGTGTTGGGGAAAACAGCAAGTGATGCTGTTTTGTGAGATGATTTTGAATAAGCTCTTGATATCCGTTGGACTTGAATTTTGGATATGATATAGTTTACATATTGTTGTAGAACATATTAAAATTTGAGAGGCATCCAGCGAGTGGTTTGGGATTTACGATTTTTCCAAGATTGAGTCATAAGCAGTTTTTCTGTTGTGCTGAAATTCGGTTTTGGGAGATAGTTTTAAATAGGATTTTGATCTCCTTTGCAGCTAAATTTTGGATATATTATAGATAAGATTTTATAGTAGAACATATCAAAATTTGGGATAAATCCAGTGAGTGGTTTAGGAGTTATGATTTTTTCAAAGTCTACTCAGATTTGGGCTAAGTATAGAATTTGTAAAGGGAGTAGTCAACTTTAGGAATTTTTATAAAACTGTTGAATGAACAGTTTAGAGAAATTCTTTCTCCTAAAGTTAGATAGGACATCATAGATAATTTAGGGATTTAAGTCGGAATTTTTAGAAGCGGTTACGAATTTTATATTTGGAATCGAAGTTAGACCTTGACGATTTCCCGGAAAATAGAAACATAGGAAAATGTTAGCTTGGAACCAAACGAAGCTTTGGGAGTTAGAATATGTTTTTAGAATCTCAAATAGGAGTTTAGACATGAATTTTAGAATTTTCGGGAATTTCAGGACCAAGGGTAAAATGGTCATTTTACCCTAAATTAATACTGCAACTAGTTATGTCTTAATACATTATTCTATTTTAGAAGTCTTAGACTTCTAACTACGTAGGAGTGTGCTAATGCACTTATCTCCTTTGACAGGCAACTGAGTTGCTACAGTTTACAAAGCGAGTTGGTTTACAGAGAGTCGAGCTTTATATCAGGTAAGTCCTTTGGGCTTACTTAGCTGACTGCTAAATATGAGTATAAATGATGATGGTGGTGTGTGATTGAAATGTTAGAGAGATAGGTTGTGATATATAATTACCGACCTATATTTTGGCCTAAGAGTAACGGGCGGTGGCATTCTGCTCAGTAGCTCGCGGGGCGCTGGGGGTTTCTTTCGGGACTAGTCCATACGTGGTTTGTAGTGATGCTACCAATGGAAGTCAGCTAGACCTACACCAGTTGGATAAGGAACGGAGGCGAGAACTAATAATAATTCTCGTGCCACAACTTAAATTGAATAATGTGAATCACTTAAATAATAGATAATAAACGGTTGAGTGCCAACATGATGTTTGTTTATTTTGTTTCTGCTTGTGTTTGTGCTGTTATCATTTTGCTTATATTTGGATAGTTAGCTAACGGTTTATCCGTGTTGTAGATCTGTAGAGATAGACAGTTGCAGAGAGATCCGGAACGGATGGTCAGCCGGGTCCACGTACTCATTAGATGGGGACGGGGGAGTCTTCCATACGTCATGCATGTTATATATCTTTATATATGTTTGTAAGGCTGTCACATGTGTACGTTCATACCATTAAAAATATTATGTTTTTAAAAACTGTTTTAAATACATTTGTGCCTTGTTGTAAGATCCAAGTAATGTTGTTGTTAAACCAAGGTCGGGACCCATTGTGAGGTCCTAACCAGTAGCTCCCCGAGTTCCGAGAATTTGGGGTGTTACAGATGACAGGTGGGTTCAGAAACTGTATGCAGGCAAAACGTTGTTCTGGTGAAATTTAATTAATTAATTAAAGATTAATTAATTAAATTAGGAATCTAGAAAACGCTATAAGATAATTAAATTCAAAGGAATGAATTTAATTAATGTTTGAAGCAAGAAGTTTAATAAAAGGAATATGATATTCTCAAGAGGTGTTGTTGAAGACGGTAGACTAACTATTGCTTAGTTGCTCAGTGAGTGTATCCAGGTAAGTCTTCGGACTTACTTAGCTTTCATCTGCAAAAACCCGTGCCTGAGAGATTTATATCTCACCGTGTTGATATGTGTTGTTGTTTTGAAATGTCTAGTTGTGTTGAAATGTGAATGTTGATATGCATTGAGATGTGTTATGTGTGAAGCATGCTTGATGTGTTTTATGATGAAAATGATGTTATGATGTGTAAAACATGCTTAATGTTGTTGTAATTATTATCATGTCATGGTTATGAGAAATGGTTTAATGAACAGGTTTTAGCCTATTGTGGCATGCTATTGAATGACATGATAAGCTTCTTGAAGAATGATAATGTATGGCATGGTAAGCCTGTTGAGACATGTGATATGATGATGACCTGTAAAGTTCAAGAGTATGTAAAATTGTATAAGACGTTGAGCTAAACATTATGTATATGTTTTCTAAATGACAGGTTGAATGTTTTCATTATTTGTTCGTGCTTCTTGTTGCAAGGTCCTATATGTGAAGTTGTTGCCAAGCTAACTGATGGGACCCATTGGTCCTTAGCCTAGTGACGTCTTGGGTTACTTAAAGCTCGGGTCATTAAAAATTGGTATTAGAGCTTAGGTTGACAACAAGGGCACATGCGACTTGAGATGAGACATGATAGTTCAACCTAACTACAACCCAGTCCGGGTTGTTTTTTAAAGAACATTTAAGTTTTCAAAAGATTTTGAAAATTACAGACATATGGTTTTAATGGATTTAAAATCATATGCATAGTAGGGATTGTGGGCAAAGACACTGTCTTCCACTCCTCAACGTGACTCCTTGTAAGTGTAGTTCTCTCTCTCTCTCTAACTTGTTAAGATTATAGTATTTTGATAGATATCACTACTGTTATAAGTAGTGGATATATATGAAGAGAGAGCGATCTTGAATGTTCTGGTTTCTCGAAACCGTGATAAAGGCAACCAAAGGCGTTTTGATTAAGAGAAAAGAAATTTGTAGCTTCATTGTGAGTGTGTAGGTGGATACACGACGTGTAAGTGAGTCAATGGCAACACAATGTGCCCGAAGTGCATAGGAGAACCGTTTGATAGTATGAGGTGAAGTACCTTAGCCAATCCAGTTACACATGATGAGCATATGCAAGAGATGATTTCTACTACCATAGAAAGAAATATATCCGGTATCCTGTAGGAGACAAGTGTCGTAGCAATGAGTAACACATTGCAATGACGGATGGATTCACCGGATACTTTAAATATTGTAGGCCAATACATGTGAGTGATCTTGTAGAAAACAATGGACGTGAATCAGAGAAGTGGTTGAAGGTGGTACGAGGAGGGGAAGTTCTTAACTTTAAAGGAAGCTATGGCATGAGAGTTGATTGGTGGTTGCACATCATGGACATGACTTTATGGGGACTTTGGGTACTAGAAACGCATAAGGTGAAACTTGTAGTAACCTTCATGCAGAACGTTGGTGCATGTGGATGGATGAGAAATCGTGCAATCCTTATGGATTACAAGACTTTTAAGACTCGGATTTGGACTAAACTTTTGAAGTCTTTTCTATAAGCAATATTTGAAGATTCTCCTTTGATGGAGATAAATTTCACGAGGAGTATACATTGTTGGATGAGAATGCACCACCTAAGGATCAATTGATAAGCTTGTTTGCGATGGGTTGAAATAACCTCATATTTTGTCATTGTCATCTTTTGAAGATATGACATTATCAAAATACTAAATCTTGAAGCAATACAAGACTTTAGGAAACGGTGGGTTCCCGAACTAGTGGAGGAAAGAGGCAATAGTCTACTCCAAGTTTCTTGAAACCCGCGAGTACGAAACCTATGACTCAAGAACAAGGCCTTCTCCAGAACCATAAACATCATAAACTTTGGAGGGAAGAACATGTTTCAATTGTGGAAACCTAAATCATTAGAAGAATGATTGATCGACAAGCTCAACTACATGTCTAAGATCTAGTTAACCTAGAGAATGACCAAGTTTGTGAGACTAGGGGTTGCTGTTATCCCAAGGATCTTGTCTCAAAGTGGGAGAAGAAAGGAGTCAAGTTGTACATGGAGGTTACGCCAAGTGAATTGGCCAACAAATTTCCTTATAACTGGCTTGGACAGTGAGTATGTAATCTTGGGTATGGATTGGATGATTAAGTATAAGGTGAAGATAGATGCGGAAATGCTAATAGTAGTAAAGTTAGCTATTTGTTTGATGAGATCTGATGATAGGTGGGTTCAGAAACTACCTGCGGGCAAAACGTTATTCTGGTGAAATTTAATTAATTAATTAAAGATTAATTAATTATATTAGGAATTTAGAAAACGCTATAAAATAAATTCGAAGGAATGAATTTAATTGATGTTTGAAACAAGAAGTTTAATACGAGGAATATGATATTCTCAACAGGTGTTGTTGAAGACGGTAGACTAACTATAGTTTAGTTGCTTAGTGAGCGTATCCAGGTAAGTCTTCGGACTTACTTAACTTTGATTTGCAGAAATCCATGCCTGAGAGATTTATATCTCACTGTGTTGATATGTGTGGTTGTTTTGAAATGTCTTGTGGTGTTGAAATGTGAATGTTGATATGCATTGAGATGTGTTATGTGTGAAGCATGCTTGATGCGTTTTATGATATAAATGATGTTATTACGTGTAAAGTATGCTTAATGTTGTTATGATTATTATCATTTCATGGTTATGAGAAATGGTTTAATGAACATGTGTTAGCCAATTGAGGCGTACTATTGAATGACATGAGAAATAGTAAGCCTGTTGAGACTTGTGATATGATGATGACCTGTAAAGGTTAAGAGTATGTAAACGTTTATGACGTTGAACTAAACATTTCCCAGGTCGCTAGCTATTGTAGTGAATGCCGGAGCTCGGCCAAGCCCGTATCACTTGTGTTTCTATAAGAATGAGACCGAGTTTGATGGACTTCAGGCTCGGGTCGCACACCTAATTAAAATGGTAAATGTTTGAATTAACATGAATGGGAAAATGTTGCATGTGGTTAGGGGTTAAGATCATAACCCGCCACGAGAAATCTTGGCCCGTAGACTTGATCAGTCTGGCTACGACCTAAGAGAAAATGTTTGAATTAACCTATTTTGTGAAATGGAGAGCTCACACCAAATCCAGAATCATATAACAATAATTAGGGATTTGGTCCGGGATGGCAAATTGTAAATTTCATATTGCATTCACGTGCATTATTTATAAAAGCATGATACCATCTCATGAGCACGTTATATGGTATTTCAATATATTTGTTGTGTTGTGATGTGTTGATATAATCTCTCGTGGATAGATTATGATCGGTAGCTAACGGCTTTAAACCGATCCTTTTTAGGTAATGCCGATCATAGGAAAGCTTCAGGGATGTCAGCTGCAAGATGTGGACAGCCGGGACAATGGTAACCCAAGGGTTGGTTGAACTTACTTTTAAAACTAATCACTTGCAAGCGAGTCTTTTGTGGTTTGTGTACAATTCTGTACACGAGTGGATTTCAGGCTGAAGTTTTAAAACAACTGTTCATGTGTCATGTTTTGAAGTGTCGTTTTGGAATATACATACTAACTGCATGCGGGGTTGTTATGTAAATATTTTCCAAATGACTAGTTGAATGTTTTCATTATTTCTTCGTGCTTCTTGTTGCAAGATCTTATTTGTGAAGTTATTGTCAGACTAACTGATGGGACCCTCTGTGTGGTCCTTAGCCTAGTGACGTCTTAGGTTACTTAAAACTCAGGTCGTTACAGTTGAGATCTCCAACCGGGAGATCAAGGGGATACTTGAGAATACAGTGTCAAGGGCAAGAAAGGATTGGGCTATGGGGCTCAATGATGCCTTATGGGCATATAGGACCGCCTTCAAGACACCAACTGGAACCACCCTCTACAAGTTGGTTTATGGAGTCTTGCCACCTCCCGGTCGAGATGTGCCATTAAGTGGCTGAACTTTGACATCAAAGACGCCGGTGGGAAGCGTTTGCTTGACATAAATACAGTAGAGGAGCTCCGACTTGACACTTACAAGAATGCCCGAATCTACAAGAAGAGGACAAAGCATTTGCATGACAAGCGCCTCGATCATCTCAAAGGAGTTGAGAGAAGGAGACTTTGTCCTTCTCTTCAACTCAAGGCTGAGGCTCTTTCCCGGAAAGCTAAAGTCGAGATGGAATGGCCCCTATGTTGTGAGGAAGATCTTTCCTCACGGATTGGTAGAATTAGGAGGGGAGCATTGTGGTAACTTTAAGGTGAATGAGCACCGTCTGAAGAAGTACATCCGGGAAGCTCCGGTCGGTGTGATTGCCCCGATCACCTTGAGTAAGACGCTCCCGGTATTTGGTCTACCTAAAGACCTTAAAGAAAAGCTTCTTGGGAGGCAACCCAAGGGTACATATCTTTCCATTTTCATTTTGCATGTTTTCGTTTTTGTTTTTGTGTATGTGTTCGCCTTTGGTTTTGATGATGGGATCTAGGTGTTGTGATGAGTGTTGATGATGTTGGAAGTCACGTGTGAACCTGATGAATTCATTGGAGTGAAGTGCAAGATCCGAGCAAAAAATCAAGGGAGGAGAATGAAGTAATCTCGGCCGAGGTGGCATATGAGCCATCCGAGATTTTGTTGTAGGAAGTAATCTTGACCGATATCTCAGTATAGAGTTGAGGATGGTCTTAGATTCTTCTGCAGGACCGTATCTTGCCTAGGAGTGTGCCCATATTCCAGGATCCAATTTTCACATCCCATCCACCACCACCACTCCACATGAGTGAACCGGAATACCGAAATCCCGACATTTTACATTGTGAGGACTTCTTTCACTCTTTGTTTAACTCTCACGTTGGGGACAATGTGGTCTTAAGTATGGGGTGGTGCTTTCATGATTATTTGCATGATCGCATCTAGGATAGTTTCATTTTATTGTTACATGTTTCTATTTTATGTTTTGCATTGTACATACATATATCAAAATTCCAAAAAATTGAAGAAGTTAAAATTTTTGTGCTTCTAAGATTGGATATGAACCTTATGATGATTTTTGTTTTGTGGATTGGCTATGGATGACCTTGTGTGTTGAAAGAATTTATGCATATGTGGACTTGAATACTTTGCTTGAATTCCATATGTGGATAGTAATGATGATTGTTTTCTAGGTTGGATTGATGATTGATGGTCAAAATTACATGACAAGTTCTTGCACATCATCTAGGAATGATTAAGGGATTCGATTCTCTCTTCTTCTCATCTTGATCATGTTGTTTGAAGCACCTGACTTGAAAAGAAAAATAATGCCTCTTTTGACCCATCCGGGAATTAGGAGCATGTTAGTGTGTTTAGTGTGTGAAAGACAAGTGTGGGGGAAGTTATTGATGAATGGATGTGGTGAATGAAGTTGTTGAATGTGTTGTGAAAGTGTAGACAAACATATAGGTTTGGTTATGTTAGTTTTGATGACGAGTAACTTGGCACCATTCACATAATTGGGTGTTTGTGTCTTGCCAAAGTCGGATTAACCGATAGTCCTGACGAGACTTGGTATGTGCCTCTAGTGTGAGGCACCTCGTCAAATTCCCGAGGACCGCTAATCACCAAGGTTTCGGCTTTGTGCACCAATGTCATTTCCTCAAGTGAATAAAAAGAAAAGAAAGAAGGAGAAAATTACACTTTGGTGGATGAAGAACAAAAATGAAGTTGGGGATTAGTTCCTTTCCCATATTAGCACAACATGATCTAGAAAATTCTCACCTTTGACACGTTTCTTGGCCTATTCTTTCCTAAGTCCTTAAGACCTTTATGCATATGTGTTATGACTTAGTGATTTAGATTGGATATTATCATGATCATCTAGACTTTATCGATTTGCTTTACATGTATGTTTTTGAGTTAAGAATGATCTTCATTCCGTGCCTTTTTTCTTTTGATACATGATTTCTCATCATTTTCCATGAAACATCACTAGGAAGGTGATCTATGATTAGAAGCACTATTCAAAACGATTTTCTATTTTTCCACATTCATAACTCATGCCATCTTGTAGCTTAGGTTTGAAGCTTGATTGGGGACAAGAAAGTGGCAAGTATGGGGTAATTTGATGCCCTGATTTATGACACTAGTTTAGGCATTCATTTAGGTAGTATTTCCCTTATACATGCTTAGTTTTACCTTAGTTCGGTACGTTTATGCTTAATCTAGTCATATTGCTAGAAAAGACGTCTACACGAGCTTTTTTGGGTTGTGTAGGTATTTCGAGGATCTTTTGGACATTATTGACACATTCGAGGATCAAGCCTCATGGCGGTTCAAACTCGAGGTTCCGAAGGAAGCAAGCTTGGAAGAAAGAAGAAGTCAAGGACCTTAGTTGGTGCGAGCTGTAACACCCCAAGTTCGTAGGACTCGGAGTGCTACTGGGTTAGGGCCTCACAATGGGTCCTGACCCTAGCCTGACAACAAGTTCACTGGATCTTACAACAAGGCACAAATAAATATAAAACATCCTTTATAAAACATAAACGTCAAGTATCATAATGTATACAAAACCCCCACAGCCGAGTACAAAACATCCACAACAAATACATAACCATCCCAAAAGCCCACAACACCTAACGTACGGAAGTCCTCGGCTGATCACTCCTCCAGATCACTCTGCACTCCTCCTAACTTGCAAAGGATCTACAACACGGTATGAAACCGTTAGCTCACAATTCATATATAAGATAATGCATAAGAACATACATATATCAAAATAACGGTAAACACCAAGCATGTTATCACATCATTTACCCGTTTAATTATCTTTATAACGTTGTACACTCACATCATGTATATATCTACATATGTGACACGAGAAGTATATCATTCTCGCCTCTGGGTCCAATAGCCATTCGGAGTGGCGTCAGGCGCACGTTCCCGTAGGCCTGTGTAATGGGGAGGCAACGTACCCTGCCCGTATACCGGGTCTAGTGATGAGGCTAAAAACCAGTGGTCGTTGTTTTTTAGCTTTAGTCAAAGTAGAATACCTAACGTTACACTTAACCGATTTGTATAGTGTAAGTAAGGGTTGAACCCAAGAGAGGTTTAGTCAAAGTTTTGTTTAGATTCAATTAACGAATTGTAACCAGGGGGGTTGGATCATAACAAAAACAAAACAAAAGTGATTAGAAAGTAAGCAAAGATGGTGATAATATGTATGATTAAAGAGCTACACTAGGTTGGATCTTAGCATACATACTACTTGGTTAGTTCTTTTTAGAAACAATTCACCAATGTTCTCATCTTGATCTTAGATATGTGATAAGCCAACCGGCATTAACACAACTTAACTACTTTATTGATCCGTAAACCTACAAGATCAAAGCACAAGTTAGCATTCTAGTAAAGATAAAGGGATATAAAGAAGAATAAACAACCCATTAATCTTTCTTTATAGTTATTTTCCTTCCTTTAGATAATCACAACCAGCTTTTACCTTAAGGTTTGCTACTAGATTAAGGACCCGAACCCAGAATCGATTAATCCTAGCATTTTGCATGCAAATGTACACATAAGGTGATCAATCTAAGTGATAAAAGACATACAAACATAAGCGAGAGATCAAGGAAGTATTACACAAAGGATACTGAATTTAAACTTATATTGAAAGAACTTACAACCAAATAGCAATGTAGCTTCAATCAACCCAATGTAGCAAAAGAAGCTTAGAAAATCATTACAAAATTGCACTTAGAAATAAAAAGCTTTTGGGGAAAATGTGGATGATTCTAGCAATCACCCAAGGGCTCTATTTATACTACAAAATGAATTAAAAGGGAGTAAATGGGTTGTCTAAACAACCACCTTAAATGTCATAAAGGGGGTGTAAACAACCGGAGTTAAATCATCTAGTGCTAAACCTCGGGGGCACACTTCAAAGCTGCAGGGGCGGTTTATGCCAGAACGTTCCAACTTGTTCTTGGCCGCTGGGGGGCCTAGCCATCCCGCTAGGGCGGGTTGTTTAATGTTCTTGAATGTCTGACTCTTCATCGTCGTGTTGTTTTTGATGATGATCCGTGGGGCGGCCCAGTGTCACCGCCACCGCGGTGACACTAACTCTTCGGCTTCACGGGTCCGCTGGCAAGGGCGCAGGCAGGGGCGCTGGGGCGCCGGCTTTGCTTCTTCAGATTGAGCCACCATAGGGGCGGCCAGAGGCGGCCGCAAGGGTGGTGACAAGCTTCTTCCGGGTGTTGGCGAAGGCGTATGCTGCGTTCCTGGAGTGTAGTGTCACCATCCCTGTGGTGACACTACTCCGCGGGGGCGCTGTGGCACCAGAACCTTTGCTTCGTCGATCTTCTTCGACTCCCAAGTGTTGCTAAACCCTTTTGTACTTCAAATTTTACTTCTTCATCTAGATCAAGGGATTAGTAACATAATATGACTCAAAGACACTAAAAAGACTCTAAAAACTACCTAAAATGATAGTTATTTCATCACCTATCAAACTCCCTCATACGTAGACTTTTTACTTGTTCCGATTAAACAACACATCAAACAAATCAGCACACAAAGCCTCAAGAAGTATGGTGCAGTAGACAAGATGAGGAAAGCAAAGAGAAAAGCTACCAAAGAAAGTGAGAAAAGAGAGAAAAGAGAAAATGTGAGAGAATAGCATCCTTATTGCTCCAAGAGTGACCTACCCGCACATCCTCCCTATGACTACCCTTCTTATGTTGCCAACGTCGGAAGGAGAACCTACACTCAGAATCGCTCATTTTGACAAGGAGCCCTTTCGGGTTTTCGCCTTGCCACTGTTCTGCTTTTCATGATGACCTCACAAATTTCTCACATCCCTCAAGTCTAATTTTGTACCAACCTAGAGTTGGTCGGACTACCTTCTTTTTGCCTAAACCGCCCTTTCGGGTTTTCGGTTCATCCAAGGTTTTTTTCTTGCCTTTTTCTCAATTATTTAGCTTTTTTTTTACTGAATTAAGACATGATTTACAAACTAGAATTCTCAAAACAAACTCAAACAACTGTATATGTATGATAAGTTCACTCCCCCATACTTGAAGAACGCTTTGCTCTCAAAGTGTGAAAATGAAAGCAAAGATAAAAATATGGAGAAGGGAAAGAGGAGTAGCTCACTAGTGGGATGGTCCGGCTGGACCATCCGGACCGTGCTCCGGCGGTAGGGGAAGTGACCAAAGAAATGCTCCAACCATTGGTATATGTCGTCGAGGTGGGTCTGCTAAGCATCCAAACGAGCACCAAAGGAGGCCTCAAAACCGGCCTACCAAGCCAGCTGCTGAGCTTCCATCCACTGATGTTGAGCCGCCTGCCAAGCGTCGTGACACTGGTTAAAGTGACGGTCATGCTCTCCGGAAAGCACGTCTGCCAAGACTGTTGCTGCTCAAGCATCATCTTCTAGTAGTCGATCTTCCATTATTGGTGCTGAGTGATTAGGGAAGCCATCTGAGCTCGGAGACTCTCATGTGCAGGATCATCCTCCTACTCCGCGGTAGGAATCTCCTCATCATCCGGAATGTGCATATGGTCCTCATGTGGGACTATGTTGGAGCTCACCGCATGGCTCTCAATAATGGCAACGTGAGATTGCCTCGGGACGTAGGGGTCAGCGGCAATGTAAAGGTCGGAGAGCTCATCTTCGAACGGCAGCGGCCGAGGCAAGTAGGTGATGTGACTCCCATCTGCAAAGGACAACCAAAAGAGGTTCTCACCATCCCTCCTTAGGAGCTTGCAACGCCGGAGAAGACCTTCATTGTAGAACGGGATTGTCATCCCATCCTCTAACTCGGTCAAGTCCATGACATGTTCTGCAATCAAGGAGATGATGCCACCTCCAACAATATCCCGAGGCTAGTTCTTCCTAATCTGCTTCAAAGCGTTGACGGAGAGGAACATCCATTCCGGCACATTGCTTAATGCAAGCATACAACAGTGGAAGGTCCTTGAGAGCGACCTTGTTCTCCTCCTTGTGTTCACATAAGACACACATCATGATCTTCGAGAGGAGCCTCAAGCACGGGTGAGTGAGCTTGTTGTTGTACTCATCCCGCATGAAACTCGGAGCCGGTAATAGCTTGCTAAAACCCCACCAAGTCCGGTGTAGGGGCTGACTCCCACCACTTGTCAGAAGGGTTCTTAGACACCCCAAATGCCTCTTGCAGCTGAGAGAAGTTCACTGTGTACTTCCTCTTTTGTAATTGAAAGTGAAGCTGCCACAGATTTAATCCTCCTTCTCCATATTGAACGTGGCCATGTACTATCTGGTCAGCTCGTGATATGTTGAGGCACTTTTTTTAAGGAAGTCCCCGAGCCCAGCATTGTCGAGGAAGGACTGCATACTCTCCAGCATGCCCAAGTTCTCAAATTTCGGAACATGCAAGAACCGAGTTGCAAAGATCGCTCGGTCTTGCACAATGTCATACATTGCCTTCTCCCTCTCATTCATCTTATATTTTCTTGTAGAATCCATTCTAGCAACAATTGTAAGTAGAAGAATTAGAAATCACCAAAAATTTCCAAGAAATGGACCTTTTTGTTGTGATTTCTGTAGGAGCGGCTAGGAGACCCGCAGAGGCGGGTGGGAGCAGGCGCAAGGGCGAACGAAGACTAGAGGGAGATCTTGTGACAGATTGTTGGTGGCCGTTGGTCGTTGAAGGTGATGGTGGTGGCGTATGAGGGTGTTTGGGTGGTAACAAGTGGTGAGTGAAGGTACGGGTTTGGTTGGTGAGAAATGGGGTGAACGAAGGGAGGATACAACGAGGTGAAGGAGAGACGACAGTGGGAGGTGGTGTAGGAGGCGTAGGTGAGGGCTTGGTGGAGCGTTAGGGCGTTTTGGGGCTGGGGCTTGGAGGTGTTATTGAGAGAGATAAAGGTAGGTGACGAGGAGAGAGAGGGAGAGGTGGGTGGGGTATGTGTAGGCCTTATTTTTTGAATCTTTTTTTTTCTTTTCCCATAAACCCAAATGGGCAGGGGCTTGTCACCGCAGGGGCGGTGACAAGGAGGGTGGAGTGCAAGCTCAGCGCCGAAGGCGGCGTTGGGAGCGCTTGTAAAGGAAAAAGCCACAGGGGCGGGGTCTGTCACCGCGGGGGCGGTGGAAGCTTTGTGCTAGCGCTGGCTCAGCGCCGGAGGCGGGCTGGGAGCACAGTGTCACCACGGGGGCGGTGACACAAGGACGCAGGGGCGGTTAGCGTGCGTGAAAATAAGCTTTAAATTTATAAAACTAGAATCAAGCAAGCGAACCCGGAGTGTACGGATCGACATAGTTAAGCAAGAATTCCAGAGGATCGAACACAGGGACTTGGGGGCTTAAATCCAATTATAGAATTGTCAAGCAATTAAATGTATGAGCTTTGTAAATTATTGGGAAAACAACAATCCTAAAGATCCAGGAATCCACCTGTGGCAATCGATTCAAGATATACTAAAGATAAAAGGACATAGTTGAGGTTTGCAAAGATATGCTAAGGCAAAGCAATGTACGGTGAAGTTCCAAGGCTTTATATGACTTATCTAGAAATACTCTCTATAAAGGTTGTTGAGGCTTCAGTATAGAAAGGATCTAAAGACAAGAATTAATATCAAATACCCAAACTTGTAATCCAAGGATCAAGACTAACTAAACCGATTAAGGTTGTGACACTCGGAATCGAGGTAGAGGTTGTTGAGGCTTCACTACCACCTAGAAAAGGCTAGCCAAGACTAAGTTAAAGCAAATCTTTAGCTTTGGATTAAAGTAAAAACAAGGTTCGTAAACTGAGGGAAATTACGGTTGGATCTTGAGATTCCACGGCCGTGGAACTCAAGAACACACCGTGATTTTGGTTCGTCGGCGATTCTCTCTAACTCTCAGGATCCAATCTGTTTACGATCGATCTATCATCATCTAAGCCACAACTATCAACCCTTCACCTTAGAATTGCTAAAGGGTTTTAGCCAAGAACAGTCATTATGATATCAAATTCAAGATTTAAGAGAATGAAAGATGAAAACCTTCGAAAACCCTTAATAAATCTCAAATCAATCTCAATCCACAAACAAGAATAATGATGTATAATAGATTCAGAATAACACAAACCAATCACGATCCTTGATAAGAACGAAGAACGGGATGTCAATCCGCCTTCTAATCAAACCTAAGGACAAAGCGTAACTTCCGAATCTCCAAGTCTTTCGCAAATTTCCGTTGCGAAATAGCAATCTCCACACGTCCAACTTGAAACCCTAGGCACGTGCAATGAGCGTAAGCAAAGTCTAAACGCAAGCGTAAGCGAAGGTGACGGAATCTCCCTCTTTCCGTCCTTTTATAGGGTAAGATAAAATATGTGTCCAGCCCATTGTGTAAAAGATCATGGCTTCAAATTGTACGTTAAAAGATCGCCTAAATCACGGTTCCTTGGGATTCCACGCCCGTGGTTTAGAGCGTGGTTTAGAGCGTGGAAATTCATCACGGTGCTTCACAAATTCCACGGCCGTGTAACCCTCTTGAAAGTTCCACGCTTGTGTTGCCAAAGTTCCACGGCCGTGGTTTAGAGTGTGGAACGTAGAGTGCTCGTAATTCTCCTTTGTTTTGTGCCATTCTTCCTCCTATCATATTCCTTAGCTCCCTTGTGATGTCCTCAATCCGCTCAATCCATCTCTATTCTCCCTTGATTCGCTCGGTTATAGCTCTTAATTGCGTACAATCAACACAAAGCTTATGTAGACCTCTATATCGACAATATAGATAAACTAGCTCACAAATGTTTCAATGCTTTATCAATGTCCACTAATATGGATGAATTACACTTAGAAAACGTGCCTAAAATATCACAATATTTCATGCTAACAAATAACCCCATTCTTGCCACTTGCTTGTCCCTAAGCAAGGTCTTTCAAAAGCTTTAAAACTCAAGTTAGGATGAAATATGGATACACTCTCAAAGCAAAACTTCTTTTAGATGAATGTGCTTTCTAGTCAATAGATCATTCTCAAATCTTGCTTCATTCGTTTATAAGACTTTCATACGCATAATCAAAGAGTAAAGAGTAAAGAAAGCTCATGAATTGATCAAACTTCCATGTAAACATCATAACCTTCAAACATTATCAAAATCAAACATAAGAAACTTCAATTTAGATCACCAAGTCATATATCATTCTCTTGATCTTAAGGACTTTCAAACAAGGTCTAGAATGCGGAAAGGGAAGGAAAACTGTAAAGAATGTGGTGCATGAAACCGGGAAAGTGGATAACTACTCTTTTCTTTTTCTCTTGCGGTTTCCGCAGCACTTTCAACTTAGAGCTTCGCTCTCTTCTTTTCAATTCATTTTCCGATTTTACTTTTGGAGTTATGGATAGAGGTGCACAAAAACCGAAGCCTAGGAGATCGGCGGTTCTCAATTTTGCGAGATGCCTCAAACCCTTGATGCACATACCATAATCCACTAGGAATATCGCTCAATCCGACTTTGGCAAGACACAAACACCCGGCTATGTGAATGGTGCCGAGTTACTCATCGTCATGATTGACTTCCCCAAACCTATAATTTCTTACTATTCTTTTGAATGCAAAATATTGCTTTCATGGCCCTCCCACATCAAACATGCCAATTACTCAACTCCTCCAAATTCCCGGATAGGTAAAGGAGGCCATTATTTCAATGAGGGGCTAAATGATCAAAGAAAGAAGAAAGAAAAATCGAATTATCTCAATCATCTCAAAAAGAAGTATAAGAACTTATCATGTGATTTCAACCTTGATTTCTCAATATGATTTAAGTAACATTCATCACATTATGAAAATTTGCAAAAGAGGAATAATCAACTCATTCAAATTCTTTTTAATTCACTATTTGTTTAAGCATGTGATTGCATCAAAACTCAATTCACAAGTAGTGATTATCATAGAAGTCATCTCAATTCCTAGAAGCACAAAAATTTTCAAAATTTTTCAATTTTTATGGGTTTTTCAAAAAGCTTTTTCTTGCAATGCAATAATGAAACGTGTAACAATAGAATGAACATGCAAGGTGGTCTCGATAAAAGCATATAAAGTAAGTAAGAGTTATTACAAACTATTAGTCACACCCCACCCCATACTTGGAACAAACATTGTCCCTAATGTTCAAAAAGAAAAAGAAGAAAAGAAAGAAAGAAAAAAAAAGGACTCACAAAACGGTGGTGGAGTGGCTAAAGCGGTCGATCGTCCATGTCATCACTGAGGTGGAGGTGGTGGTGGAAACGGGAAGAAGTCTGGATCATAGTTCCGCCCAAACTGCTGGCGGTATATGTCTCTCATCGTGCGGTCATGATCGTCGGCTCGTGCATCCCTAGCATCTACACGGATCTCTAAAGCTCCTACCCTGCTGGAAAGGTCGGTGGCCCACTCTGGCAACTACTCATACCAACCAGGCGGCTGGCTGTACCACGTCGGTGCATCTGAAGATGCTGGTGTAGGTGGCGGCTATTCATGCCAAGGTGGTGGAGCTCCCATCCAATCCGGCTGAGTGCTATACCATGTAGGAGGATCCGCCATCCATGTAGGCCTTTCGCTCACACTAGCATGGCGAGAGGAAGAACCTGAAGCTCTAGTAGGGCGGGGAGAGTGTCTAGGAAGGTCATGAACTGCATCCGGCTGATCCGGGAATGTACCAAAGTCATGATCATCTCCTCCTCCCTCAAACTCGTCATCCCCTCTCATCTCCTCCTCTACAACTGGTGGTGGTGGAACATAGGGAGGGGCTACTAATCTCTCCGCATGTATGGCAACGAACGTCGTCTTCCAGTTATGGAGTCCAACCATAATAGAATACTCAAGAAGCCACTCAATACCTCTCCTTGTCCTACTCTCCCAAGGCATAGCAGCATACGGTGGACCTCTATGTGTGGGAAGAATGATGCCTCTAGTCATGAGGGCCTGAAGTCCTAGGGGTCTAGCTGGAATGCGGGTGCAAGCGGAGAAGTCTACCCCTAACTGTCTAGCGAGGTGGGTGACCATCCCACCGTATCCAATGTTGCCAGCCCTCTTGTTCTTTAGCTTGCTCATGGTAGCAGCTAAGAGGGTGGCGCAGTCAGCTGGTCTTCCATACAACATACTGTAAAGTAGGAATAACTCGTCTGTCTTGATTTTCTGAGGTGTCTCCGTCCTAGGGAAGAGACACTCAGAAAGCACTCTATGGGCAATCTTCAAGGCTAGATGATAGATCAATCTAGCCTTGGTATCAGTAGGTTGCCAGCGGTCCTCGCTGGCGTAGATCATGGCAATCTCCTCCCAGAAATCCTTTGCGTACACGCCACTAGGGAATCGACCATTAAAGGTCTCCTGGAACCCAAAGAAGGCTCCAAACTCTCTAATAGAGAAATCATAGTTTCTTTCCATCAGCCGGAAAGAAACTTTCCTATCAACATGGCTGTGCTCGAATGAGACTACAAACTTCCTCGTAATCTCCTCATAAGCATCTTCCCGAATACCGGAGAAGATGACTAAGCCGGCTCTATCCAAAAGCCATGTGAGATCCCCTATCACATGCAAGGGCTCTAGCTCCTCAAGCAGTAAGTATCTAGGTCCTATGACCGTCCTCTCCTCGATCCTCTCTAAGGCATCTAAATGATCCTCATGGATAGTATGGATCCTAGGGGGAGGTGGTGATGGTGATGAAGGAGGTGATGGAGGCTCAGCGGGTGGTGCTCTAGAAGAGGAAGCATTGTTGCCTTTCCTCTTCTTGTTCTTATTTCTATTCGAAACTCTCCTTACAAAATCCATTTCTGATAAAATCCACGGTCTGTTCTAAGGTTTCCACGGCCGTGGTTTCTCCAGAAACCGTGGTTCGGCACGTGATTTCTCAAAACTAAACAGAATTTCACTAATCTCAACCACAAGCAGCCCTAGACTAATTTCAGTCCAATTCCAATCAGTTCTCCTAAAAATACTAGCAAAATGAAGCCAAATCGACAAAGAGAGAGAAAGAACCAAAAACCTAGGTTTTCGGATTTTGGAATCCAAATTCTGCCTTCTCCGGTGATTTGCCGCTCGAATTGTTGCTTGGATCTTGTAGGTGATTGGATTTGCTTCAGTTTCGGCCAAAGAATCATTAAAAACGATTAACGAACGAGAATTTGGGAGATGGGGAAGGATTCGGCAAAATAGGGGCGTGGTTTTGGGTTTTGTGGTGTGTTTTGTGAAGAAACGTGGTTTATATAGTGGCCGTAAAAATTTTTGAAAACCACGGTCTGTCGGGGGGTTCCACGGCCGTGGAAATGTACGAAACCGTGGTTTTGGTTATTTTTTCAGGCTTTTGAAAATTACGGTCATTGTAGCTGTCACGGCCGTGGTTTTGGCCGTGAAACTCTCTGTAATGTCTCAAAGTCCAAGTTTCGTCAATTTTCTTCAAACTTTTCCTTTCCCCTTTCTTTTCCACTGTTCCTACATCCAAAAACACGAACATACCTTGGGTTGCCTCCCAAGAAGCGCTTTGTTTAAGGTCCGTAGCTACACCATATTCGCACTTATTCGAGTGCGGTGGGCGCGAACTCTTCAGCTTGGAGTTCCGGTGTATACTTCTTGAGTCGTTGACCGTTCACCTTAAAGCTTCCGCCCTTTTCACCCCATACTTCAACTGCACCATGGGGAAAAACACGTTTGATTAGAAAAGGTCCAGTCCAACGAGATTTAAGCTTACCTGGAAAGAGACGAAGCCTTGAATTGAAGAGGAGAACTTGATCTCCTTCTTTGAGGTCCTTTGGGATGATATGCTTATCATGTCAACGCTTCGCCCTTTCTTTGTAGATCTTGGCGTTTTCATAGGCGTTCAAGCGAAGTTCTTCAAGCTCATTAAGGTCCAAGAGACGCTTCTCTCCCGCTTCCTTCATGCTGAAGTTCAACCACTTGATTGCCCAAAACGCCTTGTGTTCCAACTCTACCGGTAAGTGACAAGACTTCCCATACACAAGGTTGTATGGTGTAGTTCCGATGGGAGTCTTATATGCAGTCCGGTACGCCCACAATGCATCATCTAGCTTCAAAGACCAATCCTTCCTAGTCCTTGAAACCGTCTTCTCTAGGATTCCTTTGATCTCCCGGTTTGAGATCTCCACTTGTCCACTAGTTTGTGGATGATAAGGGGTGGCGATCATGTGAGTCACCCCATACTTAGCTAAGAGAGCTTCAAAGCACCGGGCAATGAAGTGAGAACCTCCATCACTAATGATAGTCCGTGGTGTCCCAAATCGTGGGAAGATGGTCTTGTTAAAGAACTTAACCACTACCATGGCATCATTGGTGGGAGAGGCAATTGCTTCAACCCATCTCGAAACATAATCCACCGCTAAAAGTATGTATTGGTTACCGCAAGATGATGGGAAAGGTCCCATGAAGTCTACTCCCCAAACGTCAAAGATCTCCACCTCTTGGATGTTGTTGAGAGGCATCTCATTCCTCCTAGATATATTTCCTGTTCTTTGACAAGCATCGCAGCAGGAAACAAAGGTTTGCACATCTTTAAATAGAGTAGGCCAAAAGAATCCAGATTGCAATACCTTAGCACTAGTCTTGTTCGAACTAGCGTGTCCTCCATAAGGTAGTGAATGACAATGGCGGATGACACTTTGCATCTCATCTTCCGGCACACATCGCCGAATAATGCCATCCGGACCTCTCTTAAAGAGGAGAGGTTCATTCCAAAAGTATTCCCGAACATCGTTAAAGAACTTCTTTCTTTGTGCGTAGGATAATCCGGGCGGTAATTCCTGACAAACCAAATAGTTAACAAAATCAGCAAACCATGGTTCGTTACCTTTGGTGATCACATCGATGCACTCCTCTATGATGTGTAAATGCTCGTCCGGAAAAGAGTCATCTATAGGTAGTTGGTCGTCCTCTAGATGTGTTAGGCAACTCAAATGATCCGCAACAGAATTTTCCGAACCCTTCTTGTCGCGGATCTCTAGATCGAATTCTTGTAGGAGAGGAATCCATCTAATTAGCCTTGGCTTCGCATCCTTCTTTGCAAGAAGATACTAGATCGCAGCATGATCCGTGTATACAATCACCTTTGCACCTACAAGATAAGAGCGAAATTTGTCAATTGCATATACAATAGCTAAAAATTCCTTTTCGGCAGTGGCGTAGTTGAGCTGCGCTTCATCTAGCGTCTTGCTAGCATAGTAGATGGCATGGGTTCGTCCTTCCTTCTTTTGCCCAAGGACAGCTCCTATAGCTACGTCACTCGTGTCACACATAACCTCAAAGGGAAGATTCCAATCCGGAGGTTGGATAATCGGGGCTGAAATGAGAGCTTCCCGAATCATATTAAACGCATCTAAGCATTCCTGCGAAAACTCAAAAACTGCATCCTTCATCAATAGATTAGTTAGCGGCTTTGATATCTTAGAGAAATCCTTTATGAAACGCCTATAAAATCCAGCATGTCCTAGAAAACTTCTTATCCCTTTCACCGAAGTTGGGGGAGGAAGCTTTTCTATTGTCTCTCTTTTAGCTTTATCCACCTCAATCCCTCTACTAGAGATTAAGTGTCCTAATACAATGCCTTCTTTCACCATGAATTGACACTTCTCCCAATTAAGAACTAGGTTAGTGTCTTCACACCTTTGTAACACAAGAGCAAGGTTAGAAAGACAATTGTCAAAAGAGGAACCATAAACGGAGAAGTCATCCATAAAAACCTCCATGATTTCCTCTATATATTCCGAGAAGATGGCCATCATGCACCTTTGAAAGGTGGCTAGGGCGTTGCAAAGCCCGAACGGCATCCTCCTATAGGCAAACGTACCCCACGGGCACGTGAACGTGGTCTTTTCTTGATCATCCGGGTTTATCGGAATCTGAAAGAAGCCACTATAACCGTCAAGATAGCAAAAGTGTGAATGTTGTGCTAACCTTTCAAGCATTTGATCGATGAAGGGTAGTAGGAAGTGATCCTTCCTCGTTGCGTTGTTTAGCTTGCGGTAGTCTATACACATCCGCCATCCTGTTACGGCTCGTGTAGGAATGAGTTCATTGTTTTTGTTGGTGATGACCGTCATTCCTCCTTTCTTTGGAACCACTTGTATGGGGCTCACCCACTTGCTATCGGAGATAGGATAGATGATACCTGCATCAAGTAGTTTAAGAATTTCCTTCTTGACAACCTCCTTCATGGTCGGATTTAACCGCCTTTGAGGTTGTCGTGAAGTTCTAAAGTCCTCTTCCATTAAGATCTTATGCATGCATAGGGAAGGTTTGATTCCAACTAAATCCTCTATAGTATATCCTAAGGCTTTCCTATGTTTCTTAAGGACAACCATAAGCTTACTATGTTCATCTATGCTTAAATCGGAACTAACAATTACCGGAAAGGTAGAATTAGGTCCAAGAAATGCGTACCTTAGATGTGTAGGAAGTGGTTTCAATTCCATCACTATCGGAGTTTCCAATGGCTCTTCAGGAGCATCCGATGCTTCCTTAGGAGTGTCTAAGGATGTAGAAGGTGTTGGAGAATAATCAAGAGAGGTTGTAGAAGAATGACAATTTCCTTCGAACTCACCCAAAATTACGACACCCCTGCTTTCTCCACGGCCGTGGTTTTGGGCGTGGAAAGTAAATATGATGGCTCTGCTTCCTCCACGGCCGTGTAAGTCTCTGGAGTGCTCCACGCTTTTGTTGGTGAAATCCACGGCCGTAGAATAGGCCGTTTGACCGTGGATCCGTACGTTTTCTGCCTCATC
The DNA here is from genome assembly GCA_033239125.1 of Fagopyrum homotropicum. Lineage (NCBI taxonomy): Eukaryota > Viridiplantae > Streptophyta > Magnoliopsida > Caryophyllales > Polygonaceae > Fagopyrum > Fagopyrum homotropicum. The sequence goes on along the minus strand of BSWB01000003.1, from coordinate 87,072,942 downwards.
GTGGAGTTTCTCAAACTCTTCTTCACATACTTCTTCTTGTGTCTCTAATGCTTCAATTGCCTCATTGCACTCCTCTTCTTCCCCTATATCCATTATTCTCATAGAAATAACTTTTTGCAAGGGATCTTTAAAGAGAATAGAACTTACCTCCTCTCTAGATAGCTCTTCGTCTTGGATATTAAATATATCCTCATCGAAGGCTGGTTCCTTCACCAAAGTGGAAAGAACGAACTCTACCTTCTCTTCTCCTATGTCAAAGGCGAGTCTAGCATTCTTGCAATCGACTATGCAGCCGGATGTTGCAAGAAACGGTCTTCCGAGAATGATCGGGACCGGACTATCTGCAGGAATGTCAAGCACAACAAAATCTATAGGAACATAGAACTTACCAAGCTTGACCGGGACGTCTTCCACTATACCGACTGGACGAGTTATGGAACGATCCGCCATGTACAACGTCATCTTCACCGGCTTAGGGTCGCCTAAACCGATCTTCCTGCATAAGGCAAGCGGAATGATGCTCACGCTTGCTCCCAAGTCACATAATGCATCATATGTGACATTTCCCACTCCTATGAGAATACAAAATGACCCCGGATCCTTTAGCTTTGGGGGCATCTTCTCTTTCATGGTTTTGATGAGATCCGATGAATCTGAACTCATTTAACCTCTCCAAAATCCTCTAGGTTTCTCTTGTTAGAGAGGATCTCCTTTAGGAACTTTCCATAAGCCGGTATACCTACACTTGCATCAATGAAAGGTATATTAATATGCAGTTTGCTCATGAGTTCAATGAACTTATCGAATTGCTTGTCTAGACGCGCTCTTGCTCTAGATTGCGGGAACGGTAGGGGATGTTTGTAAGCTGGAGGAGGAACGTAGACATCTTCCTTCTCCTTCCCCTTTTCTTTGTCCTTCTCAACGGGGACTTCTACAAACTTAGGCTGCGGGTCGGTAGTTGTTACACCGCTCCTAGTTGTGATTGCCATCACCCTTCCTTTTGGGTTGTCCTCCGTCTTTCCTGGAAGTTTCCCTTGATTCCTAGGAACTTCCTCCACATGACTAAACATTTGGTTTTCTAAAACCTTTTGGGCTTTATCAACCTTAGTTATGTGATCATCAACCTTGATGATGCGAGTCTCCAATCCTTGAAGCTTCCCCAAAATTGTTTCCAACATGGGATCGGGCTTCTCTTTCCCCGAAGTACTTCCACCATTAGATGTTTGCCCCTGGCTTTTCAAAGGAGTGGAAGAAGAGGAAGGTGGAATTAGTGAATTTAAATTTCCTGAATTGGAATAAGAATTACCGGAATTTTGTTGGTTGGGACGCCAATTGTTGTTGTTTGAACCCCTATTGTTGTTCCAATTGTTGTTCCGGTTATTGTTGTTGTTGTTCCAATTGTTCCGGTTGTTGTTCCGGTTGTTGCGGTTTGTACTCTCATTCTCGTTGTGGTTATTGTTGTTGCCTAAATAACTCACATCTTGTTCCTTATGCTTTGGAAAGTTGGTTTTGATGACTTCCTTCAACTCTTTAATCTCCGTATTGAGAGAAAAGATTTGAGTTTGAGCTGCTTGTGATAGCTTTCCTCCTTGATCCACATGATTCGCCTCCACTTTCCGATGAGAGTACTTCTCTATAACTCGCGCTTGATTCTCAATGAAGTCCCAAGCGTCATCTTCCCTCATGTCCATGAATGTACCACATGAAAGGGATTGGAGCTTGAATTGTGTCTCCACATCCAGCCCCTTATAGTATATCTCCAATAGCGCCAATTTGGATATGCCATGATGTGGGCAATTGATAGCATGAATTATAGTCTATATTTTGGGGTTTGTTTGGACGTTTTATCTTCAATAATCTGCATGTTTGTATGTATAATATGTGATTATATTACTATTTCATCTACCTTTGCGGGAATCGAGGTCTACACCTAGTTTTCTTGTAATTGTAGGTAAAATGGCACGTTTTGCATCAAAAAGGAGCAAAAGGAGCTATGGAGTCATTGGAGCTACATTCAGGAACATAAGGAAACATCCAGGAAGCATAGCCATGGATTAAAGATTCACTTTGGACCAAATTTGAGAGATTTCACATTCAGTTGTGATTCACCTCGGTTGACTACAGAGTCACCTCGACCGAGGTGATCCAGAGAAGTCGACTCGACCGAGGCGAACACATGGGACACGGCGAGAATATTTTATTCTTGGCTGAGATCTTTTATCTTTGGAAAGAGATCTTATATTTTTGGGCTTGTCTCTTGAAAGGAAGAAGAAATGCTAGATCATATATTTTACCTATTTTTATGGGAAGAGATCTTTCTAAGATATCTTATCTTTGGAGAGTAATTTTCCTATAAAAAGGGTCGGATTTCCCACAAATCCGACACGCTGCATACATCCGCATACAGTTAGAAATCACGCTATACACCGCTGCAGCCATACTCTAGTTGGGAGATTTGAAGAACCTTTTTGAAGGTTGAAGAAGGAAGATTGTAGCTTTTATAGCTTTTGAAGGGTTTTTGTAAAATTATCTTAGATTCCCTTCCTTGTTGTCTTCCCTTGTTGGATTTCTATCCAAGGAACGCTTTGTTGTGATATTTGATTCAGTTATTGATGTCTTCTCCTTAAATTCTTCTTGTTCAAATATTCACTTTCTTCCCATATATTTGATTAATACTTTCATGATGATGAGTGGCTAATCTCTTTGTGTGATTCTAGGGTGATTGGCTGAAGGTTGTGGGAAAAACAATGATAGAATGATCTTAATCACAGTAGGACCCTGAAAGTTCGAGTCTTTAAACTTTAACCCTAAGCATCTCGCTCAGTCGATGAACATCTCGGCCGGGGTGGAATTTGGCTGACCGAGGTGACTTATCTGATCCAAAACTAAGAGTTAAGTGTTAGAGTTTGCCAAATCCTATCCTTATTACACATTTCCTGGTTCAATGCAAGCTTAGGATGAGACTTACCCGGTAATTCCTTAGTTTGTTTACCTAAGATCATAAGTATAGGTAATAAAGGTTTATCCTTTATTGGGGTTTGAGTGTGCTTTCATCCCATCTTTGTGAGTTAGCCTGAGACTTACCCGGTAAAGGTTGATTCTATTCCCTTAGATGGTGTGTTAGTTTGAGATTATAGTTCTTTATCTTAATTCCTTGAGACTTACCCGGTAATAGGAGTTACGGTTTAGGATTAGTGAGTAGTGAGACTTACCCGGTGATCTATTCCACTTTAGTAACACCTTCCCTATGCAAAAACCTCAGCTTTGTCCGCTTATCTTTAGATCTTGAGTTGGAACCACAACTAGATGCTTTAATCCCTAGAATTGCATATTTCCTTTATTGACTTTTATCATCTTTGATTGTTTTAATTACTTGTGGTTAGTGATTGCTAAAGCTTACCGTAATTGGACTTTGTTTCACTAAATCCTTGTGATCGACCCCTGGAATTCCTTGCTTTTTACTACGATTGACCCGTACACTACGGGTTCGCATCTTTGTTTTAAGCTTACGTCTAGGGTTATAAATTTAAAGCTTGCACACACCGCTTGAGGCGAAAACGTTTTTGGCGACGTTGCCGGGGACTTGGTCTAGACCGAGCCGGTTACGGTTTGCTTTTGGGGCACTTGCCCCCGTGTCTACTAACCACTCTACTTGAGTGACTTTTGCAGGTTCTTTCTTAGGTTTATGCGAAGAACCCGCACTGGGAAGGAAATCGTTCCTTACGATCCCGAACCAGAAAAGACATACAAACGACGCTTACGAGAAGCGAAGATGGCCAACCAAGACAATCGCTATCTTGAGGCCGAGTTGAAAGAGGCGCTAGAGCAGCTACGCCTCAGCAGGGAAGAGCTAAGGCAAGAGAAAGAAGAAACTCGCACCAGGACTGAGGCGATCGAAGCAGATATGGCAGCCTTACGAGACCAATATCTACTTCGACCGAGCGAAGATCCAGCGCGGATTGATGTACTCTCAAAAGAAGAGATTATTCAAGGAAGTACGCCATTACTACTGGGATGAACCGCTGCTATTCAAGCGCGGGCCGGATGGGATGCTCCGAAGATGCATTCCGGAAGATGAAGTTAATAGCGTCATACGGAATTGTCATTCACTTCCTTGTGGAGGACATGCTAGCACCGATAAAACATGCGCTAAGGTATTACGTTCCGGTTTCTTTTGGCCTACAGTATTTAAGGATGTACAATCGTTTGTTGTCTCTTGTGATGCATGCCAAAGAATAGGAAATTTATCAAGGAGAAACGAAATGCCACTTAATAACATTCAAGAGGTGGAAATCTTTGATGTGTGGGGGATAGACTTCATGGGACCTTTCCCATCCTCCGGAGGAAACCTCTATATTCTTCTTGTTGTGGATTACGTCTCTAGATGGGTTGAAGCCATCGCTTCTCCCACTAATGACGCCAAGGTGGTTGTGAAGTTCTTAAACAGAACTATCTTTCCACGTTTTGGAACTCCACGCATCATCATCAGCGACGGAGGAACGCATTTCGTCAACCGGAAGTTCAAGGCACTTCTATCGAAGTATGGGGTAACTCACAAGGTATCAACCCGTTATCACCCTCAAACTAGTGGACAGGTCGAAATCTCAAATAGAGAAATTAAAGCAATTTTGGAGAAGACCGTTTCTAGGACGAGGAAGGATTGGTCCATGAAATTGGACGACGCTCTTTGGGCCTACAGGACCGCATTTAATACTCCCATAGGTACCACCCCTTATAATTTGGTATACGGGAAGTCTTGCCACTTGCCCGTTGAGTTAGAACACAAGGCATATTAGGCGATCAAATTGTTGAACTTCGACATTAAGGAGGCCGGCGAGAAGCGGCTATTGGATATCAACGAGCTTGACGAGCTGCGTTTGAACGCTTATGAGAATGCCAAAATCTATAAGGAGAGGACGAAGAAATGGCATGACAAGCGTATCATCCCAAAGGAGCTTAACGAAGGAGACTTAGTTCTACTCTTCAACTCCCGCCTCCGCCTTTTTCCAGGTAAGTCAAAATCTAGATGGACCGGACCTTATGTTGTGAAACATGTTTTTCCTCATGGTGCAGTTGAGATATGGGGTGAAACGAGTGGAAGCTTCAAGGTCAATGGTCATAGACTCAAGAAATACAAACCGGAAACTCCGGTTGAGGAGGTTGCACCAATATACCTCGTTTGAGACGCATTATGGTCCAGCTAGTGACCTTAAACCAAACGCTTCTTGGGAGGCAACCCAAGGTATTGCTTTCTTTTCCCTTTTTCTAGTCTAACTTAGATAGTTTTGCTTTTGCTTTGCTTTGTTTTGTTTTTGGCGTCCTAGAGAGATAACAAGTGACATCTAAGGAAGGAGTACAAACCAGGAGCATAACTGGAAGGACAGAAGATCGAGAATTTGAGAAGACGAAGTTCGACTGAGACACATCTCGGTTGCTGTCAGAGCACCTCGACCGAGATGATTCTTGAGCAACCGAGGCGACTAGGGTCTGCAGATCCACCTCGGTCAGTACCACCTCGGTCCAGTCGAGACCACCTTGACCGAGGTGACAGCAGTACTAGAAAGGGTATAAAAAGGGGAAAATTTTCTTTTTCTTTTCTTTACCTACCCCCTCGACCGCGGCGTCCCATTTCACCTCGCCTCTTCGATTCTCGCTCGTTTTCGAAGATTTTCGCTTCCAAACTGCGATTAAAGCGTAGAGGATTCCAGTGCAATGCCGATCTGCGAAGAAATCAAACCGAAACGGCCGAACGAGGTAAAAAGAGTACAAAACCCTAACGTCGCTGTTTTTGCTTCGATTTGGGCTTGGATTGCCCCGCATTTGTTGAGAAATAAATTAAGTACCCCATAGGAACCAATTGTAGTGATTTTGTGGGAAAAGAACTGGATTTTTGAGAGATTAGATCGTACAGTTTTTCGCCTCGGTCCAGACGTGCTGTGCCTCGGCCGAGGTGTTCTTCAGTTTGTCAGACCGACCGAGGTGACCTGACAGAAAGAGATTTGAAAATGAGTTCTGACAGATGTCTTGCCATTAGGGATAGATCCTCCCCTTCCCCTTCTTCCTCTTTTTCCCGACCTTATCGACCGAGGATCCACGAGCGACACTAGGTCGATTACGACCGTATAGCAGCCCGTCTAGTGATAGCACCTCGCTTCCTGGACGTGTCAGCCTTTGACTGTCTCCATGTGGACGGAGACCTTAGACGTATGATATCGACGGTAGGATTGGATCAGTTTACTGAGATCCGTGCACCTGCTTATTTGGAGCCCACCCTAGAGTTTGTTAGCTCCTTCACCTACCTCCCCACAGAGCGTTTTGTGAAGTACCGGTTAATGAACTGGAACTTCATAGTTCCACTAGAGTATTGGAGAGACATTTTCGGTTTCCCAGCCCCGACCGCTGTTGACTTCCCTTCCCGGACTATAGCTAGGGAGTTTTGGGGATATATTGCTCATGTGGTTGAGCACGCAGACAGGTGGCGCCCTGGAGACTCCAGGGAGAAGGTTATTTTTCACATAGCTTTTAGGTTAGCCCACCGTATCTTCAGTGAGACGCTTCTGGCGCGTACTGAGACGCCCCAGAAGGTCCGACAGGGGGAGCTTTTTAGACTATACTGCATGGTGACTAGAGGGATCCCCGACTTTGGCTTGATGCTGGCAGAGGATCTGCACAGGATCAAGGCCAAGGCGAAGGGGGACATCTGCTGCGGAGGACTTGTGACCCACATCGCCAGCTACCAGGACATGAACCTCAACGCTTGCACTATGGTGGCGGCTGCCAAGCCGCTAGGGCTGCACGAGATGATCACTCGGCGGATTCTGGTTCCCCGAGGACTGACTACACCATACGTGGCTATGCCATGAGAGCTGACTGCACCGCAGGGGATCAGGTGGTCAGCCCAGTTTACAGTTTATGAGCCTCATTACTGGCAGACCGCTTGGGCCCCACTGATGGAGGATTATAGAGAGGCAACAGCTGCACCAGTTGAGGAGGAGGAGGTAGATGAGGAGGAGACTGCTGATGACAGGGATGATGGAGTCCCGATGGATACAGGGACGGATACAGCCGGAACGAGTGCGCCGGTTATTGATCTTGATGATGATGATGATATTGAGCCTGTACCAGCCACATCTCCAGTGAGACCTGCTAGGCGTAGAGCATGCCGACACAGAGACCCAGAGGCTCACCGTCGGATCGATGATCTGACGGATCAGATGATTGATTCAAATGCCGCTCTATCACTGGATATCTGCGAGATGCAGGAGCGACAGCATTACCAGCACATGATGACCCAGAACCAGTTTGAGCACATCATGGGCTACCCGTTCGACCCGTCTAAGTATCCATATGTGCCGCCACCACCACCACCGGATCGTGACTATTGAGAGCTGCAGGATTTTCTTTCTTATTTTTATGCAGTTCAGCTTTATGTCCGGTGAGTACTTTATTCCCTTAGACTTATTTTGACCCACTAGGATAGTGTGTCCCAAGTATGGGGTGTTTATTGATGTATTATTTGACACTTATGTGATGTATGACTCTACTTGATCGGATATTTATTTATATTTATGCTTCAGTTTGCTTCTATGTGTTTATTTGATTGAGAAAAACGTCGAAACTAAAAAAACTGGTTTTAAAAAAAACATTTTTGACCTCGACCGGGGCAGTTCTGGGCGAACGAGGTGTTTCACCTCGGTTGAACTAAGAACACCTCGACCGAGGTGGGTTAACTGAGAGTTTTCAAAACGATTTTTGTGCTTCTTATCTGGATATGATCTCAGTGAAGATCTTGCTTACTGACTGGTTTTGGAATCTTTATGTGCTTCAAAGGTTTTATAATATGTTTAAGTTGCTAATTGCTTTGTTTGAAATTTTTGGCATGTTTAATACTTTGTTTTTATCCAAATTATGTTGAATTTGAAGGTTGACACCGCAAGATAAGTTCTCTCACTTTCTTCCTGGAAAGACCAAGGCAATTCATTCTTTTCTATTCTTCTTCTTGATCATGCTTAGCCCCTCATGTACATTTTGCCTCCCTTTACCTATCCGGGAATTTGGAAGCAAGCGAAGTGGTGAAAGCAAGTGAAGTTAAAGTTGAGAAGTTGGCTAGAAGTGGATGTGTTAGAAACTAATAATAGGTTTGGGGAAGTCAATCATGATGATGAGTAACTCGGCACCATTCACATAGCCGGGTGTTTGTGTCTTGCCAAAGTCGGATTGAACGATATTCCTAACGGGTCATGGTATGTGCATCAAGGGTTTGATGCATCTCAAGAAATTGATGATTGCTGATTTCCTAGGCTTCGGTTATTGTGCACCTCTGTCCATGCATCCCAAAAAGTAAAGTAAAAAGAAAAAGTAAGAAATAAGCAAAGCTTATTGGTGGAAGATGTTGCAAGTCAAAGTGAAAGTGAAGTATATCCTTTTCCCGGATTCTAGCACCACATTACCTTACATACATCCCTACCCTACACGTTTCTTGACCTTTCTTTTGGGAAGCCCTTGAGACCTCGAGCTTGTTGATTGACTTAGTGGTTAAAACCGGATTATGCATGATTAATTTCGATAATTATGACTTATTACACATTCCATGATTTTATGCAAAGATGAACGACTTTCTTATATTTATAAAATGTTTTGATCATATTTTGATTTTAAATTCCATGAAGTATTCTCTTAGAGTGATCTATGATTGTAGCACACCATAAAAAATGTTTTGAAAGACTTTTCATCGATTTTCTTGATTTATAATCCATTCTATCCTACCTTTTATATGCGGAACTTGCTTGGGGACAAGCAAGAGCTAAGTATGGGGTATTTTGATAGCATGAATTATAGTCTATATTTTGGGGTTTGTTTGGACGTTTTATCTTCAATAATCTGCATGTTTGTATGTATAATATGTGATTATATTACCATTTCATCTACCTTTGCGGGAATCGAGGTCTACACCTAGTTTTGTTGTAATCGTAGGTAAAATGACACGTTTTGCATCAAAAAGGAGCAAAAGGAGCTATGGAGTCATTTGAGCTACATTCAGGAACATAAGGAAACATCCAAGAAGCATAGCCATGGATTAAAGATTCACTTTGGACCAGATTTGAGAGATTTCACATTCAGTTGTGATTCACCTCGGTTGACTACAGAGTCACCTCGACCGAGGTGATCCAGAGAAGTCGACTCGACCGAGGCGAACACCTGGGACGTGGCGAGAATATTTTATTCTTGGCTGAGATCTTTTATCTTTGGAAAGAGATCTTATATTTTTGGGCTTGTCTCCTGAAAGGAAGAAGATATGCTAGATCATATATTTTACCTATTTTTATGGGAAGAGATCTTTCTAACATATCTTATCTTTGGAGAGTAATTTTCCTATAAAAAGGGTCGGATTTCCAACAAATCCGACACGCTGCATACATCCGCATACAGTTGGAAATCACGCTATACACCGCTGCAGCCATACTCCAGTTGGGAGATTTGAAGAACCTTTTTGAAGGTTGAAGAAGGAAGATTGTAGCTTTTATAGCTTTTGAAGGGTTTTTGTAAGATTATCTTAGATTCCCTTCCTTGTTGTCTTGCCTTGTTGGATTTCTATCCAAGGAACGCTTTGTTGTGATATTTGATTCAGTTATTGAAGTCTTCTCCTTAAATTCTTCTTGTTCAAATATTCACTTTCTTCCCATATATTTGATTAATACTTTCATGATGATGAGTGGCTAATCTCTTTGTGTGATTCTAGGGTGATTGGCTGAAGGTTGTGGGAAAAACAATGATATAATGATCTTAATCACAGTAGGACCCTGAAAGTTCGAGTCTTTAAACTTTAACCCTAAGCATCTCGCTCAGTCGATGAACATCTCGGCCGGGGTGGAATTTGGCTGACCGAGGTGACTTATCTGATCCAAAACTAAGAGTTAAGTGTTAGAGTTTGCCAAATCCTATCCTTATTACACATTTCCTGGTTCAATGCAAGCTTAGGATGAGACTTACCCGGTAATTCCTTAGTTTGTTTACCTAAGATCATAAGTATAGGTAATAAAGGTTTATCCTTTATTGGGGTTTGAGTGTGCTTTCATCCCATCTTTGTGAGTTAGCCTGAGACTTACCCGGTAAAGGTTGATTCTATTCCCTTAGATGGTGTGTTAGTTTGAGATTATAGTTCTTTATCTTAATTCCTTGAGACTTACCCGGTAATAGGAGTTACGGTTTAGGATTAGTGAGTAGTGAGACTTACCCGGTGATCTATTCCACTTTAGTAACACCTTCCCTATGCAAAAACCTCAGCTTTGTCCGCTTATCTTTAGATCTTAAGTTGGAACCACAACTAGATGCTTTAATCCCTAGAATTGCATATTTCCTTTATTGACTTTTATCATCTTTGATTGTTTTAATTACTTGTGGTTAGTGATTGCTAAAGCTTACCGTAATTGGACTTTGTTTCACTAAGTCCCTGTGATCGACCCCTGGAATTCCTTTCTTTTTAGTACGATTGACCCGTACACTGCGGGTTCGCATCCTTGTTTTAAGCTTACGTCTAGGGTTATAAATTTAAAGCTTGCACACGCCGCTTGGAGCGAACAACAATCCAATAGCAAATCTTGAAATCTTTCCCAAGATTGAAACAAACTTTCGTTAGATCTCATAAAAAATGCATTAATCTTGCCTCTTAACTCTGCCGTTTTAGATGGCGGAAAGAACTTAGTGAGGAATTCCGAAAAAAGATCCTCCTATGTCTCAAGTTTCCCACTTGGAAGAGCTTGATACCAAGACAATGCTTTCCCCTTCAAGGAGAAGAAGAAAGGCTTGAGCTTATAGCTGTTGGTAGTTGCATTCTTTGGCTTCATTGTCTCCATCATGATCTCAAAATTTTGTAGATGTTGATGTGGAGATTCAGCGCTTGTTCCACCAAATTGATTTTGGCGAACAATGGTAATAACTTGAGGGTTGAAGCTAAACCCTTGTGCATCATCAGCATCAAAGTTCACACCTAAACGGCGTGGTTGTTGCGTTGGATCCATTCTTTGGCCAAGAGTTCTTGGCTCCTCATCTACACGTTCGACCCTCGCACCTCTAGTTGGAACACGGCGATTGGCAGCTGGTCGTGGAAAGAACGGATTCACATTGATCGTTGGATCAATTTCCTCTAGTGGTGGCATGGAAGAGTCTCTATCCTCATTGGATGAGTTGGCTCTAACCGATCTTCCCGGTCTCCTTCTTCTCTTTTTCTCCTTGAGGTTGTTTATTTCCAACCTCATTTGGAACATCATGTCCGATAGATCATGAACCTTCGTTTGGTGACGATCCATCTCTTCCCTACGAGTCTTCTCACTCCATTGGAGTTGAGCTTCCTGTTCCGCTAACTCCGTTTGGTAATCACGTTCTCTTTCTTCAGCCATTTTTCTTTCCTTAAGCTTTCTCCTCAAAGTCCTCTCAAGCTCTTGATCAAGAGGTAAGAGGTCTTCGTTGTTCCTAGACCTGCGCATACACTCGAAGAGATATCAAATAACAAGGGAAAAGCTCCCAAGCTTGACAACCGATAACTGAATTCGGCCTAGACCAAATCCCCGGCAACGGCGCCAAAAAACTTGTTCGCCACTTAGCGTCCGTGCAAATAAGCTTTAAATTTATAAAACTAGAATCAAGCAAGCGAACCCGCAGTGTACGGATCGACGTAGTTAAGCAAGAGTTCCAGAGTATCGAACACAGGGATATGGGGGGTTAAATCCAATTATAGAATTGTCAAGCAATTAAATGTATGAGCTTTGTAAATTATTGGGAAAACAACAATCCTAAAGATCCAAGAATCCAGTTGTGGCAATCGATTCAAGATATACTAAAGATATAAGGACAGAGTTGAGGTTTGCAAAGATATGCTAAGGCAAAGCAATGTACGGTGAAGTTCCAAGGCTTTATATGACTTATCTAGAAATACTCTCTATAAAGGTAGTTGAGGCTTCAGTATAGAAAGGATCTAAAGACAAGAATTAATATCAAATACCCAAACTTGTAATCCAAGGATCAAGACTAACTAAACTGATTAAGGTTGTGACACTCGGAATCGAGGTAGAGGTTGTTGAGGCTTCACTACCACCTAGAAAAGGCAAGCCAAGACTAAGTTAAAGCAAATCTTTAGCTTTGGATTAAAGTAAAAACAAGGTTCGTAAACTGAGGGAAATTACGGTTGGATCTTGAGATTCCACGGCCTTGGAACTCAAGAACACACCGTGATTTTGGTTCGTCGGCGATTCTCTCTAACTCTCAGGGTCCAATCTGTTTACGATCGATCTATCATCATCTAAGCCACAACTATCAACCCTTCACCTTAGAATTGCTAAAGGGTTTTAGCCAACAACAGTCATTATGATATCAAATTCAAGATTTAAGAGAATGAAAGATGAAAACCTTCGAAAACCCTTAATAAATCTCAAATCAATCTCAATCCACAAACAAGAATAATGATGTATAATAGATTCAGAATAACACAAACCAATCACGATCCTTGATAAGAACGAAGAACGGGATGTCAATCCGCCTTCTAATCAAACCTAAGGACAAAGCGTAACTTCCGAATCTCCAAGTGTTTCGTAAATCTCCGTTGTGAAATAGCAATCTCCACACGTCCAACTTGAAACCCTATGCACGTTCAATGAGCGTAAGCGAAGTCTAAACGCAAGTGTAAGCGAAAGTGACGGAATCTCCCTCTTTCCTTCCTTTTATAGGGTAAGATAAAATATGTGTCCAGCCCATTGTGTAAAAGATCATGGCTTCAAATTATACGTTAAAAGATCGCCTAAATCACGGTTCCTTGGGATTCCACGCCCGTGGTTTAGAGCGTGGTTTAGAGCGTGGAAATTCATCACGGTGCTTCACAACTTCCACGGCCGTCTAACCCTCTGGAATGCTCCAGGCTTGTGTTGCCAAAGTTCCACGGCCGTGGTTTAGAGCGTGGACTCTAGTATAGCCGTATTTTAGAGCATGGAACGTAGAGTGCTCGTAATTCTCCTTTGTTTTAGATCTTAATTGCCTACAATCAACACAAAGCTTATGTAGACCTCTATAACGACAATATAGATAAACTAGCTCACAAATGTTTCAATGCTTTATCAATGACCACTAATATGGATGAATTACACTTAGAAAACGTGCCTAAAATATCACAATATTTCATGCTACAAACAGAGCCTCCTTTTCTTATATTCTCGGGTTGCCTTCTGAGCAACACCTTTCTTTTACGTCGTTGGCTCGACATAAATTGCTTGCTCATGCTTCTATGACCTCTCCATGGTCAATTTCTTGATCTGGAGAGCTCGTTCCTTCACCTTCATTCATGGTCCGTTTATTTAGTTTCTCACCTTCTTCTAGTTCTCTTGTGTCCTTTTCAGTTTGCAGACTTCTCATTCCGGGCTTAGCATTCTACAAGATGGAAACAACAAAATTAGCATTGTCATCATAAGAGGAGTTATCAATAGGCATATTGTTACTAATGGAACACAACGAGGGAGTGCTAATGGGTTTCTTCAAGGATTTAAACATGTCAAATTCAATAACCTCATCATTAAACTCCATCGTAAGTTTTCCATCAACATAATCAATTTTTGTTCTATCCCTTATTAGAAAAGGTCTTCCTAACATGATAAAGTTCATGCTATTCTCCATATCAATAGCAAAGAAATCAGCTGGGAAGATTAGCTTATCAACTTTTATAAAAACATCTCCAATTATGCCTTTTGGGTAGATATTAGATCCGTCGGCTAATTGCACTATAGTCCGTGTTTCATGCAAAGGTCCTAAGGCTAGAGATTGATAGATGGAATAAGGTAGGTTATTTATAGAAGCACCCAAATCAAGTATAGCTTTGTCAAAGCGAGTATCGCCTATGACACAAGGGACACTTACCATACCCGGATTGCTACGTTTTTCCGGCATTTGGAAAACGGCGGACACGTGCTCTTTCTCACTTTCCATTTGTTTTACCTTCATCTTCTTCTTCCTCTTAATGGTACATAGTTCCTTCAAGAATCGAGCATACTTAGGCACACTTTTCACGAGTTTAAGGAGAGGAATGTTTACCTCACACTTTATGAAGGTCTCAAAGAGTTCTTTGTCCTTGATAGCGTTTACCTCAGCAGCAGCATCATCTTGGACTTGTAACTTTGAGCATAGGGGTAATTCCTTTGGCGTTGTTGTTGTTGATGGCCATACCCCATAGCGTTTACCTCAACAACATCATCTTGCACTTGTGAACACAAGTCCGTGGGATGGAATGGATCCGCACAAACTCCACAAGCTTTGAGTTGTTGTGGAGTTCCCACCAAAGTGATTCGTTTGACGATTTCTTTGAGCTCCACTATTTCTTGTGAAAGTTCTGGACGGCTGAGTTTGATGGCGTGAACTCCTCTCTTCGTAGAAGATCTACCAAAGCTGCTCGTACCTTCCGCCATTTCTTGCATTTTTTAAATAGCGATTTCAGGGGTCGAGTTTAGAATATTACCTCCACAAGTGGCATCCACTATTCTTCTTTAATTGTCCAACATTCCGTTGTACAGATATAACGCTATATCCTGCGTGGAATATTCGTGGAAGCGGCAGCTTGATCTTAATTTTGCAAAGCGTTCGAAATATTCATAAAGAGTTTTGTCCGCCTCTTGCTCGATGTTGCTTTTTGCCTTCTTTAAGCTATTTGTCTTCTTTGCGGGGGAGTACTTCTCCAAGAAGGCTTTTTGGAGGTTTTCCCATGTATCAATGCTCCCGGACAGAAGATGGTAGTACCAATCATCCGCCCCATCCTTGAGAGTGAAGCCAAACGCCCCATCTTGATTTGCTCCTCGATCACATTTGTCGGCTTCATGCTTATGCAAACGGTGTGGAACTTCCCATGATATTTGATTGGATATTCCCCACTCAACCCATGGAAAGATGGGAGAAAGTGGATAAGCCCCGGTTTAAGCTCAAAGTTGACTCCTTCCCGGATTGCCGGTATGGTGACCGCAAGCGGATGTTGAGTCAAATCGGGCTGCGTCAGTTGGTGGAGAGTTCGGTTTGACATTGCTTCACGGGTTCGTTGCTGCCTTTATTGTTGATTGTGTGTTCTCTCAATTTCTGAATCAAAAGGTGCAAAATCTGAGTTAGTAGCACGGGTTTGAACCTTTAAAATAGTCCAAACCAACAATCGATAATCAAAAAATAAAAACTAAACAGAAACTTAAAATCCCCGGCAACGGTGCCAAAATTTGACGAGGCGAAAAACCTATGGTCGTTATCTTTTAGCTTTAGTCAAAGTATAATACCTAACGTTATACTTAACCGCTTTGTATAGTGTAAGTAAGGGTCGAACACAAGAGATTTTTAGTCAAAGTTTTGTTTAGATTCAATTAACGTATTGTAACCAAGGGGTGCTGGTTTGGATTGTAAAAAAAATAAGAAAAAAGTGATTATAAAGTAAGCAAAGACGGTGATAATATGTATGATTATAGAGCTACAGTAGGTTCGATCTTAGGATGCATACTATTTGATTGGTTCTTTTTAGAAGCAATTCACCAATGTTCTCATCTTGATCTTAGATATGTGATAAGCCAACCGGCATTACCACAAATTAACTTGTTTGTTGATCCGTAAACCTACAAGATCAAAGCACAAGTTAGCATGCTAGTAAAGATAAAGAGATATAAATAATAATAAATAACCCGTTAATATTTCTTTATAGTTATTTTCCTTTCCTTTAGATAATCACAACCACCTTTTACCTAAGGGTTTACTACTAGATTAAGGACCCGAACCCGGAATTGATTAATCCTAGCACTTTGCATGCAAATGTACACTTAAGGTTATCAATCTAAATGATAAAAGACATGCAAACATAAGTGAGAGATCAAGGAAATATAACACAAAGGATACCGAATTTTAACTTATATTGAAAGAACTTACAACCAAATAGCAATGCAGCTTCAATCAACCCAATGTAGCAAAGGAGGCTTAGAAACTCATTACAAAATGACACTTAGAAATATAAAGCTTTTGGGGAAAATGTGGATGATTCAAGCTCAGCCAAGGGCTCTATTTATACAACAAAATGGATTAAAAGGGAGTAAATGGGATGTCTAAACAACCACCTTAAATGTCATAAAGGTGGTGTAAACCCCCGGAGTTAAGTCGTGTGGCGCTAAACCGCGGGGGTGGGCTTCCAACCCGCAGCAGCTGTTTAGGCCAGAACATTCCATCTTCTTCTTGGGCGCTGGGGTGGCTTGGCCATCCCGCAGAGGCGAGTTCTTTAATGTTCTTGAACATTTGACTTGTCATCTTCGCGTCGTTCTTGATGATGATCCGCAGGAATGGCCCAGTGCCACCGTGGGGGCGGTGACACTGGCTCTTCGGCTTCACAGGTCCGCTGGCAAAGGCGTAGGTAGGGGCGCCGGCTTTTCTTCTTCAGACTGTGTCACCTCAGAGGCGGCCACAGTCGGTTATAGGGGCGGTTACAAGCTTCTTCCGGGTGCTGGCAAAGGCGCAAGCTGCGCTGCCGGAGTGTAGTGTCACCAAAAGAGCGATGACACTACTCCGCGGGGGCGGTACGGCACCAGAAACTTTGCTTCGTTGATCTTCTTCGACTCCCAAGTGTTGCTAAACCCTTTCATACTTCAATTTGGACTTCTTCATATGGATCAAGGGATTAGTAACATAATATGACTCAAAGACACTAAAAAGACTCTAAAAACTACCTAAATTGATAGTGATTTCATCACCTATCATCTGGCATGCCCTCAGAGATCCTCTCAGACTCCTTACAGGATAAAAGAGAAAGGTTATCACTGCCACTACAAGGGGGCTAATCATACGTCGGTAATATATCAACATTGCATGCTATAAAGCAAATAAAAATCACCACTCATGCATACATACAATATAGGAATGCAGCTAAGTAAGTCCTACGTACTTACCTGAATCCAGATATCCACAGCAATCGATCAACCTCGAATTCTCATAGGAATAATCACCACGTCTAATAAACAAGGCATAAACATCAATCATCGGAACATATGCTAGAAGACTCTACTTCTAGCCTCACATATCCTCAAAGGTCATAACTATCAATCCATAAACTCAACATCTCACAATTCCTCAAACCTCTCAAAGTATCATCTAATCAACAATCCTCAATCTAAATTGTAATCCTAATTTAATTAATTAACCTTTAATTAATTAATTAACTTTCACCAGAATAACGTCTTGCCCGCAGGCAATTTCTGAACCCATATGTCATTAGATTTCATCAAACAAATAACGCATAATCACCAGAATTATATAACGAGCATAGTGGAATTTCCAATTATCCATAATGACAAGCCTAGGGTCAATTTAGGTCAAATCGCAAAACAGAAAATGAATAAATTCATAACTTATTCGTCACTAACCCGATGGACGATCCGAAAGAAGATTCGGAATCACAACGACGCAGGCTATACTCGGACACTATCAAATTCACCATAATTTGAGCGACGAAACCGGCCCAGTAGCATATATGCTCGACCAGATCTTCTCTTACTTGGAAACACAGAAACTCGGTACCAAAATGAAGAGAATGAAGAGAGGAATCCAAAAACTCAAATGGATTTGAATTCGAATTAGAAACGGAGAGTAGATTTAAGTTTGAAGGTTGAGAGAAATCAGAGCTACACGAAACATGAAAGGAAATGAATTAATAAACAATTTTCCGCTATTTATAGCGAAGACGATAATGATCCTTTAGCAACGTTGATAATTATCCTTTCACCGATCCAAAGGCGGGTTGAACCCCCTTCTCCGAACTTCTCGAAATTGGAATAATAAATCTGAAATATTGTAGGGATAATTATTCCGGACCTGCCTCAGAATACGCGTATTCCTAAGTAGTCTTTCTTAGCCGATAAGAAACGAAATAGCGACTATTTTGGCCGTTTTGTCTTTCCATGTTATTTCATATCTAGGACATGTCCGATGTCCTGATCATTTTTATCAACTACATTTTTATTAATTAAAGATTCCAAATGTTCCAAATAACACCGGAAGGTAAAAATAATTACCCGAGGGAAAAAGTGAAAAATTCCTCATAAGTCCAAAATTGCGCCAGGAACATAACGGTGTAACTCATACTCATCACTTAGGCACTCTTTGCGAGTTATGTGTCAATTACTATCGATGATTAAGTAAATCAAAATTAATCGTCATTGATGACATGAATTATGACCTATATTTAGGCATGCATTTATGTAGATTTTCCTTTTATTTTGCATGCATTAGACATACATTCATAGCAATTATGGTTATATTTACCTATATTGTTAGAATAGTGATCTACATAAAGTTCGATTGCATTTGTAGGTAAATTGGCGAATTATGGAGCAAAATGGAACATTTTAAGTAGTAAGCCTTGATGCAGAACAAAAAGGAGCATAAAAGGGACCTATGAAAGAGCTAGGACGCGACAAATTATCTTCTGATACCGTCTGACGCGCCAAAGTATTTTCTGATACCGTCTGACGTGCCAAAGCAAAGTATTTTCTGATACCACGCACCAGAGTGGGTTCTGATACAAGCGGGCTTAATTTCATTTTAGCACAAATATTTAGGGTTTTATCTTTAAACCCTAGAATTATCCCTACAAATATTCTATAGCCTTCAACATTGGAAGGCAGACTTGGACAGCTGCGACGGCTGACACCAAAATCAGGAGACTTATAGGTTTCGGCATGGGTATTTGAGAGTTTAATCTTGTCCTTAGATCTTCTTTATAACGAGACTCATCATTCTTTATTTAGAGAGCCTTTGGGTGAGACTTATAGGTTTGAAACTTCATCGTACAACGCCCTTCCTTAGATCTATACCTTTACAATCCTAACTCTGTCCTTATATCTTTAGAACATCTTGAATCGATTGCCACAATTGAATACCTGAATCTTAAAATCGTTGTTTTCCCATTAATCCTTACAAAAGCTTATTTACTTGCTAGACGATTTTACGTACGGAATTTGATCCCCCAAATCCCTGAGTTCGACTTTGGAATTCCTGCTTTACTATACCGTTCCGTACACTACGGGTTCTCTTTGCTTGATTTCAGATTTTATAAATTGAAGACTTTGTACGCACACTTTCGAGCGAACAACTTTTTGGCGTTGTGTCGGGGATTTGGTCTAGACCAATTTCGGTTTTCGGTTGTCTAGCTTGGAAGGTTTTTGCTTTTTTTTTAGTCTTTTGGTATGAGTTTTTGAGTTTTCAAGTCTTCAATGGCTGCATGGAGCTATGAACCTGCATTTGATCCAGCTTGGATAGCAAGACAAAGTGCTAGGGCGGACCATTATGAATATTTGGAGGAGAAGTATGCCTATCATTGGTTTGCCACTGAAAGAAAATATGATGAAGTCATTGAAGACGAGTTTGCCTATTGGGATGAGCTCAATCCCCCTCACAAGGTTTATGAGCAACCTCTTGAAGATTCAATTGAATCAAAAGGGAATATTTGATGAAGAAGTTAGAGAAGCTCGAAGAAAACTTCCTATCCTATGATAAAAAAAATGTTAAGAAGGATGGAAGAGATGGAAGACGACATTGATGCTTTTTCTAAATCTCAAAAAGCCTTGGAAAATCATTTATCTAGCAAGGAAGAATTCCAAGTCTTGAGTGTTCCTCCTATCAAACCCGAAGTCCCTCTAGGAGTTACTGAAGAAGAGGACGATGTACGAAACCTTGACCCAATTGTTGGTACTATGGTCTAGATCGAAGAAGAATCGGTTGTGTTGGAAATAGAGGAAGATGTGGAGAACCTTGGCCAAATTACTGAAATTGTGGCCAAGGTTGAAGAAAGATCAACTGAGATGGGAGAAGTTTATGTTTGGATTGTCATCCTAACACAAATCTCGTCCTAAGTTTTGAAATGCTTTACAAGGCACTTTCTCTTACTCCCTTTGAAATTCCTATTAAAATTTATAATTTTTTGAGGAATGCACCGGAGAGTTGGAGGTCTCTTCGAAAATAACCTACTAAGGTCAAGATGAAACCTCCCCTAAATTTGCTGAAAGAAGATGCTCCTTGGACTATATGGAGTGAAGCTAGCAAGCACTTCACCGTTAAGGCGATGAAGTGTCTTTTGTTCAAGTATGGGGTCACTCACGTGGCAAAGATCATAGGTCATCCCTAAGCTAGAGATGAGGAAGCTAAGAGGATTCTAGAGAAACTAATTTCTCGATCCAAGAAAGGATGGGACGCAAGACTGAATTATGTCCCATTAAAGTGCAGAAAAGCTAGAAGGATACCGGTGAGAACCAAACCGTACAAGTTTGTCCGTAGGAGATCTTACCATCTGCCGGTGAAATTAGGAACCGGAACCTTTTTGGATGAATTTTACGATAAGTTTGATGAGAAATCCAAGATGTTCAAGGTGCATTGAGTCATCTATGGGAGATAGGTCCAGCTAGCGACCTTAAACAAAGTGCTTCTTGGGAGGCAACCCAAGGTATTGCTTTCTTTTTCCTTTTTCATAGAACAGGTTAGTTTAGTTTGTTTTTGTCTTCTCTTTGGTACCTTTCCTGTTTGTCTTGTGTCTTTGAATGTCAAGCCTAAAAATCCTCCAAAAGAAGTTAAGGGATGCAAAACAACGTCAAATTGGAAGTTTCGGACGAAAAAGAGAATACCACGGGTAAAAATCAAGTTCCACGGGGGTGGTTTCCTGAATTAAGCCCGTGGAAAAGCATGTCGAGAGCCAGTACGGCCTAAACCACGGGCGTGGTTTTGCCAGGGGTGATTTTCGCGGTCTAAACCACGGGTCAAAGATTTCCACGGGTGATTTCCACGGCCGCGGTTTTTTTGGCAAAATTTATTATTATTTTTTTACGGAAATTTTCTTCGGGCGAGAGACGTCCACTTCTTCATTCGGCAACACTCTTCAATATCGATCAGAGTATTAAGAGTTTCCTATTTAAGCTTCTATAGATTTACACCACCACCGCCCGATGAAGGATTCGCCATCTTACATTGTGAGTATCTTTTTCCGCCTTTTATTTTCTTCACATTGGGGACAATGTAAGTTTTAAGTGTAGGTTGGAGGTATTTGCAATACTGATAGCATGTATTATAGTCTATATATTTGGGACTTGTTTAGACGTTTTATCTTCTATAATCTGCATGTTTGAAGGTATATTATGTGATTATAGTGTCATTTCATCTACCTTTACGGCAATCGAGGTCTACACCCAGTTTCGTTGTAATCGTAGGTAAAGTGGCACATTTTGGATCGAAATGGAGCTAAGGAGCAAAGGAGTCATAGGAGCTACATTGTAGAGCTTAAAAGAAGACTCGAGAAGCAAGGAATTAACAAAAAAGATATACTTTGGACCAGATTTGAGAGATTTCACATTCAGCTGAGATTCACCTCGGTCAGCTACAGTGTCACCTCGACCGAGGTGATCTTGAGGAGCGCCCCGACCGAGGCAAATACCCTGGCGCGGCGAGATATATTTTATTTGGCTGTGATCTTTTATTTTTGGAAGGAAGCGATCTTATATTTTTCGACTGGATTTCTAGAAGGAAGATCATATATTTGGAAGATCTATTTTACAGATAAGATATATTTTAGAGGAAATTATCTTTCTAAGATATTGTTAGCTTTGGAAGATAATTCTCCTATATAAAGGGTTGAATTTTCCACAATTCAGCCATCTTTGGATCAACAATATTCTCCCAGCCGCAGTTAGGAAGGATTTTTGGAAGTTTGATGGAAGATTGAAGGAAGGAAGTTCATAGCTTTGTGATAGCTTTTGAGGGGATTTGTAAGACTTTCTTAGATTCGCTTTGGTTTGTTGTCTTTGTTGAATTTGTGATTCTAAGGAACGCCGATTTGTTTGATATTTGATTCAGTTATTGAAGCCTTGCTCTTAAGGTTTTTATGTTCAAATATTAATTCTTTCCCCATATATTTGATTATTGTTTTCATGATGATGAGTGGCTAATTTCCTTGTGTGATTCTAGGGTGATTGGCTGAAAGTTGTGTGAAAGACAATGATAGAATGATCTTAATCCCAGTAGGACCCTGAAAGCTTGAATCTTTAACCTTAACCCTAGAACATCTCGCTCAGTCGATGAACATCTTGGCCGGGGTGGAACTTGACTGACCGAAGAGACATTTTCTGATCTGTAACTAAGAGTTAAGTGTTAGAGTTTGCCAAATCCTATTCTTATTACACCTTTCCTGGTTCAATGCAAGCCTAGGATGAGAGTGACCCGGCAAAGGTTGATTCTATTCCCTTAGTTGGTGTGTTGGTTTGAGATTATAGTTCCTTTCCTTAGTACCTTGAGACTTACCCGGTGATAGAAGTTTTGGTTTGGGATTGTGAGTAGTGAGACTTACCCGGTGATCTATTCCACTTTAGAAACACCTTCCCTTTGCAAATTCTCAGCTTTGTCCGCTTATCTTGAGATCTTGAGTTGGAACCACAACTAGATGCTTTAATCCCTAGAATTTGCATATTTCCTTGAATTGACCTTATTATCATCTTTTGATTGCTTTAATTGCTTTTGTGGTTATTAGTTGCATTGACTACCTATACTTGCTTTGTTTCACCTAAGTCCGTGAGATCGACACCCCGGAATTCTTGCTTTTACTATAATTGATTCGTACACTGTGGGTTCGCATCCTTATTTTAAACATATTTTTTGGGATATAAATTTAAAGCTTGCACACACCGTTTGGAGCGAACAAATACCATTTGCATGTTTGATGTCTTGCATCATTTTTTATTTTGAAAATTTTGAAAAATTTTAAAAATTTTTGTGCTTCTAGGATGGATATGATCTCTATGATGATAATTGTTTTGTGGAACAGCTATGATGATTTAAATATGCTTGAATTGATTTATGACATATGTGGAATTTGAATACTTTGTTAGAATTTCATGCGTGTTTGATAATTTGCTTCATTCTAAATCATGTTGAGTATTGAAGGTTGAAATCGCATGATAAGTTCATAACTTCTTATTGATAAGATTAAGGCGCTTCATTTTTTATTTCTTTCTTCTTCTTGATCATGCTTTTAGCTCCTCATGTATATCTATATTTTGCCCCTTCTTACCTATCCGGGAATTAGGATGCAATTGTGCGAAATGTGAAGTTTGAAGTTGAAAGTGGTGAATTGTGTTAGAAAATAGCTTTTGGGGAAGTCAATAATAATGATGAGTAACTCGGCACCATTCACATAGCCGGGTGTTTGTGTCTTGCCAAAGTCGGATTGAGCGATATTCCTAACGAGTCATTGTATGTGCATTATGGTTTAAGGCAACTCGAAAAATTGAGTTAATGTTGATTTTCTAGGTTTCGGTTATTGTGCACCTTTGTCTTTGATCTAAAAAGTAAAATTGAAAAATTATGCTGAAAAAAGAGAAGAGCAAAGCTCCTATTGGTCGAAGTTGAAAAGTGTACTTGAAAAGTTGTGATGTTATTGTCCTCTTTCCGAGATTTTGCACCACATATCCTATACATATCCCACACTAACACGTTACTTGACCTTCATTTGAAAGACCTTAAGATCTTGGAGTATGTTGTTTGGCTTTGTAGTCTAAATTGGATTCCTCATGATTGATTTTGATATATTACAAGTTATGATGCATGTGATGATTTTCTTGCAAAGTGTGATTATCTTTTCCATGATGTAATTCCTTTTGACCATATGATGATTGCTATTAGCTATGAAGCAATTCTTTGAGGGTGATCTATAAATAGAAGCGCAACCAAAAATATTATGGTTTTTCTTTGTTTTTGCATATTCATAATCCATATCATCTTGTATCTTAAGTTTTAAACTTGCTTTGGGACAAGCAAGAGGCAAGTATGGGGTACTTTGATGACATGAATTATGACCTATATTTAGGAATGTATTTATGTAGATTTTCCCTTTATTTTGCATGCATATACATACATTCATAGCAATTAGGGTTATATTTACCTAAATTTTTAGAATAGAGATCTACAAAAAGTTTTATTGCATTTGTAGGTAAATTGGCGAATTATGGAGTAAAATGGCACATTTAAGGATTAACCCTTGATACGGAACAAAAAGGAGCATAAAAGGGAGCTGTGAAAGAGCTAGGATGCGCAAAAGTATCTTCTGATACCGTTTGACACACCAAAGTATTTTCTCATACCGCACACTAGAGTGGGCTTTGATACCAACGGGCTCAATTTCTTTTCCGCCCAAATATTTAGGATTTTAACTTTAAACCCGAGATATATCCCTACAAATATTTTACAGCCTTCAACATTGGAAGGCAGACTTGACAGCTGGGACGACTAACACCAATATCAGGAGGGAACGCCCCAGGGAAGTTGGCTTTCAATCCCAACAACGTAGATCTTTGGATCATAGGATTTTTGGAAGGAAGGATTAGTTGGAGTTCAAGGAAGGAGAAATGACGCACTTTCCAAAGACGGATTGACAACCCGTTCTTTGGATGCATTTAGAGATTTTGTGAGGTTTTCTATTCCTTTGATTTACATTCATTGAAAACAAGCACGTTTTGATATTTGGAGATTGATTGTTTGGATATCATTGAGTTTTCTAAGTTCTATTCTTTTTATCTCTTAATTTGATAATTGATTTCATTATGATGATTTTTAACCCTTAAGCAATTCTAAGGCGAAAGGTTGATAGTTGTGGCATAGATGATAGATTGAACCAAAACAGATTGGACCATGAGAGTTGTGAGAAACCTCACCGTCGTACCTTTCCATGGCATGTTCTTGAGTTCCACGGTCGTGGTTCCTCAAGATCTGACCTTAGTTTCTCCTGTTTGACGTGTTTTGCTTTTGCTTTGATTCAAAGTTAAAGATTGGTCCTAACCTAGCCTTAGCTTACCCTTTCTAGGTAGTAGTGAGACTCAACATCCTCTCCTTAGGTTACGAGTGTCACAACCTTATACTGTTTGGTTTATCTTTGATTCACTTGGGTTTGGGCATGGGTATTTGAGAGTTTAATCTTGTCCTTAAATCTTCTTTATAACGATACTCATCATCCTTTATTTACAGAGCCTTTGTGTGAGACTTAATGGTTTGGAACTTCACCGTACAACGCCCTACCTTAGATCTATACCTTTACAATTCTAACTCTGTCCTTATATCCTTAGAACATCTTGAATCGATTGCCACAATTGGATACTTGGATACCTGAATTTTGAGAATCGTTGTTTTCACATTAATCTTTACAAAAGGTTATTTACTTGCTAGACGATTTAACGAACTGAATTTGATCCCCCAAATCCCTTAGTTCGACTATGGAATTCTTGCTTTACTATACTGATCCGTACACTGCGGGTTCGCTTTGCTTGATTTCAAATTTTATAAATTTAAGATTTTGCACGCACACTTTGAAGCGAACAGTCATTAATCAGGATTCGAAAATCCTAGCTCTTACATCACACACCCTTTAAGAAAAAGTTTCGTCCCGAAACTTTAGACAAACCCAAATCCTCTTGGTCCCATATGCCGAGGTATAAACACTCACTCATGCGGAGGCATAATATCTCCAATAATCCTAAACTCATCTCAAAGGCACGGATGTAGAACTTCTCCGACAGTCTATATCCATCACAAAGGCACACAGGTAAAACATCTCCGAATAACCATAATTATAACAAAAGCATGGAGGAAGAACATCTCCAACAACTATAACCACAACTAAAGCATGGAGGAAGAACATCTCCAGCAACTCAAAACTTGATGGCATGGAGGAAGAACATCTCGAGCCACAGGAATCACAACAATCGAGGAAGATCATCTCCATCAAAACAGAACGACAACGTGGAGGAAGAACAACTCCAACAAAGCACACTATCACAACTCAAATCAGGGAGGAAAAAATATCATCTCGAACTATCCTAATCTCACTCTATAGCATGGAGGTAGCACGATCTATAACGAGACTACCATCATAACTCAATAGCATGGAAGTCAAACCATCTCCAGCTGTAATCGCAAATCGTGCTAGCACTATAAGATCTACTAAGATCACACATCACAGTCTAGCACGACAATAATAACACATATCAAATCACATAATCACACAAGCACATAAGTTTACAAGAATTACCAAAACTCTCTCTCGTCAATCCCGTAAGAGTAGTTATTCCTGCATAAAAATTTGGGTAGCTCCACTAGATACTACCCTTCATCTCCCATATGGCCACATTGGCTATCCATCAAAATCACTGAATCCACACTATATGGACGTCCTTCGAGCATAAGCGCCTAGTACCTGCTCTAGGACTGCTACTGAATGCTCAACAAACATGTGGTTCAGCTCAACCACTAAATCCTTGTAAATGATAATGTGTCTCGGATCTAGCATATACTCCTCCATCTGAGACACATGAAAACGGGGTAAATATCCTCTAGTCTGGTGACAACACAAGTCGGTATACCATCACCTCAACTCGCTTCAGTACCATACACAATGTGGTGTATCAGGGATTCCATTTCCCTTAATGTCAAAACTTTTAACGCCTCATGTCAATGTCATTCTTATCTACGTATGAGCTCCTACTCAGAACTCTAGAGGTCCACGCCTCTTAATAGTTCATAACTACAGGAAATTCTATGCTATCAGTATCCACTTTTGGATCATATCATTTTGTACCTTCTCAAGTTTACACCATTGGAACCATTCTGTTCATTGTATCATATGATATCTCCTTCATACAACGCTTCATATAAAGGTACTCTGACCAACACATGTTAATTATCGTTACACGGTCTTAACCGTAATTCGTAATCTCACCATACCAATATTCAAATTAGCGTGCAAGCTCTTAACATCCTTCTTTGAGTTGGTACAAATACGATACTGCCAATATAACCATCCTTTCAAGGATGACCAGCTATCATGATAAGCAAGCTCATATCTACAATTGCATGCATTAAAAAGTAGAATCCTTAAGGAAAAATCATCCATCTCTATCAGAGTTAATAAACCACGTTATCCCATGAAATTTCATTATCTAACTATTGAATTCTTTAATTAGTTAAATCATCAACCAAGCTTGTCCTTCGTGGAAATAACACTTGTTGTACTAGACAATATGTCTCTTACAACTCAGGTAGCATTAAAGTTCTTGCTTGGTCTTAAACCGATAACAAAGTTCATGGAGATGTCCTTCCACTTGCACTACAGCACTGACAGTGGATGGAGTTATCCTTCGTGTCTTACAATGCTCTGTCATAACCTACTAACAGGTCGCACACTTAAGTCACAATTCGGTCATATCAGGCTTTAGCCAATTTCACTAAAATGAGCGTCTCCCAACCTGATACATCTTACTCGCATCTGGGTGCACTGAGTAAAGGGGGTGTGAGTCTCCTGCATAATCCTCTGCCTCTCAACTCTACATCAAAAGGTACACAGAAGCACTCGCAGCGTCTCATCAATCCATCAGCTCCTATGGAGAACTGTGGGGTCTTGCCACGGGGCATTCTATCTTGGATTTGTATCAATGTCTGGCATGTCTCCTATTTCTGCGGGACCTTGCCCAACAAGTCAGGTAGAACCTCTATAGTAAACAATTGACCGACCTCATCGGGGAACTGAATGTTCATCTCTAGCCATTGTAGATGTCTCTGCAATTGGAACTGGACCATCAATTGCGTAATAGCCTTCTCTCAAGGCGTCCTCCTGCTAAGGTATCAGCGATTCCATTCACGGTCTATGATGATCTGACTTGAAACTCCATGTTGGTGATGCCACAAGATCTCGCTGCACTAACACACATCCCTAGCCAAGCTTGGAAGTGCCACCATACACTACGAAATCATTAGTGTCCTATGGTTGGGCTAAAATGGGAGAAGAAGTCAATCTTTTCTTCAACTCTGCAAACTGTGAGTACACGGCTCGCACTATACAAATTGGGTAGTCTTCCTCAACAGACTGGTAAGTGATCGGGAAATCATAGAAAACTCGTCCACAACCGGCGATAATATCCGGTTACTCCAAAAAGTTACAAACTTCTTCGACATTCGTCGGTGTCGTTCAAACTGCAACAATCATAATCTTTGTCGGATCAACCTTGATCCCTTTAGCGGAAACCACATGATCTTAAAAGATCATTTCAGATATTCAAACCCACACTTAGTATTCAACTCTTAATCTTGCAAGATTCGTAAAACCGTCCTCAAATGTCATGCGTGTCCTTCTCTACCTTGAGAGTACACTAGGATGTCATCTATGTAAACTTACTACAATTGATCCAAGAAGTCGATGAAGATGTCGTTCATCATTGTATATATGTGGCGGCACTTTCGTGAGCCCGAATGACATCACTACAAATTCGTAGTGGCCATACCGAGTCCGAAATGCTGTTTTGGGCATATCTTGTTCTTTCATCCTCATCCGGTGATGTCAAGGTCTCAACTCTTATCAGGAAAATATTGAAGTCTCTTGCAACAAATCTAACAATTCATCACTACGAGGTAGTGCACACTCATTTTTAAGTATCATCTTGTTTTACCCTTGATAATCCATACACAACCTCATCAATCCATTCTTTCGTACAAAAATATCGGTGCATTCAAAATCAGTCTCATGCTCATGCTCCAACCCGATGCCAAAATTCACGCTCTTTAATGGCAATAGAGTAGATGGTATATCAAAAACATCCAGAAACTCTCGTATTACCAAAATGTTCTCTAACGTCAAACCTCTCGTTCTCTTCATGGGATTAACATCAGAAAGCCTCATACACGTGCGCAATCAGCCTTGTCGCTAAGGCTGCGCTGATAATAGTACATGTCCTTTCAAGATCTCTACCTCAAGAAAAAGTCTCAAATGAAGCTATCATAGTAGTGACCGATACATTCCACCTACAAATATTCAACCCACACTATGGCGGTCTATGCGATCCATGACTTCTTCATGTTCAAGTGACATAAAAAAGAAGTCTACAAGAAAATCATAAGTCCCTGAAGAAAGGGGACAATCACGTATCTCGCGGGTACCTCTAACCCTACTGCCGTCGGGTAACCCTATATAAGGGTATCCCCTCTACCATATCTAAAACAAAATGCTCCACACACACATTGGAAATAAATGAGTGCGTAGCACCCATATCAAAAGAACTCTAAAAGGTAAACCATCAATACAAATGGTACTTGTAGCAACTACTGCTGGCAACTCCTCAACGCTCCACAACTCGTAAAGTCAAGTCTATGCTCTCCTCGTATGCGGATGCTCGTTCCTGATAATCTATCGGAAAGTCAAAGTGGAAACCCACCATATAGGCACAGGTATCCTCCCTAAATCTGTGGGAGAACAATTATATCTGCGGGTTCTCTGAAGATACAGCTGAACCTAACAATATCAACTCCTCCGAAAATTTCCTGATCGCTTCAGATACAGGAATGCCCTCATAGTCAATCTCCACAAAATCGTGTAGATTCTGCCTCCTCGGTAGAACAGGATCGTTCTCCAATGAGACTCCTCATCTATTCATATCTAGTAACTCAAACACAAGAGGTCTTCCACTAATACTCTGCTAGATCTTGAAATTGAAGCTGCACTAACTCCACATGGCCATTCCCATGACATCTAAATGACTCTAATGTTGAGTTCACATGTTCAATCCGAAGCTTGACTTCTAATCCCACTTTTCTAATGAAAAGGGGTACTCCCGTCTAGTGAAAAATCTTCAACCAGGAATTTAGTCACGGTGCACTCGACTCCTCCTTAGCTCCGACAATCTCAACTATTCGTATGGGTACAGTTGGCAACTGTATCACTCTCTAAAAGATCTTAGTTGATCCCGTGGCGTTGGTGAATCGGGGGCATGTCTACCTACCTTGGAGATATATTGAGCTCGACTGACGTAAACTTGGAATGTCGATCTCTTCATGGTAACATGATCTGCTTCATCAAACCGTACTGGATGGTCTCTTATTCCGCTACCATCCAATTTTCAGCCTCTAGAATGATGTTCTCAACAATCTCTTTTGTTCTAACTTTTGTCTCTTGTGAATCGCTAGGGGGATTTAACCCCGACCTCTCACTAATGGAGGTCTACTAGTTCGTCCACGATCTAGGACTACCGGAGATAAAGGTGGTCTACCTCTTCACCGTCCTATAGCAGATGTTGCTCTAATCTGAGCCATCAGCAATAACACCATAGCTATATAAAGGCCACACTATAACAATATGTATACAAAGGTAATACACAAGTCCAGAAATATACACATAGTCTAGTGTATATATATATATATATATATATATATATATATATATATATATATATATATATATATATAACTAAACTGTTGAGATCGGAAGGAGTGATAACTTCCCTTACATTCTATCCCAAATCGACTATGAACAGGGTTTAAAACCAAAATTGCTTTTGAAAACTTATACCCCTTTCGGGTTTTGTTAATTTTATCTATTCGGCCTTCATCGCAAATTGCAAGTGCCATTGTAGTCAACCTAAGGTTCTGATACCATATATGTAACACCCCAAATCCGTAGGACTCGGAGTGCTACTAGGTTAGGGCCTCACAATGGGTCCTGGCCTTAGCTTGATAACAACTTTACTAGATCTTACAACAAGGCAGAAATAAATATAAAACATCCTTTATAATACATAAAATGTCAAGTGTCATAACGTATACAAAACCCCCACAACCGAGTACAAAACATCGACAACAAATACATAACCATACCAAAAGCCCACAACACCTAATGTACGGAAGTCCTCGGCTGATCACTCCTCCGGATCACTATGTAGTCCTCCTAACCTACAAAGCATCTACAACACGGTATGAACCCGTCAGCTAACAATTCATATATAAGATAATGCATAAGCACATACACACAATAAAATAAAGGTAAACACCAAGCATGCTATCACTTTTTACCCGTTTAATTATCTTTACAACATCGTACACTCACATCATGTATATCTACATATGTGACACGAGAAGTATATCATTCTCGCCTCTAGGTCCAATAGCCAGCCGGAGTTGTGTCAGGCACACATTCCTGTTGGTCATGTGTAATGGGGAAGCAACGTACCCTGCCCGTATTCCAGGTCTGGCCTGCCCTCAAAGAACCTCTCAGACTCCTTACAGGATGAAAGAGAAAGGTTATCACTGCCACTGCAAGAAGGCTAATCATACGTCGGTAATAATCAACATCGCATGTTATAAAGCATATGACAATCACCGCTCATGCATACATCCAATATAGGAATGCATCTAAGTAAGTCCTACGGACTTACCTGAATCCAGATATCCACAACAATCGATCAACCTCGAATTCCCATAGGAATAATCACCACGCTTGATAAACAAGGCATAAACATCAATCATCTGAAGACATGCTAGAAGACTCTACTTCTAGCCTCACATATCCTCAAAGGTCATAACTATCAATCCATAAACTCAGCATCTCACAATTCCTCAAACCTCTCAAGGTATCATCTAATTAACATTCCTGAATCTCAATTCTAATCCTAATTTAATTAATTAACTTTTAATTAATTAACTTTCACTAGAATAACGTTTTGTCTGCATGCAATTTCTGAACCCACTTGTCATTAGATTTCATCAAACAAACAACCCATAATCATTAGAATAATATAACGAGCACAATGGAATTACCAATTATCCATTTTGACAAGCCTAGGGTCAATTTAGGCCAAATCGCAAAACAGAAAACGAACAGAATCATAACTTATTCGTTACTAACCCGATTGATGATTCCAAAGAAGATTCTTAATCACAACGACGCAGGCCACACGCGGACACTATCAAATTCACTGAAATCTGAGCGATGGAACCGGCCCAGTAGCATATATGCTCGACCAGATCTTCTCTTGCTCGGAGACGCATAAACTCGGTACCAAAATGAAGAGAATGAAGAGAGGAATCCAAAAACTCAAACGGATTTGAAATCGGATTAGAAACGTAGAGTACATCTGAGTTTGAAGGTTGAGAGAAATCAGATCTTTTAAAAGAAAACGTTAAAGGAAATGAATTAATAAACAATTTTCCGCTACTTTTAGCGAAGACGATAATTATCCTTTAGCGAAGTCGATAATTATCCTTTCACTGATCCAAAGGAGGGTTGAACCCCCTTCTCCAAACTTCTCAAAATTGGAATAATAAATCTGCAATATTGTAGGGATAATTATTCCGGAACTGCCTCGGAAAGTGTGTATTCCTAAGCCGTCATTCTTAGCCGTTAAGAAACGAAATAGCGACTCTTTTGGCCGTTTTTCCTTTCCATGTTATTTCATATCTAGGACATGTCCGATGTACTGATCATTTCTCTCAACTGCATTTATATTAATTGAAGCTCCCAAATGCTCCAAATAACACCGGAGGGTAAAAATAATTACCCGGGGGAAAAGGTGAAAAAATTCCCCATAAGTCAAAAGTTACGCTAGGAACATAACGGTGGAAGTCATACCCATCAGTTACGCCGGAGGGTAAAAATAATTACTATCGATGATTAAGTTGATCAACATTAATCGTCATTAATTTGGATTAAAAAATTCTAGCTCTTACATGAGCCATGCACCAACTCATGGTCAAACATGATCTAAGATGGGCTGGACCAAAATCTCGGTCCATGGCTATAAATATTGACCGAGATTGTCCAAGAGCCATCCGAGATTCTTGTGTTGAAGATACCCGACACTTGGCACACATCTCCTACTTCCGACCCTTGCTTTTCCTTGGTTGAGTGAGGGGTTGTATGTGTAGCATGTGACCTTTTGTAGGGGGTTAACCATTGTAGGATACCATCTATTGTGTGTGGATACAAAGGAGAAGGAAGAAACACTCTCATTGTAGGAAGAAGAAGACACCATTCCATAGATCTAGAGTTAGTTTTGAGAGACTTTGAGTGAGAAAACTTGTAAAAGCTTATTGGATTTGTTTTGAGCTACTCTTGGAGAATTGTAAGGTTTATTTTGAATTGATTATTCAGCTAATTTCTTGCTTTCATTTGCTTCTACGTTACATTATTTAGATATGGGATGCATGTGAGTTGTTATTGTGATGTTTGATCTTGAAATGAATGTTGTTGGATAAGTAATTGTGATTCTAGGGTGATGGATAGAAGGTTATTGCATGGATGATGATAGAATAGACTTGAATGTACATTAGGATGGCTTGCATGCTCGAACCCTAGCTTAGTTTAAGATCTCGGCCTGTTATTCATACATCTCGGCCGAGATTCCCTATGATCCACCCGAGATTCTCGTTTTGTCGTTTTTATGTTGATGTATTTGCATGTTAGGATGTTTGAGTGTTGAAATCCTAGTGTTTGTTGAGCTTAATCTTTCTTAGGGTGACCTATGTTAGTAAACTAAGTACGGAATGAGACTTACCTAGTAATTCCCGCTATTAGGTATAGGAGATATATGATGAATTCTAGGTAGTAGTGAGCCTCAAAAGCTGCTATTAGATTAAGTGTGCTAGGATTGTTGCTTAAGACTTACCTTTTCCGAGACTTATCCAGTAAGGAGAGGTTTGACCTTTAGGTAGTGATCCGGTTTGTGTAGAATTTTCAGCCTTAGACTTACCCGGTAATAAGACTTTGGTTTGAGACTAGTGAACATGAGACTTACCCAGTGATTGTTCCCATTAGTGAAACACCCTTTCCCAACATAACGCAACGTGTCCTTTGATGGAAGCTTGGGTTCATGCCATAACCGGAAATCCTAATCTCTAGAATCCACTTTTATTACTTCTATTAAATATCTCGTATTTGTGTTCTTGTTTGATTGATAATCTTGCATGATTGTGATCTTTAATTGATCAACATAAAACCTCACCAAAAACATTATGATTTTCATTTCTTTATTCCTATTTCTTTTCTTAGTCTAGACTCGTACTATCCATGATCATAGCATGATTCAATTTAACCTCAGTCTTTGTGTTCAACCTCGAATGCTTTCCTTTCTATGAAATGAACCATACATTGTGGGTTCGCTATGAGTCTAGGAGAATAGATCGAGTATAAATTTAAGGTTTTTGTGTGGTACATTTCTAGCGTAAGAACCTCCAAGTTTGATGACATGGCGAGCGACATTACAAACATTCAGGAAAACTTGCGCCGGATAGATGCGCGACATTCCGTATTAGGCGGGATATGGGCGGACCATTATCATCATATTTTTGGAGCACCCTATGATCCGAGATCTCCACGCTACCCACCACCGCCGCCACCGCAATTGTGATCCACCAGATCATTTGCCATTTTACATTATGAGTATGTTTCTCCATTCTGTACTTATTTCTTCACATCGGGGACAATGTGAGTTCTAAGTATGGGGTGGAAATACTTGCATTATTAACCTCGTTCTATTAAACATTACATGGTTTGTAATTTACTTTTTTATGCTTTCTTTTTGAAATTATTAAGGAAAATCGATTTCTTTTCTTTCTTCATCTTCATCATGTTGTTGCACCTCTTGATATACACACATATATATATATATATATATATATATATATATATATATATATATATATATATAATTACCTTCCTATACCTATCCGGAAATTAGGAAGCATGCTAGTGTGTTGGTGTGAAAAAGCAAAGTGTTGCTGAAGTTGAGAAAAGTGAAGTGTGGTGTGTAGAAAATAGGTTTGGGGACGCTGATCATGATGATGAGTAACTCATTACAATTCACATATCCGGATGTTTCTATCTTGCCAAAGTCTGATTAATCGATAGTCCTAACGGGTCTTGGTATTTGCATCCGGTGTGAGGCACCTCGATATAATTCTAAGGCTTGTTGGTTAGCAAGGTTTCAGATTTTGTGCACCTATGCCATGTTCTCAAGTGAAAAAAAGAAGTGATGTGTATAAATGCTTATTTTTGGTGGATGTTATGAGTTATTGTTGTTGTTGTTGTGGAGTTATTTTCCTTTTCCCTGGATTTTCACTACATATCCTAAAATGCATCCCACCCATGACACGTTTCTTGGCCCTTTCTTGTGAAAGTCCTTAAGACCGTCTAGCACATGTGATTTGGCTTGGTGGTTTAATTTGATTCTTCATGATTGATTTTGATAATGGGACCTTGCTATGCATGTTATGACTTTCCGATGTAAAGTGTGATTATCCTTTCCATGCTTATATTTCTCTTTGACTTATGATGATCTATCTTTAGCTATGAAGCTTGACTTTGAGAGTGATCTATGAATAGAAGCATAATGCAAATATATTTTTGTTTTCCTT
Source organism: Fagopyrum homotropicum (assembly GCA_033239125.1). Taxonomy (NCBI): domain Eukaryota; kingdom Viridiplantae; phylum Streptophyta; class Magnoliopsida; order Caryophyllales; family Polygonaceae; genus Fagopyrum; species Fagopyrum homotropicum. The sequence goes on along the minus strand of BSWB01000003.1, from coordinate 87,037,704 downwards.
GTTTTTTGCATTATGCATAATCCATGCCATCTTCTATCTTAAGTTTCAACCTTGCTTGGGGACAAGCAAGAGGCAAGTAAAGGGTATTTTGATGACATGAATTATGACCTTACTATAGACATGCATATAGGTGGTTTTTCCCTTTGTTTTACTTCCACAGACGTGAATCCATATCATTTGAGCTCATATTTGCATACTTAGCTAGAAAAGATGTCTACACGGATTCTTGTTGCATTTGTAGGTAAATTGGCAGATTTTAGTAAAAAAGAGAACATTGGAGGAGAAGTTTCAAGGTCGATCACACTGGAGCATTCAGGAGCATAAAAAGAAGCTAGGATATCATCAAAAGATGAGAGAAAAAAGAAAAGAAGACACGTTATAGATTATAAATCTCGGCTTGACTTGTGAAGAATCTCGGCCGAGATTAATATCATGTTCATCCGAGATTTTTGTAAAAATAGTACATGGCCCAAGTTTCAAAACCCTAGATTTTCTTATAAGATAGGATGGATGCAGAAATCAAAGAGGACATCACCCACAACGCTCGTACGGCAGAATACGGCTCTTGGAAGTGAAGGATTGATAGCAACAACACATTGAGAGATAGAAGAGGATTCTTGAAGAAACGTTTGGTTCTTGATTTCTTTGCTTTTAGATACATGATTGGATTTTTTTTTATTGCATTTGATATAGTTTTGGATATTGAAGACATCTAGTTGAGTTATTCAATCTTTTCTTTTAGTTTTATTGTTTATGAGTTTCTTGATCTCTTTTATCTTTCTTGATTTGAATATGTGTGTTGTTGGCTAAACCCTTGTGATTCTAGGGTGATTGGTTGATGATTGGGTATAGATGATGATAGACTGAGCCTTTAATTTTAGATCGGACCTTGAAAGTTGGTTTAACCTTCGAGTTGGTGAATCTCGGTGTGTTCTTTAGGAATCTCGGCCGAAATTTTCCCTAGAACAACCCGAGATTTCTTTTGTTGATTTGTTTATGTTATATCTTTACGCTTAGGCTATAGGTTGCCCAAATCCTAGCCTTGTTGAGCCTTTCAACCTTACATCTAAGCTTGGGAAGAGACTTACCCGATGATTCCCTTTTGTGGTTACTAAAGATGACGAGTTCTAGGTAATAAATGATTCAAAACCCTTTATTAGGTTTTAGTATGCCTTCATCTTGCATCAGTGAGCGTTACGTGAGACTTACCCAGTAAAGTTTAGTTCTTGATCCTTAGGTTGAGTTGTTGGTTTGGATTATAACTCCTTTCCTTTGGTCCTTGACACTTACCCGGTGATAGGAGCTTTGGTTTGGGATAGTGAATAGTGAGACCTCCCCCATGATTTTTTCCACCTTAGAAACACATTTCCTTAGCAATCCCAGCTTTGTCGAAGTTTTTATAAATCTTGAATTGAAAACCACAATTGGATATTTTGATCTCTAGAATTTGCAATTTTCCCGATTATCATACTATTAATCGTATTTGCTTATCGTCTCTTTCATTCTTTAGTATTAGCATTGATCTGTTCTATCATTGATTTGTCACCTATTGTTTTCACCATAGTCCCTGTGATCGATCTTGGAATATTTGATTTTACTGCGATTGATACTTACATTGCGGGTTCGCTATATTGTTAAGGCTTTTATTACAAGTATAAATTTAAGACTTTATCGTTCATAGTCACACACGTCTGAGATCAAACACCAATGTCCAAGAAAGTTGATAAGGGAAAGCAAATGATGGTCTAGGAAGATCCTAATCCAGATGGGGAGGACAAAGGAAAAGAGAAAGAAACAGCTTATGTGTCTCCGCCAGCGTACAATTCAACACTTTCATTCCTGCAATCTCGTGCTAGAGCCCACTTGAACAAGCACTTCGGTAAGTTCCTTGAACTAATGAGTAAATTATATATTAACATTCGGTTCATGGATGCAATAGTAGGTATGCCGGCCTATGGAAAGTGCTTAAAGGAGAGCCTCTCTAACAAGAGATTGCTAGAAGAGTATGGAGAAGCAAGGAAGACTAGGAGATCCTCCGAACTCATTCAAATCATGAAGGAAGATATGCCCCCCAATCTAAAGGATCCGGGATCATTTTGTGTTCCCACATGAGTTGGAGAAGTCAATTATGAAGCCTTATGCGACCTTGGAGCTAGTGTAGGCATCATAAATGATCGAGGGTTAAAGTAGCAGTTTCCCGATCTAGATTGAAAGTCCTCAAATCGACAATAAAATGGAAATCTCGGCCAAGATTTAATGAAGAACAGTCCGAAATTGATGTAAACTCAGAATGCAGAATTACGAATGTTATGGAAAGATAAGAAGATGATAAATGATAAATATAGGAAGATATGACTATGTTAAGACTTGCAAAGAACCTTGAACTCAATTGGATCAACACCTTTACAAAGAATTACCTTTCACCCTTTCTTCTTTAGCCTTACACAAGCCTTCTAGATAAGACAAGCACAAAGAAGGACCAATTTGACCTGTAGCACTAACCTTCAATAAGATTAACACACACAAGAACAACCTAGCAAAGACTCACAACTTTTCAATAAAAAACTCTCCTTTCGATTGAATAGAAATGATAATATGTAAACCCCCATGAGCGAAGTCACAAGTATCTCATAATAATGTGGAATTTAATAATCACAGTTAAGCTATCTAACAATCTCCCCTCTAGGGCTGTTTATAAGGGAGATCAACTATGAAAACTAGGAAAGATATATTTTTAAAGATAATCTTTGGAAAGATATCTCTAAAAGATATAAAAATAATAATCCCAAAAATAGGATAGAAAACTAACAATTTCCTTAAGATAGTTTGAGGCCTTTAGGGAAATAAAATATAAAAAATAACTGCCAAATTTACAAGATCTTTGGTTGGATCTTCTAGCAGGCATCAAAGATGAAAATTCGGGTGGAAATCTCGGCCGATTTTCCTAAGTGTTGGCCGAGATTCTTCATCTCCAACTCTCCTTGATCTTCCTTGATGATGTCTCCTCTCGGATCCTTTTAGTCCTTGATCTAGTGATTGGTCCTTATATGGTTGATGTCGAGGATGGTCCCACACTCCCTTTCTTGAAAAGGATTCGTCCCGGAATCTCCATCTTGATCATTACTAGTCACATCGGAACTCAAGTCTTGTGATGGTTGGGACTGTAGTATCCCTTTTCCTAGAGGATCCCTGGAGATTTATAAAACTTGTGCCTTGATTACGAGTCGTGCAACACTCAACAGTAAGGAATCTCGGTCATCAAACATAAATCTCGGGCGAGATTTAGCTTCAAGAATGGCTGAAATATCTACGAAGTATCCGTAAGCCGTTGTTGATGATGCTAACTGAGAGTGGACTGCAATTTCATCCTCTTCAAGTGGGGAATCCTTAAGATCTCTAGGATCAAGCAACAGTGTCATGCTCTTTTGATCTCCTTTGTCCTCTACTAACTTTCTTGCTATAAAATTTACTCGCTTCTTGAAAGACAACGGTATAAGATCAAAAGAAGTTAAGGAAAATAACTTAACCGCATAGTTATTAAATGGAAAGATAGAGAAGAGTGATAAATCCTAACTTTCTTAAGCACACACAACTCAATGAATTCACTCAAAGACATGAATGATATAGCCTGAAAATTCATAGGATTGTGCTCAATCTGTAGTGGTTCTTGGTCAATCAAAAGAGCTCTTGTAGTTGATGCATTAGTGGCTGTAGTGGATCGATTTCCTAAAAATCTCGGGTGAATTACAAGAATTTCGGCTGATTTTTCTTCAAGAATAGGCCGACATTCTTCACTGAATATCCTTCGACCACTTCTTTGCCTAATGCTCATTCCATGCCTTCTTTCTTTTGCTTCTAATATATCTCAATCATCTATAAAGGAGTCATAGACTTTAGTTTTATCTTTTTACCATTGAATGTGAACATGTACTTGTTGGTATGACCATCATGCTCCACTTTCCAATCATATTGCCATGGGCGCCCTAGCAAAATATGGCAAGCCTGCATAGGTACAACATCACACAAAAAGTAGGATGTTCCAATTTAGTAACCACAATCATTCATCCATGATAGTTTGTAGGGTCTAGGATGATAAAAAGTAGGAAGTTGCAATTTAGTAACCATCTCAACACTAACAATATTACAACAACTACCTCCATGATCATATTACACATATTTCCCTTAATTAGACATCTAGTATGAACGAGATTTTTTCATTGCGTAATTTCACAAAGAGAAAAATTAACATGCAAGGTTCTTCTAGCAATCAAATATTCTCCATGCTCAAATTCACAACTCTCATCACTTTCACTAGACCTTATATGGTCTTCTTCACATTCATAATCCTCTTGTTGATTATGAATACAACCTTGTTATTAGAACAATCCCTTTGTTATAATGACATCTACCTTGACATTTAAAGCAAACAATGTCTCTAGAATGTAAGTAGAGTTAGAAGTGCTCCCTTTAGATCCCTTGAAGGCTCGTTCAAAGGTTTAGACTATGGGGGATTAGATGATGAAGCTCTCAACACTCCTTCTTTGTCGTTCCTACTTCGAGGCTCTCTTTGGGAGAAATCTCGGTCAAAATCTCGGCAGGAATTTTCTTGTTTGGCCCGAGATTTGTTCTGGTGCCATGAGTTCATCTCTTGGTTCCGTCCTTGGAGCTTCTATTCCACCTTAATAGTCAAATACAATAAGTTAGTCATATTATCATAAGCATATAGATCAATTTCATTAGCTAATGATGGATGCAAAATTTTTAAAAATAAAGCCATAATAGACTTCTCATCCTCTTGGACATTGGCCTTAATCATCACAATTTGCATGATTGTGTAGGCTTCTTCTACGTTGTGGGTGCCTTGCTTGAAGTTCTCCAACCTTTTCCTTGCTTCCCTAGCATAGTATGGAGGTATGAATCTTGCTCTCATCAATGCCTTCATGTGTTCCCAAGTGTGGATCTCCGGCTCTAATGTCCGTCTCCTTTCTTTGAGGAGGTGATCCCACCAAACTAGGGCATATCCTTGGAATTCAAAAAAGCAGCAACCTAGACCTTCCTTTGATCACTAAAAGTATGGCAAGACCAAATTTGATCAATTTTAGTCTCCCATTCCATTAAACGTCCGGATCTAGTTTGCCCTCAAAACTCGGAATATTGACCTTCACTTTGTCAATTTCATCGTTGTCTTGGTAAGGTCTATAAGGTTCCAAGTTTTGACCTCTCCTAGGACGAGGATTGCGCCTAGGGTAACCTCTCCACCTATCGTCATCATTCTCCAACTCCATGTCCTAAAACTCATAAATAACATGTACAATGTTAGGTGCATGGAAATTTGGATTCGGATGATGCGTACCAAACCCTTGAGGGTGTCTTGGATCTTGGGTTGGAGGTATGGGAGGGTTTCGTGAGCTTTTGCCCATTCTAAAGGAGAATCCCGGATGAAATCTTGTGTTGGGGCTGAGATTTTGGGCCAAAATTTTCTCTTTGGGACGAGTTTTTAGCCGGTCCATCCGTTCAGCTATCCATGAGACCATCTTCATGAGTTAGTAAAATTAGTCATTGGTCTTGGGATTAGTTAGGTACCCCCGTAGTGACCATTGTGAGCTTTTATACATCCTACACAAACATACAAAGTAACAACAAACGCGTGAAGTTAGTGAAAATGAGGGTTTCTTACTTGTTTTCTCTCGCACTCACACTTTGTTGTGTTATCGCAAGCTGGTTTGACGTAATTGTCTTGGATGGATTAAAGCTTATTTACTAATCAATGCACTAGCTTCCACTAGAACTTCCTTCGATGCCTCAAGTAGTCAACTTGTGTACAGAAGAAAGGTTCTTGTGTAGGAAGATAGTGAAAGGATTCCTGTTGTAGGTCTCTTGACACAATTTTTCAAGATAGAAAGAATATTGCAATTATGACAGAACTAGTATGATAGAAAGTATAGATACCAACTATCACGACCAAAGAATTGACTCAATGTGTTTACAATAGAAAGAGGCTAGAAAAGTCACACAACAGATCAAGAAGAGAAAAACAACGGACTTGCGAAGTTAGAAAGAGAGATAGCCGAAATTGGTTTTTGGTATGGCTAGGACTCTTAAGTATTTCAAGGTTGTTGCAAAAACTCTTTCTTTGTAGGACTCTTGCATAGGGTGCACTTGGATTCTTCAAACTATGCCTCAAAAGGTTTTTGAAAATTGACAACATTAGCAAAACTTGGGTGGAATTTCAGCCGATTTTCCTGAGGGTGGGCCAAAATTTGTTGAAAAATCGACTCTTTGATTCCACGTTCAATAATCTCCTTCGGGTTGCTACTCATTGGCTACCTTGTGGTCTTTAGTTGCTGGAGAAATGTTCATAACGTTGTTTTGACAAGGATAGGTAAGATCTTAATTACTAGTAAAGATCTTAACGTTAAGCACAACTTTGTTCGCACTTTCCGTAGGATTGAGTGAGGTTATCAAGGTCGACGGTTGGCTTGTTTTTGGCTGTGGCGTTTCTCTCTTCCAACTTGCACAAGTCAACACACATTAATCTCAAATAATCTCGCAAAGACATCGAACAAGAAAAGACTCAACTTTTATATGACTAAAAAAAGACTCAAATAAAAAAAACCTTTGGTGGATGTACGGACTTCAATCAGTTAGCTTTGATGCCACTTTGATGCGGGGTTAAAGCCACATTTTTCCGATCTAGATTGAAAGTCCTCAAATCAACAACAAAATGGAAATCTCAGATGAATCAAGGAAATCTTGGCCGAGATTTAATGAAGAGCAATACGAAATTTATGAAAACTCAGAATGTGAAATTACGAATGTTATGGAAAGATAAGAAGATGATAATATGGAATGATAAATGATAAACATAGGAAGAGAGGACTATGTTAAGACTTGGAAAGAACCTTGAACTCAATTGGATCAAAACCCTTAACAAAAGAATTATCTTTCACCCTTCCTTCTTTAACCTTACACAAGCCTTCTAGATAAGACAAACACAAGGAGGGACCAGTTTCACTTGTAACACCAACCTTCAAAAAGATTAACACATACAAGAACAACCTAGCAAAGACTCACAACTTTTCAATCAAAAACTCTCCTTTTGATTGAATAGAAATGATAAAATGCAAACCCCCGTGAGCAAAGTGACAAGTATCTCACAATAATGTGGAAATCAATAATCACAACTAAGCTATCTAAAAATCTCCCCCTCTAAGGTTATTTTAAGGGAGATTAACTATGAAAACTAGGAAATATATCTTTTTATAGATAATCTTAGGAAAACTAATAATTTCCTTAAGATAGTTTGAGAGCTTTAAAAAAATAAAATATATAAGATAATTGCCAATTTTACAAGATCTTTGACCAGATCTTCTAGCACGCGTCAGAGATGAAATATCGGGTGGAACCTCAACAAATTTTCCTGAGTGTTGGCCGAGATTCTTCATCTCCAACTCTCCTTGATCTTCCTTGATGATGTCTCCTCTCGGATCCTTTTAGTCCTTGATTTAGTGGTTGGTCCTTGTATGATTGATTTCGATGATGATCCACATCAATACCGCTTGCACTATGTGAGAAGGTTGGACTTGGAGAGCCTAAACCGGTGAACATGACTCTCTACATGGCTGATAAGTCAATAACACAACCGGTAGGAATCCTAGAAGACATTCCCGTGCAATTTGAGAAGTTCTATGTGCCTATTGACTTTGTGGTATTGGAAATTCTGGCAGAGTACCCTATACTAATCATCCTTGGAAGACCATTCCTTGCAACTTCAGGATGTAAGTTAGATTACAAGAATGTCACACTCTCCTTCAACTTTGGTGAGGAAAATATTTATTTCAAGCTTTCCGCTATGGTTAAGGAGCCAACTTTTGGAGAAGATATATTCAATATCTACAATGAGGAAGAGTCAAGGGAAGTACTTAGCTCGATTTTAATCAAAGATCCACTTGAAAAGGTGATAAGTATGAGTATTATGAAAGAAAGGATTTGGGAGGAGTACAATGTTGAATCCAATCCTTAAAAGCCTTGGAAGAAGACCCCAAGGTTGAGTTTGATATGCTAAAGGAAGGTACGAGTGATTCTAAAAATCTAGGCCAAAACCGCAGTTCAGATTTTAATTAAAAAATTAATTCATTTATGGTTTTCAAAGTCGAATACTCCCGCGACAAAAATCTCAATGAAGTTTAGAGGAGGGCCGAGGTTTTTGAAACTTTAGAATCTTGCCCAATGTTGCATGAGATTCTTCAAGGATGCAACAATACTTCTTCCACAACTGTAGAGGACACCCAAGATGCCTCGGAAGATCAAAATTATTCACCAAAAGATCCTCTTATGTTTGAGTTGAAGCCTCTAACTCTTGTTACTACACTTTAATGACACCGTAGTGGCTTAAAGATAGGATAAAGAGGCATAAAAGATTTCTGCTATGCTATTAGAGGAGAGTTACCGTAAACACACAACTTCCACCCTGTTGGCCCAACATTCCTGACTAATGGATGTCTAGATCTTCCCAAAGTTGCTTTCCACTTGCAAAAAAACATTTTTTTAAAGTCGAGTAAGGATAGATTCACTATATTTTTCCTTTCCTGCCCTCGAGTTAGATGCCTTTGAAGTGCCTATGAACTCTCCCTTCCCATCTAAGGTATGTTTTTCTTGGACCTAACTCTACCTATCCTATTATTGTGAGTGATAATCTAAATGATATTGAACTTGGCAAGTTGATGCATGAGTATATATTACATAAGAAAACTCTTAGTTATACTATTGACGATTTAGTTGGATTAAGCCTTCATTATGTATGCATAAGATTTTGATGGAAGATGATCATAAGTGATAAACACGATTTATGACATAGTTTTAGGTAACATTTAGGTAGATTTCTCACTCATTCATGCATGGTTTAGCAGTAGTTCATGACGTTTTGCACTCAATTCATGTATTTTGCCGAGATAGACGTCTACATGGACTTGTGCGTGTTTTATAGGTATTTTGGGAGATTTAGGAGCAAAACGATACGTTTGAGGATCGTTCATCTAGATGACACACCCTCAGACTCATTAGGACACAAGCTAAAGGCTAAGGAAGACTCATGAAGCCTTGCCTACACTTGCCATGCACCAAACCACAACTCAATGATCCAAAGCGAAGTTTCTGCACAGAATCACGGTTCTCTGACACTCCACGGCCGTGGAATCAACCGTGGATTTTTCCAGATTCTTGTGACAGCTGTGCCACGACTCTCATGGCCAACTCATGCAAGTTTGTTATAAAAGTGGTCCTTCATGGGCTGTGAGAGGCAGCTGGAGCTTGGAGCAGCTCATCCATTATCCATTTCTCTCTAACAAAAGTATTCTCTCAACAAAAAGTTTTTCTAGGAAGGAAAGTGTCAAAGAGAAGGAGAAGATTTCCATTGAAGAGGAGAAGAAGAACACACACCATCACCACACTTGATAGTTTTGTAGTGAAGAATTCCGGATTTTATTTCTAAGAGTTGTATGAATCATTGAACCTTCCTTTGGAAGGATTGTGAGTTATTCTAATTCTATTTTCAGCTTGGTTTTGTTTTAGTTCACTTGTCCATCTCTTTCCCTTCATTATCTTGCAATGGATGTTATGATTTTATGTTTGTTTGTTTCGATTTCTATTATGAACGTTGTAGGCTAAATTGATGTGGTTCTAGGGTAAGGAAAGGATGGTTATGGCTAGGGTTATGATAGGACGGACTTAGATTTACCTTTGGATGACTTGTGTTTATGAACGTAGCTGCTGTTAGAAATCACGGGTAGTTCTTGTCTGACCACGGCCGTGGTTTAGGTAGAACAAACCGTGATTTTCCCTGGTTCGAAGGATCTTGCCTTAGATCTATAAAATGTTGAAATCCTAAGTGTGTGTTGAGTCTAACCTACCCTAGGGTAACCTAGTGTAGTAACTAAGTGTTAGGAGAGACTTACCCGGTAATCCTTGCTCTTAGATTCTAAAGATAACAAACCTTAGGTAGTGGTGAGCCTAATAAGCCGTCATTGGATTAGATGTGCTAGGATAGTTGTTTAGGACTTTCCTTTCCAAGACTTACCCGGTAAAGATAGGTTAAACCCCTAATTAACAATCCGGTATGTGTAGAATTCCTATCCTTAGGTTCTTAGAGACTTACCCGGTAATAAGACCTTAGGAGTGGACTAGTTGGATCATGAGACCTACCCGGTAATTGATCCCAATTTAGAAACACTTAATCCCAACATATCATAGTTAATCCAAGGAATGAATAGATAACTTGAGTCCTATGCCATAACCGGAACTTCCAACCCCTAGAATCCGTCTTTTCTTTCTTTGATCATTGTCTTGTTTAGCTTGTTTATTTTTGTTGATTCTTAGTTTAGTTTGATTGTTTACTTTGCATGAATTGTGATCTTTGATTGATCACCAAAAACCAACCAAAAACATTTGAGATTTTCTTTTCTTTATTTCCTTCCTTTCTTTCAACCTAGATCTTTACTAAATTCAATCACAATTCGAATCAATTTCACCTTAGTCTTTGTGTTCGACCTCGGAATACTAACCCTTCTACAAACGTCCCGTACACTGCGGGTTTCGCTAGGTAGTTAGGAATTAGTTCGAGTTATAAATTTAAAACCCATTTGCGCATCACGATCTTAGCGTAACAAGTTTTTGGCGCCGTTGCCGGGGACTAGGTCTAGATGGAGTCTATTTTGTGATTGATTATTAGTGTAGATCTTTCTTGTTGCTTTTGATCTCTTTTTGGTTTGTGTCTTTGCCTTTCAGGACATCTATTACTCTTTAGGTGTATGCGAAGATCTCGTGGCAAGGATTTAGCTCCATTCGATCCCGAACCGGAGAAAACCCTTCGATCTAGATCCAAGAATATCCGAAAAGAGAAAGAGATGGCCGGTAGAAATCTCCAAACTGAGTTGGATGAAGCCTTAGAGCAAATAAGGCTAAGAGATGAGCTCTTGGAGGAAGAAAGAAGACTTGCCAATGAGAGGCAAGAGGAAACTAGGAGGGAGATTGAGGAGATTAGGCAAGCTCTTGTTCAAGGAGAGCTTAATCGCCGACAACCTCCACCTCCTCCACCACAACCGCAGCCGGCGGCTAATATTAGGGTTGCACCCATTGCCATTGAAGAGCCACAAACCCTAGGGAGACGTATGGATCCGGCACAAAGAGCACACCGTCCGGGTGTGAACTTAGGAGATCCCGCAGCCCACAACTATGAGCTCCGCCCTCAAGTTCTACAAATGATCCGGCATAATCCATTTGGAGGGATGGAAGGAGAGTCTCCTCATCAACATTTGATGAATTATGAGATCTTGATGGAGACTCTTAGACCGCCAAGATTGGAGAGCAACAACCATAAGCTAAGGGCTTTCTCCTTCTCTCTTAAGGATAAGGCCTTAGCTTGGTATCAATCTATTCCACAAGGGCGAGTTGGTACTTGGGAGGAGATGACAACCGAGTTTTTGACTAAGTGCTTCCCACCTTCCAAGACTACCGAATTAAGGGGGAAGATCAATGCCTTCGTGATGAAGGATAGAGAGAGTTTATTCAAGTCTTGGGAGAGGTTCAAAGATCTTCTCCTTGATTGTCCACACCATGGCATACCGAAAATTGAGCTATTGGAGATCTACTTCAAAGGACTTGATGAAGATAGCCAATTCAAGCTCCAATCTCTTTCCGGTGGGACATTTATGGAGAAACATGTAGATGAAGCTTCGGAGTTTGTGGAGAAGCAAGCTCTAGTGATTGAGAAATACTCCCATAGGAAGAGTGAAGGAAGAAAGGCGGGAGCATATGAGGTGAGTGAAGTCACCATGAGCAATTTTAAGCTTGACGCCATCAACAACGAGTTGAAGTCCTTGAGGGAGTTGTGTACTACAACTTTGAAGAACCAAGCAACTCCTCAAGTGCTTCCACAAGCCAACTTGTCTTCCAAGGAGGAGGATGTGAATTATATGGGAAGGGCCAACTTCAACAATTACCAAGGCCCAAGGAGTTTTAACAACAACCGGCAATTCAACAATTACCGGCCCAACCACAACCATCCCGGATTTTCTTACTCTAACCCGGATGGAGCCTTGAACCCTTCCTCCTCCACAAGCACAACACCACCATCAAGAGCTTCACAAGAACCTCCACCCGGATTTACTCAACCTCCAAAGGATAGAACCGAAATAATGTTTGGGCAATTGCTTGGAAGGTTGAGTGGTCTTGAGAGCACGGTGACTTCAATCTCTAAAGCTCAAAAGTTTTTGGAAGCACAAGTGTTCCAAAAAGCGGGTGAAGCCCATAGAGACCCGGGAAAGCTTCCCGGAAGGACCGAAGACAACCCAAGAGGCCAAGTGTTGGCTATCACAACAAGGAGTGGGTTGAGTATGAAAGATCCTTTGCCCAAGGACAATGCTAAGGGAAAACAAGTAGTGGTAGAAGAGGGAAGGTTGCAAGAAGATGGAGGCAAGAGGAAGGATGTAGAGCCAACCTATGTGGCACCGCCTCCATACAAGCCACTACTACCGTTCCCACAATCAAGAGCAAGAGCTCGTTTGGACAATCACTTTGGTAAGTTCCTTGAACTAATGTCCAAATTACATATTAACATTCCGTTCATGGATGCCATTTTAGGAATGCCGGCATATGGCAAATTTTTGAAGGAAATACTCTCCAACAAAAGGAAATTGGAGGAGTATGGGGAGATAAGAATGACCAAGCGATCCTCGGAATTTATCCAAACAATGAAGGAGGAGATGCCTCCCAAGCTAAGAGATCCGGGCTCTTTTTGTGTCCCAATTGGAGTGGGAGATGTGAAGTACGAAGCCCTTTGTGATCTTGGAGCGAGTGTAAGCATCATACCGCTTGCACTTTGCAACAAGGTTGGACTAGGAGAGCCGAAACCGGTCAAGATGACCCTCTATATGGCGGATCGTTCTATCACTCATCCGGTTGGGATCCTAGAAGACATCCGGGTGCAACTAGGAGGATTCTATGTGCCAATCGATTTTGTAGTCTTGGACATTCCGGCGGATTATCCGGTTCCCATCATCTTAGGAAGACCCTTCCTAGCCACCTCCGGATGCCTAGTGGATTGCAAGAATGGAACTCTCTCCTTCAACATTGGAGAAGAGAACGTCAAGTTCAAGTTATCCACAATGACGAAAGGGCCAGCCCTTGATGAGGATCTCTTGAACATAGTCGAGCAAGAGGAATCTAGGGAAATTGTGAGCTCGATCTTGATCACGGATCCCTTGGAGAAGGTTCTTACCTTAAGTATGATGGAGGAAGGTGTTGAGGAGGCCTGCAATGAAGAGATCAAGGCCTTGGAAGCATTGGAAGAGGAGCCAAGAGTTGGATTTGAAAGCCACGAAGAGGTGCTGAACAGCTGCAGGTTCCACGGTCGAAATTTAAGTTCCACGGCCGTCAAACTTTCTGGACAACTCCGGGAAGCAAGCTTAGCAAGAACCACGGCCGTGGAAGTTGAGCAATCCGTGATTCTAGCTGTGGTTTTCCCTGAACCAGTCCCTGATGATGGTCAAGCTTTTAGGAGCCATGAGGAGTCTTCATTTGCTTTGGATTAATCTCATCCAACTTTATTTGGACCATCTTCAACCGATAAAGGTCCTCCTCAACTTGAACTCAAACCCCTCCACTCTCATTTAAAGTATGCATTTCTTGGTGAAAACTCTACATATCCTGTGATTGTTAATGCATGCTTGAGTGATGATGAACTTGCTAAATTGTTGCATGAACTGAGATTGCATAGGAAAGCCATTGGCTATACTATTGATGATTTGGTTGGCATCAAGCCTTCTTTGTGCATGCATAAGATAATGATGGAAGATAACCACAAACCCTCTATTGAACATCAAAGGAGATTGAATCCTATAATGAAAGAGGTAGTCAAAAAGGAAATCATTAAGTTGCTAGATGCGGGAATTATCTACCCTATCTCGGATAGTAAGTGGGTTAGTCCCGTTCATGTAGTTCCTAAGAAGGGTGGGATGACCGTAGTAACTAATGAGAACAATGAACTAATTCCGACTAGGACGGTTACAGGGTGGAGAATGTGCATTGATTATAGGAAGTTGAACATGGCCTCTAGGAAAGATCACTTCCCTCTCCCCTTCATTGACCAAATGCTAGAAAGGTTAGCTCAACACTCTCATTTTTGCTATCTAGATGGCTATAGTGGATTCTTCCAAATCCCTATTCACCCCGATGACCAAGAGAAAACGACCTTTACATGTCCATGGGGTACTTTTGCATATAGGAGAATGCCATTTGGGTTGTGTAATGCACCCGCCACCTTCCAAAGGTGTATGATGGCTATCTTTTCGGAATACATAGAAAATATCATGGAAGTGTTTATGGATGATTTCTCTGTTTATGGTTCTTCCTTTGATAATTGCTTGGCTAACTTGTCATTAGTATTGCAAAGATGTGAGGAGACAAATCTTGTCTTGAATTGGGAAAAATGCCACTTCATGGTAAGTGAAGGCATTGTGTTAAGACACTTGGTGTCTAACCGTGGCATTGAGGTTGATAGGGCCAAAATTGAAACGATAGAGAAGTTGCCGCCACCTACCTCGGTGAAGGGGGTAAGGAGTTTCTTAGGGCATGCCGGTTTTTACCGGAGGTTTATTCAAGACTTCTCTAAAATTTCTAAGCCTCTCACTAACCTACTAATGAAGGATGTTGATTTTATCTTTTCCAAGGATTGTCTTGAGGCTTTTTGTAGGTTGAAGAACGCCTTAATCTCCGCACCTATCATGCAACCTCCGGATTGGAGTCTACCATTTGAGATCATGTGCGATGCAGGCGATGTAGCCGTAGGGGCTGTTTTGGGGCAAAGGAAAGAAGGGCGCACTCATGCTATTTATTATGCTAGCAAGACGCTAGATGATGCCCAACTCAATTATGCTACCACCGAGAAGGAGTTGTTGGCGGTGGTGTATGCATTTGAGAAGTTCCGCTCATACCTTGTTGGAGCGAAGGTCATAGTTTATACGGATCATGCTGCGATCCGTTATCTACTTACAAAGAAGGATGCCAAACCAAGGTTGATTCGGTGGATCCTTCTTCTTCAAGAGTTTGATTTGGAAATACGAGATAAGAAGGGATCCGAAAACTTCGTGGCGGATCACCTTAGTAGATTGCCTCCGTTAGAGCTTGGAAGAGATGACATTCCAATTGATGACTCATTCCGAGATGAGCAATTGCAAATGGTGGAGGAATGCTTGTTCCCAGTGTCTAGAGGAAATGAGCCATGGTATGCCGACATTGTGAACTACTTAGTGTGTGAGGAAGTGCCTCCCGGATTGACATATGCACAAAGAAAGCAGTTCTTCAACGATGTGAGGCACGACTATTGGAGTGAGCCACTCTTGTTCAAGAAAGGCCCGGATGGAATGTTTAGAAGATGCATACCGGAAGATGAAGTAGAGAGTGTGATCCGGCATTGTCACTCCTTACCATGTGGAGGCCATGCTAGCTCACACAAGACGTGTGCAAAGGTATTGCAATCCGGTTTTTATTGGCCTAACTTGTTTAAAGATGTGCAAGGTTTTGTAGGGGCATGTGATGCTTGCCAAAGGAGGGGCAACATCTCAAGGAGGAATGAGATGCCCTTGAACAACATCCAAGAAGTCGAAATATTTGATGTGTGGGGTGTGGACTTCATGGGACCATTCCCTTCTTCATGTGCCAATCTCTTCATCCTATTGGCGGTGGACTATGTGTCAAGATGGGTGGAGGCAATCGCTTCTCCTACGAATGATGCCAAGGTGGTGGTGCGGTTCTTCAACCGGGTGATCTTCCCTAGGTTTGGAACACCAAGGGTGATTATTAGTGATGGAGGAAAGCACTTCACCAATAGGAATTTTGGGGCGCTTTTGGCCAAGTATGGGGTGACTCACAAAGTGGCAACACCTTACCATCCCCAAACTAGTGGTCAAGTGGAGATTTCCAACCGAGAGATAAAGGCCATCCTTGAGAAAACGGTGTCTAGGACTAGAAAGGATTGGGCTATGAGGCTCAATGATGCCTTATGGGCATATAGAACCGCCTTCAAGACGCCGATTGGCACCACTCCCTACAAGTTGGTCTATGGCAAGTCTTGCCATCTTCCGGTAGAGATGGAGCATAGAGCTTATTGGGCCATTAAGTGGCTAAATTTTGATCTCAAGGCGGCGGGAGAAAAGAGATTGCTTGAATTGAATGCCCTCGAGGAGATCCGGTTGGACGCTTATGAGAATGCCCGGATTTACAAAGAGAGAACCAAAAGATGGCATGACAAGAGGATCATCCCCAAGGAGTTGAGTGAAGGAGATCTTGTCCTTCTCTTCAACTCAAGGCTAAGGCTCTTTCTCGGAAAGCTCAAATCAAGATGGACCGGGCCATATGTAGTAAAGAAGATCTTTTCCCATGGAGCCATTGAGATAGGAGGGGAACATTGTGGGAACTTTAAGGTGAATGGGCACCGATTGAAGAAGTACATCCCGGGAACTCCGGTGGAGATAATTGCCCCACTTCACCTTGAGTAGACGCCCCCGAGTTTGGTCAAGCTAATGACCTTAAAGAAGCGCTTGGTGGGAGGCAACCCATTGGTAACATTTTTCTTTTCTTGATTTGCTTTTGTTTCTAGATATTTCTATCTTTGTGTGTGTTTTGTCTACTTTGTGTGTGTGCTAGAACATTAGTGGCATTGGAGGCCTTGCTTGACATAGGAATGATGATGATGAAACCCTCATCAATTATGGGTGGAGCGGACGCGGAACTTGGACGGCTAGCGGTGCCTAGCGCGGGTCCCGAAGCTTTGATGAATGCTTAGAGCTCTCTACCATGGTTGATAGGATCATCAAACATCAATTCACTATTGAGCAATCCCAAATACCGTAACAAACCATTTTTACATTGTGAAAACCTTCTTTCACTCTCTTTACTTGTATACCACATTGGGGACAATGTGTTTCGAAGTATGGGGTGGGGTTTGCATGATCCTTCGCATGATGAGCATCTAGGATAGTTTAAAATCTTCACATGTCTTGCATTGTACATACTTAAATCGAAAATCCCATAAAAATTCAGAAAATTTAAAAAATGTTGTGCTTTCTAGGCTTGGATATGATCCTAATGATGAATCTTGTCTTGTGAATTGGCTATGGATGGCCTCATGTGTTAGGATTAATGAACACATATGTGGACTTGAACTACTTCTCTTGAAATTCTATGAATGATTTGTGACCATGATGTTTGCCTAGAAAGAATTGAGTAGTGAAGATCGAAATTACATGATAGTTCTTGCATACCATCTAGGAATGAATGAGGCAATTCAATCTTTCTCTACTTCTCCTCTTAATCATGATTGCTTGAGCACCTCAATTGAGATAAATTTTACCTCTTTTAACCCATCCGGGAATAGGAGCATGCTAGTGTGTTGATGTGTGTGAAAAGCAAGTGTAAGGTGAAGTTGTTGATGAAAAGAACACCATGCATAAAATGCTGAATTTGTTGTGAAAAGTGTAGCCAATAATATAGGTTTGGGGACATTGGTTTAAATGACAAGTAACTCGGTACACTTCACATAATCGGGTGTTGGTGCCTTGCCAAAGTCAAATGAACCAATAGTCCTAACGAGCTTTGGTATGTGTGCCCGGTGTGGATGCACCTCGAAAACTAAGAAAAAAACCCGAGGACGGCTAATCACCAAGGTTTCGGCTTTTGTACACCAATGCCATTGTCTCAAAAACAAGTCAAAGAAAAAGAAAAGAAAGAAAAGATAGAGGAAAATATACACTTGAGGGAAGTTGATCGAGGACAAGGATGTGGAGTTAGTTCCGTTCCCGGATTAGCATCACATAACCTAGAGATCCCCACCCAATCACTACATTTCTTGGCCTTTTTTTTATCTCACAAGACCTTATGACCTATTTGCATGTTTGCAAGACTTAGTGATTTAGATTGGATGTACTCTTGACCTTCTTGACTTCTTCATCTTTACATTTCATGCATACTTTTGAGTTAAGTACAATTGTCTTTCCATGCTTTCATTTGTTTGATGCATGATTGCTTGTCCTTTGCCATGAAACATGACTTTCAAGGTGATCCAAAAATAGAAGCACAAACCCAAAAAGATTTTGCCATTTTTCTGCATACATAAATCATGTAATCTCTTAGTCTATAGTTGAGAATTTGCTCGGGGACTAGAAAACCTTAAGTATGGGGTATTTTGATAAACACGATTTATGACTTAGTTTTAGGTAACATTTAGGTAGATTTCTCACTCATTCATGCATGGTTTAGCACTAGTTCATGACGTTTTGCACTCAATTCATGTATTTTGCCGAGATAGACGTCTACACGGACTTGTGCGTGTTTTATAGGTATTTGGGGAGATTTAGGAGCAAAACGATACGTTTGAGGATCGTTCATCTAGATGACACACCCTCGGACTCATTAGGACACAAGCTAAAGGCTAAGGAAGACTCATCAAGCCTTGCCAACACTTGCCATGCACCAAACCACAGCTCAACGATCCAAAGCGAAGTTTCTGCACAGAATCACGGTTCTCTGACACTCCACGGCCGTGGAATCAACCGTGGATTTTGCCAGATTCTTGTGACAGCTGTGCCACGACTCTCATGGCCAACTCATGCAAGTTTGTTATAAAAGTGGTCCTTCATGGGCTGTGAGAGGCAGCTGGAGCTTGGAGCAGCTCATCCATTATCCATTTCTCTCTAACAAAAATATTCTCTCAATAAGAAGTTTTTCTAGGAAGGAAAGTGTCAAAGAGAAGGAGAAGATTTCCATTGAAGAGGAGAAGAAGAACACACACCATCACCACACTTGATAGTTTTGTAGTGAAGAATTCCGGATTTTATTTCTAAGAGTTGTATGAATCATTGAACCTTCCTTTGGAAGGATTGTGAGTTATTCTAATTCTATTTTCAGCTTGGTTTTGTTTTAGTTCACTTGTCCATCTCTTTCCCTTCATTATCTTGCAATGGATGTTATGATTTTATGTTTGTTTGTTTCGATTTCTATTATGAACGTTGTAGGCTAAATTGATGTGGTTCTAGGGTAAGGAAAGGATGGTTATGGCTAGGGTTATGATAGGACGGACTTAGATTTACCTTTGGATGACTTGTGTTTATGAACGTAGCTGCTGTTAGAAATCACGGGTAGTTCTTGTCTGACCACGGCCGTGGTTTAGGTAGAACAAACCGTGATTTTCCCTGGTTCGAAGGATCTTGCCTTAGATCTATAAAATGTTGAAATCCTAAGTGTGTGTTGAGTCTAACCTACCCTAGGGTAACCTAGTGTAGTAACTAAGTGTTAGGAGAGATTTACCCGGTAATCCTTGCTCTTAGATTCTAAAGATAACAAACCTTAGGTAGTGGTGAGCCTAATAAGCCGCCATTGGATTAGATGTGCTAGGATAGTTGTTTAGGACTTTCCTTTCCAAGACTTACCCGGTAAAGATAGGTTAAACCCCTAATTAACAATCCGGTATGTGTAGAATTCCTATCCTTAGGTTCTTAGAGACTTACCCGGTAATAAGACCTTAGGAGTGGACTAGTTGGATCATGAGACCTACCCGGTAATTGATCCCAATTTAGAAACACTTAATCCCAACATATCATAGTTAATCCAAGGAATGAATAGATAACTTGAGTCCTATGCCATAACCGGAACTTCCAACCCCTAGAATCCGTCTTTTCTTTCTTTGATCATTGTCTTTTTTAGCTTGTTTATTTTTGTTGATTCTTAGTTTAGTTTGATTGTTTACTTTGCATGAATTGTGATTTTTGATTGATCACCAAAAACCAACCAAAAACATTTGAGATTTTCTTTTCTTTATTTCCTTCCTTTCTTTCAACCTAGATCTTTACTAAATTCAATCACAATTCGAATCAATTTCACCTTAGTCTTTGTGTTCGACCTCGGAATACTAACCCTTCTACAAACGTCCCGTACACTGCGGGTTTCGCTAGGTAGTTAGGAATTAGTTCGAGTTATAAATTTAAAACCCATTTGCGCATCACGATCTTAGCGTAACAATAAGCCTTCAAGTGAACCTCAAATACGGTTAAATCCGATCATGAAAGAGGTGGTGAAGAAGGAGGTTCCTAATTTGCTTAGTGTAGGTATGATAGGTGATGGAATCACTATCGGTTTTAGGTGGTTTTAGAGTCTTTTTAGAGTCCTGTAGTTGTGTTATGTTGCTAATGTATGGAGCCAAATAAAGCAGTTCAAAATGAAATAAATAAAGGATATAGCAACACTAGGGAGAAGAAGAAGATCAACAAAGACAAGTTTTTGGTGCAACACCGCCCCCGCGAAAAAAGCCACCGCCCCAGCGGTGGTCAACGTCCCCGACGCTGCAGCCAGCGCCCAGCCAACGCTCCGAGAGCACGGTGTCACCGCCCCCGCGGCACCACCTAGCCGCCCCTACGGTGACACCCCTTGAAGAATAGAAGT
This sequence comes from Fagopyrum homotropicum, assembly GCA_033239125.1. NCBI lineage: Eukaryota > Viridiplantae > Streptophyta > Magnoliopsida > Caryophyllales > Polygonaceae > Fagopyrum > Fagopyrum homotropicum. The sequence continues at coordinate 87,017,217 of BSWB01000003.1, read as the reverse complement.
CGGCGCCCCTGCGCCTATTTCTGCGCCCATGCCTGCGGATTTGCAAAGCTGAAGAGATTGTGTCACCGCCCCCGTGGTGAGACTGGGCCGCTCCTGCGGTTTGAAACTAGAAACGTCAAGAAGATCAACAATCAAACATTCAAGAGCATTAAGACCCTGCCCCCGCGGCCCTGCTATGCCGCCCCCGCGGCCCTGCTATGCCGCCCCCGCGGCATAGTTGAAATTGGAACGTTTTAGGTTAAACAGCCCCCGCGGCTATCATGCCCGCGCCTGCGGTTTAGCGACAGAGGACTAAACTCCGGTTGTTTATCCCACCTTTATGACATTTAAGGTGGCTGTTTACAGAACCCATTTAATGCATTTTCTAGTATAAATAGAGCTCTAGGCTGATTGCTAGGATCATCCTCATTTTCCCACAAAAAGCTCTATTGTTTAGTTGCCATTTTGTATGGAGTTATAAGCTTCCTTGCTACATTGGGTTGATTGAAGCTGTATATAATTTGGTTGTAAGTCTTTTTAACAGAAGCCTATATTCAGTATACAATTTTGTTATGTTCCTTGTTCTTTAAGTTATATTTCTATATTTATTCTCACTTAGATTGATCACCTAAATTGTATAATTGCATGAAAAAGGCTAGGATTATTCGGTTCTGTGTTTGGGTCAATAATCTAGTATCAAACTCCTAGGTAATTATGGTTTGTAAATATCTAAGGGTAAAGGAACATAACTACATAACAAGATTAACGGTTTGCTTCATCTTTTATGTATCTCTATATCTTTGTATGAATGCTAACTTGTGGTTTGATCTTGTAGGTTTACGGATCGATAAAGTAGTTAAGTTGTGTTAATGCCGGTTGGCTTAACACATAAATAATATCAAGATGAGAACAATTGGCGAATACTTCTAAAAAGAACCAAACAAGTTATTTGTATGCGGAAATCTCACATAGTGTAGCTTTCTTCCTCATATTATCACCATCTTTGCTTGTTATTTATATGCTTTTGTCTTGTTCGATATTGCAATCCAACCTCCCCCCCCGGTTACTATAATTGATAATTGAATCTAAATCATACTTTAATCCTAACTCCATTGGGTTCGATCCTTACTTATTCACTATACATCGGTTATGTGTTGAGTTCGGAATTTTACTTTGATTAAGTTAAAAACAACGACCATAGATTTTACGCTTGTCAAAGTACAATTTTTCCTATTTTTGATAGTATGTGGGTGAGTCCGGTCCATGTTGTTCCAAAGAAAGGTGGAATGTCCGTTGTCACCAAAGAATAAGGAGTTGATACCATCCAGGATGGTTATAGGATGGAGGATGTGCATAGACTACAAGAAGCTAAATGTAGCCACTAGGAAGGAGAAGACACTAACCTTTTGGAAGAATCCACTATTGAGGTTGGTTATAGGATGGAGGATGTGCATGTCCGTTGTCAACGATGCATGATGGTTATATTCTCCGAGTATACTGAGAACATTATTGAGGTTTTCTGGATGACTTTTCTGCATGTGGTTCCTCCTTTAATGATTGCTTAGCTAACCTATCTCTAGTTTTGCAAAGATGTGAAGACACTAACCTTGTCTTGTATTGGGAGAAGTGTCACTTTATGGTTAGCGAAGGTATTGTCTTAGGTCACTTGATCTCCAACCACCGAATTGAAGTTGATAGAGCAAAGATAGAGACATTGAAAAGTTGTCTCCACCTTCATCGTTAAATGGGGTAAGAAGCTTTCTAGGTCTAGTAGGTTTTTATCGAAGATTCATTAAGGACATCTCTAAGATTTCTAAACCATTGACTAACCTACTAATGAAAGATGTGGTTTTTGAGTTCTCGAAAGAGTGTCTTGATGCTTTTTACAGGTTGAAGGAAGCATTGATATCCACACCTATCATTCAACCTCCGGATTGGAACCTCCCCTTTGAGGTCATGTGTGATGCAAGTGACGTAGCCATAGGAGTCGTGCTTGGTCAAAAGAAACATGGGCGCACTCATGCCATCTATATTATGCTAGCAAGATACTAGATGAAGCTCAACTAAACTACACCACAACTGAGAAGGATTTACTAGTGGTGGTCTATGCGTTCAAGAAATTCCGTTCCTGCCTAATGGTAGAGAAAGTCATTGTCTACACTGACCACGCAGCAATCTTATACTTGCTCACCAAGAAGGATACAAGAGTTCGATCTAGAGATCCGGGCCATAAAAGAATTCGAGAACTCGGTGGCAGACCATCTTAGCCGGTTACCAGCACTTGTGATTGAAAAGCATGATATACCTATTGATGACTCATTCCAGATGACCAACTTCACGCAATAGAGTAGTGTGTTCTCCAAGTCTGAAGAGGGAATGATCCTTGGTTTGCATATATTGTGAACTACTAAGTGTGTGAAGAAGTATGTCCCGGGCTATCTTATGCTCAAAAGAAGAAGTTATTGAAGAATTGGTCGCTTCTAAGCGTGCATGCAAATAATTTTTAATTATAAAACTAGAATAAAAGCAAGCGAACCTACAGTGTACTGATCGGTGTTGATTAGCAAGTATTCCAGAGTATCGAACTCAGGGAATTGGTGAAACAAAATCAGTTTCTAGTAATCGAGCAATCAAAAGTATAGAAGCTTTGCAAATATCGGGAAAACAACAACCCTAAAGATCCAAGTATCTAATTGTGGCAATCGATTCAAGATATACTATATATATAAGGACAGAGTTGAGAATTGCAAAGGTATACTAATGTAAGGTAATGTACGGTGAAGTTCCAAAACCCTATATGTCTAACCCAAAGACTCTCTCTATAAAGGTTGTTGAGGCTGCAGTATAGAAAGGATTTAAAGGTAAGAATTAATCTGAAAAACCCATGCCCAAACCCAAGGAATCAAAGACAAGCTAAAACGGTTAAGGTTGTGACACTCGAAACCAAAATAGAGGATGTTGAGTCTCACTACTACCTAGGAAAGGCAAACCAAGGCTAGGTTAAAGAAAATCTTTAACTTTCAAAGAAAAAGTAAAGTTCGTAAACCAGGGGAAATAACGGCTAGATCTTGAGAATCACGGCCGTGGAAACCAAGAACAGCCCGTGATTTAGGGTGTCGACGATGTTTCTCACACTCTCAGGGTCCAATCAAGTTACGATCGATCTATCATCATCTAAGCCATAACTATCAACCCTTCACCTTAGAATTGCTAAAGGGTTTTATCCAATAATCATCATTATGATATCAATGGTCAAATTACGAAGAATGAAAGATGAAAACCCTCGAAAACTCAAATAAAACTCAAAGTCAATCTCGAAATCCAAACACAAGTAGTATGTTTATGAATTTAGAAGAATAGGAATAGAAACCCTCACAAAGATCTAGAGAAGTCACAAAGAATGGAATGTACATCTGTCCTTCAATGAAAACCATAAGATATCTCTAAAAGTACACAATCTCCAAAAATACGTCCTTCACGAATCTCCAATCCTTAAGGTCGAAATGAAACCTTAAGGGGAACTCTAATCGGCGCTAAGCAGCGGTAAGCGAGGATCCCGAAAATTCCTTTCTCAAGCCTTTTTATAGGGCGAGGTAGGTTTACGAGAAAGCCCAATGACGTGACTGACGTGGCAAATATGACACGTCACAGGATCACCAAAATCACGGTCATGAACAACTTTCCACCACCGTAATTTAGGGCATGGACTTCAAATCCCTTTCCACGGCCGTAATTCAAGGCGTGGAACTTCAAACTCCTTATTTTTGCCTTTATTTGGTGACATCCTTCATCCATGCTCCTTTATTAGCCTCTCCAATGCATCTCTTTGCCATCAAGCATGGTCAAACACTCCTTTCCTTCCATGTTTTGCTCAAACTCACTGCCAAACTCACCTCCAAGTATCTAATGCATTTCTTTTGGCCTACTTTATTTAAGGACCGTGTAACTCTCTGTTGTGTTCCAAACTCACTTCCAGGTATCTAAATGTTTTGGGTCCGTAGCTAGACCGTTCTTGTGTTTATTCGAGGGTAATCGGAGCGATTTCCTCAATCGGGAGCTCCGGTGAATACTTCTTAAGACGTTGGCCATTCACATTGAAACTTCTTCTCTTTTCACCCCATACTTCAACTGCGCCATGGGGAAAAACATGTTTGATTAGATAAGGTCCAGTCCAATGAGATTTAAGCTTACCTTGAAAGAGACGAAGTCTCAAATTGATGAGGAGAACTTGATCTCCTTCCTTGAGATCCTTTGGAATGATATGCTTATCATGCCAACACTTCGCTCTTTCTTTGTAAATCTTGGCGTTTTCATAGGCGTTCAAGCGGAGTTCTTCAAGCTCATTAAGGTCCAAGAGGCGCTTCTCGCCTGCTTCCTTCATGCCGAAGTTCAACCATTTCACAGCCCAGTACGCCTTGTGTTCTAACTCGACCGGGAGATGACAAGACTTCCCATACACAAGGTTGTATGGTGTTGTACCTATGGGAGTCTTGTATGCAGTTCTATATGCCCATAATGCATCATCCAAATTCAAAGACCAATTCTTCCTCGTCTTTGAGACCGTCTTCTCAAGGATGCCTTTGATCTTTCTATTCAAAATCTCCACTTGTCCACTCGTTTGTGGATGGTAGGGGGTGGCGATCTTGTGAGTTACCTCATACATAGCTAATAGAGCTTTGAATCATCGGGCAATGAAGTGTGAACCTCCATCACTAATGATGGTCCGTGGTGTCCCAAACCTTGGGAAAATAGTTCTATTAAAGAACTTAACAACAACCATGGCATCATTAGTTGGAGAGGCAATGGCTTCAACCCATCTCGAAACATAATCTACAACTAGAAGTATGTATTGGTTTCCACAAGATGATGAGAATGGTCCCATAAAGTCTACAACCCAAACGTCAAAGATTTCCACCTCCTGAATGTTGTTGAGGGGATCTCGTTTCTCCTAGAGATGTTTCCTGTTCTTTGACAAGCATCACAACAAGAAACAAAGGTTTGCACATCCTTAAATAAAGTAGGCCAAAAGAAACCACATTGCAATACCTTAGCGCTAGTTTTATTTGAACTAGCGTGTCCTCCACAACGTAGTGAATGACAATGACGAATGACACTTTGCATTTTGTCTTCCGGAACACATCTCCTAATGATGCCGTTGGGACCTCTCTTGAAGAGTAGAGGTTCATTCCTAAAGAACTTCTTCTTTTGTGCGTAGGATAATCCGGGAGGTATTTCCTGACAAACCAAGTAATTTACAAAATCAGCAAACCAAGGTTCGTTACCTCTAGATATCTTGTTGATGCACTCCTCTATGATGAGTAAGTGCTCATCTGGAAAGGAGTCATCTATAGGTAGATCGTCGTCTTCAATGTGTGGTAGACGACTCAAATGATCTACGACAGAATTTTCTGAGCCTTTCTTTTCACGGATCTCTAGATCGAATTCTTGTAGGAGAAGAATCCATCTAATCAGCCTCGGTCTCGCATCCTTCTTGGCAAGTAAATACCGGATCGCAGAATGGTCTGTGCATACAATCACTTTTGCACCTACAAGATAAGAACGAAACTTTTCAAAGGCATATACAATAGCTAAGAATTCCTTTTCAATTGTGGCGTAGTTAAGCTGCGCTTCATCTAGCGTCTTGCTAGCATAATAGATAGCATGGGTTTGGCCCTCCTTCTTTTGTCCTAGCACAGCTCCCACATCTACGTCACTTGCATCACACATAACCTCGAGGAGATTCCAGTCCGGAGGTTCGATAATCGGGGCTGAGATGAGAGCTTCTCGGATCTTGTAGAAAGCATATAAACAATCTTGTGAAAAGTCAAAAACTGCATCCTTCATCAATAGATTAGTAAGCGGTTTCGATATCTTAGAAAATTCTTTGATAAATCGTCTATAAAATCCAGCATGTCCTAGGAAACTTCTTATCCCTTTCACCGAAGATGGAGGGGGAAGTTTCTCTATGGTCTCTATCTTAGCCTTGTCTACCTTAATCCCTCTACTAGAGATTAAGTGTCCTAACACAATGCCTTCCTTTACCATGAATTGACACTTCTCCCAATTAAGAACTAGGTTAGTGTCTTCACATATTTGCAACACAAGAGAGAGGTTAGAAAGACAATTATCAAATGAAGATCCATAAACAGAAAAATTGTCCATAAAAACCTCCATTATCTCCTCAATGTACTCCGAGAAGATGGTCATCATGCACCTTTGAAAGGTGGCTGGGGGGTTGCAAAGCCCGAATGGCATCCTTCTATATGCGAACGTCCCCTATGGGCACGTGAATGTGGTCTTCTCTTGATCGTCCGGATGAATCGGGATCTGGAAGAAACCACTATAACCGTCAAGATAGCAAAAATAGGAGTGTTGTGCTAACCTCTCAAGCATTTGATCAATGAATGGTAGCGGGAAGTGATCCTTCCTAGTTGCATTGTTCAGCTTGTGGTAATCAATGCACATTCTCCATCTCATTACGGTTCTTGTAGGAATGAGCTCATTGTTCTTGTTGGTGATAACCGTCATTCCTCCTTTCTTCGGGACAACTTGAATGGGGCTCACTCACTCGCTATCCGAGATAGGAAAGATGATACCTGCGTCAAGTAACTTAAGAATTTCCTTCTTAACAACCTCCTTCATGATTGGATTTAACCGTCTTTGAGGTTGTCGCGAAGGCTTAAAATCTTCCTCCATTAGAATCTTGTGCATGCATAATGATGGTTTAATTCCTACAAGATCCTCTATAGTATAACCTAAGGCTTTCCTATGTTTCCTTAGAACAGCCATTAGTTTCTCCTGTTCATCTTCACTTAATTCGGAACTAACAATTACGGGAAAAGTAGAATTAGTTCCGAGAAATATATACCGAAGATGTGTCGGAAGTGGCTTCAATTCCATATCTATTGATGCCTTTGATGAGTCTTGAGATGTGTCCGACGCTTCCTTAGAAGTCTCTAAGGCTGTGGGAGTGATGGAAGAAGACTCAAGAGCATTTGTGGAAAGAACAATAATGTTCTCAGAAATACCCAAAATTACGGCACCATTGTTATTTCCACGGCAGTGGTTTAGTGCATGGAAGTCAATTACGGCATCACTGGTGGTTCCACGGCCGTGGTTTTGGCCCTGTAACTTACTGGTGCTCTCCAAATAGCTGGTTACGGTCATCTTGGAGGAAACCACAGTCGTGGAATAACACGATTGGCCGTGATTCCTCATGTTTTCTGACCCATCATAGAGTTTTTCAAACTCTTCCGCTTGCACTTCTTTTAGCTCCTCCAAGGCTTCAATCTCCTCATTGCAATCCTCTTCCTCTCATTTTTCAATGCTGCTCATGGTAATGACCTTTTCCAATGGGTCTTTGAATAGAATCAAGCTCACTTCTTCTCTAGACGATTCCTCATCATAGATATTGCACATGTCCTCTCCAAGAGCTAGCTCCTTCACCAAAGTTGAGAGAACAAACTCAACCTTCTCTTCACCTCTATCGAAAGCTAGTCTAGCATTCTTGCAATCCACTATACAACCGGATGTTGCAAGAAACGGTCTTCCGAGTATGATCGGAACCGGACAATCTCCAGGAATGTCAATCACAACAAAATCAATAAGAATGTAAAACTTACCAAGCTTGACTGGGACGTCTTCAATGATACCGACGGGACGAGTTATGGATCGATCCGCCATGTATAACGTCATCTTCACAAGTTTAGTTTCACCTAAACCGATCTTCCTACACAAAGCAAGCGGAATAATGCTTACGCTTGCTCCCAAGTCACAAAGGGCGTCACATGTGACTTCTCCTAATCTAATTGGAATGCAAAATGACCCCGGATCTCTCAGCTTTGGGGGCATCTTTTCAGTCATTGTTTTGACGAGCTCCAAAGATTCCAAACTCATCTTGACTTCTCCAAAGTCTTCTAGCTTCCTCTTGTTAGAGAGGAGCTCTTTCCAGAACTTCCCATAAGCTGGCATGCCTACAATTGCATCAATGAAAGGTATATTAATATGCAGTTTGCTCATGAGTTCAATGAACTTACCGAATTGCTTGTCTAGGCACGCTCTTGCTCTAGACTGCGGGAATGGTAGGGGATGTTTATAAGCTAGAGGAGGAACGTAGACATCTTCCTTTTCCTTTCCTTTATCTTTCTCCTTCTCAGCTGGGACTTCCACAAACTTGGGTTGCGGGTCGGTGGTTATCACACCACTCCTAGTGGTGATAGCCATCACCCTTCCCTTTGGATTGTCCTCCTTTTTTCCGGGAAGCTTTCCTTGATCTCTAGGAACTTCTTCGGCTTTGCTGAAAATATGGTTTTCTAAAGATTTTTGAGCTTTATCAACCTTAGTTATGTAACTCTCCAACCCTTGGAGCTTTCCTAGGATCGTGTCCAACATAGGATCGGGCTTCTCCTTCTATTTATTGTTCGAACCATTTGACGTTTTCCCCTGGATTTTTAAAGGGGTAGAAGAAGAGGGAAATGTTAGTGAATTTCCAAAATTTGAATAGGGATTACCGCCATTTTGTTGTTGGTTGGAACGCCAATTGTTGTTGGAATTTCGGTTGTTGTTGTTGTTATTCCAATTGTTGTTATTCCATTTATTGTTCCTATTCCCTTGGTGGTTGTTATTGTTATTGTTGCCTAAGTAGCCAAAATCTTGCTCCTTCGGCTTTTGAAGGCCAGCTCTAATGATTTCCTTCAACTCCTTGATTTCGGTGTTGAAGGAGAATATTTGAGTTTGTGCAGCTTGTGTTAGCTTGACTCCCGGCTCTACCTTCCGGTGGGAATACTTCTCAATCACTTGGGCTTGCTTCTCAATGAAGTCCCAAGCATCATCCTCTCTCATATCCATGAATGTACCACAAGAGAGAGATTGGAGGTTGAATTTTTTATCCACATCCAATCCCTTGTAGTAAATCTCTAATAGCTCCAGTTTTGAAATGCCATGGTGTGGCAATCCAATAAGAGGTCCTGAAATCTTTCCCATGACTGAAACAAACTTTCGTTAGCTTTCATAGAAAATGCATTAATTTTACCTCTCAATTCCTCCATTTTGGATGGCGGAAAGAACTTGGTGAGGAACTCCGAAGATAGATCCTCCCATGTGGCAAGCTTTCCAGCTGGAAGAGCTTGATACCAAGCCAAAGCTTTGTCCTTCAAAGAGAAAAAGAACGGCTTGATCTTGTAGTTGTTGTTGGTAGCCCTTTTTGGCTTCAATATTTCCATGAGAATCTCAAATTTCTGCAAATGTTGGGGTGGAGATTCAGCACTAGTTCCACCAAATTGACTTTGACGAACCATTGTGATAACTTGCGGGCTAAAACTAAATTTTGGATGTCCTCAGCTCCGAAATTCACACCTAGACGACGCGGTTGCTGAATTGGGTCCATCCTTTGCCCGAGAGTTCGTGGTTAATCCCCTACATTAGCAACTCTCACATCTCCAGCGGGAATGCGAGGAACAACCGGTGGTCTTGGGTTATTGCGAACGGGGTGAATCACCGGATCAATATCCTCTAATGGACTTAGTTGGTTTCTTGACCTTCTTCTTCTTGGCGTCATTCAGCTCCAACTTCATGTCCAGCATCATAGCTTTGAGTTCATCAATTTGGAATTGATGACTCGTTAACTCGTCCAAACGAGCTTTCTCACTCAACTTAAGTTGAAGTTGAGCTTCATCCAACTCAGCTTGGATGTTTCTTTCATTGTTTTCAGCCATCTTTTTCTCGTTCAACTTTCTTCTTAAAGTTTTCTCAAGTTCTGGATCAAAAGGAACTAGATCTTTGGTAGATCTAGTCTTTCGCATATACCTAAAGAATCTTCAAAATCGCTCACAAAGAGATATCAAATAACAAGAGCAAAAGCTCCGAAGCTCGACAACCGGAAACCGGAATTAGTCTAGACCAATTCCCCGGCAACAGCGCCAAAAACTTGTTCGCCTCTAAGCGTGCGTGCAAATAAGTTTTAATTATAAAACTAGAATAAAAGTAAGAGAACCTGAAGTGTACGGATCGGCGTAGATTAGCAAGTATTCCATAGTATCGAACTCAAGGAATTGGTGAAACATAATCAGTTTCAAGTAATCGAGCAACCAAAAGTATAGAAGCTTTGCAAATATCGGGAAAACAGCAACCCTAAAGATCCAAGTATCTAATTGTGGCAATCGATTCAAGATATATTATATATATAAGGACAGAGTTGAGAATTGCATAGGTATACTAATGTAAGGTAATGTACGGTGAAGTTCCAAAACCCTATATGTCTAACCCAAAGACTCTCTCTATAAAGGTTGTTGAGGTTGCAGTGTAGAAAGGATCTAAAGGTAAGAATTAATCTCAAATACCCATTCCCAAACCCAAGGAATCAAAGACAAGCTAAAACGGTTAAGGTTGTGACACTCGAAACCGAAATAGAGGATGTTGAGTCTCACTACTACCTAGGAAAGGCAAACCAAGGCTAGGTTAAAGCAAATCTTTAAATTTGGATCAAAGAAAAGCAAAGTTCGTAAACCAGGGGAAATCACGGCTAGATCTTGAGAATCACGGCCGTGGAAACCAAGAACAGCCCGTGATTTAGGGTGTCGACGATGTTTCTCACACTCTCAAGGTCCAATCAAGTTACGATCGATCTTTCATCATCTAAGTCACAACTATCAACCCTTCACCTTAGAATTGCTAAAGGGTTTTTGCCAATAATCATCATTATGATATCAATGGTCAAATTAAGAAGAATGAAAGATGAAAACCCTCTAAAACTCAAATAAAACTCAAAGTCAATCTCGAAATCCAAACACAAGTAGTATGTTTATGAATTTAGAAGAATAGGAATAGAAATCCTCACAAAGATCTAGAGAAATCACAAAGAACGGGATGTCAATCCGTCCTTCAATGAAAACCCTAAGATATCTCCAAAAGAACGGGATGTCAATCCGTCCTTCACGAATCTCCCAAAATACGTCCTTCACAAAGAACGGGATGTCAATCCGTCCTTCAATGACGTGGCTGACGTGGCAAATAGGACACGTCACAGGATCATCAAAATCACGGTCATGAATAACTTTCTACGACCGTAATTTAGGGCGTGGAACTAGATTACGGCACAATATGATTTCCACGGCCGTGGTTTAGACCGTTTAACTCTCTGTTGTGTTCCAAACTCACTTCCACGATCATGTTGCTAGATTCACGGCCGTAATTTAGGGCATGGACTTCAAAATCCTTTTCCATGACCGTAATTCAAGGCGTGGAACTTCAAACTCCTTGTTTTTGCTTTTGTTTTGTGACATCCTTCATCCATGCTCCTTCCTTAGCCTCTCCAATGCATCTCTTTGCCATGAAGCATGGTCAAACACTCCTTTCCTTCCACGTTTTGCTCCAATTCAAGTCTTTATTCACCTAAAAACAAAACAAACCTAGTGCAGATCTCTATATCGACAAAGTGGGTGAACTAGCTCACTATTGCTTCAAACTCATATCTAAGAACACTATAAAGAGGGAAAAACAACTAAAACAAGTGACTAAAATATAGTCATATTTCATGCTAACAAGAATGTGCGACATTATTACTGGAACGAACCTCTTCTCTTCAAGAGAGGTCCTGATTGGTCAAAATAAGAGCACAAGAGATCAAGAAGAGAGTTGTACGTACCTCTAACTTATGCAATTAGAGAAAGAGATAGCCGGTTAGGTTTAGTCTCGACATAAGGTAATTTCCGCCGAGAATATGTCCCAAGGTCGAGATTGGTCAAAACATGGGGTCTTTGGCCAAGAAAAGGATCAAGGATGATATAAAACTTCTTTATCGGATATCCTCTTGAACTTGGCGCACTTTAATTTCTCAACTTCTGCCACAAAATCATTCTATAAATACGCAACAATAGCAAACGTCGACCTAAACCTCGGGCTCTATTCTATGACAGGGGGTCGAGATTTTTCGAACGTCAAGTGTTGATGATAACCGTTGAATATACGTGGGTTATACTCCTCCCTTGTTGCCTTGATGATCCCCCTCAGTCGGATCACAATAACTCGTGCTTGACAAAATTCCCGCTACCAACATCTAAAACTGCACGGTGTCTACACATCCAGTCCATACCTAATATGACTTCTTCATGCATCAATGGCATGACTAAGAAGTCAACCAGCAAAACACGAGTCCCTAAACGAAGGGGACAACTACGTATCTCACGGGTACCTCTGACCCGGCTACCATTAGGTAACCCTATAGTAAAGGGTATCCCCTCTATCGTAGCTAAACTTAGACGCTCAATACATGTATAAGAAATAAAGGAATGTGTAGCACCCGTATCAAATAAAACTCTAACAGGTAAACCATGAAGTAGAATTGTACCTGTAGCAACCGGTGCAGGCGGCTCCTCTGCACTCCTCAGCTCAAAAGCTCTACCTTGAGCTCCTCTAGTGTCAGTGGCACTCCCACCACGACCTCTACCTCTACTCGGCCCGGGAGCATATCCCTCAGTCGAAGGACGATCCGGATCTCTCTGTTGTCCCTATGTCTGCTGCTGAGGTGTCCTCTGACCACCTCCTGCTAGACTAGCAGGGGAAGAACCCTGTTGAGATGCATCTCTACCCTGCCTCCAGAAGGCAGCCCGATGTCTTGGTCTACCACGGGTGAAGCAAGTCATAACTAGCCTGGTACACTTTGGCTTCAAATGTCCAAGATCACCATAGTTGTAACATTGTCGTCCCTTATGTGCACTCAGTGCAGGCGAGGGGTAACTCTAACGTCTCTGGTCTCATCTAGACCCAGATGCTCCTCCAACTCCACTGGTCTGCCTAGTATGCTGCCTCTTCTTAGACCATCCCGTCTGAGAAGCCCTCTTCTGACTGGCTCGCTCCCTCTCATAAGCAGAAGCCCGGTCCTGATAATCAGCTAGGTAATCGCAATGGAATCCAGCCATATATGAGCGTGTGCTCTCCCTCAGATGACGGGAGAACAGGTACACATGTTGGTCCTCAGATGGTACAGCTAGACCCAGCAAAGTTAACTCTTTCTAGAAGCGGCTGATGGCGTCTGCAATAGGCACATCCTCAAAGCCGACTTCCGCAAAATCTTGCAGTTTCTCCCTCCTTAGTGAGGCAGGGCATAACTGCTCTCTAATCATGCTCCTCATTCGGTCATAACTGGTGGCTCTGGCTAGTACAGTCCTTCACCACTAATGTGCAAGGTCACGGAATAGAGACTGAACTAGCTCTATCCGTCTGTCCTCTAGACATTTGATAGACTCTAAGGCTGAGTCTACATGTCATATCCAGACCTCTGTCTCCAAACCAATATTTCCTGAGAAAGGTGGTACACCCATCAAGTGAAATGCCTTCAACCAGTTATCTAGTTGAGGCCCTCTGATCTCCTCTATAGCTCGAGTAGTCTCAACAGCGCGTGCTGGCATAGCTGGCACCTGTGTGGCTCCCTGAGACATCTCAGAAGATCCCTCATGCCCTGGTAGATATTGGGCTCGCCTGCCAACTTTGGCAGCCTCCTCAACACGTCGGATGTACTCTCTAAACTCTGGGCCCCTCATGGAGACACGATCCGAGTCATCAGACTAGTCTCGATGTGATTGATGTCTCCTCGATCCACCACTCCTTGTCTTTGGGACGAAACTCTCAACGATCTCCTCATGTACCTCCTCCACCACTTATGGATCAGCAGCGAAAACTGGTCCCTCTCCTATCACGCCCGGAGGAAGAGGTGGTCTACCTCTACCTCGGCCTACAACATCAGTAGCTCTAGTCCGAGCCTTCTGCGGGGTATGCACACCTAACTTATAAGGTTCTATTTAGGCCATATGTATATATATATGTGTGTGTGTGTGTACTTAACACATATACAAATATAATCTATAATACATATATATATATCTATACTACAAAGATACAAAGTAGAGGTGGCGACTTCTCGTACATTCTAAAGCAAACCACACTTAAAACGAAAAATCCTTTCGAAAACGTCATACCCCTTTCGGGTTCTGTTTATTTTACCTATCAAACCTCATTGTAAGTAGCAAGTGACATTGTTGTGAACCTAAGGCTCTGATACCAACTCTGTAACACCCCGAATCTGCGGGACTCGGGATGCCACATTGGGCTAGGATCTCACAATGGATCCTGACCCTAGCCTAACAACAAGTTCACTGGACCTTACAATATGGCACTGACAGATATAAAAACAAATACATAAAATTGTATAAACTGTACAACCAAAAGGCAACAACAACATAGCCGAGTATAAACAAAAACATCCTCACACAGGAGGTAACAAAAGATCATCCTCATGCTGGAGGGAAAAGTAAACAACCCCGAAAGACCACAACCATCTTATATACGAGATGTCCTCGGCCTGCCACTCTGCTAGATCACCCAGCAACACGCCTATCCTGTAGACCATCTACAACATGGTAATAAACCATTCACTAACCATACCTATATAAGGTAATGCATAAGCACGAGCACAATCATCGAAAGATAAACACATCAGCATGCTATCACACATTTACCCATTTATTATCTTTACATAACAGCCATTCACTCAAATCGTATATATATAGATAGATGAAAGTATGTGACACGAGGACCGATACAACCTCGCCTCTGAACCTGATAGCCAGTTGTACGAGTATCGGTCACACAATCCGTGTACCCTATGGGAGTGGATTGTGCCCTTCTTGTAAATCCAGGTTGGCTTGACATTAGAGAACCTCCCAGACTCCACGGCGGGATGAAAGGGAAAGGTTATCACAGCCACGCAATGGGGCAATCAATAAAATATAGGTCGGTACAAACGACATCTCATACTATCATAGCAAGCATATAATGCACACACTACTCATGCAAACACCCAATATAGGGATGGTAGCTAAGTAAGTCCTACGGACTTACCTCAACCTCGTACAAGCTCAAACACAATCAACCTCCACTCTTGAGAGAGGGGCATTGCCTACTAACAAGGCATAGAAAGGCATCCTAATAACCACAAAAATCCGTACAAGGCGTATATCGATCATAACCTCATCAAAACACGTCCTCACACATCTAGCATGATCCTATACACTCACACTAGGAAGGAAGGGTACAAAGGCATCCTAAAGCAAGACTAGAAGCAACACACACCTGCGGAAACAAGTGGAAACACCAGCAGGTGTAGGTGGCTGCAAGGGCGGCTCACTGCCGGCGTTGGGGCGGTTGCAAGGTGGCGCAGGGGCGGCTGGACAGCAGAAGACACCACTTCAGCCCTTTCTTCACTTCTTCCTTCGATTCCTTCACTCCTTCTTCACTCCAACACCATACATACAGAAACATACATATATACACATCAACATATGCCAATCATGGCTGAATAAGATCCATCCTAAGGGAATCCAAGCTAGACTAAGGAAAGAGAGGAAAAGATGAAGTGAACAAGAAAAATAGGAAGGAAGTCATGGAAGCTTACCAATCTGAGCTCTCCAAGAGATCAAACACAACACCACAATACCTCAAGCTGGCTCACACAAAGTTGAACAACAACAACCATCAATCAGCAAGCAAGGCAAAGCATAAGCTCTCAAACTCAACAAAACTTCAAGAAAAGATCAAAGATGATACGAGAAAAGATGAGAGGAGAAGAAGAACGTAGGGAGAGAGATGGAGCTGTAGATGAAGAACCCTCATCAGAAGGAAAGACAAGAAGGTTATAAAGGGGTGAAAAGGGTAAAGCACGGGTCAAAGGGTCAACAAAAACGGTTGCAGCCACACAAAGCCGCAGGGGCGGACCCCGTGAGGCGCAGGTGTAGCCCAGGCATACCGCAAGGGAAATCACTAGGTCACGCAGGGGCAGTCCAAGCTAAAATCAGGTCCTCAGCTCACACTCTCAACAACTCAGCAAATAGGCTCTTACACTCAACTATTAGATAACATATCAACAATAAAATATATTGCAAATCTCTTTCCTCCTTGAATTGACAACTGAATATAACTATATCTGAATGAAATTTAATATGGATCTCAATGTGATAGGGAGAAAATCATGAAACTTGTTTGCCGAGTAACATAAAAGCCTCGGGCTTGAATGCACGACCGCGGGCGAGATTTATCTAGAGCATAAGCGAAATTTTGGTTTAGGGTTTGGCTGGATTTTGTTTGGGCTATGGTGTTTCTCTCTTCTCCTATATACACAAGTCAATGCATGTTAAAATCAAATAATCTCACGAAGAACAACAACAAAGAAAAGACTCGATTTTTATGTGACACGAAGAAGACTCATATAAAAATACTCAAACCTTTGTTGGATGGATGAGTTGAACTTCAATCGATTAAATATGTTACCACTTTGATGTGGGGTTGATATCGTAGTTTTCCGATCTAGATTGAAGTCCACGAAATTGACAACAGAAGAAATCCTCGGTGCAAATCTCGGTCGAGATTTGTATCGTGAGACCAAGATTTGAGAAAACTCGAACAAAAAGAACGTTAGTTTATGGAATGATAATGGATAGATAAGAAGATGATATAATTGAATGAAAGTATGGAAATATAGGAAGAAAAGACTTACTATTAGACTTGCAAAGAACCTTGACCAATTGGATCAAAACCCTCTACAAAGAATTACCCTAACCCTTCCTTCTTTACCCTTACACAAGACTTCTAAATAAGAAAAGCACAAGGAGGGACTAGTTTGACTAGTAGCACCAATCTTTAAGAAGATTAACACACACAAGAACAACCTAGCAAGGACTCACAACTATTCAATCAAATGCTCTATATTTGATTGAATTGAAATGAATAAAACACAAACTTCGTAAGCGAAGCAACGAGTATCTCACAATATTGTGGAAATAATAATAAATCTAATCTATCTATGAATCTCGAGCTCTAAGGATATTTACATGTTAGATTCCTCTAAAAAAATATAGAGCATTTGAATCATGTTTCAAGGCTTCAGTTTTGATCCTTTTAAATGGTTTTCAAGGCCTCCGTGTTGAACCTTTGAAATGCTTTCCAATCTCTGTGCTTGTCCCTTGTATTGGTTTTCAAGGCCTCCATTCATCCCTTGAAATGCTTCCAAGGCCTGCATACATTTGACAAATACAAAAACAAACCAAATAATCTAGAAATAAAATCGATATTTGTTAGTATAAAAATCGCTCATTTGTGTTAAGTCTTCCATCATCACATATGCATATATAATCGAGGTGGAGATTTCAGTCTCCCCCTTGATGGAAGACAACACAAATATCGTACCTGCATTTAAAGTTTGTGATGCATATGTAATAATATCAAACAAAACTTAAAATGCAGAATGCAAAAATATCAAAATTTCGGCTCACCAAAATTTCTCCCCCTTTGTCTTTCAACAAGGGAGAAAAATAATTAAGGCACGGGAGTTTAAACTGTTACAAACCCATAAAAAGAGTACTTCAAAAAACCACCAAAAAATTTAAAACGGAAGTCCTTCAAACATAAATCAAGGCCTTGAAATCAAAACAAAGGGGTTTTAAAATCAATGTCAAGGCCTTGATATCCATTTCAAGGTTGGGTTGCACTTCTTTTTCCAGCGATCATGAGCATTTTTCAAGTCGATTTTTTTGTAGTATACGTCCACACGCCGTTGATCGCTCACATTCTTGTATTTCTTCACTAGACCAAACTCCTCGATCTGTAGTATATCCGGATCGTCAGGAGCTAGTTGGTGAATCAGGCGATCTTTCACAATCTTGTATCACTGACCCATGACTTTTTCAACCTGTTTTGTCGTTGCTTTGGCATCATCCTCAGTTAAGGGCTTGTTACTGCTCGTAGATGTTAAAGAGAGGCCATTCACATGAAACATCTTATTGATCTTCTGGTTTAGTATGCCAGCATATCTTGTGATTCGTCTAACTTATCTATGATCTCTGACCTGAATGCCAACATCTCCCTTCATAGTGAATCTAGACCAATCTCTTAATGCTTAAGGAAGAGGGGTATCGCTGGGGGAGTTTATCATATGGAAAACGACCAAGTGGGTTGTTCTTTCAAAACCCATTCTCCAAACTGTGTCTTCTTAATGCTTATGATGTCAAAGAAATATTCATCGAGTTCTCCAGCAACATAGTATTGTTCCTCATCAGCCAAATCAACAAAGAAATAGCAAAATATTTTGGGAAGCATATTGGCATAAGGAAGAGGGGTATCGTTGGGGGAGTTTATCATGTGGAGCATGTGATTCACGATGATACTAGAGAGGTCAACATCAAGGCCATTTAACACATGATATAGAAATGCAAATAATTGATTTATCCGCACATCCCGACATTTAACTCGTGGGACGACACATCTCACAAGAATAGCACACACAATTCTGGCCTTGAGAGTCAAAGAGGTCAAAGTGGGTTGTGGTGGAGAGTTGGGCAGAAGAAATTGTTATTTGGCCAAGCTAACAGTTCTAGCATGGTGGAGATGGTCGAAAGAATTGAAAGTATGAAGCCCTAGAACCTGATCAATAACCAGAGAGGAAAGACCGATAGTCTTACCTTTAACAATAGACTCAAGAATGAGCTCTCCTCGTTCTCTTCAAGCGGTAAGATTGACGAAGAAGAGTCTTGTCAACCTTAGGTAAGCAATTTCCCTTGGATTGAGGATCTTCCATATGGAACTCCCTTGTAGCATAATGAAGAAGGGGAGGCCGAGAGACAGAAAGAGTTCCAGGTCCACCAACTCGCAAATGCAAAGATCTTGGTCCTCGAATCCGTCAACCCATTTTCCAACGGTAGTATGGCTACTGAACAAGTTCGAGAGAAGGCCAATCCTTCTGCATATATCAAAATCTTCCATGGGAGACAAAGATTCAGAGTCGGAGGAGAGGTGTACAACCCTGTGATGTTTGGTGACCGACGACGATGCCTGATCAGTGGATGTTCTCTTGGAAGCCATGGAGAATGTTTGAGAGAGAAGTTGAAAAGGTTTTGGAAAATGAAAGAGTAAAGCAGATGAGTTTGCAAAACGAGTTGAAGCAGAAGAAGTTAAAGAAGGGAGAGAAGTTATATATAAGGGAAGAGGTCACATCAACTTCGGTTTAATAAGATCTTCAAAAAATCAAAATCTTGAAAAAACCGATTTTGATTAGAATTCTGTAACCACTTTTCAAAAATTTCTTTGGATGTGAATATAAGGATGTTTGAAATCATTTTAAAAATCCTTCTTTAAAATAATTTAGAGATCAAAATATCTAAAAGATATTAACCCCTAAATAGATCCGTGATTTTCAATGTGGCCCTTGAATTCCGTTTCAAGGCCCTTGAAATTGAAGAATGGGCTGCATTTGAAGGAGGAAATACAACGATTTACTCCCCCTAAGTTAATGCTTCCTTGTTTAACATACCAAGCTTTAATCTAATAAAATTAAATTGTTCTTCAGGTAGAGGCTTAATAAATATATCTGCAAGCTGCAAGTTAGTTGATATAAAAGATATGGAAACATCACCTTTCTCAACATGATCACGTATGAAATGATGCCTTATATCGATATGCTTTGTCCTTGAATGCTGCAGAGGATTTTTAGTAATTGAAATAGCACTAGTATTGTCACATTTAATCGGGATACCTTTTACATCAAAGCAAAGATCACGAAGTTGTTGAGCGATCCATAGAATTTGTGCACTACAGGCTCCCGTAGCTATGTATTCTGCTTCAGCTGTGGATAGAGTGACCGAGTTTTGCTTCTTGGTGGGCCAACTGATTAGGGATTACCCTAAGAATTGGAAATATCTAGAAGTACTCTTTCTATCGACCTTATAGCCTGCAAAGTCAACATCTGAATAGCAAACGAGGTGAAAAAAGCTTTGACGTGGGTACCATAACCATAAATCCTTAGTGCATTGAGATACCGAAATATCCTTTTCACAACTATCAAGTGTGACTCTTTAGGATCAACTTGAAATCTTGCATACATGCACACACTAAACATAATGTCAGGTCGACTAGCGGTTAGATATTACAAAGAACCGATCATACCTCGATACTTCTTATGTACAACACTATTACTGTCCTTGTCGTGGCCAAGTGAAAGTGTGGAACTCATAGGAGTTTTTGCTACCTTGGATTGATACATTTTATACTTCTTAAACAAATCCTTGGTATACTTTCTTTGATTGAGAAATAGTCCTTTCTTTGCTTGTGTAACTTGAAGTCCAAGAAAGAAATTTGGCTCTCCCATTAAGCTCATTTTGAATTCCCTACACATTATATCTGAAAATTCTTTGCATAGAGAATCATTAGTAGCACCGAATAATATATCATCAACATAGATTTGTACTACTAATATATCGTTGCCTCTAGTTTGGATAAATAAAGTTTTGTCAATTAAATCTCTTTTGAAATCATTTTCAAGGAGATACTTGGACAATCTTTCATACCAAGCTCGAGGAGCTTGTTTAAGACCATAGAGAGCTTTGTCCTGTTTAAAAACATGATCCGGAAATTCATCATTTTCAAAACCAGGAGGTTGAGCAACGTAGACTTCTTCTTCTAAGAATCCATTTAGAAAAGCACATTTTGCATCCATTTGAAATAACTTTATGCTCATGAAAGATGCAAAAGCAAGTAGCATACTATGGCTTCTAACCTGGCAACCGGAGAAAAAGTCTTCTCATAATCAATACCTTCTTCTTGGTTATAGTCTTGAGCTACAAGTCGTGCTTTGTTTCGAATTACCTTTCCACTTTCATCCAACCTGTTTCGAAAAACCCATTTTGTGCCAATGACGGATTGGTGCTTTGGTCTAGACGTGAGGGTCCAAACTTTGTTTTCTCTCAAACTCATTAAGTTCATTTTACATGGCCATGATCCAATCGGGTTCTTGAAGTACTTGAACATAGTTCTTGGGCTCAATAAGAGACACGAACGCCGAGAATGCACATAGGTTGTTAACTCTAGATCGAGTTTCAACTCCTGCATTTGGATCTGAGATCACATTCTCTGGTGGATGGTATGAAGAATGTTGAAACTTCCTCCTTTTGTAAGATGGAAAGGATCCTGAAGATTGGGGCTCATTTGCTCGACTAGATTCAGGTACCGTTGAAGTGTTTCCCTTGGATCCTGTATCAAGGCATTGAAGTTGAGTTTCAAGGCCTTGAAACGGAGTTCTGACATCGCAGTTTTCTGTTTCAAGGTCTTGTAGATGTGTTTCAAGGTCTTGAGATTGTTCTCCGGTATCTTGAATCTTTTCTTGCATATTCTTTTCTTGAGCTTTAGGATATTCTTCTCCATCAGAATTGTGATCTTCATGTTGATTCAGATTAAGATCTGCAAAACATTCACTCAAAGTACCATCATTGTTTTCATCAAATATAACATGAATACTTTCCACAACGATTTTGTTACATCTATTATAAACACTATAAGCTTTGCTATTTGAAGAATATCCAATGAATATTGCTTCGTCACTATGTGCATCAAATTTATCAAGGTTGTCTTTGCCATTGTTATGGACAAAGCACGTACATCCAAAGGGTTTAAAATAGGAAATATTAGGTTTTCTTCCCTTAAAGAGTTCGTAAGGAGTCTTTTTCAAAATAGGGTGGATTAAACATCTATTCAAGATATAGTTAGTAGTATTAAATGATTCAGCCTAAAAACGTTTTTGCAAACTATTTTCTAAAAGCATGGTCCTAGACATATCTTCTAGGGTGGAGTTCTTACGTTCCACAACCCCGTTGAGTTGAGGAGTTCTAGGAGTTGAAAAGTTGGGTGAAATACCATATTTTGCACAAAACAAATCAAACTATAAATGATCAAATTTTTTACCATGATCGCTTCTTATTGAAACAATAGGTAGGTTTTCAAACTTTGCAACTCCTTGCATAATTTTAAAAACTCACAAGGCTTCAGATTTTTCTTGTAAGAACGAGATCCATGTAAAACGAGAAAAATCATCCACAATAACAAGGATGTATTGTTTACCTTTGGGATACTTGACATACATAGGACCAAATAGATCCATATGTCAAAGTTCAATGGGTGAAGAAGAACTTACAACCTTCTTTGGTTTGAATGAACCTCTTGTTTGTTTAACTTTTGGACAAGCCTTACATAGTTCATCTACCTTGAAGTTTAGGTTTTGTAATCCACGTACCAAATCCTTTAAAAGTAAGTTCTTCATTGTATGCATGCTTACATGACCAAGTCTTCTATGCCAAAGCCTTAGATCGTCAGTCAAGGCCTTGAGACACTTTAGCTTAGTTCCTGAAACTTGGTTAGTACTCATAGAATAAACATTGTTACATCTTGGAGTTGTAAGCACATCATCACCCGATATCTTGTCTTGAACTTCACATTTTTCTGAATCAAAAATCACCTTGTTGCTTTTATCACATATTTGAGAGATACTAAGCAATTTATATTTCAAACCGTCAACAAGATAGACATAATCAATGAAGTTAGATGAATTATAACCAATTTTACCAATGCCAATAATGTTACACTTTCCTATATCACCAAGCGTAATGGTTCCAGATGATTGCTTCTTTAGATCTGAGAACAGTGAGCTTTTTCCAATCATATGTCATGAGCAACCACTATCTAATATCCATTTATGCTCCTTTACCTTGGTGATATCTTGCAAAACAGCAAACATCAACCTTTCCGGGTCGACGAAATGGCATATTTTGGTCCATATTCAAGCTCAATCATGTTTGGTGGTCTAGTACCTTTAGGAACCCATATTTGCTTAACTTGTTTCCTTAGACATAGAGGATAAGTGTTTCTAATGATGTAACGATCATTTCTTTTGTATGGACAAGTTGATTTTACATGACCCTTTTTACAACAATAGAAACATGTGGGCATATGAATACTTCATTTAGCTTTGACAAAAGTGGTGGTCGTTTTTCATGGAAAACTAACGTGATAGCCTATACCATTTTTGTTAAGAGAAGATTGTTGCTCACCCATCATCCTTTCGATGTTAGCTTTCGAACGAGTAAATTAAATAAGTGCAGCCTTCTGGTCT
Organism: Fagopyrum homotropicum; assembly: GCA_033239125.1. Classification (NCBI taxonomy): domain Eukaryota; kingdom Viridiplantae; phylum Streptophyta; class Magnoliopsida; order Caryophyllales; family Polygonaceae; genus Fagopyrum; species Fagopyrum homotropicum. Next base: position 86,994,260 of record BSWB01000003.1, on the reverse strand, counting down.
TTACAGGTCATAGTTAGATCAACCTTTTCTTTCTCTAGATCGATATATTCTCGATGAAGAGAAGAAAGATTGCCCTTGAGAATCGCAGTTTCTGATTCCAAAGCATTGATATTGATATCAAGGTCTAACTTTTCAGTTTTAAGATTTTCAGTTTCCAAAGACATATCACTTAATCGTTTTTCTTGTTTGAGAAGTTTTTTTTTCAAGAAACTTATCCTTGCCCTATGTTCTTTATCACATATGATTATGTCTTTAAGGAATTGTGTGAGATCAGATTCAGGTTGAGACATAATGGTACTTACCACGTTGTCAACGTAGTGATCTAAATCTTCTTCATGATCGGCCATGAGACAAACGGTTTGCTTGTTCTTTTTCGTCTTCTGATTCATTTGTGGAATCTGAATCACTCCATGAAGCTACCATAGCTTTCTTCCTTTGATCATTCTTCCTAAAGTTGTTCCTCTTCTTTCGTGGGCAATCCTTTACGAGATGATCTGTTTCACCACATTCAAAACATGTCACAACTTTAGTTTTCTTGTTAGGGTTAGAAAACTTACCTATAGGTCTTGATGTTCGCGGATTGTCTTTATTGTTTGCAAATTGCTTCTTCATTTGAAGAATCTTCGCAAGACCGCTAGATATCAAGGCAAACGGATCTACCTCATCTTCATCATCACTATCTTCCTCCTCTAATGGTATCTCATCCTTCTTAGTTCTTAGTGCTAGTTCTTTGTGTTAGATGGAAGCTCTCCATCTTCTTCACCAAGAACCATCTCGTGAGTGATGAGTTTTCTAAGAAGGTTGTCAAGAGGAAGTGTTGTGAGATTTTGAGCTTCTTCAACTTCAGTAACCTTTGGTCCCCACTTGGCTTTTGGTAAGTGATATGGGACCATCCTTGGTATCCACGACTATGCTACATAGATCATTCACCAATCTAGAAACGAGAGAAACTCAAGAAAGGAGCGCTTACAAGTTGCAAACATGGGGTGAATCGATGGAATGGAAGATTGCATGGCAAAGAGGAAAAATTGAACGATTTCCCAAAAATATTGACCGATTTTCCTGTAGAAAACTCGATCGATTTTTGTATCCAATTTCCTTCACTAGAACGAGATGAAAAAGATCCGGCCATGATCTTCTATCTTTTGGCAATTATATCTAGTTATAATTCCTTAAATCTCTCAGACTATCTTAAGGGGTTATTTAGATTCTATCTTTTAGATTTTGTATGTTATATATTTTACAGATATCTTTTCTAGATTATCTTTTAAAGGATATATTTTTTAGATCATATGTTTTAGATTTTATAATTTTATATATTTGAAAGATATCTTTGCAAGATTATCTTTAAATATATTTTTCCTAGTTTTAGTAGGATTAGTCTCCCTTATAAATAGCCTTAGTGGTGGAGATTGTTTAGTAGATTAGATTTGATATATTTTCCACATATTGTGTGAACTTACAGCTTTGCTTACGAAGTTTGTATTTTATTCATTCCTATTCAATCAAAGAGAGAGCCTTGATTGAATCCTTGTGAAGTTTTTGCTAGATTGTTCTTGTGTGTATTAATCTTGTTGAAGGTTGGTGTTCTTGGTCAATCCTAGTCCCTCCTTGTGATTGTCTTAATTTGAAGACTTGTGTAAGGTTAAGGAAGTGCGGGTTAAGGTAATCTTCTCATTTAAGGGTTTTGACAGATCATGGGTCAAGGTTCTTTTGCGGAACAATCTTGGTTAATATCTTCTTATATCTTTCATTTATCATTCCCTATGCATCTTCTTTTCCTTCCATATCATTCACTAATTCGTGTTTTGAGTATATCAAAAAATTCCCTTTTCTTGTAGAAAATCGGCTGATTTATCCTATACAACAGACCGATTTTTATTCCAGTTAAGGACTTTCAATATAGATCGGGAATTGCGGCTTATCCCCGTATCAAAGTGGTATCAGAGCTAAGTGATTGAAGTCCGAGCGTTTATAAAAAAAAGTTTGATTTTTTTGAGTCTTTAAAAGTGAGTCTTTTCTTGTCGCCTTTCTTGCGATATTATTTGAGTCTAACGTGCGTTGATTTGTGTAAGTTCGGCAGGAGAGAAATGCCATCACTGAAACACAAGCCAACCGTTGACCTTGAAACCTCGCCAATACAAAAAAAAAAAAGAAAAGAAGTTTCTGAACGTCGAATTCAAGAGTCGATTTTTACAAAGAAAATCGGCTTGTTCTTCAGCAGATCGACCGATTTTTCATCCGATTTTTGCTATTGTTGCCAAAACTCGAATAAATTTTTTAGGCATGATTTGGAGAATTGAAGTGCACCCTGTGCAAGAGTATTAAAATAGAAGAGTTCTAGTATATACCTTGAAGCAATCAAAGAGATCTAACTATACCTAAACCCAAATTCGGCTATCTCTCTTTCTTAACTTCGCAAATCAAGGTACGTTCTTCTCTCTTCTTAATCTCTTGTGTGCTTTTCCTTAGCCTCTTTTCTATTCTAAACACTGATTCTTTCTTTGGGTGTGTAAATTAGTAGCTATACTTCTTAACATACTAGTTGTCTATCCGCAATATTGTCTTTCTACCTTGTCGTGTGTGGAGTAAACTTCTTGTAAGAGCCTGAGCCTTTGGAGCCTAGGAACCTTGTTGAGCCTTAGCTGAGTTAGCCTTGACTAGTCAGCCGCCCTTGCGCAGCCCTTGAGTCGCCCCTGCGTCACAGAGGAGCCGCCCCTGCGGTTCTGTGGCTGGTGCAGCCGTTTTTGTTGACTCCTGACTTATGCTTTGCGGCTGGCTTCTCTTATAAGCCTTCTCAGCCTTCAGATGAGGGGTTTCTTCATCTCTCCAGCCTCTCTCTTCCTCCTCACATCCTTCATCTGCTTCTTCTTCTCCCTTGATCTTCTTTACTTATTTTTGATCTTGTAAGTGAGTTCTTGAGAGTTTGAAGTGTTCTTTGGCCTTGGATGCTCTTGGAGCTGTTGCTGTGTGTTTTTGTTGATGTGCTGAAGTGGTGAGGAGTGTGGATGCTCCTTAGATGCAGCCTAGGGTGGAGTGGTAAGCCTTTCTCTTCTTCTCTCTTCTTCCTTGCTTCTTTCTTCTTCTTTCTAGCCTAGGATCACAAGTTGAACTTGTGATTGGATCCTTCCTGGATGTTTTGATGATCATATGTGTGTATTTATGCATATATGCTGTTGTGATGTGTTGAAGAGGTGAAGAGAATCGAGAAAGGAGTCGAAGAGAAGTCGGGACCAACTCTCTACATACTTGGCCTCCCTTGCGCCTGACCTGAGCCGCACCTGCGCCTCGTATGGAGCCGCCCTTGCGCCTCTAGTGAGCCGCCCCTGCGCCTCACTCGGCTGGCTGGTGTGTTTTTGCTTATGTTGGTGCATACCTTGTTGGTATGTCTTCCTCCCGTCCTTTCCTTTGACCTGGGCTTAGTTGATAGCTAGGTTAGGGTGGTTAGGATGAGTTGTATGTTAGAGATGTGCCTTAGGCACTTGTGTTGATATTGAGAGTATATTATAGGCCTACGTGAGCTTGTGTTGATCTTTAGGTTGTAGGTTGGTTTTGGTTATGGAGACGAGTCTCCTAACCCTTTCAGGTTGTGATGTGGTATGCCTTGCTCTTGCAGGCGTTGGTTTCTTCCTCGAGGGGAAGTTGTGACGTGGTAGAGGATACGAGTGTACGAGGTAAGTCCATAGGACTTACTTAGCGTACGGTGGTGGATTGTATGATTGTGATGATTGTGTGTGTTCATATGTTTGTGCATTTATAACTTAAACCGGACTAGAACGACCATTCATTACATTTATATGGCCCAAGTGTATTATAACGGGCGCTAACCACCGGTCTCTGCCTGCGGGTTAGGAGGAGGTGCCCTGAAGATGATCTCACAGTAGGGGACGAGTGGCGGTCACCCCCATGCAAAACTCCTGTGTTACGTTGGATGGGGCGGGGTTCTTGAGGCTCCTCGTGTTACAAAAGAAGTTGAATTAGTATTGGTTTAACGTAATTACAGATAATAAATGAATGTGTGTGACATTGCATGTATGAGATGTTGTGGTGTGTTTGTGCTGTTACTTCATGCTTGTCTATTGCTGTAGCTAACGGTGTTTACCGTGTTGTAGTTGATCTGCAGGTTAGGAAGACTGCAGAGTGAGCCAGATGGTGTGACCAGCCGAGGAATCTGTACATTAGGATGCGTGGGTTGGGGATCTTTTGTATCAGTTGATGTCGTTGTTATGGTTTTGTACTCGGCTTTGAGTTTGTAAACTCTTTTGTTGTATCATACAGCTTTTATGTATTTGTTTTTACTCTACTTGTGCCTTGTTGTAAGATCTAGTGAACTTGTTGTCAGGCTAGGGTCAGGATCCATTGTGAGATCCTAGCCCAATGTAGCATTCCGAGTCCAACGGATTCGGGGTGTTACACTTCTTACATGGATTCCTTAACCATCGCACCCCACAAGAACCTTTAACCGAACCAAGTTGACTACTTGATTCAATCTAGGAGTTCTAGGGAGCCAAGGCGCTGATTTGTAAAGAAGCACTAAACCATACAAGTCAATTCCGTCAACCAGCTTGCAACAACACAACAAGAGCGTGAGTGCGAGAGAAAATAAGAAAGGTCTTTTCGATTTCTCTGAACTTTACGAGTTTGTTGTTACTTTATGTGATTGTGCAGGATGTATTATCCGGACTATCATTCCAGAGGAAAATCTCGACCCCTAAAGAAATATCTCATCCGAGATTCTGGCTTAGATTTGCCCTAGTCAAGGTTTTATCAATATGTTCCTCAATGGAGATCGATGAATGAGGATGACGGACGCTCACGTGTTCCATATAGAACTCCAACCCCGGAACTACATCCAAGAAACCATTATGAGCAAGGTATGAGGTATTCAAATCAGTATTATGATATGCCTAACGCTCCAAAGTATGTTGATTTTCAGGAATTCGTGGATGAGAGGGATTATCGTAGGAAACGCTATTACCCAAGGGCGGAACCACCTAGACGTCCTTCGGTTATGGTTGATGAAACTGTAAAGGGACTCAGAAGTGACTTGGAAGAAGTGTGTATCCTATTGATCACCTTCATGGAGGTTGTCCAAGCTAACGAGGCTATTGATTCTAAACTTTCTGTTCCTATTTATGATCATGTGAAATTAACGGAATCTGATTTGATTGTTGATGATAAGCATGATATAGATACAAGCATGAATGAGCATTCTCTTGTTAACAATGTGCATGAGCCTAAGTTATGGCATTCCTCTTTGAGTAGTGATCTATCTTCTGTTTTGCCTTCAAGTCCATACATAAAGCCTTTTGAAAACCTTATGGAAGAACATAAAGAGTTTTATGTAGTGCATCCCCAAGTTGTGGCATTGTTAGATTCACATAAAAAGTATGTTATGCATGAGATTGCTAATGAAAGTTTAAGATATCATAGAGTGTTATACGCTTTGCATTGCCATGATTTTGTTAATACATTACTTCTTTCAAACCTTAATCTTGCACCGTTATCCAAGCGGAAGCGAGTGATCTTTATTGTAGGACTGTAAGATGAGATGGTCGAGAAGGAGGGTATACAAGAGTTGATGATTTCATGCTATGAAGTTAATCCAGTTTGGAAGCTGTCATACTTGAGTTATCGTGTAATTAGTGATAAGCAAGACTATGATTCGAGGTCAAATCATTTCCAAGAAGGGGAGTATGATGTGGGACCATCCTTGGCATCTATGACTATGCTACATAGATCATTCACCAACCTAGAAGCGAGACAAACTCAAGAAAGGAGTGCTTATGTTCGCTCCAAACGGTGTTTGCAAGCTTTAAATTTTAACCCAAGAAATATGATTTAAACAAGGATGCGAACCTGCAGTGTACGGATCAATTGAAATAAAAAGCAAGAATTCCAGGGGTCGATCTCAGGGACTTAGGTCAAACAAAGCACATAATTGATTATAAAGTAAATAATAACCACAAAAGCAATTAAAGTGATCAAAGATGATAATAAGGTCAAATAAGGGGAAATGCGGATTCTAGGGATTAAAGCATCTAGTTCTGGTTCCGACTCAAGATCTCAAAAGATAACGTGGACAAAGCTGAGGTTTTGCAAAGGGAAGGTGTTTCTAAGATGGGAATAGATTACCGGGTAAGTCTCACTACTCATTATCCCAAACCAAAGCTCCTATCACCGGGTAAGTCTCAAGGTACTAAGGAAAGGAACTATAATCTCAAACCAACACACCACCTAAGGGGATAGAATCAACCTTTACCGGGTAAGTCTCAGGCTAACTCACAAAGATGGGATTAAGGCACACTCAAACCCCAATAAAGGATAAACCTTTATTACCTACACTTATGATCATAGGTAAACAAACAAAGGAATCACCGGGTAAGTCTCATCCTAGGCTTCCATTGAACCAGGAAAGGTGTAATAAGGATAGAATTTGGCAAACTAGAACACTTAACTCTCAGTTTCGGATCAGAAAAGGTCACCTCGTTCAGTCAAGTTCCACCCCGGCCGAGATGTTCATCGACTGAGCGAGGTAATCTAGGGTTAAGGTTACAGACTCAAGCTTTCAGGGTCTTGTTGGGATTAAGATTATTCTATCATCGTCTTTCCCACAACTTTCAGCCAATCACCCTAAAATCGCATAAAAAGCTTAGCCAATCATCATCATGATAGCAATAACAAATATATGGGAAAGGAATGAATATTCGAACAAGTAAACCTTAAGAAAAAGGTCTCAATAACTTAATCAAATAACAAACAAACTGCGTTTCTTAAATCACAAATCAAACAAGACAACAAACCAAAAGGGAATCTAAGAAAGTCTTACAAACTCCCTCTAAAGCTAACTACAAACTATGAATCCTTCCTTGATTGATCTTCAATCCTTCAATCCATCCTTCATTTCTTCCAGAAAATCTCCTAATTGCAGGGTATTCTCAGCCTCCAAGCATGGTTGAACTTGTAGAAAATCCAACCCTTTATATAGGAGAATTATCTTCCAAAGATAATAATATCTTAAAAAGATAATTTCCTATAAAATATATCCATATCTCTAAAATAGATCTCCCAAAAATAAGATCTTCCTTCCAGAAATCCAGCCCAAAAATATAAGATATCTTCTTTCCATAATTAAAAGATCTCAGCCAAAAACATGATCTCGCCGGCGGCAGGGAGTTCGTCTCGGTCGGGACGCTCCTCAAGATCACCTTGGTCGAGGTGACATTGTAGCTGACCAAGATAAATCTCAACTGAATGTGAAATCTCTCAAATCTGGTCGAAAGTAAATCTTCTTCATTAATTCCGGGCTTCCTGAGTTCTTCTTTGAGCTCCATAATGTAGCTCCTATGACTCTTTAGCTCCTTAGCTCCATTTTAGTCCAAAACGTGCCATTTTACCTACGATTACAACGAAACTTGGTGTAGACCTCGATTCCCGTAATGGTAGATGAAACAACAATATAATCACATAATATACATCCATACATGCAGATTATTGAAGATAGAACGTCCAAACTAGCCCTAAAATATAGACTATAATACATGCTATCAGCTTACAAGTTATAAACATGGGGTGAATCGATGGAATGGAAGATTGCATGGGAGAGAGGAAAAATCGACCGATTTCCGAAAAAGATCGACTGATTTTCCTGTAGGAAAACTCGATCGATTTTCGTATCCAATTTCCTTCACTGGAACGAGTTGCAAAAGATCCGGTAATGATCTTCTATCTTTTGGCAATTATATCTTGTTACAATTCCTTCAATCTCTCAAACTATCTTAAGGGATTAATAGATTCTATCTTTTAGATTTTATATTTTTTATCTTTTAAAGATACCTTTTCTAGATTATCTTTTAAATGATATATTTTATAGATCATATCTTATAGATTTTTATGGTTTTATATATTTGAAAGATATCTTTGCAAGATTATCTTTAAATATATTTTTCCTAGTTTTAGTAGGATTAGTCTCCCTTATATATATCCTTAGAGTGTGTTTGGTTGGAGATTAAAGGAGGTTCATTTAGATTAAATTTAGGAAATTAAATTTGTGCAAGTGTTTGGATGAAGATGGAGATTATGGAAAAAAATTATAGAAGGGGTTAATTGAGATTAAAAATAGCCAAAAAATAACCTTATATTTTCAAGGTTAAAGGAGATTAATCTCCATCCATCAATTAAGATTTCACTTATGCTCCCTATTTAAGGTTAAAATAAGTGTAAATTTGTAATCAATATCAATTAAACCTATTAAAAGATCTTCAACCAAACAACTTCATGTAGATTATTTGATATCAAATAATCCCTAATAAATCTCATATAAAATTTAACCCCTTTTAAATTCCATCAAGATTAATCTTCAAAATAACCTCCATCTCCTACCAAACACACCCTTAGTGGGGGAGATTGTTTAGTAGATTAGATTTGATGTATTTTCCACATATAGTGTGAACTTACAGCTTTGCTTACGAAGTTTGTATTTTTTTCATTCCTATTCAATCAATGAGAGAGCCTTGATTGAATTTTTGTGAAGTTCTTGCTAGATCGTGCTTGTGTGTGTTAATCTTGTTAAAGGTTGGTGCTCCTGGTCAATCCTAGTCTCTCCTTGTGCTTGTCTTAATTAGAAGACTTGTGTAAGGTTAAAGAAGTACGGGTTAAGGTAATCTTCTCGGTTATGGGCTTTGACACATCATTGGTCAAGGTTCTTTTGCGGAACTATCTTGGTTCATATCTTCCTATATCTTTCATTTATCGTTCCCTATTCATCTTCCTTTCTTTCCATATCAGTCACTAATCCGTATTCTGAGTTTATCGAAAAATCGCCATATTCTTGGAGAAAATTGGCCGATTTATCCTATAGAACAACCCGATTTTTATTCCAGTTAAGGACTTTCAATCTAGATCGGGAACTGCGTCTTATCCCCGCATCAGTAAGCTCCTTAGAACCTTCCTTACTTTCTCTTTGTTTGTGAAGACTTTTCCAAGCGAGTCCAGGTTGTTTACTATCTCAGTGAATCTTGTGAACATTTCTTCGACTGATTCATTTGAGTTCATCTTGAATAGCTCATATTGTCTGAGGAAGATGCTGATATTTGTTTCCTTGACTTAACTTGTTCCTTCGTATGTGACAACAAGTTTGTCCCATATTTCTTTTGCACTCTTGTATGATGGGACACGGTTGAATTCATTTGCGTCCAATCCACAATAGAGTAAGTTCATGGCCTTGTAGTTCTTTGAAACACTATCAAAGTCAGTTTGTGTGAAGTCAGCTTCCTTCTTTGCAACTTGGTCTCCTTCAACTGTGTTAGTTGGGATTTTAGGGCCATTTTGAATAATGTTCCATAGTTTCATGTCTTGATCAATAACAAACATTTACATTAGTGCTCTCCAATGGGCAAAGTTGTTCCCACTGAAGAGTGGTGGTCAAGATGTGGATCTTCCTTGAGTGAATCCTCCATCACCTACAGAGTTCATGATTAGTATCACTTATGGTTAAATCAAAATACGTGAGTCTAGCTCTGATACCAATTGAAGAACCGTAAGGTAAATAGAAAGGATATAAATACTCTAGAAGAGGGGTTGAATAAAGTATGAGAACTTTTCACAAAAACCTATCTCAAGGCTTTGAAACTAATTTCAAAGGCCTTGATGTCGATTTGAGCTCTTTGTGACACAACTTGTTTTCAAGGCCTTTGAAAGTGATTTCAAGGGCCTTGACTTTGTAAACCTGCAAAGCAGCGTTAGTCATAATAAAGCAAGATATGGTGCGAAAATGAAAAGATCAACAGGGTAATATGCTTCCGAATTTTGGCTCTAAATAACCTACTCTCCATCCTAGGGTTTACCCTTAGGATCTAACTATCTATTATCAGCTTCAAAGAGCCCTAGATACATCCTAGAAGAAATCCCCTTCTTCTCTCACAGTAGTCAATCCTACGATATAGTTCTAACTTTCACCTTGCTATAATAGCCTAGTTAATTCGCAGAGTAACACACACTCGAGTATAACACTCTTTAGATATTCCAATGAAGCTCTTGTGTTTTTCTCTCTCTAAAAACTAATGCTTTTGTAAACTAAGAGGAAGAAAAACTTCTTGGATCGAATGTGAACATGCTTTGGATCGCTTGAATACTTTTGATATTTCCGTGTAAGCTTGTTATTGTTCTCTTCTATTGACATCTTCATTTATAGTCTTTGATGGAGAAGTCTTCTAGCCGTTGAGAAAATGACCGTTTTTTATGTTTCTTCTTCTCCATAGAAAACGCTTCTTGGTTGAGATGAGATAGCCGTTGTAGATTTTCCTTATCTTCTTCATCTCCTTAATGCACGTTATTTCTTCTTCTCCGTAATCTTCTCTTGAATCACGTTGTTGAATATCTTGTGGTTCAAGCATCAAGATCTTTTGGTTTGTTGAGAATCTTTGGCTGAAAGATCTTCGAGATCTTTTTAAGATCCGTTGAAAGATCCATTGAGAAGAATTCTTGCATTAATTTGGTTAAGATCTTTGCAAGATCTATTTGTTGGGCCAAATCTTCTTGTTGGTCAAGATTTCTTGTTGGCCAAATCTTTTTTATATCTTCCTGAAAGATCTTCTCTTGATCCTTGGTAGATTTGGTTGTTTGAGATTGATTTGAATTCCTTCCAGCCGTCATACCCTTTGAATCATGTTTCAAGGCTTCGGTTTTGATCCCTTGAAATGGTTGTAACACCCCGAATCCTAGAGGACACGAAATGCTACAAGCTAGGACCTCAAAATGGGTCCTGACCCTTAGCTTGGCAACAACTTCATCGGACCTTACAACACGGCACAAATAAAAAGGCAAAACAAAGAGTTTATAACATGAGCGAAATAAAAAGAATCCAAATTCTGAAAACAATACAGTCAAGTCTCAAAAACCGGAAATACCAACATCAGTCTCAATAGTCATAAAATAAAATATAATAATCCCGTCCTATAATGCGCGGAACCCCGGCTACCCACTACCGCCGGATCACTCGATCGCCTCCCTAACCTGCAAGGCATCTACAAGTGGTATAAAACCGTTAGCTAACATTCTATGCATAAGTATAACGGTAAAAGCACAAACACACAACATACGCAATCAGCATGCAACACTCATTCCTTTTTATTATCTTTAATTAAGTGATACATCATTACTAATGATACTTATTTTGTGACACGAGGGATTCCCAAACCTCGCCCCTGTCCCCGTTTACCAACGCGGAATGGTACTAATGCATCTGACCGTCTACCGGACTAGGCTGGTCGCAGGGAACCTCCTAGACTCTCGCAAGAGCTAGGCAGATGATGTCACGACCCGTTATCATACACTTGGGTCATATACAATATACTACAGTCAGCCTATTCCGTTTTTGTTATTTATCTTAACTATCACACATCACTCATATGCATCACACACACGCAAGAAGCTAGCTAAGTAAGTCAGTGGACTTACCAGAATTAAAACTCGTCTCTCTTAACAACACTAAACCAGTAGCTGCAGGAACTCAGTTGCCTGTCAAAGGAGGCACGTGGATCAACATTTTTCCTTGGATACTTAGAAGTCTAAAACTCCTAAGATGTACGATTCTATGTGCAAAAGTTATTACATTGTTTATTTAAGGTAAATTGACTATTTTACCCTTGGTTCCGAGACTTCCAAAAATCCGTAAAAAGTACTTAAATTCTTACTTGAGGCTAACTAATCATATTCTACTCCCTAGGATGATTTTAGGTGACAACTATAAAAACTACCCATTTTCTATTTCCCGAAAAGTCACTAAAGTCCAATTACAACTATAAATATAAAATTAAAATAAACTTATAAAAATTCTAAAATAAAATTCTAACTTATCTATGATCTCTAATCTACTCATAGGAGAAATAATTTCTTAAAACTGTTCAATCGTTATTCCTACAAAAATCTTTAAAGTTGGCTACAACACTACAAATGTTCCCATACTTGGTCAAATTTTTCTGCTGGAAAAACAGCTCAACTACTCCACTTTGAGGCCCTATAACTTTCAATCCGACCGTTCATTTGTTCTCAAATTTTAACACGGTAAACTATGTATATCTATCTGTGATCTATTAAAAATTCTACGGTGGATCTTCTACGAAACTCTTTAACATTGATTCACAACATTGGGTAGTCTTCAACTTCAAAACTGAAAGAAAAAAATAAAATAATTCCTTTACAGCAGTGTATTGTTTCTATCAATTATGACTGCACACTCAGCGGTTACTCTACACCTATACGGCACAATTCCATCCCTTCTACAACAACTCACATCTCCGAGTTTCAATCAAGACATAACCTTATATCATAATAAGCATCTACTAGTAGGTGGGAGGCGAGATTACATACTTACGAGTCTGCAGGGTGCTGAGTGATGTAGTATCCTAGCGCTCTTTACCTAACCCTGGGCTGCTGAATCCCTTGACGACAAGACTAAGTTGAAAACTGGGTGTGCTGCAATTGGTCTCAACAAATCCTAGGACATAAGGACATTCAGTCCTGGTGTTACGCTATAAACGTGTAGCACAAAAAGCTTTACATTTATAAACTCGAACTAAAATCCTAAACTACCTAGCGAAACCCACAGTGTACGGATCGTTATGTAGGAAGGAAAGTATTCCGAGGTCGAACACAAGGACTGAGGCGAAATCAAGTCATTCAATGATCAAAGATATTGCAAATCAAGTCTAAGAAAGGAAAAATGAATAAAGAAATGAAAACCTCAATGTTTTTGGTTGGGTTTTTGTGGTGATCAAGCAAAGGTCACAATTCATGCAAAATACTAAATCAAACTAACAACTCAAGCTAGCAAACAAACAAGTGACACAAACACAAGATAACAGATCAAAGAGAGAAAAAGTGGATTCTAGAGGTCAAGATTTCCGGTTATGGCATTGGACTCAAGCTTCTAAAGATTCTAAGGATAAAGCTGCGGTGTTGGGAAAGGGTGTTTCTCTAATGGAAGCAATTACCGGGTAAGTCTCATGCTTCACTAATCCCGCACCAAACTCCTATTACCGGGTAAGTCTCAAGGAGGTAAAGTTGGGAATTCTACACAAACCGGACACTACTTAAGGGGCAAACCTCTCCTTACCGGGTAAGTCTCGGAAAAGGTAAGTCTCAAACAACAATCCTAGCACACTCGATCCAATAGCGGCTTATGAGGCTCACTACTACCTAGAGTTCATCATCTTTGGTATCTAAGATCGGAAATCACCGGGTAGGTCTCTTTCCTTACTTAGTTTGCTAGCATTAGGTCACCCTAAGTTATATTATGCTCAACAAACACTAGGATTTCAACAATCTAACATCCTAACATACAGATTCATCAATTAAAGAGCAACAGAAGGAAAAATCGGGTGGATCATAGCAAAAATCGGCCGATTTACTATGAAGAACAGGTCGATTTTTATGTCTGAGTTAGGTTTTGTGCATACGAATCATCCTAAACTAACATATAAGTCCATTCTATCATCACCCAAGCCATAACCATTAATCCATCACTCCAGAATCACAACAAACTAGCCAATAACATGCATTTCAAGATCTAAAATCATCATACAAGCATACACGGAATCCATAGCAAGAAGATGAAGTAAGGAAATGAAAGCAATGAAACTTAGCTGGATTTGAGCTCAAAACAAGTCTTTCAACACACCAAATGTAGCTCCAAGTCAGATCTTACAACCATCAACAAGTTTCTTCACAAAAATCACTCAAATCTCACTACGAAATTGAAATCTTCACTAATCTCCCCCAAGAACACCCACAAGGGTGTCTTGAAGAGAGCTTCCAATTGGAAGAGTCTTTGGGAAGATGCTAGAGGATGTGGGAGAGGAGGAGAATTGAATCAATCCCAGCAACAGCTTGCAGGCCCACTTATATTCTCCACCAAGAGCAAGGCCGGACAAAGAGATGGTGGGACACGTGGCTTAAGCTGTCAAAGGCCAAAAATCGACCCAGTCAAATGAATCGGCCGATTTTCCTGAGTGAAGGTCGATTTTCTTCAACAGAAACTTGTTATGATCATCTAACCATGAGTTGCTCCATTGCTTGCACCAACAAGGGTCCTTGTGTCCTTCATTGCTCCAATTATGTTCCTTCAAAGCCTTGGAAGTGTACCACCATGAGGCTTGACCCTCGAATGTATTGATTAATGTCCAAAAGGTCCCCGAAATACCTACAAAACCGACAAAAGCTCGTGTAGACGTCTTTTCTAGAAATATGCATGAAACGAGTGTAAACGTCGTGAACTAATGCCAAACCGTGCATGAATAACGGGAAAAACTATCTATATGAATGCCTAAAATAACGTCATAAATCACGTTATCACCTGGCCTTTAGACTAGGCTTGTTTTGAAAGGAAAGGTTAAGCGGAAAATAGACTCACCTTACAGAGAAAGGCTCACAGATGTGGCTGCATTGCTTGATGGCTCAGCCGCTGGAGTACTCTTTGCGTCTACAACGAGTGAATACAACACTGGAGAGGCTGATACGTGGTATGCAGAATCCAGGCAAGTGCAGCGTGAATGAGATTAGGAAGAGACGATGCAAAGGATTCTTCTGAGCGTGACAGAAGTTAGGAGAAAAACAAAAGCGTTGCTGTAGGTGTAAAGGAGTATTGTTATCGCTAGAAACGTGTAGCACAAAAAGCTTTACAATTTATAAACTCGATATATTTCTCCTAACTCCTAGCGAACCCGTAGTGTAAGGGACGTTTGTAGTAGGGATAGTATTCCGAGGTCGAACACAAAGACTAAGGTGAAATCAAGTCAAACAATGGTCATAGATAGTATGGATCTAGTCTAAGAAAGGAAAAAGGAATAAAGAAATGAAAACCTCAATGTTTTTTGGTTGGGTTTTGGGATGATCAAACAAAGATCACAATTTAATCAAGATAAAAATCAACTAACAATTCAAGCTAGCAAACAAACAAGTAATACAAACGCAAAATATGTGATCAAAGAGAGAGGAGTGAATTCTAGAGGTCAAGATTTCCGGTTATGGCATTGGACTCAAGGTTCTAAAGATTCTAAGGACAAAGCTGCGGAGTTGGGAAAGGGTGTTTCACTAATGGAAGCAATTACCGGGTAGGTCTCTCACTTCACTAATCCCGCATCAAACTCCTATTACCGGGTAGGTCTCAAGGGGTTAAAGTAGGGAATTCTACACAAACCGGACACTACTTAAGTGGCAAACTCCTTACCGGGTAAGTCTCGGAAAAGTAAGTCTCGAGCAATAATCCTAGCACACTCAATCCAAATGCGGCTTGTGAGGCTCACTACTACCTAGATTTCATCATCTTAGGTATCTAAGATCGGAAATCATCGGGTAGATCTCTTCCCTCACTTAGTTTTATAGCATTAGGTGATCCTAAGCTAATAAAGCTAAATAAACACTAGGATTTCAACAACCTAACACCCTAACATACAGATTCATCAATTAAAAAGCAACAGAGAGGAAAATCGGGTGGATCATGGAAAAATCGGCCGATTTGACTGAAGAACAGCCCGATTTTTCCTTCTGGAATGGGTTTCGTGCATACAAATCATTCTAAACTAACATATAAGTCCATCCTATCATCACCCAAGCCATAACCATCAATTCATCACTTTAGAATCACAATAAACTAGCCAATAATATGCATATCAAGATCTAAAATCATAACACAAGCATACATGGTTTTCATAGATGGATGATGAAAGATAAGCAAGTAAAAACAATAAATCTCAGCTGAATCTAAGTTTTAGCAAGACTTACAACCCTTCAAATGAAGTTCCAAAACGCTCCTAACAATCCTTGCAATAGTTCTTCAATCAAAGACTCCAAAAATCACTCAAAATCACTCAAAACCTCACTATCACTCTTAGATTGGTGTTCTTCTTCTTCCTTCAATTTGAGAGAGTTTTCCTCTTCTCCAAGTCTATCCCAAATGAGCTGTGAATGAGAGAATGTGGGAGAGGAGGGATGCTCAGCAATAGCTTGCAGGACCGCTTATATTCTCCACCAAGAGCAAGGCCGGGCAAAGAGATCGTGGGACACGTGGCTTAAGTTGTTGAAGGCCAAAAAATCGACCTAGCCAGGAAAATCGGCCGATTTTCCTGAGTGATGGTCCGATTTTCTTCAACAGAGGTATGTTATGATCGTCTAGCCATTAGTTGCTCCATTGCTTGCACCAATTATGGTCCTTGTGTCCTTTGTTGCTCCAATTATGCTCCTTCCAAGCTTTGGATGTGTACCACCATGAGGTTTGACCCTCGAATGCATCGGTTAATGTCCAAAAGACCCTCGAAATACCTACAAAACTGACAAAAGCTCGTGTAGACGTCTTTTCTAGAGATATGCATAAATTAGAAGTAAACGTTATGAACTAATGTCAAACCGTGCATGAATAACGGGAAAAACTATCTAATTTAATGCCTAAACTAACGTCATAAATCACGTTATCAAAATACCCCATACTTAAGATTTGCTCGTCCCCGAGCAAGATCCAACTATAGACTAAGAGATGACATGATTTATGCATGCAGAAAAACAACAAAATCTTTTTGGAATTGTGCTTCTAACATTGGATCACCTTCATAGTCATGTTTCATAGCAATGGATAAGCAATCATGCATCAAATGAGTGAAGGCATGGAAAGACAATTATACTTAACTAGAAAGCATGCATGAGAGGTGAAAATGAAGAAGTCAAGATGATCATGAGTATATCCAATCTAGATCACTAAGTCTTACACACATGCATTTAGGTCACAAGGACTTAGGAAAGAAGAGGCTAAGAAATGTTGTGATTAGGTGGGAATTTTTAAGTCATGTGATGCTAATCTGGGAAAGGAACTAACTCCACAATTTCGTTTTTGCTCAACTTCCCAACAAGTGTATAATTTTCCCATCTTTTCTTTGTTTTCTTTTCTTTTTCACTCATTTTTGAGACAATGGAATTGGTGTACAAAAGCCGAAACCTTGGTGATTAGCCGTCCTCGGGCTTTTTTATTTTTCGAGGTGCATCCACACCGGGCACACATACCAAAGCTCGTTAGGATTATCGGTTTATTTGACTTTGGCAAGGCACAAACACCCGATTATGTGAATGGTGCCGAGCTACTTGTCATTTAAACCAACATCCCCAAACCTATATTTTTGTTCTACACTTTTCACAACAAATTCAGCACTTCATTCACAACATTCTTTCATCAACAACTTCACCCCACACTTGCTTTTCACACACATCAACACAATAGCATGCTCCTATTCCCGGATGGGTCAAAAGAGGTCAAATTTTTCATCAATTGAGGTGCTCAAACAACATGATCAAGATAAGAAGTAGAGAAAGATGAATTGCCTTAATCACTCCTAAATGATGTGCAAGAACTAGCATGTAATTTCGACTTTCAATCCTCAATTCAATCAAGGCAAACATTCATGATCACAAATCATTCATGGGATTCAAGATAAGTACTTCAAGTCCACATATGCATTCATCTATTCAACACATAAGGCTATCCATAGCCAATTCACAAGACAATTTCATCATAAGGGTCATTCCCAAGCTTTAGAAGCACTAAAATTTTTAAAATTTTCTGATTTTTTGGATTTTTTCGAAATATGTATGTACAATGCAAGACATAATGAAACATGTGACAATATTAAACTATCCTAGATGCTAATCATGCAAGTGATCATGAAAACCCCACCCCATACTTAGAAACACATTGTCCCTAATGTGTAAACTAAATAAAGAAGTGTAAGAGAGTCCTCACAATGTAAAAATTGAGATGCTTTGGTATTTCGGTTCACATCGAATGATGATGGTGGATGATCGATCAAGGATGGCAGAGAGCTCTTGATGTTCGTTATGGTGTCGGAACCCGCGCTTGGAACCGCAAGCTGTCCAAGTTCCACGTCCGCTCCACCCATGCTTGATTGGAGATCATCACTTTCCTTTACAGAAGAAAAAATCGGACCAACTGCCCAGGAAATCGGTCGATTTTTGTGAAGAACAGGCCGATTTTCCTGGGTGTTTTCTTCCTCGTCCATGTGCTTGGATCTTGTACCTTTAACAATTCTATGAGGTTTTCACATGACCTCCAACATCTCATCACACATGACAATCAACAAGATCTAGCACCCAAAAACACAAAAGAAAAACAAAGCACACCAAGAGTGAGATCAAACAAAAACAAGAAAAACGAAAGGGAAAAATATGTACCAATGGGTTGCCTCCCATTAAGCGCTTCTTTAAGGTCATTAGCTTGACCAAATTCAGGAGCGTTTTACTCAAGGTGAAGTGGAGCAATCACTTCCACCGGGGCTTCCGGAATGTACTTCTTCAAACGGTGCCCATTCACCTTAAAGTTACCACAATGATCTCCTCCTATCTCCACCGCTCCATGAGGAAAGACCTTCTTCACAACATAGGGACCCGTCCATCTTGATTTGAGCTTTCCGGGGAAGAGCCGCAGCCTTGAGTTGAAGAGAAGTACTAAGTCACCCTCATTCAACTCCTTTGGGATGAGGCGCTTGTCATGCCAACGCTTGGTCCTCTCCTTGTAGATCCGGGCATTCTCATAAGCATCCAACCGGATCTCCTCAAGGGCGTTCATGTCTAGCAACCGCTTCTCACCGGCCTCCTTAAGGTCAAAATTCAACCACCTTATAGCCCAATATGCTGTATGCTCCATCTCTACCGGAAGGTGGCAAGACTTGCCATAGACTAACTTGTAAGGAGTGGTGCCAATTGGTGTCTTGAAAGCGGTCCTATAAGCCCACAAGGCATCATCGAGCTTCATAGCCCAATCCTTTCTTGTTCTAGAACCCGTCTTCTCAAGGATCCCTTTTATCTCCCGGTTGGAGATCTCCACTTGGCCACTAGTTTGGGGATGGTAGGGTGTTGCCACCTTATGAGTCACCCCATACTTAGCCAAAAGTGCTCCAAAGTTCCTATTAGTGAAGTGCTTTCCTCCATCACTTATGATCACCCTTGGTGTTCCAAACCTAGGGAAGATCACTCGGTTGAAGAACCGCACCACCACCTTGGCATCATTTGTGGGAGAGGCGATTGCCTCCACCCATCTCGAAACATAATCTACCGCCAATAGGATGTAGAGGTTTCCACATGAAGAAGGGAATGGTCCCATGAAGTCCACACCCCACACATCAAATATCTCCACCTCTTGTATGTTGTTCAAGGGCATTTCATTCCTCCTTGAGATGTTGCCCGTCCTTTGGCAAGCATCACAAGTTACCACAAAGTTTTGCACATCCTTGAACAAGCTTGGCCAAAAGAAGCCCGATTGCAAAACCTTATCACATGTCTTGTGTGAGCTAGCATGCCCTCCACATGGCAAGGAATGACAATGGCGGATCACACTCTCCACCTCATCCTCCAGTATGCATCTTCTAAAGACTCCATCCGGCCCTCTCTTGAACAAAAGCGGTTCACTCCAATAGTAGTGCCTCACATCTTTGAAGAACTTCTTCCTTTGGACATATGACAATCCGGGAGGCACTTCCTCACATACTAGGTAGTTCACAATGTCGGCATACCATGGCTCACTTCCTCTAGACACTTGAAATAGACACTCCTCCATCATTTGCAATTGCTCATCCCGGAATGAGTCATCAATTGGGATGTCATTTCTCTCAATCTCTAATGGAGGTAGCCTACTAAGGTGATCCGCTACCGAATTTTCGGACCCCTTCTTGTCCCGGATCTCCAAATCAAACTCTTGAAGAAGAAGGATCCACCGAATCCATCTAGGCTTGGGATCCTTCTTTGTAAGGAGATAACGGATCACAGTATGATCCGTATACACTATGACCTTTGCTCCAACAAGATATGATTGGAACTTCTCAAATGCATACACCACCGCTAGCAACTCTTTCTCGGTTGTGGCATAGTTGAGTTGGGCATCATCTAGTGTCTTGCTAGCATAATAGATGGCATGTGTACGCCCATCTTTCCTTTGTCCTAAAACAGCCCCAACGGCCACATCACTTGCATCACACATCACTTCAAATGGTAAGCTCCAATCCGGAGGTTGCATGATAGGTGCGGAGATCAAAGCATTCTTCAACCTGCAAAACGCTTCAAAGCAATCTTTGGAGAAAACAAATTCAACGTCTTTCATTAGTAGGTTAGTAAGAGGCTTTGAAATCTTAGAGAAATCTTTAATAAACCTCCGGTAAAAACCGGCATGCCTTAGAAAGCTCCTTATCCCCTTCACCGAGGTAGGTGGTGGCAACTTCTCTATCGTTTCAATCTTGGCCCTATCAACCTCAATGCCACGGTTGGACATCAAATGTCCCAACACAATACCTTCACTTACCATCAAGTGGCATTTTTCCCAATTTAAGACAAGATTTGTCTCCTCACATCTTTTCAATACTAATGACAAGTTAGCTAAGCAATTATCAAAGGAAGATCCATAAACAGAAAAGTCATCCATAAACACCTCCATGATATTCTCAATATATTCAGAAAATATGGCCATCATACACCTTTGAAAGGTGGCGGGTGCGTTACACAACCCAAATGGCATTCTCCTATATGCAAATGTACCCCAAGGACATGTAAATGTGGTTTTCTCTTGGTCATCAGGGTGGATAGGGATTTGGAAGAATCCACTATAGCCATCTAGGTAACAAAAATGAGAGTGTTGAGCTAGTCTCTCTAGCATTTGGTCAATGAAAGGAAGAGGGAAATGATCTTTCCTAGAGGCCATGTTAAGCTTCCTATAATCAATACACATCCTCCATCCCGTAACCGTCCTAGTTGGGATTAGTTCATTGTTTTCATTAGTTACTACGGTCATCCCACCCTTCTTAGGAACCACATGTACGGGACTAACCCATTTACTATCCGAAATAGGGTAGATGATTCCCGTATCTAGCAACTTAATGATCTCTTTCTTGACTACCTCTTTCATTATAGGATTCAATCTTCTTTGATGTTCAATAGAGGGTTTATGATTATCTTCCATCATTATCTTATGCATACACAAAGAAGGCTTAATGCCAACAAGGTCATCAATGGTGTATCCTATTGCCTTTCTATGCAGTTTCAATTCATTCAACAATCTATTAAGTTCATCATCATTCAAAGATGCATTCACAATCACCGGATAAGTAGAATTTGAACCAAGGAAAGAATACTTTAAATGAGAAGGAAGAGGTTTAAGATCAAGTTGAGGAGGACCTTTTTCGGTTGGAGATGATCCATACAATGTAGGTTGAGATGATTGCAAAGCCATGGAAGCCTCCCCTAAGTCCCTTGAAGATTGCTCACAAACACTTGAATGATGCTCAAAAGACTCAGGAAAATCGGCCCAGTCAGGAAAATCGGCCGATTTTCCTGAGTGTAGGTCGATCCGAGTTTCTGTATTTGCACAATTTGATGAAACTTTAGGATAAGTATAAAAATCGGCCGATATGTCCCCCCTAGTCCGATTTTTCTGCCTGCTTCTCTCTTCTTCTAGTACTTCAAATCCAACACTTGGTAGCTCGTCCAATGCATTCAAGGCCTTGATTACTTCATTGCTACTCTCCTCAACTCCTTCCTCCATCAAACTTGAGCTAAGAACCCTCTCAAGTGGATCTTTGAGCAAGATTGAGCTCACAACCTCTCTAGACTCCTCTTCTTCAACAATGTTGAAGACATCTTCACCTAGGGCTGGCCCCTTCACCATTGTGGACAAATTAAACTTGATGTTCTCTTCCCCAATGTTGAAAGAGAGAACTCCATTCTTGCAATCCACCAAACATCCGGAAGTATCTAGGAAAGGTCTCCCCAAGATGATAGGAACCGGATAGTCCGCCGGGATATCCAAAACAACGAAGTCTATGGGCACATAGAACTTCCCTAGTTGCACCGGAATGTCTTCCAAGATTCCAACCGGATGAGTGATTGAGCGGTCCGCCATGTAAAGGGTCATCTTGACCGGCTTTGGCTCTCCTAGCCCAACCTTGTTGCAAAGTGCAAGTGGGATGATGCTTACACTTTCCCCAAGATCACATAGGGCGTCATACTTCACTTCTCCTACTCCGATTGGAACACAAAAGGATCCCGGATCTCTTAGCTTAGGAGGCATCTCCTCCTTCATCGTTTGAATCAACTCCGAGGATCTCTTTGTCATCCTTACTTCCCCGTACTCCTCCAACTTCCTCTTGTTGGATAGTATTTCCTTCAAGAACTTGCCATACGCCGGCATTCCTAAAATGGCATCCATGAACGGAATGTTAATATGCAATTTAGACATAAGTTCAAGGAATTTACCAAAGTGCTTGTCCAAACGAGCTCTTGCTCGTGATTGTGGGAATGGTAGTGGTGGCTTGTATGGAGGCGGTGCCACATAAGTTGGCTCATCATCCTTGCTCTTGCCTCCATCTTCTTGTAATTGCTCTTCTTCATTCACCACTTGCTTCCCTTTGTCATTTCCCTTAGGTAAGGGATCCTTCATGCTTAACCCACTCCTTGTTGTAATAGCCAACACTTGGCCTCTTGGGTTATCTTCGGTTCTTCCGAGAAGCTTTCCCGGATCTCTATGGGCTTCACCCGCCTTTTGGAACACTTGTGCTTCCAAAACCTTTTGAGCCTTAGAAATAGAAGTCACCGTGCTCTCAAGACCACTTAACCTTCCAAGCAATTGCTCAAACATCATTTCGGTTCTATCCTTTGGAGGTTGAGTGAATCCGGGTGGAGGTTCTTGTGAAGCTCTTGGTGGTGGATATGTGCTTGTGGAAGCGGGAGGGTTCAAGGCTCCATCCGGGTTAGAATAGGAGAACCCGGGATGGTTGTGGTTAGGCCGGTAATTGTTGAATTGCCGGTTGTTGTTGAAGTTCCTTGGGCCTTGATAGTTGTTGTAGTTGCCCCTTCCCATATAGTTCACATCTTCCTCCTTGGAAGACAAATTTGCTTGCACTTGCACTTGAGGGCTTGCTTGACTCTTCAAAGTTGTAGCACACAACTCCCTCAAAGATTTTAACTCATTGTTGATGGCATCAATCTTGAAGTTACTCATGGTGACTTCACTCACCGCATATGCCCCCGCCTTTCTCCCATCACTCTTCCTATGGGAGTACTTCTCAATCACTAGAGCTTGTTTCTCTACAAACTCCCAAGCATCATCTACATTCTTCTCCATGAAAGTCCCACCGGAAAGAGATTGGAGCTTGAATTGGCTATCTTCATCAAGTCCTTTGAAGTAGATCTCCAATAGCTCAATTTTCGGTATACCATGGTGAGGACAATCTAGGAGAAGGTCTTTGAACCTCTCCCAAGACTTGAACAAGCTTTCTCTATCCTTCATCACGAAGGCATTGATCTTCCCTCTTAACTCGGTAGTCTTGGAAGGTGGGAAGAACTTAGTCAAAAACTCGGTTGTCATCTCCTCCCAAGTACTCACTCGCCCTTGTGGAATAGATTGATACCAAGCTAAGGCTTTATCCTTAAGAGAGAAGGAAAAAGCCCTAAGCTTATGGTTGTTGTTCTCCAATCTTGGCGGTCTAAGAGTCTCCATCAAGATCTCATATTTCATCAAGTGTTGATGAGGAGACTCTCCTTCCATCCCTCCAAATTGATTATGCCGGATCATTTGTAGAACTTGAGGGCGGAGATCGTAATTATGGGTTGCGGGATCTCCTAAGTTCACACCCGGACGGTGTGCTCTTTGTGCCGGATCCATACGTCTCCCTAATGTTTGTGGCTCTTCAATTGCAATGGGCACAACCCTAACATTCGCCGCAGGCTGCGGTTGTGGTGGAGGAGGTGGAGGTTGTTGACGATTAAGCTCTCCTTGTACAAGGGCTTGCCTAATCTCATCAATCTCCCTCCTAATTGCTTCTTGCCTCTCATTGGCAAGTCTCCTTTCTTCCTCAAAGAGCTCATCTCTTAGCCTAATTTGCTCTTAAAGCCTCATCCAACTCAGCTTGGAGATCTCTTCCGGCCATCTCTTTCCCTTTTCTAATGCTCTTGGATCTAGATCTAAGGGTTTTCTCCGGTTCGGGATCGAATGGAGCTAAATCCTTGCCACGAGATCTTCGCATACACCTAAAGAGTAACATATGTCCTGAAAAGCAAAAACACACACCAAAAGAGATCAAAAGCAACAAGAAAGATCTACACTATAAACAATCACAAAAAATGACTCGATCTAGACCTAATCCTCGGCAACGGCGCCAAAAACTTGTTATCGCTAGAAACGTGTAGCACAAAAAGCCTTACAATTTATAAACTCGATATATTTCTCCTAACTCCTAACAAACCCGCAGTGTACGGGACGTTTGTAGTAAGGATAGTATTCCGAGGTCGAACACAAAGACTAAGGTGAAATCAAGTCAAACAATGGTTATAGATAGTGTGGATCTAGTCTAAGAAAGGAAAAAGGAATAAAGAAATGAAAACCTCAATGTTTTTTGGTTGGGTTTTGGGATGATCAAACAAAGATCACAATTTAATCAAGATAACAATCAACTAACAATTCAAGCTAGCAAACAAACAAGTAATACAAACGCAAAATATGTGATCAAAGAGAGATGAGTGAATTCTAGAGGTCAAGATTTCCGGTTATGGCATTGGACTCAAGGTTCTAAAGATTCTAAGGACAAAGCTGCGGTGTTGGGAAAGGGTGTTTCACTAATGGAAGCAATTACCGGGTAGGTCTCTCACTTCACTAATCCCGCATCAAACTTCTATTACCGGGTAGGTCTCAAGGGGTTAAAGTAGGGAATTCTACACAAACCGGACACTACTTAAGTGGCAAACCTCTCCTTACCGAGTAAGTCTCGGAAAAGTAAGTCTCGAGCAATAATCCTAGCACACTCAATCCAATAGCGGCTTGTGAGGCTCACTACTACCTAGAATTCATCATCTTAGGTATCTAAGATCGGAAATCATCGGGTAGATCTCTTCCCTCACTTAGGTTGATAGCATTAGGTGGTCCTAAGCTAATTAAGCTAAATAAACACTAGGATTTCAACAACCTAACACCCTAACATAGAGATTCATCAATTAAAGACCAACAGAGAGGAAAATCGGGTGGATCATGGAAAAATCGGCCGATTTGACTGAAGAACAGCCCGATTTTTCCTTCTAGAATGGGTTTCATGCATACAAATCATCCTAAACTAACATATAAGTCCATCCTATCATCACCCAACCCATAACCATCAATCCATCACTCTAGAATCACAATAAACTAGCCAATAATATGCATATCAAGATCCAAAATCATAACACAAGCATACATGGTTTTCATAGATGGATGATGAAAGATAAGCAAGTAAAAACAATAAATCTCAGCTGAATCTAAGTTTTAGCAAGACTTACAACCCTTCAAATGAAGTTCCAAAACGTTCCTAACAATCCATGCAATAGTTCTTCAATCAAAGACTCCAAAAATCACTCAAAATCACTCAAAACCTCACTATCACTCTTAGATTGGTGTTCTTCTTCTTCCTTCAATTTGAGAGAGTTTTCCTCTTCTCCAAGTCTATCCCAAATGAGCTGTGAATGAGAGAATGTGGGAGAGGAGGGATGCTCAGCAACAGCTTGCAGGACCACTTATATTCTCCACCAAGAGCAAGGCCGGGCAAAGAGATTGTGGGACACGTGACTAAAGCTGTTGAAGGCCAAAAAATCGACCTAGCTAGGAAAATTAGCCGATTTTTCTGAGTGATGGTCCGATTTTCTTCAACAGAGGTATGTTATGATCGTCTAGCCATTAGTTGCTCCATTGCTTGCACCAATTATGGTCCTTGTGTCCTTTGTTGCTCCAATTATGCTCCTTCCAAGCTTTGGATGTGTACCACCATGAGGCTTGACCCTCGAATGCATCGGTTAATGTCCAAAAGACCCCCGAAATACCTACAAAACCGACAAAAGCTCGTGTAGATTTTGATAACACGATTTATGACTTAGTTTTAGGTAACATTTAGATAGATTTCTCACTCATTCATGCACGGTTTAGCACTAGTTCATGACGTTTTGCACTCAATTTATGTATTTTGCCGAGATAGACGTCTACACGGACTTGTGCGTGTTTTATAGGTATTTCGGGAGATTTAGGAGCAAAACGATACGTTTGAGGATTGTTCACCTAGATGACACACCCTCGGACTCATTAGGACACAAGCTAAAGGCTAAGGAGGACTCATGAGGCCTTGCCAACACTTGCCATGCACCAAACCACAGCTTAATGATCCAAAGCGAAGTTTCTGCACAGAATCACGGTTCTCTGACATTCCACGGCCGTGGAATCAACCGTGGATTTTGCCAGATTCTTGTGACAGCTGTGCCACGACTCTCATGGCCAACTCATGCAAGTTTGTTATAAAAGTGGTCCTTCATGGGCTGTGAGAGGCAGCTGGAGCTTGGAGCAGCTTATCCATTATCCATTTCTCTCTAACAAAAAATATTCTCTCAACAAGAAGTTTTTCTAGGAAGGAAAGTGTCAAGGAGAAGAAGAAGAGCTTCATTAAAGAGGAGAAGAAGAACACACACCATCACCACACTTGATAGTTTTGTAGTGAAGAATTCCGGATTTTATTTCTAAGAGTTGTATTAATCATTGAACCTTCCTTTGGAAGGATTGTAAGTTGCTCTAATTCTATTTTCAGCTTGGTTTTGTTTTAAGTTCACTTGTCCATCTCTTTCCTTTCATTATCTTGCAATGGATGTTATGATTTTATGTTTGTTTGTTTCGATTTCTATTATGAACGTTGTAGGCTAAATTGATGTGGTTCTAGGGTAAGGAAAGGATGGTTATGGCTAGGGCTATGATAGGACGGACTTAGATTTATTTTGGATAACTTGTGTTTATGAACGTAGCTGCTGTTAGAAATCACGGGTAGTTCTTGTCTGACCACGGCCGTGGTTTAGGTAGAACAAACCGTGATTTTCCCTGGTTCGAAGGATCTTGCCTTAGATCTATAGAATGTTGAAATCCTAAGAGTTTGTTGAGTTTAACCTACCCTAGGGTAACCTAGTGTAGTAACTAGGTGTTAGGAGAGACTTACCCGGTAATCCTTGCTCTTAGATTCTAAAGATAACAAACCTTAGGTAGTGGTGAGCCTAATAAGCCGTCGTTGGATTAGATGTGCTAGGATAGTTGTTTAGGACTTTCCTTTCCAAGACTTACCCGGTAAGGATAGGTTAAACCCCTAATTAACAATCCGGTATGTGTAGAATTCCTATCCTTAGGTTCTTAGAGACTTACCCGGTAATGAGACCTTAGGAGTGGACTAGTTGAATCATGAGACCTACCCGGTAATTGATCCCAATTTAGAAACACTTAATCCCAACATATCATAGTTAATCCAAGGAATGAATAGATAACTTGAGTCCTATGCCATAACCGGAACTTCCAACCCCTAGAATCCGTCTTTTCTTTCTTTGATCATTGTCTTGTTTAGCTTGTTTATTTGTGTTGATTCTTAGTTTAGTTTGATTGTTTATTTTGCATGAATTGTGATCTTTGATTGATCACCAAAAACCAACCAAAAACATTTGAGATTTTCTTTTCTTTATTTCCTTCTCTTCTTTCAACCTAGATCTTTACTAAATTCAATCACAATTCGAATCAATTTCACCTTAGTCTTTGTGTTCGACCTCGGAATACTAACCCTTCTACAAACGTCCCGTACACTGCGGGTTTCGCTAGGTAGTTAGGATTTAGTTCGAGTTATAAATTTAAAACCCATTTGCGCATCACGATCTTGGCGTAACATAGACGTCTTTTCTAGAGATATGCATAAATTAGAAGTAAACGTTATGAACTAATGTCAAACCGTGCATGAATAGCGGGAAAAACTATCTAATTTAATGCCTAAACTAACGTCATAAATCACGTTATCAAGTATAACTGCTGCGTTAAAGCCGGCTGTTATAGAAGGCTCTTCAGCCGCCATTAACTGAAGGAGAGAAGGAAGGAGAAGGGCCGGCTGTTCACACGTAGATCACTGGCTGGAGAGGGCTGCACGCTGGGCTGGAGGGAGCTGAACGTGTTGGGCTGGAGGGGCTGTTAATGGGCTCGTAACCAACCCTTCCCGGACTACTGCAGGCTGGGCTCGAAGTCACACTATTGGACTGTTGTGGGTAAGGAAACTGGGCTGCTTAAGGTAGGAACCATGGGCTGAAACATGCAAGAAAGGTGGGCTGAATTACTTGTCAAAAATCTGTCAAAACTCGTCTTGGCCTTTTCAGGCCCATGAATGAGTTTGTCACAGATTTGTCGGACTTTGTCAAGGCCTCGTCTCAGCTTAGTCCTGAACTCGTCACAGCTTGTCATGATCTCGTCACAGCTTGTCATCGATAAGAATGAATTATAATAACTAAGGTTTGATATAAATATATCATTTTATGTGAATTAAATTCTACATAAAATAATAGATAATTATAAGGATTAGAGTTTGATATAATTTTATCATTTTATGTGAATTAAATTCTACATAAAATAATAGAAAATTCTAAGGACTAGAGTTTGATATAATTTTATCATTTTATGTGAATTAAATTCTACATAAAATAATGAAATTTGTGAAGGAAGAGATACTAGATAGAAGGAGAAACCGTCAACGGCGGAATTAGACGGAATAAAAATTCCGGATATTACATCAGTACCCCCTTAAAATAAGTTTCGTCCCGAAACTTAGGACAAGGTACTTAATTAAACGACTTCCATAATTAAACTGGTATGTCCTAGTCTCACTAAAATTTAGTTTCCTTTTCTAAACTTCTCTAACCTTATCAAAGCGTAACAAAAAAAATGGTCGTTACATCAGATCCCCCTCAAAAATAAGTTTCGTCCCGAAACTTAGGGTAGTTCCCAAGATCATGAAACGTAAGTAAGCCCTATGGCTAACAAGTTACCACATCAAGACACATATGGTTCACACACAAACACATCAACATATCACACATACAATCACTAAGAGTAACCAAACAAGGATGTAGAACTACCTGACGGTCCTATAGACGTCTCTAGATCCGCATAAAACTCGGGATAGTTCCGCCGGATACTATCCTCCGTCTCCCAAGTGGCCTCGTCAATCCCTCGTCTCGACCACTGTACTCTCAACATGGGTATTACTTTCGATCGAAGGCGTCTCATACCTCTCCAAAACTGCGATCGGGTGCTCAGGAAATGTATGATCCGGCTCGACCACTAGGTCGTCATGGCTCACTATGTGTCTCGGGTCATGCACATACTCTCTCAACTAAGATACATGGAAAACTGGATGGACTCCCTCCAATCGGGGTGGTAATGCCAATCTATAAGCCACCTCTCCTATCCGCTCTAGGATCTCAAAGGGCCCGACATATCGGGGACTCAACTTCCCTTTAATGCCGAAGCGTCGCACACCCCTCGTCGGTGACACCTTCAACCATACCTGGGCGCCAACCCTGAATTCCAGAGGCATGCGCCTCTTATCAGCATAATATCTCTGACGGCTTTGTGCGGTCAACATCCACTCTCGGATCAATGCTACCCGAGCCATCTCATCCTGCACCTGCTCGGGCGCTACCCCACTCATCCTCCCAGGATCATCCCAACACAAAGGTGTACGACACCTCCGCCCATATAGTGCCTCGTAAGGAGCCATCCCAATAGTCGCGTGCCAACTATTGTTATAAGAAAACTCCACCAAAGGGAGGTGGTCAGGCCATACCTGCCCCCAATCCAGCACACACGCTCTCAACATGTCCTCAAGGGTCTGAATAGTCCTCTCAGACTGCCCGTCCGTCTGAGGATGTTATGCCGTGGTGAACTGTAAGCTCGTCCCTAAGGCGGCGTGTACCTGCTGCTAGAACCTCGAGATAAAACGCCAATCCCTATCTGAAATGATCGTCCTCGGCACTCCGTGGAACCTCACAATCTGTCGGGTAAACT
Source organism: Fagopyrum homotropicum (assembly GCA_033239125.1). Lineage (NCBI taxonomy): Eukaryota > Viridiplantae > Streptophyta > Magnoliopsida > Caryophyllales > Polygonaceae > Fagopyrum > Fagopyrum homotropicum. The sequence continues at coordinate 86,964,352 of BSWB01000003.1, read as the reverse complement.
CCTCAGCTAAACGAGACACCGGCCACGTTTCCTTAATAGGAATGAATCGTGCCGTCTTCGTCAGCCGATCCACTACAACCCATATCGCATCAAAGCCTCTACTCAACCTCAGGCCAGTAACGAAGTCCATGGAAATGTCCTCCCACTTCCACTGTGGAACCGGAAGTGGTTGGAGCTCTCCTCTGGGCCTGTGGTGCTCAATCTTGACTTGCTGACAGGTCGCACACTGGGCTACATATCTAGCCACGTCGGGCTTGAGCCCGCCCCACCAATAAGATCGTCGTATATCCTGATACATCTTACTCGCGCCGGGGTGGACGGAGTAAGGTGTAGAATGGGCCTCCTGCAGTATACGCTGCCTCAACTCTCTGTCAGAGGGTACACATATGCGCTCCTGGCGCCTCAAAATCCCATCTGCACCCACCACGAACTGTGGTGCCTCCCCTCTGAACATTCTCTCCCTGATCCTCGTCAGTGCTGGACAACCCTCCTGTTTCTGCCGGATCTCTTCCGTCAGATCCGGTGAAACCTCTAATGCTGCCAAATGCCCGTCAGTATCGGGAAACCGGATGTATGCCTCCAACCAAATCAAATCTCTCTGCAACTGGGTCTGAGCAGTCAATCTAGCAATCGCAGCCTCACGAGGTGTTCTCCTACTAAGGGCATCAGCGACCACATTCGCGTTCCCCGGATGATAAAGGATCTCTAAGTCAAAGTCCTTAATCAGCTCCAGCCATCTCCTCTGGCGGTTATTCAACTCCCGCTGAGTGAATATGTACTTCAGACTCTTGTGGTCTGTGAAGATCTGACAGGTGGCCTCGTAGAGGTAATGACGCCAGATCTTCAAGGCATGAATAACTGCAGCTAGCTCAAGGTTGTGAGTAGGGTAATTTTCCTCATACGTCTTCAGCTGTCGAGACGCAAACGCAATGACCCTACCCCTCTGTATCAGGACGCATCCCAAGCCCAGCTTGGATGCATCGCTGTAAACAACGAAGTCCTCAACGCCCTCTGGATGTGCTAGTACCGGAGCAGAAGTCAATCTCTCCTTCAGCTCCTCAAAGCTCCGCTGACAGGGCTCGGTCCATGCAAATCGGATGGACTTCCTTAACAAGGAAGTAAGTGGTCTGGCAATCACAGAAAAACCCTTCACAAACCTACGGTAGTAACCGGCCAGACCTAGAAAACTGCGTACCTCCTTGACCGTCTTAGGGGGCGGCCATGATGCAACTGACTCTATCTTCGCCGGGTCCACCTTGACTCCTTCGGCAGACACAATGTGGCCAAGGAAGGCAACCTCAGGCATCCAAAACTCACACTTAGAGAGCTTAGCATAAAGCTCTCTATCCTGTAAAACCCGCAACACCGTCCTCAGGTGTCCGGCGTGCTCCTCTCTACTCCGGGAGTACACTAAGATGTCGTCGATGAAAACTACCACAAACTGATCTAAGAAGTCAATGAAGATGCCATTCATCAACTCCATGAAGACAGCAGGAGCATTGGTGAGCCCGAAAGGCATCACCACAAACTCATAATGACCGTATCTGGTCCGAAATGCTGTCTTTGGTATGTCCTCTTCCCGCACTCTCAACTGGTGATATCCTGACCTCAAGTCGATAAGTGAAAACACCGTAGCTCCCTGTAACTGATCCAGCAAATCATCAATACCCGGTAGCGGGTACTTATTCTTTACGGTGACTTTGTTCAACTCTCGATAGTCGATGCAAAGCCTCATGGATCTGTCCTTCTTCCTGACGAAGAGGACTGGTGCACCCCAGAGAGACACACTGGGTCGGATGAATCCCTTCTCTGCCAACTCCTCGAGTTGCTTCTTAAGCTCAAGCATCTCGACTGGTGTCATGCGGTATGGAGCCTTGGAGATCGGCTTCGTGCCGGGCTCCAACTCAATCCCAAAATCTATGCTCCTCTGTGGTGGTAAGCCAGGCGGCTCGCCAAAGACATCCTCGAACTCACAAGCTACCGGGGTCTCTGTTAATGATGAACTCGTCTCCTCCTTCATGGCGTAACACCAGAAGGCCTCACATCCCTGACCTATGAGCTTTGTGGCTCGGACCGCACTAATGACTGTCCCTATCTTTCCGAGGTCCAACTCTCGAAAGACTTCCTCCTGCCCAGACTCTGTAGTGACCGTCACTATCCTCCTCCTGACGTCCAGAACAGCTCTATGGCGGTCCATCCCATGTATGACTTCCTCATGCACTAAGTGCATGACGTGAAAGTCGGCTAGCCAGTCACGACCTCCCAAGTGGATTGGACAATCGTGAATCTCCCGAGTACCACGAACCCTACTCCCATCGGGTAACCTTATAAGGAAAGGTTCCCCCTCTACGGTATCTAAGGTCAGCCTATCTATGCAATCATCAGATATGAAAGAGTGCGTCGCACCCGTATCAAAAAGTACTCGGACTGGAAAGCCATGAATCGTGATAATACCTGTGGCTGCGGGCGCTGTTGGCTCTACTGCACTCCTCAACTCAAAGACTCGAGCCTGAGTACCCCTAGTCTCTGAATTGCCTCCACCACGCCCTCTACCTCTAGCTGGAATCTGAGCAGAACCTTGTGAATATGCCTGACCCGGAGCCCGCTGCTGTTGACCCCGAGCCTGATACTGAGACTGCCTCTGTCCTCCTCCTGGGGTACCAGCAGGTGAGGACCCCTACTGTGATGCTACCTTGCCCTGTCGGCAGAAGGTAGCCCTGTGGCCCAGCTGGCCGCAAGTAAAACATGTAACTGGTGGCCTCCTACACTCCGGCTTAATGTGTCCCTACTCCCCACAGTTGTAGCACTGACGTACTCTAGATCTCATCGGCGGTGCCACCTGGTGACTAGAACGGCCCTGGGACTGACCACGCCTATGACCTGACCCTCCTACTCCAGTGCTGACTGGTCCGGTCCTCTGTCTCTTGTCTGACCCTCCAGACTACATAGCTCTCCGGTGACCCAGTCGGTCCCTCTCATACGCTGAAGCGCGATCCTGATAATCAACTAAGGAATCACAGCGGAACCCTGCTAGATAGGAGCGCGTAGTCTCTCTCAGTCTCCGGGAAAACAGATACACGTGCTGGTCCACAGGTGGTGCAGCAGGACCCAACAGTGACAGCTCCTCCCGGAACCTCCTAATAGCCTCAGCTATCGGAACATCCTCAAAACCTGCCTCCAAGAAGTCCTGTACTCGGTCCCTTCTCAGTGAGGAAGGACAAAAGGTCTCTCTCACGAGACTCAGCAACTGCTCAAATCGGGACACTCCGCCCCTCACTGTCCTCTACCAGTATTGTGCCTGGTCCCTAAACAATGTCTGAACCAGCTCCACCTTACGACTCTCAGGGCAGCGAATCGCCTCTAGCGCGGACTCCACATGACTGATCCAATGTTCCACCTCAAGTCCAACGTTCCCGTCGAAGGTGGGAACTCGCTGATGGTTGAATGTCTTCAACCATTCATCTGCTCTCGGTACCCTCAGCTCGTCTCTCACTCGGTCATCCTCGACAACTCTTACTGGTGCAGCTACCACCGGTGGAACTACCACCTCAGTCACCCTCTGAGAGACCTCTGCCGACCTAGCTGGCACTGGCGGTGCTGGAGGTGGTGCTCCGGCTCTGTATGCCTCTTGCACCTGCTGGACATAAGCTCGATACTCAGATGCTCCAATTGATACGCGGCCAGAATCAGCAGGCCCTGCACTCCGTACTCCGGACCTAATAGCAGTCTCATCCCTAACCTCTAGAACAATACTCTCGGCCACCTCCTCAGCAGGTACATCTGCAGCTGGCGGATCTACAACAGGGACACGTCCTCGACCTCGGCCTCTCTGAGGCCTGCCCTTACGTCCCTGTCTTAGAGCTCCAGGAGGAATGGGAGGTCGACCCTCTCCTCGTCCAACGTAAGCTGTCGCTCTCGTACGTGCCATCTGGTAATGACATGATCAATATAAGACTACTTTAGTTCCTAGTAAGGACATAACTATCTTATTACTGTAGGTCACTTCTAAAGGTCACAATATTACTAAAATTACAAGCTATAACAGAAGTCCAATAAACTATGCTATCGAGTTTAGCGGAGGTAGCGGCGGTCCGTGCATTCTATCCCAACCCGTTTATGCTCATGGTTGGGAAAACAAAATTTTCATTTTAAAAGTTCGGAACCCTTGCGGTTTCCGTTTATTTGTTTATTCGGCCTTTTTAAAGATGGCGAGTGCCGTTGTTGCCAACCTAGAGCTCTGATACCATATTGTAACACCCCGAATCCTAGAGGACTCGAAATGCTACGAGCTAGGACCTCATAATGGGTCCCGGCCCTTAGCCTGGCAACAACTTCATCGGACCTTACAACACGGCACAAATAAAAAGGCAAAACAAAGAGTTTTATAACATGAGCGAAATAAAAAGAATTTAAATTCTGAAAACAATACAGCCAAGTCTCAAAAACCGGAAATACCAACATCAATCTCAATAGTCATAAAATAAAATATAACAATCCCGTCGTATAATGCACGGAACCCCGGCTGCCCATTACCGCCGGATCACTCGATCGCCTCCCTAACCTGCAAGGCATCTACAAGCGGTATAAAACCGTTAGCTAACATTCTATGCATAAGTATAACGGTAAAAGCACAAACACACAACATACGCAATCAGCATGCAACACTTATTCCTTTTTATTATCTTTAATTAAGTGATACATCATTACTAATGATACTTATTTTGTGACACGAGGGATTCCCAAACCTCGCCCTTGTCCCCGTTTACCAACGCGGAATGGTACTAATGCATCTGACCGTCTACCGGATTGGGCTGGTCGCAGGGAACCTCCTAGACTCTCGCAAGAGCTAGGCAGATGATGTCACGACCCGTTATCATACACTTGGGTCAATTATACAATATACTACAGTCGGCCTATTCCGTTTTTGTTATTTATCTTAACTATCACACACCACTCATACGCATCACACACACGCAAGAAGCTAGCTAAGTAAGTCAGTGGACTTACCAGAATTAAAACTCGTCTCTCTTAACAACACTAAATCAGTAGCTGCAGGAACTCAGTTGCCTGTCAAAGGAGGCACGTGGATCAACATTTTTCCTTGGATACTTAGAAGTCTAAAACTCCTAAGATGTACGATTCTATGTGCAAAAGTTATTACAGTGTTTATTTAAGGTAAATTGACTATTTTACCTTGGTTCCGAGATTTCCAAAAATCCGTAAAAAGTACTTAAATTCTTACTTGAGGCTAACTAATCATATTCTACTCCCTAGGATGATTTTAGGTGACAACTATAAAAACTACCCATTTTCTATTTCCCGAAAAGTCACTAAAGTCCAATTACAGCTGTAAATATAAAATTAAAATAAACTTATAAAATTCTAAAATAAGATTCTAACTTATCTATGATCTCTAACCTACTCATAGGAGAAAAAATTTCTTAAAACTGTTCAATCGTTATTCCTACAAAAATCTTTAAAGTTGGCTGCAACACTACAAATGTTCCCATACTTAGTCAAATTTTTCTGCTGGAAAAACAGCTCAACTACTCCACTTTGAGGCCCTATAACTTTCAATCCGACCGTTCATTTGTTCTCAAATTTTAACACAGTAAACTATGTATATCTATCTGTGATCAATTAAAAGTTCAACGGTGGATCTTCTACGAAACTCTTTAACATTGATTCACAACATTGGGTAGTCTTCAACTTCAAAACTGAAAGAAAAAAATAAAATAATTCCTTTACAGCAGTGTATTGTTTCTATCAATTATGACTGCACACTCAGCGGTTACTCTACACCTATACGGCACAATTTCATCCCTTCTACAACAACTCACATCTCCGAGTTTCAATCAAGACATAACCTTATATCATAATAAGCATCTACTAGTAGGTGGGAGGCGAGATTACATACTTACGAGTCTGCAGGGTGCTGAGTGACGTAGTATCCTAGCGCTCTTTACCTAACCCTGGGCTGCTGAATCCCTTGACTACAGGACTAAGGTGAAAACTAGGTGTGCTGCAATTGGTCTCAACAAATCCTAGGACATAAGGACAATCAGTCCTGGCCTTTAGACTAGGCTTGTTTTAAAAGGAAAGGTTAAGCGGAAAATAGACTCACCTTACAGAGAAAGGCTCACAGATGTGGCTGCACTGCTTGATGGCTCAGCCGTTGGAGTACTCTTTGCGTCTGCAGCGAGTAAATACAGCACTGGAGAGGCTGATCCGTGGTATGCAGAATCCAGGCAAGTGCAGCGTGACTGAGATTAGGAAGAGACGATGCAAAGGATTCTTCTGAGCGTGACAGAAGTTATGAGAAAAACAAAAGCGTTGTTGTAGGAGTAAAGGAGTATAATTGCTGCGTTAAAGCCGGCTGTTACAGAAGGCTCTTCAGCAGCCGTTAACTGAAGGAGAGAAGGAAGGAGAAGGGCCGGCTGTTCACACGTAGATCACTGGCTGGAGAGGGTTGCACGCTGGGCTGGAGGGAGCTGAACGTGTTGGGCTGGAGGGGCTGTTAATGGGCTCGTAACCAACCTCTCCCGGACTGCTGCAGGCTGGGCTCGAAGTCACACTGTTGGGCTGTTGTGGGTAAGGAAACTAGGCTGCTTAAGGTAGGAACCATGGGCTGAAACATGCAAGAAAGGTGGGCTGAATTACTTGTCAAAAATCTGTCAAAACTCGTCATGGCCTTGTCAGGCCCATGAATGAGTTTGTCACAGATTTGTCGGACTTTGTCAAGGCCTCGTCTCAGCTTAGTCCTGAACTCGTCACAGCTTGTCATGATCTCGTCACAGCTTGTCATCGATAAGAATGAATTATAATAACTAAGGTTTGATATAAATCTATCATTTTATGTGAATTAAATTCTACATAAAATAATAGATAATTATAAGGATTAGAGTTTGATATAATTTTATCATTTTATGTGAATTAAATTCTACATAAAATAATAGAAAATTCTAAGGACTAGAGTTTGATATAATTTTATCATTTTATTTGAATTAAATTCTACATAAAATAATGAAATTTATGAAGGAAGAGATACTAGATAGAAGGGGAAACCGTCAACGGCGGAATTAGACGGAATAAAAATTCCGGATAGTACAATGGTTTTCAAGGTCTTCGTGTTGAACCTTTGAAAAGCTTTCCAATCTTTGTGCTTGTCCCATGTATTGGCTTTTAAGGCCTCCATTTATCCCTTGAAATGCTTTTCAAGGCCTGCATACATTTGACAAATACAAAAATAAGCCAAGTATTCTAAAAATAAATCGATATTTGTTAGTATAAAAACCGGTCATTTGTGTTAAGTCTTCCATCATCACATATGCATATATATAATCGAGGTGGAGTTTTCAATCTTGATTGGAATCTCGGGTGAGATTTGGTCCTTAGGGTTGAGATTCTTCATAGAATTGCTTAAATCTCTAGTTAGCCACATTTCCAGCTTCCTTGATCATCATCACACATGTATGGCTCATTCTCCTTCAATCCTTAGACAAAAAGATGAAGGTTCTAGGTGTGACTACAAGGAACTCCTTGGGTTTTAAGGAGTCATGCGAAAGCGAAAAGAGTTGTAGAAGACATCTTAAAGAAATTACCACGGCCACAAAAAGCACAATCTCTTCCTTGAGAGACTCTTGAGTTCTAGTGATGTAAAATACCATAATAAGCATTGTGGAACAAATCTTGTTTTACAATAAGTTGAGATTAATTGCTTGCAGTTACATGTAGAAATGATGCCAACGCTCTTTTGTAACTGATAACTAGAAAGCAAATTAAAGTCTTGGATGGTATGTCATGGTAAACCTTGTTTCTCATGCTTATTATCCAATTTAACACTATAATTAATAATATATAGCAGGTGCATTAAGGTTGATGTGTAGTTGTCCTGTATGTTACTTCAAAACCAAGAAATTTAGCATATATTGTCCAGGTTAACTGAAAAAACAAGTCGATTAGGATTGAGTTTTATAAGCGGGGACAAGAAACATCCTTTTTATCATTCTTATGATTGTATTTATCTTTATGTCAATCTCTACGTGTGTAACAATCATCTCCACCTCGCAGCCACCTAATGAAGCTCACTCTTCTCTATGCGTTGTATTTCCATAATTATTGCATCTTTTATGTACACACACTATGCAATCTAGTATATAAATGTGTGCGTGTCTTGCACACTTTTGTCTTTTGGGATTGCATCCGACTGCCTATATCTACGCTAGACATGGGTCCGCTTTGGGCTAAACCGGCAAATTGGCGGTTTTTTAACTGGCGGTTAAAGCAACGGCTCTTTTGAGCCCGCCAACGGCTCTTTCAAAGAGCCGTTAGTGGGCCCCACATTTCTAATGGCTAGTTGCCATTGGGAATGTGGTTTTAATATTTTTTTTATTAATGATATAAAAGCTTGAAAATAACCCACCTCTTTCCCTCTTCCATTTTATTCCACACCAACATTCTCCACTCTCTCTACTACTACTCTCAACTCTCAATCTCGTATTCTCATAATTTTTTATTTCTCGTTGATAGCATGTATTATAGTCTATACTTTGGGATTGGTTTGGACATTTTATCTTCATAAATCTACATGTATGGATATATATTCTTTGATTATATTGTTGTTTTGTCTACCTTTCAGGAATCGAGGTCTACACCTAGTTTCCTTGTAATTGTAGGTAAAATGGCACGTTTTGGACCGAAATGGAGATAAGGAAGCTAAGGAGTCATTGAAGCTACATTCTGGAGCATTGAGGAGTTATAAGAAGAGCTCATGAAGCATGGAAATGATTTAGAAGATTGATTTTAAACCAAATTAGAGAGTTTCACTCTCAGTTGAGACTCACCTCGGTCAACTACAATACCACCTCGACCGAGGTGATCTTCAGGAGCGTCTTGACCGAGACGGAGTGATGACCGGACACGAGATCTTTATTTTTGGCTGATATCTTCTATTTTTGGAAAGTGAATATCACATATTTTTGGCTAGATTTCTGGAAGGAAGAATATCTTTTGGCTGATATATTTCGGAAGATATGGAGATATATTTTAAGGAAATTATCTTTTTTAAGATATTTTATCTTTAGAAGATAATTCTCCTATACATATGGGCTAATTTTATGGAGATCATCTATCTCGGAAATTCCGGATCAGAGGAGCATAGTTCTCTAGAGTTGAAGGAAGTTTTAAAGGAAGTTTTGAAGGTTGAAGATCAAGGAAGGAAGGAATCTAGTTTGAAGTTGGCTTTGAAGGAACTTTGTAAGATTTTCTTAGTTGGTTTGGTTTTGTTATCTTTTCTGATTTGTGATTGAGGAACGCTGATTGTTAGTTTGTTTGTTGATTTAGTTATTGAGACCTTTGTATTAAGGTTTTCTTGTTTGACTATTGATTCATTTCTTATATATTTGATTATTGTTATCATGATGATTGTTGGCTAAATTCTTTATGTGATTCTAGGGTGATTGGCTCAAAGTTGTGGTAAAGACGATGATAGAATGATCTTTTACCCCAGTGGACCTTGAAAGCTCGAGCATTTACCTTAACCGACGAACACCTCGGTCAGTCATAGAACATCTCGGCCGGGATGGGATATGATATGAACGAGGTGAGCCCTTTTATGATTCTTTATCTGAGTTGAGGTTTCAGTTTGCCAAATCCTATCCTTGTTATACTTTTCCTGGTTCAACGCAAGCCTAGGATCAGACTTATCCGGTGATTCCCTTGTTTGTTTACCCAAGATCATGAGTGTAGGTAATAAAGGTTTATCCTTTATTGGGATTTGAGTTTGTCTTCATCCCATCTTTGAGAGTATTCCTGAGACTTACCCGGTAAAGGTTGATTCTATCCCCTTGGGTGGTGTGTTGGTTTGAGATAATAGTTCCTTTCCTTAGTACCTTGAGACTTACCCGGTGAAAGGATCTTTGGTTTGGGATAGTGAGTAGTGAGACTTACCCACCCGGTGATCTATTCCCACCTTAGAAACACATTCCCTTTGCAAACCTCAGCTTTGTCCACGTTATCTTTTGAGATCTTCAGTCGGAACCACAACTGGATGCTTTAATCTCTAGAATCCGCATTCACTTTATATGACTATTATATCATCTTTGATATCATTTCTTGTTGCGTGTTTGTTATTGATAACCTGAATTGTCGATCTTTGTTTCACCATAGTCTTTGTGTTCGGCCCTAGAATTCTTGCTTTTATTACAATCGATCCGTACACTACGGGTTCGCTATTTGCAATTATTCTTGGTATAAATATTAAAGCTTGCACACACCTTTTGGAGCGAACAAGTTATTGGCGCCGTAGCCAGGGACTTGGTCAAGACCAAGTTCGGTTTCGGTTGTCTTTCGAGGCTATTGCCCTTGTTTCTTTTGACCACTTTACTTGAGTTGTTTTCAGGATCTTTCTTTAGGTTTATGTGAAGAACTCGTGCTGGAAAGGAAATCGTTCCTTACGATCCCGAACTAGAAAAGACCTACAAACGAAGATTGAAAGAAGCTAAGATGGCCGATCAAGACAATCGCGATCTTGAAGCCGAATTGAAGGAGCCATTGGAATAACTGCGCCTCAGTAAAGAAGAACTGCAGCGAGAGAGAGACGACACTCGTGCAAGAACTGAAGGAATTGAAGCTGATATGGCCGCTCTAAAAGCTCATTTTTTACCTCGACCGATCCCAGATGCTCGACCGAGGCAAGACCCAGTCCCAGTTGCCCCAGTCGAGATACACCCACCACCTCGGATGCTAGTCCGAGATGTTCTTTTTGCTGGAGTTCCACGAACCCTAGGACAGAGGATGGACCCCAATCAGCAAGTCCGGCGTCGAAGAGTCAACCTAGTTGATCAAGCTGAGCATGATTATGAACTTAGACCTCAAGTTCTAACCATGATTCGACAATGTCAATTTGGAGGCTTGGAGAGAGAGTCTCGGCATCAGCATTTGCAAAACTATGAGATTCTGATGGACACTTTGAGACCATCAAGAGTGGAGAATAACAACTACAAGTTGAGGCCTTTCTACTTCTCTTTGAAAGACAAGGCGCTTGCTTGGCATCAATCTAGAATCATAACATGGGAAGAGATGACGACGGAGTTTCTTACTGAGTTCTTTCCCCCTTCTAAGACCGCTGAATTGAGGGGCAAGATCAATGCTTTTATTGTAAGAGCCTTAGTCCTTGGAGCCTTGAGCCTGGTTGAGCCTTAGCTGAGCCCTTGATGGACCTTGTCAGCCGCCCCAGCGGACCATGTTGGCCACCCCTGCGCCTCACAGAACCCACCCCTACGGCTCTGTGTGGTAGCAACTGCCTTCATTGACCCTTTGACTTGTGCTTCGAGGCTGGCTTCTCTTATAAGTCATCCTTTGCTTCTGTATGAGGGTTTTCCTCATCTCCTTCAGCTCTCTTTTACTCTATATGTTCTTCGTCTCCTTCTTCCCCTTCCTTGATCTCCTTTGATCTTGTGAGAAAGCTTTGGGAGTTTGTTGAGGTTTTTGAGTTTGGATAATCATGAGGATGATGTTGAAAGTTGATGTTGTGGTGCTAACGTTGTGAGGTGTGTGTGATGCTCTTGGTTGCTGCTTAGTGTTTTGATGAGGTGAGACCTTCTTCTCCATCTTCCTTCCTTTCTTTCTTTCTATTTCTTTGCTTCTTTCTTTCCTAGCTTAGGATCACAAGTTGAGCTTGTGTGGATCCTTTCCTATCTTTTATGATGTTCATACATATGTATATGTGTATGTGTGTTATTTTGGTTTGATGAAGAAGCGAGGAGAGTCGAGAAAGAGATCGAAGAGAAGTCGGGGCCAACATTCTGCACATACAGCCGCCCCTGCGCCTGATCTTGGCTGCCCCTGCGCCTTCCTGTGAGCCGCCCCTACACCTCACTAGGTCAGCTTGGAGTTCTTTGCTTATGTTGGTGCATTCAGGGCATACCTTGTTGGTATGTTTCCTCCCTTCATTTCCTTTGGTCTTTACTTAGATGTTGGCTAGGCTAGTTTGGCTAGGATGAGTGGTATGATAGAGATGTACCTTAGGCACTTGTGCTTATGTTGAGGTTATGCCTTAGGCATTGATGAGCATGTTATGATCTTGAGGTTGTAGGTTGGTTATGGTTATGGGATGAGTCTCCTAACCCTTGTAGTATGTGATGTTGTGTGCCTGGCTATTGCAGGCGTTGATTACTTCACCAAGAGGAAGCTGTGACGTGGTATTGATTACGAGTATTACTGGTAAGTCCATAGGACTTACTTAGCGTTCGGTTGTGAGTTTGTGTGATTTTGATGGTTGTGTGTGTTTATATGATTGTGCATTTATAACCTAAAATGGACTAGGATGACCATTTATGATATTAAATGGCCCAAGTGTATTATAACGGGTCGTGACCACTTGCCTCCGCCTACAGGTAGGAGGAGGTGCCCTGAAGATGATCTCACAGGAGGGGACGAGTGATGATCACCCCCATGCAAAACTCTTGTGTTACGTTGGATGGAACGAGGTTCTTGAGGCTCCTCGTGTTAAAAATTAGTTGAATTAGTAATGGAATAACATAATTGGAAGATAATAAATGAATGTTTGTGGATTTGCATGTATGAGTTGTGGATGTGTGTTTGTGCTATTATCTTCATACTTATTCATTGTTATAGCTAACGGTGTATACCGTGTTGTAAATGATCTACAACTTAGGAAGACTGCAGAGTGAGCCAGATGTGGTGACCAGCCGAGGACTTCTGTACATTAGGACTGTGTGGGATATAGGATCTTTTGTATTTGTGTTTATGGATGTTGTTTTGTACACGGCTTTGTGTTTGCAAACTCTTTTGATGTATATTAAACAGCTTTATGTATTTGGTTTTAATCTACATGTGCCTTGTTGTAAGATCCAGTGAACTTGTTGTTATTCTAGGGTTAGGATCCATTGTGAGATCCTAGCCCAATGTGACATCCCGAGTCCCGCGGATTTAGGGTGTTACAAAGTTGGTATCAGAGCCTTAGGTTGACAACAATGGCACTTGCTATCTGCAATAAAGGTAGAGTGGATAAATAAACAGAACCCACATGGGGTCTGCCTTTTCAAAAGGTTTTGGTTCTAGAGGCGAGTAAAGATGTTTTGGGATAGTATGTACAGAAGCCGTCACCCATTTGAGGATATATATATATATATATATATATATATATATATATATATATATATATATATATATATATATATATATTTATATATATATATATAATTCTTTATGTGCTGATGTGTATGCATGTATTATTAAGCATTATATATATCTATACATATGGCCTATATAGAGCCTTATACGTTAAGTGTGCATACCCCGCATATGGGTCAGACTAGATCTACTGTTGTTGTAGGTAGAGGTAGAGGTAGACCACCTCTTCGTCCAGGAGAGATAGGACAAGGACCAACTCCCACTGCAGATCCACCAGTGGTGGAGGAGGCTTCTGAGGGGGTTGCTGAGAGTGTCGTCCCAACGACGAGGAGTGGTGGGTCCAGGAGACAACAGTCACATCCAGCCCAGCCTGATGGCTCAAATCGTGTCTCCATGGGTGGACCAGAGTTCAGAGAGTACCTCAGACACTTTGAGGAGGCCATCAGAGCAGGCAGACGAGCCCCAAAACTACCAGGGCATGAGGGATCATTTGAGAGATCCCATGGAGCTACTCAGGTGCCAGCTATGCCAACATGTGCTGTTGAGTTTGCTCGAGCTATAGAGGAGACCAGAGGGCCTCGACTAGATGTCTGGTTGATGGCATTTCATCAGTATGGAGTACCCCACTTCTCAAGAGAGATTGAGTTGCAGACCGAGGTTTGGATTGGGCATGTAGACTTGGCCTTAGAGTCTATTAGGTGCCCTAAGGATAGACGGCTAGAGCTAGTACAGTCTCTATTCCGTGACCTAGCACACCAGTGGTGGAGGACAGTTAGAGCACGAGTTATCAGCTATTAACAGATGAGGACTTTGCTGAGGGAGAAGTTTTACCCTGCCTCACTGAGGAGGGAGAGGCTGCACGACTTCGTGGAGGCGGGTTTTGAGGACGTACCCATTACAGATGTTATTCGCCGCTTCCAGACTGAGTTAGCATTGCTAGGGCCAGCTACACCATTTGAGGACCAGCATGTGCATCTGTTCTCCCTTCGTTTGAGGGAGAGCACACGTTCATATATGGCGTGATTCCATTGTGAGTCCTTGATAGATTATCAGGATGGGGCCTCTGCCTACGAGAGAGAGAGAGAGCTAGATAGAGGAGGACTTCTCAAACAAGATAGTCTGAGAAGAGACAGTGCACAGGACAGACTGGTGCAAGAACATCTGGATACGGGCGAGGCCAGTCTCAAGGCCGCTCGAGTGGTCCAGTATCTGCACCTACGATGAGAGAGGCTGACAGTGTTACAACTACGGGGCCTATGGGCATATGAGGGTTGATTGCCCGAGAGCACCATTGACTTGCTTCTCGTGTGGGAAGCCAGGACACAAAGCTACGTTTTTCCGTCAGGGCAAGGCATCATCACAGCAGGGTTCTTCCCCTGCAAGTGCAGCAGGAGGTGGATAAAGACCGCCTCAACATCAGGCACAGGGACTGTAGAGAGTCCTAGACATACCCGATACTCAAGGATCAGCTCCAGGACCGAGTAGAGGTAGAGGTAGAGATGCTGGTACTAGTGATGCTCGAGGAGCTCGAGGTCGTGTTATTGAGCTGAGGAGTGTTGAGGAGCCGCCAGTACCAGTTGCTACGGGTACCATTCTGTTACATGGTTTACTTGTTAGAGTTTTATTTGATACGGGTGCTACGCATTCATTTATTTGTGTTGCTTGTGTTGAGCGTCTAAGTTTGTCTACCATTGAGGGGACACCCTTTACTATAGGATTACCTGATGGTAGTAGGGTCAGAGGTACCCAGGAGATACGTAGTTGTCCCCTACGCTTAGGGACTCATATATTGCTTGTTGACTTCTTAGTCATGCCCTTGATGCATGAAGAAGTCATATTAGGTATGGATTGGATGCGTAGACACCGTGCGGTGTTAGATATGGGTAAGAGAACTGTTACAGTCTCTACCGACTTAGGTCCGATAGAGGTCTTCCGAGGTTGGGACCTTGGGAAGACAGGATCTGTTATTAGTGCAGTACGAGCAGCTAGACTGATTGCACAGGGATGTGATGCCTTATAGTGCTACGCCATGAAGGATGGAGAGAGTCCAGCTTTGGAGGACATACCAGTGGTCTGTGAGTTTACAAACGTGTTTGTAGAGCCGTCTAACTTGCCGCCTCAGAGGAGCGTAGACTTTGGCATTTATTTGGAGCCTGGCACGAGACCCATCTCGAAGGCCCCATATCGTATGGCACCTGTTGAGATGTTGGAGCTGAAGAAGCAACTCGAGGAGTTGCTGAGAAGGGCTTCATACGCCCTAGCGTATCACCATGGGGTGCACCTGTCCTCTTCGTACGGAAGAAGGACCGATCGTTGAGATTGTGTATAGAATACAGAGACCTGAACAAGGTGACCATCAAGAACAGGTACCCACTGCCTCGTATTGATGAACTACTTGATCAACTTCAGGGAGCGACAGTTTTCTCCCATATCGACTTGCGTTCAGGATATCACCAGTTGAGGGTTAGAGAGCAGGACGTGCACAAGACGGCATTTCGTACCGTTATGGACACTACGAATTTGTGGTGATGCCATTTGGACTGACGAATGCCCTAGCAGTTTTCATGGAGTTGATAAACAATGTCTTCATCGACTTCCTGGATCAGTTTGTGGTGGTCTTTATTGAGGACATTTTGGTATGCTCTCGTAGTAGAGAGGAGCATGTTGGACATTTGAGGACAGTTTTGCAGATTTTGAGGGATAGAGAGCTGTATGTCAAGCTCTTTAAGTGCGAGTTCTGGATGTCTGAGGTTGCTTTTCTTGGACATTTTGTCTCCGCCGACGGGATTATGGTAGATCCGGCAAAGATCGAGTTTGTTGTTGCATGGACGACACCGACGAACGTCAAGGAAGTGCGTAGCTTTCTTGGCCTAGCCGGTTATTACAGACGCTTTGTGGAGGGATTTTCTGTGATTGCCCGTCCACTAACGAATCTTCTGAGGAAGACTACCAGATTTGTGTGGACCGACCAATGTGCTCAGAGTTTTGAGGAGTTCAAGACGCGTTTGACTTCTGCTCTTGTCCTGGCATAGCGAGAGGGCTCTGATGATTTGGTCGTTTATAGTGATGCATCCAAGCTAGACTTGGGATGTGTGTTGATGTAGAGAGGCAGAGTGATTGCATATACGTCTCGACAACTGAAGACATATGAGGAGAACTACCCGACTCATGATTTGGAGTTGGCAGCAGTAGTTCATGCTTTGAAGATCTGGAAATATTACATGTATGGTGCTACATGTCAGATCTTCACAGACCATAAGAGTCTGAAGTAAATTTTCACGCAACGGGGATTGAATAACCGCCAGCGTCGATGGCTTGAGTTGATCAAGGATTTTGACCTTGAGATTTTGTATCATCCTGGCATGGCGAATGTGGTAGCTGACGCCTTGAGCAGAAAGACACCTCGAGAGAAGGCAATT
The DNA here is from genome assembly GCA_033239125.1 of Fagopyrum homotropicum. Taxonomy (NCBI): domain Eukaryota; kingdom Viridiplantae; phylum Streptophyta; class Magnoliopsida; order Caryophyllales; family Polygonaceae; genus Fagopyrum; species Fagopyrum homotropicum. Next base: position 86,947,778 of record BSWB01000003.1, on the reverse strand, counting down.
GCTAGACTTACTGTACAGTCTCAGCTTCAAAGAGATCTAGCTTGGCTAGAGATTGACATCCAGTTTCCCGATGAGGATGTCCAGTTGTTTGCTTTAGAGGTTCTACCTAATCTGTTGGATGAGATCCAACAGAAGTAGGGGACCTGTCCGACCTTGACGAAGATTAGAGAGAGGATGTCTCGTGGAGAGGCACCACAGTTCTCCATTGGAGTAGATGGAATTATGAGGCGACATGACCGTATCTATGTACCTGTAGATGCAGAGCTGTGACAGAGGATTTTACAGGAGGCTCACTGTACACTTACTCAGTACACCCAAGTACGAGTAAGATGTATCATGATGGGAGACGCTCATATTGGTGGGGAGGGTTGAAGCCCAACGTAGCAAGATTTGTGGCCTAGTGTGCGACCTGTCAGCAGGTCAAGATAGAGCATTGCAGACCTGGAGGTGAGTTCCATCCACTACTAGTACCACAGTGGAAGTGGGAGGACGTCTCCATGGATTTTGTGACCGGATTGAGGACCAGTAGGAGCTTTGATGCTATCTGGTGATTTTTGACAGATTGACGAAGATTGCACGTTTCATTCCCATTAGAGAGACGTGGCTAGTGAGCAGATTAACTGATGAGTACACTAGACAGATAGTGAGACTCCATGGTGTACCAAGGACGATCGTTTCTGATCGTGATGGACGGTTTACTTCGAGATTTTGGCAGTAGATTCAAACTACTTTGGGGACGATTCTACAGTTCACGACTGCGTTTCACCCCAGACAGATGGTCAGTCAGAGAGGACCATCCAAACCTTAGAGGACATGTTGCGAGCCTGTGTATTGGATTGGGGATTGGGATGGTCTAATTACCTCCCACTTGTTGAGTTCTCATACAACAACAGCTGGCATGCATCTATTGGGATAACTCCTTATGAGGCATTATATGGACGTAGATGTCGTACACCTTTGTGTTGGGATTAGCCTAGCAGTATCAGTGGGATAGTGCTAGAGCAGATTCAGGATTATATGGCTCGAGTAACGTTGATCAGAGAGAGGATGCTGGCTGTATAGAGTCGCCATAAGTCGTATGTAGACAAGAGGCATCGACCTCTAGAGTTCAGGGTAGGAACTCATGTCTGGTTGAGAGTATCTCCGACGCGAAGCGTCAGACGTTTTGGCATAAAGGGGAAGTTGAGTCCCCGATATGTTGGTCCTTTTGAGATACTAGATAGAGTTGGGAGAGCAGCCTACAGATTAGCATTGCCTCCGAGATTAGAGGGTGTTCACCCAGTGTTTCATGTGTCTCAGCTGAGGGAGTACATACCAGATCCGAGGCACATTGTGAGTTATGATGATCTGGTGGTTGAGCCGGACCACACCTTTGCAGAGCACCCTATTGCAATCCTAGAGCGAGGTGTGAGACGCTTGTGTTCGAAGGACATTCCTATGATGAGGATACAGTGGTCTAGACGAGGACTTGATGAGGCTACATGGGAGACTGAGGATAGTATCCAGAGGAACTATCCAGAGTTCTACGCTGAGTTAGATGCACTAGTAGGATCCACGAGTAGATCTTAGTGCCATCTTAGTGAGTGCATGTTATGTTATGTTCTTATGTGATATATTATGCTTTTCGTGCTAGCTGTGATACGTGCATATGATCTGTTAGATCTTGTTTGATACCGCGAAATAGGTATGGCTGGAGATGGTTCTTTCCTCCATGTTATGGTGTGTGTTTGTTAAGATTAGCTGGAGATGGTTCTTTCCTCCATGCTAGCATTGATGGACATAGTGTGAGTGGAGACGGTTTTCCTCCACATGGTAGTGCTATGTATACATTTGGGTGGAGACGGCTTTCCTCCATGCCAGTGTGATAAGGTTAGTGTTTGGCTAAAGATGATCTTCCTCTAGGCCTTGTGTAGAGTTGATGATGATGTTGATGGAGTGACGATTCCTCCATGCAGCGGTTGAGGATATAGAATGTTATAGGTTGTGATATGGCACTCCGGAGAGGGAGAGTTATACCTCGGCTTATGGGTCCAAGAGGATTTGGGATCTTGCAAGTTTCGGGACGAAACTTGTTTTTAGGGGGTGTGATGTAAGAGCCTTTAGTCCTTGGAGCCTAGGAGCCTGGTTGAGCCTTAGCTGAGCCCTTGCTGGACCTTGTCAGCCTCCCCAGCGGACCATGGTGGCCGCCCCTATGGCTAGGCGCCCCTGCGCCTCATAGAACCCGCCCCTGCGGCTCTGTGTGGTTGCAGCCGCCTTCGTTGACCCTTTGACTTGTGTTTTGTGGCTTGCTTCTCTTATAAGCCATCCTTTACTTCTGTATGAGGGTTTTCCTCATCTCCTTCAGCTCTCTTTTCCTCTATACGTTCTTCTTCTCCTTCTTCCCCTTCCTTGATCTCCTTTGATCTTGTAAGAAAGCTTTAGGAGTTTGCTGAGGTTTTTGAGTTTGGATGATCATGAGGATGATGCTGAAAATTGTTGTTGTGGTGCTAAGGTTGTGAGGTGTGTGTGATGCTCTTGGTTGCTGCTTAGGGTTTTGCTGACGTGAAACCTTCTTCTTCATCTTCCTTTCTTTCTTTCTTCTTCTTTGCTTCTTTCTTTCTTTCCTAGCTTAGGATCACAAGTTGAGCTTGTGATGGATCCTTTCCTAGCTTTTCTGATGTTCATACATATGTATACGTGTATGTGTGTTATTGTCGTTTGATGAAGAAGTGAGGAGAGTCAAGAAAGAGATCAAAGAGAAGTCGGGGCCAACATTCTGCACAGACAGCCGCCCCTGCGCCTGACCTTGGCCGCCCCTGCGCCCTCCTGTGAGCCGCCCCTGCGCCTCACAGGGTCAGCTTGGAGTTCTTTGCTTCTATTGGTGCATTCAGGGCATACCTTGTTGGTATGTTTCCTCCCTTCCTTTCCTTTGGCCTTGGCTTAGATGTTGGCTAGGCTAGTTTAGTTAGGATGAGCGGTATGATAGAGATGTGCCTTAGGCACTTGTGCTTATGTTGAGGTTATGCCTTAGGCATTGATCAGCATGTTATGATCTTGAGGTTGTAGGTTTGTTATGGTTATGGAGATGAGTCTCCTAACCCGTGCAGTATGTGATGTTGTGTGCCTGGCTATTGCAGACGTTGATTACTTCCCCAAGGGGAAGCTGTGATGTGGTATTGATTACGAGTATTACAGGTAAGTCCATAGGACTTACTTAGCGTTCAGTTGTGAGTTTGTGTGATTTTGATGGTTGTGTGTGTTCATATGATTGTGCATTTATAACCTAAACCGGAGTAGGATGACCATTTATGATATTAGATGGCCCAAGTGTATTATAACGGGTCGTAACCACTTGCCTCCGCCTATGGGTAGAAGGAGGTACCATGAAGATGATCTGACAGGAGGGGACGAGTGATGATCACCCTCATGCAAAAAACTTGTGTTACGTTGGATGGGACGAGGTTCTTGAGGCTCCTCGTGTTACAAAATAAGTTGAATTAGTAATGGAATAACATAATTGAAAGATAATAAATGAATGTGTGTGGCATCGCATGTATGAGTTGTGGATGTGTGTTTGTGCTATTACCTTCTTACTTATTTATTGTTGTAGCTAACGGTGTATACCGTGTTGTAGATGATCAGCAGGTTAGGAAGACTGCAGAGTGAGCCAGATGTGGTGACCAGCCGAGGACTTCTGTACATTAGGACTGCGTGGGATATGGGATCTTTTGTATCTGTGTTTATGGATGTTGTTTTGTACTCAGCTTTGTGTTTGTAAACTCTTTTAATGTATCTTATACAGCTTTCTGTATTTGGTTTTAATCTACTTGTGCCTTGTTGTACGATCTAGTGAACTTTTTGACAGGATCCATTGTGAGATCCTAAGCCAATGTGACATCCCGAGTCCCGAGGATTTGGGGTGTTAAATTTATTATGAAGGACAAAGAGAGTTTGTCCAAGTCATGGGAGAGATTCAAGGTTCTTTTGTTGGATTGCGCACATCATGGGATTCCAAAGATCGAGTTGCTGGAAATATATTTCAAGGGTTTGGATGGAGATACTCAATTCAAGCTCCAATTACTTTCCGCCGGCACTTTCATGGATATGCCGATAGATGAAGCTTGTGATTTCATTGAAAAGCAAGCTTTACACATGGAGAAGTACTCTCATCAAAGAGTTGAAGATGGAGCAAGGAGAGTTAGCTTCCAAGACACATCAACAAATAGAGCTCAATTCACCTCCCTTAGCAATGAAGCAAAGGCATTAAAGGAGCTTTTAGTAGCTTAAACGAAGAAGGAGCATGATGGTGGATACCAAGGAAGAAACAATTATCAAGGGCCGCGGAACAACATTTACAACAACAGAAACTCCAACAACAACAATTGGAGATCTACTCAACAAAATTCCGGTAACCCTATTCTCATGCTGAAAATGTTCTTAATGCCCCATCTTCTTCTTCTACTCCATTGAGAAGCCAAGATCCTGCATCAAGTTCGTCCCAGCCACCAAAGAAACCAGATAATGTGTTGGAGGCAATCTTGATCAAGCTCAACGCTATGGAGACGTCCATAAATTCACTATCGAAGGCACAAAAAGCCTTAGAGCAACAATTTTTCAACAAGGCAAATGAAGCGCAAAGAGATCCAGGGAAGCTCCCAGCAAGGACAGAGAGCAACCCTAAAGGACAGATTATGGCTATTACAACACGCAGTGGATTGAAGACTGCAGATCCAGTACCTTGGTCGAGCTCCGACCAGATGAGGAACACCTCGGACCAAGATCGGACGAGGAACACCTCGGTCGAGGTGCCAACCAAGATGGAGCCCTAGAAAGCGAAAGAAAAATCTAAAGTTTATGTTCCACCTCCTGCTTATAAACCACCACTGCCATTCCTTCAATCAAGGATGCGAGCACATCTAGACAAGCACTTTGGTAAGTTTCTAGACCTTATGAATAAGCTACATATTAACATCCCATTCATTGATGTCATTCTAGGGATGCCTGCCTATGGGAAGTTTCTGAAAGAGATCCTATCAAGGAACAGGAAGCTGGAGGATTTTGTGTTGGAGATTTGGGCTAAGTCTTCATTGTAACCGTTGAGCTTGTCTTGAGACAAGGTGCAATGAGTTGTTCACATGTGTGTCACTATGGTCCGGGTTGTGGGAGGCAAGCCATATGACCGGCACTAAGAACAACTAGTATTATAAGGGGAGTCGAATCAAAACAAGGTGATTCACGACAAGGTCAACTTGTGCTAGATTTTACAAGGCCGACGTTTGAGGCTTTTTAGCCACATTTTATCGTCAGACCTTTGGTTCTTAGGCCTTATATTGGCTAAAGAGTATGTGGTTAAAAATTGGGAGCAATCCAAGCTCAAATGCTTAGTGTATGTTAATGAAGCAGCTAGTGAGCTTCTTAAGGAGCTACACTAGTTTGAGCTAAGATGTTGAGTATTTGAGGATCTTGGAGTTTACCCTAGTTATATTAAAGTGAATGAAGCTCATTGGAAGTGTTTGGACCAAGAAAAATAAGCTAGCTCCGGGGAGCGGTTTTGGGCTCCCTATGTGGGCCTCGGGCCTTGGGCTTTCTAGGGCTTCAAGGCCCATCTTCCAAGTAACTTCCAAGTAACTTCCATAACCAATTTTAACCACTTTTAACTCCCCAAAACCGTGGCCCCCTATTCCTATAAAAGGGAGAGCCATTTGCACTTGATTCTACATTCGTTTTTGCAACAATAAAGCTTTTAGTTCCATTGTATTGACATTGGATAGGCCTTCTTATAAGCTTGTTTGCAAAACTCGAAAGACCAGTATAGTTCCTCTGTATTAACAAAGGATAGGCATCCATCTTAGTTTGGTTTTGTATTGACAAAACCTAGGAATACCCTTTCTACAAAGTAAGACAAGTAAGTCTCTTACTTAGTCTTTGTAACGTGTAACGTTTTATCCTACTAAGGTATTTGGATATTCCCGGTGTAGGGGAGAATACACTTAGAAGGAAAATTCATTTATGAATGACTCATTACATTATCCAAGTCAATGGTTTTAACATATAACAACCGGTTTATAAGACGTGTAATTGAACTTAACTTCTATTAGAGTTTTGTCTACTCCTTTTCGGAGATTACAAACTCTTGGTTGAGTTTTGTCTACTCCTTTGGAGACTACAAACTCTTGATTGAGTTTTGTCTACTCCTTTGTGGAGATTACAAACTCTTGGTTGGGTTTTGTCTACTCCTTTGTGGAGATTACAATCCCTTGGTTAATAACTTGTTTTTAGTTCAAGATAATTATATTAACTTGTTTGGCAATTGGGAGAACCGTCTACTCACATAAGTGAGACTACGGCCCTTTGGTCTAAAACCGGAAACCAAAATTCCAACAATCTTCTAAGTGTATTTATTGTTAATTGTTTTGTAGGATTGGATCGTCAATAATGAGTAAGACGTTAATGATAGAAATGACTTCTCGTTTTGGGAAGTTGGATAAGTTTGAGGGTGTAGACTTTAGGAGGTGGCAAAAGAAAATGCACTTCCTCTTGACTACAATAAAAGTTGCTTATGTACTCACTACACCTAGACAGGCCGAGCCGGTTGATGATATGGTGGAGGAGATAAAGGTTGTCCGACGAAGGAGCCAATGGGATAATGATGACTACATATGTCGTGGTCATATACTCAATGGCATGAGTGATGCATTGTTTGATGTCTACCAAAGTGTAGAGTCATCAACATCAATGTGGGATCAACTGGAGTCTAAGTACATGGCGGAGGATGCTTCATCTCGCAAATTCTTAGTCTCGGATTTTAACTCATATAAAATGGTGGACTCAAGGCTGGTAAAGGAACAATACAATGAATTGCTCCGGATTCTTGGGAGGTTCACTCAACATGCCATGCATATGGATGAGGCCATTGCGGTTTTGTCTATAATGGATAAGCTCCCCCTTCGTGGAAGGACTTCCGCCATGTGATAAAGCACAAGAAGGAAGAACTCACGTTGGTGGAACATGGCTCTCACCTTCAAATTGAACAAGGCCTTAGGGCACAAGAAGGGGGACTCAAGAAGGAAGATAAAACTTCTACTTCCAACGAGGCCAACATGATGGATGGCAAGGGCAAAAGGAAGAGGTTCAAAGGAAAGGACAAAGGCAAGGACAAGGGAAATAAGTCCAAAAAGTCCAAAAAGGATAATGTTGACAAGAAACCAAAAGGTTCTTGTTGGAAGTGTGGCAAGACTGGCCACTTCAAGCGGGATTGCAAGGTTAAGGACGATGGATCCAAGGGTGGAGGCCAAAGCGGCCAAAACCCCTCAAACCAAGGAGACTCACTTATGAGTCTTGATTCTAACTTTTATATAAATTCTGATTTGAATTATGTGTCATTGACTTTTGAATGTTTGTCCATGCAGGATGATGACCTTGGATGGTGGGTGGACTCGGGTGCAACAACTCATGTTTGCAAAGATCGGCATTGGTTCAAGACATACGCTGTTGCAAATGATGGAGCACTCATACATATGGGAAACGAGTCTACCACCCCCGTTCTAGGAAGAGGACGGGTTGATCTGTACTTCACAAGTGGCAAGACTCTAGTCTTGTCAAATGTACTACATGCACCGGCCATTAGAAAGAATATGGTTTCTGGTGGTGTACTCAATAGGCTTGGCTTCAAACAAGTCATAGAAGCCGACCGCTATGTATTATCTAGGAGAGGAACATTTGTAGGCTTTGGCCATTGGAACAATAATATGTTTCTTCTCTCTTTATGTAATAAACTTTATAATAGTAATATAAACAAGAACAGTTTGTTTACATTGTCTTCTTCTTCTTCTTCTTCTTCCAATTGTGATTTTGTTAAATGGCATGCACGACTTGGACATGTTCATTTTAAGCGTGTGAATGACATGACTAAGGATGGTATTTTACCTAAACTTGACTTGCCAAAAGACAAGTGTAAAACGTGCATGTTGACCAAGATAACAAAACTTCCATTTCCTAGAGTTGAAAGAGAACAATCAATGCTCGGCTTAGTCCACTCGGATCTAGGCGACTTGCACTCTACTCCTTCATTAGGAAAGAAGAAATATTACGTAACATTCATAGATGATTACTCTAGGTATTGTTACGTATATCTACTCTTTGCAAAGAGTGATGCCTTAGACAAATTCTATGTATTCAAGAATTAATCTGAGTTGCAACAAGGTACCTTAATAAAAAGACTACGCACGGATCGTGGTGGTGAATTTATGGATAAGGAATACTTTGAGAGTGTCGGGATCATACATGAGACCACGGCACCTTACACACCACAATCAAATGGTGTGGCTGAAAGAAAGAACCGAGTGCTTAAAGAGATGGTCAATGCCATGTTGTCTTACTCGGGTCTTACGAATTCATTTTGGGGTGAAGCTATGCTCACGGCAAACTACTTGCTTAATCGTATTCCAAACAAAAGAAGCAAGAAGACTCCTTATGAACTATGGTTCAAAAGGAAGCCAAACCTACATTACTTACGAGTTTGGGGATGTCGAGCCATAGTAAGGCTCAATGACAACAAACGTAAAACTTCAGGTGAAAAAGGTGTTGAGTGTGTGTTCATTGGCTGTGCAGAACACTCCAAAGCTTATAGGTTCTATGTGACAAAACCAAATGACTTCATATCGGTTAATACCGTAATAGAGTCTAGGGATGCCATCTTTGATGAAGATCGCTTCACCTCGGCTCCTAGGCCTAGGGAAGTGGTCAACATGACCTTAGATGAGAAACACCCAAACAAGCATCGTAGGATTCAAGATGGTTCATGGCAAGCATCGCATGGGCTTGACTTGCCAAAGATTGCTTCCATGAGCACTAATTTGTCCCAAAAAATCAATTTTCCAAGTATTCTTGGTTGAAGGGTCAAGGGATAATGAAATGGATCGTCACTCTTACTTTCATATAGATGAGGATCTACAGACATTTGACGAGGCCATGAAGTCTCAAGATGTTGCCTTTTGGAAGGAAGCAATCCAAGAGGAGATGGATTCCATTATGGGTAACCATACATGGGAGTTAGCCAACCTTCCTTCCGGTTGCAAACCTTTGGGATGCAAATGGATCTTCAAGAGGAAGATGAAAGTTGACGGTTCAATTGACAAGTTTAAAGCACGCTTGGTCATCCAAGGCTTTAGACAAAGGGAAGGTGTCGATTACTTTGACACATATGCTCCGGTGGCTAGGATTACAACCATTAGGTTATTAATAGCTATGGCGGCTATACATAATCTAGTGATTCATCAAATGGATGTCAAGACAACATTCCTTAATGGTGATCTAGATGAGGAAGTGTATATGAGACAACCTGAAGGGTTTGTTTTAAAAGGACAAGAGCACAAAGTGTGTCGCTTGGTCAAATCCTTGTATGGACTAAAGCAAGCTCCAAAACAATGGTATCAAAAGTTTGATAATGTCGTATTGTCAAATGGATTTAAGATAAATCAAGCTGACAAGTTTGTCTACAGTAAGTTTGATCATACCGGTCAAGGTGTGATCATATGCTTATATGTTGATGACATGTTGATCTTTGGAACAAACCAAAGACAAGTAGATCTTACTAAGGATTTCTTGTCCACTAAGTTTTTTATGAAAGACTTAGGTGAGGCGGATGTGATTGTAGGCATAAGAATCAAACGTGATGCTAAAGGCTTAAGCCTCACACAATCACACTATATTGAAAAGATTGTCAAACGCTTCCAATGTGATAAAAGTTTAACTGTTAGTACTCCTATGGACTCAAGTGAGAAGTTGATGCCCAACCAAGGATCAGCTGTCTCTCAACTTGAGTATGCACAAGTAATAGGATGTTGCATGTATGCAATGAAAAGCACTAGGCTAGATATTGCTTTTGCTATTGGTAAATTGAGTAGGTACACAAGTTGTCCTAGCTCACAACATTGGAAGTCACTAAGGCGTGTGCTTAGGTACCTCAAGGGGACCATGGGTTTTGGCATCCTGTACAGTAAGTATCCTTCAGTGATAGAAGGCTACTCGGATGCATCATGGATCACTAATCTAGATGATCACTTATCCACCACAGGATGGGTTTTCTTGTTAGGTGGTGGTGCCATTTCGTGGGCTTCAAAGAAGCAAACATGCATCACAACCTTGACCATGGAGTCCGAGTTTGTGGCACTTGCCGCTGCCGGTAAGGAAGCTGAATGGCTAAGAAATTTGGTTCTAGAAATTCCTCTATGGCCAAAACCCGTTTCTCCTATCTAAATTCCTTGTGATAGTGCAACTACGTTGGCCAAAGCTTATAGCCAAATGTACAATGGAAAATCAAGACATCTTGGTGTGAGACATAGCTCGGTTAGAGAGCTCATAACTCACGGTATAATATCGGTCGATTTTGTGAGAACACACAATAATCTAGCCGATCACTTAACCAAGAGCTTGGCTAGGGACTTAGTTCAAAAGTCAGCCAAGGGGATAGGGTTAACGACCTAAATTGAAAATGACTTGTCGTGGGACACCCAATTCGCCTATGGCTTGATGCCTTAGCCGAATTCAATGAGGAAAGCCCATTCCAAGAAGTTGTGAGCATAAAATGTCCATCCAAGGTAATGTTGTGTGCCTATATAATATGTATAGTTTGAAATTTTTATTTCTTAACAACTCTTTTGAAAAATTGCAATTATAGGTGCAAGATCAAAAGAGAGTTGGCTGCGTGAACGTGAAGTGTCAAGGCTTCTTCAAGGGAGTAGATGGTCGACTCGCCTATATGTTCATTAGAGGATTAGGACACAATAGCCTATAAATGTGTCATTTATTTGTGAAGGAAATGTAAATTTCGTGTATGTTGCCTTCATGTACTTAAACAAGTTAAGTGGTTCAATCCATTAGGACACCACAATTCTTTAGTGCAGAATGTGTAATTATACTAATTCAATAAATTCAATCGAAAGATATTTATGATTATGTGAATATTTTGTTTGGATGCATGTCTATTAAAAGTTTCTGGACTTTGCTCAAATGGGGGAGGAATGTTGGAGATTTAGGCTAAGTCTTCATTGTAACCGTTGAGCATGTCTTGAGACAAGGTTCAATGAGTTGTTCACATGTGTGTCACTATGGTCCGGGTTGCGGGAGGCAAGCCATATGACCGGCACTAAGAACAACTAGTATTATAAGGGGAGTCGAATCAAAGCAAGGTGATTCACGACAAGGTCAACTTGTGCTAGATTTTAGAAGGCCGACGTTTGAGGCTTTTTAGCCACATTTTATCGTCACACCTTTGGTTCTTAGGCCTTATATTGGCTAAAGAATATGTGGTTAAAAATTGGGAGCAATCCAAGCTCAAATGCTTAGTGTATGTCAATGAAGCAGCTAGTGAGCTTCTTAAGGAGCTACACTAGTTTGAGCTAAGATGTTGAGTATTTGAGGATCTTGGAGCTTACCCTAGCTATATTAAAGTGAATGAAGCTCATTGGAAGTGTTTAGACCAAGAAAAATAAGCTAGCTCTAAGCTAGCTCCGAGGAGCGGTTTTGGGCTCCCTATGTGGGCCTCGGGCCTTGGGCTTTCTAGGGCTTCAAGGCCCATCTTCCAAGTAACATCCAAGTAACTTCTATAACCGATTTTAACCACTTTTAACTCCCCAAAACCGTGGCCCCCTATGCCTATAAAAGTGAGAGCCATTTGCACTTGATTCTACATTCGTTTTTGCAACAATAAAGCTTTTAGTTCCATTGTATTGACATTGGATAGGCCTTCTTATAAGCTTGTTTGCAAAACTCGAAAGACCAGTATAGTTTCTTTGTATTGACAAAGGATAGGCATCCATCTTAGTTTGGTTTTGTATTGACAAAACCTAGGAATACCCTTTCTACAAAGTAAGACAAGTAAGTCTCTTACTTAGTCTTTGTAACGTGTAATGTTTTATCCCACTAAGGTATTTGGATATTCCCGTTGTAGGGGAGAATACACTTAGAAGGAAAATTCATTTATGAATGACTCATTACATTATCCAAGTCAATGGTTTTAACATATAACAACCGGTTTATAAGACGTGTAATTGAACTTAACTTCTATTAGAGTTTTGTCTACTCCTTTTCGGAGATTACAAACTCTTGGTTGAGTTTTGTCTATTCCTTTGGAGACTACAAACTCTTGATTGAGTTTTGTCTACTCCTTTGTGGAGATTACAAACTCTTGGTTGGGTTTTGTCTACTCCTTTGTGGAGATTACAATCCCTTGGTTAATAACTTGTTTTTAGTTCAAGATAATTATATTAACTTGTTTGACAATTGGGAGAACCGTCTACTCACATAAGTGAGACTACGGCCCTTTGGTCTAAAACCGGACACCGAAATTCCAACATTTTGGAGAAGTAAGAATGACATCTAGGTCTTCGGAGCTTATTCAAATCATGAAGGAGAAGATGCCACCTAAATTGAGAGATCCCGGTTCATTTTGCATTCTCATCCAAGTTGGGGATGTGACTTATTATGCATTATGTGATATAGGAGCCAGCATGAGCATCATCCCGCTGGAACTTTGTGAGAAAGTCGGACTTGGAGAGCCCAAGCCCATGAAGATGACGTTATACATGGCGGATCGCTCCATTACCCATCCCGTTGGTATTTTGGAGGACGTTCCCATCAAGTTAGGTAATTTCGACAAACCTATAGATTTTGTTGTGATTGATGTTCCCGCAGATAATCCCATTCCCATCATTCTCGGGAGACCATTTCTAGCAACTTCGTGTTGCAACGTTGATTGTAAGAACGCCAAGATGAAATTCAACATTGGCGGTGATCATGTGGATTTTGCATTGCTGGCTGCAATGAAGGGAGAACCGTTGGAGGATGACATCTTCAACATCTATGATGAAGAAGAATCTAGAGAATTGGTGAGCTCTATCCTTATTAAAGATCCTCTTGAAAAAGTTCTTAGTTTTAGTTTAATGGAGGAAGGTATAGATGTCTCTTGCGATGCAGATGTGTAAAGCTTGGAACAATTGGAAGCAGATCCAGGAGCTAGATTTGATAAACTGATTCAAGAGAAGAAAAGCACATTACGTTTCGATTCCAGTTCCAGTACCTCGACCGAGGCACTTTCTGGACCAAGCGAGGTGTTCTTATCTGAAGAACATTTTGGTCACCCACCTCGGATCCCGACCGAGATAGCAAGCAAGATGTTGTCAAGTGAGGACGACATATCTTCTAACTCGTTTTCTGAGGGCCACTTACAGTTGGTAGAGCACTTGCTTTGCCAAGTTTGTGATGGTACAGAGCATTGGTATGCTGATATTGTCAATTACCTTGTTTGCCAAAAAATACTGCCCGGATTGTGGTACACTCAAAGGAAGAATTTCTTCAAAGATGTTCGTCACTACTACTGGAATGAACCTCTATTGTTCAAGAGAGGTCCGGATGGGATGCTTCGATGATGCGTTCCGGAGGATGAAGCTGCTAGTGTCATACGGCATTGCCACTCGCTTCCTTGTGGAGGACATGTTAGCGCTCACAAAACGTGCGCTAAGGTATTGCGTTCTGGTTTCTTTTGGCCTACATTATTTAAGGATGTGCAAGCGTTTGTTGTCTCTTGTGATGCATGCCAAAGAACAGGGATCTTATCAAGAAGGATCGAGATGCCACTCAACAATATTCAGGAAGTTGAGTTTTATGATGTATGGGGAGTTGATTTCATGGGACCTTTCCCATCATCCGCGGGTAACCTTTATATCCTCTTAGCTGTCGATCACGTTTCTAGATGGGTGGAAGCCATTGCCTCTCCCACTAATGATGCCATGGTGGTTGTGAAGTTCTTCAATAGAACTATCTTTCCATGTTTTAGGACACCATGCATCATCATCAGCGATAGAGGGACACATTTCATCAACTGGAAGTTCAAGGCACTTTTGTCGAAGTATGGGGTAACACATAAGGTAGCAACCCCTTATCACTCTCAAACTAGTGGACAGGTGGAGATCTCAGATAGAGAAATCAAGGCAATTTTGGAGAAGACCATTTCCAGGACAAGGAAGGATTGGTCCATGAAGTTGGATGATGCTCTTTGGGCTTATAGGACTGCATTCAAGACTCCCATTGGTAAGACCCCTTACAATTTGGTATATGGGAAGTCTTGTCATCTACCCGTTGAGCAGGAGCACAAGGCATATTGGGCAATCAAGTGGTTGAATTTCGACATCAAGGAAGCCGGAGAGAAGAGACTTTTAGACATTAATGAGCTGGAGGAGTTGCGCTTAAACGCCTATGAGAATGCCAAGATCTACAAGGAAAGAACGAAGAGATGGCATGACAAGCATATCATTCCTAAGGAGCTCAAAGAAGGAGATCTTGTTCTACTCTTCAACTCCCGCCTCCGCCTCTTTCCAGGTAAGTTGAAATCTAGATGGACAGGACCTTACATTGTGAAAACTGTTTTTCCCTATGGTGCAGTTGAAATATGGGGCGAAACTAGCGGAAGCTTTAAGGTCAACGGTCATAGGCTGAAGAATTACCGAATGGAAGTCCCGGCTGAAGAGATTGCACCATTATACCTTGTTTGATGATGCATACGGTCCAACTAGAGACATTAAACCAAGCGCTGCTTGGGAGGCAACCCAAGGTATTGCTTTCTTTTCCCTTTTCTAGCTTAGTTTTAGATAGTTTGCTTCGTTTTGTTTTTGCGTCCTCTAGACAGGAACCAGATACTTTCTAAGGAAGGATTACAACGCAGGAGCTACACTGGATGGATAGAAGTTCGAGAAATTGAGAAGACGGAGCTTGACTGAGACAAATCTTGGGTGCAGTCACAAGACCTCGACCGAGATGTTCTTTGTCAATTGAGGCGACTAGGTCTGACATCCACTTTGACACCTCGGTCCACTCAGGAATATCTCAACCGAGGTGTAATCAAATTCAACGAGGGGTATAAAAGGCGCGACGGTTTCTCACTGTTCCACTTTTTCCCTCTCTACCCTCACCTCGACCGCAGCGGCACTTCACCCTCAAATTCTCGAATCTTGCTCGTTTTCCACGTTTCTTGGCTCGACCGGAAGAAGCAAGAGAATCAGTTTCCAAGCAACAAACAGCAAGGAAAATGCTTCAATCTGCAGAATCTGGGGTATTTCGTTCCAAACCCTAACTTCTTTTGTCGATTTTGAGTAGATCTGGCTTTGGTTGCCATAGTTTGTTGCTGAAAAAAATATAAGTACCCCTTAAGAAGATTTTGGAAGTGATTTTGGGGGAAAATGCTTACAGATTCAGGATTTGCGTTTGAACAACAGTTCGCCTCAGTCCATTCGATTGAGTCTCGGCCGAGGTGTTCTTGGGCAACCGAGGTGTTCATCCAGAAAAATGAGCAACGAGGGACACCAGAAGTTCACACTAGTCTTCCGCTTCCTCTGCTTCTCAGTTTTCCATTCTGGTGATCCACAAGGGACACTGGAAGGACTATGATCGCATTTGCGGGCGTCCGATCGTTGCCCCGCGTTTTCTTCACGTTGATGGATGTTAGGGCGCCGGCCTATCTAGAGCCGACGTTGGAGTTTGTCAGTTCTGTTACGTATGTTCTGGAGCGTCAATGAATCAAGTATCGGCTGCTGAACAGGAACTATGCAGTTCCTATGGATCAGTTCAGGGAGATTTTCAGCTTCCCTACACCTATAGTGACTGATTTTCCTTCCCGAGCGGTGGCTCGGAGTTTCTGGGGCGAGATAACCCATGTGACTGACCATAGTGACAGGTGGAAGCCCAGAGATTCCCGAGAGCGCAGCATTTTCTATCTTGCCTTCCGTCTTGCTCACCGGATCTTTAGTGAGACTCTTCTGGCACGTACTGAGACGCCCTAGAAGGTCCGACAGGGGGATCTTCTGAGTTTGTTCTGTATGGGGACTGGGGGAGTACCAGACTTTTCTGCCATGCTGGCAAATGATTTGCACAAGATTAAGGGAAAGTCGAAGGGCGATATCTGTTGTGGTGGGCTGGTGACCCACATCGCTACTTCCATGGGCTTGGACTTATCTAGTTGTACACTTGTTGCAGCAGCGAAGCCGCATGGACTGCAGGAGATGATCACCCGCCGTATTCTAGTTACTCGTGGCCTTGGCACGCCCTACGTTGTCATGCCATAGGAGATGACAGCTCCACACGGTATTATGTGGTCATCTTAGTTTTCTATTTTTGATCATCAGTATTGGTCTGCTGTTTGGTTCCCTTACATGCAGGATGCTGGAGATGCATTTGATGATGATAATGATGATGAGGGGTACGATGGAGGAGCTGCCATGGAGACCAGATTAGAGAGCTACATTTTGGAGCATTGAGGAGTTATAAGAAGAGCTCAAGAAGCATGGAAATGATTTAGAAGATTGATTTTGGACCAGATTAGAGAGTTTCACTCTCAGCTGAGACTCGCCTCGGTCAGCTACAGTACCACCTCGACCGAGGTAATCTTCAGGAGCATCTGGACCGAGGCGAAGTGATGACCGCACGCGAGATCTTTATTTTTGGCTGAGATCTTCTATTTTTGGAAAGTGAATATCACATATTTTTGGTTGGATTTCTAGAAGGAAGAATATCTTTTGGCTGATATATTTTGGAAGATTTAGAGATATATTTTAAGGAAATTATTTTTTTTAAGATATTTTATCTTTGGAAGATCATTCTCCTATATATATGGGCTGATTTTATGGAGATCGGCTATCTCGGAAATTCCGGATCAGAGGAGCATAGTTCTCCAAAGTTGAAGGAAGTTTTGAAGGAAGTTTTGAAGGTTAAAGATCAAGGAAGGAAGGAATCTAGTTTGAAGTTGGCTTTGAAGGAAGTTTGTAAGATTTGCTTAGTTGGTTTGGTTTTGTTGTCTTTTCTAATTTGTGATTGAGGAACGTTGATTGTTAGTTTGTTTGATTGATTCAGTTATTGAGACCTTTGTGTTAAGGTTCTCTTGTTTGAATATTGATTCATTTCTTATATATTTGATTATTGTTATCATGTTGATTGTTGGCGAAGTTCTTTATGCGATTCTAGGGTGATTGGCTGAAAGTTGTGGGAAAGACGATGATAGAATGATCTTTTACCCCAATGGACCCTGAAAGCTCGAGCCTTTACCTTAACCGACGAAAACCTCGGTCAGTCATAAAACATCTCGGCCGGGATGGGATATGATTTGGACGAGGTGAGCCCTTTTATGATTCCTTATCTGAGTTGAGGTTTCAGTTTGCCAAATCCTATCCTTGTTATACCTTTCCTGGTTCAACGCAAGCCTATGATGAGACTTACCCGGTGATTCCTTTGTTTGTTTACCCAAGATCATAAGTGTAGGTAATAAAGGTTTATCCTTTATTGGGGTTTGAGTGTGCCTTTAATAGCATGAAATATGACTATATTTTAGGCACTTGTTTTGATTATTTTTCCCTTTTAGATGTGTACATGGATATGAGTTTGAAGCATTTATGAGCATATTCACCTATTTTGTCAATATAGAGATCTACACAAGCTTTGTTATGTTTATAGGTGAATAAGGGCTTGAATTGAAGCATATATGAGAGGGATAGGAGTATTTGATTAGGCTAGATGTAAAGGAGATGCTTTGGAGAAGCTAAGGAAGGAGCATGATTGGAGAACATTACGAAACAAAGGCTTTCACAAAGGCTTTTGAGATCCACGACCGTGGTTATGCATTGAGTTCGTAGAAAGTGATTTTGGAGACCATCACAGGACTCCACGCCTTAAACCACGACCGTGGTTTATTGCACATGACCGTGATTTCCATGACGTTGCCACATGTCATATTCGCCACGTCTGCGACAGTTATTAGGCTTACTCGTAACCCTTTTTTCCCTATAAGAAGGCTGAAGGAGGGAGAAAACGGGACCTTCGCTTAGATCTTGCATACGCTCATATAGGGTTTTGCACTGACGGCGGTTTATTCCCGAAGAGAGAGATTTTGGATTATTGCTTGGGAAGATTCCGAGAAGGACGCGATTGGGAGATTGTGTACTTCGAGAATATCTTAGGGTTTTCATTTGAAGACAGATTGACATCCCGTTCTTCATTGTTTCTTAAGATTGTTGTGAGAATTTATTTTCCCTATTCCGCATTCATTAAACACATACAATGGTTGTTTGGATTTGAGATTGATTGTTTAAGTTTTATTAAGCTTTTGAGGATTTTACCTTTTTCTCTTCTTAACTTGATATTTGATTCAATGATGATGGTTATTGGCTAAAACCCTTTAGCGATTCTAAGGTGAAAGGTTGATAGTTGTGGCTTAGATAATGATAGATTGAACCAAAACATATTGGACCCTGAGAGTGCGAGAAACCTCGTCGACAACCTTTTCCACGGTCTGTTCTTGAAAACCACGGCCGTGGTTCTTCAAGATCTAGGCGTGATTTCCTCTGTTGTACGTCTTTTGCTTTTGCTTTGATCCAAAGTTAAAGATTTGCTTTAACCTAGCCTTGGCTTGCCTTTTTTAGGTAGTAATGAGACTCGGCATCCTCTATTTCGGTTTCGAGTGTCACAACCTTAACGGTTTTGGGTTGTCTTTGATTCCTTGGGTTTGGACATGGGTAATTGAGAGTAATTCTTATCCTTAGATCCTTTCTATATTGCAGCCTCAACAACCTTTATAGAGAGAACCTTTGGGTAAGATATATAGGGTTTTGGAACTTCACCGTACATAACCTTACATTAGATATACCTTTGCAACTCCGACTCTGTCCTTACATCTATAGAATATCTTGAATCGATTGCCACAATTTCATACTTGGATCTTTAGGATTGCCATTTTCCCAATATTGTAAAGCTTCTATACTTTACTTGCTCGATAATTTGTTAACTGAATGTGATCCCCCCAAATCCCTCGGTTCGATACTCTAGAATTCTTGCTTTACTACACCGATCCGTAAACTGCGGGTTCGTTTGCTTTGATTTCAGTTTTATAAATTTAAAGCTTACTTGCACACACACTTTGAGGCGAACAAGTTTTTGGCGCCGTTGTCGGGGATTTAGTTTAGGCCAAATTCGGCTCTCGGTTGTTGAGCTTGGGAGCTTTTGCTCTTGTGATTTGATTAGTCTTTTTGAGTGATTTTTGTAGGAATTCTTGTAGGTATATGCGAAAGACTAGATCTACCAAAGATCTAGTTCCTTTTGATCCCGAACTTGAGAAAACTTTGAGAAGAAAGTTGAAAGAGAAAAAGATGGCTGAAAATAATGAGAGGAACATCCAAGAGGAGTTGGATGAAGTTCGAACTCAACTCCTTTTGAGCGAGAAGGCTCGCTTGGAGGAAAAGGAATGCAATGAGTTTCAAATAGATGAGCTTCGAACAATGATTCTAGATATGAAACTAGAGAGGAATGATGCTAAGAAGAAGAAGAATAAAGCTAAGAAATCTATTGTTGAATCATCCGACGATGATGACATGCCGGACCTAGAGGATATTGCACCAATAATCCATCCAGTTTGTGACAACCCTAGACCACATGTTGACCCTCGCGTTCCCGCTGGAGATGTGAGAGTCGCTGATGGCAGGGATGAACCACGAACCCTTGGACAAAGGATGGATCCAATCCAGCAACCACGCCGTTTAGGTGTGAATTTCGGAGGTGAAGACGTCCAGGATTTCGGGTTTAGCCCGCAAGTTATTACCATGGTTTGCCAAAGCCAATTTGGTAGAACGAGTGTTGAATCTCCATACCAACACTTACAGAATTTCGAGATTCTTATGGAGACATTAAAGCCGAAGAGGATTGTCAACAACAACTACAAGATAAAACCGTTCTTCTTCTCTTTGAAGGACAAGGCTTTGTCTTGGTATCAAGCTCTTCCTGCTGGAAGACTTAACACATGGGAGGATTTATCTTCGGAGTTCCTCACCAAGTTCTTTCCGCCATCCAAGACGGCGGAGTTGAGAGGTAAGATTAATGCTTTTTCTATGAAACCTAACGAAAGTTTGTTTCAATCTTGGGAAAGGTTTCAGGATCTTCTATTGGATTGCCCACACCATGGCATTTCAAAGCTAGAATTGTTGGAGATCTACTACAAAGGATTGTATATAGAGACACAATTCAAACTCCAATCTCTATCTTGTGGTATATTCATGGACATGAGAGAAGATGACGCTTGGGACTTCATTGAGAAGCAAGCCTAAGTGATTGAGAAATATTCCCACCGAAAAGTGGACCCGAGTAATCGAAACCAAGGAGATCCGAGAGCAAAGCTGACTCAAGCTGCACAAGCTCAAATATTTTCCCTCAACAATGAAATCAAGGAGTTGAAGGAAGTCATAAGAGCTGGTCTTCAAAAGACGAAGGAGCAAGAAGCTGGCTACCTAGGGAGGGATAATAACCATGGCAATAGGAACAACTACCGGAACAATAACTGGAACAACAACAACAACAATAGGAACTCCAACAACAACAATTGGAGATCCAACCAACAAAAATCCGGTAATTCCTATTCGCAAAATGACAATTCACTAACACCTCCATCTTCTTCTACTCCTTTGAAAAGCCAGGGTCAAACATCGAATGGCTCGGGCAAGTCGGAGAAGGATAAGCATGACGCCGTGATGGAGACAATCTTAGGAAAGCTCCAAGTATTAGAGAATAACATCACTTCGGTTGATAAGGCACAAAAAGCCTTAGAAAATCAAGTGTTCAGCAAAGCCGGAGAAGTTCCTAGAGATCAAGGGAAGCTTCCCGGAAAGATGGAGGACAACCCGAAAGGAAGGGTGATTGCGATTACTACTAGGAGTGGTGTAACAACCACCGATCTGCAGCCCAAGTTTGTAGAAGTCCCCGCTGAGAAAGGAAAATATAAGGAGAAGGAAGATGTTTATGTTCCTCCTCCAGTTTACAAACCTCCTCTACCGTTCCCGCAATCTAGAGCAAGAGCTCGTCTAGACAAGCAATTCGGTAAGTTCATTGATCTAATGAACAAATTGCATATTAACATACTTTTTATTGATGCAATTGTAGGTATGCCTGCTTACGGGAAGTTTTTAAAAGAGATCCTCTCTAACAAGAGGAAGCTGGAAGACTTTGGAGAAGTCAAGATGAGTTTGGAATCCTCGGAACTCATCAAAACGATGACGGAGAAGATGCCACCAAAGCTGAGAGATCTGGGGTCATTTTGTATTCTAATAGGAGTTGGAGAAGTCACATATGATGCTCTTTGTGACTTAGGAGCAAGCATAAGCATCATCCCGCTTGCTTTGTGTAGGAAGGTCGGTTTAGGTGAACCTAAACCGGTGAAGATGACGTTGTACATGGCGGATCGATCCATAACTCAACCCGTAGGTATCATTGAAGACGTCCCAGTCAAGCTCGGTAAATTCTATATTCCTATAGATTTTGTTGTGCTTGACATTCCTGCAGATTGTCCGGTCCCGATCATACTCGGGAGACCATTTCTTGCAACCTCCGGTTGTATGGTGGATTGCAAGAACGCTAGACTAGCCTTCGATATTGGAGAAGAGAAGGTTGAATTTGTTCTCTCAACCTTGGTGAAAGAGCCTGCACTTGGGGAGGATATGTTCAACATCTATGACGAAGAGGCGTCTAGAGAGGAAGTAAGTTTGATCTTGTTAAAAGATCCATTGCAAAAGGTCATAACCATGAGCATCATGGAAAAGGGAGAAAAAGAGGATTGCAATGCTGAGGTTGAAGCTTTGGAGGAGCTAAAAGAGGTACATAATGAAGAGTTTGAAAAATTTTATGATGGCTCGGAAAGCAGAAGAAACCACGGCCAGTCGTGCTATTCCACGGCTGTGGTTCCACAAATTCAACCCATAGAGTTATTTCGAGAACATCAGAGACTTCCACGCCCTATATCACGGCCGTGGAAGTAACAGGTGTGCCGTGGTTTTGGGAAATTCTGAGAACAACTCCGTCTTTCGTACAACCACTCTTGAGCCTTCTTCCACTACTCCGACATCATTAAAAACTTCTAAGGAAGCATCGAGCATGCCTTAAGACACATCAAAGGCATCAATAGCTTTGGAATTGAAGCCACTTCCCACACATCTTCGGTATGCTTTTCTTGGAACTAATTTTACTTTTCCCGTTATTGTTAGTCCCGATTTAAAGGAAGATGAACATGAGAAACTTATGGATGTTTTGAGGAAACATAGGAAATCATTAGGCTATACCATAGAGGATCTTATATGAATTAAACCATCTTTATGTATGCACAAGATTCTAATGGAGGAGGATTATTGTAACACCCCGAATCCGTGGGACTCGGGATGCCACATTGGGCTAGGATCTCACAATGGATCCTGACCCTAGCCTGACAACAAGTTCATTGGACCTTACAACATGGCACTGACAGATATAAAAAAAATACATAAAACAGTATAAACTGGATAACCAAGGGTAACACGACCACATAGCCGAGTATATAAAACGACATCCTAACACAGGAGGTACAAAAGATCATCCTCACGCAAGAGGGAAACACAACAACCCAAACCAACCACCTAATCTAAGAGAGTCCTTGGCCTGTCACCCTGCCAGATCACTCAACAGCGTCTAACCTGTAAACATCTACAACACGGTATGAAACCGTTAGCTAACCATACATATATATAAGGTAATGCATAAGCACATGCACAATTAGGAAAGATAAACACATCAGCATGCCATCACACATTTACCCATTTTATCATCCTTATATAATGGCCATTCACTCAAATCGTGTATATATATATATATATATATATATATATATATATATATATCCATAGATGAAAATATGTGACACGATGGCGAATACATCCTCGCCTCTAAGCCTGGTAGCCATCTGGAGTGGAATCGGTCACACAACCCGTGTACCCTATGGGAGTGGTGTTGTGCCCTCCCCGTATACCAGGTCTGGCATGACTCAAGAGAACCTCCCAGACTCCTCGGCGGGATAAAAGGGAAAGGTCATCACAGCCACACATACGGGGCAAACCATATAAAACATAGGTCGGTATAAACGACATCTCATGCTATCATAGCAACACAATAAGCACACATCACTCATGCAAACACCCAAATATAGGGATGGCAGCTAAGTAAGTCCTACGGACTTACCTCAACCTCGTACACAGCTCAACCACAACAACCTCCAATCCTGAGAGAGGGGCACTGCCTAATAACAAGGCATAAAGATATATCAACCTCTATTCATCAAAGGGGTCACACCTAGACCCAAAGGGATCCATGAGGATCATACTCAACCTCACAACCTCAAACAACATCAACATAAGTCCTTAAATCCGTACAAGGCATAAACCGATCATAACTTCAACCAAACACATCCTCACACATCTAGCATGATCCTATATACTCATACTAGGAAAGGAGGAAACAAAGGTATCCTAAGGAAGGCCTAGAAGCAACACACACTTGCAGAACCTAGTGCAACACCAAGCTGGTGCAGGTGGCACGGAGGCAGCTAGGATATGGCGCAGGGGCGGCTCACTGCTGGCGCAGGGGCGGTCCAAAGATGACCCAGGGGCGGCTGGTGTGCTGAGACACACCACTTCAGCTCCTTCTTCACTCCTTTCTTCAATTCCTTTACTCCTTCTTTGTCCAACACATATGCATACAAAAACATACATATATATACATCAACATAAGCCAATCAAGGCTGGAACAAGATCCAAACCGAAGGATCTAAGCTAAGATAAGGAAAGAGATGAAAATATGAAGAGAAAGGGAAGGAAAGAAGAAAAGCCATGGAAGCTTACCAAATCAAGCTCTCCAGGAGAACAACACATTACCATCTACACCTCAAGCTGGCTCATAAGGCTCAGCAACATCATCAACCATAACACACAAGCAAGGTCAAGCACATGGCTCACAAACTCACAAAACTCAAGGAAGAGATCAACAAAGGTGATACAAGGAGAAGAGAAGGAGAAGATGTACGTGAGAGAGAGAGAGAGATGGGGCTGAAGATACCTAACCCTCATCAGCAGGAAAGAAGGAGAAGCTTATAAAGGAGAGAGAGGTCAAAAGCAAAGCTCGGGTCAAAGAAGACGGCTGCAGCACACCACAATCCGCAGGGGCGGACTTGTGAGCCGCAGGGGCGGACCAGGCTAGGTGCAGGGGCGCCCTATGGTTCACGTTGGGGCGGATCAGGCTTAATCCTGGCCCTCTGCATGCTCTCTCAGCAACTAAGCAACTAGGCTCTTACATCTCATCCCCCTAAAAACAAGTTTCGTCCCGAAACTTGCAAAATCCCAAAGTCATCTCGGACCCAAGCCAAGGTATAACTTTCACTCTCACTATCGGAGGTATCACATCTCCGTTCAACAGATTACATCCTATAACAATCGATAGCCTCGAACATCAACATGGAGGAATCATCAACTCTAGAATACAGGGCCATAACGCTACCCAAAGGCGTAGAAGAATCACATCTCTCGCCAAACCACATGACAGGGCATAGAGGAAGCACATCTCTAGCCAAAACATAACATAATGTCTCTAGCCAAACCATAAACATACTCATAACATCGCATGGAGGAATAACATCTCTACTGAAACTATGTCCATCAAGATAGCATGGAGGAAAGAACCATCTCCAGCTGAATCCTAATCATACTCAAGTATATAGCATGGAGGAAAGAACCATCTCCAGCTACAAATATAAAATATACTTAGGTAGCATGGAGGAAATAATCATCTCCAGCTATAACAGACATCATGCTAGCACATCAAGATCTACTAAGATCATAAATCACATCATAGCTAGCATGGAATAACACATCAGGGCATATAAGCACATAAGCACAACAGTCATCACGATAGCATTAAGATCTACTCGTGCTCCCACAAATGGGTATGTCCCAACATATACTCTGGATAGTTCCTCAGGACACTATCCTCCGTTTCTCATATATCCTCTTCAGGTCTTCATCTCGACCATCACATCCTCAATATGACAATGTCTTTCGAATGCAAGCGTTTCATACCTCATTCCAAGAATGTAACTAGATGCTCAACAAAAATGTGGTTCAGCTAAACCACTAGACCAACATAACTCATAAAGTGTCTCTAACCTGGTATATACTCCCACAGTTGAGACACAAGAAACACTGGGTAGATATCCTCTGACCTCAGAGGCAAAGCTAACCATCATGTTGTCTTCACAATACTAATCAAGATCTCAGGTAACCGACATATAGGAACTCAGTTTCCTTTCCATATTAACACGTCTAACGTCTCACAGCTGAGATACTTTTAGCCAGACATGAACTCTCGCTTGAACTTTAGAGGTTAACACCTCTTGTCCACACATAATACCTGGCGACTCGGTACAGCCAGCATTTTTCCTGTAATCAGCGTTACTTTAACTATGAAATCCTGAATCAAATCAGGTGTTATACCACTACCATTGCTAGGTCACTTCTAACATAAGGGTACACGACATCCACGTCCACACAGTGCCTCATAAGGGCATCCCAGAAGATAACCGCCAATCACTGTTATATAATAACTCAGTAAGGAGAGGTAATCTAACCATCCACCTTTCTAATTCAACTTACAACTTGTAATAGATCCTTAAGACTTAGATGATTCTCTTAACTGACCATCTATCAAGGGGGTAAAGTGTAGTCATGAGGTATAGACTCATCCCTCAAAGCAGTATGTATTTGCTGCCCAAAATCTCAAAGTAAAAACATTCATCTCGATCAGAAATGATCGTTCTTGATATACCATGGAGTCTCACCATCTGTCAAGTGTACTCCTCAGCCAATTCATTCACTAGCCACGTCCTTCTGATAGAAATGAAACGTGACGGTTTCGTTAATCTGTTACAAACAATCCAGATGACATCAATCTTCTATTGGGTCACAATCCCATAACAAAGTCCATAGAGATGTCTTCCCCATTCTACTATTGCACTGGTAGTGGATGAGGCTTATCTCTAGATCAAAAAAGCTCTATCTGGACCTGCTGACAGGTCACACCCTGTATCACCATCCTGGTCACATCGACTTCAACCTTCTATATCCATATAGTTGTCTCATCTCATGGTACATCTGGCTCGTACATGGACGTACTAAGGAGATGTATAGTAAGTATACTGTAAGACTCTTTGTCTCTACTCTACATCAGCAGGTACACAAAAGCGATCATGACGCTTCATCACTCCATCTACTCCAATGGAGAACTGTGGTGCCTCATTACGAGACATTCTCTCTTAATCTTCATCAAGGTCAGGTAGGTCCCCTGCTTACGTTGGATCTCATCCAACAGACCAGGTAGAAGCTCTCAAGCATATATATGACATCCTTATAGGGAGACTATAATTCCCACTCTAGCGAAGCTAGATCTTCCTGAAGCTGAGGCTGAACTATCAGTCTCGCAATCATCTTCTCCTGGAGCGTCTTTCCATTCAAGTTGTCAGCGGCAACGTTTAACTTCTCTGCATGATATAGAATCTCCAATTACAGTCTTAATCAATTCGAGCCCTCAACGCTAGTGGTTACTCAACTTCCACAGCGTAAGAACGTTCCTCAGACTCCTATGGTCTGTGGAAACCTTACATGAAATACCACCCAGGGATTATCTTCAATTATAGAGGGGGGAAAACTACCCCTACTAACTCTAGTTCATGAGCCAGGTAGTCCTTCTCACACATCTTCGGCTGTAGACACACATATCCATAACTTCATTCCTCTGTATTAACACACGTCTCGAACTTAGCTGGGATGTATCACCGTAAATCACGGGATCCCAAAAATCTTCTGACTACAACCGAATGGGAGCAGAGGTCAGATGCCTCCTCAACTCTTCAGAACTTAGACACACAGCTTCCATCACATAGTTATGGTGGTCTTCTCAGAAGACTCGCAAATGAAGACGCAATCATATAAAATCCTTCCTTAAAGCATTGGTAACAATCGGCTAAGCCGAAAACTACGTATTCCTTAATATTGATCAGTATCTTCCATATTACAACATACATAATTCTCGCCAGGGCAACTATAAACCCACTAGCGGGGACAACATGGCCTAAGAAGGCTACCACTAACATCAAGACTCACATTTAGAGAGCGTAACATACAGGCCTCTATCTCTCGAAATCTACAGAACGGTCCTCAGACGATCGGTCTACTATTCTCTGCCATGAGAGTACACCGTCATGTCATCAATGAAGTCCACCACCAACTAATCAAGGAATTCGATGAAGATACTGTTCATAAACTCCATAAAAACTACTAAGACATTCGTCAATCCAAATGACAACACTACAACTCGTAGTGTCCATAACGGGTATGGGATACTATCTCATACACATAATGCTCTCTCATTCATGACTAGGGATATCTTGAGCGCAAAGGAATCCTGAAAACACAATTGCTTCTTGAAGCTAACTCATCGGGTCGTCATTACGGAACCTAGAACCTATTAGGGTAAAAGAAGCCCGTCTCGATCGACTCTTCAAGTTATCAGTTACAATATCTCGACAAGCACTATATAGTATGGGCCTGCTCGTTTAATCTCGTACCGTACTTCAACTCGACAACACTGTCCACACTCCGCTGAGGTGGCAACTAGACGGTTCAGCAACACGTCTATACACTCATGAACACTGGAATATCTTCCAACATAAAAGGATCTTCTTCATGGCATAACATTAGAAAACATCATTCCCTTGTATTATTATCTTCACTGCTCAAATGACACTAATGACAAAACTCACTTCTCCAAAGGTCGTAGCCTCGGAAGACCTCTATCTCACAATCTCAAAGGAGACTAGAACAATCTTCCAACTGATGTCTAACATGACATGATATCTATTCGTGTACACCATACACGTAATGACTCCCTCATGCACCTACGGCATGACAAAGAAGTCTACAAACCATACACAAGTCCCAGAATAAGGGGACAAACATATATCTCGCGGGTACGTCGGACCCCTAACTAGTAATCCGGTAAAGGAAAGTTCACCTTCTATTGTATCCACAGTTAACTATTAACACATGCATCGAAAGACAAGAAGTGCTTAGCACTCACAATAAACAAAACTCCATCAGGTAAACCATTAACGAGAATGGTACCTGTAACAGCTAGCACCCGTAGCTCCACTACATATCATCACTCAATCTCAGATCTTTGCTTTGATAACACGATTTATGACTTAGGTTTAGGAACTCATTTAGATAGTTTTTCCGCTCATTCATGCATGGTTTGCACTAGTTCGTGACAATTTGCACTCAATTCATGTATTTTGTCGAGATAGACGTCTACACGGACTTTTGCATGCTTTATAGGTATTTTAGGAGTTTTAGGAGCTTAATCGATACATTTGAGGATCGTTCCTCGAGATGACACACCTTTGGACTCATTGGGATGCAAGCTAGGGGCTAAGGAGGACACATGGGACCTTGTTGGTACATGCCATGCACCAAATTGAGGCTTGATGATCCAAAACAAGCTGAGGCACCAAAACCATGGCCACTGGGACTTCCACGGGCGTGGTTTGGCCGTAGTTTTCCCCAGACAGCTGTGACAGCTGTCCCACGATCTTCATGGCCGACTCTTGCAAATTTGGAGGATAAAAGGTGGTCCTACAAGGCTGTTAGGGGAAGACCCCTCACTCCCATTCTCTCCCACACTCTCAACAACAATATTCTCTCATTGGAAGATTGGAATGGAGCAACCATTGGAGAAGAAGAAAGGATTCCATTGGAGAAGAAGAAGAAGCACGCTAGTTCATAGTTCCATAGTCTTTTTGAGTGATTTTGAGTGAGCTTTGCGAAACGTTTTGCAAGGGTTTGTAAGAAACGATTCGAACCTTCTTTTGAAGGGTTGTAAGTCCTTCTTGAACCTTGATTTAGCTTATTTTACTTGTTTCATTTGCTTAATCTCATCTTTCATTTCATCTTCTTGCCATGGATTCTATGATTTTATACTTGTTGAGTTTGATTGTTAAGATGCATGTTGTAGGCTAAATAGATGCGATTCTAGGGTAAGGAAAAGATGGTTATGGCTTGGGCTATGATAGAATAGACTTAAATGAATACTTGGATGACTCGCTTGATTGAACCTAGTCACTGTTTAAAACCACGGTTGGATCTTGCCTTTCCACGGCCGTGGAAAGGGATGAACATCCCGTAATTTTGATTAACTTGCTTGTATTGATAAATCTAAGTGTTAGGTTGGTGATTTGTTGAAATCCTAGTGTTAGTTGAGCTAAATCTATCCTAGGGTGACCTAGTGTTAGCAACTAAGAGTTAGAAGAGACCTACCCGGTGATTCTTGCTCTTAGATACCGATGATGACGAACTCTAGGTAGTAGTGAGCCTCATAAGCCTCTATTAGATTGAGTGTGCTAGGATTGATGTTTAGGACTTGCCTTCCCGAGACTTACCCGGTAAGGAGAGGTTAGATCCCTAGATAACCATCCGGTTTGTGTAGAATTCCTATCCTTAGGCTCTTTGAACTTACCCGGTGATAAGACCTTAGGAACGGATTAGTGGACCATGAGACCTACCCGGTGATTGATCCCAATCTAGAAACACTCACTCCCAACATACTATAGTTGATCCAAGGAATGATTAGATAGCTTGAGTCCTGTGCCATAACCGGAATTTCCAATCCCTAGAATCCGCTTTTCTCTCTTTGATTACATATTTCGTGTTTGCTCGTTTATTTGTGTTTTAGCTTGATTCCTTAGTTTGTTTTGCCATATTGCATCATTGTGATCCTTGATTGATCACCACACAAAACCAATCCAAAAACATTGAGATTTTCATTTATTTGTTTCTTTCTCTTTTCTTAGCCTAGATCAACACTATCCTTAGTCACTAATCGATTCAATCTCACCTCAGTCTTTGTGTTCGACCTCGGAATACTATCCCTACTACAAAACGTCCCGTACACTGCGGGTTCGCTAGGAGTTAGGAAAAATAATTTGAGTTATAAATTTAAAGCTTTTACGTGTCACGTTCTTAGCGTAACAAGTTTTTGGCGCCGTTGCCGAGGACTAGGTTAAGATTGAGTCATTGTTTGTGATTGTTTATAGTGTAGGTCTTTTTTGTTGCTTTTGATCTCTTTTGGTTTGTGTCTTTGCTTTTCAGGACATCTCTACTCTTTAGGTGTATGCGAAGATCCCGTGGCAAGGATTTAGCTCCATTCGATCCCGAACCGGAGAAAACCCTTAGATCTAGATCCAAGAGCATTAGAAAGGGAAAAGAGATGGCCGGAAGAGATCTCCAAGCTGAGTTGGATGAGGTTTTAGAGCAAATTAGATTAAGAGAAGAGCTCTTGGAGAATGAAAGGAGACTTGCCAATGAGAGGCAAGAAGCAACTAGGAGGGAGATTGAAGAGATTAGGCAAGCTCTTGTGCAAAGAGAGCTTAATCGTCAACAACCTCCACCTCCACCACAACCGCAGCCGGCGGCGGTTAATATTCGGGTTGTGCCCATTGCTATTGAAGAGCCACAAACGTTAGGGCAACGTATGGATCCGGCACAAAGAGCACACCGTCCGGGTGTGAACTTAGGAGATCCCGCAACCCATGATTACGAGCTCCGCCCTCAAGTTCTACAAATGATCCGGCATAATCAATTTGGAGGGATGAAAGGAGAGTCTCCCCATCAACACTTGATGAACTATGAGATCTTGATGGAGACTCTTAGACCGCCTAGATTGGAGAGCAACAACCATAAGTTTAGGGCTTTCTCCTTCTCACTTAAGGATAAAGCCTTTGCTTAGTATCAATCTATTCCACAAGGGCGAGTGAGTACTTGGGAAGAGATGACAACCGAGTTTTTGACTAAGTTCTTCCCACCTTCCAAGACTACCGAGC
Organism: Fagopyrum homotropicum; assembly: GCA_033239125.1. Classification (NCBI taxonomy): domain Eukaryota; kingdom Viridiplantae; phylum Streptophyta; class Magnoliopsida; order Caryophyllales; family Polygonaceae; genus Fagopyrum; species Fagopyrum homotropicum. The sequence goes on along the minus strand of BSWB01000003.1, from coordinate 86,916,994 downwards.
TAAGAGGGAAGATCAATGCCTTCGTGATGAAGGATAGAGAAAGCCTATTCAAGTCTTGGGAGAGGTTCAAAGACCTTCTCCTAGATTGTCCACACCATGGTATACCGAAAATTGAGCTATTGGAAATCTACTTCAAGGGACTTGATGAAGATAGCCAATTCAAGCTTCAATCTCTTTCCTGTGGGACTTTCATGGAGAAGAATGTGGATGAAGCTTGGGAATTTGTAGAGAAACAAGCTTTGGTGATTGAGAAGTACTCCCATAGGAAGAGTGATGGGAGGAAAGCGGGAGCATATGAGGTGAGTGAAGTCACCATGAGCAACTTCAAGCTTGATGCAATCAACAATGAGCTTAAGTCTTTGAGGGAGTTGTGTGCTACAACTTTGAAGAGTCAAGCAAGCCCTCAAGTGCAAGTGCAAGCAAACTTGTCTTCCAAGGAGGAAGATGTGAACTACATGGGAAGGGGCAATTACAACAACTATCAAGGCCCAAGGAACTTCAACAACAACCGGCAATTCAACAATTACCAGCCTAATCACAACCATCCCGGGTTTTCCTATTCTAACCCGGATGGTGCCTTGAACCCTCCCGCTTCCACAAGCGCAACACCACCACCAAAGGCTTCACAAGAACCTCCACCCGGATTTACTCAACCTCCAAAGGATAGAACCGAGATGATGTTTGAGCAATTGCTTGGAAGGTTGAGTGGTCTTGAGAGCACGGTGACTTCCATTTCTAAGGCTTAAAAGGTGTTGGAAGCACAAGTGTTCCGAAAGGCGGGTGAAGCTCATAGAGATCCGGGAAATCTTCCCGGAAGAACCGAAGACAACCCAAGAGGCCAAGTGTTGGCCATCACAACAAGGAGCGGGTTGAGCATGAAGGATCCCTTACCTAAGGGAAGTGACAAGGGGAAGCAAGTGGTGATAGAGGAAGAGACTTTTCAAGAAGATGGAGGAAAGAGCAAGGACGATGAGCCAACATATGTGGCACCACCTCCATACAAGCCACCACTACCGTTCCCACAATCACGAGCAAGAGCTCGTTTGGACAAACTCTTCGGTAAATTCCTTGAACTTATGTCTAAATTGCATATTAACATTCCGTTCATGGATGATATTCTAGGTATGCCGGCATATGGCAAGTTTTTTAAGGAAATACTCTCCAACAAGAGGAAGTTGGAGGAGTATGGAGAAGTGAGGATGATGAAGAGGTCCTCGGAATTGATCCAAACCATGAAGAAGGAGATGCCTCCTAAGCTAAGAGATCCGGGATCCTTTTGTGTGCCAATTGGAGTGGGAGAAGTGAAGTATGAAGCCCTATGTGATCTTGGGGCTAGTGTAAGCATCATACCGCTTGCACTTTGCAACAAGGTTGGGCTAGGAGAGCCAAAACCGGTCAAGATGACCCTTTACATAGCGGACCGTTCGATCACTCACCCGGTTGGAATCTTGGAGGACATACCGGTGCAACTAGGGAAGTTCTATGTGCCCATAGACTTCGTTGTTTTGGACATCCCGGCGGACTATCCGGTTCCTATCATCTTAGGGAGACCTTTCCTAGCCACATCCGGATGCTTGGTGGATTGTAAAAATGGAATTCTCTCCTTCAACATTGGAGAAGAGAATATCAAGTTCAAATTATCCACAATGATGAAGGGGCCAGCCCTTGGTGATGATGTGTTCAACATTGTCGAGCAAGAGGAGTCTAGAGAAGTTGTGAGCTCGATCTTGATCAAGGACCCCTTGGAGAAGGTTCTTAGCTTAAGTTTGATGGAGGAAGGAGTTGAGGAGGCTTACAATGAAGAAATCAAGGCTTTGGAATCATTGGAAAAGGAGACAAGAGCTGAATTTGAAGCACACGAAGGTGTGCTGAATTTCTGTGAAAACCACGGCCAGGTAGGGGGAACCACGCCCATGGAAAGTCCCGTGGAACTCTCTGGAATGCTCAAAAAGGCTAGCTTTGCAAGTTCCACGGCCGTGGTTGTGCCAGAGCCCGTAATTTTGCATGTGGTTTCTCCAGAAAATGCATTGGTTGTTGATCAAGCTTCAAGGAGCTTTGGGGAGTCTTCCATGGCTTTGGATTCGTCTCAACCAACATTATACGGATCGTCTCCACTCGATAAAGGTCCTCCTAAACTTGAACTTAAACCCCTCCCCTCTCATCTTAAGCATGCTTTTCTTGGTGAAGATTCTACTTATCCGGTTATTGTGAATGCATGCTTAAATGATGATGAGTTGAATAGATTGTTGCATGAGTTGAGATTGCATAGGAAGGCTATTGGCTATACCATTGATGATTTAGTTGGCATTAAACCTTCTTTGTGCATGCATAAGATCTTAATGGAAGACAATCATAAACCTTCAATTGAACCTCAAAGAAGACTAAACCCTATCATGAAAGTAGTAAAGAAAGAGATCCTTAAATTGCTAGATGCGGGAATCATTTTCCCGATTTCAGATAGTAAATGGGTTAGTCCTGTACATGTAGTTCCTAAGAAGGGTGGGATGACCGTAGTAACAAATGAGAATAATGAACCAATCCCAACTAGAACGGTTACGGGATGGAGGATGTGTATTGACTATAGGAAACTAAATGTGGCCTCTAGAAAAGATCACTTCCCTCTTCCTTTCATTGACCAAATGCTAGAGAGATTATCTCAACATTCCCATTTTTGTTACTTAGATGGCTATAGTGGATTCTTCCAAATCCCTATTCACCCCGATGATCAAGAAAAAACCACATTCACATGTCCTTGGGGTACTTTTGCATATTGGAGAATGCCATTTGGGTTGTGTAATGCACCCGCCACCTTTCAAAGGTGTATGATGGCCATCTTTTCTGAGTATATTGAAAACATCATGGAAGTGTTTATGGATGATTTTTCTGTTTATGGATCTTCCTTTGATGATTGTTTAGCTAACTTGTCTCTAGTGCTTAAGAGATGTGAGGAGACTAACCTAGTCTTGAATTGGGAGAAATGCCACTTCATGGTAAGTGAAGGAATTGTGTTGGGACACTTGGTGTCCAACCGAGGCATTGAGGTTGATAGGGCTAAGATAGAAACCATAGAGAAGTTGCCACCACCTACCTCGGTGAAGGGGGTAAGGAGTTTTTTAGGGCATGCCGGTTTTTACCGGAGATTTATTAAAGATTTCTCTAAGATTTCTAAGCCTCTTACTAACCTACTAATGAAAGATGTTGAGTTTGTTTTCTCCAAGGATTGTCTTGAGGCTTTTTGTAGGTTGAAGAATGCTTTGATCTCCGCACCTATCATGCAACCTCCGGATTGGAGTCTACCATTTGAGATCATGTGTGATACAAGTGATGTAGCCGTTGGGGCTGTTTTGGGGCAAAGGAAAGATGGGCGCACACATGCCATTTATTATGCTAGCAAGACGCTAGATGATGCCCAACTCAATTATGCTACTACCGAGAAGGAGTTACTAGCGGTTGTGTACGCATTTGAGAAGTTCCGCTCGTATCTTGTTGGAGCGAAGGTCGTTGTGTATACGGATCATGCTGCGATCCGTTATCTCCTTACAAATAAGGATGCCAAGCCTCAGTTGATTTGGTGGATCCTTCTTCTTCAAGAGTTTGACTTGGAAATCCAGGATAAGAAAGGGTCCAAAAATTCTGTGGCGGATCACCTTAGTAGACTTCCACCATTGGAACTTGAGAGAGATGACATCCCGATTGATGACTCATTCCGGGATGAGCAATTGCAAATGGTGGAGGAGTGCTTGTTTCAAGTGTCAAGGGGTAATGAGCCATGGTATGCCGATATTGTGAACTACCTTGTGTCTGAGGAGGTGCTACCTGGTTTATCGTATGCCCAAAGGAAGAAATTCTTCAAGGATGTGAGGCATTACTATTGGAGTGAACCGCTTTTGTTCAAGAGAGGGCCGGATGGAGTCTTTAGGAGATGCATACCGGAGGATGAGGTGGAGAGTGTGATCCGCCATTGTCACTCCTTGCCATGTGGAGGCCATGCTAGATCACATAAGACATGTGCTAAGGTGTTGCAATCGGGTTTCTTTTGGCCAAGTTTGTTCAAGGATGTGCAGAATTTTGTGGTAGCTTGTGATGCTTGCCAAAGGACGGGCAACATCTCAAGAAGGAATGAGATGCCCTTGAACAACATACAAGAGGTGGAGATATTGGATGTATGGGGTGTGGACTTCATGGGGCCATTCCCCTCTTCATGTGGCAACCTCTACATCCTATTGGCGGTGGACTATGTTTCGAGATGGGTGGAGGCAATCGCCTCTCCCACAAATGATGCCAAGGTTGTGGTGCGGTTCTTCAACCGAGTGATCTTCCCTAGGTTTGGAACACCAAGGGTGATCATAAGTGATGGAGGGAAGCACTTCACTAATAGGAACTTTGGGGCACTTTTGGCTAAGTATGGGGTGACTCATAAGGTGGCAACACCTTACCACCCCCAAACTAGTGGCCAAGTGGAGATCTCCAACCGGGAGATAAAGGGAATTCTTGAGAAGACGGTTTCAAGGCCGAGAAAGGATTGGGCTATGAAGCTCGATGACACTTTGTGGGCATATAGAACCGCTTTCAAGACACCAATTGGCACCACTCCCTACAAGCTAGTCTATGGCAAGTCTTGCCACCTTCCGGTGGAGATGGAGCATAGAGCATATTGGGCCATTAGGTGGCTGAATTTTGACCTCAAGGAGGCCGGTGAGAAAAGATTGCTAGACATGAACGCCCTTGAGGAGATTCGGTTGGATGCCTATGAAAACGCCCGGATCTACAAAGAAAGGACCAAATGTTGGCACGACAAGCGTCTCATCCCGAAGGAGTTGAGTGAAGGCGACCTTGTCCTTCTCTTCAACTCAAGGCTGCGGCTCTTCCCCGGAAAGCTAAAGTCAAGATGGACGGGTCCTTATGTGGTGAAGAAGATCTTTCCCCATGGAGCGGTCGAAATAGGAGGGGAGCATTGTGGAGATTTTAAGGTCAATGGGCACCGTTTGAAGAAGTATATCCCGGGAGCTCCGGTGGATATGATTGCCCCACTTCACCTTGAGTAGAACGCCCCCGAGTTTGGTCAAGCTAATGACCTTATAGAAGCGCTTGGTGGGAGGCAACCCATTGGTAGACATCTTTCCCTTTTTGTTTTGTTTTGTTTTTGATTTTCCTGTTTTTGTGTGTTTGGTGTGCGCTTTGTTAAACGGTTTGCAAGGGTTTGTAAGAAACGATTCGAACCTTCTTTTGAAGGGTTGTAAGTCCTTCTTGAACCTTGATTTAGCTTGTTTTACTTGTTTCATTTGCTTAATCTCATCTTTCATTTCATCTTCTTGCCATGGATTCTATGATTTTATGCTTGTTGAGTTTGATTGTTAAGATGCATGTTGTAGGCTAAATAGATGCGATTCTAGGGTAAGGAAAAGATGGTTATGGCTTAGACTATGATAGAATAGACTTAAATGAATACTTGGATGACTCGCTTGATTGAACCTAGTCACTGTTTAAAACCACGGTTGGATCTTGCCTTTCCACGGCCGTGGAAAGGGATGAACATCCCGTAATTTTGATTAACTTGCTTGTATTGATAAATCTAAGTGTTAGGTTGGTGATTTGTTGAAATCCTAGTGTTAGTTGAGCTAAATCTATCCTAGGGTGACCTAGTGTTAGCAACTAAGAGTTAGAAGAGACCTACCCGGTGATTCTTGCTCTTAGATACCGATGATGACGAACTCTAGGTAGTAGTGAGCCTCATAAGCCGCTATTGGATTGAGTGTCCTAGGATTGATGTTTAGGACTTGCCTTCCCGAGACTTACACGGTAAGGAGAGGTTAGATCCCTAGATAACCATCCGGTTTGTGTAGAATTCCTATCCTTAGGCTCTTTGAGACTTACCCGGTGATAAGACCTTAGGAACGGATTAGTGGACCATGAGACCTACCCGGTGATTGATCCCAATCTAGAAACACTCACTCCCAACATACTATAGTTGATCCAAGGAATGATTAGATAGCTTGAGTCCTATGCCATAACCGGAATTTCCAATCCCTAGAATCCGCTTTTCTCTCTTTGATTACATATTTCGTGTTTGCTCGTTTATTTGTGTTTTAGCTTGATTCCTTAGTTTGTTTTGCCATATTGCATCATTGTGATCCTTGATTGATCACCACACAAAACCAATCCAAAAACATTGAGATTTTCATTTATTTGTTTATTTCTCTTTTCTTAGCCTAGATCAACACTATCCTTAGTCACTAATCGATTCAATCTCACCTCAGTCTTTGTGTTCGACCTCGGAATACTATCCCTACTACAAAACGTCCCGTACACTGCGGGTTCGCTAGGATTTAGGAGAAATAATTCGAGTTATAAATTTAAAGCTTTTACGTGTCACGTTCTTAGTGTAACATGCTCCTTAGGTATCACTGAGGTCCTCACTATAGCCTTCACTTCCACTCTTTCTGCACTAGAAAAAGGAAGGTCTTGCTGGGAAGAAACACCACCATGTTGACAGAAAGGGGGCAAATGGCCTAGTTCACCACAGGTGAAACAAGCTATCAGTGCCAAAGGGCACTCAGAACGCAAATGATCTGGATAGCCACAATTGTAACATAATCGTCCCATTCTTGGAACATGTGCAACTGAAGGGTAACTCGACCTTCGTCGTCCACCTTGAATGATCTCATTCCGAGAGGAAACTTATTAATGCAACGCCTTGCCCTGTCGACAAATCTTTGCTCTATGCCCTGCTTTACCATACGTAAAGCATATTATGGGCGCCATTGGGCACACAGCTCGCCGGTGTCCCAACTTCCCGCAATTAAAACACTGTAGTTCCTTGCCAGTCATCTTCATGGCCAAAGGATCACTAGATTGTCCCGATATCGGACTTGGTTCACCATTCTTCATCTTTGCTTCTCCACTACTGATTCAATCCGTTGCTTCTTCTCTGATCCAGAAGCTTCAGTTGATCTCACAAATATTGGTAAATCTGGTGTAGGTCTACCCGCTATCACCGCCTCCTATACTTGCTGTATAAACTCTTGAAACTCGGATCTACTCATGGAGACACAATTAGTCTCTTCAAACTCGTTCTCTGCCATAGGCAAAACAACAGCGGAAACTGGTCCCTGACTTATCACCACTGGAGGAAGAGGGGGTGTACCCCTACCTCGTCCCACTACAGATTCTGCCCTAGTTTGAGTCATTTGTAGAATATACGCACCTAATCTTATAAGGCTATATATATGCCATATGTATCGACATATATATGTATAACACATCCACATAATCCATAGTACACACAGATATATAATCATATCTACGCTGCAAAGATCAATGGCATAGGTGACGACTCCTCGTACATTCTAACCCAAACCACACTTAAAACAAAAAACGTTTTAAAACGTCAGATCCCATATGGGTTCTGTTTATTTTACCTATCAGACCTTATTGCAGGTAACAAGTGCCATTGTTATCAACCTGGGCTCTGATACCAACTTTGTAACACCCCGAATCCGTGGGACTTGGGATGCCACATTGGGCTAGGATCTCACAATGGATCCTGACCCTAGCCTGACAACAAGTTCACTAGACCTTACAACATGGCACTGACAAATATAAAACAAATACATAAAACAGTATAAACTGGATAACCAAGGGTAACACGACCACATAGCCGAGTATATAAAATGACATCCTCACACAGGAGGTACAAAAGATCATCCTCACGCAGGAGGGAAACACAACAACCCAAATCAACCACCTAATGTACGAGAGTCCTCGGCCTGTCACCCTGCCAGATCACTCAGCAGCGTTTAACCTGTAAACATCTATAACACAGTATGAAACCGTTAGCTAACCATACATATATATAAGGTAATGAATAAGCACATGCACAATCAGGAAAGATAAACACATCAGCATGCCATCACACATTTACCCATTTTATCATCCTTACATAATGGTCATTCACTCAAATCGTGTATATATATCCATAGATGACAATATGTGGCACGATGGCGAATACATCCTCGCCTCTGAGCCTGCTAGCCATCTATAGTGGAATCGGTCACACAACCCGTGTACCCTATGGGAGTAGTGTTGTGCCCTCCCCGTATACCAGGTCTGGCCTGACTCAAGAGAACCTCCCAGACTCCTCGGCGGGATGAAAGGGAAAGGTCATCACAGCCACGAATATGGGGCAAACCATATAAAACATAGGTCGGTATAAACGGCATCTCATGCTATCATAGCAACACAATAAGCACACACCACTCATGCAAACACCCAAATATAGGGATGGCAGCTAAGTAAGTCCTACGGACTTACCTCAACCTCGTACACAGCTCAACCACAACAACCTCCAATCCTGAGAGAGGGGCACTGCCTAATAACAAGGCATAAAGATATATCAACCTCTATTCATCAAAGGGGTCACACCTAGACCCAAAGGGATCCATGAGGATCATACTCAACCTCACAACCTCAAACAACATCAACCTAAGTCCTTAAAGCCGTACAAGGCATAAACCGATCATAACCTCAACCAAACACATCCTTACACATCTAGCATGATCCTATATACTCATACTAGGAAAGAAGGAAACAAAGGTATCCTAAGGAAGGCCTAGAAGCAACACACACCTACAGAACCATATGCAACACCAAGCTGGTGCAGGTGGCGCAGGGGCGGCTAGGATATAGCGCAGGGACGGCTCACTACTGGCGCAGGGGCGGTCCAAAGATGGCGCAGGGGCGGCTGGTGTGTAGAGACACACCACTTCAGCTCCTTCTTCACTCCTTTTTTCGATTCCTTTACTCCTTCTTCGTCCAACACATATACATACAGAAACATACATATATATACATCAACATAAGCCAATCAAGGCTGGAACAAGATCCAAACCTAAGGATCTAAGCTAAGATAAGGAAAGAGATGAAAAGATGAAGAGAAAGGGAAGGAAAGAAGAAAAACCATGGAAGATTACCAAATCAAGCTCTCCAAGAGAACAACACACCACCATCTACACCTCAAGTTGGCTCATAAGGCTCAGCAACATCATCAACCATAACTCACAAGCAAGGCCAAGCACATGGCTCACAAACTCACAAAACTCAAGAAAGAGATCAACAAAGGTGATCCAAGGAGAAGAGAAGGAGAAGATGTACGTGAGAGAGAGAGATGGGGCTGAAGATACCTAACCCTAATCAGCAGGAAAGAAGGAGAAGTTTATAAAGGAGAGAGAGGTCAAAAGCAAAGCTCGGGTCAAAGAAGACGGTTGCAGCACACCACAATCCGTAAGGGCGGACTTGTGAGCCGCAGGGGCGGACCAAGCTAGGCGCAGGGGCTCCCTCTGGTTCACGCAGGGGCGGATCAGGCTTAATCCTGGCCCTCTGCAAGCTCTCTCAGCAACTAAGCAACTAGGCTCTTACAATTACAAGCCTTCACGACAACCTCAAAGACGGTTAAACCCGGTCATGAAAGAGGTCGTGAAGAAGGAAATCCTTAACTTACTTGACATCTATCCTATCTCCGATATCAAGTGGGTGAGCCCCTTTCAAGTCGTCCCAAAGAAGGGAGGAACGACCGTTGTGACCAACAAGAACAACGAACTCATTCCAACGAGAACCGTGACGGGTTAGAGGATGTGCATTGACTACCGCAAGCTGAACAATGCAACTAGGAAGGATCACTTCCCACTACCATTCATAGATCAAATACTTGAAAGGTTAGCACAACACTACTACTTTTATTACCTTGACGGTTATAGTGGTTTCTTTCAGATTCCGATTCACCCGGACGATCAAGAGAAGACCACATTCACGTGCCCATGGGGTACATTTACTTATAGGAGGATGCCATTCGGACTTTGTAACGCTCCAACCACCTTTCAAAGGTGTATGATGGCCATCTTCTCGGAATATATTAAGGAAATCATGGAGGTTTTTATGGATGATTTTTCAATATGGTTCCTCATTTGACAATTGTCTTGCTAACCTTTCTCTTGTTTTCCAAAGATGTGAAGACACTAACCTTGTACTAAATTGGGAGAAGTGTCAATTCATGGTTAGGAAGGCATTGTGCTAGGACATTTGATCTCTAATAGAGGGATCGAAGTTGAGAAGGCTAAGATAGAGACGATAGAGAAGCTTCCTCCTTCATCTTCGGTGAAGGGGGTAAGAAGTTTCCTAAGACATGCAGGGTTTTATAGGAGATTCATCAAAGACTTCTCGAAAATTTCGAAACCACTAACTAATCTATTGATGAAGGATGTTGTTTTTAATTTTTCACATGAATGTTTAGATGCCTTCTATAAGATTAGAGAAGCTCTCATGTCAGCCCCGATAATCCAACCTCCGGATTGGATTCTTCCATTCGAGGTTTGTGTGATGCGAGTGACGTAGTTGTTGGAGCGGTGCTTGGAAAAACGAAGGAAGGCCGCACTCATGCCATCTACTATGCTAGCAAGACGCTAGATGAAGCGCAGCTCAACTACGCCACAACTGAAAAAGAATTTTTAGCCGTTGTATATGCTTTTGAAAAGTTTTTGTAACACCCCGATTCCGCGGGACTCGGGATGCTACATTAGGCTAGGATCTCACAATGGATCATGACTCTAGCCTGACAACAAGTTCACTGGATCTTACAACAAGGCACAAGTAGAGTAAAACCAAATACATAAAAGCTGTATGTGATACATCAAATGAGTTTACAAACTCAATTCCGAGTACAAAAATACAACAACAAAAACATCTGATACAAAAGATCCCAACCCACGCATCCTAATGTATAGAAGTCCTCGGCTGGTCACACCATCTGGCTCACTCTGCAGTCTTCCTAACCTGCAAATCATCTACAACACGGTATACACCGTTAGCTACACCAATAGATAAGCATGAAGGTAATAACACAAACACACATCAACATCTCATACATGCAATGTCACACACATTCATTTATTATCTTTTATTACGTTATTCCATTACTAATTCAACTTCTTTTGTAACACGAGGAGCCTAAAAAACCCCGTCCCTTTCACCGTTAACACAGGGGTTTTGCATGGGGGTGATCATCACTCGTCCCCCTTGTGTTACTGGCTTCTAGGCACCTCCTCCTAACCCGCAGGCGGAGACCGGTGGTTATCGCCTTGTTATAATACACTTGGGCCATTTAAATGTAATAAATGGTCATCCTAGTCCGGTTTAGGTTATAAATGCACAATCATATGAACACACACAACCATCACAATCACACAAATCCATAACTGAACGCTAAGTAAGTCCTATGGACTTACCTCATACACTCGTATCCAATGCCACACTACAGCTTCCCCTTGGGGAAGAAACCAACGCCTGCAAGAGCAAGGCACACAACATCACAACCTGGAAGGGTTAGGAGACTCGTCTCCATAACCAGAACCAACCTACAACCTCAATCTAAACCTCAAGATCACAACAAGCTCACATATGCCTATGGCATAACCTCAACATCAACACAAGTGCCTAAGGCATACCTCTATCATACAACTCATCCTAACCATCCTAACCTAGCTATCAACTAAGCCAAGGCCAAAGGAAAGGAAGGAAGGAAGGAAGATAGACATACCAACCAGGTATGCACCAACAAGAGCAAGGAACACAAGCTGATCCAGTGAGGCGCAGGGGCGGCTCACAGGCAGGCGCATGGGCGGCTCACACCAGACGCAGGGGCGGCTGTCTATGCAGAATGTTAGCCCCGGCTTCTCTTCGATCCCTTTCTTGACTCTCTTCACGTCTTCAACATACCACAGCAATATATACACATATATGATCATCAAAAGGCTAGGAAAGGGTCCACACAAGCTCATCTTGTGATCTAAGCTAGAAGGAAGAAGAAAGAAGCAAGAAAGAAGGAAGGAAGAGAGATGAAGAAGAGCTTACCACACAAGCCATAAGCTGCAACTATGGAGCATCAGCATGTCTATCACCTCAACACAACACCAACAACCTTCAACAACACCCTCAAGATCAACCATATCCAAAACCACACTCAAACTCTCAAGAACACTCTCACAAGATCGAAGAGGAAACAAGAGGAGAAGATGAAGGAGAAGAAGAACGTAAGGATGAAGATGGAGCTGAAAAGAGGTAAGGAAACCCCTCATCTGAAGCTAAGGGAGGCTTATAAGAGAAGCCATCCGCAAAGAACAAGTCAAGAGTCAACGAAAGCGGTTGCACACATACAGAGCCGCAGGGGCGCCTAGCCGTTGGGGCGGCCCAGGTGGTGCGCAAGGGCGGCCAGCAGGGTCAAGACAAGGCACACTATAGCTCAACTAGGCTCCAAAGACTAAGGCTCTTACAGTTTCGTTCTTATCTTGTAGGAGCGAAGGTGATTGTATACACGGACCACTCAACAATACGGTATTTGCTCGCCAAGAAGGATGCAAACCCAAGGCTGATTAGATGGATTCTTCTTCTTCAAGAATTCGATCTAGAGATTCGGGACAAGAAAGGTTCCGAAAATTCTGTTGCGGATCATCTAAGTCGTCTACCACACACCGACGGCGACGACCTACCCATCGATGACTCCTTCTCGGATGAGCACTTACACATCATGGAAAAGTGTATCGACAAGATTTCTAGAGGTAACAAACCTTGGTTTGTTGATTTTGTAAATTACTTGGTTTGTCAGGAAATACCTCCCGGACTATCCTATGCACAAAGAAATAAGTTCTTTAGGGATGTCCGCCAATACCATTGGAATGAACCTCTACTCTTCAAGAGAGTTCCTGACGGCATCATTAGAAGATGTGTGCCGGAAGACGAAATACAAAGTGTCATTCGTCATTGTCATTCACTTCCTTGTGGAGGGCATGCTAGTTCCTATAAAACTAGCGCTAAGGTATTGCAATCCGGATTCTTTTGGCCTACTTTATTTAAGGATGTGCAAACTTTTGTTTCTTGTTGTGATGCTTGTCAAAGAGCAGGAAATATCTCTAAGAGAAACGAGATGCCTCTCAACAACATTCAAAAGGTGGAAATCTTTGACATTTGGGGAGTTGATTTCATGGGACCATTCTCATCATCTTGCGGAAACCAATACATACTTCTCGCTGTAGATTATGTTTCGAGATGGGTTGAAGCTATTGCCTCTCCAACTAAAGATGCTATGGTGGTTGTCAAGTTCTTTAATAGAACTATTTTCCCAAGGTTTGGGACACCACGAACCATCATTAGTGACGGAGGTTCACACTTCATAGCCCGACTATTCAAAACTCTACTAGCTAAGTATGGGTTGACCCACAAGATCGCCACTCCCTACCATCCACAGACAAGTGGACAAGTGGAGATTTTTCAAATAGAGAGATCATGGGTATCCTTGAGAAGATGGTGTCAAAAAAAAGGAAGGATTGGTCTTTAAAGCTAGACGACGCATTATGGGCGTATAGGACAGCTTACAAGATTCCCATCGGCACAACACCATACAACCTTGTGTTTGAGAAGTCTTGTCATCTCCCGGTAGAGCTGGAACACAAGGCGTATTGGGCTGTGAAGTGGTTGAACTTCAGCATGAAATAAGCGGGCGAGAAGCACCTCTTAGACCTTAACGAGCTAGAAGAACTCCACTTGAACGCCTATGAGAACGCCAAGATTTACAAGAAAAGGGCGAAGCGTTGGCATGATAAGCATATCATTCCAAAAGACCTCAAAGAAGGAGATCAAGTTCTCCTCTTCAATTCTTGACTTCGACTCTTTCCAGGTAAGCTTAAATCTCGTTGGACTGGACCTTATGTGATTAAACGTGTTTTTCCCCATGGTGCAGTTGAAGTATGGGGTGAGAAGTGCGGAAGTTTCAAGGTGAATGGTCAACAACTTAAGAAGTACTCACCGGAGCTCCAATCTGAGGAAATCGCTCCGATTGTCCTCATTTGAACATAGGAACGGTCTAGCTACGGACCCAAAACAAAGCGCTTCTTGGGAGGCAACCCAAGGTATTGCATTTTTTTGTTTTTGTTTTCTTTCTTAGGTTAGTTTTGGTTAGATGTCGTTTTTGTTTGTTTTCCCCTCGATACCTTCTGATATGTTGTGTTTTTGGATGTTAGGAATAAGGAATGGGCAAGAGAAGAGAAGAAAAGCCGAAAAAATTGACGAAACTTGGATTTTTGGCACACATCAGAGAGTTCCACGGTGTCCGTACAAAACCACGGCCGTGGAACACCCCGACTGGCCGTGGTTTTCCAAAATTTTACGGCCACTATATATTTCCCTCTCCTTCACAAAAACACACTCTTCTTCCCAACCATGCCCCAAATCGCCGGAAATAGCCCATCCTCGTGATCACTCATCCGGAGACCGATTCAAACGATTCTTCAACCAAAAGTGGAGCAAATTGAATCCTCTACAAGATCCCATCACCAAACTGAGCAAACAATCAACATTTGGGAAGGATTTTTGATTTTTTCAAATCCAAACCCTAGGTTCTCTTTCTTTCTCTTCTTGGTTGATTTGGTTCGTTTTTCTTGCAAATTTCTAGGAGAATTGGATGAAATTGGAATTAGAAGTAGTTTAGGACTGTGATTGCTGAGTTTGCTGTGAATTTGCTGAGTTTTTGAAGAATTTCGAGAATTCCACGGGTGTTGTACAAAACCACGGTCGTGGTTTCTGAAGAACAGACCGTAGAATTTTCTATTTTAAGTGAAAATGTTTAGGAGGAAGTCTAGTAGAAATAAGAAGCAAAAGGGTGATAGTTCCTCTTCTTCCCAACCCTCTCCTAGTGAACTACCATCACCACCATCCCCTAGAATCCCTACAATCCATGAGGATTGTGAAAGGGCCATGGATAAAATTTCTAAGAGAGATGTGATAGGACCTAGGTACATTGTTTAAGAGGAGCTTGAAGAGCTGAATGTTGTTAATGACTTGACTTGGCTATTAGATAGAGCGGGATTGATCATATTCTCCGCCATTAGGGAGGATGCTTATGAAGAGATCACAATGGAGTTCATAACTTCCTTCGAGCATAGCGCCGTTAGCCGAACGGTGTCATTTAGGTTGATGGAGCGTAACTACGAGTTCTCCACAATGCAGTTTGGAACCTTCTTTGGGTTTCATGAGACCTTCAATGGAAGGTTTCCTAGGGGAGTGAATGCTAAAGACTTTTGGAGAGAGGTAGCCACGATTTATGCTTCCGAGGACCGTTGGCAACCGGCCGATACTAAGGTCAAGCTCATATACCATTTATCCACCAAGATAGCTCATAGGATCCTATCGGAATGCCTCTTCCCTAGAACCGAAACACCCCAAAAGATCAAAGTTGATGAGCTCTTCATCCTCTATTGCATGCTTACCGGTCATCCCGCGGACTGTGCCACTTTACTTGCCTCTATACTTAGTAAGGTGAAGAACAAATCGGCCGGGAATATAGGATATGGAGGTATGGTGACTCACATTGCCAACTAGTTGAGCATTGACTATTCCGCTTACACTAGGATAGCTGCGAGACCTTTGGGTCTCAATGGGCTCATGACTAGAGGACTTATCTTTCCTCGCCACCGTGCTCCACCTACTGCAGCCATGCCTTGGGAGGAAAGAGGTGGTAGAGGCATTCCATGGATTCTGGAGTACTCTCTCATGCTTGGCCGCCATAACTGGAAAGAGACCTTTGTGCCGATGCATGCCAACAGGTTAGTAGCTCCTCCATATGTGCCTGATGATGTTCCAGTTGAGGCTGCAGCTAAGGATGATGAGGAGATGGGAGGAGGAGACCATCCGGATGCAGGAGGGGATGAGCATGACTTTGGATCATTCTCGGAGCACCCAGCTGACTTCCCGGAGCCACCTAGGAGATCCCCCATCAGCCGAGACCTTCCGGTTCTTCTTCCTCACGTCGAGCTAGCGTTAGCGAGCGCCCAACATGGATGGAAGCTCCACCTGCTTGGTATGGAAAGCAGCCATCTTGGATGGGAGCTCCGCCTCCTTGGTATGATCAGCCACCAGTTGCACCGACGCCTATTCAGCAGTAGCATCCAGAGTGGTTACAGCAGCCTCCCGCATGGTATGAGCAGCAGCCGGCATGGGTGACTGACCTTTCTAGGAGGGTGGGAGACTTGGAGATCCACCAGCAGGCGCATGATGTGGAGCGACAGGAGAACGCTAGGATCTTACGTGATGTATACCGCCAGCAGTTTGGGCGTCCCTTCAGCTCCGACTTCTTTCCATATCCGCCACCTCCTTCACAGTGATCGTTGATGGATGCTTTGAGCCACTCTACCACCATTAGTGAGTTTTCTTTGTTTCTTTTCTTTTCTTTATTTTTCTTGAACATTGAGGACAATGTGTATGTTAAGTATGGGGTTGGGTGTGACTCTCGTTTGTAATAACTCGATACACTTGCTTGCTTTTAATTCCATGAACACTTGCATCTTTCTTTTATTTGTTACACATTTCATTATTGCATTGCATTGAAAAGTTTTGAAAAACCCAGAAAAATTTTGAAAATTTTGAAAATTATTGTGCTTCTAAGATTAGAGATAATTTCTATGATGAATCTACTTGTGGAATGAGTTTTTGATGACTTTTGTATGCTTGAATTTAATTATGAATTGTGAAGAAATTGAGTATGTTGTTTAACCTTTCTTGCAAGTTTCATAATGTCAAAGTTTTATCTAAATCATATTGAGGAATGAAGGTTGAAATCACAATATAAGTTCTTATACTTCTTTATGAGATGATTAAGGCACCTCGATTTTCTTGCTTCTTTCTTTGATCATTTAGCCCCTCAATGAAAATATTTGCCTCCTTTACCTATCCGGAATTTAGGAAGAGTTGATTTTGGCATGTTGGGGGGGGGGGCATGAAAGCAATTGTTTAAATTCAAAGTGTAGGAAAATAGGTTTGGGGAAGTCAATCATGATGATGAGTAATTCGGCACCATTCATATAGCCGGATGTTTGTGTCGTGCCAAAGTCGGATTGAGCGATATTCCTAACGGATTATGGTATGTACATCAAGGGTTTGAGGCATCTCGAAATTGAGAAACGCCAATCTCCTAGGCTTCAGTTTTTGTGCACCGCTGTCCATATTTCCAAAAGTAAAGTTGAAAAATTATGTGCAAAAAGTAAAGAGCAAAGCTCTAAGTTGGTGGCTAGTTCAATTGGTGAAAAGAAAAGAGTTTGTGTTGTTCCTTCTTCCCGGATTCATACACCATATTCCTTTACAAATTTTCCACCCTTTCCATATTCTTGACCTAACTTGAAAGTCCTTGAGATCATAAGAAGTTATTTGACTTGGTGATCTAAATTGAAGTTTCACATGTTTGATTTTGACAATACTTGAAGGTTATGATGTTTGTCTTGAAGTTTATGCAATTTATGATGTTTCCTTTGCTTTACATATTTTGATTTATGTATATGAATGTTTTCAAGGATGCATGAAGCAAGGTTTGAGGATGATCTATTGATTAGAAGCACATTACCAAAAAGATTGTTTTTGTTTTGTTTTTGCATTCATATTTCATTCTACCTTATGTTCTAAGCTTTTGAAAATCTTGCTTGGGGACAAGCAAGCGACAAGTATGGGGTATTTTGATAGCATGAAATATGACTATATTTTAGGCACTTGTTTTGATTATTTTTCCCTTTTAGATGTGTACATGGATATGAGTTTGAAGCATTTATGAGCACATTCACCTATTTTGTCAATATAGAGATCTACACAAGCTTTGTTATGTTTATAGGTGAATAAGGGCTTGAATTGAAGCATATATGAGAGGGATAGGAGTATTTGATCATGTTAGATGTCAAGGAGATGCTTTGGAGAAGCTAAGGAAGGAGCATGATTGGAGAACATTACGAAACAAAGGCTTTCACAAAGGCTTTTGAGTTCCACGACCTAAACCACGACCGTGGTTATGCATTGAGTTCGTAGAAAGTGATTTTAGAGACCATCAGAGAATTCCACACCCTAAACCACGACCGTGGTTTATTGCACATGACCATGATTTCCATGACGTTGCCACATGTCATATTCGCCACGTCAGCGATGGATATTGGGCTTTCTGGTAACACTATTTTCCCTATAAGAAGGCTGAAGGAGGGAGAAAATGGGACCTTCGCTTAGATCTCGCATACGCTCGTATAGGGTTTTGCTTTGACGGCGGTTTATACCCGAAGAGAGAGATTTTGGATCATTGCTCGGGAAGATTCCGAGAAGGACGCGATTTGGAGATTGTGTACTTCGAGAATATCTTAGGGTTTACATTTGAAGACGGATTGACATCTCGTTCTTCATTGTTTCTTAAGATTGTTATGAGGATTTATGTTCCTTATTCCGCATTCATTAAACACATACATTGGTTGTTTGGATTTGAGATTGATTGTTTAAGTTTTATTGAGTTTTTGAGGATTTTACCTTTTTCTCTTCTTAACTTGATATTTGATTCAATGATGATGGTTATTGGCTAAAACCCTTTAACGATTCTAAGGTGAAGGGTTGATAGTTGTGGCTTCAATAATGATAGATTGAACCAAAACAGATTGGACCCTGAGAGTGCGAGAAACCTCGTCGACAGCCTTTTCCACGGTCTGTTCTTGAAAACCACAGCCGTGGTTCTTCAAGATCTAGCCGTGATTTCCTCTTTTGTACGTCTTTTGCTTTTGCTTTGATCCAAAGTTAAAGATTTGCTTTAACCTAGCCTTGGCTTGCCTTTTCTAGGTAGTAGTGAGACTCAACATCCTCTATTTCTGTTTCGAGTGTCACAACCTTAACCGATTTGGCTTGTCTTATCCTTAGATCCTTTTTATACTACAGCCTCAACAACCTTTATAGAGAGAACCTTTGGGTGGGACATATAGGGTTTTGGAACTTCACCGTACATAACCTTACATTAGATATACCTTTGCAACTCCGACTCTGTCCTTACATCTACAAAATATCTTGAATCGATTGCCACAATTGGATACTTGGATCTTGTTGTTTTCCCAATATTTTGCAAAGCTTCTATACTTTACTTGCTCGATAATTTATGAACTGAATTTGATCCCCCAAATCCCTAAGTTCGATACTCTGGAATTCTTGTTTTACTACGCCGATCCGTACACTGCGGGTTCGCTTGCTTTGATTTCAGTTTTATAAATTTAAAGCTTATTTGCACGCACACTTTGAGGCAAACCTCAGCTTTGTCCACGTTCTCTTTTGAGATCTTGAATCGGAACCACAATTGGATGCTTTAATCTCTAGAATCCGCATTCTCTTTATCTGACTATTATATCATCTTTGATATCATTTCTTGTTGCGTGTTTGTTATTCACAACCTGAATTACCGATCTTTGTTTCACTATAGTCCATGTGTTCGACCCTGGAATTCTTGCTTTTATTAGAATCGATCTGTACACTGCGGGTTCGCTATTTGCAATTATTCTTGGTATAAATATTAAAGCTTGCACACACCTTTTGGAGCGAACACTCGTCTTTCTCAAGTTCATCTCTCAATCTTGTAATGGTAAACCTGAGCGATAACACTCCTTCCCATTGCTTCCCTAGCACCCAAGAAAGTGAAACCCAAATGCCCAAAATGTCACAAGGTGAAGGGGCATTTCGACAAGTTCCACTACCAAAAATGCTTACTTCCGACAATTTTAGAAAGCATTACAAGAAGGGTGAGGCAGTGAACGAATATTCTCAAGTCTCATGCTACTATTGTTTGAAGGTGTACAAGTGGAGGACGAATGGTGGTTGTGGGACTTTGTAAATACATGCAAAAAAATTCATCCCGAGAAGCTAGGGATATCACGGGGACAATCGAAATTATCTCACGGGTTTGCATCTTCATTCTCTCAATCTCCTTTATTTATGTATAACCATAGTGACGAAAGTTTAGGAATAGTCGGTGGTATATCTTCTCATGCATTTCCGTTTGCTTATGCGGTATATGAAGAAGTTTGAGCATATGACACTAAATGTCTTCAACCTTCTTGTTAACCAATTTCTCGCAAAACCGTTTCCAAATTAGTTTCTAAATCTTACGAACAAAAGAAAGAAAAATTATTTCGATTGTGTCATCTTTTTCGCAACAAGTTTTTATTTGTAGTGATATTTCGAGTACACCGTACAAATATATTTCTACATGGGCATTACTTACATTTTATTGATAACGATATGTTTTTGCATAAATATGTTATTGCATTTTGCCATTCAATCAAAGACATAATGTGACAAACATTGCAAACTTAGTAAACACCGGTTTTACAAGAATATAATTTACAAGGTCGAGTTTTTCATATTTTTTTGATAATGCATCCTATAACACCTCCGCCATAACCGAATTGGTTGAGGATGCGGGACAATATTTTCAAACTCCTTTTACTCATCAAAGAAGTGCATGTCATAATTTTAAACTTGTGTGCTCAAGATGGACTTAAGATTTTACAAGTTATGTTATTTTCCATCACCGACGTTATTGATCATATTTGACACTCCTCCTATTTGAGGGGAAAAATGGAGAACATTATGTTTATCTAAGAATGTTCATCCAATTGCATTTTCAAAAGACATTAGAACTCGTTGGAACTCTACTTACAAATTACTTTGTCAAGCCATTCGTTACAAAGAACTTTTACAACAATTTTTCGCATAGAACGTTCCTTGGTCAATTTTAGATGATGATATCGTTTGGCAAACTTACATTGATATTTGTTATGTTTTATAGGTTTTTAGTGTTGCAACTAATCACATAAGTTACGTTTATACTGCCACTTCTTTAGCTTTTTAGAAAATAGTCGTAAACGTTTTTGAGGCTTTTCAAACCGGTTCTACCTTTCCAAATCTCATAAGTGCTATAAATGATATGAAATTGAAATGGCTAAAATATTGCATCGATGTTTCCTTGATTTATCTTATAACTGCCGTTTTTTATCCTAGACTTAAACTTGAAGGTGTTTCCAATTTGTTGGTTGTTTATTATAATTGTTTGGGTTTTGATTCTAGCAACACTTCTACTATTATTCATAATGTTCGTGTTGAAATTGAAATATTGATTTCTTCATTTTAAACAAGTGTTATCTCTTCTTCTACCGCCGAACCGATTCCTACACCCTCTTATTCTTCATTTTTTATTCTTGTAAAAGCAAAACAAATTTTAGCTAAAAAAAACGTCAAGACATTCATCCTCAGGTGTGGAATTTCAAGATTATCTAACTAGGTGTTACAGTTTTGATAGTGAATATTTTGAAATTTTAGATTGGTGGAAGGAATTAGCCCCGAAATATTCAACCTTGATCAAAATTTTGTTGCAACTCATGGTCGTGTCCGCATTAACGGTTGTCATGGAGCAAGCATTTAATCAAGGAGGGAATATGCTCACCTACAAGAGAAGCCAATTGAAACCTGAAAAGTTGGAGGCACAAGTTTGCATTCAAGATTGGATAAGGGTGGAAAGCGGAAACAACGGAATGTCCCGGTGTATGACTCAAAATAGGATTCCAACTCCGATAATCCGGACACAACTTCCGAGTCCGAGACATGAAGGTAAGCAAGGTAACAAAACAACTCGGAAGTCCGACAAAAAGCAAAGGTAAGAAAACTACTTGGGCTTTGATTCCTCTCAACCCCGAGAGAATACGTAGGCAACCGGTAAACCGGTTCAAGCCCTTTCTTTTTTAATTAAAGTATTGTTGGTTACTTGGTTATAAATTTAAAATTAATTTTTTTTAATTAAAGTACCAATATCTCACCCAAGATTTCCACATCGAGAGTAATCTCACCCGAGATTTCCCACCGAGATTTTGAACATTAAAGCCGAGATTACTCTCGACTTTTTTTTGACAAACCGACAAACCAACGGTTTATCGGTTTGGGACTTGTCGGTTTAGGTTTAGGTTTATACTAAATCGAAACCTAAACCGGCAGTTTAGAAACCTAAACCATACGTCTAGTCTACGCACCAACTCTTAGGGAGTAGTAATTATGAGATAGATGTTAGACCCATTTAATAAGTGCTAACTAGACTCGTTCACTTTGAAAAATGTTGCATGTCCTATATTTAAAGTCGATATTTGATAGTGCAGATTTTGATGATATTTGGTTAAACCACGTAACACGGTAGACGAATAGAGTGATGAGATATACCAAAAAAGCGTTTAGTAGTTATAGGATGCATAACCCATGTAGTTAAGCCTTGGCCTAATGTTTTGATGATTATAACCAAGTCACTATAATCAACCGCCTTTATAACCACAGTCTCGCGTCTCCCATCCTGCTCTTGAACTACTCCAAAAAGTATCTCATTTAGCTCGCCTCCTCCTCTCTCACAACAACCCTTAGGAATGGGGTTGTAGTGCCTTTGCAGGTGCGGGTGCGCCTGCCTCTGTGTGGTGCCCTGCACTTGTTGCTGTGCTCTAAGAGCCTCTTGCTGACTTTGGTGATAAAACTCGTCTTCAACGATCCTTCCAGGGGCTTGTCTATTATGATACAATCTCTCCATTTGAGCATCTTTTGTTGGAGATCTCGAATCCATTCTAGGCGCCTCGTCTTGGTCTTCCATTATGTAGCTGCCTCGCTCCACTTTGAAGTGTCTGATGGTCTGTTGGTAAAGTTGGGTCCTGATTTGGCTTTTGTTTTTGTTGCCGAATAACCCTCCTATGAGCTCGAAACAAGTGGAGATAGTAGTGTAGATTAGCCTCCCAAATGAAGTGAACAACCCTTCTTCTCCTTTGTCCAACTCCTCTTCGTTTGGTATCAAAGGCTTGCGAGGGATTTGGTATGATTTGCGTACGTTTTGTGATGTGCAGAAGGAGCGAATTCTTTGTTGTAGCAATGCCAACATGTAGCCAAAGAAGGCAACAGCCAAGAGAACAGCAATGCCCAGATGGTAGTTGCCTTCAAGTTCAAGTATAGTTGAGATGCATTGCAATCATCGTACTGCAGCTGGATCTCGCCAATCAAGTGGTTTCCACTGTCCACAACAACAAGTGAGAAGCTGCTTCTTACATACACCACCTCAAAATCATCCGACAACTTGGCATCTCCCTCTCGGCTCATCCTTCCTCCTGCTATAGTCGTAACCACTCCTGAATCACTGCTGATTTTCCTAACAGCCATGTTCATGTTATCACCAATGTATATATTTCCTCTATCATCAACCGCCACACTTTTCGGGTGATGCATTTTCGCATCTCTTAGTTTTCCGTCAACATGCCCAGTGTAGCCTTCCTGTGATCCTGTAACAAGCATCGGCCTGCTATCTGAAACCTCCCCAACATAACCCACATTATTAATCAAAGGTAGATCACAAAGTTAAAGATGGGATTGATTAGAAACTAATACTTACTTTGAAAAAGTAGAATAAATTAAGATTCCTTAAAAAAGTATGAAGATTAACTCTTGGAGAAGGCTCTTCCAGATACCCCACCCCTTGACAGAAGCAAAATATCTAACTTACATCTAGATAACGGGGAAGAAACCTTGTGGGCATTGCTATTAGCAGAGTCCAGGATAATGAGCTCCCCACTTGGAGAAACCTCAACCGTGTAAGGGTCAATCCCGAGCTTACTGCCATCGAACACCGTCTCCACTGCATACCCACCTTCAAATTTGATCAGGGAACGCCCGGAAATAGCTACATATTGAAGATGATTCATCAAGCTAAACTTAAACAGCTTTTCTAGTTACAATGTTTGCAACAATTAACATAAAGAGGAGAAAACAAACTACTGCTGCTTCTGGGTTCTGGTGCGTTGAGTGACCATAGCCATTTGAAGAGAGCAGATGCCACATTAGAGACCACACCTGCTGCAATTCCTGCACACCATCCAAATATATAATTTATCATAAGAATGTGAGGATTCCACATTAGAGACGAAAGTAAGTTTTCCTCGGGACTCACTAACTGGAGGAGAAGCTGAAGCTGATGAGATGACACTAAGGAAAGCCAACGATATGACAAGGAAAACGGGCCATTTGGGTCTCAATCTCATTGCTATCTTCCTCTGCTTCACTTGTGCATGTTGCATCCTTTATAGTCCAACTACTTATCAAATGGAACTTGGTTCAAAAAGCAGAATAAAGAGTGAAAAGAGATTTGCTACCTACAGCGGAAGTAAGTAATAACTTCTCTTTCTTCTTTCCCTTTCTATACATGACACTTTACTCGTAAAATTATGTCCAACACAAATTTTCAGCATAGATGAGATGATCACCTGGAACCTAGAAATGGAAAGTAACCGATACGTCTGTTACTGCTACAAGGAACACAAGGAATGAGGAACAAACTTGCTTTTTGACTACTTTCCTGGCTTAAGAGTTGCAGTCTATCTAATCTTACTTTTTCCACTAATACCTGAAGGAATTGTATCATTATTACCTTTTCCTGCCATGCACATCAATATCTACGTTCTTGAATATGGGTGGTATACCTTTAACTCGAACAATGCCCTAGTTGGGGCTCAGATGAAGGAGGCAGTTGATAGAAACCTTGTTCTCGACACCAAACTCGAACTTGTTGACACTTCCATAGTGCCAAGCATACATGATTACAAAGGAGACCCTGCCCCTTGAAGCAATCGCTAGAAAGATGCTCCTTTCCAGCAAGTACAGAACCATGACTAAAGACATTAGGCAGGTTATCACCGTTATCATTGCTAAACCTGCATTTGAATTAAAGAAGTTGTACATGTAGTAGTGACAGAGTGATTGGGTTCCACCTGATGCTGTTGTACACTCCGATTGAGCTGATGCACAAAACCCATGTTACGACAATTGGTGTGCCATCTGTTGCAAGGCAAGCAAAAACACAAGTCCAGCACAGCCAACCGGGACTTGTATATCAAGCAGGTTAGTAAAATATTGCAACACAAATTATAATTGTTGACCGGCATAGGCAGGCTGAATCATGGGGACTTAAATATTCAATCAGTCATGCTGTTCCTATATTGAACCTAAGTTATTCGATCAGATTCAGAACTGCAAACCATATCAGTACATGGTCCCCACGCTCAGGTATAACTAAGCACAATATGATTAAGTTTATTGAATATGATTAAATTTAGGACTTAAGGTCATGTATGAAATAGGAAAGGGAGTCATAAATTGATGCAGCGGTGACATGAAATGAAGCTCCAAGAAGTTTGGGTCCAACACATAGTATAAATACTCCAAGAAAGCGCGAGGCACTGCTGCATTTACATAGTTGCCACTTTTAAAACATATACTATTGATAGCATTGCTCGGTGGTGTGGATATCACATTCAAAGTGGCCTCTCCATCTTACACATGAGACGATAACTGAATACAAGCTAGATTTGCATGTACTTGTCTAATTCAAATAGATAATGCAGAGGAAAAACATACAGCAGGGTGGGAATAATAAACTAGGTCACAACGAGCTCGTCTTCGTCTTCAAAGCTCAAGTTGAGCGTCTGCAACTTGAAACCCGAACCTTGTATAGCCTCTACCAGACTCGATGACACTCCTGTAGCTTGTATTGTTGTCTCCTTCGTCAACTAAATGCATAACAGCCAAAATCATCAAGATTGTGAAATACAAATCACTTGAAAGAGTAAGTTGCTCAATTTCCTTGGAGAAAAAGGGAATGAGGAATAGTTTAACCTCACCTCAACACTAGCAATGCCTTCAAAAACATGAACTCTTAATCCAGAGACACCTCCCACTTCCTAAAACACAAAGGCACAAGCTCACTAGTGTAAGAGACACTTGTCAATCTATGATTCCCTTGGCCTTTTTGATAGAGGCACATTTAGCAATTAAATAACATAAATAATACCTCCAATGCCTTTGTCACATTGGAAATGGCCGCTTCATTCAGCGTCCCTTCTGCCTACAGTTTGCCAAAAATCAAGAAGCCATTCATAGTGATCAATTTACGTCCAATTGAAGAGAAAACCCCGCAGCAGTGTACTACAACTCATAATCCACATATTATGTATAGAAATGCATGAAATTAGTAACGGGAAATGAAGCGTGACACCTGAAAATGCATAATGAGCTTATCGGAGGGGGAAACGGGGACCGAAACAGTCTGGTCAACAATCGTGGTCGCAGATTCTTCGGCGGCGGCAGCTTCATCCTCAGCCGAAAACCTCAAACGTGTCAATTTAGGTTTGTGGGTGACTCTGAAAGCAGAAACGAAAGGGGTGCGAATTCCATTCCTTTCAAGAGGAAGGGAGAAACAATGGCGTTGTTGCTGCTGCTGGCTTCGAGCAATGCAAATTGAATAGACGGGGGTGAAGGTTGAGAGTGAAGCCATAGCTCTATCCTCTATACTCTATCCAATCCTCCACTGCAGTGCTGTACATGTGCGTGGCCCCCGTGGGAAATGGTAATGAGAAGACGGGCTTTCTAGAGTTGGGCTCATTTGGGCCGACTTATTCCCATCCTCGACCCCTCAGGTTTTTTTATCGATTTATTTTTAGTTTTTCTTCTTTTTACGGAGTTTCTTTTATCTTCACCCTGACTTGATAGCTTCTATGATGGAATTTGAGACTCTAGTACGTTTAATGCTAAATATAGTTTTGTTTAGGCAATGTCATTTATTCCACCAAATGTAACACAGTTTGACGTGGATACGTTAAGATACATCAAGGGATGAACTTCAGATTTAGATCGAAATTAAGCGTCAACTATTCCTTTGGTGGTTGTGCGAATGAATTCAAAGGGTTGAATCTCGTTGGCGGAAGTTTTGGAGATGGAGGTGTGAGTGATGGTTGATTCGATCAAACTTGATCGATTTACCCGTGATATGGATTGATTGAGTTGATTCTTGAAGAATCGAAGATCCAATACGAATTTGAGAACAAAGATTTGATTCCCAAAATCAAGGATAAGAATTTTCACTTCAACTTAAACTTGATTATATTGAACATGCTTTTACAAATACTAGTATGGACGCGCGCCGTGACTTGCGATCGTTAATTATGTCGGGAAAAAATAGGAGAAAATAATGTATTGAATCAAATATTTTTTCATTACATGATCGAGATAAGTAAATATTAAATATAAAAAGAGGTCGGTATTACACATAAAAGAAGTGTTAACTCATCGGCTAAATTATGAACAATAGTGCAAAAAAGGTAATTACAATAATAATCGTTTAATCAAGTTGCTCCAATGTAATATTTGCATAGGCTGCTCTTCTAATGCACTCCTTCCAAATAGAGAAAGTATATGAGATGGTATTATTATATATGCAGTTGAAACGAATATAAAAGCAAATCCTAAATTATACCTGAATTGTACTTTGTGACTGGTAAACGTACAATATATTGACGAACCATCGAACGGAGGAATTACTATATTGGAAATAAATCTGTTAAAATAATATTACATCTGTACAATAAGGTTATGGTAGGAATCATTCTTTCATCAATTTGCTCCCTCACGAGCATTAGCTTGTGCCATTGTACATACATTAGAATGTGAGGACTTTGTGTTTTTGTTGCTATCATCCTTAGGCATGAAGATAAAAGTAAATAGATGTTCCATATCTTATAATTCAATTCCTAAGTTTAGTATTAGGTATATATTTCATGCACTGTGTGACCTGTTCATATATTTTATCGTAAATGAACGTTTGAGTTGTGTTGAATGTTTGTGCAATAATTTGTATACCATATTGTACATCATACAAGGAACATTGATCAGCTACATAAAAGAAAGATTCATGAAAAGAAACTTGGACACATGCTATCAATTTTTTCCATTTAGAGATATTTTCAATAGATTTTAATCTAGGTGCAAAGTACCACCAATAGGAACAAATTTACTATAAATATGCATCATAAAGCAGCTTACATCATTTTCCATGAATGAGTAACTGGGCTCCTTGGTTCAAAGCAAAAAAATCTTCACAAAATAATCAAAATTAATAAATAGAAAATATCTAAAAATGTATTTATTTACATATACCACGAAGAATCATGTACTACTTTGATTTGTAATGAAGTTGTGGGTGCTTAGTCTTCACAGATTCCTGGGAAAATGAAGCATCAACAAATTTATAAGAACAATTATTCATCCAACAAAACTAAAATCACATTCAACATAAAAAAAACCATCAATGTAAACAAAATGGCAACCCACCAATTTGATAGCAACATCTCTCCAGTTTGTGTATTAATAACTTAATTCAATTTGATCATCAAAGAAGACATCTTTTAAGGGAGAAAAGTGGTTATACCATCCCATGAAGAAGCCCAAATTGCAGTACCCACAACAAGAAAGTAAAAAGCATACTGCAATAGTAAAGAAAATGGAAGCTTAAAAGGGTTTTTTTCAGAAACCTGCAGATTTACACGATAAGATTTAAGGTGTCAGCTACCCTTCCTTGAGAGAGGCTTGCACGGTCATCTCTTAACACCCAACATTGTTCTATATAAAAAACACAAGAAATAACAACATGAACAAATAAGGCTTAACTTTCAGGCTCTCACTTCCATTCATGTCGCCACCCGTCTCTTGCTTAGTCACGTTGGCTCGTCCGAAATCCGAGAACCCGTCCAAGCTATTGTTAATTCATACTTTGCAAAAATAATTGACCATCACCATTCGCCATTCATCTCTTGAAAAGCATGTAATCAAAGCAAATAATGAGATCAGCTTGTACACTTGATGGAGTAGGACCCTATCCAACTAAGATGATATTGATCATCACCATTCGCCTGGCTGATTGTACTTCAAGTTGAAGGCTAATCATGGATGTTGATCCCATCATCAATTTGATCCTACGGTCTTAATCATTTTGACTCTAGTCGGGACCCTTTATCCAGAGGAATTGGTAAAGCGATGGCTTTGGCTTTTGGAGAATGGTGAGGCCTCATCCACTTAAAACCCAGATTGTCCCTAAAACTACTCTACATGGTTTGACAAAGTCATCGCTTTGGCTTTGGCTTTTGGAGAATGGTGTAACAAGAAATTTAAACTACTCTAAATGCAATGTAATGCAATGAAAAGAAACATGTAAAATGTTGCAAATATTCCCACCCCATACTTAAAACCCAGATTGTCCCTAATGTGAAGAAATAAATAGAAAAGTGAAAAACGATACTCACAATTTAAAATGGTTTATCATGCAAGGAAGTCACTCATCGGGTGGTGGTGGTGGCGGCGGAAATCTGTGGAAGGTCGGACTATGATGAATGTGATATATCCAAAAGACTGGTGGTAGAGACCGTCCAACATGTCGTGGACGGAGTGCCGCACCTCAAATTTGTCAAGGTGTTGGTCCATGCTCAACATGTGCTCTTGGATCCCCTAAATCGAACTCTCAATGTTCCTAAACCTGGTATCCATGTGACTCATCATGGTTGGGAGCTCATCCATATCATATTTGTGTCGGGGAATGTTGTTGAACGAGGAAGGGTTGGAGAGGGGGCGTGTTTCGGCCTTTTATAGTTTAGTAGGAATTTTTTTTTTAAAACCACGGTTTACGCTTTTATCGAGCCCCCGAAATGTGGTACGGCCTTCACATCTTCAAAACCTCGACCGCCGTATTTAGTTTCGCCCGCAGTTTTGGTCGCGGGTGCATTCGACTTGATAAACCTCGGCCAATAATTAAAATAAATTCTAAACCTCGGCCGCGGTTTCTTTGTTGCTAGAGATCATAGCCCTTAGCACATGTTTCTCTTGTGAACGGTTTCCTCACCTCTTTTCCATCAAAATCCTCGAACTTTCAACAATCTCAATCAACTACATCATCCATTCTCTCACGAAACCTACGTCCTATCAAACAAAAACACAAAACACACCAAAAATAAAAATGAAAAAAGAAAAAATAAAACAAGAAAAATAACAAGAATTACCTTGGGTTGTCTCCCAAGAAGTGCTTGGTTTAAGGGCGCTAGCAAGACCAAGAACCGATGATGCCTACTCAATTTACCTCGAACACCTCGGATAGCTCATTAAGTCCACACATCCGTTCCTCCCCGGTTTCCTTCAAGACAATGTTGAGGCAATTGTTTTCCCAATAGATTACGGGTTCTAACTTCACCGGAAAATGGTAAGATCGTGTATGGACAAGCTTGTACAGTTTGCTTCTCATGGGAGTCTTACCACCTTCCTATATGCCCATGGGACATTATCAAGCTTTGTGTCCCTACCTTTCCGGGACCAAGAGACCATCTTCTCAAGAATCCTCTTAGCTTCCCCATTCAAGATCTTCTTTTGACCACTAGTTGGAGGATGGTATAGGGTCCTTACCATGTGGGTGACCCCATACTTGAACAAAAGACACTTAGTGGCCTCAGCGGTGAAGTGCTTGCCAACATCATTCATCATAGTCCGAGGAGTGCTGCCTTAGGAGGGTGAACCGGTTGAAGGTTCTCAAATCCATCTTAGCATCACGAGCTTTCAACAAATCCGGGAGAGGTTTCACCTTGACCTTAGGAGGTTCCTTCGGGAGAGACCTCCAACTCTTGAGTGCATCCCGGGAGTGGTTGAGAACTTCAAAGGGAATAAGAGCAAATTCTGGGTGAGGTCCTTCAAATCTTGGGCTGAGATTTATGCTAAGATGACAATCCGCATATGAAATCTCATTCAACTTAGCCGATTGTATCTCAATCTTGACCGCGGGTTCAACGATTTGATCAAGGTGTTCTAAATCTTCCTCTTCTTTTGTGAGAACTTCAAGAGGCATTTCGAGGTCGACAGGAGGGGTGCTCAAAACTTGGAGTTCTTCTTTGCACACCTCATTTGGTTGATCCTTTTCAACATAGGATATGGTGCTTTCGAGGTTATCCAACCTCCTCATTATTCGCTCGAACGTTGATTCAAATTGAAGGTTCGTGAGCTTGTTCACCAATCTTGTGGTAGGTAAAAAGATCCTTCCAAGATTCAAGCTCATCCTCGATAACTTTCTCTTTTTGTCTTGCAATCCATATCTCATATTCCAAGGCTTCTTTCTTAAGCCTAATTTGCCTCAGCTTTATCAAGTTCGGTTCGGAGGTTCCTTACAGCCATTGGCTACCTCGAAAAGTCAAAGACAAAAAGCAAAACAAGATCAAAAGCAAAAGGGGCGCTAAAAACTTGTTCTCTCTCAGACGGGTGTGAATATGAACGATAAAGTCTTAAATTTATACTTGTAATAAAAGCCTGAACAAATAAGCAAACCCATAGTGTATGGATCGTTATATAGATAAGAAAATATTTCAAGGTCGAACACAAGGACTGAGGTGAAACCAATATAGGTGATAAATAAAAAAATAGATAAGTCTCTTCTCAAGCTTCTATAACTAGGACAAGGTTGGGATTACTAAGGAAAGGGTGTTTCTAAGGTGAGAATGATCACGGGGGAGGGGTCTCAAACCACTATCCCAAACCGAAGCTCCTATTACCGGGTAAGTATTAAGGTTCTAAGCAAAGGACATAAACTCAAACCAACCACTCTACATAAGGGAATAGAACTAACCTTCACCGGGTAGGTCTTAGGTTAAGCTCACTCAAGCAAGAGGTTTGACACACTCAAACCAATAAAGGGTTTTGAAACTTTTGTTACCTAGAACTTATCATCGGAGGTAACTAAGAATGGGAATCACCAGATAAGTCTCTTCTCAAGTTTAGATGTAAGCCTTAGAGGGCTCTAAGGATATGAAACACTAAACAAAGACTAGGATTTAGGCAATCTAATACTCAAGCATAAAGAT
Source organism: Fagopyrum homotropicum (assembly GCA_033239125.1). Lineage (NCBI taxonomy): Eukaryota > Viridiplantae > Streptophyta > Magnoliopsida > Caryophyllales > Polygonaceae > Fagopyrum > Fagopyrum homotropicum. The sequence goes on along the minus strand of BSWB01000003.1, from coordinate 86,885,387 downwards.
ATATCATCTACGGATCAACAAAAGAAACCTCGGGTGGTTATAAGATAACCGCGGCCGCGGTTCCTGAACAACAGACCGAGGTTCTAAAGATTGAGGGTTAAACCAGCTCTAAGCGTCCAAATCTAACTTAAAGGCTCAGTCTATCATCATCTAAACCATAACCATCAACCAATCACTCTAGAATCGCAAGGGGTTTAGCCAACAACACACATATTCAAATCAAGAAAGGTAAAAGAAGAATTCAAGAAAACCATAAACAATAACATTAAAAGAAAAATAAGAAATACTTAGCAAGATGTCTTCAATATCCAAAAGCAACAGCAATACAACAACAGAGTTGGAATCTTAAATCCAAAAGCAATGAAATCAAGAACCAATGTCTTTCTCTCCAAGAATTCTCTCCAAAATCTTTCTTAATCACAAATCACAAGTGATGTAGCTAAGATCAATGTTGCAGCATATAACTAGATAATTGGGGCTCCTAAACGTCCTTTTGATGCTGCCGGCATGAGATATATATGGGGAAATTGCTAGGGTTAGACAATCATAGGCCATGGGCCGAAAATAGATAGACTGCGGGTCACGCCAAGTAGAAATCTTGGCCGCGGTTTTACAACTTTGTCGGGGGTGCGGTTTCCAATGTGCGGGTGTCTTCTCCTTAGCTCCTTGCTCGATCCTTTGATGATGTTCCAACTTCATTTATTATGCTCCACCATGCTCCTCTATGATCCACTTCGGGGCTTAGTCCTCATGTGTGTCATTCCGCTCCAAAATCTATCAAATTGTTTGAAAACAAGACAAGAATCCGTGTAGACATCTATTCTAGCATAATATGCAAAGTTAAGCTTCAATGTCATGGATTCATGTCTATGCGTGAAAAACAAAGGGAAAATCAACCTAAATGCAAGTATAAACTAAGGACATAATTCATATTATCAGAGTTTGTCTATCATGTTGTCAACACATCGGTTCATTTCAGGTCAGGTTATTTCGGGACATTCGGGTCAGATCAAATCGATCCTCGGGTCGTTATGAAGTTATTCTATTCGGGTGTAATCGGTCCGGATCATTTTCGGGTTCAAGTTATTTATGATTTCGGGGTAAAAACGTTCCGGTTCCGGATGTGCTCTTTTTTTAAAAAAATCGGTCCAGGCCGGTTTCACATCTCAGGTCAAGTTTTGGGTGACACCTTGATCTAGAGGATTTGGATAACCGGATGGTGTATCATTTTGTCCAAGAACTAGTTCAGTGCCCGTGTCATGCACGGGTTTTGTTTCATTTTTTATTTTTAATAAATAATAATATATCTTATAATTGAAATATATTTAATCAACTATTAATATGAAACTTTTCCGTGACATGCATATGTTTGATTTCATTAGTTTTTCAATAAACAAAAATATATCTTATAATTACATCATACTTAATCAATAATTAATATAAAAAAATTTCGTGACATGCATTTGTTTTTTTTAGTTATATAGATTTAATAAAAAGTTATTTCTCTTGAAAATTAATTAATTTTTGAAAATAGTAATATACGTAAAAATGTTGTTATTTATATATTTTTAAAACAAACATATCTTTTATTTTTTCTGATGAATAACTTATAACTAATGACAAAATATACACAATAACTAATAAGTAAAAAAATATTAATAATGAAACAATATATAAACATTTGCCAGACTATAATTTTTTAAAAATCTATATTACCTAACCTACCCTTTCTAGTATATTGCCCGTGCGTTGCACATGATTTGTTAAAATATACTAGTAATTTTTTTTCTTATTCTATTAATCTTATTATCTTATATAGATTATGCATGTTTAACCAAATATGATATATATATATATATATAAACATATCTATAAATTTTCCAAATATTTAATATAGGTTTTAAATTTTAATATAAGTTTATCGAGAAAAGTTTACATAAATTAAGACTTTAAATAGACTATTTTTAGAAAAATCAATTCTTTAATTGACTATTTAAACAAAATTGGGCAACCCACATATCCCATGCAAATAGATTAGTTTTGGATAAATAAGAATATAAGAGATAAAAATTTTATGAACTTGATGAGATAAGTTACCTAACAATCTCGAAAAAATAAAATAAAAATATTTGAACAGAAAACTATGAATTTGATGAGATGAATTACTAATTCATATGTGTTTTCGAAGATAAAGAGGTGGATAATGAAATCACATTTATTACAACAGTTTTCGTCATATTTGAAGTGTTTTTCTCTTAAATGAGTTTTAGTTTTGTAGATAGTGATTGTGACACGTGGTGATAAATGTTTCTTCTTTCATATGTATATTATTAGTTTATTTTATTTTAGGTTCTTACGAAAGTACTATAAAATTCAATAAATACTTCTAATTGAGTTAGATGGGTAAAACATAATATAACAAATATCTATTTTTTTGGGATTAGTTAGTAGTTATATTAAAAATAAATAAATAAAATAGTAACATATATTTAGAATTTAAGAAGATTATGTGATTAAACTTTATCGACTACGTTATAATTTAATAAAATTTATATAAAGTAAAGGAATTATTAAAAAAAAAAGTATATTTTATATTAACTATTGTTATGTTAATAACTTAAAACCATTTTTTTATCTACTAAATGAATTAACTAACATGATAAAACTTTGTCCTATCGTATATTATTATTTGTAAATTCTGTGTGAGTAAAAAACATACTATTTGATAAATTTAGTTATTATTCTAAAAATTCAAAAAAAATGATGGTCGAAATACCCTTGTCAAAATAACTGCATTAAACTACCTCATCAAAATTACCTTAGAATTTCTCTAGTCAAATATACATCAAATTGGAACAACTCTACTCTAGTTCGAAATAAATCCAGGTTGGAACTATCTCATTAAATAATGAACTTAGATTATCTAGTTTTAATAAAATACACATAATCAAGATTATATAGTCTCCCGAATTTAATTGTTTAAAAAGTAAAAAAGTTATTATAAAAACATTTGATGGCTTCGTCAAAAGCCTAGTTATATTTTTTGTTAATATAATATTTTTATTAGAGTTGATAGTTAATAATAAAATTAAAATATACTAAAAGTAATTGAAAAAATATCGGGACTTTAACCATCAGGTTTTATCTATAATGAGTTGTTATTGATGGTATAAAAACTATGCATTATTAGTATTAAGTTAGAAAATAAAATTGTGATTCAGTTTTAAAAATATATATGGTGATGTTCAAATAATGTATTATGTTGTTAGAAAATAGTATTATAAAAGGTAAATTAATTATAATTTTTATCAAAGATTTAAGTAAAGTCCCGCAATAAAATATTATAAATAAATAAAATATAAACATTAATCAAATTAAATAATTTGGGAACTCACTCCATCCAAATAGAAATCGTAAAAGTGGTTATATTAATCTATATAAACCACTAATTCAAAGTTTTAATTAATTTTGAAATGAGAAAAAAATCTTGAGTTGAAAAAACCTACATTGTTAAAATTTGGAGATTTTATTAATGGGAGAATTTGACATACTAGACTTTTTTGAGTTTTTGTTTAAGAAAGTGTACCCCAAATTTTTTACCACTTTCATTTAATAGTAGGTAAAAATTATTAACCCTTCTATTTAGAAAGAAAGAATAAATGATGTTTGTTATTTGTTATATAAGTATAAGTTTTAAATTTTAATTATTGAATTTGTTTTCTTTTATTATTTTTTTTTGTCTTTTTTAATTTATTTTTTATTTCTTTTTTATTTTCTGGACTGAATTTCTCATACCGGAATTTCTCATACCAGAATTTTCATACCAGAAATTTTCATACCAGAAATTTCATACTAGAATTTCTCATACCAGAAATTATTTTCATACCAGAATTTTGTCATACCAGAACTTCTCATACCAGAACTTGTTATACCAGAAATTTTTTTTACCAGAAAACTCGTAACAAAATTTTCTGGTAAGAATTTTACATACCAGAAAATTCTGGTATGAGTTTTCTGGTATGAATTTCATACCAGAAATCCATACTAGAAATTCTGGTATGAAATTTATACCTAAAAACTCGTACCAGAAAACCCATAACAGAATTTTCTGGTAAGAATTTTACATACCAGAAAATACCGGTATGAGTTTTCTGGTATGATTTTCATACCAGAAACAAGCAAATTATATGAGAAAGCACAAGCAAATTCGAGTACCACAAATTTAGTCTCGTACAAGCTTTTAATGAATAACCAAAACAAGCAAACTATGTACAACGAGTGCACCTGGTAAGTCGCAACAGGCATGCATGCTACGCAGCACACACAATACACCACTAGTATCGAATCACTGTAAAACAATGAGAAAGAGATGATTCTCTAATCTCTATAAGCAAGATGTGGACGAAATCCAGAAGCAGATGATTCTCCTTAAGCAAGAAGATGTAGCATGAGGATTGAGGATACATATCACACACATCAGATATGAACTTGATTCTCAGCTTCCAGATAACTCTTGGTAACAGCCAATTTTGACAATTGAAAGCCAGAGAATTTGAGAAAATAATGACAAGAATGAATTCAAATAACTCTCATATTAATAAAATAATGACAATTGAAATGAATCATATAAACCAACGACCGACTAATTTGATTCTTCATAGTCCATGGCCCATGGATATCACAAATTTCAACGGCAAAAAGACATTATTCCACACTTTGTACCCACTAAAGTGGAACATCTGTCACATGTTTTATGCTTTCTTTTGAAATTACTTCTTGTTCATATGAAAGGGACCTCAGTCTTCATTGCATTTCTGCAAATGAGACATAATTGAAACCAACTCTTTGTTTGTTCCTACCAAAGTTTAGCAGGTAAAGTTGATCCTATTCCATTTTTGAAAAAGACTAACTTTCTTCAACAAGCCACAAGTTGCTATAAAGTTCATAATAATTCTTAGCAACCTTCGACTTCACAAGCAGAGTGATTTTTTTATTGTGTCTCAGAGTCTTCATATGATGTAAGAACACAAAATGGGGAAATGAATTTCATTTTATGCTGCAATGAGTGTCAACTTAGGCTGTTAAGTGACCTATCTATCTTATCTATCTAAAACTGCAATGCTTGTAGAACTCAATGCAAAGACAGCAAAGAGGATTACTGAATCCACATTCAAAGCTCATACTAGGAAGCAAGATGATTAGACACACCATAAGATCCATGTTTACATGTGAAATACAAAACCTTGAATAAAACAGATCGAAGTGGGATGGAAATGTTTCCTCAATAACATAAAAAGCGGAGGGTAAAACCAGCAAGAGCACACCCCCCCACCCCACCCACCACAACACAAAAAAAAACGAAAACCAGGCAGCACAACCCCCCATACACGAAGACTGTCTGCGTAGCCCCCACCCAAAACGAAGACGAGAACAACCCCCCCAGACAACACAAAACAACCCCCCTCCCCCCCCCCCAAAAAAAAACAAAAACGCAAACAGCCCCCCCCCCCCCCCCCCGTGCATCAATCCATAAAACAAAACAATGGGGTTCGACAGAGGGTAAACAATGGTCGGCCGAGGGCCTGCGGCGGCGCCCGGTTCCGGCGATGTCCGACAGGCGAGGCGGCGGCCGGTACTCCAACGGGGAAGAAAAGGAAAGCGACAGGAGGAGGAGAGAAGAGAGGGAGGGCTGTGTATTAGGTTTGTGTGAGCGGTAAAAACATTAGTGGGTACATTTACTAATTGGAAAACTGAAAAAAGCCCACTTAATGTACAATTAAAAAAAACAGCCTAGTTACCTAATTAGCCCTTTATTAATTGAGAGTATAATATTTATAGCCCATTTTAGTTAAAAAGAATAATTTAGCAATATCCTAAAGAATATTGTGGATTAGTTAGAAACTGCATATGTGTTGTTCAATCTAAATTTAGAAATAGTGTAGATTTCATATACGATAATATTCCGATGATTCTTGATGACTGATATCTTGACGAAGGCTTGAATTTTAGAAACCTAAATAAAAAATCATATTAAATATGAAAATTAAAACTCAGTTGAATAAACTCGAACAGTTTAATAATTACCATTTTATCGATTCGAATTATTTATTTGCCAATAGAATCATCATTGACTTGGTTGACATCGATTACATCCCATAATTGCAAGATACGGACTCAAATAGTTGGTGATGGATTAACATTCGGTTTGAGATCGAAGATGCATACGATGTGATTTGTCATTTTGTTTAACATATAGAAGAAACAAAATGGAGATGTTAAAAATGGATTAATGTATTGTGAGAAGACACAGAAAAAAGATATACATGTTATAAAAAAAGTTGACGGATGATTGATTAACATTCTAGGCGAAGATCATATATATATATATATATATATATATATATGGTAAATACATTTTACTTAATCATTCAAAATTGTTTGAATATACTTAACAAAAAGATTTGGTTAAATCACGTTGTTAGGTAAAATCATATATTGTGAAACAAATCACTCAACAATATCAATGGTAAAAATGAGAGAAGTACGTTACTTCTTTTTTTTTATCTTGAAAGATTTGACCTTATCCTTTAGCAATGCTGACGTTAGGTAAAATCATCCGATCGTGAAACAAATCCTTCAGCAAATAATTGTATCATCGATTAGAATTTTTTTTTTTAGGATTTTTTCTTTTGGTGCCATCAAAGTTTGGACTTTTTCTATTAGTATCTATTAAGTTTCAAAATTCCTCTTGGTGCCCTCAAGGTTTCATTTATTTCCTCTTTACTAGGAGTTAGCGCGTGCTCCGCACGCGCTTGAATGAAGTTCCCGTACACTGACATTGTTAACTTAATGTAAAGCAACTTCTTGCACATAAAACATAAACAGGTTAAGAAACATTTACATAATTGATTGCTGAACATCATAATGTAACTGAATAACTATTGAGTTGTCGTAGATGCGCTGTGGAGTTGTTGATGTCGACGTCGAGAAGCTTCCTTTTTGGCCGATCTTGGTGACCATCTGTAGTGACAGTGTTTATGTAGGTGTGGAGTGTTTCACTTGTGTTATACTTAAGTGAAGGAGAGTGTACTATCTTTAATAGATTTTAGTTTAAAAATATAAATTTTGTGAGATTATGATTTCAAAATTTGGATGGATAAAAATAAAAATTTTAAATTTTGGATGGATTAGAATCAAAATCGATGTAATTACAAATACCACCAACCGCCTGCAGCGTGTAGCAAAAGTTGAAGCAAATAACAAATGCAGGAAGCACAAGCATTAGCCTATGGAGTCATAAGTATCCGGTGAGCTGCATTTCAGCCAAAACAAACCCAAAAAGATGGACCATATTTTCGGTTGCTACACCAAATTTCGGTCCTTGCTTTTAAAAACTTGAAATTCCTCAATTCTATATAGGTTATAGTAGTTGCATCCACTGAATCTATGTCATTCATACATGACACAATATAAAAGCAAAAATTAAAAAAAGCTGAAGTGGGATTTTCTGGTCTTTTGATAGAACACCAAAAAATTTAAGAAACTAAAAATATGAATAAGCTAATACGAAAGTTATGAACCATCATACTTCTTCAGAGATTCTATAATACTTGCCCGACTTGCGTACCATTTGGCCAACAGCAGTTGATTCTCAAAATAGTTTGGTTTACCTGTCACTCCCCAGTGACTCACTGGTGAGGTCCAAGAGGGAGATATTCAGAGCTATTAAGAAAACAATTGAAAATAAAAATTCATCATGTATTATATGGTACTTATCAGTGAGAATAATTCCCCTTGAAAAACATGCAAGATATACTAAGATGTAACTTGGAGAAAACCACAAGGGAAGAGGGACTGGGGAGTTACTGAACAACTAACAGCTCAATACCCTCATTTGAGATTAAGAGTAGTAGAGATTAACAATAATAGGGACTTCAGATGGCGGTTGCACATAATGCGGCCTCTTCATGGTCCATGATTCCAGCAGAGGTTGTCAAGACAATGTATCCAAACTGTAAATTTTCAAAAAAGACCAAAAAAAAAGGAGTGCAAATTTAAGAGCTATTAGAGCACAATAAACGGGTTTATATCTCTAGTGCTCACCTATCAAGAAGGAAGCAACCTTGTAGTCCATGATTCGATTTCTTTCACACCAACATAAAAACGGGGATTGATCACTCCACATTTGTTCAGCCTTCCGTTCAATTCAACAACAATGGCTTTGGGTACCTCCATTCCACGTCAATGGCTTGTTCCCAAAATCTTCTACGTTTCCTTTCGCTAAGCAAACCAAAATTACTCAGGAGAGTTTCCACCATTAAACCGGGTTCAACTTTAGTGACAAAGGCGGTTGCCGAAGAGCTCTTCTTCAACCATGATGGTTTCGTTACCCGCAAACTCAAGGTTATTTTAGCTTTAGTTTTTCTTTCTGATTTATGTCTTAATTTTCACAATTGGGGATTAGATTTTTTTAGGGTTTTGGAAATTGGAAGTTACTTTTGTTATTTGGGCTTACAAATTGCATTAACATGGAGATGCTCTTTCATGCAAGTTCATCAAAATGCTTTCATGGTTCAGTTGAAGAACCTACTATTCTGCTATATAGGCATGTTAGCAAGAACTTGTCAAGAGTAATAGCTGAAAGAAACAAGTAGCCAGCAATGAAGTGCATACTTCTATGTTGTTTTTTAGAATACAAGCTGAAAAATGTTGTAATATGGATTAAAAAGTTTATGATCCACAGTTTTTCTTTTGTTTTCAATTTCATTGATTGCTTCCACTCCACTTGTTCTAAATAGATAGAGCTTGTGGACCCTTTGGAGAATCTGGGAGTGAAGTTAGTAAGGCAAGTTGGTGCAAAAACCAATGACCTTGCTGGTGATGGATCCACAACATTCATAGTTCTTGCGCGTGGTCTTATTGCCGAGGGTTTGAAGGTTCGAAACTGCGGTAGGATGTGGCTGCTCCTCAGGCAGTTGTAGAACCTAGAAGGAGGTGGAAAAAGGGGACTTGAGGAAGGAGACGCGTAACATGGGAGTAAACCTAAGTAATCAAGTATTGAGTGAATAGTACCTACAAAGAAGATGGTGGTTGTTATCACTATTCACACATGACAACAAAATCTACAAGAACAAATGAAATGGGCAAATTTTAATTTACCCGAGTACCTGCTAGCTCTTCCTCTTCTTCAAAACTGTCTAATGAAAATTGTAAGTCAAATAATTATGGAAGCAAACTTGTAAATGAAATAGTTATAGAAGCAAAAAATTTCTTTCATGCATTCGGTCGAAGAATCAACAAAGCCAAAAAAGCAAAGAAGGTTAAAAATAATACAATTAACAAGAGCAGAAAAGCAAGAACCCCCTGTAGAGGAAAAACCTTACGCTATGGATTTCACCATTTCTGAAAGGAGAGAACCGCATCTACAACTACAAAAGCACAGAAGATTAAAGAGACGACATACATGGGAGTGAAATTAGAGAGAAGAGAAGAGAAATCAACAAAGCCCTCTACCAATCCAGGTAACAAACTTGCTTCTAGAATGACCATCCAATACAACAACAAAGAAAATGAAAGTAAGCAGGAAATCGTAGAAGGCATATATATTTCTTACCCGAACACTTTCCAAAACATTGACGATATCATAGATCTGACACCTCTCAGCCCCTAAATTTTCATAAATTAGTAAAGAAATGGCAAAATGGAGAAAAAACAAGTGACCATAATATCAGATCTGATACCTAATTTGCTTGTGGTGTCATCCAATCCCATCAATATCAGGGCGATTGTAAAGGCGTAAGAAACTGCAGCAGAACATCGCAAGAAGCCATTAACAATTAGAAATCGAAGACCTAGACGAAACAAAAAAGAGGCACAGAAGATAGGACGAACCGTAAAAATTAGGGCAAAAATTGACTTTGTACAGAGGAGGCCAAGCGACTTCTCCTTTCGACTGTAGGTGCTTAATTTTCATCAATTTACTCATTCTATTCAATTGCGTCTTTAATTTTCGTTTTAGGGTTTGTGAAGGTCTTTCTCTGTCTTTGGTAACAGCTCGACTCAGATATGCGGTTTGATTTCGACTTTCCGATCAACATAGAAAATCTTCATCGGTTTCAATTTTGGATGAGTATCAACTTTCACGTTAAGTTGTAGCACTAATTAGAAGTTAGAAGGAGACTAGAATTTCTATGATTGTGATTAACGTGATGCTGATTTGAGCCCTTAGTATTTCCATAACACGACTATCATTGCAACAAGTAAATTTGAGCTTATTTTTACTTGAAAATAATTGCTTGCAAGTTTCTACAACAGCCAAGCGATAACAGCGGAGCAAAAAAAATTGCAGAGGAGAGTAAGGAAATAAATGGAATTGCACAAGAAAGAAAGGAAATACATGATTACAGCGGAAAGAAGAGGGGTAATTGTGCAAGAATTTTTTTATAATCCCCTTAAGCCTCATGAAATCAAATTACAAAATACCCATAATTTCATTCCCTTCATCCCCTCTTCTCATCTCCTTCATTCCCATCCAAACAAAATTAATTTCATAATTTCATCCCTATAATCCTCAATCTCATCTTCATTCCCTTAATTTAGGTTTACCAAACGGGGCCATAGTTGAAGTTTTAAAATGTATGCATATTCACAGTTTAAAAAAAATCAAACACGGTTTTCTAATGTTTTCTCTAATTATATATCTTGGACAAATATGAAGACAATATTGATTCACAAAATCATACATTGTAAAAACAAAAAGAACATAAAATCCAAACCTAAAATTATCAACTATGATAATTATTCCCAACATTAACATCTACCTGAAACAAGCATAAAGGAGTAAAGACATGCCTATATAACAATGTAACGCTCCAAATTTTTGTCCCGTTTGTGATATACATTTTTTTTCCCGTCTTTTATCGATATCTTTAATAGCTTAAATGTTTTACGATAATTTTCACATCGTAAATTAAATATTTTCGAGCTTATATATATATATTTGGTCCATATATTTATTTTCCGTATTTATTTTTCGAAAGGTTCGGAAATATTTTCCGATCAGAAAAATTCATTCCGATTAGTTTTGATCGAGTTTATTCTATTACTCTTTTTCCTTTTATTTTATTAATTTTCTATTTCTTTCTCCTTTTTCTTTCTTTCCCCTTTTTCCTTCCTACCTTGAGGAGAGACCCCTGCTTTGCGGCCTTTGCCGCCCAGTCTACTGCGTGCCTCTTGTGAGCCTGTCCTCTACCTCTGCTCTCCTTTGGCAACAACAACAAGCAACCTGCACCCCGACCCCTCGACCACCACAGCAGCGCAGTGACTAACCCTTCTCTCGTTTCATCTGTTCACCAAACCTTTTCCTCTTCTCTCACAGATCCCACACAGCCCTCCTCTGTTTCCTTCTCCTTGTGACGCTCTCCTATCTCCTCCCTCACTCTCCCCTTGCTGCACCAGGTGAGCCATGCCGCCTTACCGGAGAAGCCAGCCGCTCCTCTCCCTTGTGTACCCGTAGGCAGCCAGTGGAGGAAGCTCTCGGACCCATCTCCTGACTTGCGTCCTCCTTCTCCTTCTGTATCCTTCGACCTAGCCCTAGCCCCAACCCCTCTTTCTCCCTTTCGTTTCCTAGCAGCGAAGAAGCTTCCCTCTGTTGCGTCCCTTCTCTCCGTCCCTCCTCGCAACTGTGCTACCGCCGGGAGGAAGAGGAGCCACCGGAGCCACCAACTAGCTGAGATTCTGCCGCCTTCTTCTCTCCCATTCTTCTAAGTTCCCACTGCCACCAAGGAGCAGCCATTGCCGCCGGAGTCTGGGCCGCATCTAGCCGGAGAGGAGCCGTCGCGTCTCTCCCTCGCTTCGCCGTCTCGCTTCGCCGGAGCCCTGCCCTTCCCGCCGCCGCCTGCTTCCTCCTTCCCCTGCGTGTGACAGTGTAGGGTTTAAAAAACCCTTTTTGTTATTTAAAAATTGGGCCCCATTTGTAACTTAATTGCAATTTGTACCCTCATCTGTTTATTATTACAGTTTTGTACTTTAAGTTTTTGGATTGTTGCTTTTATGACCTGCTGGAATTATTTGCAGATTTTGGCCCAAGGTTTTATATACGGAATATATCCCAAATTTATGGAACTTCATGAGTTGCCCGGAAAATGATTTTACAAACTTTCAACCAAAGCTTTATAACGGGTTTTATTCTTATAGTTTATATTTGTTATATATTATGACCCATGTGTATATAATTGTATAATTTGTCCCAGAAAATATTTAAGCGGTTTTTAACCTTGGTTTTTAAAACGAGTTTTACCTTAGATTTTATATAAGTTATATATTCCGTTCAAATTTAGCTTATAAGCTAAATTTGTTTAGTTTGGTGCTAGGTTCGGAAGCGCCCCGATAAAGGCCTAACGAGTCCAAGTCGACATCCGTTGAACGACTTCCGTCTTTTGACGTCGTGTGAGTATTCTTTCCCCTTGATCTAGTTATGTTAAGTTTTAGTATCATGCTAGGATGAATCTAGCGTAACTTAGAGTTAATGCCAAGTAGTGGCTTTGAACCTTAGGTGAGTTTCGAGGATTCGATATTGTTTGATGGATTTATGTTGATTCTAAGCTTGAGGTGATATTGCGGTCTAGTGAGGTTGTTATAAGGATTTGAGTATATGGTTTGATCTTGTGAGTATTTGAGGCTTGAGGTTCTAGTTATATGGTTGTTGAGATTATGAGCTAAGATATGCTTATCCTAGCATGGTGTTGTTCCCGTTGAGTTTGTTTGGACTAGGCATATTATCCTAGTGGTGGTTTGAGTTATGATCTTGCGAGATCCGTGAGTTTAGAAGTCTTAGGACTTCTAGCTTCTGTTGAGTGTGATGTGAGCATGGGGGATTCTAGGATGCGGTCCTAGAATTGAGAGTCAAATGGTCTTGCGTAGATCATTTGTATAGAAGTCTAAGACTTCTATTGTGAGTGGGTTGTTGTTGATATAGTTATCTTCTTGTGAGCAGGTTATGGGCTTCCTCCCTAAGGAAGCGAGAGTGTTGTGAGTTGAGTGTGGTGACGAGGTAAGTCTCCGGACTTACTTAGCTCGTATTCTATGTATTAGATTCGATGCGTGTTTGGTGGTGTGTGTTTTATTGCTTTCATTATAACTTATAAACCGGAATAGGATTACCGACCTTTATATATTATTTGGCCCAAGTGTATGATAACGGGCGGTGACAACTTGTCTAGCTCTTGCGTAGAGTTAGGAGGTTCTTGGCGACTAGCCCGTGTGGTTAGATGGCCGGAGGCATCCGTACCATTCCATGCGGTAAGTGGGGACCGAGGCGAGTTTCGGGAGATTCTCGTGTCACAAAAGAAGTTGAATTAGAACGGGATATGACTTAATAATAAAAAGATAATAAACCGGCCTTGTGTGATTTGATGTATATGGTGTGTTATGTTATTTACTTGTGATTGTGCCTTTCCCATTGATTCTAATGCTTCGAATATCAGCTAACGGTTTTATACCGATTGTTGTAGATTGCCTTGCAGGTTAGGAATGCGGCCGAGAGATCCGGAAGAGTGGGCAGCCGGGGTTCCGTACATTTTAGGAGTGGGTTTTGGTTGGAGTCGGGTTGTGTTTTATTATTCGTTTATTATGTTTGTATGTCGCGTGTTGGCGTTTAGTCTTGGAGTCGTATTTTCGGCTGAAGTCCTTTGTTGTATTCTTTCGGGTTTTCTTTTCATTACATTGCATAAAAATGTATTTCGTTTTTGGCCTTTATTTGTGCCTTGTTGCAAGATCCGGTGAAATTGTTGTCAGGCTAAGGGTCGGGACCCATTGTGAGGTCTTGCCCGTAGCATCCCGATATTCCGCGGATTCGGGGTGTTCCAAAAGTGGTATCAGAGGCCTAGGTTGACAACAATGGCACTCGCAATCTTCTAAAGGCCGAATGAGGAATAAACAGAACCCACACGGGTTCTGAATTTTCGTTTTTAAAATCACATGCATGAGTCGGGGTAGAATGTACGGACCACCACTCCTTTCGCGAATCTCGGCAGCTTAGTTTATTGGATTTTGATATGTATATATATGTATATATAGATATGGATATGAGGTTTGTAGTTATGCATGATGGAATTGATGTGTATCTTTGTGATTGTAAGTTGCATGATGAAATGAATATATGTGTATAGTTATATATATGGATGGTTATATGTTATGAGACCTTATATTGTGGATGAAATGTTGATGTGTTATATTAGTACTGATATGGACTTAGGACTTATATAGTTATGGATACGTATTCTTATTATATATAGTAGTAACATATTGAATTATGAGACCTAATAGAAAAGATGTTTTTTTTTGATATCATCATCCATGGACGACGTTGTTTGACATAGAATAGTGTACATACGAGGATGAATATGCTCAAGTATCGAGTTGAGCGCTATGTTCAGGCGAACACCTCGGAGTTCTCGTACTCCTTTAAGAGAAGGTCGAAGAGGAAGATTAGAGATGGCGTAAACAAAGGACAACCAAGTAAATGAATACTCGTGACAACTTAAGAGAAATTGAGATGGGGAACATACAAGAAAAAGGAGTAACACAAAGGTGTGGAAGTGGTTACAAAGAAGTCCCGATTAGAAAGACAACGAGACCAATAGGGATAACAAACATAAGTTCTTTAAGAAGACGCGTGGACAACTAAAGATGCGAATCGAGGAGGAGAGGGATACATTCTAACAAGGTTAAAGGTGACATTCTATTAAGATGTGAAGTTTTCTTTAGACACTCCTAGGCCTTGGAGTCAAGATTAGAAGAGTGATCGAACCAATTGCGAAAGATATAAGATACCGTAAGTTAAGCTTACGAAGTACCAATAAGTGAAGTGTCAACATTACTAGAGTTATGAGAAGAAGGGCATGGTGAGGATTCACGTGGAGTTGACCGGTTTCCGTTATGATGATAAGGCTAAGAAATTCCAAGAAGGAGGAGGTGTGTATAAATGATGATCCTAAGAGGATGAAAGATGAAACAAGGAGCTTTGATCGAAAGACTAAAGATACCAATCAAGAGAAACATGAACGGACAATATATGAGACTAGAATTTTGGTGAAGGTGTACATGAAGGATAACATGGAATAATGATTAAGCATATGAAAGGGAGATATACAAAACAACAACGCCAAGAAGATATAGTTACCTTATAAAGAAGAGGAAGCATGAAATGAAGAAAGAACTAACGGAGTTTAAGGTAAAGTACCCCGGGGAGGGTAGCCTTCATGAGAATTGTAACAAGAGAAGTGTAGTAGAATAATAAGTCGTTGACATTGGAGAAGGTTAGTTATAAGCTAATTGGTGACAACCAAGAACGTGCAGGTGCGGGTGGTCTATGAATGAGTGTGAAAGGAAAGAGTAACCAGGTTGTGGGATCATAAAGGAACGGTAACAAGAACATGGAACATTCCAGTGGTTAAATGACAACAATAAGGAGTTGTATCAACGGAAGTGCAAGTAGCATGGATTGAGGTCAAAACAAGTAACTATAATAGACCTCCTAGGGAGGGATTGTAACGAAATTATGCGACCTTCTTAGGTCATGGGATTGACATATGGGGAAATGACACGAATCAGAACTTTTAAAGTTTGATTAAGGTGAAGAGAACTAAAAGAAACAAGACGAAAGTGAGGCTTCTATTGTTGTTGTGCGTAAAGGGGACGCTTGGTATGTTTGTTAAAAAAAAAAAAAAAAAAAAAAAAAATTGGTATGTTTTCGCAAGCAAAAGTTGAGTCAAATGTTTCAAAAAGCCATGGTGGCTATAACATGAAACGAGGAATATAGATTGGGGCAACATTGCAAGCTTAGAGTTATGATGTTAGTGCTTGGTGGAGTTACTAGTGGATCTTTCAGTGATTGTGGTTGGGAAATTTCGCCTAAAGGCATACTAGTACGGTTGTGAAGTTGTTCAGGGATACCAAGAGATATGTAAGGTGACCAACAAAAGTAAGGGAAGATCGAAGTTTTGTAGTTGGATGTTGACATGGGATGTACAAGAAGTGTATGAAAGATCGAGGTTAGAGCCTTTGCGTTCGTTTGACGTTACATAAGAAAATGAAGTGTAAATTTCTACGCCTACTTGAAGAAAAGATGTCTATGATGAAAGTTTATGTAGAATACGAGGAACTCCTCCCATATGTGGGGATGCCAAAGAAGCGAAGAAGATTGTATCGGTTTGTCTTAAGGCATGACTGAGTCCTGTAATGAGGAACTTTGTGACTGAGCATATGTGTGAAGTCAAGATATGTAGTATTGCCTTTCCTTTGAAGTGAAAAGAGGGATTAAGCTGAACTATTGTTGAACCAAGGCTTCAAGAGTCGGAAGACTCGAGCAAGTCTCTCGAGTTCTGTAGATGAAGGATCTTTGAAAGAGGACGGTGAACATAGTAGCTACAAAAGGAGCAATACACGGGTTGAAGGACGTCACCCCAACAGATCGGAGTGGACCACTTGTCAAGCGTTAGTACCAGGTTGTGTTGGTCATTGCGAGATGAGATGGGTAGAGAAAAAGATGGAACCCGAGATAGAACGGATTCGAATGCGGCAGTAGGTGGGTTTTACCATTAAGCTTGATTTGAAGTTCATGATGGGATATATCTTGAATTCTCGATTTGGAGTTGTTATTTCTTGATTTGAAGTGCACGTTAGAATGTATCTATAACTCTTGATTTGAAGTTCATGTTTGATGTATCTTGAATTCTTGGTTTGAAGTTATTATAGAGGACACTAGTTTGTGAAGAGAGAGAGACGGTTATCTCTGATTGTACATCGATTTATATAAGTTGAGCAAGATGACAATGAAGGACAAATGCCCCTTACAATGAATGGATGATCTACTCGATCAGTTGCAAGGGATGATGGTCTCTTATAAGATTAAGTTAAGAACTTGATTGTCACTGTTTTAGAATTCGAGATTGACATATTGCATGTACAACATTTTGGACCAATCACAGTCACTAAGAGTTGTAGTTATTCCATATGGGCTTAGTGATGCTCGAATGAGATATTTTGGGTCTACTCTTGAAAAAGAGAGAAGATGTATGACATGGTATATCGGGATGGCAAACCCCGAAAGATGTAAAAGAAGTTACAAGTTACTTAGAAATGCTGAGCTTTATGAGATATGTGAAGAGAGAAGTTGTGTAACACCTTTTAAGGTAACCTACTACGGATGATAATGAAGTATTGAATGGGACGAAGAGTTGACAATAGAGTTGCTGAGAATTAAGGGGGGATTTATTGGCACAACTGTTTCGATTTACCCTGAGGTATTATGAGTTTGAAGTGTACAAGTGATTCTTCAAGAAAAGGTCTTGATTGAGTATTGTAGATCGATATAAAAGTAATAGCATACATGTTTGGTTAATAGAAATAATATGGAGTAAATTGCTTCCTTCATTTCTTGGAATATACAACAAGAATTGAGGAAATGTAACATCGAAGTTTAGTTTGGCTAGAGCCAAAGCCAATTGTGTAATTGAAAGTTTGACTTTCTTTGTTAGAGACAATCAAAGAGAAATATAATGGAAATGTTGTAGTGAGAAAGACCGGAGAATGAAGTTGAGTTCCGATTAATCGGACCTTTTGAGATCTTAGTTCAAGTTGGAGAAGTGACTTACAAATGGGCGTTACCACCAAGAGTAGAGGGTGTTCACCCAATGTTTCATGCTTATCAATCGAGGGAGTACATACAAGATTCGAGACATGTCGTCAGCCATGATTATCTAGTGGCAAACGAGAGACCGATGAGGCTTACTGGAAGATGGAGGATAGTATCTTTAGTTGAGTTTTACGCAGATCTATCTTGCGGTGGTAGTTTGAGTAGATGATGTGTTTAGATTAGAAGGTTTGAGCCTTCTTAGTTTGAGAGTTCATATCTCGGCCTTAGGGACCGAGAAGTTCGGCGTGTGCTAAGTTTCGGGACGAAACTTGTTTTTAGGGGGATATGTTGTAACGCTCCAAATTTTTGTCCCGTTTGTGATATACATTTTTTTTCCCGTCTTTTATCGATATCTTTAATAGCTTAAATGTTTTACGATAATTTTCACATCGTAAATTAAATATTTTCGAGCTTATATATATATATTTGGTCCATATATTTATTTTCCGTATTTATTTTTCGAAAGGTTCGGAAATATTTTCCGATCAGAAAAATTCATTCCGATTAGTTTTGATCGAGTTTATTCTATTACTCTTTTTCCTTTTATTTTATTAATTTTCTATTTCTTTCTCCTTTTTCTTTCTTTCCCCTTTTTCCTTCCTACCTTGAGGAGAGACCCCTACTTTGCGGCCTTTGCCGCCCAGTCTACTGCGTGCCTCTTGTGAGCCTGTCCTCTACCTCTGCTCTCCTTTGGCAACAACAACAAGCAACCTGCACCCCGACCCCTCGACCACCACAGCAGCGCAGTGACTAACCCTTCTCTCGTTTCATCTGTTCACCAAACCTTTTCCTCTTCTCTCACAGATCCCACACAGCCCTCCTCTGTTTCCTTCTCCTTGTGACGCTCTCCTATCTCCTCCCTCACTCTCCCCTTGCTGCACCAGGTGAGCCATGCCGCCTTACCGGAGAAGCCAGCCGCTCCTCTCCCTTGTGTACCCGTAGGCAGCCAGTGGAGGAAGCTCTCGGACCCATCTCCTGACTTGCGTCCTCCTTCTCCTTCTGTATCCTTCGACCTAGCCCTAGCCCCAACCCCTCTTTCTCCCTTTCGTTTCCTAGCAGCGAAGAAGCTTCCCTCTGTTGCGTCCCTTCTCTCCGTCCCTCCTCGCAACTGTGCTACCGCCGGGAGGAAGAGGAGCCACCGGAGCCACCAACTAGCTGAGATTCTGCCGCCTTCTTCTCTCCCATTCTTCTAAGTTCCCACTGCCACCAAGGAGCAGCCATTGCCGCCGGAGTCTGGGCCGCATCTAGCCGGAGAGGAGCCGTCGCGTCTCTCCCTCGCTTCGCCGTCTCGCTTCGCCGGAGCCCTGCCCTTCCCGCCGCCGCCTGCTTCCTCCTTCCCCTGCGTGTGACAGTGTAGGGTTTAAAAAACCCTTTTTGTTATTTAAAAATTGGGCCCCATTTGTAACTTAATTGCAATTTGTACCCTCATCTGTTTATTATTACAGTTTTGTACTTTAAGTTTTTGGATTGTTGCTTTTATGACCTGCTGGAATTATTTGCAGATTTTGGCCCAAGGTTTTATATACGGAATATATCCCAAATTTATGGAACTTCATGAGTTGCCCGGAAAATGATTTTACAAACTTTCAACCAAAGCTTTATAACGGGTTTTATTCTTATAGTTTATATTTGTTATATATTATGACCCATGTGTATATAATTGTATAATTTGTCCCAGAAAATATTTAAGCGGTTTTTAACCTTGGTTTTTAAAACGAGTTTTACCTTAGATTTTATATAAGTTATATATTCCGTTCAAATTTAGCTTATAAGCTAAATTTGTTTAGTTTGGTGCTAGGTTCGGAAGCGCCCCGATAAAGGCCTAACGAGTCCAAGTCGACATCCGTTGAACGACTTCCGTCTTTTGACGTCGTGTGAGTATTCTTTCCCCTTGATCTAGTTATGTTAAGTTTTAGTATCATGCTAGGATGAATCTAGCGTAACTTAGAGTTAATGCCAAGTAGTGGCTTTGAACCTTAGGTGAGTTTCGAGGATTCGATATTGTTTGATGGATTTATGTTGATTCTAAGCTTGAGGTGATATTGCGGTCTAGTGAGGTTGTTATAAGGATTTGAGTATATGGTTTGATCTTGTGAGTATTTGAGGCTTGAGGTTCTAGTTATATGGTTGTTGAGATTATGAGCTAAGATATGCTTATCCTAGCATGGTGTTGTTCCCGTTGAGTTTGTTTGGACTAGGCATATTATCCTAGTGGTGGTTTGAGTTATGATCTTGCGAGATCCGTGAGTTTAGAAGTCTTAGGACTTCTAGCTTCTGTTGAGTGTGATGTGAGCATGGGGGATTCTAGGATGCGGTCCTAGAATTGAGAGTCAAATGGTCTTGCGTAGATCATTTGTATAGAAGTCTAAGACTTCTATTGTGAGTGGGTTGTTGTTGATATAGTTATCTTCTTGTGAGCAGGTTATGGGCTTCCTCCCTAAGGAAGCGAGAGTGTTGTGAGTTGAGTGTGGTGACGAGGTAAGTCTCCGGACTTACTTAGCTCGTATTCTATGTATTAGATTCGATGCGTGTTTGGTGGTGTGTGTTTTATTGCTTTCATTATAACTTATAAACCGGAATAGGATTACCGACCTTTATATATTATTTGGCCCAAGTGTATGATAACGGGCGGTGACAACTTGTCTAGCTCTTGCGTAGAGTTAGGAGGTTCTTGGCGACTAGCCCGTGTGGTTAGATGGCCGGAGGCATCCGTACCATTCCATGCGGTAAGTGGGGACCGAGGCGAGTTTCGGGAGATTCTCGTGTCACAAAAGAAGTTGAATTAGAACGGGATATGACTTAATAATAAAAAGATAATAAACCGGCCTTGTGTGATTTGATGTATATGGTGTGTTATGTTATTTACTTGTGATTGTGCCTTTCCCATTGATTCTAATGCTTCGAATATCAGCTAACGGTTTTATACCGATTGTTGTAGATTGCCTTGCAGGTTAGGAATGCGGCCGAGAGATCCGGAAGAGTGGGCAGCCGGGGTTCCGTACATTTTAGGAGTGGGTTTTGGTTGGAGTCGGGTTGTGTTTTATTATTCGTTTATTATGTTTGTATGTCGCGTGTTGGCGTTTAGTCTTGGAGTCGTATTTTCGGCTGAAGTCCTTTGTTGTATTCTTTCGGGCTTTCTTTTCATTACATTGCATAAAAATGTATTTCGTTTTTGGCCTTTATTTGTGCCTTGTTGCAAGATCCGGTGAAATTGTTGTCAGGCTAAGGGTCGGGACCCATTGTGAGGTCTTGCCCGTAGCATCCCGATATTCCGCGGATTCGGGGTGTTCCAAACAAAACCTCAATTAGACCATACAATTGAATTAACTGAAATCGTTGAGTAAACTAAACGAAAAAAAAACACAATCAATTGAAACCCTAAACCAAAAAAATCATATTAGAGTTAAACAAGATACTACATAAGAAATATGTGAGTGTCACAATTAACATTGCAAGACAAACTAAAATTAAACTTACAACTTACTAATACGCTTCTTCTGCAAGCTCTCCTCACTCTTACTCTTACGAATGTCTAGCATATTACACTCCCTACGTCGGCGTCCCTCGTCGGCATCGAGAACGACCTTGTAGTGGTTGCGGTGAAACCCCTCGATATTCCACATGTCACTTAATTCTGGACGAAGATCAACGAACACCTTGTCAGTAAGAAAATCGAAGCGGATTGAATAATCAGATCAAAAAAGCCCCATATAGAAAGAAACAAAAAGAGTTGTGTGTGGTATCTCAATCAATGAGTCATTCATCCACTCATATTCGTTGAATTCGACGATTTCTGAGATTGGGTTGGATTGAGGTTGGACGAATTCAACGGTTCGAACTTCGGGTTTTGAGAAGCTCAGTCTCCGGAGGGTGCTTCTTCTTCTTATGCCGTTTGGGTTGACGTTGCAGGCAAACTAAAATAACGTCAACAACAAAGACATTTAATTAGGGTTTGAAAACTTCAAATTCCTACAAAATCACAAATAGAGGAAGCACAGTAGAGTTCGATTTCCTGCAAAATTACAAGGAGATTTGATTGAACTCTTCAGATTAAAGAGAATTGAAGAATGGAAGAAAAATCATACATTAGTGACCGAAAATCAAAACGGCAGAGGAGATTGAAGGAGAATTGCAAACTAATCAAATGGATCTGACGAAGAAGAATGGTAATAAGTCATTGAAGAAGAAGGTAGAGGAAGATAATCGTCGCTGACACATGCATTCATTTGAAGACAGGGGTGGCAACCGTTCATCAAAGAAAGCGGTAAGAAGATGAGCAACACGTATCCTCAAAATTCACATACGTGGCGCAAAAAAGATGAAGGGAGAGAGACATGCAAACACGTAGCACCATCAATACCCGTTTATGGTCCGGCCCATATAAATTCGGCCCAAGATCCGGGACTGCAGAAAATAGAAATCTACTGTAGCAATCCTCCAACTCTCTCTTTTAAAGTATAAATGATATACTCATTCTTAATATATTACATTAAAATTCATTAAAAATAATTAAAAATTAAAAAAATAAATTTAAAATAGATCATGACCTTAATTGATAAATTTATAACAGAAATAGTTTTTATAAATATATTTTTTTTGAAATAAATATATTTTTATTTTATGAATTAAAATATTTTTTACTTTTTACTTTTGATTTAAAAATATATATATATATATATATATATAATTAAATAAAAAACATTTTTTTGAAACTTTATTAAGGGTCTAGAGAATTAAAATATAATAAAATTTTTTATTTTGAATTAAAATTTTATATAATTTATACTAATTCGAAATTTTTAAAAAATTATGTTTTTTTTTAATTTTAAGATTATGGAAAAGTATATTATAAAAAATAATAAATTAACACATAAAAAAATAATATTGTTATTTTCAAATTAAAATAAATTATAGAAAATTAACTTTAAAAAAATGTTATATGTTTCATTTTTTGGACTCTTAAAAAAATTAAAAAAAAAAAATTATTTTTTTAATTTTTTTAATAAATATTATTAACATAAATTATATATATTTTTTAGATCGAAAGTAAAAAGTAAAAAGATATTTTAATTCGAAAATAAAAAATATATTTATTTCAAAAAATAAAAAAAATATATATAAAACTATTTCTATTGTAAATTTATTAATTAAGGTCATAATCTATTTTAAATTTATTTTTCTAATTTTTTAATGAATTTTAATATAATATATTAAGAATGGGTATAAAGAGGAAATAAATGGAACCTTGAGGGCACCAAGAGAAATTTTGAAACTTAGTGAAAAGTCCAAACCTTGATGGCAACAAGAGGAAAAATCCATTTTTTTATTTATAAAACTTAAACGGAGATATCTTCTAATTCAAAGAGATTTTTATTAATTATTTTTGGATGTATATCTAAACAGCTTATAAATTAATTAAACAGCTTACAAATTTATGAATATTTTTGCTATTTTAAAGGGAGATATCTTCAACAAATAATGGTAAATCTCCTAATTATTTAACTTTTAATAAAATTTTGGTTAAAATACGGTTACAGAATAATGTTTATCAATTTTTTATTATATTTATTTACGGAAAAAAAAAATGGAATAGCAATTTAGTAAATATTAAAAAAAAAAAAACGTTGATGTGGCCTCCCTCGTTGCTTGACGCATGGTATTAGTATCCTTAGTTTTAGTAAGTAATATAAAAAGATTGAAGTGAAAATATAAGAAGGCGCTGAGGAAGGCTAAGAACGGCTTGTGAGAGGGTGAATCGAACTCTCCTGTTGATAAGTGTTGGAGGGATAAATAAGAGTGCAAGCGCATGAACCGGCCAGATATTGCTGCTGTTGTCGAGGCTGCAATATTAATGAGGTCCAAGATCTTCTAGTGTTGGATTGTCACCAAGATTTTGAAGGACCAGGTGTTCCTCAAGATTAATGTCTGCTTGACTTCACAAGATCAAAGTAAACAGAAGTGAACCATCAGAAGAGTTGGGTCACTGACAAAACCAACCGCCTACAGTAGCAAAATGCATAGCAGCGTCTATATTTCTTTCAAGTGACACAAAAGCATCAAGCTTCTATGATGGTTAACAATTGAGGGAAGATACTCCTACATATATAAAAAGGGAAAGGTGCCATTCAAATACCGCTATAATTTTTTACATTCTTCAGGGCTTCTTCTTCCATCTCAACTAGTTGCCTGCAGAATGATTCCGCATCGCGAGCTTCTTCCAGGAATGTGAATCTCAATTCTTTCCATTGGGATCCGCCTCCCAAGCCTGCAACTTTTGCCAACACTTCAAACCCTTTGCGGTCCATGGAGACCATATATGCATCCTACGTGTACAAGCCACATAACTCCATTGCTCAATTTTGAACATACAGAAAAATGTGGTGCTAAAGTTCAACCTTCTTCGCCACAGATTTCAATTGATAGAAAGAGTCGAATTTGTTCATCAATCAGATTAGACCAATTTTTTCTACTAATTTATCCTCATTAGACAGCTCAATACATTAGCAAGATGAAAATCAGGATCAATCACTCACCTTTGCATAAATGTTCATGTGTATGAAACAGAATAACACCAGAGCCCTACGCCTCACCTCACTTTGATTGATACCATCAATTAGTTTTGTTGCAAATGATGCTGCAAGAACATATGCAATTATAAACTCTGACTTCACATAGACCAAATAAAAACTGATCGGAAGGATATAGTAGAAGCCACACATAATTTATCAGCCTTGGACTTGCCAAGTTCCTCTAAGTCTACTTCATGAGAGCCTCCATTCCCATCAATCAACATGCATGAGCTGTGCAAAAAGACAAGATTAAAAGGGAGCTGTTACTTCCAATTTGGAAGAGGGGAGTGGTTACCAAATAATAATGCACCAAGAGCAATTCCAAATCACATCTGATTATCACTTTTTGGGGCCATTGTGAATTAAAGAACAACTGATAGCTTCCTTACAACCCACAAGTAAACTAAATGAGCATTTTTGTACACACAAAACATTGTGGTTCATATAATGTCATAAATACTTTAAGAAAGCTGAAGTAGGAATTCATGCATGGGAAACTCAGTCCTACCACCTCAGCATGATGCTCACTTATGATGATCTATGTTACCCGGAAACTCTCTGAAGGCTAAATATTACTTTCTGAAAACTTAAGGAAACCAGAAACTCTTAAAAACATTTTGGAAACTTCTTCTCCCTTCAACCTTCTCACTCTTCTATTTTCCAACTTTTCTGTTCGATACTAATTTACTATCTCATTCCTCTGGAACTCTACAAAAACGTGTAGGGATATATTACTCTTCAAAATTCACTCCTATGCTTTCCTTTTAGAATCTCCAAAAACAATTCAAAATTTTAATAAATATTTCAATATTATATTAACGTTTCCTGCATGCTTCGTTTGCTATAAATTTTGAGATTGGCGTTTCCATTTCTGGGCAACATAGTTGATGATAACTGACAAGCAAGAAACTGCGCACAGAGATCGATTACAGAGACAATGCTGAATCTGAAAGTAGAAACTCAATTTTCATAGTTGATAAAGAGCAAGGAGAGAAGAACAAAAATTCAAGCTGGATTATACTTTCTAGAAAGTTGTCAATTGTAACCCTTCTCGAATCAAATGAAAACGATATTGTGTGAAAAAATTTTGTGCCAGAGCAGTAGCAGAATATATGAAGGTCAAATTTATTCGCCAAACTTTAGAGGGACAAAAACGTTGGCTGTAGTATGACATGAGTCAAAGTACTGAAAAAGGGTACCGGTACTCAAGAAACTTTAAAAGCTCGGGCAATAGAATGAAACATTACTACCTTATGTTAAGCTTGTAAATTGCATAGCTCTCATCACTGTTAAATATCTCCAGTAGATTCTCGCTACGGGATGTAATACCAAACGTTGAAGAACTTAGTATTCCAGAAACAGCATAGCTAGACCCAACAAATGATTCTTGTTCAGATGTAATAACCTGTTGGAGGTTTTCCATAGCAGAGGAGATCTATACCAAATGCACAATGAAAAAGTTGTCAAGGAAGACATGAAAACAATTGTTGGAGGTGTTGCATAGCAAAAGAGATGCAATAAATCTTTGGGATCAAACCAAGAGTTACCTTCCCATCATGGAGAGGTACAACTTCCCCAGTCAATGCAACTCGAGTTGGCAACTGCAGAAACATACATGGATAAGCAGTTTATTAAACAATAGGTAAGGAAAGTTCACCTCAGTCGAGATTCAACATGAATCTTCGCACCGACCTTTTTCAGTGATTTAAGTAAAATCTCAAGTGGCCCTGGGAAGGGACTAGCAACAGAAAACGAAGCACGTTCATCGATCACAACATTCTACATGCAACAGAAGATCACGAGTGTCAGAATCGAAGGTTAACAGTAAGTATGGACACAGAAGCAATTCCTGTAATATAATACACACGAGTAGAGCAACAAGCTTCAGAAAGGAAGCGAAAATCAGTTGCATCATCATTATCTGCAGAATACATATCCAAACTAACTCTATGCTGATCCTCAACAAATTAAAGTTTAAAACACAATGCTCAATATACAACTACATATATTCTCAAACCAAGTGATAGCAACAAAAGAAGCCATCGACGACAGGATACATACTGTATTATGCAAATCTTGCTCGTGTACCCATATGTAGGGCTTTCCCTTCCTTAGCAAATATTTCACTTTTGAAGTGTGTAACCCTTGTTTGCTGAAATTAGCCCAGAGGGCAGAATTGAATATTCATTATGAGACAATACCTAGAGGAATTGAAACTAATTGATGCAATAAGGCTACTCTTACCTTCCTGTGGCATCAGCTTTAATGGTGTTGAGATTGCCTTGCCAATTTGAAGCCAAAATATTCTGCAAATTTATCGGTCAGCTCACAATTGAAAGAGGAAGCAACAAAGCAAGAGAGAAGGGGAGGGAGTAAGACCTTGCATTTCTCTGCTATCGTCAATACTTTGGCACTCTGACTCCTCATGGTTCCGGTGGCCGAAGAGTTCCGACGAAATGTTTCTTAAAGGAAGTTATGCGCCCAAAAGAATGGCGGCTGGTGTGTTGGGTACTTGGGTAGACCGTAGACGCACCATCACTTTTTCTCAAAAACAATTTGACTTAATATTCGTTGCAATAAATTAACTTAAAATATGCTGTTTTTTATACAAAGGTAAGCAAACATATCAGTTTTTAAAAACCGATCAACTTAAAGAATTTTTGTGGATGATGACGTCTTCAGCATGTTCTAGAGAGCATCGACGTCTACGGTTTGACTGTGTGAATCCTGAAATTATATTTGAGATATCAGAGATGATCATATTCATCTCCCATGGAGGTTTTTATAGTCGGTTGATCGCATTAATCAACATCAAATTGTCTCCTTCAATCTCAATGGATCTAGCACCTACCCCATTGGCCTTTAAAAGCCCCTCACGCAGAGCGAACGCTTCTCCCTCTAGAACAAAATCGGCATTACATCTTCCACTTCCTAAGGCAATAGGAACGTGATAATGTTTTTTTTATAATATTCCCAAAAGAGTATTGGTTTGCTGAGTTGTGAGGCATCAAAGTTAAGTTTAAGATACCTTTCATTTGATCTAATCCATTTTATCGTTTTAGTTTCCTTCTTTGATTCACGTTTTTTATGTTGTTGGGATTTTTGTTAGCCTTATCCCAATCAGTAACTTGACTCAAGGCAAGAATTATTAGGTTATGTAAAGTCTTTGTTTTATTAAAAATAATTTGGTTCCTAAACATCCAAATATTCCACCAAATGACAACGAGGCTCCTTAATCCAGAAGGGTTCATTTTTCTTTTAAGTCAAACAGTGTAACACTCCAAATTCTAGGAACTCAGGATGTTACCGGCTAGGACCTCACAATGGGTCATGACCCTTACCTTGACAACAATGTAATCGGATCTTGCAACAAGACACAAATAAATGAAAACTTTAAATCAATAAAATATCCAAAAGGTTTAACAATGGTAAAAGCGACAAACTCTCAGAGGAGTTCTAAAACCCATATCTGAAACGACAACAGGAATAATAAACCCATGTCCCGTCCTATAATGTATGGGAACCCCGACTGACCACTCCGTCCGGATCACTCAGTAGCATCTCTAACTTGTAGGACGTCTATAACCACGGTATAAACCGGTAGCTAACATCCTAGATATCAAAATAACAGTAAAGACATAAACACATATAAAATATAAACATATAGCATGCTCACTCACAAGCCGGTTGTTATCTTTTAATAAGTTATCCATTACTAATTAAACTTCTTTTGTGACAGAAGAATCTCCCGAGACTCGTCCTTATTTCTGTTACCGACAGGAATAGATCAGATGCATCTATCCGTTACTTGTGGGCCTGATCGCAAGAGCACCTCCCAGTCTCCTATAGAACTAGACAAGTGGTCACCGCCTAGTTATAAGATACTTGGGCCAAACATGGTATAAGGTCGTCCTAGTCCGCTTTTCCGTTATAACGATAAAGTAAACAAACACCGCCAACACAGTCAAACTAATATACGGAACGCATCTAAGTAAGTCCAAGGGACATACCTGGATCAAGGTCAACTCAAATCAGCTAAATTGCTCAGCTTCCCGCAGGAAAAGATCTATGTCTGCTCAGACAAGGCATCCCGAATCAGAAACTATCTCAAATACTAGATGTCTGCACTTCTAGTCTCAACAACGTGCTAGAATGTTTCTACTTCTAGTCTCAGTGATCTCTACAAGATCTCCCACATGCTAGGAAGCACTACTCCTAGTCTCAAGATCCTCAAGGATCATCATAATCATCATAAGCTCAAGGGTTCCCAAACCATAACCAACTCTTAGGAAACCACAAACCACTAACTGCATTCATCCTAGTTCATCTAGGTCCAACCTATCATGATCTAGCACCAGGAAATGATTAAGAAAACAAGGAGGGAAGTGACTTACCAAAAGACGGTAGCCACTGAAGGTAAGGCGCGACCGCGGGCAAAAGAAGAAGCAGGCGCCGCGACAACGGTGACAAGAGGCGCGGGGCGGCGTCTAGGGAAAAACCACGGGGCGGTAGCTTGCAGAGGCAGGGTGGTAGAGCGACAAAGGAGAACGACGAAGCTTCCTTCAATTGTAGAATAACACCAGGCCGGCTTAGCTTTCCTCTATGATTCTCACACGACACTCTCAACCACAAGAGCTTGGGTACACACACACATCAACCAACCCATGGCCACACTATAATCAAGACTCGATCTTGATTCTTGCCAAGAAGAAGAAGAAAGGACGTAGAAGGAATACTCAGGAGAGAAAGAAGAACGTAAAGGAGAAGAACGTAAAGTAGAAGAACTTACAAGGATTTTGCAAAGACTCGCGGAATAAAGGCTACAACTTGGCTCAAGGTTGAAGAAGACAAGGAGGTATGAAGAGAACAAGGGAGAAACGTGAAGAAGAAAGAGGCACGGCAGGGGAAATGGTTGGTATAAAAACTAGGTTAGAAGATAGAGGAATGACGGCCCAAAGATTAGAAGATCGGATCTTCTAAGAAAGGAAAGAAGATAAAAATAGATCTTAAGCAATTTGGGGTCAACCACACCCGCGGCTAGACCACGCCTCGACCGCGGCAAGAGCACTTGACCGCGACTGCGGACCATCATCACCGCGGGGACGGTGACGTGAAAAATCGGGTGTTACAAACAGGACCTCAGTTATGCTCCAATTGTCAATGTCATAGTTCTGTATGAGAGATGAAATGCTTAGGTTGTCAACTGTTTGCAGCATGAAGGGACACTTAAAGAACAAATGCTTGGAATTGTTTGTATGATGCTTACAAAATTCACACTTCATCACAACAAGAATTTTTTGTCTGTTGAAATTTTATTTTGTTGGTAATCCGTCCAGTGCTAGTTTCCATAAGAAGTTTATGTTGAGTTTCTATATCCACGCTTTATTTGTGGTTACCCCTACATTTCGTTTTGAATTGTTTCCATAGCCGAGTTAGTCGATATAATCCTTCGTCATTCTCCACCCAACAAAGTCTATCTCTAATGTCATCTTTGGAAAGGTTGTAGTGTTTAGTTTTTTTTTGATAATGTTAGTAGGTAGGAGAGTATTTAGTTGATTTAGAAATTGGTGATCTAGCTTTTGTCAGTGATATACGAACAAGTGCGTTCATTTGATTTATTAAGGCCTTATTAGTCACGAGATCCTGGAGCGGTTTATTGATAATCCGTTTTTCTTCCAAAATCTAAATGTTTTTTCTGTCACCCACTCGCCATCTAAGCCCTTTATCAAGGTCTTCTCTCAGTTTTACTAGTTTCTTCCATTGTCACAATGCATTTTTTCCACATTCGTAATTCCAAAGGCATACGGCTTTAAGATATTTTTCTTCAACTATTTTAACCCAAATGTTATCCGGACCAACCATAATTTTCCATTGTAATTTCATCTATAGTGCTTTATTCATGTCTTTTGCTTTTTGAAGGGTTCTTGGTTTACAAATTTTATCCCAACTGATGAGCGGATGGAAATTAGGCCCCTTATTCCAAAAGAGGTTCCTATTTTTTTGGTCTAATACGTGGTGTATACTTGTAGGCAACATAAATGCATGCATAAGATAACTTGGCTTGACATTAAGATTCACTTTTATTAGCGTTATTTTGGCTTCTTGTGACTGAGACGACGCTTTCCACCTAGTAAGTTCTTGTTTAGTTTTCAAGATGAAGGAGTTAAATATGTCCTTGTTAACTCGACCGTTAATGATAGGGCATCTAAGATATTGTTCAAGGTTAGTAACCGCGTTAATGTCAAGATGCACTTGAATTCTTCTTTTGTTATGTTGGTCTATGTTTGCGGTAGTCTAGAAAGCGGACTTATGGTATTAATGATCTGCTATAAAATTTCACATTAATCATTTAAGATAGATAGAATTTTGTCGCTAGCTTTTGTAGTTGTCTTTGTAAAGATTATTATATCATCGGGGAAGGCTAAAAACGGTATTCTTGTTCCATTGTTTGTGATAGGGAAACCTAGGGTTCTCATTTGACATTTCTATATGTTTCCAGCCAGTTTTTCTGCGCACAGATTAAAAAGTAAATGAGATAAGGGATCTCCCTGACAAAGTCCTCGCTACGGGGCAAAAAACGTGATGGAGAATCATTTATTAATATGGAGTAGGAGAATGGTGTGATGAATTCATAAATCCATTTCCTAATCTTTTCTCCGAAATCAAATTTTTCTAGAACAACTTGTAGAAATTCCTATTCTACTTTGTCATACGTCTTTTTCATGTCTAGCTTGATTGCCATAAACCCATCTTTTCCTTCTTTTTTTTTCCTTTAAAACCAAGGGAAATTTCATGAGCGATGAGAACATTATCGTGTATTGCTTTGTTTTTAATGAAGGCACTTTGTAACGGGTGAATTAGTTTAGGCATGACTAAGCTTAGTCTTTTGGCCATAATTTTGGCAATTATTTTGTAAACTATTGACCATAGACTTATTAGTCTATAATGGGAAGTTATAGTAGGATTTTCTATTTTAGGAAGAAGGGCTATGAAAGTATGGTTGATTTGTTTTAGGATTTTACCGGTTTTGTAGAAGCTTTTTACTGCTTTGGTAACTGCCGGTCCAATGATAAGCCAGTATTTCTGATTGAAACCCAATAATCATACACCAGGGCTTGACGTTAATCACTAACAATGTCAAATAGGGCATTTTTATTTCCTCGCTGGAGAAAGACAATGTTAGGTTAATGTTGTCGTTACTAGATATTTTTGATTGAATGACTTGTAGCTAATTCCGAACTTTAATCTTATCTATTATTTTTGCTTTAAAACGGTACTTGTAGTCGTTTAAAAATTCCTCATTGATTTCATTTTCTTTATATACAACTGTACCGTCGTTTTTGGTAATCGTTGTAATTATTTTCTTATTTCTTCTACCCGTTGCTTTCCTATGATAAATTTGGTATTTTTGTCTTCTACTTGTAAATTGTTCGTTTTAGCTCTTTGTACCCAATATTTGTGTTGATATTCCACCAGACATTCCCTTTTTCTGTTTAGTTTGTTTATTTTATTATTCTTGAGTTGGTCGAAAGACGAAGTAATTTATTTTTGGAGATTTTCAAGCTCATCATCAACATTTTGTAATTGTTTATGGATATTCCCAAATTTTTCTCTACTCCGCTATTTTAGTTTTAGTTTTAGTAGATTTGTCTTTTTTGCAAGGTTGAACATTATGTGTTTAACTATAATGAACTTGTCGTGTGATTTGGAAATCTCAATTTTTTTCTTCCTTTAGTTTCCACAAGAGACAAAGGCCCCTAGCATAACCCAGAGCCAGAGCTGGAATGAAAAATATTCTATCAAAACCGAAGTTATATTATGCATGTTAATCTGTTTGGTATATTATGCATGTTCGAAGTTATATTGTCAGTATTGGGTTTCCAAGTTGTTTTATCTTTGCATACTTTATAGTCATAAAATCTCATCCCCTTACATGTTTTATTTATGCTCATGCATTTCTTTATATGCTTCCTTGTTTTTGATGTGGGGTTAGAGCCATTATTTCCGATCTTTATTGAAAGTCCACGAACAGTCTCAAAGAACAAATCTCGGGTAGGAATCTCGGGCAGAATTCTGGATACGGGCCGAGATTTATGAAACTTCGAACAAAAGAACGTGGGTTTGATGGATTTATAATGGATAGATAAGAAGATGATAATATATAATGAAATTGATGGAAATTTAGGAAGATACGAACCAAGGTATTCCAGCAAAGAACCTTGACCAATTATGTTTCAAAACCCCTTAAGGGAGAGCTTACCTTTAACCCTCCCTTCTTTAATCTTACACAAGCCTTCTATATAAGATAAACACAAAGAGAGACTAGAATTGACCAAGAGCACCAACCTTTTAGAAGATTAACACACACAAACACAACCTAGCAAGGGCTCACAACGATTCAATCAGAGACTCTCTTTTGATTGAATCGGAATGAATAAAACACAAACTTTGTAAGCGAAGCAACGAGTTCACACAACATTGTGGAAATATTATTCAAGTCAAATCTACCTATGAATCTCACCTTCTAAGGCTTTTAATAGGAGAGATTCACCTACAAAAGATAGGATCAAAAATCAACAAATACCCATAGAAAGTTTCAGAGTCTTAAAGGTATTAAAATATTAAAAGATATCTACAAATAATAAGATCGCAGCCAGATCTTATAGCCCTCGATAGGTGCCAAAACTCGGTCAATCTGCATAAATCTCGGGCGAGATTTTGGTTCTCAGGGCCGAGATTTCTTCTCTGGAACTCTTTCTCATCTTAGCCACTTTCCATGCTTGCTTGATCATCTTGGGTCTTGTATGGTTCTTCCACAGTAGCCAACAATGTCACTAATGAAGACCTAGGCTAGCAACTTCGTCATGGATGACCTTTGCTCTTGTTCTTGTGATAGCTCCTTTCACGGTGGGACTCAAAGATGATGTGACTTTGTTATCCTTCAATGCCTTGGCCCTTGATCCTATTATGGGTCCTTTAGGTGGTGTTGAGGATGGTCCCTCATCATACTCCCCTTCTTGAAAATGATTCGTCCTCAAATCATCAACATGATCATCATTAGACTCAAAAGGACCCAAGTCTCCTACATTGAAGGTCTTGCTTACTCCATACTCACTTGAGAGCTCCAAGACATAAGCGTTGTCGCCAACCTTATGCTTCACACGAAATGATTCATCTCCTCTTGGAGACTGTTCGCCCCTAAAGGTGTGTGCAAATAAGCTTTAAATTTATAAAACTAGAATCAAGCAGCGAACCCGCAGTGTACGGATCGATATAGTTAAGCAAGAATTCCAGAGTATCGAACATAGGGATTTGGGTGGGAACAAATTCAATTGCAGATTATCAAGCGAGTAAATATGAGAGTTTTGCAAATATTGGGAAAACAACAATCCTAAAGATCCAAGTATCCAGCTGTGGCAATCGATTCAAGATATACTTAATGATATAAAGACAGAGTTGAGATATGCAAAGGTATACTAATGTAAGGTAATCGTACGGTGAAGTTCCAAAAACCTTATGTAACTCACCTACAAGACACTCTCTATACAGGTTGTTGAGGCTCAATATAGAAAGATTCTAAAGATGAGAATTTATGTCAAATACCCAAACTTATAACCCAAAGATCAAGACTAACTTAACCGATTGAGGTTGTGACACTCACAATCGAGGTAGAGGTTGTTGAGGCTTCACTACCACCTAGAAAAGACAAGTCTAAACTAAGTTAAAGCAAATCTTTAATTTTGGATTAAAGTAAAAGCAAGCTCGTAGATTTAGGAGAAATTACGGTTAGTTCTTGGTGTTCCACGGTCATGGACTCAAGAACAGGCCGTAATTTATGGTTTGTCGACGATTTTCTCTAACTCTCAGGGTCTAATCTGTTTGCGATCGATCTATCATCATCTAAGCCACAACTATCAACCCTTCACCTTAGAATTATTAAGGGTTTTTAGCCAATAACAGTCATGTTGATATCAATTCAAGAATTAAAAGATAAAAAGATGAAAACTTTCAAGAACTTTCAATAATCTTCAAACCAATCTCAAAGTCACAATCAAGAACGAGTGTTGTCAAAGGATTCAAAATAAAGTAAACAATCACAACCTTAGGAAAGAGGGGAAAACGGGATGTCAATCCGTTTTCCAAATCAAACCTAAACAAGAAGAGAGATCTTCTTGCAAAATCTTCCAAAAGCTTCGATCTTCCGCCAATCCGGAGATCTCAACAGCAATCTCCACCAAAAGTGCGAGATTAGGGCAATTCCCCGATGCGAAATTCGATCTCCAATGAGATGATCAATGCTTCTAAGCGACGGTGTAAATTGAGGTAGCGGGCGTAAACGATCCTAAGCGTCGATGATGGAATCTCCTTTCGTCCGTCTTTTTATAGGGCAAGATAAAATATCGGCCCGGCCCAATCTTCAAAAGATCGTGGCTTCAAAGTGTGGCGAAAAGATTCGCCAAGATCACGGTCGTGGAAGTTTCCACGACCGTAATTTAGGGCGTGGATTAGGTCACGGTTTGCATCATATATTCCACGACCGTAATAGTTACTGGAATGCATCACGCTTCTCTTGCAAGGTTCCACGGCCGTGGAACTGAACGTGGTTTGTAGTACGGCCGTATTTTAGAGCGTGGTTTAGGGCAAGAATGTGATTCTTTCCCAACCTCGTGCATTCCTCAAGCTAAAACTCCAATTTGCTTCCTAAGAATGCCCTTAATCCATGGACATATCAAATCAACTCTTCTTTGCTCGATTCCGTTCGGAAATAGCTCCAAATCACCTATAATCAACATAGAACTAGTGTAGACATCCATATCGACAATATAGGTAATACTAGCTCACATATGCACAAAGTTCAATCAAAGACTATCAATATGAATCAAATACGTTTAGAAAACGTGCCTAAAATATCACAATATTTCATGCTAACAAATAACCCCATACTTAACACTTGCTTGTCCCTAAGCAAGGTCTTTCAAAAAGCTTTAAACAAGAGTTAGGATGAAATATGTGTACCTCCTTTTTGGGTGAATGTGACTTCTAAAGAATAGATCATTCTCAAACCTTGCTTCAATCGTTCATCAAACTTTCACACACTCAATTAAAGAGTAAAAAGCAAAGAAAATTCATGAATAAATTTAACTTCTAAACAAGCATCATAACCTTCAAACGTTATCAAAATCAATCATAAGAAACTTCAATTTGGATCACCAAGTCATATAACATTCTTTTGATCTTAAGGACTTTCAAAGAAAAGGTCTAGAATGTGGAAGGGAAGGGAGAACTTTAAGGGAAAGTGGTGCATGAATCCGGGAAAGTGGACAACTACCTTCTTCTTCTTTTGCGGTTTCGCAACACTTCAACTTAGAGCTTCGCTCTCTTCTCTTTATTTTTTCGACTTTACTTTTGGAGTTATGGACAGAGGTGCACATAAACCGAAGCCTAGGAGATTGGCGTTTCTCAATTTTTATGAGATGCCTCAAACCCTTAGCGCACATACCATAATCCGCTAGGAATATCGCTCAATCCGACTTTGGCAAGACACAAACACCCGGCTATGTGAATGGTGCCGAGTTACTCATCGTCATGATTGACTTCCCCAAACCTATAATTTCTTTCTATTCTTTTGATTGCAAATAATTGCTCTCATGGCCCTCCCACATCAAACATGCCTTTTTCATTCACTTCTCCAAATTCCCGGATAGGTAAAGGAGGCTAATATTTAATGAAGAGCTAAAGTGATTAAAAAGAAAGAAGAAAGAAAGTATCGAATTGCCTTAATCATTTCAACAAGAAGTATAGGAACTTATAACGTGATTTCAACTTCAATTTCTCAACATGATTTAGGTAACATTTTCACATTATAAAACTTGCAAAAGAGGTATAATTCATTCATTCAAATTCTTTTCAATTCACAATCCTTTTAAGCATGCAATTGTCATCAAACTCAATTCACAAGTAGTGATTATCATGGAAATCATCTCAATTCATTAGAAGCTCAAAATTTTCAAAATTTTTCAATTTTTATGGGTTTTTCAAGTTATTTTTCATGCAATGCAATAAGGAAACGTGCAACACATAATGAACATGCAACGATAGTCTCAAATGAAAGCGAACATAGTGAGTAGAGTTATTACAAACTTTTAGTACATCCCACCCCATACTTAGGACGAACATTGTCCCTAATGTTCAAAAGAAAGAAGGAAAAGAAAGAGAAGAAAAAGAAACTCACAAAGTGGTGGCGGGAATGTCTAAAACGAACGGTCATGCATCAAATCACTGCGGCGCCGGCGGAGGCGGGAATGGGGAGAAGCTGGAGTCGTAGGGCCGCCCAAACTGCTGTCGGTAGACGTCCCTCATCATGTGGTCGAGGTCGTCGAGGCGTCCGTCTCTAGCGTCGGCCCGGATCTCTAACGCTTCAACTCTCTCTGAAAGTCCGGTAGCCCAATCCGGCATCTGCTCGTACCATCCCGGGGCGTGACTGTACCATGCTGGGGCGTCGGATGGTGCTGGTGCTAGTGGTGGTGCTGCTGGCTGCTCCGTGGACCAAGGAGGGGGAACGCCATACCATGTGGGAGGTGTGGTCATCCACGTAGGCCTCTCACTCACGCTAGCGCGGCGAGATGACGAGCCTGAGGCTCTAGCTGGACGTGGAGAGCGTCTAGGTACATCTGGGGCCGCCTCCGGCTGGTCCGGAAACGTGCCAAACTCCTGCTTCGCTCCTCCTCCACTCTCAAACTGATCTCCCATATCCTCCTCCTCGACAACCGGTGGTGGGATGTAAGGGGGAGCTACTATCCTGTTCGCATGCATCGCAGCGAACGTCTCCTTCCAATTATGGCGTCCCGCCATAATGGAATACTCTGGCAGCCACTCTATACCCCTGCCCGTCCTACTCTCCCAAGGCATGCCCGCATAAGGCGGACCTCCATGTGTGGGGAAAATGAGACCCCTAACCATGAATGCATGTAGCCCTAAAGGAATGGCCGGTATGCGGGTGCAAGCAGAAAAATCCACACCAAAACTCCTAGCAATGTGTATCCCACCATATCCGATGTTTCCCTTCGCCTTATTCTTGAGCTTGCTCATAGTAGCAGCCAAGAGAGTAGCACAATCTACACGGCGTCCATAAAGCATGCAATAGAGCAAGAATAGCTCATCCGTCTTGATCTTTTGGGGCGTCTCTGTCCTAGGAAAG
The DNA here is from genome assembly GCA_033239125.1 of Fagopyrum homotropicum. NCBI lineage: Eukaryota > Viridiplantae > Streptophyta > Magnoliopsida > Caryophyllales > Polygonaceae > Fagopyrum > Fagopyrum homotropicum. The sequence goes on along the minus strand of BSWB01000003.1, from coordinate 86,847,925 downwards.
AGACACTCCGAAAGAACACGGTGAGCTATCTTCAAGGCTAGATGGTACATCAATCTAGCCTTGGTATCAGCGGGTTGCCAACGGTCCTCGTCGGCATAAATCATTGCAACTTCCTTCCAAAAATCCTTGGGGTAAACACCACTCGGAAATCGACCATTGAAGGTCTCATGAAACCCAAAAATAGTCCCAAACTCAACGATACTCAAATGGTAGTCTCGTTCCATGAGACGGAAAGAGACGGTCCTATCTACGTGGTTGTGCTCGAAAGACGTCACAACCTCCCGGGTGATCTCCTCATAGGCGTCTTCTCGGATAGCCGAGAAGATAACTAATCCGGCTCTATCCAAGAGCCAAGTAAGATCATCAACTATGTTGAGAGGATATAGATCCTCCAACAACAAATATCTAGGGCCAATCACTGGCCTCTTCGTGATCTTCTCAAAAGCAGCGAGATGATTCTCATGTATGGTCGGGATTCTAGGGTGAGGAGGTGAGGATGGAGGTGAAGGTGAAGATGGTAGTGAAGGAGATGAGGGTGGTGGTGCCCTAGAGGATGAGGAGGTGGAGGGATTGCCTTTCCTTTTCTTATTCTGCTCACCCTTCTTCTCTTTTATCCTTCCCGACACTCTCCTTACGAAATCCATTCTGCACAAAAATTACGGTCTGTTCTTCAAGAATTACGGCCGTGGTTTACCCAGAGACCGTGATTCGTCTCAGAAAATCACGAATCTCAGCAAATCAGCAATCAATCACCACAACAAGCAGTCCTAGTCTAATTCCTTCCAGTCTCTATCAATTCTTCCTAAAAATCTATAGCAAAAACGAACCAAATTGGCGAGAATCAAGAAGAAAGAGTAAACCTCTTTTTCGGATTAAAAAATCCGAAATGCGAGTTTGTTGATGAATTTCCGTTCGATTCATCGCTTGGATATTGTTTGTGGTTGAATTTGCTGCAGTTTGGGAAGAAGAATCGTTAGAAACGATTAAGAAACGAGGATTTTGAGGAGGTCGTGGATTTTTGGCAATTAGGTCGTGGAAAGAGGGATTTTTGGGATGAGTTTGTGAAGAACGTGGCTTATATAGTTGCAGGCAAAATTTTGAAAATCACGGTCTGTCGGGGTGTTCCACGGCCGTGGAAGTGTACGGAACCGTGGTTTTGGTGATTTTTCAAAGGCTTTTGGGAATTACGGCCACTATAGCTATGACGACCGTAATTTAGACCGTGGAACCTTTTGTAAAGCTTCAAAGTCCAAGTTTCGTCACTCCTCTTCAACATCATCCTCCTCTTTTCCTTTTCCATTGATCCTACAACCAAAAACACGAACATACCGGAAGAAATCGAGGCAAAAACAAAGCAAAAACGTTTATTCTAAGCTAAACTGTGAATCGAAAACAAAAACGAAAATGCAATACCTTGGGTTGCCTCCTAAGAAGCGCTTTGTTTAAGGTCCGTAGCTAGACCAATCTCGCACTTATTCGAGTGCGGTAGGCGCAAACTCCTCAGTTTGGAGTTCCGGCGTATACTTCTTGAGTCGTTGGCCGTTCACCTTAAAACTTCTGCTCGCTTCACCCCATACTTCAACTGCACCATGGGGAAAATACGCTTAATTAGAAAGGGTCCGGTCCAACGGGATTTAAGCTTACCTGGAAAGAGGCGAAGTCTTGAATTGAAGAGGAGAACTTGATCTCCTTCTTTGAAGTCCTTTGGAATGATATGCTTATCATGCAAACGCTTTGCTCTTTCCTTGTAGATCTTGGCGTTTTCATAGGCGTTCAAGCGGAGTTCATCCAGCTTATTGATGTCTAGGAGACGCTTCTCTCCCGCTTCTTTCATGCCGAAATTCAGCCACTTGATAGCCCAAAACGCTTTGTGCTCCAGCTCCACCGGCAAGTGACAAGACTTCCCATACACAAGATTGTATGGTGTGGTTCCTATGGGAGTCTTGTACGCAGTCCGGTACGCCCATAATGCATCATCTAGCTTCAAGGACCAATCCTTCCTAGTCCTTGAAACCGTCTTTTCTAGAATTCCTTTGATCTCCCTATTTGAGATCTCAACTTGTCCACTAGTTTGTGGATGATAAGGGGTAGCGATCTTGTGAGTAACCCCATACTTAGCTAGAAGAGCTTCAAAGCGACGGGCTATGAAGTGAGAACCTCCATCACTAATGATCGTCCTTGGTGTCCCAAATTGCGGAAAGATGGTCTTGTTGAAGAACTTAACCACCACCATGGCATCATTTGTGGGAGAGGCAATTGCTTCCACCCATCTAGAAACGTAATCTACCGCCAATAGTATGTATTGGTTTCCACAAGAAGATGGGAATGGTCCCATGAAATCGACTCCCCAAACGTCGAAAATCTCCACCTCTTGGATGTTGTTGAGGGGCATCTCGTTCCTTCTAGAAATATTGCCTATTCTTTGACAAGCATCGCAGCAAGAAACAAAAGATTGCACATCTCTAAACAATGTAGGCCAAAAGAATCCAGATTGCAATACCTTTGCGCTAGTCTTGTTCGAACTAGTGTGTCCTCCACAAGGTAGTGAATGACAATGGCGGATGACGCTTTGCATCTCATCTTCCAGCACACATCGCCGAATGATGCCATCCGGACCTCTCTTAAAGAGGAGAGGCTCGTTCCAATAGTATTCCCGGACGTCCTTAAAGAACTTCTTCCTTTGTGCGTAGGATAGTCCGGACGGTATCTCCTGGCAAACCAAATAGTTAACAAAATCAGCAAACCATGGTTCGTTACCTTTGGAGATCACGTTGATGCACTCCTCTATGATGTGTAAGTGTTCGTCCGGAAAGGAGTCATCAATGGGTAGATGGTCGTCCTCTAAATGTGTTAGGCGACTCAAATGATCCGCAACAGAATTTTCTGAACCTTTCTTGTCGCGGATCTCAAGATCGAATTATTGTAGGAGAAGAATCCATCTGATTAGCCTTGGCTTCGCGTCTTTCTTCGCAAGGAGGTACCGGATCGCAGCATGATCCGTGTAGACAATCACCTTTGCACCTACAAGATAAGACCGAAACTTGTCAATAGTGTAGACAATGGCTAGAAACTCTTTCTCTGTAGTGGCGTAGTTGAGCTGCGCTTCGTCTAGCGTCTTGCTAGCATAGTATATGGCATGGGTTCGCCCTTCCTTTCGTTGTCCAAGAACAGCTCCAATAGCTACGTCACTAGCATCGCACATAATCTCGAAGGGGAGAGTCCAATCCGGAGGTTGGATAATAGGTGCTGAAATTAGAGCTTGCCGAATGGTGTTAAACGCATCCAAACATTCCTGCGAAAACTCAAAAACCGCATCCTTCATCAATAGATTAGTGAGAGGTTTTGATATCTTAGAAAAGTCCTTAATAAAACGTCTATAAAATCCAGCATGTCCTAGGAAACTTCTTATCCCTTTCACCGAAATTGGGGGAGGAAGTTTCTCTATGGTCTCTATCTTAGCCTTGTCTACCTCTATCCCTCTACTAGAGACTAAGTGACCTAATACGATTCCTTCCTTAACCATGAATTGACACTTCTCCCAATTAAGAACTAGGTTAGTGTCTTCACATCTTTGCAAAACAAGAGAAAGGTTAGAAAGGCAATCGTTAAAAGAGGAACCGTATACGGAGAAGTCGTCCATGAAGACTTCCATGATTTCCTCTACGTATTCGGAGAAGATGGCCATCATGCACCGTTGAAAGGTGGCTGGGGCGTTGCAAAGCCCGAACGGCATTCTCCTATAGGCGAACGTACCCCAAGGGCACGTGAATGTGGTCTTCTCTTGATCATCTGGATGTATCGGAATCTGAAAGAAACCACTATAACCGTCAAGGTAGCAAAAATGTGAATGTTGTGCTAACCTTTCAAGCATTTGATTGATGAATGGCAATGGAAAGTGATCCTTCCGCGTTGCGTTGTTGAGCTTGCGGTAGTCTATGCACATTCGCCATCCAGTCACGGTTCGGGTAGGAATGAGTTCGTTGTTCTTGTTGGTGATGACCGTCATTCCTCCCTTCTTCGGAACTACTTGAACTGGACTCACCCACTTGCTATCGGAGATAGGATAGATGATACCTGCATCAAGAAGTTTAAGAATTTCCTTCTTGACAACCTCCTTCATGGTCGGATTCAACCGCCTTTGAGGTTGTCTTGAAGTTCTAAAGTCCTCCTCCATTAGTATCTTATGCATACATAGGGAGGGTTTAATTCCTACTAAGTCCTCAATAGTATAGCCTATGGCTTTTCTATGTTTCCTAAGGACAATCATGAGCTGCTCATGTTCATCTATGCTCAGTTCGGAAGTAACGATAACCGGAAAGGTAGAATTAGATCCTAGAAAAGCGTACCTTAGATGAGTAGGAAGCGGTTTGAGTTCCATCACTTTCGGAGCTTCCAATGATCCTTGAGGAGCATCCGACGTTTCCTTAGAAGTTTCTAAGGGTGTTGAGTGAGTTGGAGAAGAATCAAAAGAAGTTGAAGAAGTATGCCGATCACCCTCTTCCACGGTCAGAATTACGGCTCTCCATATGTTCCACGGCCGTGTAATCCCCTGGAATGGAGGTCGATTTTGGTTGTGAAATCCACGGTCGTGGAATACAGGGTATGACCGTGGATTCTAACATTCTCAGCCTCATCGTGGAGTTTCTCAAACTCCACTTCATGCATCTCTTCTTGTGCTTCTAAGGCTTCAATTTCCTCTTTGCACTCTCCTTCTTCCCCTACATCTGTTAGACTCATGGTAATGACTTTTTGTAAAGGATCGTTAAAGAGAATCGCACTTACCTCTTCCCTAGATAAACCTTCTTCATCTTGGACATCGTAAATATCCTCGTCGAAGATCGGCTCCTTCACTAGAGTGGAAAGAACGAACTCTACTTTCTCTTCTCCAATATCAAAAGCGAGTCTTCCATTCTTGCAATCGACCATGCAGCCGGAAGTTGCAAGAAACGGTCTTCCGAGTATGATCGGGACCGGACTATCTGCAGGAATGTCAAGCACGACAAAATCAATAGGGACAAAGAATTTACCTAGCTTGACCGGGACATCTTCTACAATACCGACGGGGCGAGTGATGGATCGATCCGCCATGTATAACGTCATCTTCACCGGTTTAGGGTCGCCTAAACCGATCTTCCTACACAATGCAAGTGGTATGATGCTCACACTTGCTCCTAAGTCACATAAAGCGTCATATGTGACATCTCCCACTCCAATGGGAATGCAAAATGACCCCGGATCCTTCAACTTTGGGGGCATTTTCTCCTTCATGGTCTTGATGAGATCCGAATAATCCGAACTCATCTTGACCTCACCAAAATCTTCTAGCTTCCTCTTGTTGGAGAGGAGCTCCTTCAAGAACTTACCATAAGCCGGCATACCTACAATAGCATCAATGAAGGGTATATTAATATGCAGCTTACTCATGAGTTCTATGAACTTACCGAATTGTTTGTCTAGGCGCGCTCGCGCTCTAGATTGAGGGAATGGTAGGGGAGGTTTGTAAGCTGGAGGAGGAACATAGACATCTTCCTTCTCCTTCCCCTTTTCCTTGTCCTTTTCTACGGGGACTTCAACGAACGTAGGCTGCGGATCGGTGGTAGTCACTCCGCTCCTAGTTGTAATCTCCATCACCCTTCCCTTAGGGTTGTCCTCCGTCTTTCCTGGAAGTTTTCCTTGATTTCTAAGAACTTCCTCCGCGTGGTTGAACATTTGGTTTTCCAAAACTTTTTGAGCTTTGTCAACCTTAGAAACTTGATCATCAACCTTGATGAGGCGGTTCTCCAACCCTTGAAGCTTTCCCAGAATCGTTTCCAATATGGGATCGGGCTTCTCCTTCCCCGAAGTGTTTCCTCCATTAGATGATTGCCCCTGGCTTTTCAAAGGAGTAGAGGAAGAGGAAGGTGGAGTTAGTGAATTTGAGTTGGAAGGGTAAGAGTTACCGGAATTTTGTTGATTTGAGCGCCAATTGTTGTTGTTTGAACCCCTATTGTTGTTCCAATCGTTGTTCCGGTTGTTGTTGTTTCCATTCCAGTTATTATTCCGGTTGTTGTTCCGGTTATTGTTGTTGCCCAAATAACCAACATCTTTCCCTTGTTGCTTTGGGAAGTTGGTCTTGATAGCCTCCTTCAACTCTTTGATCTCATTGTTGAGGGAGAAAATCTGATTCTGGGCTTCATGTGTGAGCTTTGCTCCTTGCTCCACACGATTTCCCTCCACTTTCCGGTGGGAGTACTTCTCTATGACTCTTGCTTGCTTCTCGATGAAGTCCCAAGCGTCATCTTCTCTCATGTCCATGAACGTTCCACATGAGAGGGATTGGAGGTTGAATTGCGTTCCCGCATCCAGCCCCTTATAGTAAATCTCTAGCAGGGCAAGCTTGGATATGCCATGATGAGGGCAATCCAAGAGCAAATCCTGAAACCTTTCCCAAGATTGAAACAAACTTTCGTTAGGTCTCATGGAAAAAGCATTAATCTTACCTCTAAGTTCCGCCGTTTTGGAAGGCGGAAAGAATTTGGTTAGGAACTCCGCGGAAAGGTCTTCCCACGTATCTAGTTTCCCACTAGGAAGAGCTTGATACCAAGATAACGCTTTCCCCTTCAAGGAGAAGAAGAAAGGCTTGAGCTTGTAGCTGTTGGTGGTAGCATTCTTCGGTCTCATCGTCTCCATCATACACTCAAAGTTTTGCAAGTGTTGGTGTGGAGGTTCAGCGCTTGTACCGCCAAATTGGTTTTGGCGAACAAGAGTAATAACTTGAGGGTTAAAGCTAAACCCTTGCATATCTTCAGCATCAAAATTCACGCCCAAGCGGCGTGGTTGTTGTGTTGGATCCATCCGCTGGCCAAGAGTTCTTGGCTCATTATCCACACGTTCAACCCTCACATTCCTAGGTGGAATGCGGCGATTAGCAGCTCCTTGTGGATGGAAAGGATTCATATTGATCGTGGGATCAATCTCCTCTAACGGTGGCATGGAAGAGTCACTATCATCAGCGGACGAGTGGCTTCTTCTTCTAGTTCTTGATCCCCTCCTTGAGGATTTCTTGCTTCCTTTATTCTTAAGGTCACTTAACTCCATCCTCATTTGGAACATCGCATCCTGCAGTTTGCTAACTTCAGATTGATGACGATCCATTTCATCCCGGCGGAGGTTCTCGTTCCATTGGAGTTGAGCTTCCTTCTCCGCCAACTCCGTTTGAAGATCACGTTCGTGTTCTTCGGCCATCTTCTTTTCCTTGCGCTTTTGCCTCAAGGTTTTCTCTAGCTCTTGATCAAGAGGTAAGAGATCTTCGGTGTTCCTAGACCTGCGCATGCACTCAAAGTAATATCAAATAACGAGAGCAAGCTCCCAAGCTTGACAACCGGCTACCGAATTCGGCCGAAACCAAATCCCCGGCAACGGCGCCAAAAACTTGTTCGCCCCTAAAGGTGTGTGCAAATAAGCTTTAAATTTATAAAACTAGAATCAAGCAGCGAACCCGCAGTGTACAGATCGATATAGTTAAGCAAGAATTCCAGAGTATCGAACACAGGGATTTGGGTGGGAATAAATTCAATTGCAGATTATCAAGCGAGTAAATATGAGAGTTTTGCAAATATTGGGAAAACAACAATCCTAAAGATCCAAGTATCCAGCTGTGGCAATCGATTCAAGATATACTTAATGATATAAAGACAGAGTTGAGATATGCAAAGGTATACTAATGTAAGGTAATCGTACGGTGAAGTTTCAAAAACCTTATGTAACTCACCTACAAGACACTCTCTATACAGGTTGTTGAGGCTCAATATAGAAAGATTCTAAAGATGAGAATTTATGTCAAATACCCAAACTTATAACCCAAAGATCAAGACTAACTTAACCGATTGAGGTTGTGACACTCACAATCGAGGTAGAGGTTGTTGAGGCTTCACTACCACCTAGAAAAGACAAGTCTAAACTAAGTTAAAGCAAATCTTTAATTTTGGATTAAAGTAAAAGCAAGCTCGTAGATTTAGGAGAAATTACGGTTAGTTCTTGGTGTTCCACGGTCGTGGACTCAAGAACAGGCCTTAATTTATGGTTTGTCGACGATTTTCTCTAACTCTCAGGGTCTAATCTGTTTGCGATCGATCTATCATCATCTAAGCCACAACTATCAACCCTTCACCTTAGAATTGTTAAGGGTTTTTAGCCAATAACAGTCATGTTGATATCAATTCAAGAATTAAAAGATAAAAAGATGAAAACTTTCAAGAACTTTCAATAATCTTCAAACCAATCTCAAAGTCACAATCAAGAACGAGTGTTGTCAAAGGATTCAAAATAAAGTAAACAATCACAACCTTAGGAAAGAGGGAAAAACGGGATGTCAATCCGTTTTCCAAATCAAACCTAAACAAGAAGAGAGATCTTCTTGCAAAATCTTCCAAAAGCTTCGATCTTCCGCCAATCCGGAGATCTCAACAGCAATCTCCACCAAAAGTGCGAGATTAGGGCAATTCCCCGATGCGAAATTCGATCTCCAATGAGATGATCAATGCTTCCAAGCGACGGTGTAAATTGAGGTAGCGGGCGTAAACGATCCTAAGCGTCGATGATGGAATCTCCTTTCGTCCGTCTTTTTATAGGGCAAGATAAAATATCGGCCCGGCCCAATCTTCAAAAGACCGTGGCTTCAAAGTGTGGCGAAAAGATTCACCAAGATCACGGTCGTGGAAGTTTCCACGACCATAATTTAGGGCGTGGATTAGGTCACGGTTTGCATCATATATTCCACGACCGTAATAGTTACTGGAATGCATCACGCTTCTCTTGCAAGGTTCCACGGCCGTGGAACTGAACGTGGTTTGTAGTACGGCCGTATTTTAGAGCGTGGTTTAGGGCAAGAATGTGATTCTTCCCCAGCCTCGTGCATTCCTCAAGCTAAAACTCCAATTTGCTTCCTAAGAATGCCCTTAATCCATGGACATATCAAATCAACTCTTCTTTGCTCGATTCCGTTCGGAAATAGCTCCAAATCACCTATAATCGACATAGAACTAGTGTAGACATCCATATCGACAATATAGGTAATACTAGCTCACATATGCACAAAGTTCAATCAAAGACTATCAATATGAATCAAATACGTTTAGAAAACGTGCCTAAAATATCACAATATTTCATGCTAACAGAGACAACTTAGACTTCTTCTTCTCCGAAAATTTCTCTTTCCTTAGATGCAACCTGTCACACTAGAAATGTAAGACACAAATCCGAGGCAAAAGTGCCAAGAACTTGTTTGCCCAAAACATGCACACATAAGTCTAACAAATTTATAACTCGATCTATATTCCTAAACTCCTAGAGAACCCACGATGTATGGGTCATTTCGTAGCATGGAAAGCATTCCGAGGTCGAACACAAAGACTAAGGTGTCATTGAATCATGCAATGATCATGGATAGTATGAGTCTAGAGTAAGAAAAGTGTAGAGAATTAAAAAATGAAAATCATATTGTATTTAGATGGGTTTTATGGTGATCAAGCAAAGATCACAATCATGCAATAGTTATCAATCAATCAACAACACAAACACGGAATATAAGATCAAAGTATGAAAAGCGGATTCTAGAGATTCGGATTTTCGGTTATGGCACGGACTCAAGCTTCTAATCAACCTAGGACAAGATGTGATATGTTGGGATACGATGTTTCACAAATAGGAACAATCACCGGGTAGGTCTCATGTTTACTAGTCCCGTACCAAGGTCCTATTGCCATGTAAGTCTCAAGGAACCTAAGGTTGGGAATTTTACACAAACCGGATCACTACCTAAGGGTCAAACCTCTCCTTACCGGGTAAGTATCGAAAAAGCAAGTCCTAGGCAGCGATCCTAGCACACTCAATCCAATAGCGGCTTTTTTGGCTTACTACTACCTAGTGTTCATAATCTTCTATGCCTAAGAGCGGGAATTACCGGGTAAGTCTTTTCCCTCACTTATTTTACTAATATAGGTCACCCTAATGCTAGATTAGGCTCAACAAACACTATGATTTCAACTCTCAAACTTCCTAACATGCAAATACGTCATCATAAGAACAACAACACAACAATCTCGGGTGGATCATGAACATCTCGGCCGAATTGGCATGAAGATCAGGCCGAGATCCTAAACAAAGCTAGGGTTTGAGCATGCAAGCTATCCTAAGGTACATTAAGTCTATTCTATCATCATTCTAACCATAACCTTTCATCCATTACCCTAGAATCACAACTTACTTAGTCAACAACAATCATTTCAAGATCATTTATCAACATATCAGCACACATGCATTCCATAGCTAGATAAAGATGAGTAAGGCAATTGAAAGCAAGAACCAAGCTGAATAAAGAGTTTAAAACAAGCTTACAAGTCTCCGAGAGTAGATTCAAACATATTCAAACAATCTCTCACAAGCTTCCTCACTACAAATCTCTCAAACTCACTCTAAAATCTATGGAATGTGTGATCTTCTTCTTCTCTACAATGGGAGCCTTATCTTATTCTTCTCCCACACTATGGACCATGCAAAAAACAGAATGAGGATCCTTGCAAAAGTGTCTCAACTTCAATACAACCTCCTCACTCAACCAAGGAAAGCAAGGGTCAAAAACAGGAAATCTGTGCCAAGTGTCGGATGTGTTTGCACAAGAATCTTGGTTGCTTCCAAGGGGCATCTCAGGCGAGATGAGCTGCTATGGACTGAGATTAGGCTTATCCAAGCTTGGATCATGGCTAACCAAGAACCGGTGCATGGCTCGCACCAACTAAGGTATTTGCATTCTTCTTTCCTCCAAACTTGCTTCATTGGAACCTCGAATTCGGGCTGCCACGAGGCTTAATATTCAGATGTGATCAATAATGTTTAAAAGCTCTCTAAAGTACCTACAAAACTGACAAAAGCTCGTGTAGACGTCTATTTCGACAATCTGACTCGATTAAGCGTAAACGCCCCGAACTAAGGAAAAACTATGCATGAATGAAAAAGAAAACTATCTAAAAGAATGCCTAAACTAGTGTCGTAAATCATGTCATCAAAATACCCCATACTTGCCATTTGCTCGTCCCCGATCAAGGTTCAAACCTAAGCTACGAGATGGCATGAGTTATGAATGCGGAAAAAACAGAAAATCTTTTTGGAATTGTGCTTCTAAACATAGATCACCTTCATAGCGATGTTTCATGGCAATGGATGAGCAATCATGTATTAAGAGAATAATTGCACGGAAAGACGATCACACTTAACTCGAAAACATATATACGAAGCAAATCGATAAAGTCTAGATGATCATGAGAAAATCCAATCTAAATTACTAAGTCTAAACACATGTGCATAGAGGTCTTAAGGACTTAGGAAAGAAGAGGCCAAGAAACGTGTCATCCGGTGGGAATTTTCTTAGGTCATGTGATGCTGATCCGGGAAAGGAACTAAATCACAACTTCATTTTTGTTCTTCATTCACCAAACTCTATTTTCTCCATCTTTTTCTTTTTATTCACATGAGGAAATGACATTGGTGCACAAAAGCCGAAACCTTGGTGATTAGCGGTCCTCGGGAATTTTCTGAGGTGCCACACACTGGATGCACATACCAAGTCTCGAGACAAACACCCGATTATGTGAATGATGCCGAGTTACTCATCGTCATAACAAACGTCTTCAAACCTATATTTTTTTCTACAGTTTCACAACACATTAAACCACTTCATTCACAACATTCATTCATCAACTTTAACACCCCACAATTGTCTTTCACACAGTCAACACACTATCATGCTTCTAATTCCCGGATGGGTCAAAAGAGGTACAAATTTTCATTTCAAATGAGATGCTTCAAACAACATGATTAAGATGAGAAGAAGAGAGAAATGAATTGCCTTAGTCATTCCTAGATGATGTGTAAGAACTATTATGCAATTTCGACTATCGATTCTCAATCCAACCTAGACAACAATCATCATCACAATTCATATATGGGATTCAAGAGAAGTATTCAAGTCCACATATGCATAAATTCATTCATCACGCAAGACCATCCATAGCCAATCCACAAAACAAAATCATCATAAGGGTCATATCCAAAGTTAGAAGCACAAAAGTTTTAAATTTTTTCGAATTTTGGAATTTTGAGATAAGTATATACAATGAAAAACATGAAAAGAAACGTGTGACTATAAATTGAAACTATCCTAGATGCGATCATACAAAGAATCATAAAACCCCCACCCCATACTTAAAACCACATTGTCCCCAATGTGAGAGTTAAACAAAGAGTGAAAGAAGTTTTCACAATGTAAAATGTCGGGGTTTCGGTATTCCGGTTCACTCAAGTGGAATTGTTGCGGATGGAGATGGAAGTGAAGATTGCATCTTGAAGTATGGGCACACTCCAAGGCAAGATATGGTCCAGCAAAAGGATCTCGTACCATCATCAAATCTAGACCAAGGTACCGGTCGAGGTCACCTCCTGCATAGAAAATCTCGGATGGCCAAGAGCCATCTCGGCCGATATCTGTTCACTAATCTCCCTTGCCCTTGTGTTCGGATCTTGCACTTCACTCTAATGAACTCATGAGGTCCACACTTGGCCTCCAAAAACATCAACACTCTTCACCATATCTAAGTCCGATCATCAAAACCAAAAGAAAACACACACACACAAAAAGCAAAAACGAAAGCAAATGCAAAACGAAAAGGGAAAGATATGTACCCTTGGTTTGCCTCCCAAGAAGCGCTTCTTTAAGGTCTTTAGCTAGAACAAACTCCAGAGCGCCTCACTCAAGGTGAATCGGGGCAATCATATCAACTGGGGCTTCCCGGATGTACTTCTTCAAACGGTGTCCATTCACCTTAAAGTTACCACAATGCTCCCCTCCATTTTCTACAACTCCATGAGGAAAAATCTTCCTCACCACATAGGAGCCACTCCATCTCGACTTTAGCTTGCTGGGAAAGAGCCGCAACCTTGAGTTGAAGAGATGGACCAAGTCTCCTTCACTCAACTCCTTCGGGATGAGGCGCTTCCCATGCCACCGCTTTGTTCTCTCCTTGTAGATTCGGGCATTCTCGTAAGCGTTGAGTCGGAGATTCTCTAGTGCATTTATATCTAGCAACCGCTTCTCACCGGCCTCCTTGATATCAAAGTTTAGCCACTTAATGGCCCAATACGCCTTATGCTCCATTTTGACCGGTAAATGGCAAGACTAGCCATAAATTAACTTGTAGGGGGTTGTTCCAATTGGCGTTTTGAAGGCGGTCCTATATGCTCATAAGACATCATTGAGCCTCATGACCCAATCTTTTTTTGTCGTTGAAACCGTCTTCTCTAATATCACTTTGATCTCCGTTTGGAGATCTAAACTTGCCCACTTGTTTGAGGGTGATAAGGTGTGGCCACCTTGTGAGTCACCCCATACTTGGCCAACACTGCCTCAAAGTTCCTAGCGGTGAAGTGCTTCTCTCCATCACTTATAATAACTCTCGGTGTTCCGAACCTTGCACTACAAAAAAAATTCAATTAGCGACGGCTGTTTGCGACGGCAGAAAAGCCATTTGCCGTCGCCAATAATTAACGGCGACGGCAAAACCGGGCGTAGCTAGAACAGGCGACGCAAAAGATTTTTGCGACGGCTTGCCGTCGCTAATATTTCGCGTCGCCTATTGGCGACGGATTGCATCCGTTGCAAAATATTCGCGTTGACTAAAGCCGTCGCCGTCTAGTTTAGCAAACTTTGAAATTTGGTGCAGAAGTTTAAACTTTGCGTTGGCAGTAGCCATCGCAAAATTTAAATTTGGTGGGAAATTTTGTATCTTTGGCAACGGCAAGGAGCCGTCGCAAATTATATATTTGGTGGGAATTTTTAAAAATGTGTTTAAAATATTAATTTTTAGCAATGGTAACCTGCCGTGACAAAGTAAATTTGGTGGGAAAATTCTACCACATCCTGTAAAACTATAACACAACCTGTATTATTTGAAAACATCTAAGTGGTTGCATCAAGTTGCAGCAATAATTTTTATAAACCAAGAAATTGTATTTAACCTTCAAAACAATCAAAATAGCACGATTCGAAGTGTAAATAAATTCACAATCTGAAAGTACAAAACCTAGATGTCCTTCATCTTTAACAAAGTGGTAATGAGGTTCACAATCACACACTTCCACGATCTAAACATCTTCTACTTTGACAAATTCTTCATCAACTGCATTATTTTCGCTAATTGGTTCCTTTTCTGATGCTACATGATCTCCATCTCCAATAGACTCTTTTCGATGTGCACTAGTTGCAACCTATAAAATATGCTACATGATCTCCATCTCCACTACCTTGGCGTCATTTGTGAGAGAGGCGATTGATTCCACCCACCTTGATACATAATCGACCGCCAAGAGGATGTAGGGTTGCCACATAAAGAGGGGAATGACCCCATGAAGTCCACATCCCAAACATCGAATATTTTAACCTCTTGAATGTTGTTCAATGGCATCTCGTTCCTTCTTGAAATGTTGCCCGTCCTTTGACAAGTGTCACATGCCACAACAAAATTCTGCACATCGCGAAACAAATAAGCCAATAAAATCCAAATTGTAATACCTTGGCACACATTTTGTGTGAGCTAGCGTGTCCTCCACATGGTAAAGAGTGGCAATGCCGGATCACACTCTCCATTTCATCTTTCGGGATACACCTCCGAATACTCCATCCGGTCCTCTCTTGAATATGAGAGGCTTACTTCAAAAATATTGCCTCACATCCTTGAAAAACCATTTTCTTTGAGCAAAGGACAAACCTGGAGGCACTTCTTCACAAACTAAGTAGTTCACTATATCGGCAAACCATGGCTCTCTTCCTCTAGACACATGAAATAGACACTCCTCCTTCACTTGCAATTGCTCATGCCAGAATGAGTCGTCAATCGGGATCTCGTCTCTCTCAATCTCCAATGGGGGAGGCCTACTAAGGTGGTCCGCTAAAAATTTTCCGGACCCCTCTTTTCACGAATCTCCAAGTCGAATTCTTGAAGGAGAAGGATCCAAAGGATAAGGCGAGGTTTGGCATCCTTCTTTATGAAGAGATAGCGGATCTCAGCATGATCCGTGTACACAACAACCTTTCCTCCCACTAGATATAAGCGGAACTTCTCGAAGGCATACACCACCGCTAGCAACTCCTTCTCGGTGGTGGCATAATTGAGTTGGGCCTCGTCTAGCGTCTTGCTAGCGTAGTAGATGGCGTGTGTAAGCCCATCCTTCCTTTGTCCTAGAACAACCCCAACAACCACGTCACTCGCATCACACATCACTGAAAACTCCACCTCGATTAAAATGTTTTACAGGTGTTGATGATGGAAGACTTAACACAAATGTAGTAGTTGGATATACTAACAATGTATTGATTATATTCTCTAGATATTTGGTTGGTTTGAATTCAGTGCAAGTTTTATCTAAATGTCAAGGGCCTTGATATGAATTTCAAGGACCTTGAAGTATAACTCAAGGACAAAGGAAGATAGCGTTTACAAAGGGACGAATTCAAGGACCTTGGAGTTATAGATGCACGAAACAAGGATTCAAATGAGCTGAAGATTTTCTAGGAAGATTCTTTAACAGAAAGATCTCATCAACCGATGAAAGATCTCAACCGAAGATTAGAGAATCTTTTCAGAAGATTTTCTAAACAAAAAGCGGCAAGAATAATATCTTCTCTCTCTCGATTCAAAATACGAGAAGATCAAGGAGTTAAGGACTCGACGTGTTCTCAGCAGCTGAAGATTTGCAACATCTACCTTATCTCGAAACAAGAAACGATCTTCATGGAAAAGAAGATTAATCTTCAAACGGTCATCTCTACAATGGCTAGAAGACCTATCCATAGAAGAATATAAATGAAGATGATGGTCGAAGAAGAGATACACGAGCTTACACAGGAAAACATCTTTACATCTTCTAGCAACCTGATCATCTTCATTCGTTGTTTTTCTTTCTCTCATTCACACTAAAGCTTTATCCCCTTAGAGAGAGAAAATATTAGAGCTCCATTGGAAGATCTAAATTGTGTTATACTAGAGTGTGTGTTACTCTGCGAAGTAACTAGGCTATTATAGCTAGGTTAAGAGTTGGAGCTAGATCGTAGCATTGGCTATAGTGAGAGAATAAGGGGATTTCTTCTAGTTTGTATCTAGGACTCTTTGAAGCTTATAGTAGATAGTTAGATCAGGCTATACCTTGGGACGGAGAGTAGGCTATTTAGAGCCGAACTTCGTAAACATATCCTCGTGTCGATCTTTTCAATTCCGCACCATATATACTTTACTATGACTAACTTTGTTTTGCAGGAGCAAGAAGTCAAGACCCTTGAAAGGATTTTCAAAGCCCTTGAAATTAAAGTTTCAAAAAGAGCACATATTGACATCAAGGCCCTTGAAAGGAGTTTTAAGGCCTTGAGATTTGGTTTGCAAAAAGTTCCCATACTCTATTCAATCCCCCTTCTAGAGTATCTTTTAACCTTTTATTTCACCTACCGGTTCTTCAATTGGTATCAGAGCTAGACTCACGTTTATTGATTTAACCATTAGTGAGACTAATCATGAATCTTGTAGGTGATGGTGGATTTTCTCAAGGAAGATCCTCATCCCGACCACCACTCTTCTGTGGCAACAACTTTGCTCATTGGAGAGCACTCATGCGTATGTTCATTATTGACCAGGACATGGAGCTTTGGAGCAATATTCAAAATGGACCTAAAGTTCCAATGACAATGGTTGAAGATGTCCAAGTCCCAAAGAAGGAAGCTGACTTCACACAAGCTGACCTGGACAGTGTGTCAAAAACTTACAAGGCAATGAACCTACTATACTGTGGATTAGATGCAAATGAATTCAACCGCATCTCATCATGCAAGAGTGCTAAAGAAATATGGGACAAACTTGTTGTCACTTACGGAGGAACAAGCCAAGTCAAGGAAACAAAGATTAGCATCTTTCTCAGACAATACGAGTTGTTCAAGATGAATCCAAATGAAACAGTCAAAGAAATGTTCACCAGATTCATTGAGATTTTGAACAATTTGGACTCACTAGGAAAGATCTTCACAAATGAGGAGAAAGTGAGGAAGGTTCTAAGGAGCTTACCTAAATTCAAGTGGGGACCAAAGATGACTGCTATTGAAGAAGCTCAAAATCTCACAACTCTTCCTCTTGATGATCTACTTGGAAAACTCATCACACATGAAATGGTTCTTGGTGAAGAAGATGGAGAACTCCTATCCAACTCCAAGAATTTGGCATTAAAATCAAGAAGATATGAAATACCATATGATGAAGAGGATAGCGATGATGATGATGAAGAAGATGCAATCGCCATGATCTCCAAGGGTCTCGCAAGAATTCTTAAGTTAAAGAAACAATATGCAAATAGAGAATTTTCACGAGCATCAAAACCCCGAGGTAAGTTTTCTAACTCTAATAAGAAAACAAGAGTACTGACTTGTTTTGAATGTGGTGAAATAGATCATCTTGTGAAGGATTGTCCATAAAAGAAGAGGACCAACGTCAAAAAAAATGATCGAAAGAAGAAAGCTATGGTTGCTTCATGGAGTGATTCAGAATCAACAAATGAATCAAAAGATGAAAAAGAACAAGCAAACTTGTGTCTCATGGCCAATCATGAAGATGACTCAAATCTGTACATTGACAATGTGGTAAGTACAATCATGTCTCAACATGAAATTGACCTTACACAATTCCTTACAGATATTATCTTAAGTGATAAGGAACATAGAATAAGGATAAATTATTTAATATAAAAGCTTCATGAACAAGATAGGTAATTGAGTGAAATGTCTCTGGAGATTAAAAATCTTAACACGGAAAAGGAAGACCTTGATGACAATATCAAGGCCTTGGAATCAGAAAACCTGATTCTCAAGGACAACCTCTCATCTCTTCATCAAAACTATATCGATCTAGAGAAAGAGAAAGCTGATCTAACTTTGATGTGTCAAGACCAAAAGGCAGCACTTATTAAGTTTACTCGTTCAAAAGCTAATCTGGAAAGAATGATGGGTGAACAACAGTCTTCTCTTAACAAAAATGGTATAGTTTATCATAGGAGCTTTTTCCTAGAAAACCTACCACCACTTTTGTCAAGGCCAAAGGAAGCATTCATATGCCTACATGCTTCTACTGTTGTAAAAAGGGTCATGTCAAATCTACATGTCCTTATAGAAGAAATGATCCTTATATCATCAGAAACACCTATCCTTTATGTCTAAGGAAATAGGTCAAACAAATTTGGGTTCCTAAAGGTACTAGACCACCAAACATGATCGAACCTGAGTATGAACCAAAATATGCCATTTGGTCAACCCGGAAAGGTTGATGTTTGTTGTTTTTAGGATATCACCAAGGTAAAGGAGCACAAATGGATACTAGATAGTGGTTGCTCAAGACACATGAGTGGAAAAAGCTCTTTATTCTCAAATTTAAAGAAGCAATCATCTGGAACCATTACTCTTGGTGATAAAGGAAAGTGTGACATAATTGATAGTGGTAAAATTTGCTATAATTCATCCAACTTTATTGATGATATTTATTTAGTTGATGGCTTGAAATATAATCTGCTAAGTATATATCAGATTTGTGATAAAGGCAATAAAGTCATGTTTGATTAAGGAAAATGTGAGGTTCAAGACAAAAAGACGAGTTAATTGTTGCTTACTGCTCCTAGATGTAATAATTTTTACTCTTTGAGTACTAACCAAGTTGCAGGAACTAAGCTAAAATGTCTAAAGGCCTTGACTGATGACCAAGGCTTTGACATAGAAGACTTGGTCACGTAAGCATGCATACCATGCAAAAGCTACTTACAAAAGATTTGGTACGTGGTTTGCCAAACCTAAATTTCAAGGTTAATGACCTATATAAGGCGTGTACACAAGGTAAACAAACAAGAGGTTCATTCAAACCTAAGAAAGCTGTAAGTTCTTCTCGACCCATTGAACTTGTACACATGGATCTTTGTGGACCTATGCATGTCAAATCTCCCAGAGGAAAACAATACATCCTTGTTATAGTGGATGATTTCTCTCGTTTTACATGGATATCTTTTCTACGAGAAAAATCTGAAGCTTTATTTGAGTTTTTAAAATTGTGTAAGGAGTTACAAAGTTTGAAAAACCTACCAATCGTTTCTATAAGAAGTGATCATGGTAGAGAATTTGATTAACTGAAGTTTGATTTGTTTTGTGCAAAATATGATATTTCACATAATTTTTCAGCTCCTATAACTCCTCAACAAAATGGAGTTGTGGAACGAAAGAACCGTACTCTTGAGGATATGTCTAGGACAATGCTTTTAGAAAACAACTTGCCAAAAAGTTTTTGGGCTGAAGCAGTAAATACTGCAAATTATATTTTGAATAGATGTTTAAATCGTCCTATTTTGAAAATGACTCCTTATGAACTCTTCAAAGGAAGAAAACCAAATATTTCATATTTCAAACCCTTTGGATGTATTTGTTTTGTTCATAACAATGGCAAGATAATCTTGGAAAATTTGATGCACGTAGTGATGAAGCTATATTCATTGGATATGCTTCAAATAGCAAAGCTTATCATGTTTATAACAAACGTACCAGAATTGTTGAGGAAAGCATTCATATTATTTTTGATGAAAGCAATGATGGTACTTTGAGTGAGAGTTTTGCAGATCTAAATCTGAATCAAAGAGAAGATCATAATTTGGATGAAGAGGAAGATCCTAAAGATCAAGACAAGAATATGCAGGAAAAGATTCAAGATACCGAAGAAAATCCTCAAGACCTTGAAACACACCTTCAAGACCTTGAAACTGGAAACTGTGATAACAGAACTCCACTTCAAGGGCTTGACACCCAACTTCAAGGCCTTGAGATTGGATCAACAGGAAATGCATCAATGGTACCTGAATCTAGCCAAACATATGAAGCTCAACCTTCTGGATCTACTCCATCTTTCAAAAGAAGAAAAGTTCAACACTCCTCATATTATCCACAAGAGAATGTGATCTTAGATCCAAATGCTGGAGTTCAAACTAGATCTAAAGTGAACAATCTATGTGCCTTCTGTTAGCATGAAATATGACTATATTTTAGGCACTTGTTTTAGTTGTTTTTCCCTCTTTTATGTGTACATAGATATGAGTTTGAAGCAATAGTGAGCTAGTTCACCCACTTTGTCAATATAGAGATCTACACTAGCTTTGTTTTGTTTTTAGGTGTACAGACTTGGATTGGAGCAAAATGTGGAAGGAAAGGAGTGTTTGATCATGATCGATGGCAAGAAGATACATTAGAGAGGCTAAGGAAGGAGCATGAATGAAGAATGTCACGAAACAAAGTCAAACACAAAGAGTTTTGAAGTCCACGCTCTAACTTACGGTCGTGGAAAAGAAATTGGAAGAACCATGCTCTAAATTACGGCTGTGGATTTGGCAACATGATTGTGGAAGTGAGTTTGGAGCACAACAGAAAGTTACACGGTCTAAACCACGGCCGTGGAAAGTTGTTCATGACCGTGATTTTGGTGATTTGGTGACGTGTCATTAATGCCACATCAGCCACGTCATTGAGCTTTCTCGTAACCCTATTTCGCCCTATAAAAAGGCTTGAGAAAGGAGTTTTCGGGATCTCCTGCTTACAGCTTCGCTTAGAGTTTTGGAGACGGCCTTAGGGTTTCATTTTGACCTAGAGGATTGGAGATTCGAGAAGGACGCGATTCGGAGATTGTGTACTTTTGGATATTCTAGGGTTTTCATTTGAGAACGGATTGACATCCCGTTCTTTGTGGCTTCTCTAGATCATTGTGAGGATTTCTATTTCTACTTTTCAGAATTCATAAACATACTACTTTGTGTTCGGATTTCAAGATTGACTTTGAGTTATTATTGAATTTTCGAGAGTTTTCATCTTTCTTTCTTCTTAATTTGATTTTTGATATCATAATGATGGTTATTGGCTAAAACCCTTTAGCAATTCTAAGGTGAAGGGTTGATAGTTGTGGCTTAAATAATGATAGTTCGATCGTAACTTGATTGGATCCTGAGAGTGTGAGAAACATCGTTGACACCCTAAATCACGGTCTGTTCTTGAGTTTCACGGCCGTGGAATCTCAAGATCTAGCCGTGATTTTCCCTGTTTTATGACCTTTGCTTTTGCTTTAATCAAAAGTTAAAGATTTGCTTTAACCTAGTCTTGGCTTGCCTTTCCTAGGTAGTAGTGAGACTCAACATCCTCCATTTCGGTTTTGAGTGTCACAACCTTAGCCGTTTTAACCTATCTTTGATTCCTTGGGTTTGAGTTTGGGTATTTGAGATTAATTCTTACCTTTAGATCCTTTCTATACTGTAGCCTCAACAAATTTTTATAGAGAGAGTCTTTGGGTTAGATATATAGGGTTTTGGAACTTCACCGTACATTACCTTACTTTAGGTATACCTTTGCAATCTCAACTCTGTCCTTATATCTATAGAATATCTTGAATCGATTGCAACAATTGGATAATGGATCTTTAGGGTTGCTGTTTTCCCAATTATTTGCAAAGCTTCTATATTTTGATTGCTCGATTACTTGAAACTAATTTTGTTTCACCAAATCCCTGAGTTTGATACTCTGGAATACTTGCTTAACTACGCCGATCCGTACACTGCGGGTTCGCTTGCTTTTGTATTAGTTTTATAATTAACACTTATTTGCAAGCACGTTTAGAGGCGAACAAGTTTTTGGCGCCGTTGCCGGGGATTTGGTCTAGACCAATTCCGGTTTTCGGTTGTCGAGATTGGGAGCTTTTGCTCTTGTTATTTGATATCTCTTTGTGAGTGATTTTTGCAAATTCTTTAGGTATATGCGAAAGACTAGATCTACCAAAGATCTAGTTCCTTTCGATCCAGAACTTGAGAAAATTTTGAGAAGAAAGTTGAAAGAGAAAAAGATGGCTGAAAATAATGAGAGAAACATCCAAGCGGAGTTGGATGAAGCTCAACTTAAACTTAAGTTGAGTGAGAAAGATCGTTTGGACGAGTTAACGAGTCATGAATTCCAAATTGATGAGCTCAAAGCTATGATGCTGGACATGATGTTGGAGCTAAATGATGCTAAGAAGAAGAAGGTCAAGAAACCAACTAAGTCCACTAGAGCTGAATGATCCGATGATGAGGATGACGATATGCTGGAACTAGAGGACATTGATCCGGTGATCCATCCCGTTTGTAATAACCCAAGACCACCGGTTTTTCCTCGCACTCTTGGGCAAAGGATGGATCCAATTCAGCAACCACGCCGTCTAGGTGTGAATTTCGGAGCTGAGGACATCCAGGAATTCAGTTTTAGCCCACAAGTTGTCACCATGGTTCGCCAAAGTCAATTTGGTGGAACTAGTGCTGAATCTCCACACTAATATTTACAAAATTTTGAGATTCTCATGGAGACATTGAAGCCGAAAAGGGCTACCAATAGCAACTACAAGATCAAGCCATTCTTCTTTTCTTTGAAGGACAAGGCTCTATCTTGGTATCAAGCTCTTCCAGCTGGGAGGATCTATCTTCGGAGTTCTTCACCAAGTTCTTTCCGCCATCCAAGACGGCGGAGTTGAGAGGTAAAATTAATGCATTTTCTATGAAAGCTAATGAAAGTTTGTTTCAATCATGGGAAATATTTCAGGACCTCTTATTGGATTGCCCACACCATGACATTTCAAAGCTGGAGTTATTGGAGATCTACTACAAGGGGTTGGACGTGGACACGCAATTCAACCTTCAATCTCTCTCTTGTGGTACATTCATGAACATCAGAGAGGATGACGCTTAGGACTTCATTGACAAGCAAGCCCAAGTGATTGAGAAGTATTCCCACCGGAAGGTAGAGCCGGGAGTCAAGCTAACACAAGCTGCACAAACTCAAATATTCTCCCTCAACACCGATATCAAGGAGTTGAAGGAAATCATTAGAGCTGACCTTCAAAAGCCAAAGGAGCAAGATGTTGGCTACTTAGAAAACAACAACAACAACAACCACCAAGGGAATAGGAACAACAACCGGAACAACAATTGGAACAACAATTGGAATAGCAACAACAACCGAAATTCCAACAACAATTGGCGGTCCAACCAACGACAAAATTCCGGTAATTCCTATCCAAATTCTGGAAATTCACTAACACCTCCTCCTTCTTCTACTCCTTTGAAAAGCCAGAGGCAAACATCAAATGGTTCGAACAATAAGGAGAAGGAGAAGCCCGATCCTATGTTGGAGACGATCTTAGGAAAGCTCCAAGGGTTGGAGAGTTACATAACTTCGGTTGATAAAGCTCACAAAGCTTTAGAAAACCATATGTTCAGCAAGGCCGGAGAAGTTCCTAGAGATCAAGGGAAGCTTCCCGGGAAGACGGAGGACAACCCGAAAGGAAGGGTGATGGATATCACTACTAGAAGTGGTGTAACAACCCCGACCATTCCCGCAATCTAGAGCAAGAATTAATCTCGACCAAGTTTGTGGAAGTCCCAGCTGAGAAGGGAAAAGAAAAGGAGAAGGAGAAGGAAGATGTCTATGTTCCTCCTCCAGCTTACAAACCTCCTTTACCATTCCCGCAATCTAGAGCAAGAGCACGTCTAGATAAACAATTCGGTAAGTTCATTGAACTAATGAGCAAACTGCACATTAATATACCTTTCATTGATGCAATTGTAGGTATGCCCGCTTACGGCAAGTTCTTGAAAAAGCTCCTCTCTAACAAGAGGAAGCTAGAAGACTTTGGAGAAGTCAAGATGAGTTCGGAATCTTCGGAGCTCATCAAAACAATGACTGAAAAGATGCCCCCAAAGCTGAGAGATCCGGGGTCATTTTGCATTCCAATTGGAGTAGGAGAAGTCACATGTGACGCCCTTTGTGACTTGGGAGCAAGCGTAAGCATCATCCCGCTTGCCTTGTGTAGGAAGATCGGTTTAGGTGAACCTAAACCGGTGAAGATGACGTTATACATGGTGGATCGATCCATAACTCGTCCCGTCGGTATCATTGAAGATGTCCCAGTCAAGCTCGGTAAGTTTTACATTCCAATTGATTTTGTTGTGCTTGACATTCCTGCAGATTGTCCGGTTCCGATCATACTCGGAAGACCGTTTCTTGCAACATCCGCTTGTATGGTGGATTGCAAGAATGCTAGATTAGCTTTCGACATAGAAGAAGAGAAGGTTGAGTTTTTTCTCTCAACTTTGTGCAGCATTCAACGACTAAGTATATTGATGCAAGGCATCACTTCATACGTGATCATGTTGAGAAAGGTGATGTTTCGATTTATTTTATCTCAATTTAACTTGCAGCTTGCAGATATCTTTACCAAGCCTCTTCCTGAGGAACAATTTAATATTATTAGATTAGAGCTTGATATGTTGAACAAGGAAGCATTAATGTAGGGGGAATAAACGAGTTTTACTCATTCCTACGCATGCAACCCAATTAATGATTTCAAGGGCCTTGAAATGAAATTCAAGGGGCCTTGAAACATATTTCACAAGGTATAATAAATTTACGGATCTATTAAGAATTAATATCTTTTAGATATTTCAATTCTTAAAATATTTTTGAAAAAAGATTTGCTGTTATGGATTTTTATAGATATATTAAAAGCTTGATCTTCTCAAAAGATTTTGTTATCTCCCTGTTAAAAAGGATCTACTTTCTCTATCTTTTTATTCTTTCACAAGAAACCCTATTTCAAAATCCTTTGATTTCTCTCTCAAAACTTCCCTCATGGTACCCAGAAGCAAGAGATATGCTCCTCCGGCTCTCAAAAAGAAAGTTGTTCAGAATTCCTCAATTGATAAAGAAGAAAAATCTTCTGAGAATCTGGATAAATCTCAGATGACCATTCTTCCCTCATCATGGTTCATTAATTTTCAAGCTTCTGGATCTTGGCTTGATGGCTTTCACAGTCGACCACTATGTATGTGTGATTTGATGGATACTGATTTTCTCGATACCCTCAAGATATCCTGCATAGACAAGCTGAAGAGTTCGATTATCTGGAAGGTTCTAAACCCTGGAGATTTTTCTTTTCCAAGACTCACGAGACTATTCTATGTTAATCTCACCACAAAAAGGGACAAAGGATGTATCACTCTTGAATCTTCAGTCAAAGGTACTCCGATTTCACTCAATCCTTCTATTTTAAGTGAGATTTTTGGAATTCCTACTGATGTGGTATTCAACTATCCTTCAAGATCAGAGAGTGTTCCTATTGCTAAGGAGAATTTTCTGATTCCAAATTCAACCTCACGTCAACTGACTCATACATCTCTAACCTTAGAGGCTAAAATAGTGTTTATCATATTGGTTCGATGTGTTGTTCCTCGTGCAAACTCAAGAGAGCTATTTACTGATCAATCTCTGGAAATAATTCATTTGCTTAAGTCTGATTTGGACATAGATGTGGCTAATCTGATTCTCAACCATATAATGCATTTTGTCAATTCTAAGAGATCTGTTCCTCTACCTTATAGAAATTTGCTACCTAAGGTCTTTGATTATTACAAAATTGATACATTTTCTGAGGAAAGGCAGTCTATTACCAGCAAAATTGATGACAATTGCTTAGAACGTCTGGGGATTGAGAAAACTCTTGCAGGAACATGGACTTTAAAAGGCAAAGGAATTACTCAAAATCCAAATGAAGAAGTCAAAACTTCTCCTACTCCAGAAATCAGGTTAGAAGGTTGTGAAAAAGAAATAGCTTGTCTCAATTGTAAATTATCTGATTTTCAGTTTGATACCAAGAGAAGAATGGATGCAGATTTCTAGTTGCTAGCTACCATAAATGCTAAAGTCAATGAAATGTATCCGATGAATGCTCTTACACTGACTACAATGGGAAGCATTTTGCCCATACCTGAAGATGTAGCTCAACATACTCAAGAGAAGGTTGAGAATGTGCTGATGAATTGTAAAAGGCGTGTACATAATAAATCAATTCTGTATCCAACTCATGAAGAGCCAATGTTCTTGCCCAAAGTTGAGTATGAAATAGTTAAGCAGAGAAGAGCTGAAGAAAAGAGAAGATGTTTGACAGCTGAAATGGATGATTGGCGTAATAAGAAATCTTCATCCAAAGGAAAGAGGAAGTTCTATGAGGAGAATTAATCTGACTGGTTTTTTCTGAAAATATGGTTTGAGAAAAATACTATTTTGGGTCTGTAATCGTATTTTAAACTCCCTTGCTTTGACTATTTTTTCTCCCTTGTTGAAAGACAAAAGGGGAGAAATATGATTCGACATTTCGATATACTACATTCTGCATTTTTAGTTTTGAGATTTTCATATGCATTGCTAAACTAAAATGCAGGTACGATAAAACATTTGTATTGTCTTCCACCAAGGGGGAGATTGAAAACTCCACCTCGATTAAAATGTTTTACAGGTGTTGATGATGGAAGACTTAACACAAATGTAGTAGTTGGACATACCAACAATGTGTTGATTATATTCTCTAGATATTTGGTTGGTTTGAATTCAGTGCAGGTTTTATCTAAATGTCAAGGGCCTTGATATGAATTTCAAGGACCTTGAAGTATAACTCAAGGACAAAGGAAGATAGCATTTACAAAGGGACGAATTCAAGGACCTTGGAGTTATAGATGCACAAAACAAGGATTCAAATGAGCTGAAGATTTTCCAGGAAGATTCTTTAACAGAAAGATTTCATGAACCGAAGAAAGATCTCAACCGAAGATTAGAGAATTTTTTCAGAAGATTTTCTAAAATAAAAGAGGCAAGAATAATATCTTCTCTCTCTCGATTCAAAAGACGAGAAGATCAATGAGTTAAGGACTCGACGTGTTCTCAGGAGCTGAAGATTTGCAACGTCTACCTTATCTCGAAACAAGAAACGATCTTCATGGAGAAGAAGATTCATTTTCAAACGGTCATCTCTACAACGGCTAAAAGACCTCTCCATAGAAGAATATAAATGAAGATGATGGTCGAAGAAGAGATACACGAGCTTCCACAGGAAAACATCTTTACATCTTCTAGCAACCTGATCATCTTCATTCGTTGTTTTTCTTTCTTTCATTCACACTAAAGCTTTATCCCCCTAGAGAGAGAAAACATTAGATCTACATTGGAAGATCTAAATAGTGTTATACAAGAGTGTGTGTTACTTTGCGAAGTAACTAGGCTATTATAGCTAGGTTAAGAGTTGGAGCTAGATCGTAGCATTGGCTACAGTGAGAGAAGAAGGGGATTTCTTCTAGTTTGTATCTAGGACTCTTTGAAGCTGATAATAGATAGTTAGATCCTAAGGCTATACCCTGGGACGGAGAGTAGGCTATTTAGAGCCAAACTTCGTAAACATATCCTCGTGTCGATCTTTTCAATTCCGCACCATATATACTTTACTGTGACTAACTTTGTTTTGCAGGAGCAAGAAGTCAAGGCCCTTGAAAGGAGTTTCAAAGCCCTTGAAATTAAAGTTTCACAAAGTGCACAGATTGACATCAAGGCCCTTGAAAGAAGTTTCAAGGCCTTGATATTTGGTTTGCAAAAAGTTCTCATACTCTATGCAACCCCCCTTCTATAGTATCTTTTAACCTTTTATTTCACCTACCGGTTCTTCAATCACCACGAACGGTAATCTCCAATCCGGAGGTTGCATAATCGGGGAGGTGATCAAAGCATCCTTCAACCTACAAAAAGCTTCATGGCAATCCTTCAAGAAAACAAACTCAACATCTTTCATCAATAAGTTAGTGAGAGGCTTAGGAATTTTAGAGAAATCTTTAATAAACCTCCGGTAAAAACCGGCATGTCCTAAGAAACTCTTTACCCCTTTCACCGAGGTAGGTGGTGGCAACTTCTCTATTATTTCGATTTTAGCTCTATCTACCTCAATGCCTCGGTCGGAAACCAAATGTCCCAACACTATCCCTTCGCTAACTATGAAGTGGCATTTCTTCCAATTCAATACAAGGTTAGTTTCCTCACACCTCTTCAACACCAAAGACAAGGTAGCTAAACAATTGTCAAATGAAGAGCCATAAACCGAGAAATTATCCATAAACACTTCCATAATATACTCAATATATTCAGAAAAAATAGCCATCATACACCTTTGAAAGGTGACGGGTGCATTACAGAACCCAAATGGCATCCCCCTATATGCAAATGTTCCTCATGGACAAGTGAATGTAGTTTTTTTCTTGGTCATCCGGGTTAATAAGAATTTGGAAAAACCTACTATAACCGTCTAGGTAACAAAAATGAGAATGTTGAGCTAACCTTTCTAGCATTTGATCAATAAAGGGGAGAGGGAAATTATCTTTCCTAGAGGCCGCATTAAGCTTCCTATAGTCAATACACATCCTTCAACCCGTTACCGTCCTAGTCGAGATAAGTTCATTATTCTTATTAGTTACTACGGTCATACCACCCTTCTTAGGCACTACATGTACGGGGCTAACCCACTTACTATCTGAAATCGGGAAAATGATTCCGGCATCTAGCAATTTAAGGATCTCTTTCTTTACTACCTCTTTTATTATTGGGTTCAATCTCCTTTGTCGTTCAATAGATAGTTTATTGTCATCTTCCATTAAGACTTTATGCATGCACAAAGATGGTTTAATGCCAACAAGGTCATAAATGGTGTAACCTATATCTCTTCTATGCAATTTCAATTCAGTCAATAGCTTTTCAAGCTCATCATCATTCAAAGATGCATTTACAATCACAAGATCGGTAGAATTTGAACCAAGAAAAGCATACTACAAATGAGAAGGGAGAGGTTTTAGATCAAGTTTAGGAGGACCTTTATTGGTTGGACGTGTTCCATATATATCAACCTTTGATGATTCCAAAGCCATCGAAGACTCCCTAAGATACCTTGAAGCTTCATCAACAACAATTGGACCTTTTCTTGAAGTTCAAGGACCTCAAATGACCCATAAGGATCTAGACCGAGATCTGGGTCGAGGGGAGCTCTATTGTAAAATCTCTGTTGGTTCCATAATCCATTTCGGCTGAGGTGAGCTGCTTGCAACCGAGATTTGTGCCAGCCTTGCTCTCCTCTTCGAGTACTTCAAATTCAGCACTTGGTTCCTCTTCTAATGCTTCCAAGGCTTGGATCTCTTCATTTCAATTCTTCTCAACTCCTTCCTCCATGATGCTCATGCTAAGAACCTTCTCTAAGGGGTCCTTGATTAAGATGGAGCTCACAACTTCCCTAGAATCCTATTCATCATGAATGTGGAAGACATCCTCACCTAAAGCTGCCCCCCCTTCACTATTGTGGACAATTTGAACTTGATGTGCTCCTCTCCTATGTTGAAAGAGAGAGTTCCATTTTTGCAATCTACAAGACATCCGAATGTAGCTAGAAATGGCCTTCCCAAGATGATGGAAACCTGATAGTCCGCTTGGATGTCCAACACAACGAAGTCTATCGGTACGTAGAACTTTCCAAGCTACACCGGGACGCCCTTAAGTATCCCTACCAGGTGAGTGATGGATCGATCCGCCATATAAAGGGTCATCTTGACCGGATTTGAGTCTCCTAGCCCAACCTTTTTGCATAGTATAAGCGGGATTATGCTTACACTAGCATCAAGGTCGTATAGGGCTTCATATTGTACTTCTCTCACTCCTATCGGGAGACAAAATGACCCCGGATCTCGCAGCTTGGGAGGCATCTCCTCCTTCATGATTTGTATGAGCTCGGAAGATCTCTTCGTCATTCTCACTTCTCCATACTCCTCCCACTTCCTCTTGTTGAAGAGTATCTCTTTTAAAAACTCTCCATAGGCCGGCATATCTAATATCGCATCCATGAATAGAATGCTAATATGCAATTTAGACATAAGTTTAAGGAGTTTATCGAAATGCTTGACTAAACGAGCTCTTGCTCGTGATTGTGGAAACAGTAGTGGTGGCTTGTATGGAGGAGGTAACACATAAGTTGGCTCAACTTCCTTGCTCTTGCCTCCTTCATCATGCTTTATTTCTTCTTCCACCATGAGTTGTTTCCCTTTGTCAACACCCTTGGGAAAGGGATCATTTGTGCTCAGTCCACTCCTTGTGGTGATTGCTAACACTTGCCTTCTTGGGTTGTCCTCAGTCCTTTCGGGAAGTTTCCCTGGATCCCTTTGTCTCTCACCCGCCTTTTGGAATACTTGGGCTTCTAACGCCTTTTGAGCCTTGGAAATTGATGTCACGACGCTCTCAAGTCCACTCAACCTCCCTAGCGATTGTTCTAACATCATCTCGGTCTTATCCTTTGGAGGTTGAGCAAAGCCGTGTGGAGGCTCTTTAGAAGCCCTTGGTGTAATAGTAGGATTTCCGAATTCTAATTAATGTTGATTAACTTAATTGTTGATAGTAATTGACATATAACTCGCAAAGATTTCGCAAGTGATGAGTATGAGTCCCACCGTTATGTTCCTCGCGTAATTTTGGACGTTTGGGGAAATTTTTACTTTTTCGCCCGGGTAATTATTTTTACCCTGTGGTGTTATTTGGAGCATTTGGGAGCTCCAATTAATAAAAACACAGTTGAGAAATGATCAGGACATCGGATATGTCCTAGATATGAAATAACATGGAGAGGCAAAACGGCCAAAAGAGTCGCTATTTCATTTCTTAACGGCTGAGAAAGATAGCTTAGGAATACACGTTTTCCGAGCAGTTGTGGAATAATTATCCCTACAATATTCCAGATTTAATATTCCAATCTCGAGAAGTTTGGAGAAGGAGGTTCGACCCGCCTTTGGATCGGTTAAAGGATAATTATCGACTTTGCTAAAGGATAATTATCGTCTTCACTATAAATAGCGGAAAATCCTTTATTAATTCATTTCCTTTCACGTTTCCTCGTAAAAGCTATGATTTCTCTCAACCTTCAAACTCATATCTACTCTCTGTTTCTAATCCGATTTCAATTCCGTTTGAGTTTCTGGATTCCTTTCTTCATTCTCTTCATATGGGTACCGAGTTTCTGCATTTCCGAGCAAACGAAGGGTTGGTCGAGCATATATGTCACCAGACAAGTTCCGTCGCTCAGATTCCGGTGAATTTGATTATGTCCATGCGTAGCCTGCGTCTCTGTGATTCCAAATCTTCTTTCAGATCATCAATCGGGTTAGTAACGAATAAGTTACGAATTTATTCATTTTCCGTACTGCGATTTCTTGTCAAAATGGATAATTAGAAATTCCAATATGGTCGTGATATTATACTGGTGATTATGGGTTGTTTGTTTGATGAAATCTCATGACAGGGGGTTTAGAAATTGTCATCGGGAAAAACGTTATTCTGGCAAAATCTAATCTAATTAATTAAAGGTTAATTAATTAAATTAGGATTAGAATTGAGATTGAGGAATGTTGATTAGATACTACCTTGAGATTTGAGGAATTGTGACTTATGTTGAGATATTGAGGTTTAGTTGGTTGTGAGGCTTATAGATTGAGTATGATTCTCATGGATCCCTTTGGGTCTAGGTGTGACCCCTTTGATGAATAGAGTTTGATATATCTTTATGCCTTATTATTAGGCAATGCCCTCTCTCAGGATTGGAGGTTGTTGTGGTTGAGCTGAGTACGAGGTTGAGGTAAGTCCGTAGGACTTACTTAGCTACCATCCTTATATTGGGTATTTGCATGAGTGGTGTGTGCGTTATATGTTTGCTATGATAGCATGAGATATCGTTTATACTGACCTATGTTTTATTAACTGCCCCGTTGCGTGGCTGTGATAACCCTTTCCTTTCATCCTGCCATGGAGTCTAGGAGGTTCTCTGATGTCAGGCCAGACTGGTTTACAAGAAGGGCGCAATCCACTCCCATAGGGTACATGGGTTGTGCGACCGATACTCGTACAGCTGGATATAACACTCAGAGGCGAGGATGCATCGGTCCTCGTGTCACATACTTTCATCTATCTATATATATACGATTTGAGTGAATGCCTATTATATAAAGATGATAAAATGGGTAAATGTGTGATAGCATGTGTTTATCTTTCATGATTGTGCTTGTGCTTATGCATTACCTTATATATGTATGGTTAGCTAACGGTTTCATACCGTGTTGTAGATGTTTGCAAGATAGGCGCTGTTGGGTGATTTGACAGGGTGACAGGCCGAGGACTCTCGTACATTAGGTGATTGGTTTTGGGGTTGTTTATGTTTTCCCTCCTGCGTGAGGATGATGTCTTGTTTTCCCTCCTATGTGAGGATGTCGTTTCATACTTGGCTATGTTGTTGTTTACCTTTGGTTATACAGTTTATACTATTTTATGTATTTATTTTTATATCTGTCAGTGTCATGTTGTAAGGTCCAGTGCACTTGTTGTCAGGCTAGGGTCAGGATCCATTGTGAGATCCTAGCCCAATGTGACTTCTTGAGTCCCGTAGAATGGGATTTGACAGAGTTGGTATTAGAGCCTTAGGTTGACAACAATGGCACTTGCTACCTGTAATGAGGTTTGATAGGTACAATAAACAGAACCCAAAAGGGGTCTGACGTTTTCAAAAGGATTTTTGGGTTTAAGTGTGGTTTTGGGTTAGAATGTACGAGAAGTCGTCACCTCTGCCACGGATCTCTGCAGCATAGATATGTATATATATGTGTATTATGGATTATGTGGATGTGTTATATACATATGGCATATATATATAGCCTTATAAGATTAGGTGCTTATACTCTATAGATGGCTCAGACTAGAGCAACATCTATAGTGGAACGAGGTGGGAATATGCCCCCTCTTCCTCCAGTAGTGATAGGTCAGGGACTTGTTTCCGCTGTTGTATCGCCTATAGCAAAGGACGACCATGACGTCTCGATGAGTGGACTCGAGTTTCGAGAATATATACGTCAAGTATATGACGCTGCAAGAGCGGGTAAACTTACACCGTGCTTACCAACATCTGTGGTATCAACTGAAGCTTCCAGATTAAAGAAGAGACAACGGATCGAGCTAGTGAATGAGGAAGTAGACCCTTCAGGAGGTAGACAGAGTCTAGCACATGGACATTTGAGTGATCCATGTTCTACACAGACTGCTGGTGAGATGAGATCTTGTTATAACTGTGGGAAGTCTGGACATTTGCGACCAAAGTGTACGAGTCCACCAGTGACTTACTACACCTGTGGTAGACCAGGTCATAGAGCTGCCTTCTATAGGCAAGGTAGATTTGTATCACAGTAGGGATCTTCTCCTGCCAGTGTGGCAGGAGGTGGTCAGAGGACACCTCAGCAGCAAACACAGGGACAATAGAGAGCTTTAGATTGTCCTTCTACTCAGGGATCTGTTCCCGGGTCGAGTAGAGGTAGAGGTCGTGGTGGAAGTACCACTGACACTAGAGGAGCTCAGGGTAGAGCCTTTGAGCTGAGAAGTGCAGAGGAGTCACCCGTATCAGTAGCATAGATGGGACTTCTATGTCTCAACTATAGCGATCAAGATCATTCACGCCCTAAGTGTTCCTTGGCACCGATAGCGTGCTTTACATGTGGTGAACTAGGCCATTTGGCCCCTTTTTGTCAGCAAGGTAGTGTTTCTTCTCAGCAAGACCTTCCTCTTTCCGGTGCAAAAAGAGTAGAAGTGGAGGCTATGGTGATGACCTCAATGATACCTGAGAAGCATAGGTCCGAGACAATGGAGCTGCTGACGTTAGCTGTTACAGGTACCATTCTCGTTAATGGTTTACCTAGTGGAGTTTTGTTTGATAGGGGTGCTATGCACTCTTCGCTTTTGATGCATGTATAGATTGATTTTAGATACCTTAGAGGGTAGACCTTTCTTGATAAGGATATCAGTTAGGGGTCTGAGGTACCCGCGAGATATGTGATTGTCTCCTTTATGTAGGACTTGTGTATTTCTTATAGACTTCTTTGTCATTTCATAGGTGCATGAGGAGGTCATTATGTGTATGGATGGGACGGATATATATCATGTTGTGTTAGATGTTAATTGGAAGACTGGTATAGTCTCCATTGAGATATATTAGATAGAAGTCTTCCGAGGTTAAGATCTATGAAGACGGGTTTGTCATTAGTGTCATACAGGCAGCAAGGCTTATAGTACAGGTATGTGATGCCTTCTAACGTTATGCCATGAAGGAGGAAGAGAGTCCATCCTTGGAAGATATTCCAGTGGTTTATGAGCTTAGAGACGTGTTACTGAACCGTCTGGTTGCTGCCTCAGTGGAGTGTGAACTTTGATATTGAGTTGAAGTGTGGTATGAGATTGATTTGAAAGGCCCCACATTGTATGACGCCTGTTGAGATGTTAGAGTTGAAGAGATAACTTGAGGAATGGGTATAGAAGGGCTTCATTTGCCCTAGTGTATTCATTGTGTCGTGTTGACAACTTGTTGTGTCAGCTTCAAGAAGCGATTATATGTTCCAAGACTTCCTTGCGCTCAGAATATCACCAATTAAGGGGGAAGAGCAAGATGTGCATAGGATGGCATTTCGTACCCGTTACGGACACTACGAGTTTGTAGTGATACCATTCGGCTGACGAATGCCCCGCTACCTCCATGGAGTTGATGAACAATATCTTCCTCGACTTCCTTGATCAGTTTGTGGTAGTATTCATTGATGACATTGTGGTATACTCTCGTAGCAGAGAGGAGCATGCCAGTCATCTGAGGAAAGTTTTACAGATTTTGAGGGATAGAGGGTTGTATGCCAAGCTTTCTAAGTGCGAGTTCTGGATGTCTGAGGATTGCTTTTCTAGGCCACATGGTATCTGCCAGTGGGATCAAGATTGATCCGGCGAAGATTGAATATGTTGCAGCATGGACGATATTGATGAACAGTAAGGAAGTACGTAGCTTTTACGGCTTAGCCGATTATTACTGACACTTTGTGGAATGATTTTCTATGATCACCGTCCACTTACGAGTCTTCTAAGGAAGACTACCAGATTTGTGTGAATTGATCAATGTGCCCAGAGTTTGAGGATTTGAAGAGGCGTTTGACTTCTGCTCCTGTTCTGGCACAACTAGAGGATTCTAATGATTTCGTGGTCTACAGTGATGCATCCAAGCTAGGTTTGGGATGTGTTTTGATGCAGAAGGGCAGAGTGATTGCATATGCGTCTCGTCAGTGGAAGACGTATGAGGAGAACTACCCGAGTCATGATCTGGAGTTAGCAGCGGTAGTGCATGCTTTGAAGATCTGGAGACATTACCTGTATGGTGCAATTTGCCAGATCTTCACAAACCATAATAGTCTGAAGTATAGTTTTACGCAGTGGGAATTGAATGACCGCCAGCTTAGATGGTTTGAGCAAACCTAGGATTTTAACCTCGAGATTTTGACAACAGATTCAGACTGCTTTGGGGACAAGTCTACACTTGACGACTACATTTTACCCCCAGACCGATGGTCAGTCAAAGAGAACCATCCAGACCCTTAAGGATATGTTGTGAGCTGATGTGTTGGATTAGGGACAAGGATGGTCAGATTTCCTCCCAAAAGTTGAGTTCTCATACAACAACAACTGACATGCATTTATTGGGATGGCCTCTTATGAGGCACTGTATGGGCGTAGATGCCGTACACCTTTATGCTGGGATGAATCTAGTAGTACCAGTGGGATAGCACCAAAGAAGATTCAGGATGCTATGGCTCGAGTAGCGTTATTTAGGAAGTGGATGATGGTGGCACAGAGTCGCCAGAAGTCGTATGTAGACAAGAGGCGCCAACCTCTAGAGTTCAGAATAAGAGCTCATGTCTGGATGAGAGTATCTCTGACGCGAGGCGTCAGACGTTTTGGCATAAGGGGGGAAGTTGAGTCCCCCATATGTCGGTCCTTTCTAGGTACTGAATAGAGTTGGGAGGGTATCATAATAGTAGCTTGCCTCCGAGGTTAGAGGGTATTCACCCTGTTGTTCACTTGTCTCAGTTAAGGGAGTATATACCAGACCCGAGACGCATTGTGAGTCATGATGATTTAGTGGTCGAGGCAGACCACTAAATCATCATGACTCACAATGCGTCTCGGGTAGTAGCCATAGTATAGTGAGTATATACCAGACCCGAGACGCATTGTGAGTCATGAGGATAGTAGCCATAGTATAGTGACCATGGTTGTATATTATGAGATATATGATTATGTAATTATGTGATTATGTGATTATGTGATATGTGATGTTCTCTTCCATGCTAGATTATTGGCTAGATTATTGGTGATCCTAGTGGATCTTGTTATGTTAGGGCGAGTTATGTTATGGCTGGAGAAGTTTTACCTCCAAGCCCTCGAGCGATGATTTACCATTGGAGGAGTTCTACCTCCATACCATCGTGTATAGGTCAGCTGGAGATGATTCTACCTTCATGCTGTAGAATGATATTAGGTTAGTTGGAGATGATATTACCTCCATGTTTGGGATATAGGTATGGCTACTATCCTCACATAATCACATAATTACATAATCATATATCTCATAATATACAACCATGGTCACTATACTATGGCTACTATCCTCATGACTCACAATGCGTCTCGGGTAGTAGCCATAGTATAGCCATAGTATAGTGACCACTAAATCATAATCACATAATTAGAATGAGGTATAGAACGTTTATGCTTGAAGAACATTCTAATGATGAGAGTATAGTGACCAAGACGAGGCCACCTGGGTGATTGAGGATAGTAGCCATAGGAACTAATCCGAGTTTATGCAGAGAAGGCTGCACCGTGAGCAAGCCATGGTTGTATATTATGAGATATATGATTATGTAATTATGTGATTATGTGATTATGTGATATGTGATGTTCTCTTCCATGCTAGATTATTGGCTAGATTATTGGTGATCCTAGT
Organism: Fagopyrum homotropicum; assembly: GCA_033239125.1. Taxonomy (NCBI): domain Eukaryota; kingdom Viridiplantae; phylum Streptophyta; class Magnoliopsida; order Caryophyllales; family Polygonaceae; genus Fagopyrum; species Fagopyrum homotropicum. The sequence goes on along the minus strand of BSWB01000003.1, from coordinate 86,811,068 downwards.
GGATCTTGTTATGTTAGGGCGAGTTATGTTATGGCTGGAGAAGTTTTACCTCCAAGCCCTCGAGCGATGATTTACCATTGGAGGAGTTCTACCTCCATACCATCGTGTATAGGTCAGCTGGAGATGATTCTACCTTCATGCTGTAGAATGATATTAGGTTAGTTGGAGATGATATTACCTCCATGTTTGGGATATAGGTATAGAGATTTCTGGAGATGTCTTTCCTCCATACGGTCATTTGTGTTTTGGAGATGTGTTTCCTCCTTGATGATGAGTTGGTAGCTGGAGATGTTTTTCCTCCATGCCCTTGTGATGTGAGCCAAATGGAGGTGTATTTCCTCCATACTATTATAGTGATTATAGTTCTTGGAGATGTTTCCTCCACGGTGTGATTAAGGATATAGTTGCCAGAGATGTTTTACCTCTGTACCTTTGGGATAAGATTAGACTGCTGAAGATGTTTTACCGCCATGCCTTTGGGATAGCGTTATGATCCTGTTTTACGGAGTTGTTGATTCCTCCATGCTTATGTTTTGAGATTATAGATTGTTATAGGTTGACACCTTTGAACGGAGATGTGATACCTCCAATAGAGACAATGTTTATACCTCGGCGTATGGGTCCGAGAGGATTTTGAAATTGTTCAAGTTTCAGGATGAAACTTTTTTTTAAGGGGTGTGTGATGTAATAGCTAGGATTTCCGAATTCTAATTAATGTTGATTAACTTAATCGTTGATAGTAATTGACATATAACTCGCGAAGATTTCGCAAGTGATGAGTATGAGTCCCACCGTTATGTTCCTCGCGTAATTTTGGACGTTTGGGGAAATTTTTACTTTTTCCCCCGGGTAATTATTTTTACCCTCCGGTGTTATTTGGAGCATTTGAGAGCTCCAATTAATAAAAATACAGTTGAGAAATGATCAGGACATCGGATATGTTCTAGATATGAAATAATATGGAGAGACAAAATGGCCAAAAGAGTCGCTGTTTCGTTTCTTAACGGCTGAGAAAGACGGCTTAGGAATACACGTTTTCCGAGCAGTTGTGGAATAATTATCCCTACAATATTCCAGATTTAATATTCCAATCTCGAGAAGTTTGGAGAAGGAGGTTCGACCCGCCTTTGGATCGGTTAAAGGATAATTATCGACTTTGCTAAAGGATAATTATCGACTTTGCTAAAGGATAATTATCGTCTTCAGTATAAATAGCGGAAAATCCTTTATTAATTCATTTCCTTTCACGTTTCCTCGTAAAAGCTATGATTTCTCTCAACCTTCAAACTCAGATCTACTCTCCGTTTCTAATCCGATTTCAATTCCGTTTGAGTTTCTGGATTCCTCTCTTCATTCTCTTCATATCGGTACCGAGTTTCTGCATTTCCGAGCAAACGAAGGGTTGGTCGAGCATATATGTCACCAGACAGGTTCCGTCACTCAGATTCCGGTGAATTTGTTGTTGTCCATGCGTAGCCTGCGTCAATGTGATTCCGAATCTTTTTTCAAATCGTCAATCGGGTTAGTAACGAATAAGTTATGAATTTATTCGTTTTCCGTACTGCGATTTGGCCTAAATTGACTTTAGGCTTGTCAAAATGGATAATTAGAAATTCCATTATGGTTGTTAAATTATTCTGGTAATTATGGGTTGTTTGTTTGATGAAATCTCATGACAGAGGGTTTAGAAATTGTCTACGGGCAAAACGTTATTCTGATGAAATCAAATTAATTAATTAAAGGTTAATTAGTTAAATTAGGATTAGAATTGAGATTGAGGAATGTTGATTAGATACTACCTTGAGATTTGAGGAATTGTGACTTATGTTGAGATATTGAGGTTTAGTTGGTTGTGAGGCTTATAGATTGAGTATGATCCTCATGGATCCCTTTGGGTCTAGGTGTGACCCCTTTGATGAATAGAGTTTGATATATCTTTATGCCTTGTTATCAGGCAATGCCCTCTCTCTAGATTGGTGGTTGTTGTGGTTGAGCTGAGTACGAGGTTGAGGTTAGCCCGTAGGACTTACTTAGCTACCATCCCTATATTGGGTGTTTGCATGAGTGGTGTGTGCGTTATATGTTTGCTATGATAGCATGAGATATCGTTTATACTGACCTATGTTTTATTGACTGCCCCATTGCGTGGCTGTGATAACCCTTCCCTTTCATCCTGCCATGGAGTCTGGGAGGTTCTCTGACGTCAGGCCAGACTAGTTTACAGGAAGGGCGCAATCCACTCCCATAGGGTACACGGGTTGTGTGACCGATACTCGTACAGCTGGATATATCACTCAGAGGCGAGGATGTATCGGTCCTCGTGTCACATACTTTCATCTATCTATATATATACGATTTGAGTGAATGACTATTATATAAATATGATAAAATGGGTAAATGTGTGATAGCATGCTGATGTGTTTATCTTTCATGATTGTGCTTGTGCTTATGCATTACCTTATATATGTATGGTTAACTAACGGTTTCATACCGTGTTGTAGATGTTTGCAGGATCGGCGCTGCTGGGTGATCTGACAAGGTGACAGGCCGAGGACTCTCGTATATTAGGTGATTGGTTTTGGGGTTGTTTAAGTTTTCCCTCATGCGCGAGGATGATGTCTTGTTTTCCCTCCTGTGTGAGGATGTCGTTTCATACTCGGCTATGTTGTTGTTTACCTTTGGTTATACAGTTTATACTGTTTTATGTATTTGTTTTTATATCTGTCAGTGCCATGTTGTAAGGTCCAATGAACTTGTTGTCAGGCTAGGGTCAGGATCCATTGTGAGATCCTAGCCCAATGTGACATTCCGAGTCCCGCGGAATCGGGATGTTACACTTGGTTGTGGTTCTGGGCTTGTTGGGAGCGGACGGGTTTAAAGCACCATCCGGGTTTGAGTAAGAGAACCCGGGATGGTTGTGGTTGGGGCGGTAGTTGTTGAAGTTCCGATTGTTGTAATTTCTTGGGCCTTTATAGCCCCCATTAAAGTTGCCCATTCCCATGTAATTCACATCTTCCTTGGAAGCCAAATTCGCTTGAGCTTGCATTTGCAGTTGAGGATTTGCTTGGTTCTTCAAAGTGGTTGCACACAACTCACTCAAGGACTACAACTCATTATTTATAGCATCAAGCTTTTAGTTGCTCATAGTTACTTCACTAACTTCATAAGCTCCCGGTTTCCTCCCATCACTCTTCCTATGGGAGTATTTTTCTATCACCAAGGCTTGTTTCTCTATAAACTCCCAAGCCACATCCACATTCTTCTTCATAAATGTTCCTCCGGAAAGTGGTTGGAACTTGAATTGACTATTCTCATCAAGACCCTTGAAATATATTTCCAATAGCTCTCTTTATCGGATTTTTTTCCAAAATAATAAGAAAATGAAAATTATTTCTAAAATTTGGTTCGGAGAAAAACATATTCCGAGAATAGGAAGAATTAGGGTCGGAACATTTAAACCCGCAGTCTGCGGGTTTCGACTTTTTTATTTATTTTTTTTAAAAAGGGTGAACCGCAGTTTAGAACTACGGGTCTCTTTTTTGTTTCCAATAAAAAATGGGTTTTATTCACAATTAAATTATAATAGGCCAACAAGGGATAAGTGGGAATCGATCCTTGGACCTCTGCGTCATGATTTCGCACTCCACTACTATGATTTATTGATATAATATCAAAACTAAATATATTATTATCAACAAAGCTAGAATTTGTAAGCTCTACTAATTCACTTCAACTTATTTTCAATCTTAACTAGTTTAACTCTTATATCTTGTATATATTTTTTCGAATAATAATAATTATAATTTCATGATATTTATATTATATAAATATTCAATAAAAAAATTTTAACTCTTATTTCTATAGATGTTAAATGATATTTATAAGTCAATATAGTAAAGATATAATTATATTTCACAAACATAGATTTTAAATTAGAATCATAATTTAACATTAAAAGTATTTTTTCATTAATAAAAAATTTGACTTATCAAGTTACTCAATATAATAAAAATTATAACTCTTATTTCTATAGACATTACATTAAGTATCACATTTGTTGATAAATTCATAAACAAAAACTTTATTAATGAAAAAAATATTTTTAAAGTTAAATTATGATTCTAATTTAGAATTATATTAGTGTTATATTTTTTATAAATAGTTATATTTTTTAATATAATTATATATTTACTATATTGTCATATAAAATATCATTTAACATCTATAGAAATAAAAGTTAAAAATTTTATTGAATATTTTATATAATATAAATAACATGAAAATATAATTATCAAAAAAATATATACAAAATATAAGAGTTAAACTAGTTAAGATTGAAAATATGATGAAGTGGAACATTAGAACTAATAAATTCTAGCTTTGTTAATAATAATATATTTAGTTTTGCTAATATATTACCAAATTAGTGTTGTAGAGCGGGAGTGTGGTTGCCTGATAACCCAGAGGTCCAAGGATCGATTTCCACCTATCCTTTCTCCGCCTATTCTTTTTTAATTGTGAATAAACACCCATTTTTTATTAAAAAAAAATAGAGACCCAGAGTTCTAAACTGCGGGTTACCCCTATTTAAAAAAAAAATAAAAAAATCGAAACCCGCAGTTTCAAACTGCAGGTTTTAATGCTCCGACCCTAATTCCTTCCTATTCTCGAAAATAGTTTTCGTCCGAGCCTAATGTTGGAAATAATTTTCGTTTTATTATTATTTTGGAAAAAAACCCCTCTTTATCCTTAATGGAAAAGACATTTATCTTCCCTCTTAGTTCGGTTGTCTTGGAAGGCGGGAAGAACTTTGTAAGAAACTCGGTTGTCATCTCCTCCCAATTAGCCACTCGTCCTAGTGGTATGGATTGATACAAAGACAAGGCTTTATCCTTATGTGAAAAGGAGAAAGCCCTAAGCTTATGGTTGTTTCTCTCCAATCTAGGTAGTCTTAGAGTCTCCATCAAGATCTTGTAGTTCATAAGGTGTTGTGATGACATGAATTATATACCATTATAATCATGTATATTGTGAATGTTTTACCTTAATTTTTCATACATTTGAAGAGGTTTGTGCGCCTTTAAGCTTTGTTTCATACATATTTCGGAAATAGAGGTTTACACGACTTGTGATTGAATTGTTGGTAAAAACGATGGATTTGGAAGCAATAATGGAGCAAATAGTAGCTAAGGTTGGGGAGGAAGCATAAGAGACCAATGAGGAGTCATGAGGAGCAAGGAAAGTGCGTGGAAGAGTTGTACATGGAAGTGAAAATCAAGCCAAAAGATGAGCACTCTTAGTGAAGAAAAATCGGGTGATTTATCCCTTGAATCGACCGATTTTCCTGTAGAAAAATCGGACAATTTATGTAGGAAATCGGCCAATTTTTTCCTTTAACCATCTAAAAAATATAACGTTCGAAAACCCAAGCATTGGGCCAGAAGGGGGACATGTCTTGCAGCCCATTAGTGATTTTGGGTTATCTTGGAACCCTAAGAGACGGAAAGGGAGGTTCGCAACAGAGAGAGCGGCGATTGAGGGCTGACGTAGAGGATTGGAGATCAATTCTTGGAGAGAAAGAAAGTTGCGGAAAGAAGATAGAGTTCAAGATTCAAGAAAATTGTGAGATCTTTGATTATTGTTCGTTATTGTGATTTGTGAATATATTTCGTTGAGTGCTTTGAGAGATTTTATTGAAGCTTTGAAGGATTGATTATAGATTTTGGAGGTTTGTCAAGTTTTATGTGAAGTTTGGTTCTTTATTGGTTTTCTTTATTCAATCTTGATTTTGATTCAAAAATGAAAATGATTGGCTTAAAACCTTGTGATTCTGGGAAGAATAGTTGATGATTGAGGCATAGATGATGATGGACTGAACACTTTTAACCATTTGGACCATGAGAGTTGAGATTTAACCTTTGTGAGTGCGAAAAATCGTGGTGGTGTTTGCGAAAAATCGGCCGATTTTCCCTCAAGAACAACCCGATTTTTCTAGGCTAACGTACCTTAATGCTTTATCCTTTAACCAAAGTTAAACCTTACCTAAATCCTAACCCTGCTTAACCTTTTTAACCCTTATCCAAGTGTTAGAAGAGACTTCATCATTGATTCTTCACTTGGTAATCAAAGTTTACAAGATTTGGGTAATAGAGAGATTCAACATTCTCTATTAAGGTTTGAGTGTACCTTTCACCTTTACCTTCGAGAGTCATATCCTTGGGTTTTAGTGAGTAGTGTGAGTGTTAATCCTTACCTTGAGTACTCTTCTTGATGAGACTCAACATCCTTCGAGTTGGGAGCTTCTAAGTTGGGATAGGGGAGTGGTGGAACTTCACCGTACACTATCCTTTCTTCGAAACACATAACCTTGGCAACATCAACTCTGTCCTTTGATCTTTAGAGTGTCTTAAATCAAAAGCCGCATTCGGATACTTGAATCCTTGGAATCATTTGTTTCTTAACATCTTTACAAAAGCTTTTTACTCTTTTTCAAACGATTTTTGGAACTGATTTTATTCTCACCAAATCCCTGAGTTCGACTCTGGAATTTCTAACTTTACTACAATTGATCCGTACACTGCGGGTTCGCTTTTGCTTAAGTTCTGGATATAAATTTAGGACTTTGGCGCACACACTTTTAAGCGAACAAGTTTTTAGCACCGTTGCAGGGGATTTGGTCTAGACCGAATTCGGTTTTCGGTTGTCTGGCTTGGGAGCTTTTGCTCTTGTTTTTTGATCTATCTACTTTAGTGATTTTACATATTTCTCTTTAGGTATATGTGACGGTCTCGATCTGAGAAAGACCTCGTTCCTTTTGACCCTGAACTTGAGAAGACTCAAGAAACGGTTAAGGGAAGCAAAAATGGCTGAACACAATGAAAAGAATCTCCAAGCTGAGTTGGATGAGACTCGAGCTCTCCTTAATCTAGATGAAAGGAAACTTATTTAGGAGAGAGTTGTCACTCGTGCTGATAGAGAGCGATTGTAAGCTGAAGTGAATGAAATCCGGGCGATGATCCAGCAAGTAAACTTGGAAAAAGCCGCCAAAGCTAAGAAGGACAAATCATCCGACGATGATATGCCTGAGTTGGAATAAATAGTGCATAATCCACCACCTAATCTTCGTGTTTCGGCTAGAGATGCGAGAGTTGATCCTATCGTGGCTGAACCACGAACTCTTGGGCAACGTATGGATCCGAATCAACAGCCACCGTTTGGGCGTGAATCTTGGAGATCCGGATGAGCATGACTATGGGTTTTGCCCTCAAGTCATCACTATGTTCCGCCAAAGTCAGTTTGGTGGAATGGAAACGGAATCTCCGCATCAACATCTTCAGAACTATGAGATTCTTATGGAGACCTTGAAGCCTCCAAGAGCAACGAACAACAACTATAAGTTGAGACCTTTCTTTTTCTCTTTGAAAGACAAGGCCTTAGCTTGGTATCAATCTCTTCCAACTGGAAGAGTTAACCCATGGGAGGAGATGACTTCGGAATTTCTTACCAAGTTCTTTCCACCATCAAAGACGGCGGAGTTGAGAGGTAAAATCATTGTCTTTGCTATGAAATGTTCGCCACTAAGCGTGCGTGCAATCAAACTTTAAATTTATAAAACTAGAATAAAAGCAAGCGAACCCGCAGTGTACGGATCGGCATAGATTAGCAAGTATTCCAGAGTATCGAACACAGGGATTTGGGGGGAACAAATTCAGTTTGCAAATCGTCAAGCAAGTAAATGTAATAAGCTTTGCAAATATTGGAAAAACAACAACCCTAAAGATCCAAGTATCAAATTGTGGCAATCGATTCAAGATGTACTATATATATAAGGACAAAGTTAAGAATTGCAAAGGTATACTAAAGTAAGATAATGCACGGTGAATTTCCAAAACCCTATATGTCTAACCCAAAGACTCTCTCTATAAAGGTTGTTGAGGCTTCAGTATAAAAAGGATCTAAGGACTAGAATTAATCTCAAATACCAAACTTGTAACCCAAGGATCAAAACTAGCTAAAACGATTAAGGTTGTGACACTCGAAATCGAAATAGAGGGTGATGAGTCTCACTACTACCTAGAAAAGGGCAAGCCAAGACTAGATTAAAGATAAACTTTAACCTTGGATCAAAGTAAAAGCAAAGTTTGTAAACTAGAGTAAATCACGGGTAGTTCTTGAATTCCACGGCCGTGGAAGTTCAAGAACAGATTGTGATATTGGTTCGTCGACGAGATCTCTCTAACTCTCAGGGTCCAATCAATTTACGATTGATCTATCATCATCTAAGCCACAACTATCAACCCTTCACCTTAGAATTGCTAAATGGTTTTAGCCAATAACCATTGTCATGATATCAAAAATCAATTTAAGAAGAATGAAAAATGAAAACCTTCGAAAACTCAATTATAACTCAAAGTCAATCTCAAATCCAAAGCACAAATTGGAATACTCAATGGATTCAGAATATAACACAAAACCTCACAAAATCTAAGGTAAGTATGAAGAACGGGATGTCAATCCGTCTTCAATAACAAAACCTAGAAAAAGGGTGCAACTTCCGCCACACACGATCTTCCGGAATCCAATTTGCCGGCGCTTTCGCCACGTTCCTCGCGAAACCCTAAGGTTAACTTTCTCCAAGCGAGGTTGTACAAAGCCTTAGCGAATCTTCCCCAAAGCCATCCTCCTGAAAACTCTCTCCTCCCGCCCTTTTATAAGATGGGGAAAAATAACCGTACCGGCCCATTGTGTAAATGATGTGGCAATAATTGGTTCGTCAAAAGATCACCTAAATCACGGTCTCAAGGGATTCCACGACCGTGGTTTAGGGTGTGGAATTGGGTTACGGTCTCATATGACTTCCACGACCGTACTTTAGGCCGTGTAACTCTCAGGAATGCTCCACGCTCATGATGCTAAGATCCACGACCGTGGTTTAGGGCGTGGACTCTTCTACGGCCGTATTTTAGGGCGTGGAAATGTAAATTGCTTGTGGTTTCCTTTGTGTCGTGCCATTCCTCATCCTAGCCTCTCCTTTGGCTTCCTTGATGTATTCCTAATCCTTGGATGTGCTCAAATCCTCTCCTATCTCCCTCAGATGATCCGGTTTCAGCTCTTATTCACCTATAATCAACACAAAGCTAATGTAGACCTCCATATCGAAAATATAGATGAATAGGCTAACAAATGCTTCAATACCTTATTCATGAACACTATAATGAATGAAAAACAACTAGAATAAGTGCCTAGAATATCGCAATATTTCATGCTAACAAAATACCCCATACTTGGTACTTGCTTGTCCCCAAGCAAGGTCTTTTGAAAGCTTAGAACATAAGTTAGGATGAAATATGCATGCAATCTCAAAAACAAAACATCTTTTAAGTAAATGTGCTTCTAGTCAATAGATCATTCTCAAACCTTGCTTCATTCACTCTTGAAACACCTATATACATAATCAAGGAATGTAAAGGAAAGAAACATCATGAATTGGTTAAACTTCAATGTAAACATCATAACCTTCAAGCATTATCAAAATCAAGCATAAGAAACTTCAATTTAGATCACCAAGTCAAATACCATACTTTTGATCTTAAGGACTTTCAAGTAAGGTCTAGAATACGGAAAGGAGGGAAACTTATAAAGGATGTGGTGCATGAATCCGGGAAAATGGACAACTAACTCTTTTTCTTTTTTATTTTGATTTGCAACACCATCAATTTTGAGCTTTGCTCTCTTCTTTTCACATCATTTTTCGACTTTAGTTTTGGAGTTATGGACAGCGGTGCACAAAAACCGAAACCTAGGAGATTGTCGTTTCTCAATTTCGAGATGCCTCAAACCCTTGATACACATACCATAATCCGCTAGGAATATCACTCAATCCGAATTTGGCAAGACACAAACACCCGGCTATGTGAATGGTGCCGAGTTACTCATCGTCATGATTGACTTCCCCAAACCTATTATTTCTATTCTTTGAATGCAAACAATTGCTTTCATGGCCCTCCCACATCAAACATGCCAAAATACAACTCCTCCCAATTCCCGGATAGGTAAGGGAGGCAATTATTTCATTGAGGGGCTAAATGAACAAAGAAAGGAGAAAGAAAGGTCGAATTGCCTTAATCATTTCATAAAGAAGTATAAGAACTTATCATGTGATTTCAACCTCGATTTCTCAATATGATTTAGGTAAAACTCTTCACATTATGAAATTTGCAAGAAAGGATAATCAACACATTCAATTCCTTTTCAATTCATTATTCGTTTAGGCATACAATTGTCATCAAAAGTTCAATCTACAAGTGGTAATTATCATAGAAATCATCTCAACTCTTAGAAGTACAAAACCTTTTAGAAATTTTCAAAATTGTTTTTACATTTTTATGGGTTTTTCAAAAGCAAATTCATGCAATGCAATAATGAAACGTGTGACATGAAATGAAAGATGCAAAGTGTTCTCGAATCAAGGCAAGCAAAGTGAGTAGAGTTATTACAAACGATAGTCACACCCCACCTCATACTTGAGGCAAACATTGTCCTTAATGTTTAAAAAGAAATAAAGAAAAGAAAGAAAAGAAAAATGAACTCACTAGAAGGTGGTGGAGCGGCTGAAACTGTCAATCATAAAACCTCATCACTGCGGTGGATGCGGTGGTGGAAACGGGAAGAAGCTGGAGTCGAAGTTCCGCCCGAACTGCTGGCGGTAAATGTCCCTCATCATCCTATCGTGATCATCAGCTTGTACGTCCCTAGCGTCCTGGCGGATCTCCAAATTACCGACCCTCTTGGAAAGGTCGGTAGCCCACTCCGGTAGCTGCTCATACCACTCCGGTGCCTGGCTGTACCAAGCTGGTGCGTCTTGTGGGGCCTGTGCTACTGGTGCCTGTGCATACCATGGTGTCGGATCTCCCATCCACTCCGGATATGCTCCATACCAAGCGGGAGGAGCATTCATCCATGTCGGTCTCTCGCTCACACTAGCGCGGCGAGAAGAAGAAGCACCGGAAGGTCTAGAAGGGCGGGGAGACTGCCTAGGTAGGTCCGGGAAAGTGTCCGGCTGATCCGGAAAGGTATCAAAATCCTGCTCATCCCGTCCTCCTATATCCTCATCAACATCAGCATCTGGAATCTCCTCGGGGATGTAGGGAGGTGCTACTAACCTATTCGCATGCATAGCAGCGAATGTCTCCTTCCAATTATGGCGTCCGGCCATAATGGAATACTCGGGAAACCATGGAATGCCTCTACCTCCTCTATCCTCCCATGGCATGGTAGCGGTAGGTGGACCTCTATGCCTAGGAAAGATCAAACCTCTAGTCATGAGGCTCTGGAGACCCAAAGGTCTCACTGCTATCCTAGTACAGGCGGAACAGTCAATCCCAAGATGCGTAGCTATGTGGGTCACCATCCCACCATATCCAATGTTCCCGGCCCTCTTGTTCTTAAGCTTGCTAATGGTGGAGGCTAAGAGGGTGGCACAATCGGCGGGTCTACCATGTAGCATGGCGTAGAGGAGAAACAACTCATCGGTCTTAATTTTCTGCGGGGCCTCGGTCCTAGGAAATAGGCATTCGGAAAGGACCCTATGAGCTATCTTCAAGGCTAAGTGGTAGATGAGCTTAGCCTTGGTATCAGCCGGCTGCCAGCGGTCCTCGCTAGCATAAATCATAGCAATCTCGTCCCAAAAATCCTTAGCGTAAACACCGCTAGGGAAGCGACCGTTAAAGGTCTCATGGAACCCAAAAAAGGCTCCGAACTTCTGGATGGAGAACTCATAGTCCGTCTCCATCAATCTAAAGGACACCGTCCTATCCATATGGCTATGCTCGAAGGATATAACAAACTCCCTCGTGATCTCCTCATATGTATCCGCTCTAATAGCGGAGAAAACAATCAGTCCGGCTCTATCTAAGAGCCATGTCAAATCATTAACCACATTGAGTGGCTCTAAATCCTCTAGCAAGAGGTATCTTGGTCCAATGACCGGTCTTTTCTTGATCTTTTGTAAAGCATCGAGGTAGTTAGGATGAATGGTGGGGATCCTAGGGCGTGGAGGTGATGGTTCACTAGGAGGGTTATGAGATGAGGAGGAACTATCACCCATTCTCTTCTTTTTATTTCCTACACTTCGTGTAAACATTTTCCCCAAAAATAGAAAAAATCACGGTTTGTTCTTCCTATTCCACGGCCGTGGAAGTCCCAGAGACCGTGATTCGTCTAAGAATTTCTCAAACCTCAATCAAATCAACAGCAATCTCAACAGAACCTGTCCTAGACTAATTCCAATCTCAATCCTATGCAAATGTTCTAAGTTCTTGCTGAAATTTAACCCAAATTGACAAAGGAGAGAAGAATAGTAAAAACCTAGGTTTTTGGATCTTTGAATCCAAATTCCGCTTTCTTGGTGGATTGTTCACTTGTTATGTTGATTGGGTCTTATAGAGGAATGAATTTGCTCAACTTTTGCACCAAGAATCGTTCGAAACGATTACCGAACCAAGATTTGCGAGTTGGGGAAGAGTTTCGGCGTTTAGGGCGTGGAAAGAGGGGTTTTGGGGTGTTTTTGTGAAGGAAGATGGTTTATATAGTGGCTGTAAAATTTTTTTTGAAAATCACGGTCACTCGGGGGTTTTCACGGCTGTGGAATTGTACGGAACCGTGGTTTTTGGTGATTTTTCTCAGATTTTGAAGAATTACGGTTACTGTAGCCTCCACGACCGTGGTTTAGGGCGTGGAACTCTCTGTAATGTGCCAAAATCCAAGTTTCGTCAATTTCCTTCAACTTTTTTCCTCTCCCATTGCTTATTCCATTGCTCCTACATCCAAAAACACAACATACCGGAAGGTATCGAAGGCAAAACAAAACAAAAACGTCTAAACTAATCTAATCTATGAATGACAAACAAAAGCATAAGTGCAAAACCTTGGGTTGCCTCCCAAGAAGCCCTTGTTTAAGGTCCGTAGCTAGACCGTACTTGCACCTATTCGAGTGCGGTAGGTGCGAACTCCTCAGCTTGGAGTTCCAGTGAGTACTTCTTGAGTCGTTGACCGTTCACTTTGAAGCTTCCACCCTTTTCACCCCATACTTCAACTACACCATGGGAAAACACGTTTAATTAGATAAGGTCCGGTCCAACGAGATTTAAGCTTACCTGGAAAGAGCCGAAGTCTCGAATTGAAGATGAGAACTTGATCTCCTTCTTTGAGGTCTTTTGGAATGATATGCTTATCATGCCAAAGCTTTGCTCTCTCTTTGTAGATCTTGGCGTTCTCGTAGGCGTTTAAGCGAAGTTCTTCAAACTCGTTAAGGTCCAAGAGGCGCTTTTCGCCCGCTTCCTTTATGCTGAAGTTCAACCACTTTATTGCCCAATACGCCTTATGTTCCAGATCTACCGGCAAATGACAAGACTTCCCATACACAAGGTTGTATGGTGTCGTTCCTATGGGAGTCTTATATGCAGTCCGGTATGCCCATAATGCATCATCTAGCTTCAAAGACCAATCTTTCCTTCTCCTCGAAACTGTCTTCTCTAGGATTCCTTTAATCTCCCGGTTCGAAATCTCCACTTTTCCACTCGTTTGTGGATGGTAAGGGGTGGCGATCTTGTGAGTCACCCCATACTTAGCTAGTAGAGCTTCAAATCGTCGGGCAATGAAGTGAGAGCCTCCATCACTAATGATAGTCCGCGCTGTCCCAAATCGTGGGAAAATGGTCTTGTTAAAGAACTTAACCAGAATCATGGCATCATTAGTAGGAGAGGCAATTGCTTCGACCCATCTCGAAACATAATCTACAGTTAAAAGTATGTATCGGTTTCCACAAGTGAACCCGCCAGTAAGCGTGCGTGCAATCAAGCTTTAAATTTATAAAACTAGAATAAAAGCAAGCGAACCCGTAGTGTACGGATCGGCGTAGATTAGCAAGTATTCTACATTATCGGACACAGGGATTTGGGGGGAACAAATTCAGTTCGCAAATCGTCAAGCAAGTAAATGTAATAAGCTTTGCAAATATTGGGAAAACAACAACCCTAAAGATCCAAGTATCAAATTGTGGCAATCGATTCAAGATGTACTATATATATAAGGACAGAGTTAAGAATTGCAAAGGTATACTAAAGTAAGATAATGCACGGTGAATTTCCAAAACCCTATATGTCTAACCCAAAGACTCTCTCTATAAAGGTTGTTAAGGCTTCGGTATAAAAAGGATCTAAGGACTAGAATTAATCTCAAATACACAAACTTGTAACCCAAGGATCAAAACTAACTAAAACGATTAAGGTTGTGACACTCGAAATCGAAATAGAGGGTGATGAGTCTCACTACTACCTAGAAAAGGGCAAGCCAAGACTAGATTAAAGCTAATCTTTAACCTTGGATCAAAGTAAAAGCAAAGTTCGTAAACTAGAGTAAATCACGGGTAGTTCTTGAATTCCACGGCCGTGGAAGTTCAAGAACAGACCATGATATTGGTTCGTCGACGAGATCTCTCTAACTCTCAGGGCACAATCAATTTACGATCGATCTATCATCATCTAAGCCACAACAATCAACCCTTCACCTTAGAATTGCTAAAGGGTTTTAGCCAATAACCATTGTCATGATATCAAAAATTAATTTAAGAAGAATGAAAGATGAAAACCTTCGAAAACTCAATTATAAATCAAAGTCAATCTCAAATCCAAAGCACAAATTGAAATACTCAATGGATTCAGAATATAACACAAAACCTCACAAAATCTAAGGTAAGTATGAAGAACGGGATGTCAATCCGTCTTCAATAACAAAACCTAGAAAAAGGGCGTAACTTCCGCCACACACGATCTTCCGGAATCCAATTTTCCGGCGCTTTCGCCACGTTCCTCGCGAAACCCTAAGGTTAACTTTCTCCTAGCGAGGTTGTACAAAGCCTTAGTGAATCTTCCCCAAAGCCGTCCTCCCAAAAACTCTCTCCTCCCTCCCTTTTATAAGACGGGGAAAAATGACCGTACCGGCCCACTGCGTAAATGATGTGGCAATAATTGGTTCGTCAAAATATCGCCTAAATCACGGTCTCAAGGGATTCCACGACCGTGGTTAAGGGCGTGGAATTGGGTTACGGTCTCATATGACTTCCACGACCATACTTTAGGCCGTGTAACTCTCTTGAATTCTCCACGCTCATGATGCTAAGATCCACGGCCGTGGTTTAGGGCGTGAACTCTTCTACGGCCGTATTTTAGGGCGTGGAAGTGTAAATTGCTTGTTCTTTCCTTTGTGTCGTGCCATTCCTCATCCTAGCCTCTCCTTTGGCTTCCTTGATGTATTCCTAATCCTTGGATGTGCTCAAATCCTCTCCTATCTCTCTCAGATGATCCGGTTTCAGCTCTTATTCACCTATAATCAACACAAAGCTAATGTAGACCTCCATATCGAAAATATAGATGAACAGGCTAACAAATGCTTCAATACCTTATTCATGAAAACTATAATGAATGAAAAACAACTAGAATAAGTGCCTAGAATATTGCAATATTTCATGCTAACATGAAACCTAATGAAAGTTTGTTTAAGTCTTGCGAAAGGTTCAAGGACCTTCTATTGGATTGCCCTCACCATGGTATTCCAAAACTTGAGTTGTTGGAGATCTACTACAAGGGATTGGATGAGGAGACTCAATTCAAACTTCAATCTCTTTCTATTGGAACTTTTGTGGAAATGAGAGATGATGATGCTTGGGAGTTCATTGAAAAGCAAGCTCTAGTGATTGAGAAGTACTCTCGTAGGAAGATCGAGGGTGGAAGCCAAAATTCCGGAGATCCGGGATTGAATTTGATTCAAGCAAGTCAAGCTCAAATCTTGTCTCTCAACAATGAGATTAAGGAGTTGAAAGCACTTTTGAAGCCCAACATTCAATCACAAAAGGAGCAAGACGTTGGCTATCTAGGAAGAGAGAACAATCAAGGGAATATGAACAACAACCTTAACAACAATTGGAACAATAACAACAATAGGAACTTCAACAACAACTGGAGATCCGATCAACATAATTCCGGTAATCCCTATTCTCATCCTAAAAATGCACTAACACCTCCTTCTTCTTCTTCTTCTTGTTCTTCTACCCCTTTGAAAAGTCAGGGACAAGCTTCATCGAGTTCAAGCCAGCCGGAGAAGGACAAGCTTGAAGCGATGATGGAAGCAATGATGGGGAAGATGCAAGGGTTGGAGAATTCCATCACTTTGATTTCTAAAGCACAAAAAGCTTTGGAGAATCAAGTGTTTAGCAAGGCCGGAGAAGTTCCTAGAGATCAAGGAAAGCTTCCCGGAAAGACGGAGGATAATCCAAAGGGGCGTGTGATACCAATTACTACAAGGAGTGGTGTGACAACCACAAATCCTAAACCCCGCACGGATGACAACGAGAAGAAGCCCAAGTATATTGAGATCCCAACTGAAAAGGAGAAGGAAAAAGAGAAGGACAATGTCTACATTCCTCCTCCGGCTTACAAGCCCACATTACCTTTCCCTCAATCTAGAGCGAGAGTGTGTTTGGACAAGCATTTTGATAAGTTTATTGATCTCATGAGTAAGCTGCATATTAATATACCTTTTATGGATGCAATTTTAGGCATGCCACCTTATGGGAAGTTCCTAAAAGAGATCCTCTCTAACAAGAGGAAACTAGAGGATTTCGGTGAAGTTAAGATGAGTTCGGAGTCATCTGAACTTATCAAGACTATGACGGAGGAGATGCCTCCTAAACTGCGAGATCCAGGATCGTTTTTCATACCCATTGGAGTAGGAGAAGTCACATATGATGCACTTTGCGACCTTGGAGCAAGTGTGAGCATCATTCCACTTGCTTTATGCAAGAAAGTTGGTTTAGGAGAGCCTAAACCGGTGAAGATGACACTTTATATGGCTGATCGTTTCATCACTAGACCCGTTGGAATCATAGAAGACATTCCTGTAAAACTTGGTAATTTTTACATTCCTATATATTTTGTTGTGCTTGACATTCCTGCAGATTATCCGGTTCCCATCATACTTGGGAGACCATTCCTTGCAAACTCCGGATGCTTGGTGGATTGCAAGAATGAGAAGCTATCATACAACATAGGAGAGGAGCAAGTGGAGTTTGTACTCTCCTCTTTAATCAAAGAGCCAGCTGTAGGAGAAGATATTTTTCACATCTTGGATGAAGAAGAGTCTAGAGAAGTGGTGAGTTCGATTTTGATCAAAGATCCGCTTCAAAAGGTTCTAAGCATGAGCATCGTTGAGGAAGGGGTGGAACATGATTGTGATGATGAGATTCGAGCATTGGAAGATGCAGAGGAAGAACGAGTGATTTTGATGAAACAAGTCGATTTTTCTTCTCTGAGAAAAAAATCGACCTAAAAATCGACCGATTTTTTGTAAGGGAATTTGATTTTTCGGCCCTTTCTCCGACTTCTACAAATTCATTTGCAAGTGTTCTTGGCTGCAGTAGCACACTTCCTCAACCTTCAGAGGCCTCCCTAATGACACTCCTTGGTCAAGATTGATCAATCAAAGCACCACCATCATTGGAGTTAAAGCCACTCCCTACACATCTAAGATACGCATTCCTTGGACCTAATTCAACATATCCTGGTATAGTTAGTGCAAACTTGTATGATGAACTTGAGAAACTTATGAATGTTCCGAAGCAACATAGGAAAGCTCTAGGCTATACCATTGATGACTTAGTAGGAATTAAGCCTTATGTTTGTATGCATAAGATCTTAATGGAAGAGGATTATAAGCCTTCACGACAACCTCAACGACGGTTAAATCCGATCATGAAAGAGGTCGTGAAGAAGGAAATGCTAAATTTACTTTATGCAGGTATCATATTTCCTATTTCTGATTGCAAGTGGGTGAGTTTTGTTCAAGTAGTCCCAAAGAAAGGAGGGATGACCGTTCTTGCTAACAAGAACAACGAACTCATTCCTACGAGAATAGTTACGGGACGGAGAATGTGCATTGATTACCGTAAGCTGAATGTAGCAACGATGAAGGATCACTTCCCTCTCCCTTTCATAGACCAAATGCTTGAAAGGATAGCACAACACTCTTACTTTTGTTATCTAGACGGATATAGTGGGTTCTTCCAGATTCCCATTCATCCGGACAATCAAGAGAAGACTACCTTCATGTGCCCTTGGGGTACGTTCGCCTACAGAAGGATGCCTTTTGGTTTATGCAACACTCCAGCCACCTTCTAAAGGTGCATGATGTCCATCTTTTCGGAGTACATAGAGAACATCATGGAGGTATTCATGGATGACTTTTCGGTATATGGTTCTTCCTTTGATGATTGTCTTTCAAACCTTTCCATAGTTCTTAAGAAATGTGAGGACACTAACTTAGTTTTGAATTGGGAAAAGTGTCACTTTATGGTAACTGAAGGAATTGTATTACGACATTTGATATCGAACAGTGGAATAGAGGTAAATAGGGCTAAGATTGAAACCATAGAGAAGCTACCTCCTCCAGCTTCGGTGAAAGGAGTTAAAAGCTTTTTGGGACATGCCGGTTTCTATAGGAGGTTTATAAAGGATTTTTCTAGGATCTCAAAACCTTTGACTAATCTTTTGATGAAGGACATAACTTTCGAGTTTTCGAAGGAATGTTTGGATGCCTTTTACAAGATCAAGGAAGCCTTGATTTCAGCCCCTATCATCCAACCACCTGATTGGACGCTTCCATTTGAGGTCATGTGTGATGCAAGTGACGTAGCCTTAGGAGCTATACTTGGACAGAAGAAGGATGGGCGTACTCACGCCATCTACTATGCTAGCAAGACGCTAGACGAAGCTCAATTGAACTATGCTACCAAAGAAAAGGAGCTTCTTGATGTTGTCTATGCATTTGAGAAATTCCGTTCTTATCTTGTAGGTGCAAAGGGGATAGTCTATACAGATCATTCAACCATTCGCTACCTATTCAATAAGAAGGATGCAAAGCCAAGGCTCCTAAGATGGATCTTACTTCTACAAGAATTCTATCTAGAGATCCGAGACAAGAAAGGATCGGAGAATTCGGTAGCTGATCATCTTATCCACCTCCCACACCTTACTTGCGAGGCAGATAAGCTCCCTATTAACGACTCATTTCCAGATGAGCAGCTGCACAAGATTGAAGAGTGTCTTCATCAGATTTTGAAAGGTAATGACCCATGGTTTGCTGATATTGTCAATTACCTTGTTTGTCAGGAAATCCCACCCGGACTATCATATGCTCAAAGGAAGAAATTCTTTAGAGATGTCCGACACTTTTACTGGAATGAACCTCTACTCTTCAAGAGAGGTCCTGATGACATGTTCAAAAGATGCATTCTGGAGGACGAAGTAGAAAGCATCATCCGCCATTGTCACTCTTTACCTTTTGGAGGACATGCTAGTTCTCACAAGACATGTACTAAGGTACTCCAATCTGGCTTCTTCTGGCCCTCTGATAGGTGATGGAATCACTATCATTTAGGATAGTTTTTAGAGTCTTTTTATTGCATTTGTGTCGGTTTATGCTACTAACTCCTTGGTCCAGAAGAGGAAGACTAAAAGAAGCAAATGAAGGAGTTATAAGCACTTAGGAGTGAAGATCGTTCACGAAGCAAACCTTCTGTTGCCTCACCGCCCCAGCGGAGCCTTGTCACCGCCCCTGCGGGTGACACCTTACTCTGGAGCGCTCCTTGCCTCTTCGCTAGCGCCAGCCACGAAGACGGTCACCGCCCCTGCGTCAACCCCTGGCGCCCCTGCGGTGACTTGCCTTGAAGAAAGCGAAGACCAGTGCCCCGACGCATTCCCCTACGACTCAACCTAGGAGCTGGAAGGTGAAGAGCCTGTGTCACCGCCCCTGCGTTGACATCAGGACGCCCCGGCGGCTTGACATCAGAAACGGCAAGAAGTTGTAAGGTTAGAAGTTTGGAGAGCATTGAAGAATCCACCCCTGGGTAATTGCCTATCCGCCCCTGCGGTCATGAAGAAGATAAAGCGTTTTTGCCTTCACCGCCCCTGCGGAGCTGAAGGCCTCCCCTGCGGCTCAACGACAAAAGCTTTACTCCGGCTGTTTACACCACCACCTTTATGGCATTAAAGGTGGATGTTTTGGGCCGGTCATTTGCTCCTATTTAGTGTCTTTTGTAGTATAAATAGGCCTTGGTTGATTGCTAGAATCATCCAACTTGTTAGTAAATTTTCACTTCCATTGTAATGAGTTGCTAACTCCCTTGCTACATTGGGTTGGTTCGAAGCTGCATTGTTACATTGGTTGTAAGTTTTCTTTGATATAAGTTTTCATTCAGTAACGCTTTGTGTTTCCTTGATCTCTATTGTCTAATTGCATGTTTTACTATTACTTGAGATTGATCACCTTAGGTTCTAAAGTGCATGCAAATAACTAGGATTAATAGGTTCCGGGTTCGGGTCTTTAATCTAGTAGTAAACTTTAAGTAATAAGGGGTTGTAATTACTTAAAGAAAAGGAACACAAATATAAAGATAAGCTTAACAGTTTTAATCTTTTCTTTATATCTCTTAGTCTTTGTTTGAAAGCTAACTTGTTATTTGTTCTTCTAGGTTTACGGAACACTAACCTGTTAAGATGTTTTGATGCCGGTTGGCTCAACACATATATATGATCGAGACGGGAGATTACTTGAGAACTTGTAAAAGGAACTCACCAAAGTAGAAATTGCATGCTTAGAATCAACCTAGTGTAGATTCACCCATTATTGTCTTACTTGTTGCGTTATTCGTTTTCATAAGTTTTTGTGCATTAGTTTAACCAAAACCCCCCTTTTTGTTACTCGTTTCTATAATCAATAATTGCATCTAATAAAACACCTTAGCTCTCTTGGGTTCGACCCTTACTTAACCACTATACTTGTTTTAGTGCTAAGTCGGGATTTACTTTTGATTGCGTATAGACGACCATAGAAATACCTCTAGTCAAATTTTGGCGCCGTTACCGGGGAGTTTGGTGTTTTATTTCTATTATTGATTATTGGTTTGAACCATTTTTATGGTTCAAACCCGTGCTACTAACCCCGATCTTGCTACCTTTGATCCAGAAATTGAGAGGACGCACATCCGACAACGAAGACAACAACAACTTCAACAAGAGATGGCTGACCGTACACTTCGTCAACTCACGCAGCCCACCTTGGCTCAAAACCCCCTTGCGGTCACTATACCAGCATTAGGGGAAGGAGTCAATTTTGAGCTCAAGCCGGGTCTCATTCACTTGCTTCCATCCTTCCATGGGCTAAGTGGTGAAGACCCCATCAAACACCTTGGGAAATTCCATACCTTGTGTATGAGCATGAAGCCGGCCAACATTACCGAAGAACAAATCAAGATGAGGGCATTCGGCTTCACAATCAAAGATTCCGCGGATGATTGGTATTACCACCTTCCATCCGTGAGCATCGACACTTGGGAGAACCTTCACAAGGCGTTTTTGGAGAAATACTTCCCAGCCAAGAAGGCCAATAGCTTGAAGAAAGCTATAAGCAACATCGAGCAAGAGGCGAATGAAACTCTCTACGAGTACTTGGAAAGGTTTGCACGCCTCCGATCCAGTTGTCCTTTCCACGGATATTCGACTCAAGATCTAGTCTTGTACTTGTACTTGTACAATGGCTTGCTAGATAATGAAAGGAGGATCATCGATGCGGTTTGTGGAGGTAATATTATTAACTCTACTCCTGACCTTGCTTTGGAAAAGATACATGAACTAGCAGAAGGAACTCGGAACTTTGGAAGAACCCCGTCCAAGAAAGGAGTTCATGTTGTAAATACCGGGAAGAGTGAGATCTCCACTGAGCTCGCAAAGCTGAAGGAAATGGTGAAGAGACTAACGGTTATGGGAACCCCACAACAGGTCAAAGCTTGTGGAGTATGTGCTGACCCATACCATCCAACGGACATGTGT
This sequence comes from Fagopyrum homotropicum, assembly GCA_033239125.1. Lineage (NCBI taxonomy): Eukaryota > Viridiplantae > Streptophyta > Magnoliopsida > Caryophyllales > Polygonaceae > Fagopyrum > Fagopyrum homotropicum. Next base: position 86,789,130 of record BSWB01000003.1, on the reverse strand, counting down.
CCACAAGTCCAAGATGACGATGCTGAGGTGAACGCAATGGGTTATAGACAACCACATTAGCAAAGGCCTTGGAACGATCCCTATGCACAGAACTTCATGCCAAACTGGCGTGACCAACAGAACTTTCATTGGAGGGATCAACAAAACCAACAATAACAACCCCGTCAAGGTAAGTATCAAACAACTGAAGATATGTTGCAGGTTTTGACTAAACACTTTGCTACTCATGTCCAAACAACAAAATCCAGCATTAAGAACCTTGAAAAACAGATTGGGCAAATGGCGGAAGCAATTTCAAGGACCGAATCTAGACTTTCCGGAGGATTGCCTTCCTAGACAGTTATAAGCACTAAGGAGAATGTTAGTGCCCTAACATTAAGGAGTGGGAAGCAAATCCAACAAAAACCAGCAAAAGAATTACAAAACAAAACTTCTGTATATTCTACGGCACCCACAACCGCCCCCACGGCTGCAACTGCGCCCAACATAGAGCAGACGTCGCCTCTGCGGCTGGATGTCCTCGCCCCTGCGGTGACAACCCCTGAGCCGCCCCTGCACATACAAGCTGACGCCCTTGCGGAAAACACAACAGAAGGTTCTGTTGAGAAGGATTCTTACATCCGGCCTAAATTCCCGCCACTGTACTTTGAGAAACCACCAACTCCTTTTCCTGAGGCCCTGAAGGAGAGAAGAATCATTGAGGACAAAGACCTCTTTGAGACTTTCTCCAAATGCGAGGTAAACATTTCCCTCCTTAAGTTGGTGAAAAGTATTCCTAAGTATGCTCGTTTCTTGAAGGAACTTTGCACTATCAAGAGGAATCAGAACCTGAAGGGGAAACAAAAAGTGCAAGTAAGTGAGCATGTGTCGGCTGTTTTCCAACGGAGAATGCCCAAGAAGTGCAGTGATCCGGGCATGGTAAGCATTCCTTGTGTTATAGGGGAGACCCGCTTTGATAAAGCAATGCTTGATCTTGGTGCTTCTATCAATGTTTTACCATATTCGATTTACAAATCACTTGGCCTTGGGCCATTAATGGAAACTAGGATTGTAGTACAACTTGCTGATAGATCTAATGTGTACCCGAAAGGGATAATTGAAGATGTGTTAGTAATGGTAGACAACCTAATATTTCCTGCTGATTTCTTTGTAATGGATATGGAAAATGATTCACATGCTGCACCCATTCTGTTAGGTAGGCCATTTCTGAAAACTGCTAGGACAAAAATTGATTATGTTAGTGGCAAATTGACCATGGAGTTTGATAGAGAAGTAGTGGAATTTGACATCTATGATGCAATGCGATTTCCTACTGATGATCATTCTCTATGTGCTATTGACTTTGTTGAACCTTTTGTGCAAGATGTTTTTGATAACTCTGATGTTGATGAATTGAAAAATATAATTGAACATGACATTGATGGATTTAAAGCAGATTATGTATTAACATCCAGCATGAAAGAGGTCCTAGCCCAATTAGAGGGGCATAAAAGGCTACCTATCTCCAATTTGGCCATTGGGCCCACTTGACTAACCCCAAGCGAGAAGGTTGTTCCGTCTATAGTGCAGGCACCAGAAATAGAATTGAAGGACCTTCCGTCACACCTCAAGTACGTTTTCCTTAGAAAACACAATACCTTGCCGGTAATCATCTCAAACAAATTGACTACCGGTCAAGAGGATAAGTTGGTAAGAGTGCTAAGAGAGCACAAGACGGCCCTTGGATGGACCATTGCGGACATCAAAGGGATAAGCCCTTCAAATTGCATGCATAGGATCTTACTTGAGGATGAAGCCAAACCCTCTAGGCAACCTCAATGGAGGTTAAATCCGCCAATGATGGATGTTGTCAAGAAGGAAGTGTTGAAGCTCCTCCAAGCAGATATGATTTTCCCTATCTCAGATAGCATTTGGGTTAGTCCAACCCAAGTGGTTCCAAAGAAAGGAGGCATCACCAAGGTGGAAAATCAACATGGAGAGATGGTCCCGAGCAAAACACAAACCGGATGGAGAGTTTGCATTGACTACCGCAAGCTCAACAAGGTAACACGAAAAGACCATTTCCCATTACCTTTTATTAATCAAATGTTGGAACATCTTGCAGGTCATTAGTACTACTGTTTCCTTGATGGATATTCGGGCTATTTCCAAATAGCCATCGCACCAGAAGATCAAGAAAAGACGACGTTCACTTGCCCATTTAGCACTTTTGCGTACCGTAGAATGCCATTTGGACTTTGCAACGCACCCGACACCTTCCAACGGTTCATGATAAGTATTTTCTCCGAATACATAGAAAATTTCATTGAATTCTTCATGGATAATTTTACCGTCCATGGAGACAACTTTGAGCATGTTTGGGACATTTGAAACTTGTTCTTGAAAAATGTGTTGAAACCAATTTGGTTCTTAATTCGGAAAAATGTCATTTCATGGTCGAACAAAGAATTGTTCTAGGACATGTAATATCCTCAAAAGAAATAGAGGTAGATAGGGCAAAGGTTGATGCAATTCAAAATTTACCTTATCCTACTAATGTTCGGGAAATCGGATCTTTTCTTGGTCATGCAGGTTTCTACCGACGTTTCATAAAAGATTTCTCAAAGATCTCGGCACCCCTATGTGAATTGCTCAAGAAAGACATCACCTTTATAGTAGATGAAAATTTCAAGAAAGCTTTCGACACTTTGAAGGCATGTCTTACCACCACACCGATCATCCGTTCTCCGGATAGGGAAAAATCTTTCGAAATCATGTATGACACCAATGATTACGCCGTTGGAGCAGTCTTAGGAAAAAAAGACGGACGGGCTTCACATGTGATCCATTATGCGTCTATGACACTCAATGGAGCACAAAGGAATTACATACACCGAGAAAGAGATGTTAGCGGTGGTTTTTGCCCTTGAGAAATTCAGGCAGTACCTACTTGGGGTAAAGGTAAATATCTTCATTGACCATGCATCTCTTAGTTACCTCATGGCGAAAAAGGAAGCAAAACCACAATTGATTCGATGGGTGCTCCTCCTAAGTGAGTTTAACCTAGAAATACGGGACAAAAAGGGGGCCGAGAACCTGGTGGCCGATCATTTGAGCAAGCTAGTAAAAGAAGAGGAGGATCCAGGACAAACAAGAGAGATAGCTGGAAGCTTTCCAGACGATACATTTTACACAACTCTCTGTTGTGTAACCGCCCCCGCGCCTCACACCAGCCGCCCCTGCGGCTCAGTCTAGGCGCCCCTACGGAACTGTCGACAGAGGTTTGTCTTAAGCTCCAGTCTTTTAAACCTTGGTTTGCTGACATCGTGAACTTTATTGTCAGGAAGGAATACCCTCCGGATTACACTAAGGCACAACGAGAGAAGGTAAAAGCTGAAGCTCGACACTACGTTTGGGACGATCCTTACCTTTGGAAGCATTGCAGTGACCAAGTAATTCGTCGTTGCATTCCGGACAATGAGGTACAATCCGTCCTAACCTTCTGTCATTCTGAAGCATGTGGGGGCACTTTGGGGCAAACAAAACTGCAAGAAAAGTTTTTGATGCCGGTTTCTTTTGTCCACACATTTTTCGAGACGCTTTTGCGTTTTGCAAAGCGTGTGATAGATGCCAAAGGGTAGGAAAACTTTCAAGGAGACATGAAATGCCCCAATCCTCTCTTATATTTTGCGAAATATTTGACGTTTGGGGGCTTGATTTCATGGGGCCGTTTCCTACTTCATTCGGGCACACATATATTTTGCTTGCGGTGGACTATGTTTCCAAGTGGGTGGAAGCAAAGGCCACCAAAACTGATGATGCAAAAGTGGTTGCAACTTTTCTTAAGGAAAATATCTTTGCAAGATTTGGAATTCCAAAAGCCTTAATCAGTGATAGGGGTACCCATTTCAGCAACAAGACGATAACGTCTCTCCTTAAGAAGTATCATGTCCAACAACGAGTGTCAACAGCTTATCATCCACAAACAAATGGCCAAGCAGAGGTATCTAACCGGGAAATAAAAATCATCCTTGAAAAGACGGTCTCTCCCGGATGAAAGGATTGGAGTGCAAGGCTAAATGACGCCCTATGGGCATTTCGGACAGCCTATAAAACTCCTATCGGGATGTCTCCTTTTAGGCTCGTGTTTGGGAAAGCTTGCCACCTACCGGTGGAACTAGAACACAAAGCTTTGTGGGCAGTAAAGAAGTGCAACATGAACATAGAGGAAGTGGGAGAATTTCGGAAGCTCCAGTTACAAGAGTTGGAGGAACTGAGGTTAGATGCATATGACCATGCCACCACATACAAAGAAAAGACTAAAGCATGGCATGACCGAAAAATTCTCCGGAAGGACTTCAAGGTAGGTAATAAGGTACTTCTCTTTCAATCACATTTGAAACTTTTTGCAGGTAAGCTGCATTCGAGATGGACAAGGCCGTTCGTCGTAGCCGAAGTATACCCTCACGGAGATGTGGATCTTTATGATCCCCAAACGCACAAGGTGTTCAAGGTAAACGGAAAACGGCTAAATCCCTTACCTTGAGGGAGTCAAGAACGATCCGATTGACGAGATTGTACTGGAGGAAGCACAGTCAGAGAAGTAGAGATCTTATGTCAAGCCAACGACGTAAAACAAAGGCGCTTCTCGGGAGGCAACCCGAAGGAATAAGAAGAGGATCCTCTGTCAAGAAAACCGCCCTTGCGCTCAATGTCACCGCCCCTGCGGCTCAAAGTCACCGCCCCTGCGGTGACACCCATGCCCAACGCCGCCCCCGGCGCTGGGCCTGCGCTTGAGACATGCTAGTCACCGCCCCCGCGGTGACATACCTACGCCCCTGCGGCGGCCATCCTTGACACACATCCTCGGCGCCGCCCCCGGCGCTGAGCCTGCGTGGCCCCTCTCCCTTGTCACCGCACCCGCGGCAACAAGCTCCCGCCCCTACGGGTTTACACAGAAAAGAAAAAAAATAGAAATTGCAAAAGCATTCCCTACACCTACCGCACCCACCCACCCACTCTCTATCTCCTCACCAACCACATCCCCCTCGTCTTTACCCTCTCAAACCCTTTCAACGCCCCTGCGCCTCACCAAAGCCACTCACAAGTCACCCTGCGATGCCCGTGCGCCACCTCCGACGACTGCCAAACACTTGCGACGCCCCTGCGCCACCCTCACCAGCTCCACCTTCCTCCCTCCAAACTCTCTCACCTTACTACACACTTCATCACCAACCACCCCCAAAATCCACCCCTGCTCCACATCCGGAGACGCTTACACCAGCAAGAAGTCACCGGAACAGCCTCAACATCACCACCTTCGTCGCTCCACAGAATTCGCCCTCTGCACTTCTCCCGCCCCTTCGCATGCAAGCTGGCGCAACTGTGCCTTGCCGCCCCTGCGCCTGCTACAGCCGCCCCCGCGGATAACACAACAGAGGGTTCGTTTTCTCTCAAGTTTTTGAAAATTTCTGATTCCTTTTCTCCATTACATACCGGCATTAAAGGTGGCTATTTTGGGCCGGTCATTTACTCCTATTTAGTGTCTTTTGTAGTATAAATAGTCCTTGGTTGATTGCTAGAATCACCCAACTTGTTATCCATTATTTTCCACTTAGAGTAAATTTTCACTTCCATTGTAATGAGTTGCTAACTCCCTTGCTACATTGGGTTGGTTCGAAGCTGTGTTGTTACTTTGGTTGTAAGTTTTCTTTAATATAAGTTTTCATTTAGTAATGCTTTGTGTTTCCTTGATCTCTATTGTCTAATTGCATGTTTTACTATTACTTGAGATTGATCACCTTAGGTTCTAAAGTGCATGCAAATAACTAGGATTAATAGGTTCCGGGTTCGGGTCTTTAATCTAGTTGTAAACTTTAAGTAATAACGGGATGTAATTACTTAAAGAAAAGGAACACAAATATAAAGATAAGCTTAACGGTTTTTATCTTTTCTTTATATCCCTTAGTCTTTGTTTGAAAGCTAATTTGTTCTTGTAGGTTTAAGGAACACTAACCTGTTAAGTTGTGTTGATGCCGGTTGGCTCAACACATATATATGATCGAGACGGGAGATTACTTGAGAACTTGTAAAAGGAACTCACCAAAGTAGGAATTGCATGCTTAGAATCAACCTAGTGTAGATTCACCCATTATTGTCTTACTTGTTGCGTTATTCGTTTTCATAAGTTTTTGTGCATCAATTTAACCAAAAACCCCCTTTTTGTTTTTCGTTTCTATAATCAATAATTGCATCTAATAAAACACCTTAACTCTCTTGGGTTCGACCCTTACGTAACCACTATACTTGTTTTAGTGCTAAGTCGGGATATACTTTTGATTGGGTATAGACGAACATAGAAATACCTCTAGTCACCCTCTTTGATTAAGGATGTACAGAACTATGTTGTTGCATGCGATGCTTGTCAAAAGACAGGTAACATTTCAAGGAGGAATGAGATGCCCCTCAACAACATCCAAGAAGTGGAAATATTCGATGTATGGGGAGTAGACTTTATGGGACCATTACCTTCATCTTGTGGTAACCAATATATACTTCTAGCTGTAGAATATGTCTCAAGATGGGTTAAAGCTGTCGCTTCTCCAACAAATAATGCGATGATAGTGGTGAAGTTCTTCAATAGAACGATCTTCCCACGGTTCGAGACCCCCCAAACCATCATTAGTGATGGAGGAACACACTTCACAGGTCGTCGATTTGAGGCTCTACTAGCTAAGTATGGGGTAACTCATAAGATCACCACTCCATACCATCCCTAAACAAGCGGACAAATCGAGATTTCCAACAGGGACATCAAAAGGATTCTAGAGAAGACTGTCTCTAGAACGAGGAAAGATTGGGCGATGAAGCTAGATGATGCATTATGGGCGTACAAAACCGCTTTCAAAACTCCCATAGGAACAAAAACATACAACCTTGTGTATGGGAAGTCTTGTCACCTTCCTGTAGAGTTAGAGCACAAAGCATATTGGGCCGTCAAATGGATCAACTTCAATATGAAAGAGGCGGGAGAAAAGCATTTATTGGACATCAACGAACTAGAGGAGATCTGTCTGAATGCATACGAGAACGCAAGGATCTACAAGGAAAGAACGAAGGAGTTGCATGATAAGCATATCATTTCAAAGGACTTAAAGGAAGGAGATCTCGTTCTTCTATTCAACTTGAGACTTTGACTCTTTCCATGTATGGGGTGAAAAGTGTGGATGTTTCAAAGTAAACGACCAACGATTGAAGAAGTACACACCGGAAGCTCCGATTGAAGAGATTGCTCCTATTCTCCTCCATTGATTATCAAAAGAGCAACGTCTAGCTAAAGACTTTAAACAAAGCGCTTCTTGGGAGGCAATCCCCCGTAGTTCTAGCCTTTTTCTCTCTTTTGCTTTTGTGTAGCTTAGGATAGTTAGCTTAGTTGTTTGCTTTGCTTTGTTTTTTTTTGTTTTTCCTCGATGCGCACTCGTTTGTTTGTGTCATACATCGCAGGAACTAGGTACAATCTTGAAGAATTGGTGGAGAATTTGATGCAAGTGTACCTAGGGACGTTTTCAAGAAGCAAGGGGTGAGAAATCGACTTTACCATAAGTAAATTGATCGACTCAGTGATGTGAAGGCTTTAGAGCAAGTCGATTTTCCTTCTCTGAGAGAAAAATCGAGTGAAAAATCGACTTACCATAGAAAAATCGACCGATTTTCCTTGAAGATGAGCAAAAAGGGAAGAAAATCGCACCGACGAAAAAATTGGCCCAGAAAATCGGCCGATTTTTTTTGAAAAAGCCCAACCTATATAAAGCTTTCTCAGCTCTTCTTCCTCATTCCACAACAAGTGCGGCAAACTACTCATTCATCCGGAATTCAGACTTTTCCATCCAAAACCTAAGTATTTCGTTCGATCTTGATTCATACTTTTAGATTGTTGGATTGTTGTGTTTGTTGAGGGGTTTTTCTTAGAAACATCCTTAGGAAGCTGTTTGAGGTGCTGCTTTGGATAGAACTTTACAAAATTGTGAGATTGGTTGAAATCAAAGAAAAAATCGACCGATTTTTGTGAAGAACAACCAGATTTTTCTTGCTGAGAATGGAAACTTTGAGGAGAACCACAAGCAAACTAACCAAGAAGAAATGATCTTCTTCTAGGGACCCTCCACCACCACAACCACCTCCCCAAGCACGACCAACCCTTCCCCCACCTACTTCCAAGCATAAGAAGAGGTATGAACGCGTCTTGACTCGACCTATTATTGCCCCTCGCTATGTTATGTTGGATGATTTAGATGCCTTGTGTGTGAGGGAAGATATCCACTGGATGTTGGAGAGAACAGGACTGAGTCAGTTTGTGCTTATTAGAGAGGATGCTTATGCTGAGATCACCCTAGAGGTCCTTAGCACGTTTGAGCATGATCCCCGAGCTAGAAAGGTGACCTTTGGACTTATGGATGTGGACCATGAGATGTCCATCCTTATGTATGACCGCATGTTTGGTTTTCCCTCCTCTTCCGCAGGTACATTCCCAAGTGGAGTGAGTGCTAGTGCTTTCTAGGAGAGCATCTCCATAGGAGAGGCCGGAAATGACAAATGAAGATCGAGGAACTCCAAAGATAAGAACATATATAACTTATCCTTTAAGATAGCTCACCGCATCCTCAGTGAGTCTTTGTTCACAAGAACGGACACACCACAAAAGGTCATGGCGGATGAGCTGTTCATCCTTTACTGCATGACTACAGGTACCATCCCAGACACATTTACTATGCTTGCTGACTATCTTGGGAAGATAGCCAACAAGCAAGCAGGAGACATATGCGCTGAAGGCCTTGTCACTCAGGTGGCCAAGACATTGGAGTTGAACTTCTCTGATTGTAGTTTAGCTGATAGTGCACGCCCCCTTGGATCACAGAGGTTGGTTGCCTGACAGGTCCTGATTCCTAGAGGTAGACACACTCTACATGTGGCCATGCCATGGGCAAAAAAACCAGCAGAGATAGAGTGAAAATCCGAGTATACCATTAGGAACAGAAGCAACTGGAAGGAGACGTTTGAGCACTACTTTGACGGGGAAGCCCCTCCAGTCGTGTACTATGAGGAGGATGAGGATGAGGAGGATGATGATGATGATGAAGAGGGAGATGCAGCATACCTTCCATCTATGCTATAGTTTGAGAGTGACACGTACAACGGCCATGTTACAGATGCTATGGAGACAAATACACACGACAATGGACCTAGCGGGACCGTTGGAGATAAGGAGGAGACTGAGAATGAGATACCAACGGAGCAAGTGAGACCTCCACGCCATTTTGTCTCTCACGCACCTCGTCGTGGGAGAGGACGTGGACACAGCAACCCCGGACTTCAGATTCAGATTGGAGGATTGGTTTATGACATTCAAGGTTTACGTACAGACTACCAGGGCCTACACACTGACTATCAGGCTCTTCACACCGATTACCAGGCGCTGAACACCCAGTTAACTGAGTACCGTCAGGCGAGGGATGCACGACATTCCTCCTATAATGGGCAGATGAGAGATCTTTACTACCACACATTTAGCGCCTTCTATGACCATGGAGCTCCGAGGTATCCATACCCACCACCGCCACCACTAGCTGAGGATTGAGATTCCACTCCATTTTACATTGTAAGTACTTTTCTCCATCTTGTGCTTGACTTCTCATATTGGGGATAATGTGAAGGTTAAGTATGGGGTGGGGGTACTTACAATCTCTTTCCTATTATTGCACGTTTATGTAGTCTATATTGCACCTTATGAGCTTGGTTTGTAATAACTCTTGCATATCGTTTCCATTATGACATTTCCATTGCATGTTTTTCTTCAAAAGTTTGTGAAATTTAAAATTTTGTGCTTCTTATGTGTTCGCTCAAAAGTGTGTGCGTCAATGTCTTAAAATTTATATCCAGAACTTATGCAAAAGCGAACCCGCAGTGTACGGATCAGTTGTAGTATGACAATAAATTCCAGAGTCGAACTCAGGGATTTAGTGAGAATAAAATCGATTTCAAATTATCGGGAAAGATGCAAAGATTTTGTAAATATAAAGGAGATAAATGATTCCAAGGATTTAAGTATCTGACTGCGGCTTTCGGTTCAAGACACTTCTAAAGATCAAAGCACAGAGTTGGCGTTGCCAAGGTTATGTATTTCGAAGGAAGGAGAAATTGTACGGTGAAGTTCCAACACTCACTTATCCCAACTTAAAAGCTCTCAACCCAAAGGATGTTGAGTCTCATCAAGAAGAGTACTCAAAGAAAGGATTAACACTCAAACTAACCACCAAAACTCAAGGATATGACTCTCGAAGGTAAAGATGGAAAGCACACTCAAACCTTTATTGAGGATGTTGAGTTTCTCTATTATCCGAATCATGCAAACTTTGGCTACCAAGTGTAAAATCAATGATGAAGTCTCTACTTACACTTGGATAGGGGTTAGAAATGTTAGGCAAGGGTAGGTTTTAGGCAAGGTTTAACTTTGGTTAAAGGATAAAGCAATTAAAGAACGTCAGAAAGAAAATCTCGGGATGTTCTTGATAAAATCGGTCAATTTACTCAAGAACAGGTCGATTTTCCGGTGTAGCAAAGTTAAACCTCAACTCTCAGGGTCCAAATGCTTAAATGAGTTTAGTCTATCATCATCTAAGCCTTAATCATCAACTATTCTCCCCAGAATCGCAAGGTTTTTAGCCAACCATTTTCATATTCAAATCAAAATCAAGATTGAATGAAGAAAAGCAATTAAAACTCAAACTTTTCATACAAACGTAAGAATCTCCAAATCTGTAATCAAACCTTAAAATTTTTCAAAGAATCTCTCAAAGCACTTAACAATGTGTTCACAAATCACAAGAATCAGAAAGGAAACAAAAGATCTCACAAACTTCCTTGAATCTTGACTTCTTGTTTCTTTCCTTCAATCCTCTCTCCAAGAACCTTCAATTCCGTGAAATCCTGTAAATCTTCCACGCTGTGAGCACCCAATTTTCGTTGCTAGGGTTCCAATGTATACTTTCTCACTAATGGACTGGTTGGGATATCGCTTCTCAAGCCCACAAGTGATGGGATTTTGATCGTAATATTTTTTTAGACGATTAATGAAAAAAATCGTTCGATTCAAAGAAATTGAAACCGTCCGATTTTTAGACAGGAAAATCGTCCGATTTTTAGCATAAATCACCCGATTTTTGACAACAGAAAGTGCTGGTCTCTTGACTTGTTTCCTCCGTTCCTTTTGTAACTCTTCTACTCACTTTCTTTGCTCTTCATGACTCCTCAGAGGTTCCTTAAGCTTCCTTACTGACCTTAGCTGCTCCTTGCTCTACTTTTGCTTTCAATTCCATTGAATTTACCTATAATTCAACCAAAACTCCTATAGACCTCTATTTCCGAAATATAAATGAAATAAACCTTAAAGGTACACAAATCTCTCTGAATGTAAGGAAAATTGAGGTAAAACCTCCACAGTATGCATGATTATAATGACATATAATTAATGTCATCAAAATACCCCATACTTGCCTCTTGCTTGTCCCTAAGCAATGTACAAATCTAGAATACAAGATGTCATGTATGATGCGAAAAACTCAAAAACGTTTTGAAAAGTGCTTCTTCTTATTGGATCACCCTCAAAGTAATGTTTCAAGACATAGGAAGACAAAGTATGCATCAATAATAACCATATCATGAACAAACCATCAATTCTTGCTCAAAGACACAAATAAAAGATATGATAATGATGTAAAGATAATCAAAGTAAAACTAATCTAAGCCATGAAGCCTTAAACATCTACACAAAGGCCTCAAGGTCTTCAACTCAAGAAAAAGGTCAATGAAACGTGTTAAAGGTGGAAATCTTTAAGGTAATGTGATGCAAATCAGGAAAGAGGAACAACACAACAAGAATTTTTAAGAACACAACTTCATCACACATGCTTTGCATGTAAAATTTTTGCTTTTCTTTTACTTTACTTTTTGAGAGTATGGACAGCGGTGCACAAAAACCGAAGCCTAGGAGATTGACGTTTCTCAATTTCGAGATGCCTCAAACCCTTGATGCACATACCACATCCCGTTAGGACTTGTCGTTCAATCGGACTTTGGCAAGATACAAACACCTATCTATGTGAATGGTGCCGAGTTACTCATCCTCATGTTCAACGTCCCCAAACCTAATATTTGCTAAACTTTCACTTAACACTTTCACAATGGCCCTCTCACATCAAACATGGGTACATAACCACTTATCCTAATTCCCGGATGGTCAAAAGGAGGCCAAATATTTCATTGAGGAGCTAGCATGAACAAGATGTGAACAAGAAAAGAAGCGAATTGCCTTGGTCATTCCTATATGATGTAAAAGAACTTATAATATAGCTTTGATCACTATTTTATTCTCCTATCAAGACATCAAGATCATATGAATCATACATGTATTCAAGTAAGAAAATCAAATTCATTCATGTTATCATTAAAACCTCAACATAGCTAAGTCATCTTTTTGTCTTTTCCACATCACAATCATCATCATAGAGGTCATTTCCATCATAAGAAGCTCTAAAATTTTTGAAAAACTCATAAATTTTGAATGAAACATACAATGCAAATGCTATAATGGAAAGCGATAGTGCAAGAGTTATTACAAGCCAAGTCATAGAGTGTGAAGCAAAGTACATAAAGTGCGATGAAAGGAAAATAGATTGTAAGTACCCCCACCCCATACTTAACCTTCACATTGTCCCAAATGTGAGAAGTCAAGCATAAGATGGAGAAAAAATACTTACAATGTAAAATGAAGTGGAAGATCAATTCTCAGCCGGCGGTGGTGGATATGGGTACCTTGGAGCTCCGTGATCATAGAAGGTGCCAAAGGTATGGTAGTACATGTCCCTCATCTGTCCATCATAGGAGGAGTTCTGTGCCTCTGTCTCCTGATGGTATTCCGTGAAATGAGTGTCCAAGGTGGTGTAGTCGGTGTGAAGGGTCTGATAATCGGAACGAAGACCCTGATAGTCAGTATGTAAACTCTAAATGCCAGAAATCAATGCTCCAATCTATCGATGGAGTCTAGATCCGCGCCCGCGTCCTCTCCCACAGCTAGGTGCATGAGCAAAGGAATGACGGGGAGCCTGCATCTCATCCTCAGTCTCCTTTGTACCTCTACTCATCCTGCTAGGTCCAGCGCCAAGTGTGTCACTATCCATAGCATCTATAGCATGGCCAATGTACGTGTCAGTCTTGAACTCCAACATGGATCCCTGGTAAGCTGCAGCTCCGTCCTCATAGTCCTCCTCATCATCATTATCCTCTCCATCCTCATCATCATCATAATAAGTGGTCGGAGGGGCCATCTCATCAAATAAATGCTCAAAGGTCTCTTTATTAGTTCCTCCTATTCCGAATAGTGTACTTGGACTTCCACTCAATCTCAGCCGGCTTCTTGGATGGCGTAATTGCCCATGGCATGGACACTTGCAAAGCTCCCATACCTCTAGGAATCAAGACCTGCCTAGCGACCAATATTTGTGAGCCAAGAGGACGGGCACCCTCAGCCAAGCTACAATCTTAGAAGTCAAGCTCCAACGCCTTCGCCACATGAGTGACAAGGCCTCCAACACAAATATCTCCCCTCGAATTGTTGGCTATCTTCCCAAGATAGTCGACAAGCATATTAGTGGTGTCCGGAATAGTGCCGGTGGTCATACAATGAAGGAGATAGAGCTCATCCGCCTTTAGCTTCTATGGTGTCTCCGTTCTTGCAAATAGAGATTCACTAAGGATCCGGTGATTTATCTTGAAAGAGAGATTGTAGATGCTTTTCTCCTTTGAGTTTCCTGGTCTCCACTTATCTCCTCCCACTTCCCCAACGGAGATACTCTCCCAGAATGTACTAGCGCTCACACCTCGTGGAAATGTGCCTGCAGAAGATGATGGGAAACCAAAAAAATCTCCAACAGCAAGAATAGACATAGCATGATCTTCATTCATGAGCCGGAAGGAAACTCTCCTATCTCTAGGGTCGTGCTCAAAGGTACTAAGGAACTCAAGAGTAATCTCGGTGTAAGCATCCTCCAGAATGAGCGCAAACTGACTAACCCCTATCCTATCCAACATCATGTCAATGTCCTCTCTCACAAACAACGCATCCAAGTCATCTGATACAATGTAGCGAGGAGGGGTAAAAGGCCGATCTAAGAGACGTTCATATCTCTTCTTGTGTATGGAAAGGGGAGGAGGAAGGTTTGGTTTAGCTAGGGAAGGTGGTGGTGGTGTGGGAGGTACCTTAGAAGAAGAACCTTTCTTATTGTTTGAATTTCTGGTGATTCTCTTTAAGGTCTCCATTATGCTTAAAAAAATCGACATGTTCTTAGTGAAAATCGACCGATTTTTCTAGGCTGGTTCGATTTTTCTCACGATTTCAGCACAAATCACAAATTTTTAAAGTTCTGATCAATGCAACACCATATGCAGCTTCCTAGGGTTGTTTCTAAGCAAAACCCTCTATCAAACTCAACAATCTAACAACTTCTAGGCAAGATTCAAAATCGAACAAAATGCTTAGGTTTTGGATCAAAAAACCTAGATTCCGGATGAATGAGTGGTTTGCAAAGCTTGCTAATGCTAGATCCTTCTTCCTTGTTGAAAAACCTTCAGTTTAGACTCAAGAATCACTCAAAATGGTTACAAATTGAGGAGATGGGAGGGTAGGTGATTTTCGGTTTTTTGTAGTGAAGGAGCAAGAATATTTGCTAAGTGTTGAATGAAGAATGGAGTGGAGAAAGCTTTATATAGGCCGGCCAAAATATGAAGAAAATTGGCCAGTTTTCTAGGACGATATTTTCATCGGGCCGATTTTTACTCTGATTCACACATCAATAAGGGAAATCGACCGATTTTTCCTAGGTGGGTCGATTTTTCTTCCGATTTTTCTTTCTGTTGCCAAAAATCGACTTGTTCTATAGCCTGAATCGATCGAGTTACTTATGGTAAGTCGATTTATTCCCTTCTTTTCCTTGAAAAGTGTGTTTGATCCAATTCATGTCAACTTTCTCCATCAATTCCTCAAGATTGCACCTAGTTCCTGCAATCTATGACTCAAACAAACCGAGAGCGCAACGAGGAACAAACAAAACAAAAACAAAAGCAAACAAGCAACTATCATAAGCTATTCTAAGGTGAAAAGAAAAGAAAAGAACTAGAACTACCATGGGTTGCCTCCAAAGAAGTGCTTGATTTAACGTCGCTAGCTGGACGTGTTCTTTTGGTGATCAATGGAGGAGAATAGGAGCTATCTCCTCAACCAGGACTTCCGGTGTGTACTTCTTCAATCTTTGGCCGTTCACTTTGAAATTTCTGTACTTTTCACCCCATACTTCAACTGCACCGTGAGGGAAAACACGTTTAATAACAAAAGGTCCTGTCCAACGGGATTTAAGCTTACTTGGAAATAGTCGAAGTCTTGAGTTTAATAGAAGAACGAGATCTTATTCTTTCAAGTCCTTTGGGATGATATGCTTATCATGCTACCGCTTCGTTTTTTCCTTGTATATCATTGCGTTCTCGTACGCATTCAGGCAGATCTCCCCTAGTTCATTGATGTCCAACAACCACTTTTCTCCGGCTTCTTTCATGCTAAAGTTGAGCCACTTGACGGCCCAATATGCTTTATGCTCTAGCTCTACAAGAAGGTGACAAGACTTCCCATACACAAGGTTGTATGACGTTGTACCTATGGGTGTCTTAAAAGCGGTTCGTTCACCCATAATGCATCATCAAGTTACATTGCCCAGTCCTTTCTTGTTGTAGAGACAATCTTCTCTAGAATTCCTTTGATCTCCCTGTTGGATATCTCAACTTGTCCGCTTGTTTGCGGATGGTATGGTGTAGCGATCTTATGGGTTACCCCATACTTAGCTAATAGAGCCTCAAATCGACGGTCTGTGAAGTGCGTTCCTCATCACTAATGATGGTTCGGGAGTCCCGAACCTTGGGAAGATCATTCTATTGAAGATATTCACCACTACCATTGCATCATTAGTTGGCGAAGCGATTGCTTCTACCCATCTTGAGACATAGTCTACGGCTAGAAGTATGTATTGGTTCTCACAAGACGATGGGAATGGTCCCATGAAGTCCACTCCCCATACGTTGAATATCTCTACTTCCTGGATGTTGAGGGGCATCTCATTCCGCCTTGAAATATTACTCGTCCTTTGACAAGCATCACAAGCAACAACATAGTTCTGCACATCTTTAAATAGGGAAGGCCAAAAGAAGCCAGATTGGAGTACCTTAGCACATGTCTTGTGGGAACTATCATGTCCTCCACAAGGTAAAGAGTGGGAATGGCGGATAATGCTTTCCACTTTATCTTCTGAACATGCCATCGGGACCTCTCTTGAAGAGTAGAGGTTCATTCCAATAGAAGTGTCGGACGTCTGTAAAGAATTTCTTCCTTTGAGCATATGAAAGTCCGGGTGAGAGTTCCTAACAAACAAGGTAATTGATAATATCAGCAAACCATGGGTCATTACCTTTCGAGATTTGTTGAAGACATTCTTCAATCTCGTGTAGCTACTTGTCGGGGAATGAGTCGTCAATAGGGAGCTCATCCATCTCGCCAGTGAGGTGTGGGAGGCGGCTAAGGTGATCGGCGGCTGAGTTCTCCGAGCCCTCTTATCACGGATCTCTAGATCGAATTCTTGTAGGAGCAAGATCCATCTTAGAATCCTAGGCTTTGCATCCTTCTTTGTGCATAGGTAACGGATTGCTGAATGATCCGTGTAGACTATCACTTTCGCACCTACAAGATAGGAACAAAAATATTCAAATGCCTAAACAACAACAAGAAGCTCCCGTGGTAGCGTAATTCAGTTGAGCTTCGTCTAGCGTCTTGCTAGCGTAGTAGATGGCGTGAGTACAACCATCTTTCTTCTGTCCAAGTACAACTGCTATGGCTACATCACTTGTGGTACACATGATCTCGAAAGGAAGTGTCCAATCGGGTGGTTGGATGATAGGGGCTGAAATCAAAGCTTCCTTGATCCTGCAAAAGACATCTAAACATTCTTCCGAAAACTCGAAAATTATGTCCTTCATCAAAAGATTAATCAAAGGTTTTGAAATCCTAGAAAAATCCTTTATAAACCTCTTATAGAAACCTGCATGTCCCAAAAAGCTTCTAACTCCTTTCACCGAAGATGGAGGAGGTAGCTTCTCTATAGTTTCGATCTTAGCTCTATCAACTTCAATTCCTCTATTCGAAATCAAATGGCCTAATACGATTCCTTCGGTAACCATAAAATGACACTTCTTCCAGTTCAAGACTAGGTTAGTGTCTTCGTATCTCTTAAGAACAAAGGAAAGGTTATAGAGACAATTATCAAAGGAAGAACCATATACCGAAAAATTGTCCATGAATACTTCCATGATATTCTCTACATATTCTGAAAAGATTGCCATCATACACCTTTGGAAGGTGGCTGGAGTGTTGCATAAACCGAATGTCATCCTTCTATAGGCAAACGTACCCCATGGGCACGTGAAAGTTGTCTTCTCTTGATCGTCCGGATGAATGGGAATCTGAAAGAAACCACTGTATCTATCTAGATAACAAAAGTAAGAGTGTTGGGCTAACCTTTCCAACATTTGGTCAATGAAAGGGAGGGGAAAGTGGTCCTTCCTTGTGGCAACATTCAGTTTACGGTAATCGATGCACATTCCCATCCCGTAACTGTTCTTGTAGGAATGAGTTCGTTGTTCTTGTTAGCAACAACGGTTATACCTCCTTTCTTTGGAACCACTTATACGGGGCTTACCCACTTGCTATCAGAAATAGGAAAGATGATACCTGCATCAAGTAACTTAAGGATTTCTTTCTTCACGACCTCTTTCATGATCGGATTTAACCGTCCTTGAGGTTGACGTGAAGGTTTGTAATCTTCTTCCATTAAGATCTTATGTATGCAAAGAGAAGGTTTAATGCCTATTAAATCATCAATGGTATAGCCTAGGGCTTTCCTATGTTGTTTCGGAACATTCATAAGTTTCTCAAGTTCATCATCACTCAAGTTTGCACTAACTATAACATGATATGTTGAGTTAGGCCCAAGGAATGCATACCTTAGATGTGTAGGGAGTGGTTTCAACTCTAATGTGGGTGGTGCTTTGGTTGATGATTCTTGATCATGGAGTGTCATTGGAGAAGCCTCTAAAGGTGGAGGAAGTGTGCTACTACAGTTAAGAACACTCGCAATTGAGTTTGTAGAAGTCGGAGAAATTGCCGAAAAATCGACATCCCTTGACGCAAATCGGTCAATCTCTGATCCGATTTTTCTTTCTGTTGTCAAAAATCGACTTGCATTATCAGAAATTAGTCAATTTCCTTTGTGTAGGTCGATTTTTTCAGCTTCTTCCGGAGCTCTTTTTAGTTATTCAAAGCTTGCTTCCGGCTCTTCCTCTGCATCTTCCAATGCTCGAATCTCATCATTACAGTCATGTTCCACTCCTTCTTCAATGATGCTCATGCTAAGAACCTTTTAAAGTGGATCTTTGATCAAGATTGAACTCACCACTTCTCTAGACTCTTCTTCATCAAAGATGTTAAAAATATCTTCCCTTAAAGCTGGCTCTTTGATCAAGGAGGAGAGTACAAATTACATTTTGTCTTCCCCTATATTGAATGATAGCTGCCCATTCTTGCAATCAACCATACAACCGGAGGTTGCAAGGAATGGTCTCCCAAGTATGATGGGAACTGGATAATCTGCAGGAATGTCAAGAACGACAAAATCTATAGGAATGTAAAACTTACCAAGTTTCACGGGATTATCCTCTATGATTCCAACAGGTCTAGTTATGGAACGATCAGCCATGTAGAGTGTCACCTTCACCGGTCTAGGCTCTCCTAGACCACCTGCCTTGCACAAAGCAAGTGGTATGATGCTTACGCTTGCTCCTAGGTCACAAAGTGCATCATATGTGATTTCCCCTAAGGTGATTGGTATGTAAAATGGTCCTGGATCACGTAGCTTGGGTGGCATGTTCTCCGTCATAGTCTTGATAAGTTCGGATGACTCCGTACTCATCTCAACTTCACCGATATCTTCTAGTTTCCTCTTGTTAGAGAGGATCTCTTTTAGGAACTTCTCATAAGTTGGCATACCTATAATTGCATCTATAAAAGGTATATTAATGTGCAGTTCTCATTAGATCGATAAACTTACCGAATTGTTTGTCTAGACGCGCTCTTGCTCTAGATTTGGGAAAAGGTAAAGGTGGTTTGTAAGCGGGAGGAGGAACATAGACATCTTCCTTCTCTTTTTCCTTTTCCTTTTCTTTTTCAGTGGGGGCTTCAACTAGTTTGGGTTGTGGATCGGTGGTTGTTATACCACTTCTAGTAGTAATCTCCATTACTTGCCCCTTTGGGTTGTCTTCCGTCTTTCCAAGAAGCTTCCTTTGATCTCTAGGAACTTATCCGGCTTTGCTGAATACTTGATTCTCTAAAGCTTTTTGTGCTTTATCAATCGAAGTAATGTGACTTTCCATACCTTGGAGCTTCCCTAAGATGCTCTCCATCATGACATCGAACCTGTCCTTCTCCGGATTGCTCGAGCCATTCGATGTTTGACCCAGGCTTTTCAAAAGAGTAGAAGAAGATGGAGATGTTAGTGCATTTTCAACATGCGAATAGGGATTACCGGGGTTTTGTTGGTTGGATCTCCAATTGTTGATTGAGTTGCTATTGTTGTTGTTATTCCAGTTATTGTTCCGGTAGTTGTTCCTATTGCCTTGGTTGTTTTCCCTTCCTAGGTAGCCAACATCTTGCTCCTTCGTCCTTTGAAGGCTAGATTTTATGACTTCCTTCATCTCTTTAATCTCATTGTTGAGGGAAAAAAATTTGAGTTTGAGCTGCTGAATTTAACTTTACTCCTGGATCTCCTGAATTCCGATTCCTTCCATCAATCTTTCTATGGGAATACTTCTCAATTACTTGGGCTTGCTTCTCAATGAAGTCACAAGAAAGAGATTGAAGGTTGAGTTGTGTCTCCACATCCAATCCCTTCTAGTAGATCTTCAACAATTCCAGCTTTGAAATGCCATGGTGTGGGCAATTCAATAGAAGATCTTGAAACCTTTCCCAAGATTTGAACAAAATTTCGTTAGGTTTCATAGAAAAAGCATTTATCTTACCTCTCAATTCCGCTGTTTTGGATGGTGGAAAGAACTTAGTGAGGAATTCCGAAGTCAAGTCCTCCCATGTATTGAGTTTTGTAGCCGGAAGAGCTTGATACCAAGCTAAGGCTTTGTCCTTCAAAGAGAAGAAGAACGGTCTCAACTTGTAGTTGTTGTTGTTAACCCTTTGAGGTTTCAAAGTTGCCATGAAAGTCTCAAAATTTTGCAAGTGTTGATGCGGAGATTCAGCTTCTGTTCCACCAAACTGATTTTGGCGGATCATAGTAATGACTTGTGGACGCATCCCAAAGTCATGATCATCTTGCTCTCTAAGATTCACACCTAGACGGCGTGGTTGTTGAATTAGGTCCATTCGTTGCCCAAGGGTTCATGGTTCAGCCACGACATTAGCAGCTCTCGCCTCTCTAGAACGAGGGTGAGGATCAACATAGGCTCGAGGATTTACCGGTGGTAAGCTCTAGATGCTTTAGTCTTCTTCTTCTTAGCGTCATTTCTCTTCAATTTCATGTCTAGATTCATAGCCTTAAGCTCATCTATCTGAAATTGATTACGCTCTTGTTCTTCCATATGATCATTCTCACTCAATTTGAGTTGAGCTCGAGTTTCATCCAACTCTTCTTGGATGTTCCTCTCATTATTTTCACCCATCTTTTTCTCCCTTAATTTCCTCTTCAAAGTTTTCTCTAATTCGGGATCAAAAGGAACGAGGTCTTTGGTGGATCTAGACCTTCGCATATACCTAAAGATTCTGCAAAAATCACTCAAGTAGACATATCAAATCACAAGAGCAAAATCTCCCAAGCTAGACAACTGAAAACCGAATTTGGTCTAGACAAAATCCCTAGTAACGGCGCCAAAAACTTGTTCGCTCAAAAGTGTGTGCATCAAAGTCTTAAAATTTATATCCAGAACTTATGCAAAAGCGAACCTGCAGTGTACGGATCAGCTGTAGTAAGGCAAGAAATTCCAGAGTCGAGCTCAGGAATTTGGTGAGAATAAAATCGATTTCAAATTATCTGGAAAGATGCAAAAGCTTTTGTAAATATAAAGGAGATAAATGATTCCAAGAATTCAAGTATCCGACTGCGGCTTTCGATTCAAGACACTTTTAAAGATCAAAGGACAGAGTTGGTGTTGCCAAGGTTATATATTTCGAAGGAAGTTCAAATTGTACGGTGAAGTTCCAAAACTCACTTATCCCAACTTAAAAGCTCTCAACCCGAAGGATGTTGAGTCTCATCATGAAGAGTACTCAAAGAAAGGATTAACACTCAAACTAACCACCAAAACCCAAGGATATGACTCTCGAAGGTAAACATGGAAAGCACACTCAAACCTTAATAGAGGATGTTGAGTCTCTCTATTACCTGAATCTTGCAGACTTTGGCTATCAAGTGTAGAACCAATGATGAAGTCTCTTCTTACACTTGGATAAGGGGCTTGATGAGGATAGTCAATTCAAGCTCCAATCACTTTCCGGAGGAACATTCATGGAGAAGAATGTGGATGATGCTTGGGATTTCATAAAGAAGCAAGCCTTGGTGATAGAGAAGTACTCCCATAGAAAGAGTAATGGGAGGAAACCGGGAGCATATAAAGTAAGTGAAGTCACCATGAGTAACTACAAACTTGATGCAATCAACAATGAGCTTAAGTCCTTGAGGGAGTTGTGTAACATAACCTTGAACAGTCAAGCAAGTCCTCAAGTGCAAGTGCAAGCCAACGTGGCTTCCAAAGAGGAGGATATTAACTACATGGGAAGGGGAAATTTCAACAACTACCAAGGCCCTAGGAACTTCAACAATAACAACTGACAATACAACAATTATCGGCCTAACCACAACCATCCCGGGTTCTCCTATTCTAACCCGGATGGTGCCTTAAACCCTCCCGCTTCCACAAGCTCAACCCCACCACCTAAGGCTTCACAAGAGCCTCCACCCGGTTTTGCTCAACCTCCAAAGGATAGGACCGAAATGATGTTTGAACAATTGCTAGGGAGGTTGAGTGGGCTTGAAAGCACGGTGACATCCATTTCGAAGGCTCAAAAGGTGCTAGAAGCACAAGTGTTCCAAAAGGCGGGTGAGGCATAAAAGGATCCAGGAAAGCATCCCGGAAGGACCGAGGACAATCCAAGAGGCCAAGTGTTGGCCATTACCACAAGGACTGGGCTGAGCATGAAAGATTCCTCACCAAAGGAGAATGACAAGGGGAATCAAGTAGTGGTGGAAGAAGAACCATTGCAAGAACAAGGAGGCAAGAACAAGGATGATGAGCCAATATATGTGGCATCTCCTCCATATAAGCCACCACTACCATTTCCACAATCACGAGCAAGAGCTCCTTTGGATAAACATTTTGGTCAATTCTTAGAACTCATGTCTAAATTACAGGATTTGGGAAGCTCTAATCTCAGCCCCAATAATACAACCTCCAGACTGGAATCTTCCGTTCGAGGTCATGTGTGATGCAAGTGACGTAGCTGTTGGAGAGGTGCTTGGACAAAAGAAAGATGGACGCACTCACACCATCTATTATGCTAGCAAGACGCTAGATGAAGCACAACTTAACTACGCCACAACAGAAAAGGAATTTCTTGCCGTTCTTTATGCATTTGAAAATTTTCGTTCTTATCTTGTAGGAGCGAAGGTGCTTGTATACATGGATCATTCAGTTATTCGGTATTTGCTTGCCAAGAAAGATGCAAAACCAAGGCTGATTAGATGGATTCTTCTTCTTCTTCTTCAAGAATTCGATCTTGAGATTCGCGACAAGAAAGAATCCAAAAATTCAATTGCGGATCACTTAAGTCGTCTACCACATACCACAAGCGACGATTTGCCCATCAATGACTCCTTCCCAGACGAACAGCTACATGTAATGGAAGAGTGCATCAATCATATTGCTAGAGGTAACGAACCTTGGTTTGTTGATTTTGTGAATTATTTGGTTTGTTAGGAAATACCTCCCGGACTATCCTATGCACAAAGGAAGAAGTACTTTAGGGATGTCCATCAATACTATTGGAACGAAGCTCTACTCTTTAAGAGAGGTCCTGATGACATCATCAGAAGATGCGTTCCAGAAGACGAAATGCAAAGTGTCATTCGTCATTGTCATTCTCTTCCTTGCAGAGGACACGCTAGTTCTCACAAAACTAGCGCTAAGGTATTGCAATCCGGATTCTTTTGGCCTACTTTATTTAAGAATGTGCAAACCTTTGTTGCTTGTTACGATGCTTGTCAAAGAACAGGGAACATTTCTAGGAGGAATGAGATGCCCCTCAACAACATTCAAGAGGTGGAAATCTTTGACGTTTGGGGAGTTGATTTCATGGGACCATTCCCATCATCTTGTGGAAACCAATACATACTTCTCGCTGTAGATTATGTTTCGAGATGGGTCGAAGTTGTTGTCTCTCCAACTAATGATGCAATGGTGGTTGTTAAGTTTTTTGACCGGACTATATTCCCAAAGTTTGGGACGCCCCGAACCATCATTAGTGACGGAGGTTCACCCTTCATCGCCCGACAATTCGAAGCTCTACTAGCTAAGTATGGGGTGACTCACAAGATCACCACACCCTACCATCCGCAAACAAGTGGACAAGTGGAGATTCCAAATAGGGAAATCAAAAGAATCCTTGAGAAGACGGTGTCAAAGACGAGGAAAGATTGGTCCTTAAAGCTGGATGATGCATTATGTGCGTATAGAACAACATACAAGACTCCCGTCGGCACAACACCATACAATCTTGTGTATGGGAAGTTGACTAGAGGTATTTCTATGGTGTTCTATACCCTATCAAAATATAATCCCGACTTAACATTAAAACAAGTATAGTGGTTAAGTAAGGGTCGAACCCAAGAGAGTTAAGGTATTTTTATTAAATGTGATTATTGATTATAAGAACAAGTAACAAGGGGGGGGGTTGGTTGAATTGATTCACACAAAAACTTATGAAAACGAATAACGCAGTTAGTAAGACAATAATGGATGATTCTACACTAGGTTGATTCTAAGCATGCGATTGCTACTTTGGTGAGTTCCTTTTACAAGCTTTCAAGTAATCTTCCGTCTCGATCATATATATGTGTTGAGCCAACCGGCATCAACACAACTTAATAGGTTAGTGTTCCGTAAACCTACAAGAACAATTAACAAGTTAGCTTTCAAATAAAGACTAAGGGATATAAAGAATAGATTAAAACCGTTACCCTTATCTTTATATTTGTGTTCCTTTTCTTTAAGTAATTACAACCCATTATTACTTAAAGTTTACTACTAGATTAAAGACCCGAACCCGGAACCAATTAATCCTAGTTCTTTGCATGCACTTTAGAACCTAAGGTGATCAATCTTAAGTGTTAATCAAACATGCAATTAGACAATAAAGATCAAGGAAACACAAAGCATTACTGAATGAAAACTTATATTAAAGATAACTTATAACCAAAGTAACAATGCAGCTTCAAACCAACCCAATGTAGCAAGGGAGTTAGCAACTCATTATAATGGAAATGATGAGAAAATTGGATTCTAAGTGGAAAATGATGGATAATAAGTGGATGATTCTAGCAATCAACCAAGGCCTATTTAAACTACAAAAGACACTAAATAGGAGTAATTGACCGGCCCAAAACAGTCATCTTTAATACCATAAAGGTGGTGTAATCAGCCCGAGTAAAGCTTTTGTCGTTGAACCGCAGGGGCGGCCATCAGCTTCACAGGGGCGGTGAAGGCAAAAATGCTTGATCTTCTTCATGGCCGCAGGGGCGGCTAGGCAATTCCGCAGGTGCGGATCTTTAATGCTCTTCAAACGTCTGACTCTTCAACTTCTTGCCGTTTTTGATGCCAAGCCGTCGGGGCGTCCCAGTGTCAACGCAGGGGCGGTGACACAAACTCTTCATCTTCCAGCTCCCAGGTTGAGGCGCAGGCAGTGGCGTAGGGGAAGGCAAAGGGCCGCTGGTCTTTGCTTCTTCAGGGCAAGTCACCGCAGGGGCGCCAGGGGTTGACGCAGGTGCGGTGACAGTCTTCATGGCTGACGCTGGCGAAGGTGCAGGGAGCGCTCCTGAGTAAGGTGTCACTCTCAGGGGCGGTGACAAGGCTCCGCGGGGGCGGTGAAGCAATAGAAGCTTTGCTTCGTGAACGAACTTCACTCCTAAGTGCTTATAACTCCTTCCTTAGCTTCTTTTAGTCTTCTTCTTCTGGACCAATGATTTAGTAGAATAAACCAACACAAATTTAATAAAAAGACTCTAAAAACTATCCTAAATGATAGTGATTCCATCACCTATCAAAAGTCTTGTCATCTTTCGGTGGAGTTGGAACATAAGGCGTATTAGGCTGTAAAGTTATTGAACTTCAGCATGAAGGAAGCGGGAGTGAAGCGTCTCTTGGATATTAACGAGCTAGAGGAACTCCGCTTGAACGCCTATGAGAACGCCATGATCTACAAAGAAAGAGCGAAGCGTTGGCATGATAAGCATATCATTCCAAAGGATCTCAAAGAAGGAGATAATGTTCTTCTCTTCAATTCTAGACTTTGACTCTTTCCTGGTAAGCTTAAATCTCGTTGAACAAGACCTTATGTAATTAAAGACGTTTTTCCCCATGGTGTAGTTGAAGTATGGGGTGACAAGTGCGGAAGTTTCAAGGTGAATGGTCAAAGACTCAAGAAATACTCACCGGAACTCCAAACTGAGGAAATCGCTCCGATTGTCCTCACTTAAACACTAAGGAATAGTCTAGCTACAGACCTTCAACAAAGCGCTTCTTGGGAGGCAACCCAAAGTATTGCATTCTCGCTTTTGTTTTTGCTTTCTTTCTTAGATTAATTTATTTTAGTTGTTTTTGTTTTTTTTCGTCGATACCTTCCGGTTTGTTTGTGTCTTTTGATTTTAAGGATAAGAAACGAGCAAAAGAAGTGAAGAAAGCCAAAAGAACGACGAAACTTGGATTTTTGGCAAAGAACAAAGGATTCCACGGCCAAAAAGGCAAAACCACGGCAATGGTTTGCTAAATTGGACAGTGGAAAAGCAACTCGTAGCTGATCAAATAAAAGAACCAGAAACCACGGGTGGCCGTACATTTCCACGGCAGTGGAAGACCCCGATAGGCCGTGGTTTTCAAGAATTTTACGGGCCTATATAAGTCCTTCTTCTTCATAAATGTCTCACAAAACGCACCTCCTCCACGCCCAAAACCACACGGGAAACTCCTCAATTTCGTGCTTCTTCATTCGGCGACTGTTTTGCGCCATTCTTCGGCCTAAATTGAAGAAAATCATATTCTACAACGGATTATAACAACAAACTGCACAAACAATCAGCGATCGGACGTGAATTTGAATTTTCTCAAATCCAAACCCTAGGTTCTCTCTCTATCTTCTCCTTGGTTGATTTCATTCGTTTTTCTTGAAGATTTGTAGGAGAACTGAACGAAATTGAACTTAGAAGTAGTATAGGACTGTTGTTGTTGAGTTTGTTGTTGATTTGCTGAGTTTTTGAGTGAAATCGAGTGCTTCCATGGGCAGTTGTACGTTTCCACGGCCGTGAAAATCCAAGAACAGGCCGTGGTTTCTGTGATTTTGTGAGAAAATGTTTGAAACTAGGAAATCAAACAGGAACAAGAAACAAAAGGGTGTTGAATCCTCTTCCCAACCCCCTCCTATAATCCCACGTAGCCCTAGAATCCCTACAATCCATGAGGATTACATTGGAGCTATTGAGAAAATCCACAAACGCAAGGTGATACCTCCTAGGTACATTGCTCTTGACGAACTCGAGGAGCTGAATGTTGTTGAGGATTTGAGATGGTTGTTGGACAGGGCTGGCTTGACCTTGTTTGCTAGCATTAGGGAAGATGCTTATGAGGAGATCACGAGGAAGTGCATTACTTCCTTCGAGCATAGCGCCGTTAACCGAACGGTGTCCTTCCGGTTGATGGAGCATAACTACAACTTCTCTATTGCTCAGTTTGGAGCGTTGTTCGGGTTTGCCAAAACGTTCAATGGAACGTTTCCTAGGGGTGTCAAGGCTAAGTATTTTTGGGGGGAGATTACAATGATTGTAGGTCATGAGGACCGTTGGCAACCGGCTGACTCGAAGGCCAAGCTTATCTACCACCTTGCCCTTAAGATAGCCCATAGGATCCTCTCCGAGTGCCTTTTTCCGAGGACCAAGACTCCCTAGAAGCTCAAGGATGATGATATTTTCATTCTATATTGTATGATTGCCGGTCACTCTCCGGATTGTACTACTATGCTCGCCTCCACTCTTAGCAAGGTTAAGAACAAATCAGCAGGAAACATTGGCTATGGAGGGATGGTAACTTACATTGCAAAACATCTAGGAATTGATTATTCGGCATGTGAGAGGGTAGCTGCTACGTGGCCTTTGGGGCTTCATGGACTTATGACTAGGAGGCTCTTGATTCCCCGCCACCGAGGTCCACCTATTGTCTCCATGCCTTGGGAGGACAAGGGTGCACGAGGCATTCCATGGATCGCTGAGTATTCTCTTAGACTTAGCCGGCAAAACTTGAAGGCTGCATTTGTTCCTATGCATGCAAACAGGTTAGAAGGTCCTCCCTATATTCCCGATGAGGTACCCGCTGCAACTGATGATGATGATGACGAGGAGATGGGTAGAGACGAGTTCCCGGATAATGGAGGTGGTGAGTAGGCTTTCAGAGACTTTCCGGAGCAACCAACTAACTTTCAAGAGCCTGCTAGGAGGTCAACATACCAGCAGCGGCCTTCCACTTCTTCCTCCTCCCGCCGAGCTAGTGTGAGTGAGTGTCCTACATGGATGGATGGTCCACCGGACTAGATGTAGCAGCAGCCGGCTTGGATGGATGCTCCTCCAGCTTGGGCGGCGACTCCACCAGATTGGATGCAGCAGGTGCCTGCTTGGATGGACCAGCAGCCGGGGTGGATGACCGGTCTTACACATAGGATGGATAGTCTAGAGACTCGCTTTGATGAGCGTGATGAAGAGCGCAAGGAGAATGCTAGGATCCTCCGTGAGGTCTACCTCCAGCAGTTTGGGCATCCATTCGACCCCAACTTCTTCCCTTACCCACCACCGCCTCCACAGGAGTCATATGTGATAGCATGAATTATAGTCTATATTTTGGGGTTTGTTTGGATGTTTTATCTTCAATAACCTGCATGTTTGTATATATATTATGTGATTATATTACCATTTCATCTATCTTTGCGGGAATCGAGGTCTACACCTAGTTTTGTTGTAATCGTAGGTTAAATGGCACGTTTTGCATCAAAAAGGAGCAAAAGGAGTCATTGGAGCTACATTCAGGAACATAAGGAAACATCCAGGAAGCATAACCATGGATTAAAGATTCACCTTGGACCAGATTTGAGAGATTTCACATTCAGTTGTGACTCACCTCGGTTGACTACAGAGTCACCTCGACCGAGGTGATCTAGAGGAGTCGACTCGACCGAGGCGAACACCTGGGACGCGGCGAGAATATTTTATTCTTGGCTGAGATCTTTTATCTTTGGAAAGAGATCTTTTATATTTTTGGGCTTGGCTCCTGGAAGGAAGAAGATAGACTAGATCATATATTTTACCTATTTTTATGGGAAGAGATCTTTCTAAGATATCTTATCTTTGGAGAGTAATTTTCCTATAAAAAGGGTCGGATTTCCCACAAATCCGGGATCCTGCATAGCATGATATACCACCGATTGTGTTGAATACACCGCTGCAGCCATACTCCGGTTGGGAGATTTGAAAAACCTTTTTGAAGGTTGAAGGAAGAAAGTCTATAGCTTTTATAGCTTTTTGAAGGGTTTTTGTAAGATCATCTTAGATTCCCTTCTTTGTCATTTTCTTGTTCGATTTCTATCCAAGGAACGCTTGTGTTTTGTAATTGATTCAGTTATTGAAGCCTTTCTCTTAAGGTTTTCTTGTTTAATTATTCTCTTTGTTCCCATATACTTGATTAATACTTTCATGATGATGAGTGGCTAATCTCTTTGTGTGATTCTAGGGTGATTGGCTGAAGGTTGTGGGAAAAACAATGATAGAATGATCTTAATCACAGTAGGACCCTGAAAGTTCGAGTTTTTACCTTAGCCCTAAGCATCTCGTTCAGTCGATGAACATCTCGGCCGGGGTGGAATTCGTCTGACCGAGGTGACTTATCTGATCCGAAATTGAGAGTTAAGTGTTAGAGTTTGTCAAATCCTATTCTTATTTCACCTTTCCTGGTTCAATGCAAGCCTAGGATGAGACTTACCCGGTAATAGGAGTTACGGTTTGGGATTAGTGTGTAGTGAGACTTACCCGGTGATCTATTCACACTTTAGTAACACCTTCCCTTTGCAAAATCTCAGATTTGTCCACTTATCTTTAGATCTTGAGTTGGAACCACAACTAGATGCTTTAATTCCTAGAATTACATATTTCCTTTATTGACTTTTATCATCTTTGATTGTTTTAATTGCTTTGTGGTTAGTAATTGCTAAAGCTTACCTATTCCGACTTTGTTTCACTAAGTCCCTGTGATCGACCCCTGAAATTCCTTGCTTTTTATTACGATTGACCCGTACACTACGGGTTCGCATCCTTGTTTTAAGCTTACATCTAGGGTTATAAATTTAAAGCTTGCACACACCGTTTGGAGCGAACAATATGCCTTGGATGATTCGAGCTACCAGCCACATTTGGGAGTTTACTTAGTTCTTTTCTTTATTTTTCTTTCTTGCAACATTGAGGACAATGTGTATTTCTAAGTATGGAGTGGGTTGACTCTCGTTAATGTAATAACTCGATACAATTGCTTCTCTTTATCCACGAACATTTGCCTCTTTATTTTCTTTGTCACACGTTTCATTATTTGCATTGCATTATTAAACTTTGAAAAACCCATAAAAATTTGAAAAATTTTGAAAATTATTGTGCTTCTAGGATTGGAAATTACCTCTATGATGAATCTACTTGTGGATTGAATTTTTGATGACATTTATGTGCTTGAATTAAGTTGTGAATTGTGAAGAAATTGAATACATTGTTTAATCTTCTTGCAAGTATCATAACGTGAAGGTTTTTGTTTAAATCATATTGAGGAATGAAGGTTGAAATCACATTATAAGTTCTTGCACTTCTTTATGAAATGATTAAGGCACCTCGGTTTTTCTTGCTTCTTCTTTGTTCATCTAGCCCCTCAATGAAAATGTTTTCCTCCTTTACCTATACGGGAATTAGGAAGAGTTGATTTTGGCATGTTTTATGTGGGAGGGCCATGAAAGAAAATTGTGCTTTCAAAGAATAGAAAATAGGTTTGGGGAAGTCTATCTTGATGATGAGTAACTCGACACCATTCACATATCCGGGTATTTGTGTCTTGCCAAAGTCGGATTGAGCGATATTCCTAACGGATTATGGTATGTGCATCAAGGGTTTGAGGCATCTCGAAATTGAGAAACACCAATCTCCTAGGCTTCGGTTTTTTTGCACCGCTGTCCACACTTCCAAAAAGTAAAGTCGAAAAAGAATTTTGTGTTGAAAAGAAGAGCAAAGCTCTCAAATGGTGGTTAGTTCAAGTTTGCAATAAGAAAAGAGTTTGTGTTGTTCCTTCTTTCCGGATTTGTGCACCACATTCCCTTATATGTTCTCCACCTATTCACGTTTCTTGACCTTTTCTTGAAAGTCCTTAAGATCTATGGAATGTTGTTTGACTTGGTGATCTAAATTGATGTTTCACATGATTGATTTTGACATTACTTTGGGTTATGATGCTTATCTTGAAGCATTTGCAATATATGTTGTTTCCTTTGCTTGACATGGTTTGATTTATGTACGTAGAAGTTTTCAAGGAGACATGAAGCAAGATTTGAGGGTGATCTATTGATTAGAAGCACAATACCAAAAAAGATTGTTTTTACCTTATTTTGCATTCATATTTCATCCTACCTTATGTTCTAAGCTTTTGAAAACCTTGCTTGGGGACAAGCAAGAGACAAGTATGGGGTATTTTGATAGCATGAAATATGACGATATTTTAGGCACTTGTTTTGGTTGTTTTTCCCCTTCTTTTGTGTATTTGGATACAAGTTTGAAGCATTTATGAGCACAATTACCTATTTTGTCGATATAGAGATCTACACAAGCTTTGTTGTATTTCTAAGTGAATAAAGGTAGAGATTGGAGCATAAATAGAGTATGTAGGAGTATTTGATCATGCTAGGCATCAAGGAGATGCATTGGAGAAGCCAAGGAAATGATAGGAGTGGAAAGCTTTCGGAAACAAGAAATTTCATGCAGGTTTCAAGCATTCCACGGTCTTACATGAGTTTCCATGGTCGTGGTTTTGTAATTTAACTTAATTCCAACCGTAGGAATCAAGGTCGAGAGCAACAGAAAGGTTCCATGGCTCATTCCACGGGCGTGAAAGTTTGTACTTGGCCGTGATTCTTGTAACGGTTGCCACGTGTCATTTTGCCACGTCAGCAGCGTTTATTGGGCTTTTGTAACCCTATTTTCCTCCTATAAGAAGGCTGAAGAAAGGAGAAAAATGGACGTCTTGCATCCAGCGCATTTTCGATAGCATTTCTTGGAGAGATTTCGGAAGATTCTATTGCGTTCAAGGAAGATTTGGAGAAGAACGCATTTTGAAGATTGCGTACTTAGAGACGATCTTAGGGTTTCATCTTGAAGGCGGATTGACATCCCGTTCTTCATTGTTCCTTGATATTTGTGAGAGATTCCTATCTTATTCTACATTCATTGAACACGAAATTTTGAGTTTTATTGAGATTGATTCGGTTTTTATTATTGAGTTTTCAAGGTTCTACCTTTTCTCCCGTTCATATTTGATTATTGATTTGATGATGATGATTATTGCCTAAAACCCTTAAACGATTCTAAGGTGAAGGGTTGATAGTTGTGGCATAGATGATGATATATTGAACCAAAACAGATTGCACCCTGAGAGTTGCGAGAAACCTCGTCGTCGAGGCGGCCTGTTCTTGAGTTCTGCGGCCGTGGTTCTTCAAGATCCGACTGTGGATTCCTCTATCGTATGTCCTTTGCTTTTGCTTTGATCCAAAGTTAAAGATTTGCTTTAACCTAGCCTTGGCTTACCTTTTCTAGGTAGTAGTGAGACTCAACATCCTTCACTTCGGTTTCGAATGTCATAACCTTAACCGTTTTGACCTATCTTTGATTCCCTTGGGTTTGGGCATGGGTATTTGAGAGTAATTCTTATCCTTTGATCCTTTCTATACTGCAGCCTCAACAACCTTTATAGAGAGAACCTTTGGGTGAGACATATGGTTTTAGAACTTCACCGTACAATACCCTACCTTAGATATACCTTTGCAATCTCGACTTTGTTCTTACATCCTTAAATATCTTGAATCAATTTCCACAATTGGATACCTGAATCTTTAGAATCGTTGTTTTCCCAATTTTTTGCAAAAGCTTTCTATTTTATTGTTTGACAATTTTGCGAATTGAATTTGTTCCCCCCAAATCCCTGAGTTCGATACTCTGGAATTCTTGCTTTACTACGCCAATCCGTACACTGCGGGTTCGGTTTGCTTTGATTTAAGTTTTCTAAATTTAAGACTTTGACGCACACTTTCGAGAACAAAGACCCTTGGAGATCAAAGAAAACGGATCTTCCTCATGTTCATCATCAATATCTTCTTCTTTTGATGGTATCTCATCCTTCTTAGATCTTAGTGTCAGGTTCTTTGTGTTGGATGAGAGCTCTTCATCTTATTCACCAAGAACCATCTCGTGAGTGATGGTTTTCCAAGAAGATCGTCAAGAGGAAGAGTTGTGAGATTTTGAGCTTCTTCAAGTACACTCACTGAAACTCCACCTTTATTATATAATTGTACAGGTGATGATGATGGAAGACTTAAACACAAATGAAGTAGTTTTATACACTAACAATTTAATGATTATATATCGAGTTGCTTGGTTTGGTTTGGTGGTTTGTATTGAATGAGTGCAGATTTTGAAAGACACT
Source organism: Fagopyrum homotropicum (assembly GCA_033239125.1). Lineage (NCBI taxonomy): Eukaryota > Viridiplantae > Streptophyta > Magnoliopsida > Caryophyllales > Polygonaceae > Fagopyrum > Fagopyrum homotropicum. The sequence goes on along the minus strand of BSWB01000003.1, from coordinate 86,755,917 downwards.
TCAAAAGACCTTGGAAGACCTTGAAATCGGATGCAAGGAAAGACAAGGAGTTTAGAGTGATTAAAAGACGGAGGCCTTGAAATTCATTTCAAGGGAACAAAAGACGTCAAGGTTGCACGCTAAAGGAATTCAAATTACTTATCCAACAAAGCGCCAAAGAAGATCTTCTAAGAAATATTTGCTCAACAAGAAGATTTGATTGAACGAAGATCTTAACTGACCAATAAAGAATTGATTCTTAAAAGGATCTTGCAACGATCCTCAACCGAAAAGCACGAAGATCCTCTCTCATGGAATTTGATATCGTCACAACAAATATAAGAAGATTAAGGGCCAGAGAGATCAACGTGCTTCCAGGAGATGAAGATTCACTACGTCTACATCATCTCAACAAAGAAGCGATCTTCATGGAGAAGAAGAATCATCTTCAAACGGTCATCTTTCCAACGGCTAGAAGACCACTCCATAGAAGGCTATAAATGAAGATGGCGATTGAAGAACAAAGATACAAGCTTACACGGAAACATCAATAGTCTTCAAGCGATCCAAAACATCTTCATTTCATCAAATAGTTTTTTTTTCTCTCTTTCACTAAAAGCGTTATCCCCTAGAGAGAGATAAAACTCGAGAGCTCCAATGGTATATCTAAAAAGTGTTATACTCGTGTGTGTGTGTTACTCTGGAAGTAACTAGGCTATTATAGCAAGGTGAAGAGTTGGAGCTAGATCGTAGCATTGGCTACAGTGAGATAAGAAGAAGATTTCTTCTAGTGTCTATCTAGGACTCTTTGAAGATGATAATAGATAGTTAGATCCTAAGGCTATACCTTGGGATGGAGAGTAGGCTATTTGAGCCGAACTTCGTAAACATATCCTCGTGTCAATCTTTTACATTCCGCATTTTATCTTGTGTTATTGTGACTAACTTTGTTTTGCAGGATTACAAAGTCAACACCCTTGAAAGTTGTTTCAAAGCCATTGAAATCAAAGTGTATCACAAAGAGCTCATATCGACATCAAGGCCCTTGAAATTGGTTTCAAAGCCTTGAGATTGGTTTTGCGAAAAGTTCTCATACTCTATTCAACCCCCCCTTCTAGAGTATCGTTTATCATTTTTTATTCACCTACCTGTTCGTCAGTCACCTTTGGTCCCCACTTGTCTTTAGGTAAGCTCCTTAGAACCTTCCTTACTTTTTCTTCGTTTGTAAAGACTTTTCCAAGCGAGTCTAGGTTGTTCACATTCTCGGTGAATCTTATGAATATTTCTTTGACTGATTCATTTGAGTTCATCTTGAATAACTCATATTGTCTGAGGAAGATGTTGATCTTTGTTTCCTTGACTTGACTTGTTCCTTTGCATGTGATGATGACATGAATTATGTACCATTATATTCATGCATATTGTAGAAGATTGTCTCAGTTTGCTTTGCATTTAGAGAGATTTTGTGTGCCTTTTATGTTTTATGCAACCATTTATCGGAAATAGAGGTCTACACGAGTTTTTGATGAATTATAGGTAAATGGAGTGGAATTGAAAGCAAAAGTGGAGCAAGGAGCATCCAAGGACGTTAGGGAAGCTAAAGAAGTCTTAGAGGGATCACAAAGAGCTAAGGAGGTTCTAAGGAGAAGCATAGAAGACGAGCCAAAAGAAGAGTACTTTCTGTTGAAGAAAATCGTGCCATTATACATATAAATCGGACGATTTTCTCCTTTAGAAATCGAACGGTTTTGAGTATAAATCGACTAGGCCGATTTCCTTCGTTTTTCAGCCAAATGACAAGACGACACAAAGCCCAATTCTTTCGGGCTAGAGGAGAGTTTTGCCAAACAGCCCATTAGCAAGAAACTATAGGTTAGAACCCTATGAACGAAAACGGGGAGGCCGCAGCGGGAAATCTTTACACGTTTGAGAGAGATTGAAGATTCTTGGAAAAGGATTGAAGGACTTTAGCCGGAAAGTCAATCTTGATCATTGTTTGTGAGATTTCTTTGTACATTGAAGTAATTGTGGTTTTTGAACACGAATTTGAGTTACTTAAGAGATACATTGATCAGTTTCGAGAATTGTTTACATATTTGAAGGTTATTGAGTTTTTATTCAAGATTCGGTTTTATTTGCGATATTTCACTCAATCTTTAATTTGATTCGATTTTGAAAATGGTTGGCTAAAACCATTGTGATTCTGGGGAGAATAGTTGATGATTAAGGCTTAGATGATGATAGATTGAACTCATTTACACATTAGGACCTTGAGAGTTTAGATTTTAGTTTTGCGATAACAGGAAAATCGGGGTGTTCTTGAGTAAATCGGCCGATTTAATGATGAACAATCCGATTTATTCTTCTGACGAACTTTAATTGAATTAATCTTTAACCAAAACTAATCCTTGCCTAAATCTCAACCTTGTTTAACCTTTTTAAACCTCTAATTGAGTGTGTGAAGAGACTTCAAACTTGATTCTACATTTAATAGATTAAGATTACAAGATTTGGGTAATAGAGAGATTCAACATCCTTTATTAAGATTCTAAGTGCACTTTCTATTTTTTACTTTGGAGAGTCATATCCTGGGGTTTTAGATAGTTAGTTTGAACATAATTCTTGTCTTTAGATCTTTCTATATTGCACCCTCAACAACCCTTATAGAGAGAACCTTTGGACTAGATAAATAGGTTTCGGAACTTCACCGTACGATATCTACCTTTGAACACATAATCTTGGCAATATAAACTTTGTCCTTATATCTATAGAAGTATCTTGAATCAAAAGCCGAAATCAGATACTTGAATCCTTGGAATCATTTTACCCTTATTTGATCACAAAAGCTTTTTGCATTTTCGCTAGATAATTGAAATTGAATTTACTCTCACCAAATCCCTGAGTTCGACTCTGGAATTCTTACCTCACTACAGCCGATCGGTACACTGCGGGTTCGCTTTGCTTTGAGTTCTAGATATAAATTTAAGACTTTGACGCACACACCTTTAGGGGCGAACATGTGACAATAAGTTTGTCCCATATTTCTTTAGCACTCTTGCATGATGAGACACGGTTGAATTTATTTGCGTCCAATCCACAATAGAGCAAGTTCATGTCCTTGTAGTTCTTTGAGACACTATCCAAGTCGGTTTGTGTGAAGTCAGCTTCCTTCTTCACCACTTGGACTCCTTCAACCATGGTGGTTGGGATTTTAGGGTCATTTTGAATAATGCTCCAAAGTTCCATGTCCTGATCAATAACAAACATTTGCATTAGTGCTCTCCAATGGGAAAAGTTATTGTCACCGAAGAGTGGTGGTCGAGATGTGGATCTTCATTGAGTAAATCCTCCATCAGCTATAGAGATCATAATTAGTCTCACTGATGGTTAAATCAAAATACGTGAGTCTAGCTCTGATACCAATTTAAGAACCGTAAGGTGAATATAAAGGATATAAATACTCTAGAAGGGGGGTTGAATAGAGTACGGGAACTTTTCATAAAAATCTATCTCAAGACTTTGAAACTGATTTCAAAGGCCTTGATGTCGATCTGAGCTCTTTGTGACACAACTGGTTTTCAAGGGCTTTGAAAGTGATTTCAAGGGCCTTGACTTTATAAACCTGCAAAGCAATGTTATTCACAGTAAAGCAAGATATGATACGGAAATGAAAAGGTCGACATGGTGATATGTTTATGAAGTTCAGCTCTAATAGCCTACTCTCCGTCCTAGGGTTTACTCGTAAGATCTAACTATCTATTATCAGCTTCAAAGAGTCCTAGATACAACCTAAAAGAAATCTCCTTCTTCTCTCACTGTAGCAAATGCTACTACCTAGCTCAACCTGTTAACCTAGCTATAATAGCCTAGTTACTTCGCAGAGTAACACACACTCGAGTATAACCTTCTTTAGATATGTCAATGGAGCTCTCGAGTTTATTTCTCTCAAAAGGATAAAGATTTTGTAGAAAGAGAGAAAGGAAAACTTCTTGGACCGAACGAACATGCTTTGAATCGCTTGAAGACTTTGGATATTTCCGTGTAAGCTTGTGTATCTTCTTCTTCAATCGACATCTTCATTTGTAGTCTTCCATGGAGAAGTCTTCTAGCCGTTGAGAAGATGACCGTTGTGGATGTTTTTCTTCTTCTTCATGGAAAAAGCTTCTTAGTTGAGATGAGATAGCCGTTGTAGATATGCCTTTATCTTCTTCATCTACTTAAAAAACATTGATTCTTCTTCTCTGTATTCTTCTCACGCTGTTGAATATCTTTGTCATTCATGTATTGATATCTTCATGTTTTGTTGAGATTCGTTGAAGAGCTTCGATATATTATTGAGAAGAAAATCTCGTGCCGTGTTGAGGATCTTTGCGTGATCCTATTGTTTTGGGACCATATCTCCTTGGTCTAGATCTTCTTGTTGGTCAAATCTTCTTGGAAGATCTTCTCTGAATCCTTGGTTGATTTTGTTAGAGATTTGAATTCCTTCCATCCGTTATGTCCTTTGAATCTTGTTTCAAGGCTTCAGCTTTTGATCCCTTGAAATGACTTTCAAGGCCTCCGTGTTGAACCTCTTCAAACTCTACGCTTGTCCCTTGTATCTGATTTCAAGGTCTTCATCTATCCCTTGAATTTCTTTCCAAGGCCTGCATATATTTAGACAAACACCAAAACAATCCAAGCATACTAGAAAATACAATCGATAATTTGTTAGTATAGAAACCCCTTGTTTGTGTTAAGTCTTCCATCATCACATATTCAAATATATACTCAAGGTGGAGTTTTCAACTTCCTTGTTGACAATTCGAGAGGGATTTGCGGGATTCTAACCGAAAGGTCAACTACCGTGTTACTCTCTACAAAAGTATTAAAGTTCGGTTTCCATGGTTTTAGAATAATAAGTTGACCAAAGTTGTTGTAAGGTCTAACCTCCCAAATGGTTTTCTATCTATACAATTGAAAAAACAAACTTCCAACAAAAAGTTTAGCTTAGCAATGATTCTCACCTCACCTTGACATTTTTTCATTCATGAAGTAGTTTTGTTCTAAGCTTCGAGATTTCAATGGGTTCTCTTAGAAGACAACCCATGAGAGAAGTTTCATTTTATTTTTGAAAGTCGTTTTTCATCTTAGTTAGACAACTCAGGTACTCATCAAGATCGTTTTTTTTTCAAAAGACTTACATTTTTTCATGAATTCACTATCATTGTTCTTAGTTTGTTGTTGCTCATCGTTTTCTATTTTTTGTTGTTTTGTTGTGGAGGGTTGGTGATTTCGCACTCAACTTCTTTAAATGACTTCTTTTTGTTCACTCATTGTGTGTTTTGTTTTGAAAGAGTAATTGTAAAGAACAATAAGAGTATGAAACTCAGCTTGTGGAGATTGTGAGTTAATTTGTGTGCTTCTACGGTTGTTAAATAGGCAGGGAGACAAACATCCAAGCAAAATAGTGTCAGCATATTCAACGTCTAATTGGACCAAGAGCAATTCTAGCATATGTATGGTTTTCTTCCTTTGTTCATATCAAATTTGGGTAAACGTTTGAAAGTCTAGTATTGTTGAGGGGGTAAGGGTGATTACCTTTTTGGTTAAAAGTTTGTGGCATCAGAAAAATAATTGGTTTATTTCCTCCTTTCCCCGCTACACAAGACTTCATCTCTAATCGAGAGTTCTTCGACATCCCCGTCTCCAACTCTAACCCCTGTAACATCTCTTCTTCGACCTTGTAGAGGTAGCTTTTTTAAGGCATTCGAGACACCATTTCAACCATTGACACACCTTTTTTGTGCCCCCTTGTTTGAAATCGGTTGGGTTGGATTGTAGTGTCTCTCCTCCTAGTCTTCTTTCGAGGCCATATAATATCTTCTTCTTCTTTTGAGTTTGAAGCTTTGCTGCTTCAAAGCTTCACTTATTATCGAAATCATGGTGTTGGAAAGGCCTATTTGGTTGAGATGTATGTTGGTTCAGTCAATCGGAGGGTTGTTTTTAGTAATGGAGAGACGCTTGGTAGGAGAGAAGGCTAGGGTTGCGGCTTGATTATCGGGATGAAACTAATTTCCCTATCGCGTGTGTTGGCGCATTCTTTATTTAGGGATTAGGGTTTTCCAAAAATCTAACGTAAAATATGTTGATTAACCCTGGAATCTAGTTTTTTTAATAATAGAAAGTGGTTAGTTTGGAATAACTTCTAGAGGTATCCCATCCTAAAACATATTTGCGGATGAGAATACAAAGTTCAAGATTATCAAAAAAGTAGGTGTTGAGTGTCGAAATTCCCAAAAAGGTTGATCGTGGGATCTATTATTTGCCTTTATAGCCCGTTGTATATCTTTATAAACATTTTTTTTTTGTATATTTATTACGTATATAAAATATGACTTACATAGTTTATTCATAAATCATTTGTAATTATATGAAAATTTTGGGATTCGTAAAAAGGGAAGAGGAAAATATATCATTTGGGAGATATGGTAAAAAGGGAAAACAAAGAAAACCGATGATTGTTGTAGGCAAATAATGGAGGCAGACGATTTAATGAATCAAGAATTCCACTATAATGAATTAAAAGTAAGAATGCATATATGAAACTCATGAACATTAATATGTGATAATGCAAGTAATTATCAAAAATAGACTTTGACATAGACAAACAAAGACCGTGTTATCCAACTTGATTACGCTTGCAAATACATATTTACAAACCCCATACTTAGCTCTTACTTTTCCCCAACTAAGAACAAATACAAAGGCTAAAGAAATAATAACAAAGAAAATATTTTTGGAGTATGCTTCAAATGATTGATCACTTTTCAAAATATGAGTGTCATGGCAAGTCATAAGACATAGTTGATAATAATGAGTATGAAAATAATCATGGAAAAATATATGTTAAATGCTCACTCATAAAACCTATCGTCAAGAATCCTAAGTTAAGACAACGCATCCTGGCTACTTATAGGTATTTAATGATGCTTGCATATGGCTTATATTGTTCAACCTTATGATTAAAAAGTAGCTACAGTAAGCATGCTTAGGTGCAATCAAACATTATTGGGTCTTTTATAATGTTTTTCTTGTTGAACTCGGCCTAAAAAATAAAATCTTCATCCTCTTTTTTTGGTAAGGTCTACATTTACTTGTGCATTCATCTTTTGATATGCATACTTTCTTCACATTGACATAACAACAACAAATGAAAATAAGCATTCAACACATAGTCAATTGGTATTTGAACTTTGATGAGCTATAAATTTTGGCTTTTTCTTTACTTTTTTCTTTCATATGCCTTTTGCCTTACGGGTTAGTATTTTTCACTCAAGTGAGTGTCAACTAATGTATGTTTCGCTAGACGAGCAATTAAGAGTTCATAACCAATACACAATATCATGAACCTAGACATTAAACTCAAACTTTAGAACATAAGAATCACTAAGCCAAACATCATCCAATAGAAAGGTATAAGTGCATAACTAAATTCATCTTTCATATACATGTCACGGGTGCCTATTTAACATGGTTCTAATACACCCAACTTACAAACATTGTAATCAACAAGTCTCAAATTATCTAATGACTTTAGCATAGGTTTCATCATAACATCATATCATTCATTGTAAGAAGTGTACAAATTTTTAAAATTTATTTCATTTTTTTGAATGTTAAACTTTTTCAAATGTTTTTGAATTTTTGAAAAATATGACTATCACAAAAATGATAAAGAAAAGTGAAAAATATGCAAACACGTATTTACAAATGAATTTAAGCATTCCCAAACCTCATACTTAAGTTTTGCATTCTCCCTAATGCAAATGAGAAGAAATAGAGTTTAAGAAAACTTACACAATGCATGTTGTCTTGAGTTGTAGGTGTGACTCATTCCATCCTTAAGCTCGAATCATTTGATCGTGCATTAATCCTATGAATAAGAGGGTCACTCGATGTAGGTGTGACTCATTCCATCCTTTAAACTATTTCAGGTTGTTTCACTCGAGATTAGAAGTGGTACCCTTTGGTCAAATATTTGGAAAACTCGATCAAGTGAGTCATTAAGAGGGTCACTCGATATTAGGATCTTGGTATTTTTTGGTCGAGTTTAGGAAAACTAGATCGAGTGAGCTCGTTAGAGAGTTACCCGATGTAAACGTGCTTCTCTTGGGTACACTTGAGGTTTGCTTTCTCTTAAAGCTCCCTTATTCTAAAGCCATCCTCTTTGTAAGACCCCAGTTTTCGCCTTCACCGCCGCAGCGGCAAGCCTTGGCTGTTACCGCCCCCACGGTGACAGTGAGCCGCCCTTGTGGCTGGCCGCCCCTACGGCAGTGCAATCCGCCCCTGCGGATTTGCCACAGATCGCGCCCGATTTGTTTTCATTCGTTTTATCTTCCTTTTAAAAAGGGGGGTTTTGTTTTAAACTTGTCGGACTGGGATAAATGTACGGACAACCACAACTACCTCCGCAGATCTCAGTAGTTAATTTTTTGTTATGATGATCTTTATATGTTTTTCTTGGATTTCTGCTTTAGTATTGCGTGGACTTCTATATAGTCTTATATATCTACCCTTATAGCAGTCAACACGTGCTAGAGCTACATCTTCTATGGGGAGAGGAAGGGGTTGACCACCATTTCCACCTACCATTTGTGGACGAGGACGTGCAGGAAGACCTCCACTAGCTAGAGGTCAGGGCCAAGCTCAACTTGCTGATCCGTATATCATTGAGGCGTTTGTTGAGGAAGTTGCTGAGAACGTTGTTCTTGATGCTGGGAATGGGACCACTGCTAGGCCTGAAGCACAGCGAGCACAGTCGACCGAGTCCGGTCGAGTATCCATCGGAGCTTCTGCATGTCGTAATTATATGCAGAGTGTTGAGGAGACTATCAGGACTGGAGGACCTGCACCAACACCGTCAGCTCCCGCGAGATTAGTTGATGTTTCGCAGAGAGTTACCCAAGTCATTGCCCCGTCTACTAGAGCTGCTGAGGTTGCTAGATTTCTGACCGAGGCTAGAGAGCCGAGACGCATCGACCCATTTGTTGGCTGAAGGATTTCAATTAGCTGAAGGTTCCTTCTTTCATGGGAAAGACTAGATTGGAGGTGGAACTGTGGCTAGGACAACTAGATTCTGCTTTGGAGGCGACCAGTTTCCTAGACGGACGTCGAGTCGACATAGCACAAATGCTACTTAAGGATCAGGCTCATTCCTGGTGGAGGACCGCTCATATAAGGTCACTAGTTATGAGCAGATGAAGGCAATGATCAGGGATTGCTACTGCCCTACAGATATGAGGATAAGTCATCTTTAGGATTTCCTCGAGGCTGGATTCGAGGATCTTCCTATTGTTGACATTGTGAGTATGTTTCAAGAGGAACTATTTTTGTTGGGTCCGTCTGCACCACCTGAGGATCAGCATGTTTACCTATTCTCTTAGAGACTGAGAGAGTCTACACGCTCTTATCTTGTTGGTTTCCGTTGTGATTCCTTGACGGACTATTAGGATATAACATCTACTTATGAGAGAGACCAATTGGGTCAGAGGAGAACTTCTCAAACAGGAGGTCTTGAGAAGAGGCAAAGGACTGGACCAGCTAGTGCTGGAGCTGGAGCATCGGGATATGGGCGTAGTTAGACGCCGGGACGTTTTGGTTTTCAGTAGTCGATACAGAGTTTCTACAGAGGACGGTAGTGCTTTAACTGCGGAGGTGTTGGACACATTAGACCAGATTGTAAGAAGACTGTTGTGACTTGCTTTTCTTGTGGCAAGCCACGACACATACCTGCATTTTGCCGTCAGGGCAATGCGCTATCTCAGCAGGGATCTTCACCTACTAACATTGAAGGAGGTGGACAAAGACCTCAATACTTGTAGCAGCAGTAGAGAGCTTGCGGTTTTACTACTCCTTTGGGTTCCACTCCGGCATAAGGGAGATGTATGGGACGAGTGGGTGGTTCTACCGACACTAGAGATGCATCAAACAAAGTTTATGAGCTGAGGAGTATTGTAGAGCCGATAGTGCCAGCGACCACAAGTACCATTCATATTAATGGTTTTCCCAGTCAGAGTTCTTTTCGATATCGGTGCTCCACATTCTTTTATATCTGATGCTTCCGTAGATAGATTGACCTTAGTTACCGTAGAGGGAAACCTTTCTTTTATAGGATTACCCGATGGGGGTAAGATAAGAGGTACACGAGAGGTTCGCGATTGCCCTATTAGATTTGGAGGTCACGATTGGCCAACTAACTTCTTCATCATGTACCTAGTACATGAAGAAGTTATTCTGGACATCGATTGGATGGATCGACATTAGGATGTTCTGAACATAGGCAAGAGGACAGTGATGGTAACTACAGAGTCAGGCCATGTGGAGATTTTCCGTGGACGGGATCTCCGGAAGACCGGAATAGTCATTAGTGTACTCCGAGCTGCGAGACTTATCGGTCAGGGTTGCGCGGCTTTCTGGTGCTATGCCATAAAGGATAGTACGAGTCCAGCGTTGAAGGAGATTCTGTTAGGTTACGAGTTTACCGACGTCTTTGGATAGCCATCAGGTTTACCTAAACAGAGTGTAGACTTTGGCATTGATCTGGATTCCAAGACGAGACCGATCTCGAAGGCTCCCTACCGTATGGAACCTATCGAGATGCTTGAGCTTAAGAAGGAGCTCAAGGAGTTAGCTGAGAAGGGCTTTATCTGCCCTAGTGTATCTCCTTGGGGTGCACCAGTTCTCTTCGTCAGGAAGAAAGACGGGTCGATGAGGTTATGTATCGATTACCGAGAGCTTAACAAGGTGACAATCAAGAATAAGTACCCATTGCCACATATTGACCATCTTTTGGATCAACTACATGGAGCTTCAGTGTTTTCCCGGATCGATCTGAGATCCAGATATCACCAGCTGAGGGTGAGAGAGCAGGACATAGCCAAGATGGAATTTCGGAACAGGTATGGCCACTACAAGTTTGTAGTGATGCCATTCGGGCTCACGAATGCGCCCGCAGTGTTCATGGAGTTGATGAATAGCATCGTCATAGACTTTCTAGACCATTTTGTAGTTGTCTTCATAGATGACATTCTGGTTTACTGATAACACGATTTATGAGTTAGGTTTAGGCACTCATTTAGATAGTTTTTCCGCAAATTCATGCATGGTTTGCACTAGTTCGTAACGATTTGCACTCAATTCATGTATTTTGTCAAGATAGACGTCTACATGGATTTTTGCATGCTTTGTAGGTATTTTGGGAGCTTTAGGACCTTAATCGATACATTTGAGGATCGTTCCTCGAGATGACACACCTTTGGACTCATTGGGAAGCAACCTAGGAGCTAAGAGGGAAACATGGGACCTTGTTGGTGCATGCCATGCACCAAATTGAGGCTTGATGATCCAAAACAAGCTGAGGCACCAAAGCCACGACCACTAGGACATCCACGGGCGTGGAAATGGGCTGTGATTTTCCCCAGACAGCAGTGACAGTTGTCCCACGATCTTCATGGCCGACTCTTGCAATTTGTTGAGGATATAAGGTGGTCCTGCAGGCTGTTAGGGACAGACCCCATCACTCCATTCTCTCCCACACTCTCAACAACACATAGTCTCTCATTAGAAGATTGGATTGGAGCTTCACTTGGAGGAGAAGAAAAGGGTCCATTGGAGAAGAAGAGAAGAACACACTATTCTTAGTTTTTGATAGTTTTGAGTGAGATTTGTGAAGACGTTTTGCAAGTGTTTTGTAAGAATTGATTGAACCTTCTTTTGAAGGGTTTTAAGTCTTTCTTAAACTCATATTCAGCTTGGTTTTCTTTGTTCTACTTGTTCATCTCTACTTTACTTCATTTACTTGCTATGGAAGCCATGAATGTATTCTTGTTGAGTTTGATTGTTGAGATGCCTGTTGTTGGCTAGATAGATGAGATTCTAGGGTAAGGAAATAATGTTTATGGCATAGACTATGATAGGATGGACTTAGATATACCTTTGGATGATTCGTTTGGTTGAACCGAGCTATTGTTAGAAACCACGGTTCGTTCTTGCCAGTCCACGGCTGTGGAAGGGATGAACAACCCGTGGTTCTGACTAACTCCTTTGATTTGATAAATCTAAGTGCTAGAATATTAGATTGTTGAAATCCTAGTGTTAGTTGAGCTAAATCTATCCTAGGGTGACCTAGTGTTAGCAACTAAGTGTTAGAAGAGACCTACCCGGTGATTCTTGCTCTTAGATACCGAAGATGACGAACTCTAGGTAATTGTGAGCCTCACAATCCGCTATTGGGCTGAGTGTGCTAGGATAGGTGTTTAGGACTTGCCTTCCCGAGACTTACCCGGTAAGGAGAGGTTAGATCCCAAGAATATCATCCGGTTTGTGTAGATATCCCTTCCTTAAGCTTCTAGAGACTTACCCGGTAATAGAACCTTAGGAGCGGGATAGTCGATCGTGAGACCTACCCGGTAATTGACCCCATTTGAGAAACATTCCTTCCCAACATACCATAGTTAATCCAAAGAATGATTAGAAGCTTGAGTCCAATGCCATAACCGGAATTTCCAACCCCTAGAATCCGCTTTTCTCTCTTTGATCTCATATCTCGTGCTTGTCTTGCTTGTTTGTGTTTATTTGCTAGATTGTTAGTTTGTATTGCATTCTTATATCGTTGTGATTCTTGATTGATCACCACACAAAACCAAACCCAAAAATATTGAGATTTTCATTTATTTGTTTCTTTCTCTTTTCTTAGCCTAGATCAACACTATCCTTAGTCACTAATCGATTCAATTTCACCTCAGTCTTTGTATTCGACCTTGGAATACTATCCCTACTACAAAACGTCCCGTACACTGCGGGTTCGCTAGGAGTTAGGAGAAATATAACGAGTTCTGAATTTAAGACTTTTGCGTGTCACATTCTTAGCGTAACAAGTTTTTGGCGCCGTTGCCGGGGACTAGGTTAAGATTGAGTCATTGTTTGTGATTGTTTATAGTGTAGATCTTTCTTTTTGCTTTTGATCTCTTTTGGTTTGTGTCTTTGCTTTTCAGGACATCTCTTACTTTTTAGGTGTATGCGAAGATCTCGTGGCAAGGATTTAGCTCCATTCGATCCCGAACCGGAGAAAACCCTTAGATCTAGATCCAAGAGCATTAGAAAGGGAAAATAGATGGCCGGAAGAGATCTCCAAGCTGAGTTAGATGAAGCTTTAGAGCAAATTAGGCTAAGGGATGAGGCCTTGGAGAATGAAAGGAGACTTGCCAATGAGAGGCAAGAAGCAACTAGGAGGGAGATTGAAGAGATTAGGCAAGCTATTGTGCAAAGAGAGCTTAATCGTCAACAACCTCCACCTTCACCACAACCGCAGCCGGCGGTCAATATTCGGGTTGTGCCCATTTCTATTGAAGAGCCACAAACGTTAGGGCAACGTATGGATCCGGCACAAAGAGCACACCGTCCGGGTGTAAACTTAGGAGACCCCGCAACCTATGATTACGAGCTCCGCCCTCAAGTTCTACAAATGATCCGGCACAATCAATTTGGAGGGATGGAAGGACAGTCACCTCATCAACACTTGATAAACTATGAGATCTTGATGGAGACTCTAAGACCGCCTAGATTGGAGAGCAACAACCATAAGCTTAGGTCTTTCTCCTTCTCACTTAAGGATAAATCCTTGGCTTGATATCAATCTATTCCGCAAGGGCGAGTGAGTACTTGGGAGGAGATGACAACCGAGTTTTTGACAAAGTTCTTCCCACCTTCCAAGACTACCGAGTTAAGAGGAAAGATCAATTCCTTTGTAACGAAGGATAGAGAAAGCTTATTCAAGTCTTGGGAGAGGTTCAAAGACCTTCCCCTAGATTGTCCGCACCATGGTATACCGAAAATAGAGCTTTTGGAGATCTACTTCAAGGGACTTGATGAAGATAGCCAATTCAAGCTTCAATCTCTTTACGGTGGGACTTTCATGGAAAAGAATGTGGATGAAGCTTGGGAGTTTGTAGAGAAGCAAGCTTTAGTGATTGAGAAGTACTCCCATAGGAAGAGTGATGGGAGGAAAGCGGGAGCATATGAGGTGAGTGAAGTCACCATGAGTAACTTCAAGCTTGATGCAATCAACAATGAGTTGAAATCTTTGAGGGAGTTGTGTGCTACAACTTTGAAGAATCAAGCAACCCCTCAAGTGCAAGTGCAAGCAAATTTGTCTTCCAAGGAGGAAGATGTGAATTACATGGGAAGGGGAAACTAAAACAACTATCAAGGCCCAAGGAACTTCAACAACAACCGGCAATTCAACAATTACCAGCCTAACCACAGCCATCCCGGGTTTCCCTATTCTAACCCGGATGGAGCCTTGAACCCTCCCGCTTCCACAAGCGCAGCTCCACCACCAAAGGCTTCACAAGAATCTCCACCCGGATTTACTCAACCTCCAAAGGATAGAACCGAGATGATGTTTGAGCAATTGCTTGGAAGGTTGAGTAGTCTTGAGAGCACGGTGACTTCTATTTCTAAGGCTCAAAAGATTTTGGAAGCACAAGTGTTCCAAAAGGTGGGTGAGTCTCATAGAGATCCGGGAAAGCTTCCCGGAAGAACCGAGGACAACCCAGGAGGCCAAGTGTTGGCCATTACAACAAGAAGTAGGTTGAGTATGAAGGATCTCTTACCTAAGGAAAGTGACAAGGGGAAGCAAGTAGTGGTTGAGGAAGAGACCTTGCAAGAAGATGGAGGAAAGAGCAAGGATGATCAGCCAACGTATGTGGCACCACCTCCATACAAGCCACCACTACCGGTAAATTCCTTGAACTTATGTCTAAATTTCATATTAACATTCCGTTCATGAATGCTATTCAAGGTATGCCGGCCTATGGAAAATTCTTGAAGGAGATACTCTCCAACTAAAGGAAGTTGGAGGAGTATGGGGAAGTGAGGATGACAAAGAGGTCCTCGGAATTGATTCAAACTATGAAGGAGGAGATGCCTCCTAAGCTAAGAGATCCGGGATCCTTTTGTGTGCCAATTGGAGTGGGAGAAGTGAAGTATAAAGCCCTATGTGATCTTGGGGCAAGTGTAAGCATCATCCCGCTTGCACTTTGCAACAAGGTTGGGCTAGGAGAGCCAAACCCGGTCAAGATAACCCTTTACATGGCGGACCGTTCAATCATTCACCCGGTTGGAATCTTCGAGGACATACCGGTGCAGCTCGGGAAGTTCTATGTGCCCATAGACTTCGTTGTTTTGGACATCCCGGCGGACTATCCGGTTCCCATCATCTTAGGGAGACCTTTCCTAGCCACTTCCGGATGTTTGGTGGATTGCAAAAATGGAATTCTCTCCTTCAACATTGGAGAAGAGAATATTAAGTTCAAACTATCCACAATGATGAAGGAGCCAGCCCTTGGTGAAGATGTGTTCAACATTGTCGAGCAAGAGGAGTCTAGAGAAGTTGTGAGCTCGATCTTGATCAAGGACCCCTTGGAGAAGGTTCTTAGCTTAATTTTGATGGAGGAAGGAGTTGAGGAGGCTTGCAATGAAGAAATCAAGGTTTTGGAAGCATTGGAAAAGGAGACAAGAGTTGAATTTGAAGTACACGAAGGTCTGCTAAATTCATGTAGGAACCACGGCCTGGGGGGAAGAACCACGCCCGTGGTTTTACCCGTGGAACCTACTGGAGTGCTCCAAAGTGCTAGATTTGCAAGTTCCACAGCCGTGGTTGTGCCAGAGCCCGTAATTTTGCCCGTGGTTTCTCCAGAAACTACCTTAGTTGTTGATCAATCTTCAAGGAGCTTTGGGGAGTCTTCCATGGCTTTGGATTCATATCAACCAACATTATTCCGATCGTCTCCACTCGATAAAGGTCCTCCTAAAATTGAACTCAAACCCCTCACCTCACATTTGAAGTATGCTTTTCTTGGTGAGAATTCTACATATCCGGTCATTGTGAATGCATGCTTGAATGATGATGAACTTGCTAGATTGTTGCATGAACTAAGATTGCATAGGAAAGCTATAGGCTATACCATTGATGATTTAGTTGGAATTAAACGTTCTTTGTGCATGCATAAGATCTTAATGGAAGACAACCATAAACCTTCAATTGAACCTCAAAGAAGACTAAACCCAATCATGAAAAAAGTAGTCAAAAAGGAGATTCTTAAATTGCTAGATGCGGGAATCATGTTCCCAATTTCGGATAGTAAATGGGTTAGTCCCGTGCATGTGGTTTCTAAGAAGGGTGGGATGACCGTAGTAACCAATGAGAATAATTAACTAATCCCAACTAGAACGGTTACGGGATGGAGGATGGGTATAGACTATAGGAAACTAAATGTTGCCTCTAGGAAAGATCACTTCCCCATTCCATTCATTAACCAAATGCTAGAGAGATTAGCTCAACATTTCCATTTTTGTTACTTAGATGGCTATAGTGGATTCTTCCAAATCCCTATCTACCCGGATGACCAAGAGAAAACTACATTCACATGTCCTTGGGGTACATTTGAATATAGGAGAATGCCATTTGGGTTGTGTAATGCACCCGCCACCTTTCAAAGGTGTATGATGGCTATCTTTTCTGAGTATATTGAAAACATCATGGAAGTGTTTATGGATGATTTCTTTGTTTATGGATCTTCATTTGATGATTGCTTAGCTAACTTGTCTCTAGTGCTAAAAAGATGTGAGAAGACTAATCTAGTCTTGAATTGGGAGAAATGTCACTTCATGGTAAGTGAAGGTATTGTCTTGGGACACTTGGTGTCCAACCGTGACATTGAGGTTGATAGGGCTAAGATAGAGACGATAGAGAAGTTGCCACCACCTACCTCGGTGAAGGGGGTAAGGAGTTTTCTAGGGCATGCCGGTTTTTACCGGAGATTCATTAAAGATTTCTCTAAGATTTCTATGCCTCTTACTAACCTACTAATGAAAGATGTTGAGTTTGTTTTCTCCAAGGATTTCCTTGAAGCTTTTTGTAGGTTGAATAATGCTTTGATCTCCGCACCCATCATGCAACCTCCGGATTGGAGTTTACCGTTTGAGATCATGTGTGACGCGAGTGATGTAGCCGTTGGGGCTGTTTTGGGGCAAAGGAAAGATGGGCGCACACATGCCATTTATTATGCTAACAAGACGCTAGATGATGCCCAACTCAATTATGCTACTACTGAGAAGGAGTTACTAGCGGTTGTGTACGCATTTGAGAAGTTCCGCTCGTATCTTGTTGGAGCGAAGGTCATTGTGTATATGGATCATGCTGCGATCGGTTATCTCCTTACAAAGAAGGATGCCAAGCCTCGGTTGATTCGGTTGATCCTTCTTCTTCAAGAGTTTGACTTGGAAATCCGGGATAAGAAAGGCTCCGAAAATTCTGTGGCGGATCACCTTTGTAGACTCCCACCGTTGGAGCTTGAGAGAGATGACATCCCGATTGATGACTCATTCCGGGATGAGCAATTACAAATGGTGGAGGAATGCTTGTTTCAAGTGTCTAGAGGAAGTGAGCCATGATATGCCGACATTGTGAACTATCTTGTGTGCGAGGAAGTGCCTCCCGGTTTGTCATATGCCCAACGGAAAAAGTTCTTCAAGGATGTGAGGCATTACTATTGGAGTGAACCACTTTTGTTCAAAAGAGGGCCGGATGGAGTTTTTATAAGATGCATACCGGAGGATGAGGTGGAGAGTGTGATCCGCCATTGTCATTCCTTGCCATGTGGAGGCCATGCTAGCTCACACAAGACATGTGCAAAGGTGTTGCAATCGGGTTTCTTTTGGCCAAGTTTGTTCAAGGATGTGCAGAATTTAATGGTAGCTTGTGATGCATGCCAAAGGACGGGCAACATCTCAAGGAGGAATGAGATGCTCTTGAACAACATACAAGAAGTTGAGATATTCGATGTGTGGGGCGTAGACTTCATGGGGCCATTCCCCTCTTCATGTGGAAACCTCTACATCCTCTTGGCGGTGGACTATGTGTCGAGATGGGTGGAGGCAATCGCCTCTCCTACAAATGATGCCAAGGTTGTGGTGCGGTTCTTCAACCGAGTGATCTTCCCTAGGTTTGGAAAACCAAGGGTGATCATAAGTGATGAAGGGAAGCACTTCACTAATAGGAACTTCGGGACACTTTTGGCTAAGTATGGGGTAACTCATAAGGTGATAACACCTTACTATCCCCAAACTAGTGGCCAAGTGGAGGTCTCCAACCGGGAGATAAAGGGAATTCTTGAGAAGACTGTTTCTAGGACGAGAAAGGAATGGGCTATGAAGCTCGATGATGCTTTGTGGGCTTATAGAACCGCTTTCAAGACACCGATTGGCACCACTCCTTACAAGCTAGTCTATGGCAAGTCTTGCCACCTTCCGGTAGAGATGGAGCATAGAGAATATTGGGCTATAAGGTGGTTGAATTTTGACCTCAAGGAGGCCGGTGAGAAGAGGTTGCTTGTTATGAACGCTCTTGAGGAGATCCAGTTGGATGCCTATGAAAACGGCCGGATCTACAAAGAAAGGACCAAACGTTGGCATGCTAAGCGTCTCATCCCGAAAGAGTTGAGTGAAGGCGACCTTGTCCTTATCTTCAACTCAAGGCTGCGGCTCTTCCTTGGAAAGCTAAAGTCAAGATGGACGGGTCCTTATGTGGTGAAGATGATCTTTCCCCATGGAGCGGTTGAGATAGGAAGGGAACATTATGGAGATTTTATGGTGAATGGGCACCGGTTGAAGAAGTATATCCCGGGAGCTCCGGTGGACATGATTGCCCCACTTCACCTCAAATGAGACGCCTCCGAGTTTGGTCAAGCTAATGACCTTAAAGAAGCGCTTGATGGGAGGCAACCCATTGGTAGACATCTTTCCCTTTTTCTTTTTTGTTTTTGTTTTGATTTTTCAGTTTTTGTGTGTTTGGTGTGCTTTGTATGTGTGGTAGAGTCTTGGTAGCATGGAAGCCTTGCATGGCATATGGATGATGACGATGAGTCCCTCATCAATTGTGGGTGGAGCGGACGCGGGACTTGGACGGCTAGCGGCGCCTAGCGCGGATCCCGACGCCATAACAAAAACTTTGAGCTCTCTACCATCGTTGATAGGATCATTCTACATCACTCCATTTGATTAATCCCAAATACCAAAGCAAGCCATTTTTACATTGTGAGAACCCTCTTTCACTCTTCTTTACTTCATTTACACATTGGGGACAATGTGTTTCTAAGTATGCGGTGGGGTTTGCATGATCTTTTGCATGATTAGCATCTAGGGTAATTTCTTTTAGTCGAATTCTTCATTATGTCTTGCATTGTACATACACATTTCGAAAAATAAAAAAAATCAGAAAATTTTAAAATTTTAGTGCTTCTAAGCTTGAGAATGACCCTTATGATGAGATTGTTTTGTGGATTGGCTATGGATGGCCTTATGTGTTGAATAGATGAATTCATATGTGAACTTGAAGTACTTAGCTTGAATCCCATGAATGGATTGTGATCATGATGTTTGTCTTGATTGGATTGAGGATTGAAAGTCGAAATTACATGCTAGTTCTTGCACATCATCTAGGAGTGATTAAGGCAATTCATCTTTTCTCTACTTCTCATCTTGATCATATTGTTTGAGCACCTCAATTGATATAAATTTGACCTCTTTTGACCCATCCGGGAATAGGAGCATGATAGTGTGTTGAGTGTGTAAAAAGCAAGTGTGGGGTGAAGTTGTTGATGGATGAATGTTATGAATGAAGTATTGAATTTGTTGTGAAAAGTGTAGACAAAAATATAGGTTTGGGGACGTTGGTTTAAATGACGAGTAACTCGGCACCATTCACATAATCGGGTGTTTGTGCCTTGCCAAAGTCAAATAAACCGATAGTCCTAACGAGCTTTGGTATGTGTGCCCGGTGTGGATGCACCTCGAAAAATAAAAAAGCCCAAGGACGGCTAATCACCAAGGTTTCGGCTTTTGTACACCAATGCCATTGTCTCAAAAATAAGTGAAAGAAAATGAAAAGAAAAGATGGAGAAAATATACACTTGTGGGAAGTTGATCAAAGACAAAATTATGGAGTTAGTTCCATTCCCGGATTAGCATCACATAACCTAGAAAAATCAACACCTAATCACAACATTTCTTGGCCTCTTATTTCACAAGCCCTTGTGACCTATTTGCATGTGTGTAGGACTTAGTGATCTAGATTGGATATGCTCATGATCATCTTGACTTCTTTATTTTTACATTTCATGCATGCCTTCGAGTTAAGTATAATTGTCTTTCGTGCCTTCATTTATTTGATGCATGATCGCTTGTCCATTGCCATGAAACATGACTATGAAGGTGATCCAATATTAGAAGCACAAATCCAAAAAGATTTTGTTGTTTTTCTACATGCATAAATCATGTCATCTCTTAGTCTATAGTTGGGGACTTGCTCGGGGACGAGCAAACCTTAAGTATGGGGTATTTTTGATAACACGAAATATGACTTAGGTTTAGGCACTCATTTAGATAGTTTTTCCGCTCATTCATGCATGGTTTGCACTAGTTCGTAACGATTTGCACACAATTCATGTATTTTGTCGAGATAGACGTCTACACGGACATTTGCATGCTTTGTAGGTATTTTGGGAGCTTTAGGAGCTTAATCGATACATTTGAGGATCGTTCCTCGAGATGACACACCTTCGGATTCAATGGGAAGCAAGCTAGAAGCTAAGGGGGACACATGGGACCTTGTTGGTGCATGCCATGCACCAAATTGAGGCTTGATGATCCAAAACAAGCTGAGGCACCAAAACCACGGCCACTGGGACTTCCACGGGCGTAGAAATGGGTCGTGGTTTTCCCCAGACAGATGTGACAGCTGTCCCACGATCTTCATGGCCGACTCTTGCAATTTGTTTAGGATATAAGGTGGTCCTGCAGGCTGTTAGGGACATACCCCGTCACTCCATTCTCTCCCACACTCTCAACAACACATAGTCTCTCATTAGAAGATTGGATTGGAGCTTCACTTAGAGGAGAATAAAAAGGTCCATTGGAGAAGAAGAGAAGAAAGAAGACACTATTCTTAGTTTTTGATAGTTTTGAGTGAGATTTGTGAAGACACTTTGCAAGTGTTTTGTAAGGATCGATTGAACCTTCTTTTGAAGGGTTGTAAGTCTTTCTTAAACTCATATTCAGCTTGGTTTTCTTTGTTCTACTTGTTCATCTCTATTTTACTTCATTTACTTGCTATGGAAGCCATGAATGTATGCTTGTTGAGTTTGATTGTTGAGATGCCTGTTGTTGGCTAGAAAGATGCGATTCTAGGGTAAGGAAATAATGGTTATGGCATAGACTATGATAGGATGGACTTAGATATACCTTTGGATGATGTGTTTGGTTGAACCGAGCTACTGTTAGAAACCACGGTTCGTTCTTGCCAGTCCACGGCCGTAGAAGGGATGAACAACCCGTGGTTCTGACTAACTCCTTTGATTTGATAAATCTAAGTGCTAGAATGTTAGATTGTTGAAATCCTAGTGTTAGTTGAGCTAAATCTATCCTAGAGTGACCTAGTGTAAGCAACTAAGTGTTAGAAGAGACCTACCCGTTAATTCTTGCTCTTAGATACCGAAGATGACGAACTCTAGGTAGTAGTGAGCCTCACAAGCCGCTATTGGACTGAGTGTGCTAGGATAGGTGTTTAGGACTTGCCTTCCCGAGACTTACCCGGTAAGAAGAGGTTAGATCCCTAGAATATCATCAGGTTTGTGTAGATATCCCTTCCTTAAGCTTCTAGAGACTTACCCGGTAATAGAACCTTAGCATCGGGAGAGTGGATCATGAGACCTACCCGGTAATTGACCCCATTTGAGAAACATTCATTCCCAACATACCATAGTTAATCCAAAGAATGATTAGAAGCTTGAGTCCAATGCCATAACCGGAATTTACAACCCCTAGAATCCGCTTTTCTCTCTTTGATCTCATATCTCGTGCTTGTCTTGCTTGTTTGTGTTTATTTGCTAGATTGTTAGTTTGTATTGCATTCTTATATCGTTGTGATTCTTGATTAATCACCACACAAAACCAAACCCAAAAATATTGAGATTTTCATTTATTTGTTTCTTTCTCTTTTCTTAGCCTAGATCAACACTATCCTTAGTCACTAATCGATTCAATTTCACCTCAGTCTTTGTGTTCGACCTCGAAATACTATCCCTACTACAAAACGTATCGTACACTGCGGGTTCGCTAGGAGTTAGGAGAATTATAACGAGTTATAAATTTAAGACTTTTGCGTGTCATATTCTTAGCGTAACATTTACTCTCGCGGTAGTGAGGAACATGCAGGACACTTGAGGATCGTACTCCATGTCCTGCAGGATAGAGAGCTTTACGCCAAGTTCTCTAAGTGTGAGTTATGGATGTCCGAGGTAGCTTTCCTTGATCACATTGTTTCGGATGAAGAGATCAAGGTAGATCCGGCGAAGATCGAGTCAGTAGCATCATGGCCGCCTCCTAAGAACGTCAAGGACGTACGCAACTTCTTAGGATTGGCGAACAACTACCGGCGTTTTGTGGGGGCTTTTCAGTTATCACCCGACCTCTCACATCCTTGTTGAGGAAGTCTACGAGATTTGTATGGTCCAAGCCGTGCCAGCAAAGCGTTTAGGAGCTGAAGAAGTGGTTGACCTCTACTCCTATTTTAGCTCAGCTAGAGGGTATCGAGGACTTTGTGGTTTACAATGATGCATCCAAGCTTGGCTTGGGATGTGTTCTTTTGCAGAGGGGTAAGGTGATTGCTTACGCGTCTAGACAGCTGAAGACGTACGAGGAGAATTACCCTACCCATGATCTTGAGTTGGCTGTTGTTTTTCACGCTTTGAAGATCTAGCGGCATTATCTGTATGGAGCTACGTGTCTGATATTCACGAACCATAAGAGTTTGAAGTATATATTCACTCAAAGGGAGTTGAATAACCGCCAAAGAAGATGGCTGAAGTTGATCAAGGACTTCAACCTTGAGATCTTATACCACCCGGGGAAGGCGAATGTGGTAGCAAATGCCCTTATTAGGAAGACTCCCCGGGAGATGGCGATCACTATGTTGACACCTCAGCCACAGTTACAACGAGACCTTGCATGGCTAGAGATGGATATCAACTTTTTGGATTCCGATAGCCACCTATCCACCTTGGAGATCGTACCTGATCTATTGGTTGAGATCCGACAAAAGCAGGAGAGTTGCCAAGCTTTGTCACAAATCTGAGACCGGATGTCTCGAGGAGGGGCGCCATAGTTTGTAGTCGGTGCTGATGGGATCTTGAGACGCCAAGAGCGTGCATGTGTGCCTTTAAATCGAGAGTTGAGACAACGGATTCTATAGGAGGCTCACTCTTCACCTTACTCAGTGCATCCCGGTGTGAGTAAGATGTCTCAAGATATTAGACGCTCCTACTAGTGGGGAGGTCTGAAGCCAAACATCATGAGATATCTAGCTCAGTGTGCGACCTATCAATAGGTCAAGATTGAGCATCATCGACGAGGAGGAGAGCTACACCCAATTCCCGTCCCTCAGTGGAACTGGGAAGACATCTCGATGGACTTTGTTACCGGTTTGAGACCGAGCTGAGGTTTTGATGCCATTTGGGTAATTGTAGATCGAGTGATGAAGACCACACGTTTCATTCCTATCAAGGAAATGTGTCCGGTAAGTCGATTAGCAGAGGAGTTCAATAGTGAGATAGTGAGACTTCATGGAGTACCTAGGACTATAGTCTTTAACAGAGACGGGCGGTTCACTTTGAGGTTCTGGCAACAAGTGCATGCTACCCTAGGTACGAATCTATAATTCATGACTTCTTACTGTCCTCAGATTGATGTTCAGTCAGAGTGGACCATCCAGACTTTAGAGGACATGTTGAGAGCCTGCGTGTTGAACTGAGGATAGGTGTGACCAAATCACCTTCCCTTAGTGGAGTTTTCATACAACAGTTGGCACGCATCGATCAGAATGGCTCCTTATGAGGTTTATACGGACAGAGATGTCGTACACCGCTGTGTTGGGACGAGCCGAGCAGTGCTAGCGGCGTAGCACTTAAGCAGATACAAGTCGATATGGCCCGAGTGGCGATGATCCGTGAGTAGATGCTAACATCACAGAGTCGATAGAAGTCTTACGCGGATAAGAGGCATAGACCTCTAGAGTTCAGAGTTGGAGCTCAAGTATGGTTGAGAGTATCTCCGACACGAGGTGTCAGACGTTTCGGCGTCAAGGGGAAGCTCAACCCTAGATATGTCGGACCTTTCGAGAGTCTTGAGTGAGTTAGAGAGGCAACATACAAACTTACTTTGCCACTGAGGCTTGAGGGTGTTCACCCAATATTCCATGTGTCTCAGCTATGGGACTACGTACCAGACCCAAGACACATTGTCAGTCACGAGGATCTAGTTGTTGAGCTAGACCACACATTCCTCGAGCATCCGGTAGTTGTCTTAGAGTGTAGTATGAGACGCTTACGTTCGAAGGACATACCGATGATGAAGATTCAGTGGTCGATGCGAGGAGCTGATGAGGCACTTGGGAGACAGAGGATAATATCGAGAGGAACTATCCGGAGTTCTATGCGGATATGGTTGTACCTTTAGCATAGTTGTTTGAGTTTGAGTTTTTGTTGTTCAGTGGTGCATGCTTTTATGACGTTTTGAGTTTTGTGCCCCGAGTGCGAATATATGAGTTGAATTCAGTGTTTCTGCATTGTTGACGTGTGACCTTTCTGGTTGTTGCAAGTTGCGGGATGAAACTTCTTTTTAGGGGGATTTGATGTAAGACCCTAGTTTTCTCCTTCACCGCCCTTGCGGTGACAATGAGCTTCTTTTGTGGCTGGCGGCCCCTGTTGCATGGCTATCTGCCCCTGAAGATTTGCTACAGATCATGCCCGATCTATTTTCGTTCATTTTATCTTCCGTCCATAGATAGAAGATCCGATCTTCTATCTTTTGGGCCGGCTTTCCTAATTTATTCCTAACTCTAGAACGTCCTTCCTTCTATCTTTCCACCCCTTTCTAGAAAAATCCCGCCTTCTCTTCTTTTTCCCGTTTCTTATTTACATTTTCTTCAACACTGAGTGCTGCAGCCGTTTGCCCTTGCTTGGATCTTGTTGAATGTGTAAGGTCATCCCCCTTTGTTTCATTGTCACAGTCATGCATTGTTGCATGTAGTTTCCTTCTATTTTGTTTTCTCCCTTCGTGTTCTCTTTTATTCTTCCCCAAGAATCAAGTTTGATTCTTGATTCTTGTGGAACGTTCCGTTGTTGATCCTTTTATGCTCACATGCTCCCTTGGTTGAATTGTGACGTGTGTGGAGTTTTGATAGAAGCAAGCCTTAGCCTTTTTGTGTTCCTTACTGTCGAAAAACTCGACAGTGTTTCTCCACCGAAACCCGCCCCCACGCCTGCACAGAGCGGCCCCCACAGCTACCTTTTCTGCCACCCCCGTGCCTCTGTCTTCCGCCCTTGCAGTTTATCTGCAGTATCTTCCGTCTTTGGTGAGCTGCTTCCTTCTTTGCTTTCCTCGCTCATTTCCTTGCCTCTTGATGTTGTTGTTGACCCTTAGTGTTCTGTAAGAGTAAGGTTGGGACCTTAGCTTGTGGAGATCTCTTAGAGATCATCGAGACTAGAAATTATAGACTTCTAGCGATTGTATCGTTCCTGATTTGTGATGCCTTGTGTGAACAGGCTTTCCTTGCTCCTTTCTTGAGGGAAACTAAGTTCTTCTTTGATCGTTTGAGTTACCTTCGAGTAAGGTAAGTCCCTTGGACTTACTTAGCTTCATTCCGCATATTTTTTTGATTTTATTGGCTTGTTTCCGTTGTTGATTGTTATAACTGATAACCGGAACTAGGATTGACCTTTATAACCTTAAATTAACCCAAGTGTATTATAACCGGGTGGTTACCGCTTGTCCAGTTCGGAATGGGGAAACTGGGAGGTGCTCTTGCGACCAGTCTAACAAGTGACGGAAGGATGCATACGATCTATTCCTATTGGTGAAAGGGAACAGAGGCCAGATCGCAACGACTCTCGTGTAACAACCATAAGTTGAATTAGTAATTGGATGACATAATGAAAGTTAATAACTGGTTGAGTGTTAGCATGTTATGTGTTTACTTTACCCTATGTGTATTTGTGCTTTTACTGTCTTTCTGATATCTAGAATATTAGCTAACTGTTTACACCGATGTTGTAGATGCCTTGCAGGATATAGGTACCATTGAGTGATCCGGACGGTGTGGTCAGCCGGGGTTTTTGTAGATTATAGGACGGGATCGGGTTTATGTTTCAGTGTTTTCATTCTCTTGTTTTGAACTCGGTTGCGAGTCTTTTATGCTTTCCTTTGTTTAAACCTTTGGTTTTATATTGAGTTTTGGTTTTCATTTGTTTGTGCCTTGTTGTAAGATCCGTTGTGTCGTTGCTACTCTGAGGGTCGGGACCCATTGTGAGGTCTTAGCCTGTAACGCTTCGAGTTCCTAGAACTTGGGGTGTCACACTCTTCCTTTATTACTTATCCTTAAAGATCATAAAAGACAAAGGAGGGGAAAACAAATTCATTTAGAAAAACTACAAAAATAAGAAAAAGAATACGTGCCGGTGGATTGCCTTCCATTAACGCCCTTGTTTAAGGTTATAGACTCAACCAATCCTTCTTTTATGGAATTTTTTCTAATTTTCGGGCAACCACTTTTTTAGAAGAAATCCTATCCACCATGTTATCTTGTCCTTGAAAAACATGGTGAAGGCATGAAGAAGGAGTTGAATTTGATCTCCGGACTTTGGTGCATCTTCACCAAGTCTTTTGTTCATTCCTTGTGAGAGAATGTTGACTTCCCTTGTTGCTTCAATTTTCATTTATCTACCCCATACTTATTTTATACTTCCTTAGCAAGCAATGCACCTATGGGGGTGAGTGGAATGAGAGTCTCTACCATTTGAGCTGCCCCATCTTGATAAAACAATCATCACTTGACCTTGGAGGGTCGTCATGGAGTTTCCAATGATTTTGATCATGATGATCATGTCCTCAATCTATTTCTCCATTTCAATGTCTCTCTTTTGGTACAACTTCTTCCTCATGAGACACTTCTAAACTTGACTCCTCAATGCTTGACTCTTTAATGCATGGATCCTCCTCAATCATCATCTCTTCTACTTGGTCTTGAATAACATGCATAGATTTAAGTGGCTTTGATGAATTTTTCACTTGTTGAGCAAATTGTTTCTTAATCATCTCTTGGCTATTTGAAATTGATTCCACTGTGGTGATGAGCTTCTTCATTGTTTCTAGAAATCTAGCTTCTTCTTCTCTAGCAAGAAGCTTTTCATGCTCTATTCTCCTAGGTTCCTCTATTTGAGCTAGTTGTTTCTCAAACATCCATCGGTCTTGTGCAATAAAATCAACCATGACATTGAGTTTCTCTATCATTTCTTTCATTTTAAAAATGAACTCTTCATTTTCCTCTTATCTAGATCCCTCTTCTTATTGGGCATAACATCCAACATATGCAACTTCATATTCAATTTTATCTTGGTATCTCTCTCTTCTTGAATCCCACAAAGAAGCTAAACTATTGACCCCTTGAACCATAATCTACAAAACTCAAACCTACACCAAAGTGCATAAAAAGTAAGAAAACACTTAAACTTCTAAAGAACTCTCTAAACAATCAAACTATCCATAGCCCGTGGCAACGGAGCAAAAACTTAAGGAAGTGAGGAGTAACCTAAAATATCACATATTACCCCAAGTGCACTTCTATTGTCAATGTGAGTGTAAAGCCCGAAATTTTTGTTCCGTTTACGAGAGGTGTTAGAAGTCTTGAAGAAAGGTTACCGCCCTTGCGGCTTAGAAGACCCGTGACCCCGGCTTGGACGTCCCGCGGGGGCGGTGACACGTTAGATGGGCAGTTAGGTGCCTTTTCATCTGATATTTTATCTCCTAAATCCTTCATGCCGACACATTACTAGGTGGTGATTCTTGGGCTGCTTGATCTTTGGTCCCCTCGCATTTATGCAGCCTTATCTCCCTCCCTCATTCCTTTTCACGTTACGTTCTCTACTCTCCTTCCTTCTACCTCATCTCCTTCACCTTCATCCTCCACCTTAGCGTTTCTCTCCTCTTGAAGCTGTAACACGAAGGTTGGACTACAGAGACATGATCCAGAGTAAGTTATTTCCTTCTCCTTCTTCTCTTCTTCTTCCTTTTTTCTTCTTGCACCTTTGAAGCGTGAGATTCATGGATTTACTCAAGAGAGTCTTCTCTTGTTTCTTCTTATGTCCTTGCATGCTTAGACCATGGAGGAAGGCTATGATCTTGTGGTGGGAGCTAAGAGACATTCACAACATCAAAGGAGGCAATAGGAAGGTTGCTATACATCGAAAACTAGAAGAGTCGACGTTTTTGGACTGCAGCCGTAGGGGAGGATCTTGTAATCCACTGGGGCGGGTCTTGTAAACCGTGGGGCGGCCTCTGCAAGCCGCGGGGCAAGACTCTGGGTCCTGCACACCGCAGGGGCAGCGTCTTGACACCACAATGGCTGTTTCTACATTAGTAGGCCTCCGATCTCTTGTTCCTTTCTTTCCTTTTCGCTTTCTTGATCTTGATCCATCGTAGTAGCATCTTAGGATGGCTTAACGTAGGTGATTTGGAATGCCAAGTAGTGGCTTTACCCTTAGGGTTATCTTGTGAGATTTGAGGGTATGTTGGTTGTGATATTGTGGCATAATCTCTTAGGATCGTTGAGGATAACGGTTTGGAACTGAGTTGTTATGTTGAAAGCCTTTGAGGCAGTGGACTGAGATTGTTGCTCTATCTTGAGTGGTTATTCTAGTAAGGATGTTGAGCCTTGAAGTCTAAGGACTTCTAGTTGACTAGAGTGAGGTTGTTCTTGTGAGGATGTTGAGCCTAGAAGTCTAAGGACTTCTAGTTGACTAGAGTATTGTTTGTTCCGTGTGCCTTGTGTTGAACAAGCATTCCGTGCTTTCCCACGGGAGGTTGAAAGAGTTCGATCGGGTTTGGCTTTGAGTCTGTAAGTCCACGGACTTACTTAGCTGACTTCTTTGTACTAGCATATTGTGTTTTGGTGTTGTGTGTTAGTTAGGTTAAACAACGAAACCGGAATGGGACCGATATATATATTACGTAATTGGCCCAAGTGTATGATAACGGGCGGTGACATCACTATCTAGCTCTTGCGAGAGCTAGGAGGTTCTCTGCGACTAGATCAAACAGGTAGACGGTCAGATGCATTACTACCATTCCTTGTTGGTAAATACGGACGGAGGCGAGGTTTGGGAATCCCTAGTGTCACAAAATAAGTATCATTAGTAAAGGATATGACTTAAATAAAGATAATAAAGTGACTTGAGTGTTGCATGTTGAATTTGTTCATTATGTGTTTATGTGCCTTTACCTTTATCCAAATGCATTGAATGTTTAGCTAACGGTTTTATACCGCTTGTGGATGCCTTGCAATTTATGGAGGCAGTCGAGTGATCCGGCGGTAGTGAGCAACCGGGGTTCCGTACTTTATAAGACAAGATCAGTTTATCTTTATTTGTTATCTTGAGATGTTGTCATGTTGTCTTGGATTTGAGAACTCGGTTGGAGTTGTTTTCGGTTGTATTTCGGATAATCTTGATGCATTAAAAACTTGTTCATTTGCCTTTTTATTTGTGTCATATTGTAAGGTCCGGTGAGGTTGTTGTCAAGCTAAGGGTTGGGACCCAATGTGAGGTCCTACCCCGTAGCATCCCGAGTGCTTCAGATTTGGGGTGTTACAATATGGTATCAGATCCCTAGGTTGACAACAATGACACTCACAATCTTCTAAAAGGCCAAATAGACAAACAAACTGAACTCACAAGGGTTCTGATTTTTCAAAATGAATTTCGTTTTCAAATCATGAGCATAGTCGGGTTGGGATATAATGTACGGGACCACCACTACCTCCGCGGATCTCGGCAGCCTAGTTTACTAGATTTAAAGTTGTATGTTGGATTGTAAGTTGTTTCTGGACTTGTTATGAATATATTAGTAGCATGAATTCTATATAGTTATATATACCTATATATTTATACGTATGGTACACTAGTATCATATTAGAGTTGCAGACTTTGTAGGTAGACGATAGGAAGCTATCATTTCCCCTTGGACAAACGCCGTATGGCTTAGGCTGGTGTACATACGACGAGGAGTATGTTCCAGTTATCGAGTTAAATATCAAGTTTAGCGAGCACCCCGATGATTTCTCGGATCTGTTATGAGGACGTCGAAGTACAAGACTAGAGATGACTTAACCGAAGGTTAAACAAATAGAGATGAACCCAAGTCAACTTAAGTGAAACCGAGATGGAAACTACACAAATAAGGAAGCGACATGAAGATATGAGCCTGGTTCTGAGGAATTAAGGATGGATCATCAATAAAGCAACAAGAGACAATGAACTTAAGGTTCTTCCCAGTGTCGCGCTAATAAATTGAAGACGCGCAGCGAGTGAAGATGAGTGCAGTTTCACTCGAGGATAAGATTGGCGTTCCAATTGATATGTAAGTTTCCCTAGACGCTCCTAAGCACAGGAGTCTAGACGAAAGGTGAAGATGGGCCCATTACGAAGGTGTAAGGGATATGTAAGTTAAGCATCCAAAAGGGACTAGCTAGAAGGTTAAGTATCGATTTTACGAGATCCCAAGTGGGTGACTTTCTTCGAACATATGAGGTTATGAGAAGAATAACGTTGTGAAAGTTAACATAGTATAATGTCTTTAAGAGGGTCAACCGTTTTTGTTATGGTGAGAAGGCTAAGCAATATCAATAAGAAGGAAGTGCATATAGATTATGGTTTCAATAGACGAGAGACACAACATGGAGCTTTTATCAAAAGACGTAAGGCATCAACAAGAGAAACATGTGTGGATGCTAACTAACGTTAGAGATTATTGAAAAGACGCACTTATAAGATATCATGAAATGTGGTTAAGCCTATGAAGGTGAATCACATGACACAACAAGGCCGAGAAGGGTATAGTTATCCTGTAGAAAGAAAAGGGAGCGTGGAATGAAGAATTAGCTAACAAATTTTATTGTATAGTACCCCGAGAGAGTAGCCTTCATGAGAATGGTAACATGGAGAGTATAGCAGAAAGGTAAGTTGTTGACCTCAAAGAAGGTCAACCATAAGCTAATCAGTGACAACCGAGAACTCACATGTGTAAGTTATCTATTGATGAGTGTAGATGGGAAGAATAACCCATATTGTCGTTCATAAAGGCACGGTAACAAAAGCATGGAATATTCCCGGTGGTTCAATGTCAACAATAAGGAGTTATATCAACGAAAGGGCAAATGGCGTAACCAAGTAGCATTGAACGGGTTCAAGGCAAGTAATAGTAAAAGACCTCTTAGGGAGGGATTGTAATGACCCTGTGCGACTTTCTTAGGTCATGGGATTGACATGTGGAGGAAGGAAACGGATCAGAACCTTTAAGGTGTGATCAGGGTTGGAAAAACTAGAGGATCAAGAGGAAGGTGAGGCTTTCATTGTTGCTTTACGCAAATGGGAAGTTATATAAAGGATGCATGGCATGAAACGGATGATATGTCGTCGCGAGCAAGAGATGAGTCAAAAGTTTTCTAGACTTACCCGAAGAAGCCACGAGGGCTATGTCGAACAACGGAGAACCCGAGTTAGGACAACGCTGCAAGCTTAGAGATTTTTATACTATTGCTTGGTAAAGTAACGACTTGAAGTCGGGTTGTCATCAGTTTAGGATGAGAAAAGAAAGTACCTATGTAATGCGGTATTTCTGACCGGTATGGTCACTACAAGTTGTAGTGAAGCCATTTGGTCACGAGTACACACGAGGATTTTAGAGGTTATCTAGATACGGATTCATCGGTTTCTGAATCGAGTTGTAGTGGTGTCGCACAATTTGTGGCTTTACAAGTGGTTTCAATACGGACCATAACCTAATGTTAGTAACGACAGCTAGTGATGTGGGAAATGTACGAATGATTCTTATGTTCTCTTTTGACAATATCTTGTTGTAATCTCGGAATCGAGAGGAACAAGCTTGACAGAAGACGACATTAATACAAGTTATGTGGGATAAGATTTATGAGACGAGTCATCTAAGAAGGAGTTAGGACGTCTAAAGTGACTTCCTAGGACATGTAGTGACAACGAGAGAGATCAAGTTAATCCGACAAAGACCAAGGTGGTATTTTCGGTGCTACCTCCAAAGAATCTTGGGGAGGTAGGGAGATCTTAGTTTGGTGGGCTATAACTGCCCAGTTGCAGAATGGTTTTAACGCCCTTCCTTTCCGAGAAGGTATACTAGAGTCGTATGGTCCGAGTTGTGTCCGTGGAGCTTTGAAAAGCTGAATAGGTGATTGGCCTCTGCTCCGAATTTTTGTGCACAGACAAGAGTCTTGTGGATTTGCTGACAAATAGGGATGTATCCAAGCGGGGCTTGAGATGCGGGTGAAGTAAGAAGAGAGGTTTCACGTGTATGTGTTAGAAAACTCTGGGCGTATAAGAGGAATGACCCATGAAGGGTTGTGAGCTAGCCGCTTAATACATTTTCTTATGAGGATATCAGTATTTTTATGGAGCGATAGACCAGTCTTGAACGGGAGATAAGTGGTTTGATATATATATTCACTCACCAAGAGTTGAATACCTAATAGAGGTGATGGATAGAGTTGATTAAGGAACTCAATCAGATGGTTTTGTATCATCCGGGAAAGGTGAATGTGGTCACCGACACCCTTAGCACGTGGATGCCTCGAGAGGAGGCTATAACTCGACTGACGGTCCAGATTCAGTTGTAGAGGGATTTAGAAGGATGGAGTTGGATATCCGGTTTCTGTATAAGGACAATGTAACATCCCAAATCCACAGGACTTGGAATGCCACATTGGTCTAGGATCTTACAATGGATCCTGACCCTAGCTTGACAACAAGTTCATTGGATCTTACAACAAGGTACAAGTAGAGTAAAACCAAATACATTAAATTTGTATATGATACATCAAAAGTGTTTACAAACACAAAGCCATGTACAAAACATCAAACACAAACATCTGATACAAAATATCCCAACCCACGCATCCTAATGTACAGAAGTCCTCGGCTGGTCACACCATCTAGCTCACTCTACAGTCTTCCTAACCTGCAGATCAACTACAACACGGTATACACCGTTAGCTACAACAATAGATAAGCATGAAGGTAATAGCACAAACACACATCAACATCTCATACATGCAATGCCACACACATTCATATATTATCTTTCGTTATGTTATTCCATTACTAATTCAACTTCTTTTGTAACACGAGGAGCCTCAAGAACCCCGTCGCATCCAACGTAACGCAGGAGTTTTGCATGGGGGTGATCGTCACTCGTCCCCTCCTGTGAGATCATCTTCAGGGCACCTCCTCCTAACCAACAGGTGGAGACCGGTGATTACCACCCCTTATAATACACTTGGGCCATTTAAATGTAATAAATGGCCGTCCTAGTCCGGTTTAGGTGATAAATGCACAATCATACGAACACACACAACCATCACAATCACACAAATCCATAACTGAACGCTAAGTAAGTCTTATGGACTTACCTCATACACTCGTATC
The DNA here is from genome assembly GCA_033239125.1 of Fagopyrum homotropicum. Classification (NCBI taxonomy): domain Eukaryota; kingdom Viridiplantae; phylum Streptophyta; class Magnoliopsida; order Caryophyllales; family Polygonaceae; genus Fagopyrum; species Fagopyrum homotropicum. The sequence continues at coordinate 86,722,279 of BSWB01000003.1, read as the reverse complement.
CGATACCACGTCACAGCTTCCTCTTAGGGAAGAAACCAACGCCTGCAATAGCAAGGCACACGACATCATACACTGCAAGGGTTAGGAGACTCGTCTCCATAACCATAACCAACCTACAACCTCAATCTAAACCTCAAGATCACAACAAGCTTCACATATGCCTACAGCATAACCTTAACATCAACACAAGTGCCTAAGGCATAACTCCAACATACAACACATCCTAACCACACTAGCCTAGCTACCAACTAAGCCAAGGCCAAACGAAAGGAAGGAAGGCAGACATACCAACAAGGTATGCACCAATAGAAGCAAGATCACAAGGCTGATCCAGTGAGGCGCAGGGACGGCTCACCAAAGGCGCAGGGGCGGCTCACACACCAGGCACAGGGGCGGCCAACTGTGCAGAGAGTTGGTCCCGACTTCTCTTCCATCCCTTTCTCGACTCTCTTCCATTCTTCTACATACCACAACAACACATATGCACATATACACATATATGATCAACAAAAGGCTAGGAAAGGATCCAACATAAGCCTAGGTTTTGATCCTAAGCTATAAAGGAAGAAAGAAGCAAGAAAGAAGGAAAGAAGAGGGAAGGAGAAGAGCTCACCACAACAAGCCCTAAGCTGCAACTATGGAGCATGAACACGTCTATCACCTCAACACAACACCAATAACCTTCAGCAACATCCTCAAGAGCAACCAAGGCCAAAGCCACACTCAAACTCACAAGATCTCACTCACAAGAGCAAGAGGAGATCAAAGAAGATCAAGAGAAAGCAAAGAAGAAGAAGAACGTGAGGAGGAAGAGAGAAGCTGAAGAGAGGTAGGAAACCCCTCATCTGAAGCTAAGGCATGGCTTATAAGAGAAGCTAGCCGCAAAGCACAAGTCAAGAGTCAACGAAAGCGGTTGCACCATCATAGAACCGCAGGGGCGGCTAGCCTAAGGCGCAGGGGCGCCTGGCCACTGGGGCGGCCCTGGTGGTGCGCAGGGGCGGCTAACAGGGGTCAAGGCAAGGCTCACTAACGCTCAGCAGGACTCCTAAGCTCCAAAGACTAAGGCTCTTACAGACAGACCCTTGTCCGAATTGGGAGAGGCTACCTTATGTGTTGTACAAAATGTAAGACGAACAAGGACATCAATTGTAGTACTAGTGAGGCGGGCTTAAGCCGATGCGACTATGTACGGAGCCAATGTGTGACCTGCCATCAAGTCAAGTGTGAGCACTATATGAAGGGATGAGGATTTCATCCACTACCGGTTACGTAGAGTGAATGGGAGGATATCTTCTTAAATCTTATTACCGGTTTTAGACCGAGTAAAAGTCAAGATGCAAAGTGGACTGTAGTAGATCAACTGAAAAGACCGTGCATTTTAAAACTATTTGGGAAATCTTGTCAATGAGTCAGCTAGTACAAGAATTCACTAAGTTGATAGTGAAATTTCGTGGGGATACCGAGTACCGTCGTCTCGGATTGCATGTGTGTCAGATTAGGGACAAGTGTGATAAAAACACTTCCCTTTGTTTAAGTTTTCGTATTATTATAGTTGTCATGCGTCGTTTGGGATGGCCATTGTGAGACTTTATATGAGCGGATGTGTCATACACCGTTGCGTAGGGATTTACCGAGTAGTAATGGTAGGATGACCTGGAGCAGATATGTGATGACATCGCTCGAGTATGATGATCCAAGAGTGGATGCTAGCCATACCGAGTGGTTGGAAGGCGTGTACAGTTAGGAGGCGCATGCTTCGAGAGTTAAGATATGGAGCAAGTCTAAATGAGAGTATCATCGACGCGAGGCGTCTGACGTTTTGTGCATTAAAAAGAGAGTCAAGCCTCCGTTACAAACCTTTTTGAGATCTTTGCGCGAGTTGGAAAAGTGGGTAAAAGGTTGGCGTTACAACCAAGAAGTAGAATGTGTTCATCGGCATTTCATGTGTATAAGCCAAGGGAGTACATACACGACTTGAGATACGTTGCCAATCATCAAAATCTAGTGGCATAGACGAGGAGCCGATGAGGCTATTTGCAAGACAGAGGATAGTATCTTTGGTGGAGTTATGTTGAGCTAGTACCATCGATATGATCGATGAGTTAGACTTATGTTCATGTATGATGTTATGTGTAGTTTGTGCTTGTGCGGGATTATGTGTTTGATTTGTCTAATCTTGATGTGTTAGCTTGAGTGGATCGTGTGTGTAGATAGAAGGATTATGCCTTCATGTTCCGAGTGCATGTCTCCGTTGAGACTGAGAGGATTGACGTTTGTTTAAGTTTCGATGAAACTTATTTTGAGGAGGATCTGATATAAGGCCCGGAATTTTTGTTCTGTTTCCGAGAGGCATTAGAAGTCCTGAACAAGGGTAACCGCCCTTGCGGCTTAGAAGACCCGCGATCGCGGCCGTCCACGACCACGGCTTGGACGTCCCGCGGGCGCGGTGACACGTTAGAGCGGGAGTTAGGTGCCTTTTTTATCCGAACTTTCATCTCCTAACTCCTTTATGCCGACACATTACTAGGTGGTGATTCTTGGGCTGCTTGACCTTGGGTCTCCTCCCATTTATGCAGCCTTATCTTCCTCCCTCATTCCTTTTCAGGTTACTTTCTCTACTCTCCTTCCTTCTACCTCAACTCCTTCACCTTCATCCTCCACCTTAGCGTTTCTCTCCTCTTGAAGTTGTAACACGAAGGTTGGACTGTAGAGACATGATCTAGAGTAAGTTCCTTTCTTCTCCTTCTTCTCTTCTTCTTCTTCCTTTTTCCATCTTGCACCTTTGAAGCGTGAGATCCATGGATTTACTCAAGAGAGTCTTCCCTTGTTCTTTCTTTTGTCCTTGAGTGCTTATACCGTGGAGGAAGGTTATGATCTTGTTGTGGGGGCTAAAAGATATTCACAACATCAAAGGAGGCAATAGGAAGGCTGATGTACATCGAAGAACCGAAGAGTCGACGTTTCGGGACTGCAGCCGCGGGGCGGATCCAGTGAGCCGCGGGGGCGGGTCCTATAAACCGCGGGGCGGGCTCTGCAAGCCGAGAGGGACGACTCAGGGTCCTGCACACCGCAGAGGCGGCGTCTTGACACCACAAGGGCGGTTTTTCTGCATCAGTAGGCCTCCGATCTCTTGTTCCTTTCTTTCCTTTCCGCTTCCTTGATCTTAATCCATCTTAGTAGCATGCTAGGATGGGTTAACGTAGGTGATTTGGAATGCCAAGTAGTGGCTTTACGATTAGGGTTATCTTGTGAGATTTGAGGGTATGTTGGTTGTGATATTGTGGCATGATCTCTTAGGATCGTAGAGGATACCGGTTTGGGAGTGAGTTGTTATGTTGGAAGCCTTTGTAGTAGTGGACTGAGAGTGTTGATCTATCTTGAGTTATTATTCTTGTGAGGATGTTGAGCCTAGAAGTCTAAATACTTCAAGTTGAATAGAGTGAGGTTATTCTTGTGAGGATGTTGAGCCTAGAAGTCTAAGGACTTCTAGTTGACTAGAGTGTTGTTTGATCCGTGTGCCTTGTGTTGAACAGGCGTTGCGTGCTTTCCACGGGAGGTTGAGAGAGTTCGATCGGGTTTCTCTTTGAGTCTGTAAGTCCACGGACTTACTTAGGTGACTTCTAAGTATTAGCATATTGTATTTTGGTGGTGTGTGTTAGTTAGGTTAAACAACGAAACCGCAATAGGACGACCTATATATATTACGTAATTGGCCCAAGTGTATGATAATGGGCGGTGACATCACTGTCTAGATCTTGCGAGAGCTAGGAGGTTCTCTGCGACTAGACTAGGCAGGTAGACGGTCAGATGCATTACTACCATTTCTTGCTGGTAAATAGGGACGGAGGCAAGGTTTGAGAATCCCTCGTGTCACAAAATAAGTATCATTAGTAAAGGATATGACTTAAACAAAGATAATAAAGTGACTTGAGTGTTGCATGTTGAATGTGTTCATTATGTGTTTATATGCCTTTACCTTTATTCTAATGCATAGAATTTTTAGCTAACGGTTTTATACCACTTGTAGATGCCTTGCAGGTTAGGGAGGCGGTCGATTGATCCGGCGGTAGTGAGCAACCGGGGTTCCGTACATTATAGGACGGGATCGGTTTATCTTTATTTGTTATCTTGAGACATTGTCATGGATGTGAGAACTCGGTTGGAGTTGTTTTCGGCTGTATTTCGGATATTCTTCATGCATTAAAAACTTGTTCAATTGCCTTTTTATCAGTGTCATGTTGTAAGGTCCGGTGAGGTTGTTGCCAAGCTAAGGGTTGGGACCCATTGTGAGTTCCTAGCCTGTAGCATCCCGAGTCCTTCAGATTTGGGTTGTTATAGTGAGCTTAAGATTTAAGCATCAAAGGTTGAATCTCAAGAGAGTTACATGTAGTTTGAAGTGTTTCAAGTTCAATTAACAAAGTTTAAGTATGTAAATGAAAGAAAAAGGTGTGCTCATATGATCAAAACTTTGGTTTGGGGTAGCAAGTAGGCAAGTAACACAATCTAGTATCAAGTATGAGAAAACACTAGGTTTGGGGCTATTACTCGCCAACCATAGCTAGTAGAATGCTCAAACAAGTCATGTTCAATCAACAAAGGGAAATATGAAGGTAGCATGTGTAATTAGGTGAGCTTTGTTACAACATATGACTTTATTCATACTAGCATACATCACATGGGGTTTGTTATTTGTAAACTAGTTGATCAAGCTTGGTTCTCAATTATGATAATACTAGAAAACATAATCATCCCATGGTGTTTGCTATTTTCTTATACTATCCAATTTCACCATAACTTGGACATTAACATCACAAGTAGGATGATAATCCTTTCGGTCATAATCACTCCACTCAAGCATAATAAGCACTCAACATTGCTAAATCACCGTCATATTACTTGTAAGTCTCAACTTGGATGATTAACATAAATATCATTCATTGAAACTTGTAATATACAATCTTCTAAGGGAGCAATCTAAACTAGTGATAGTCTAGCATCCAACATTCAAAATAAATCCAACATGAATGAATAACAAGTAGATTTTAATCCCTCATATATGCTACTAACATGTTTAGTTTCCATTCAAATCATAAACATAACATAAGAACATTACTAGCCTAGCATGCTTTGTTATTTGTACACTAGTTGATTAAGCTTGGTTCTCAATTATAATGATACTAGAAAACATAAGCATCACACGGTGTTTGCTATTTCCTTATACTATCCAATTTCACGATAATTTGGACATTAACATCACAAGTAGGATGATAATCCTTTTCGGCCATAACCACTCTACTCTAGCATAATAAGCATCTCAACATTGCACAATATTACTGAAGAACCGTTAGGTGAATATAAAGAATAAAGATACTCTAGAAGGGGGTAGAATAGAGTATGAGAACTTTTTGCAACAACCTATCTCAAGGCTTTGAAACTGATTTCAAAGGCTTTGATGTCGATCTGAGCTCTTTGTGACACACTTTGATTTCAAGGGCTTTGAAACTGATTTCAAGGGCCTTGACTTTGTACACCTGTAAAACAAAGTTAGTCACAATAAAGTAGATAAAGTGCAGAATATAAAAGATTGACACGAGGATATGTTTACAAAGTTTGGCTCTAAATAGCCTACTCTCCGTCCAACGGTATAACTGTAGGATCTAACTATCTATTATCAACTTCAAAGAGTTCTAGATACAAACTAGAAGAAATCCCCTTCTTCTCGCACTATAGCCAACGCTACGATCTAGCTCCAACTCTTCCCTTTGCTATAATAGCCTACTTACTATGCAGAGAAACACACTCTAGTATAACACTCTTTAGATATTCAAATGGAGCTCTCGAGTTTTTTCTCTCTCTAGGGGATAACGCTTTTTGTATTTGAGAGAAAGAAAAACTTGTTTGATAGAATGAAGATGCTTTGGATTGCTTGAAGTCTTTGGATATTTCCGTGTAAGCTTGTGTATCTCTTCTTCAATCGACATCTTCATTTATACTCTTTGATGGAGTGGTCTTCTAGCCATTGGGAAGATGACCGTTGAAGATGATTCTTCTTCTCCATGAAAGCCACTTCTTGGTTGAGATGAGGTAGATATTGTAGATCTTCTATCGTCTTCATCTCCTTAAATCATGTTGATCTCTCTTGTCCGTAATCTTCTCAAAATTGTTCTAAAGATATCTGAAATCCGTAGAGAGAGTATCCTTGCGCTTTTGATTGAGGATCTTTGTAATATCCTGTTGAATTCAATCTTCTTGGTCGGTTGAGATCTTCATTGAGCATAGCCACTCAAGATCTCCTTCTTCAGCGTATCTTCTTGTTGGACATATCTTCTTAGAAGATCTTCTTTGATGCTTGGTAGATTTGGTTGTTTAGAGTTTTGGAATCCTTCCAGCCGTTTTGTTTCTACTTCAAAGCTTTAGTTTCTGATCCCTTGAAATGACTTTCAAGGACTCCGTGTTATATCTCTCTAAACTCTTCGTCTGTCCCTTATATTTGATTTCAAGGCCTCCGTCAGTCCTTTGAAATGCGTTTCAAGGCCTGCATACATTCTTGACAAAACAAAAACAAACCAAGCAACTAGACATATAATTGATAATTTGTTAGTAATAAAAATTACTTCATTTGTGTTTAAGTCTTCCATCATCAACTCCAAATATATAATCAAGGTGGAGTTTTCAATCTCCCCCTTGATGGAAGACAAACACAAATATCATACATGCATTGTAAAGTTAGCAATGCATATACATGAATATCAAAACAAACTTATTATGCAAAATGCAAAAATATCAAAATGTCGGATCGTTAATTTCTCCCCCTTTGTCTTTCAACAAGGGAGAAAAATAGTTAAAGCACGGCGATTTTAATTAATTTCAACCCCAGAAAAAGTGTTTCAAAAACCACAAAAAAACAAGTCTTTCAAAAAACACATAACAAGGCTTTGATATCAAAATCAAGGGCCTTGAAATTCATGGTCAGCTAGAGAATCTTCATTCATGGTACCACTTTGAATTGAGACGCCCTTTCCCAAAATACTCTATCATGCACATCTTTCTCCAAGGATTGGTAGCATTCGAGATGTCATGATTTTTAAGGGAAATGTCCGTACGTCTTTGATTAGAATCATCTTTGTATTTCTTGACAACCTAAAGTTCTTCTATTTGCAAGACATCTAGATCCTCAGATGATGGTTGATGAATAGGGAGGTCCTTGATAATTTTGTAGCACTGAGTCATGACTTTTTCAGCATCTTTAGTGGTGGCCTGACCATCTTCCTTTGTTAAAGGCTTGATGTTATTGGCTGGTGTAAGAGAAAGAACATTCACATGAAACATATGGTTAATCTTCTGGTTTAATATTCCTAATAAGTCATGTGTTTCATTCAGGCGATCTGATTGAAGAATATGAGATCATGTCTCATAGAATCCAGTCCTCTTTCTACAGCCTCCAGTCAATGTACAATAGTGTCATTACAAGACGGTTGCTCTTTAAGAAACCTGTTACGCTAGGATTGTATGACACAAATCCAAGGAAAGAGTGCCAAGAAATCGTTCGCACAAAACATGCACACACAAAGTCTTAAATTTATAAATCGATCTAAAATCCTAAACTATCTAGCGAAACACGCAGTGTACGGATCGTTATGTAGGAAGGAAAGTATTCCGAGGTCGAACACAAGGATTGAGGTGAAATCAAGTCATTCAATGATCAAAGATAGTGTAAATTTAAACTAAGATGAGATGAGGAATAAAGAAACTGCAAAACACAATATTTTTGGATGGTTTTGGGTGATCAAACAAGGATCACAAATATATCAACACAAAGATAGGAGATAAGAAGTAAGGAAGCGGATTCTAGAGATTCAGAATTCCGATTATGACAATGGACTCATGCTTCTAAAGATCAAAGGAAAGCTGTGGTTGTTCGGAGTTGGGTGTTTCTCTAACGGGAGCAATTGTCGGGTAAGTCTCATGCTCCACTAGTCTCGCACCTAAAGTCCCATTACCATGTCAGCCTCAAGGAACCTAAGGACGGGAATTCTACACAAAACGGCCACTACCTAAGGGTCAAACCCCTCCTTACCGGGTAAGTCTCGAAAAGGTTAAGTCTTAGGCAACGATCCTAGCACACTCAATCCAATAGCGGCTTTTTTTGGCTCACTACTATCTAGAGTTCATCATCTTATGTATCTAAGAGAGGAAAATACCGGGTAAGTCTCATCCCTCAAAAAGGTTGCTAACATTAGGTCACCTTAAGCTAGATAAGGCTCAACAAACACTAGGATTTCAACACATCTACATCCTAACATCGAGATTCATCAATACGAGCACAACAGAGAAAAACACGGCCAAAACCACGGTCTAGATTTTGGATGAACAGGTCGTGGTTTTGGGTCTGAGTTAGGGTTTTGAACACGAATTCATCCCAAGCTAACATGGAAGTCCGTACAATCATAGTCCAAAGCATAAACATCATTCCTTCACCCTAGAATCACCACTATTCAGCCAAATACATACAAATCTAGATCAAACTTCATAAATAGAGCATGCTTGCAAGTCATAGCTAGAAAATGAAGAATGAACCAAAGAAAAGACATTATAAAGCTAGAATAGAAGTTATCAAATCTTAAAAAGGTTCAAAGATACAGCTCCAAGGTATCAATAAAGGAAACCTCACTCAAAACCACTCAAATCTCACTTTAAAACTAAAATCTACACTAATCTCTCCCAAGAACACCCACAAGGGTGCTTGGAAAAAAAGCTCCAACGGAGGAGTGTTAGGGAAGAATGTAGAAGAGAAGGGTCCAAAAAGGAGAGAAGATCATCAAATCAGCTTGCAGGTCAACTTAAATACTCCACCAAAAAGCAAGGGTCGGACAAAGAGATCGTGGGACACGTGTCAAAGTGGTCCAGAAGAAACCACGGCCAAAACCACGGTCGAGATTTTGGTCTCTAGGCCGTGGTTCTCTCTGTTCAGCCCTCTTTGGATCACCAAGTCATGAGTTGGTGCAAGGCATGCACCAACAAGGTCTTTTGTGTTCTCCTTTGCTCCTAGCTTGCTCCTTAATGAGTCCGGAAGTGTGCCATCACGAGGAATGATCCTCGAATGTATCGATTAAACTCCAAAACCTCCCCAAAATACCTACAAAACCGACAAGAGTTTGTGTAGACGTCTATTTCGACAATATGCATGAATTAAGCGTAAACGTCATGAACTAATGCCAAACCATGCATGAATAACGGGAAAAACTATCTAAATGAATGCCTAAACTAACGTCATAAATCATGTCATCAAAATACCCCATACTTGCCACTTGCTCGTCCCCGAGCAAGGTTCAACTATAGGCTACGAGATGGCATGATTTATGAATGCATAAAAACATAAAATCTTTTTGGGATTGTGCTTCTAAAGATGGATCACCTTCATAGTCATGTTTCATGGCAATGAAAAAGCAATCATGTATTAAATTAATGAAGGCACGGAAAGACAATCATACTTAAGTCGAAACCATGCATGAAAGGTGAAAATGAAAAAGTTAAGATGATCATGAGAATATCCAATCTAGATCACTAAGTCATACACATAAGAAAATAGGTCTTAAGGACTTAGGAAAGAAGAAGCCAAGAAACTTTGTTATAGGTGGGAACTTTTTTAGGTCAAGTGATGCTAATCCGGGAAAGGAACTAACTCCACAATTTCATTTTTTATCAACTTCCCCACAAGTGTTTATTTTTCTCTATCTTTTCTTTCTTTTCTTTTCTTTTCTTTTTCATTTTCTTTTTCTTTCACTTATTTTTAAGACAATGGCATTGGTGTACAAAAGCCAAAACCTTGGTGATTAGCGGACCTCGGGGTTTTTCCGAGGTGCCTCACACCGGGCACACCTACCAAGGCTCGTTAGGACATTCGGTTTATCCGACTTTGGCAAGGCACAAACACCCGATTATGTGAATGGTGCCGAGTTACTCGTCATCAAAACCAAAGTCCCCTATATTTTTTTTCTACACTTTTCACAACACATTTTCAACAACTTCATTCACAACTTTCACACACCAACTTCAACACCCCATACTTGCTTTTCACACACTCAACACACTAGCATGCTCCTATTCCCGGATGGGTCAAAAGAGGTCAAATTTTTAATTAAGTGAGGTGCTCAAACAACATGATCACGATGAGAAGAAGAGAGATGAATTGCCTTAATCATTCCTAGATGATGTGCAAGAACTACCATGTAATTTCGACTATCAATTCTCAATCCAATCAAGGCAAACATCATAATCACAATTCATACATAGGATTCAAGAGAAGTATTTCAAGTCCACATATGCATAAATCCATTCAACACACAAGGCCATCCATAGCCAATTCACAAAACAATCTCATCATAAGGTTCATATCCAAACTAGTAAGCACAAAATTTTTAAAATTTTCTTATTTTTTTGGAATTTTCGAGATAAATATGTACAATGCAAAGCATAATGAAACATGTGACAATAATATTAAACTATCCTAGATGCGATCATGCCATGCTAAGAATCATGAAAACCCCACCCCATACTTAAAAACACATTGTCCCCAATGTGCAAATCAAGTAAAGAAGAGTGAAAGAGAGTCCTCACAATGTAAAAATGTAGCATTTTCGGTATTTTGGTTTACTCATGTGGAGTGGTGGTGATGAATGATCAATCAAGCATGGTAGAGAGCTCTTCTTAGTCATTCCGGCGTCGAGACCCGCGTTAAGGTGTATGCGAGATGGGAGCTCTTCCATCCAACAAGACACCTCAAGTCGTCCAAGCCTCACGTCCGCTCCACCCATGATTGAAAACGGGATCATCATCATCAACTCGCCTTGCAAGGCTTCTTTGTTACCTAGACTCTAGCACACAAACACAAAACACAAAAACACACAAAATTAAAAACAAAAGCAAAAGAAAAAAAGAAAGAGAAAAGGGAAAGGGTTGTTACCCTTGGGTTGCCTCCCAAGAAGCGCTTGTTTTAGGTCATTAGCTTGACCAAACTCCGTGGATATGTCAATCCACCTCAAATACCATGGTTTGCTTGAGGAGTCCAAGCAACCATCGCTTTCCGGCATCCATGATGACAAGCACGGGCCACTTGATGCCCAAATAAGCTTTAAGTTCTCTCTTCACCGGTGAGTAGTAGACTCCTTCATCACCGCTTCCTTGATGATAGTATGGAGTTACAACCATAGGTGCCACCCTATACTTAGACAATTGGTACTCCGCGGTCACACCGGTGAAATGCTTGCCATCCTCATCCTCTACAATCCGAAGAAAGCCGATTCTTGGAAAGAATTCTTCATTGAAGTGCTTCATAACCATCATTGATCCATCATGCTTGCCTCCATCATTCAATATGGGAGACTCCTTAGGAAAGGGACTCCAATCTTTGTATGTACTCTGGGCAAGCAAGAAAGGATTGAAAGGAGTTAGAGTTAACTTAGGGCTCTCAACGATAGAGCTTTCCTCAGGCAAAACCACGGGCGTGGTTGTGCCACATAGGTTGTGGTTCTGTCTATTCTCTCCATCCCTTGTGAGCTCTTCAAGTGTGGTTCCGGGGTTGATGGAAAGGATGTCTAGAGGTGAGAGTACTTCATTGCACTCCTCCAAAGGTGAAGGAGGTGGAGGTAAGCCTTGAAGGATGGTAGGATCTCCTAGCATAAGAGCATGCCTAATCTCCTCAATCTCCCTCCTCATTTGTTATTCTCTCTCGAAATTCAATCTTTGTCATCCTTCAGGGCCAAATCCCTTAGCCTTACTTGCTCCCAAGCTTCATCCAACTCTTCTTAAAGTTCCTTAATGATCGCGGTTGAATCGGGGACTTCTTGGATCTCCTCATGGTGAACCTCCACTTATTGAAATACTTCCGTTTCAAGCACCATGTGGGAACTCGAAATGGAAGCAAGGTTACTGTCTAGATCATCCATCTTCCTGAACATTTCTTCTAGCATTGATTCCACTCGATCATTGTAAGGTTGATGGTGAGGTTCCACTTAAGGCAATGTAGTCATATGAGCTTGATCATGGGACTCATGATAGGCATTAAACTCTTCCCAATACTCAAACTCATCATGGAGAGGTCCTCGATCTTGGTTTTCCATCCACTCCTCATTTTTCATGTTGTCAAGGTCGTCTTGGAAGTACAATCCGTCCATGGCAAACATGAAAAGGCAAAGACAAAAACAACACAAGATCAAAAGTAACAAGAAAGATATACACTAAAAACAATCGAACACAAATGACTTAATCTAGACCTAGTCCCCGGCAACGGCGCCAAAAACTTGTTACGCTAAGATTGTATGACATAAATCCAAGCCAAGAGTGCCAAGAACTCGTTCGCCCAAAACATGCACACACAAAGTCTTAAATTTATAAATCGATCTAAAATTCTAAACTACCTAGCGAAACCCGCACTATACAGATCGTTATGTAGGAAGGAAAGTATTCCGAGGTCGAACACAAGGACTGAGGTGAAATCAAGTCATTCAATGATCAAAGATAGTGTAAATCTAAACTAAGATGAGATGAGGAATACAGAAAGTGCAAAACGCAATATTTTTGGATGGTTTTGGGTGATCAAACAAGGATCACAAATATATCAACACAAAGATAGGAGATAAGAGGTAAGAAAGCGGATTCTAGAGATTCGGAATTCCGATTATGACAATGGACTCATGCTTCTAAAGATCAAAGGAAAGTTGTGGTTGTTCGGAGTTGGGTGTTTCTCTAATGGGAGAAATTACCGGGTAAGTCTCATGCTCCACTAGTCTTGCACCTAAAGTCCTATTACCGGATAAGTCTCAAGGAACCTAAAGACGGAAATTCTACATAAACCGGCCACTACCTAAGGGTCAAACCCCTCCTTACCGGGTAAGTCTCGGAAAAGGTAAGTCTTAGGCAACGATCCTAGCACACTCAATCAAATAGCGGGTTTTTTTTGCTCACTACTACCTAGAGTTCATCATCTTATGTATTTAAGAGAGGAAATTACCGGGTAAGTCTCATCCCTCAAAAAGGTTGCTAACATTAGGTCACCCTAAGCTAGATTAGGCTCAACAAACACTAGGATTTCAACACATCTACATCCTTACATCCAGATTCATCAATACAAGCACAACAGAGAAAACTACGGCCAAAACCATGGTCTAGATTTTGGATGAACAAGCCGTGGTTTTGGGTCTGAGTTAGGTTTTAAACACGAATCCATTCCAAGTTAACAAGGAAGTCCATACAATCGTAGGCCAAAGCATAAACATCATTCCTTCACCCTAGAATCACCACTATTCAGCCAACAACATACAAATCTAGATCAAACTTCATAAATAGAGCATGCTTGCAAGTCTTAGCTAGAAAATGAAGAATGAACAAAAGAAAAGACATTATAAAGCTAGAATAGAAGTTACCAAATCTTACAAAGGTTCCAAGATTCAACTCTAAGGTATCAATAAAGGAAACCTCACTCAAAACCACTCAAACATCACTTTAAAACTAAAATCTACACTAATCTCTCCCAAGAACACCCACAAGGGTTCTTGGAAGAGAAGCTCCAACGGAGGAGTGTTGGGGAAGATGGTAGAAGAGAAGGGTCCAAAAAGGAGAGAAGATCCTCAAATCAGCCTGCAGGTCCACTTAAATACTCCACCACAAAGCAAGGGTCGGACAAAGAGATCGTGGGACACGTGTCAAAGTGTTCCAGAAGAAACCCCGGCCAAAACCACGGTCGAGATTTTGGCCTTTGGGCATTGGTTCTCTCTGTTCAGCCCTCTTTGGATCACCAAGTCATGAGTTGGTGCAAGGCATGCACCAACAAGGTCTTTTGTGTTCTCCTTTGCTCCTAGCTTGCTCCTTAATGAGTCTGGAAGTGTGCCATCACGAGGAATGATCCTCGAATTTATTGATTAAGCTCCAAAAGCTCCCCAAAATACCTACAAAACCGACAAGAGTTCATGTAGACATCTATTTCGACAATATGCATGAATTAAGCGTAAACGTCATGAACTAATGCCAAACCATGCATGAATAACGGAAAAAACTATCTAAATGAATGCCTAAACTAACGTCATAAATCTTGTCATCAAAACCATTCCCCCGTTGTTGTTTTTTTAATTCCTATGTTGTCGAAAAATTCCTCATCCAGTTCTCCAACAACATAATGTTGTTCCTCATCAGAGTAATCAATCGAAAAGTATCGAATAATTTTAGGGAGCAAGTTTTCATATGGTAAATGTGAATTAGTGGGAGAATTGATGGTGTGAAGCATATGGGACAAGATAATTTCTGGAAGGTTAACATCTAACCCATTCAGCACATGATACATAAAAGCAAGCAAATGATTTGTAAGAACTTCCCTATTATTAATCCTTGGTACCACACATCTAACCAGCTGTGTTCAAAAAATTATGGTTTGAAGGGTTAAATATGTGGTGGTAGGTTGAGGTAGTGAGTTGGGTAGAAAGAATTGTTCTTTGTCCATTTTAAAGTTCTAGAGGGGGTAGGGTGGTCAAAAGAGTTGTAGCGAGGAAGCCCTAGAATCTCAACAATTATCAAAGAGGAAAGAGTAATTTTCTTACCTTTAACTACTGATTCCAGGACAAGTTCTCCCCGTTCTCTTCGAGCTGTCAGGTTGACATAGAACAACCTAGTTAACCTTGGAAAAGTTGTCTCCCCGGGGTTTAGAATGATCCAGATTGAACTGGCTTGAAGCACCTTGAGACCTGGCAGAGAAAGATAGGTGAAGAGCTCTCGATCAACTAATTTACACATGCATAGTCCCCGTTCGTTGAACCCCTCAAACCACTTCTTGACTGCGATTTGGCTTCCATACCAGTGTGAAGGAAGACCAGTTTTGGTACAGATTTCTGCATCATCCATGTGGAATGGGGAACTGGAGCTTGAGTCGGAGTCGGAGTCAGAGTCCGAGGAAATATGAACTACTCTCTTGCATTTGGGGCAGAGGATGCAGCGTCATTAACTGAAGATCTCTTGGAAGCCATGGATATTTTTCAAAGAAGATGAAGCAGTTTGAGAATACGAAAGAGTAAAGCAGAGGGGTTTTGCAAAGAGAAGTTGAAGCGGAAGAGATAAAGAAAGAAGAGAAGTGGTATTTAAGGGAAGAAGTCACATCAACATTACTTCACTAGGATCTTGAGAGACTCAAAATCTTGGGAGAATCACTTTTGATTAGAATTCTTTCTATAAATTTTGTAACCAGTTTTCAAATTTCTTTGAATTTGAAAATTAAAGATTTTGAAATCTCTTTTAAAACTCTTTCTTTAAAAATTTTAGGAATCAAAATATCTAAATGATAATAATCCCCTAATAGATCCGTAATATTCAATTTTGCCCTTCAATCTCGTTTCAAGGCCCTTGAATTTCATTTCAAGGCCCTTGAAAAAGAAAAACGGGCTGCATACGAAGGAGAAAGTAAAACAATTTACTCCCCTTACATTAATGCTTCCTTGTTCAACATACCAAGCTCCAATTGAATGAGGTATAATTGATCTTAAGGTAGAGGCTTGGAAAAGATATCTGCAAGATGCAAGTCAGTTAATATAAAAGAAATCGAAACATCACCTTTCTCAACATGATCACGTATGAAGTGATGCCTTACATCGATATGCTTAGTATTTGAATGCTGCAAAAGATTTTTAGTAATCGAAATAGCACTAGTATTATCTCAATTTATTGGGATACCTTTTAAATCAATGACAAGATCACGGAGTTGTTGAGCTATCCATAGAATTTGTGTACAACAGGCTCCCGCAACTATATACTCGGCCTCAGTTGTGGATAGGGCGACAAAGTTTTGCTTCTTGGAGTGCCAACAAATTAGGGATGCCCCTAAGAATTGGCAACATCCAGAAGTGCTTTTTCTATCGACCTTATAACCTGCAAAGTCTGCATCTGAAAAGCCAATAAGATGAAACGAGCTTTGACGTGGGTACCATAACCCTCAATCCTTAGTGCCATTGAGATACCGAAAAATCCTTTTCACAACTATCTAGTGTGACTCTTTAGGATCAACTTGAAATCTTGCACACATGTACACGCTAAACATAATGTCAGGTCGACTAGCGGTTAGATATAACAAAGAACCGATCATACCTCGATACTCCTTTTGTACAACACTTTTTCCATATTTGTCATGGTCAAGCGAAAGTGTCGAACTCATATGAGTATTTGCGATCTTAGATTGATCCATCTTATACTTCTTTAGCAAGTCCTTGGTATACTTGCTTTGATTGAAAAAAATTCCTTTCTTTGCTAGTGTAACTTGAAGTCCAAGAAAGAAATTTAGCTCACCCATTAGGCTCATTTCCCTACACATAATATCTGAAAATTCCTTGCATAGGGAATCATTAGTAGCACCGAATAATATATCATCAACATAGTTTTGTACTACTAAAATATCGTTGCCTCTGGTTTTGATAAATAAAGTTTTATCAATCAAACCTCTTTCGAAATTATTTTAAAGGAGATACTTGGACAATCTTTCGTACCAAGCTCGAGGAGCTTGCTTAAGACCATAAAGAGCCTTGTCAAATCTAAAAACACGATCAGGAAATTCATCATTTTCAAAACCAGGTGGTTGAGCAACGTAAACTTCTTCTTCTAAGAAGTCGTTTGTTCGCCACTTAGTGTGCGTGCAAATAAGCTTTAAATTTATAAAACTAGAATCAAGCAAGTGAACCCGCAGTGTACGGATCGGCGTAGTAAAGCAAGAATTCCAGAGTATCGAACTCAGGGATTTGGGGGGAACAAATTCAGTTCGCAAATCGTCAAACAAGTAAATGTAATAAGCTTTGCAAATATTGGGAAAACAGCAACCCTAAAGATCTAGGTGTCTAATTGTGCAATCGATTCAAGATATACTAAAGAACTAAGGACAAAGTTAAGAGTTGCAAAGGTATGCTAAGGTAAAGTAATGTACGGTGAAGTTCCAAGGCTTTATATGACTTATCCAAAGACACTCTCTATAAAGGTTGTTGAGGCTTCAGTATAGAAAGGATCTAAAGACAAGAATTAATCTCAAATACCCAAACTTGTAACCCAATGATCAGGACTAACTAGACCGATTAAGGTTGTGACACTCGAAATCGAAGTAGAGGTTGTTGAGGATTCACTACTACCTAGAAAAGAATAAAACAAGACTAGATTAAAGCTAATCTTTAACCTTGGATCAAAGTAAAAGCAAAGTTCGTAAACTAGGGTAAATCACGGGCAGATCTTGAATTGCACGGCCGTGGAAGCTCAAGAACAGACCGTGATCTTGGTTCGTTGACGAGATCTCTCTAACTCTCAGGGTCCAATCAATTTACGATCGATCTATCATCATCTAAGCCACAACTATCAACCCTTCACCTTAGAATTGCTAAAGGGTTTTAGCCAATAACCATCATTATCAAATCAATAATCAAGTTTAAAGAGAGAATAGATGAAAACCTCGAAAACTCAATAATAATCAAAAACTCAATCTCAAATCCGAACAATCAATGTTTGTATCGAATGAATACAGAAAAAGGGAATAGAAATCCTCACAACAATCTATGGGAACAATGAAGAACGGGATGTCAATCCATCTCCAATTGTAAACCCTAAGATATACTCGAAGTGCACAATATCCAAATCGCGTCCTTCTCGAATCTTCCCTGTACGCAATAAAATCTTCAAGCCTCCCTCTCTTTGGGGATCCAAGTCCTGGGGCTGTCACCGTCCGCCTTTAAATGTTGAAGGCTATCGAATATTTGTAGGGATCCAACTACGGTTTAACGATGAAACCCTAAATATTTGGGTTGAAAAGAAGTCGAGCCATTGGTATCAGAAAATACTCTGGGCCGCGTCAGACGGTATCAGAGAATACTTTGGTGCGTTAGATGGTATCAGAAGATACTTTGGGCGCATCCTAACTTCCTTTTATTGCTCCTTTTTGTCCCGCTTCAAGGCTTAATCCTTAAATGTGCTATTTCGCTCTATAATTCGCCAAATTACCTACAAATGCAATAAAACTCTGTGTATACCTCTATTCTTGCAAAGTAGGTGAATATAACCATAAATGCCATGAATGTATGTCTATGGATGCAAAATAAAGGGAAAATCTATATAAATACATGCCTAAAAATAGGTCATAATTCATGTCATCACCGTTTATAAAAGCACATTTTACATCCATTTGAAATAACTTTATGCTCATGAAAGATGCAAATGCAAGTAGCATACATATGGCTTCTAACCTGGCAAACCGAGCAAAAGTCTCCTCATAATAAATATCTTCTTCTTGGTTATAGCCTTGAGCTACAAGTCGTGCTTTATTTCGAATGATTTTACCTTTTTCATCCAACTTATTCGAAAAATCCATTTCGTGCCAATGACGGATTGAAGTTTTGGTCTTGTAGTAAGAGTCCTGACTTTGTTTTTCTCGAACTCATTTAGTTCATTTTGCATGGAAATGATCCAATCGGGTTCTTGAAGAGCTTGAACATAATTATTTGGCTCAATAAGAGACACGAACGCAGAGAATGCACATAGATTGTTTACTTTGGATCGAGTTTGAACTCTTGCGTTTGGATCTGAGATCACATTTTCTTGTGGATGGTATGAATAATTTTGAAACTTCCTTCGTTTGTAAGATGGAACATATCCTAATGATTGAGGCTCATATGCTTGACTAGATTTGGGTACAGTTGGAGTGTTGCCATTGGATCCTATCTCAAGGCCTTGAATGTAGGTTTCAAGGCCTTGAAACGGAGTTCTGACATCGTAGTTTTCTGTTTCAAGGTCTTGAAGATGTGTTTCAAGGTCTTGAGAGTTTTCTCCGGTATTTTGAATCTTTTCTTCCATATTCTTTTCTTAATATTAGGATCTTTTTCTTCATCAATATTGTGATCTTCTTGTTGATTCAGATTAAGATCTGCAAAACTTTCACTCAAAGTACCATCATTGCTTTCATCAAATATGACATGAATTCTTTTCTCAACAATTTTGGTACGCTTGTTATAAACTCGGTAAGCTTTGCTATTTGAATCATATCCAATGAATATAGCTTCATCACTACGTGCATCAAATTTCCCAAGATTATCTTTGCCATTTTTATGAACAAAACATGTACATCCAAAGGGTTTAAAATAAGAAATATTAGGTTTTCTACCCTTAAAAATTTCATAAGGAGTCTTTTTCAAAATAGGGAGAATTAAACATCTATTCAAGATGTAATTTGCAGTGTTTACTGCTTCCGCCCAAAAATTTTTTGGCAAACTATTTTCTAAAAGCATAGTCCTCGACATATCCTCTGGGGCGGTTCTTACGTTCCACAACCTCATTTTGTTGAGGAGTTCTAGGAGTTGAAAATTTAAGTGAAATACCAAATTTTGCACAAAACAAATCAAACTTTAGTTGATCAAATTCTCTACCATGATCACTTCTTATAGAAACGATTGGTAGGTTTTTCAAAGTTTGCAACTCCTTACACAATTTTGAAAACTCAAACAAAGCTTCAGATTTTTCTCGTAAGAATGATATCCAAGTAAAGTGAGAAAAATCGTCCATAATAACAAGGATGTATTGTTTCCCTTTGGGAGATTTGACACGCATAGGTCCACAAAGATCCATATGTAAAATTTGAATGAGTCGAGAAGAACTTACAACCTTCTTTGGTTTGATTGAACCTCTTGTTTGTTTACCTTGTGTACAAGCTTTACATAGTTCATCCACCTTGAAGTTTAGGTTTGGCAAGCCACGTACCAAATCCTTTGAAAGTAACTTCTACATTCTATGCATGCTTATGTAACCAAGTCTTCTATGCCAAAGCTTTGGATCATCAGTCAAGGCCTTGAGACACTTTAGCTTAGTTCGTTAAACTTGGTTAGTACTCATCGAATAAACGTTGTTACATCTAGGAGCAGTAAGCACAATGTCACCCGTCGTCTTGTCTTGAACTTCACATTTTTCTGAATCAAACATTACCTTGTTGCCTTTATCACATATTTGAGATATGCTAAACAAATTATACTTCAAACCGTCAACAAGATATACATCAGCAATAAAGTTAGATGATTTATAACATATTTTACCAATGCCAATAATGTCACACTTTCCTTTATCACCAAGCGTAATGGTTCAAGATGATTGCTTCTTTAAATCTGAGAATAGTGAACTTTTTCAACTCGTGTGTCTTGAGCAACCACTATCTAATATCCATTTATGCTCCTTTGCCTTGGTGATATCCTGTAACACAGCAAACATCAACCTTTCCGGGTTGACCAAATGGCATATTTTGGTCCATATTCAGGCTCGATCATGTTTGGTGGTCTAGTGCCTTTAGGAACCCAGATTTGTCTTGACTTGTTTCCATAAACATAGAGGATAAGTGTTTCTAATGATGTAAGGATCATTTCTTCTATATGGACATGTTGATTTTACATGACCCTTTTTACAACAGTAGAAACATGTGGGCATATGAATGCTTCATTTAGCCTTGACAAAGGTGGTAGTCGGTTTTCTAGGAAAACTCCTATGATAACCTATACCATTATTGTTAAGTGAGGATTGTTGTTCTCCAATCATTCTTTGAAAATTGGCTTTTCAACAAGTGAATTTGACAAGTGCAGTCTTCTGGTGTTGACACATCAAAGTTAGATCAACTTTCTCTTTCTCTAGATCGATATAGTTTCGATGAAGAGAAGAGAGGTTGTCCTTCAGAATCGCATTTTCTGATTCCAAGGCCTTGATACTATCATCAAGGTCTACCTTTTCCGTGTTAAGATTTTCAATCTCTAGAGACATCGTAGTTAGTTGTTTCTCTTGTTCAAGAAGCTTTTCTTTTAGGGAATTTATCCTTATCCTATGTTCTTTGTCGCATATGATAATGTCTTTAAGGAATTTTGTGAGATCAGATTCAGGTTGGGAAATGATAGTACTCACCACATTATAAACTTAGAGATTTGAATCTTCTTCATGATCAGCCATAAGACAGAGGTTTGCTTGTTCTTTTTCGTCTTCTAATTCATTTGAGGAATCTGAATCACTCCATGAACCTACCATAACTTTCTTCTTTCTAATATTCTTCTTAAAGTTGATCCTCTTGTTTTGTGGACAGTCCTTAACGTGATGATCTGTTTCACCACATTCAAAACAAGTCAGAACTTTAGTTTTTTTTGTTAGAGTTAGAAAACTTACCTTGGGGTCTTGATGTTCATGTCATGAGTTTTCCAAGGAGGTCATCAAGAAGAGGAATTGAGAGATTCTGAGCTTCTTCGATGACAGTCATCTTTGGTCCCCACTTAGCTTTAGGTAAGCTTCTTAGAATTTTCCTAACTTTTTTGTTCGTTTGTGAAGACCTTTCCAAGTGACTCCAGGTTGTTCACGATCTCACTAAATCTTGTGAACAATTCTTTGACTGGTACGTTTGGATTCATCTTGAATAGCTCGTATTGTCTAAGGAAGATGCTGATCTTTGTTTCCTTGACTTGACTTGTTCCTTCGTATGTGACAATGAGTTTGTCCCATATTTCCTTTGTACTCTTGCATGATGAGATGCGGTTGAATACATTTGCATCTAATCCGCAGTAGAGTAGGTTCATAGCTTTATTGTTCTTTGACACTGTCCAAGTTAGCTTGTGTGAAGTTAGCTTCCTTCTTTGGGACTTGGACGCCTTCAACTGTGGTAGTTGGGACTTTGGGGCCATTTTGAATAATTTTCCATAGTTCCATGTCGTGATCAATAATGAACATGCGCATTAGTGCTCTTCAATGGGCAAAGTTGTTGCCACAGAAGAGTGGTGGTTGAGCTGAGGACCTTCCTTGAGCAAATCCTCCATCACCTACAGGATTCATGATTAGTCTCATTGATGGTTAAATCAATATACGTGAGTCTAGCTCTGATACCGATTGAAGAACCGTTAGTTGAATATAAAGGATAAAGATACTCTATAAGGGGGATTGAATAGAGTATGAAAACTTTTCGCAAAAACCTATCTCAAGGCTTTGAAACTGATTTCAAAGGCTTTGATGTCGATTTGAGCTCTTTGTGACACTATTTGATTTCAAGGGCTTTGAAACTGATTTCAAGGGTCTTGACTTTGTACACATGCAAAACAAAGTTAGTCACAATAAAGTAGATAAAGTGCAGAATGTAAAATATCGACACGAGGATATGTTTATGAAATTTGGCTCTAAATAGCCTACTCTCCGTCCCATGGTATAACCGTAGGATCTAACTATCTATTATCAGCTTCAAAGAGTCCTAGATACAAACTAGAAGAAAATCCCCTTCTCCTTTCATTGTAGCCAACGCTACGATCTAGCTCCAACTCTTCACATTGCTATAATAGCCTAGTTACTTCACAGAGTAACACACACTCTAGTATAACACTCTTTAGATATTCCAATGGAGCTCTCGAGTTTTATCTCTCTCTAGGGGATAACGCTTTTTTGTAAAAGAGAGAAAGAAATACTTGTTTGATCGAATGAAGATTCTTTGGATCGCTTGAAGACTTTGGATATTTCTGTGTAAGCTTGTGTTTCTCTTCTTTAATCGACATCTTCATTTATACTCTTTGATTGAGAGGTCTTCTAGCCGTTAGGAAGATGACCGTTGAAGATGATTGTTCTTCTCCATGAAAGCCGCTTCTTGGTTGAGATGAGGTAGACGTTGTAAATCTTCTATCGTCTTCATATCCTTAAAGAACTTTGATCTCTCTTTTCCGTAATCTTCTCAAACTTATTGTAAAAATATCCGAAATCCGTTGAGAGAGTATCCTTGCCCTTTTGATTGAGGATCTTTGTAAGATCCTGTTGAATTCAATCTTCTTGGTCGGTTGAGATCTTCGTTGAGCATAGCCACTTAAGATCTCCTTCTTGAGCGTATCTTCTTGTTGGGCATCTATTCTTAGAAGATCTTCTTTGATGCTTGGTAGATTTGGTTGTTTAGAGTTTTGAAATCCTTCGAGCCGTTTTGTTTCTACTATAAGGCTTTAGTTTCCGAGCCCTTGAAATGACTTTCAAGACCTCCGTGTTGTATCCCTCTAAACTCTTCGTTTATCCCTTGTATTCGATTTTAAGGCCTCCGTCGGTCCTTTGAAATGCGTTTCAAGGCTTGCATACATTCTAGATAAAACAAAAACAAACCAAGCAACTAGAAATATAATCGATAATTTGTTAGTATTAAAAACCACTTCATTTGTGTTCAAGCCTTCCATCATCACCTAATTAACCTAAATATCGTTCATTCATGCTTGTAAATATACAATGTGATAAGGAACACTCTAAAGTAGTGATAGTCTAGCATTTTAGATATTCAAATTAAATCCAACATGAATGAATACCAAATAGATTTCAATCCCTCATATATGTTACTAGCATGCTTAGTTTCCATTCAAATCATAAATATAACATAAGAGCAATACTAGTCTAGCATGATTTGGGGATTTTCACCCCTAAACCTATCAAGGAAACTACTCACTCATCATTGAAAATCCCAACATGTTAATAATACAAACAAGTGTCGTGGTTGAAAAGTAGACAACAAATGAGGAATGTAGGAAAAAGAATGGACGAATTTGGACATACGAATCCAAAGTTTTGAGCAAAATAAGTTGGGAATAAGATTTAGCACGAACAAGAATGAAGAACATCCATGCTTCTTCTTTGATTTGATCCAAATTCGGCCAATTCCACCTCTAAATCGTTGTTTTTACAACAAACTACTAACTAAGAGAGTATAAAAGAGAGGTGTGTATGATTTGCTACATTTACAATCACCCTAATGCCCCTTATATAGGCCTAGAAGTTGTGGTCCCCTTGGAATCAAGTTGATCAAGTTGCAAGAGTTATATATGCAAGTTGCACTTCACACGACCATGTACAACCTCAAGTGGCACATCTTCCTTGGTTTAGTGGGTTCCTCTATGCATTGATTTGTTCCACCAATTTAACTTGGTCTTCCTTGCTCGAGTGCCATGTCTTCCTTTATCGAGTTTTTTGTGTTTTTTCCATGCTCAAGTTTTGAGAAAACTCGAGAGATATTGACATTTTCGGTTTCTGTCTTCTTTGGCTGAGTGAGCATGTACTCCTTTCTCGAGTGAATGGTCACTCGAGGGCCCACACTAGAAACATTGAACTTTCTTACAATTGGTTCTACTTTGCTCGAGTGAGGTGTCTTGTTTGTTCGAGTTTAGGTCTTCTTTGCTCGAGTGATGTTGTAAACTCGAGCAATGATTGAACCTGAATATGGACCAAAATATGCCATTTGGTCTGCTGTTTTGCATGATATTACCAAGATTAAGGAGCATAAATGGATATTAGATAGTGGTTGCTGAAGAAATATGGGTGGAAAAAGCTCATTGTTTTCAGATTTAAAGAAGCAATTATCTAGAACCATTACACTTGGTGATAAAGGGAAGTGTAACATCATTAGGATTGGTAAAATCGGTTAAAATTCATCTAACTTTATCAATGATGTTTATCTTTTTGATGGCTTAAGATATAATTTGCTTATCATCTCTCAAATATGTGACAAAGGTAACAAAGTGATCTTTGATTCAGATAATTGTGAAGTTCAAGATAAATTTTCTAGTGATGTCGTGCTTACAACTCCTAGATGCAACAATGTCTATTCAATGAGCACCAACCAAGTTTTAGGAACAAGATTAACGTGTCTCAAGGCCTTAACTGACGATCCAAGGCTTTGGCATAGATGACTTGGTCACGTAAGCATGCATACGATGAATAAACTTCTTTCAAAGGATTTGGTACGTGGTTTACCAAACCTAAACTTCAAGGTTGATGAACTATGTAAGGCTTGTACACAAGGTAAACAAACAAATGGTTCATTCAAACCAAAGAAGCTTGTAAGTTCTTCTCGACCCATTGAACTTTTACATATGGATTCAAGTGGTCCTATGCGTGTCAAATTTTCCAAGGGAAACAATACATCCTTGTAATTGTGGATGATTTTTCTCGTTTTACATGGATCTCATTCTTACGGGAAAAATCTAAAGCTTTGTTTGGGTTTTCAAAACTTTGTAAGGAGTTGCAATCTTTGAAAAACCTACCTGATCGTTTCTATTAGAAGTGATCATAGTAGACAATTTGATCAATTTACGTTTGATTTGTTTTGTGCAAAATATGGTATTTCACACAACTTTTCAACTCCTAGAACACCTCAACAAAACGGGGATGTGGAACGTAAGAACATCACCTTGGAGGACTTGTCAAGGACTATGCTTTTAGAAAATAGTTTGTCGAAAAGCTTTTGGGTTGAAGCTGTTAAGACGGCTAATTACATCTTAAATAGAAGCTTAATATGCCCTATTTTGAAAAAGACTCCTTACGAACTCTTTAAAGGATGAAAACCTAATATTTCCTATTTTAAATTGTTCGCTCCAAAAGGTGTGTGCAAGCTTTAATATTTATTACCCAAGAAGTATGCTTGAACAACATGCGAACCCGCAGTGTATGGATCAATTGTAATAACAAAAAATATTCCAGGGGTCGATCAAAAGGACTATGGTGAAACAAAGCACGGAAAGCAGGTTGTCAAATAACTAATGACCACGAATTAACGCAATCAAAGATGATATAAAGTCAGATAAAAGGGAATGCGGATTCTAGGGATTAAAGCATCTAGTTGTGGTTCCGACTCAAGATCTAAAAGGATAACGCGGACAAAGCTGAGGTTTGCAAAGGAAAGGTGTTTCTAAGGTGGGAATAGATTACCGGGTAAGTCTCACTACTCACTATCCCAAACCAAAGCTCCTATTACCGGGTAAGTCTCAAGGTACTAAGGAAAGGAAATATAATCTCAAACCAACACACCATCCAAGCGGATAGAATCAACCTTTATTGGGTAAGTCTCAGGCTAACTCTCAAAGATGGGATGACGGGACACTCAATACCCAATAAAGGATAAACCTTTATTACCTACACACATGATCTTGGGTAAACAAACAAAGGAATCACCGGGTAAGTCTAATCCTAGGCTTGCGTTGAACTAGGAAAGATATAACAAGAATAGGATTTGGCAAACTTAAGGTCATTCTATCATCGTCTTTCCCACAACCTTCAGCCAAGCACCCTAGAATCGCATGAAGAACTTAGCCAACAATCATCATGATAACAATAATCAAATTTACAAGAAAGGAATCAATATTCGAATAAGAAAACCTTAACACAAAAAGGTCTCAATAACTGAATGAATCAAACAAACAACAAGCGTTCCTCAATCACAAATCAGAAAAGACAATAAAACCAAAAGCCAAACTAAGAAGATCTTACAAACTTTCTTCAAGCCAACTTCAACTTAGATTCCCTCCTTCCTTGAATTTCAACCTTCAAAACTTCCTTCAAAACTCTTCAAAAATTCCTCTAGAAAATCTTTGATCCGAAGAAAATGGGTAATCCGTAGATGGCTGAATTGTAGAAAATCAGCCCATATATATAGGAGAATTATCTTCCAAAGATAAGATATCTTAAAAAAGATAATTTCCTAGAAAATATATCCATATCTCTCAAAATAAATCAGCCAAATATAATATCTTCCTTCCAGAAATGCACTAAAAAATATATGATATTCTCCTTCCAAAAATAGAAGATCTCAGCCAAAAATAAAGATCACGCCGGGGACAGGGTGTTTGCCTCAGTCGGAACGCTCCTCAAGATCAACTCGGTCGAGATGACATTGTTGTTTACCGATGTGAATCTCAGCTGAATGTAAATTATCTCGAATCTGATCCAAAATCAATCCTCTTAATCATTTCCATCCTTCTTGAGATCTTCTCAAAGCTCCAGAATGTAGCTCCAATGACTCCTTAGCTTCCTTATCTCCCTTTCGATGCAAAACATGACATTTTACCTACAATTACAACGAAAGTAGGTATAGACCTCGATTCCCGCAAAGGTAGACAAAACAACAATATAATCGCAGAATATACATCCATACATGTAGGTTTATGAAGATAAAACATCTTAACCAATCCCAAAATATAGACTATAATACATGCTATCAAAATACCCCATACTTGTCCCTTGCTTGTCCCCAAGCAAGTTTCAAATCTCAGATATAAGATAGAATGGATTATAAGTCAGAAAGATCAATGAAAAATATTTCAAAACCTTTTGTGGTATGCTCGACTCATAGATCACTCTAAGAGAATGTTTTATGGCAAATGAAATCAACACATGATCAAAACATTTTATGAATATAAGAAAGCTGTTCATCTTTGCATAAAATCATAAAATGCATAATAAATCATATTTATCGAAATTAATCATGCATAATTTAATTTATACCACCAAGTCAATCAACAAGCTCGAGGTCTCAAGGGCTTCCAAAAAGGTCAAGAAACGTGTCAGGGTGAGATGTATATAGGGTATGTGGTGCTAGAATCCGGGAATGGGATCTTACTTCACTTCTTTGAAACTTAACATCTTCCACCAATAAGCTTTTCTTATTTTACTTTACTTTTTGGGATGCATGGACAAAGGTGCACAATAACCGAAGCCTAGGAGATCAGCAATCATCAATTTCTCGAGATGCCTCAAACCCTTGATGCACATACCATGACCGGTTAGAAATATCGCTCAATCCGACTTTGGCAAGACACAAACACCCGGCTATGTGAATGGTGCCGAGTTACTCATCATCATGATTGACTTTGCCAAACCTAATTGCTTCTTTCTAACACTTTCAGCCAACATCTCAACTTCACTTTCAATAGCTTTTCTTCACTTGTTTCCAAATTCCCAAATAGGTAAAGGGAGGCAAATATGTATATGAGGGGCTAAAGTATGATCAAGAAGAAGAAGAGAAGAGAATGAATTGCCTTAGTCATCCCATGAAGAATGTGACAGAACTCATCATGTGGTGTCAACCTTCAAATTCAACATAATTTTGATAAAAACAAAATATTAAACATGCTAAAAATTTAAACAAATCATTTTGCAACTTAAACATATTATAAAACCTTTCGAGCATATAAAGATTTCAAAACGAATCTGCAAACAAAATCATCATTGAGGTCATATCCAGAGAAGAAGCACAAAACGTTTTAAAAACTCTCAGTTAAAAACCCACCTCGGTCGAGGTGTTCTTGCGTCATCCGAGGTGTTCATCCTCGATCGGCCATGAACATCCCGGTCGAGGTCATAAAAATTTTTTTTCAAACCAGTTTTCGACGTTTTTCTCAAAAAAAACCTGTATCTATGCATGTAATGACAAATAAGCACATAGAGCCAAGTAAACAAAATAAGATCATAAATATCCGAGGAAGTCATACAAGCATACACATAAGTCAAGCAAATATATCTAAATACCCCATACTTGGGACACATTGTCCCAATGTGTCAAATATAAGTCTAAGAAACATGATACTCACCGGACCTAGCTGAACTGTATAATAAATAAAGAAAGAAATCCATAAGCTCTAGTCCTCGTCAGCTAGTGGTGGTGGATGTGGAATGTAGGGGTGTTGGGTCGGGTAGAATGGATAGCCCATAACCTGCTGATACTAAATCTCCACCATGTGTCTAGTGTAGTGTTGGCTCTCCAACATCTAATGCGTCCAACCCTCAATACCTCGGCGGTTGTCCTCGAAACGCTCATGAATGTCAACTGTCAGGGCAGCGTAAGCGTCGATCATCTGGTTGGTGAGATCATCAATCCTCTAGTGAGCCTCGGGATCTCTGAACCTGTGGCGGGATCTGCGCTAAGGTGGTGGTGGTGGTGCTGTTGTCTCCTCCTCCGTCGCCTCATCATCTAGATCGACAACGGTAACACTAGGGCCGCCGGTATCAATACCGGTCTCCATGGCAGCTCCCCCATCATACTCCTCCTCATCATCAACATCAGCGTCTCTGGCATCCTGCATGTAAGGAAACCAGGCAGCAGACCAGCACTAACGGTCAAAGATAGAGAACTGAGATGACCACAAAATGCCTTGTGGAGCTGTTGTCTCCCATGGCATGGCAATGTAAGGCGTGCCAAGACCTCGAGGAACGAGAATACGTCTGGTGATCATCTCCTTCAATCCCAGCGGCTTCACTGCCGCAACTAGTGTACACGCAGAAAGATCAAGACCCATAGTGGTAGCAATGTGGGTCACCAACCCTCCACAACAGATGTCTCCTCTAGACTTGCCCTTGATCTTATGCAAGTCCTCCGCTAGCATACCAGCAAAAGAAAGAACTCCCCCTGTGACCATACAGAATAAGCTCAGCAACTCCCCCTTTCCGACCTTCTGGGGCGTGCTAGAAGAGTCTCACTTAATATCCTGTGAGCGAGGTGGAATATGATGCGCTCCCGAGAATCTCCGGGTCTCCATCTATCACTATGATCAGTCAAGTGGGCTATCTCACCCCAAAAATCTCGAGTTGCAGCTCGGGAGGGAAAGTCAGAAACTGTGGGGTTAGGGATGCCGAAAATCTCCCCAATCCATAGGCACAACATAGTTCCGGTTCAGCAACCGGTACTTGATCCCACTACGCTCCAGCACGTAAGTGACGGAACTCACAAACTCCATAGTCGGCTCTAGGTAGGCCGGCGCTCTAATCCCCATGAACTCCTCCAACCCTACCATGGAGATCATCTTCCTCAAGTTCTCTGCCATATGGAGGCACTCACTGGCAACAATGTCAAGAAAACGCGGATCAAAAATACCCCATACTTAAGGTTTGCTCGTCCCCGAGCAAATTGCCAACTATAGACTAAGAGTTGACATGATTTATGTATGCAGAAAAATTGGCAAAATCTTTTGGAGTTGTGCTTCTAATATTGGATCACCTTCATAGTCATGTTTCATGGCAATGGACAAGCAATTATGCATCAAATAAATGAAAGCATGAAAAGACAATTACACTTATCTTGATAGCATGCAATGAAGTGAAAAGATGAAGAAGTCAAGATGATCATGAGCATATCCAATCTAGATCACTTAGTCTTACACACATGCAATTAGGTCATAAGGACTTGTGAAGTAGAAGGCCAAGAAACGTTGTGATTAGGCGGGAATTTTCTAGGTAATGTGATGCTAATCCGGGAAAGGAACTAAACAACCACAACTTCACATTTCTTTTCCACTTCCCTCAAGGGTATATTTTTCATTTTCTTTTCTTTCTTTTCTCTTATTTTTGAGACAATGGCATTGGTGTACAAAAGCCGAAACCTTGGTGATTAGCCATCCTCGGGCTTTTTCTATTTTTCGAGGTGCATCCACACCGGGCACACATACCAAAGCTCGTTAGGACTATTGGTTTATTTGACTTTGGCAAAGCACCAACACCCGATTATGTGAAGTGTACCGAGTTACTTGTCATTCAAACCAATGTCCCCAAACCTATATTTTTGTCTACACTTTCACAACAATTTCAGCATTTCATTCACATCATTCTTTCATCAACAACTTCACCCCACACTTGCTTTTCACACACATCAACACACTAGCATGCTCCTATTCCCGGATGGGTCAAAAGATGTCAATTTATATTAATTGAAGTGCTCAAGCAACATGATCGAGATGAGAAGTAGAGAAAGATGAATTGCCTTATTCATTCCTAAATGATGTGCAAGAACTAGCATGCAATTTCGACTTTCAATACTCAATTCAATCAAGGCAAATATTCATGATCACAAATCATTCATGGTTTCAAGAGAAGTACTTCAAGTCCACATATGCTATCATCAATTTAACACATAAGGTCATCCATAGCCAATTCACAAGACAAGGTTCATCATTAGGGTCATATCCAAGCCTAGAAAGCACAAAATTTTTTAAATTTTCTGATTTTTTTGGAATTTTCGAAATATGTATGTACAATGCAAGACATAATGAAACATGTGACAAAATTAAACTATCCTAGATGCTAATCATGCAAGTGATCATGAAAACCCCACCCCATACTTAGAAACACATTGTCCCTAATGTGTAAACTAAATAAAGAAGTGAAAGAGAGTCCTCACAATGTAAAATTGGTGATGCTTTGGTATTTCGGTTCTCATTGGATGATGATGGTGGATGATCGATCAAGGATGGTAGAGAGCTCTCGATGTTCATTATGATGTCGGAACCCGCTCTTGGCACCGCAAGCCGTCCAAGTTCCACGTCCGCTCCACCCATGCTTGATTGGAGATCATCACTTTCCTTTACAGAGGAAAAATCGCCCTGGCAGCCCAGGAAAATCGGCCGATTTTGGCATGAACAGTCCGATTTTTCTGGGCGCTTTCCTCCTTGTCCATGTGCTTGGATCTTGTACCTTCAACTGGTCCATGAGGTTTTCACATGACCTCCAACATCTCATCATACATGACAATCAACAAGATCTAGCACCCAAAAACACAAAAGAAAAACAAAGCACACCAAGAGTGAGATTAAACAAAAGCAAGAAGAAGAAAGAGAAAAATATGTACCAATGGGTTGCCTCCCATTAAGCGCTTCTTTAAGGTCATTAGCTTGACCAAATTCAGGAGCGTTTCAATCAAGGTGAAGCGGGGCAATCACTTCCACCGGGGCTTCCGGGATGTACTTCTTCAATCGATGCCCATTCACCTTGAAGTTACCACAAAAATCTCCTCCTATCTCCACCGCTCTATGAGGAAAAACTTTCTTCACCACATATGGCCCGGTCCATCTTGATTTGAGCTTTCTGGGGAAGAGCCGCAGCCTTGAGTTGAAGAGAAGGACAAGGTCTCCTTCACTCAACTCCTTCGGGATGAGGCGCTTGTCATGCCACCTATTGGTCCTCTCCTTGTAGATCCGGGCATTCTCATATGCATCCAACCGGATCTCCTCAAGGGCGTTCATGTCTAGCAACCGCTTTTCTCCGGCCTCCTTGAGATCAAAATTTAGCCACCTTATAGCCCAATATGCTCTATGCTCCATCTCTACCGGAAGGTGGCAAGACTTGCCATAGACTAGCTTGTAAGGAGTGGTGCCAATTGGTGTTTTGAAGGCGGTCCTATATGCCCACAAGGCATCATCGAGCTTCATAGCCCAATCTTTTCTCGTCCTTGATACCGTCTTCTCAAGAATGGCCTTGATCTCCCGGTTGGAGATCTCCACTTGGCCACTAGTTTGGGGATGGTAAGGTGTTGCCACCTTATGAGTCACCCCATACTTAGCCAAAAGTGCTCTAAAGTTCCTATTGGTGAAATGCTTTCCTCCATCACTTATGATCACCCTTGGTGTTCCAAACCTAGGAAAGATCACTCGGTTGAAGAACCGCACCACAACCTTGGCGTCATTTGTAGGAGAGGCGACTGCCTCCACCCATCTCGAAACATAGTCAACCGCCAATAGGATGTAGAGGTTGCCACATGAAGAAGGGAATGGTCCCATGAAGTCCACACCCCACACATCAAATATCTCTACCTCTTGTATGTTGTTCAAGGGCATCTCATTTCTCCTTGAGATGTTGCCCGTCCTTTGGCAAGCATCACAAGCCACCACAAAGCCTTGCACGTCCTTGAACAAACTTGGCCAAAAGAAGCCCGATTGTAGCACCTTCGCATATGTCTTGTGTGCGCTAGCATGCCCTCCACATGGCAAGGAGTGTCAATGGCGGATCACACTCTCCACCTCATCCTCCGGTATGCATCTTCTAAACATTCCATCCGGCCCTCTCTTGAACAAAAGTGGTTCGCTCCAATAGTAGTGCCTCACATCCTTGAAGAACTTCTTCCTTTGGGCATATGTCAAACCGGGAGGTACTTCCTTACACACAAGATAGTTCACAATGTCGGCATACCATGGCTCACTTCCTCTAGACACTTGGAATAAGCATTCCTCCACCATTTGCAATTGTCCATCCCGGAATGAGTCATCAATCGGGATGTCATCTCTCTAAAGCTCTATCGGTGGGAGTCTACTAAGGTGATCCGCCACGGAGTTCTCGGATCCCTTCTTGTCCCGGATTTCCAAGTCAAACTCTTGAAGAAGAAGGATCCACCGAATCAACCTAGGCTTGGCATCCTTCTCGGTAAGTAGATAACGGATCGCAGCATGATCCGTATAAACTATGACCTTCGCTCCAACAAGATATGAGCGGAACTTCTCAAATGCATACACAACCGCTAGCAACTCCTTTTCGGTGGTAGCATAATTGAGTTGGGCATCATCTAGCGCCTTGCTAGCATAATAAATGGCATGAGTTCGCCCTTCTTTCCTTTGCCCCAAAACAGCCCCAACGGCTACATCGCTTGCATCACACATGATCTCAAACGGTAAACTCCAATCCGGAGGTTGCATTATAGGTGCAGAGATCAAAGCGTTCTTCAACCTACAAAAAGCCTCAAGACAATCTTTGGAGAAGACAAAATCAACATCCTTCATTAGTAGGTTAGTGAGAGGCTTAGAAATTTTAGAGAAGTCTTGAATAAACCTCCGGTAAAAACCGGCATTCCCTAAGAAACTCCTTACCCCTTTCACCGAGGTAGGTGGTGGCAACTTCTCTATCGTCTCAATCTTGGCCCTGTCAACCTCAATGCCACGGTTAGACACCAAGTGTCCTAACACAATACCTTCACTTACCATGAAGTGGCATTTTTCCCAATTCAAGACAAGATTTGTCTCCTCACATCTTTGCAATACCAATGACAAGTTAGCCAAGCAATTATCAAAGGAAGAACCATAAACAGAGAAATCATCCATAAACACTTCCATGATATTTTCTATGTATTCCGAAAAGATAGCCATCATACACCTTTGGAAGGTGGCGGGTGCATTACACAACCCAAATGGCATTCTCCTATATGCAAAAGTACCCCATGGACATGTAAATGTTGTTTTCTCTTGGTCATCGGGGTGGATAGGGATTTGGAAGAATCCACTATAGCCATCTAGGTAGCAAAAATGAGAATGTTGAGCTAACCTCTCTAGCATTTGGTCAATGAAAGGGAGAGGGAAGTGATCTTTCCTAGAGGCCATGTTCAACTTTCTATAATCAATACACATCCTCCATCCCGTAACCGTTCTAGTGGGGATTAGTTCATTGTTCTCATTAGTCACTACGGTCATCCCACCCTTCTTAGGAACTACATGAACGGGACTAACCCACTTACTATCCGAGATAGGGTAGATAATTCCCGCATCTAGCAACTTAATGATTTCCTTTTTTACTACCTCTTTCATTATGGGATTCAATCTTCTTTGATGTTCAATAGAGGGTTTATGATTATCTTCCATCATTATCCTATGCATGCACAAAGAGGGCTTGATGCCAACAAGATCATCAATGGTGTATCCTATTGCCTTTCTATGCAGTTTCAATTCATTCAACAATCTATTAAGCTCATCATCATTCAAAGATGCATTCACAATCACCGGATAAGTAGAATTTGAACCAAGAAAAGCATACTGTAAATGAGAAGGGAGAGGTTTAAGATCAAGTTGAGGAGGACCTTTTTCGGTTGGAGACGATCCATACAATGTAGGTTGAGATGATTGCAAAGCCATGGAAGCCTCCTTGAAGTCCCTTGATGATTGCTCACATTCAAGTGGTTGGTGCTGAAAAGACTCAGGAAAATTGGCCCAGGAAGAAAAATCGGTCGATTTATCTGAGGGTGGGTCGATCTGAGTTTCTGTTTTGGCAAAACTGGGTGAAATTGCAGCACAAGGAGAAAAATCGGCCGATTTTTCCCAGGTAGGCCGATTTTTCTGGCTGTTTTTCTCTTCTCCTAGCACTTTAAATCCAACACTTGGTAGCTCGTCCAATGCATTCAAGGCCTTGATTACTTCATTGCTACTCTCCTCAACTCCCTATTCCATCAAGCTTGAGCTAAGAACTCTCTCAAGTGGATCCTTGAGCAAGATCGAGCTCACAACCTCTCTAGACTCCTCTTCTTCAACTATGTTGAACACATCTTCGTCAAGGGTTGGCCCTTTCATCATTGTGGACAACTTGAACTTGATATTCTCTTGTCCAATGTTGAAGGAGAGAGTACCATTCTTGCAATCTACTAGACATACGGAAGTAGCTAGGAAAGGTCTCCCCAAAATGATAGAAACTGGATAGTCCGCCGGGATGTCCAAAACAACGAAGTCTATGGGCACATAGAACTTCCCTAGTTGCACCGGAATGTCTTCCAAGATTCGAACCGGATGAGTGATCGAGCGGTCCGCCATGTAGAGGGTCATCTTGACCGGCTTTGGCTCTCCTAGCCCAACATTGTTGCAAAGTGCAAGCGGAATGATGCTTACACTTGCCCCAAGATCACACAGGGCGTCATACTTCACTTCTCCTACTCCGATTGGCACACAAAAGGATCCCGGATCCCTTAGCTTGGGAGGCATCTCCTCCTTCATCGTTTGAATCAACTCCGAGGATCTCTTAGTCATCCTTATCTCACCATACTCCTCCAACTTCCTTTTGTTGGAGAGTATTTCCTTCAAGAACTTGCCATATGCCGGCATACCTAAGATAGCATCCATGAACGGAATGTTAATATGCAATTTAGACATTAGTTCAAGGAATTTACCAAAGTGATTGTCCAAGCGAGCTCTTGCTCGTGATTGAGGGAACGGTAGTGGTGGCTTGTATGGAGGCGGTGCCACATAGGTTGGCTCTACATCCTTGCTCTTGCCTCCATCTCCTTGCAAGGTCTCTTCCTCATTCACCACTTGTTTCCCTTTAGCATTGTCCTTGGGCAAAGGATCTTTCATACTCAACCCACTCCTTGTTGTAATAGCCAACACTTGGCCTCTTGGGTTTTCTTCGGTTCTTCCGGGAAGCTTCCCCGGATCTCTATGGGCTTCACCCGCCTTTTGGAACACTTGTGCTTCCAACACCTTTTGAGCCTTGGAAATAGAAGTCAAGGTGCTCTCAAGACCACTCAACCTTCCAAGCAATTGCTCAAACATCATTTCGGTCCTATCTTTTGGAGGTTGAGTAAATCCGGGTGGAGGTTCTTGTGAAGCTTTTGGTGGAGGAGTTGTGCTTGTAGAAGCGGGAGGGTTCAAGGATCCATCCGGGTTAGAGTAAGAACACCCGGGATGGTTATGGTTGGGCCGGTAATTGTTGAATTTCCGGTTGTTGTCAAAGTTCCTTGGGCCTTGATAATTGTTATAATTGTCCCTTCCCATGTAATTCACATCCTCCTCCTTGGAAGATAGGTTAGCTTGTGGAAGCACTTGAGGAGTTGCTTGATTCTTCAAAGTTGTAGCACACAACTCCCTCAAAGACTTCAACTCATTGTTGATGGCGTCAAGCTTGAAATTACTCATGGTGAACTCACTCACCTCATATGCTCCCGCCTTTCTCCCTTCACTCTTCCTATGGGAGTATTTCTCAATTACTAGAGCTTGCTTCTCCACAAACTCCCAAGCATCATCCACATGCTTCTCCATGAAAGTCCCACCGGAAAGAGATTGAAGCTTGAATTGGCTATCTTCATCAAGTCCCTTGAAGTAGATCTCCAATAGCTCAATTTTCGGTATGCCATGGTGTGGACAATCTAGGAGAAGGTCTTTGAATCTCTCCCAAGACTTGAATAAACTCTCTCTATCCTTCATCACGAAGGCATTGATCTTCCCTCTTAATTCGGTAGTCTTGGAAGGTGGGAAGAACTTAGTCAAAAACTCGGTTGTCATCTCCTCCCAAGTACCAACTCGCCCTTGTGGAATAGATTGATACCAAGCTAAGGCTTTGTCCTTAAGAGAGAAGGAAAAAGCCCTAAGCTTATGGTTGTTGCTCTCCAATCTTGGCGGTCTAAGAGTCTCCATCAAAATCTCATAGTTCATCAAGTGTTGATGAGGAGACTCTCCTTCCATCCCTCCAAATTGATTATGCCGGATCATTTGTAGAACTTGAGGGCGGAGCTCATAGTTGTGGGCTGCGGGATCTCCTAAGTTCACACCCGGACGGTGTGCTCTTTGTGCCGGATCCATACGTCTCCCTAGGGTTTGCGGCTCTTCAATGGCAATGGGCACAACCCTATCATTAACCACCGGCTGCGGTTGTACCACCGGTGGTGGAGGAGGTGGAGGTTGTTGACGATTAAGCTCTCCTTAAACAAGGGCTTGCCTAATCTCATCAATCTCCCTCCTAGTTGCCTCTTGCCTCTCATTGGCAAGTCTCCTTTCTTCCTCCAAGAGCTCATCTCTTAGTCTAATTTGCTCTAAGGCTTCATCCAATTCAGCTTGGAGGTCTCTTCCGGCCATCTCTTTTCCCTTTTTAATACTCTTGGATCTAGATCGAAGGGTTTTCTCCGGTTCGGGATCGAATGGAGCTAAATCCTTGCCACGAGATCTTCGCATACACCTAAAGAGTAAGAGATGTCCTGAAAAGCAATGACACAAACCAAAGAGAGATCAAAAGCAACAAGAAAGTTCTACACTATAAACAATCACAAAATGACTCAATCTAGACCTAGTCCCCGGCAACGGCGCCAAAAACTTGTTACGCTAAGATCATGTGATGTGCACGCAATAAGCTTTAAATTTATACTCGTTATATTTATCCTAACTCCTAGCGAACCCGCAGTGTACGAGACGTTTGTAGTAGGGATAGTATTCCGAGGTCGAACACAAAGACTAAGGTGAAATCGAGTCAAACAATGATCAAAGATAGTGTGAATCTAGACTAGATAAGATGAGGAACAAAGAAAATGGAAAACACAATGTTTTTGTTGGTTTTTGTGGTGATCAAACAAAGATCACAAGTCAAACAAGGAAATAAAACAACTAACAACTCAAGCTAGCAAACAAACAAGTAACACAAAGCACAAAGTATATGATCAAGAGAGAAAAGTAGATTCTAGAGGTCAAGAATTCCGGTTATGGCATAGGATTCAAGGTTCTAAGGATTCTAAGGACAAGTTGCGGTGTTGGGGAAGAGTGTTTCACTAATGGAAGCAATTACCGGGTAGGTCTCTCACTTCACTAGTCCCGCATCTAACTCCTATTACCGGGTAGGTCTCAAGGTGGTTAAATAGGGAGATTCCACACAAACCGGATACTACTTAAGAGTGCAACCCTCTCCTTACCGGGTAAGTCTCGGAATAGGGAAGTCTCAAGTACTAATCCTAGCACACTCGATCCAATAGCGGCTTATGAAGCTCACTACTACCTAGCATTCATCATCTTAGGTATCTAAGGTCGGAAATCATCGGGTAGATCTCTTCCCTCACTTAGATTGATAGCATTAGGTGATCCTAAGCTAAATTAGGCTTAATAAACACTAGGATTTAACAACCTAGCACCCCAATCATACAGATTCAGTAATTAAAAAGCAACAGAAGAATAAATCGGGTGGATCTTAATATAAATCGGCCGATCTCCATGATGAACAGCCCGATTTTTACTTCCTGGAATAGGTTTCGTGCATACAAATCATCCTAAACTAACATAGAAGTCCATCCTATCATCACCCAAGCCATAACCATCAAACCATCACTCTAGAATCACTATAAACTAGCCAATAATATGCATATCAAGATCCAAAATCATCAAACAAGCATACATGGTGTTCATAGATGAGTAATGAAAGATGAGAAACAAAATCAATTAATCTTAGCAAAATCCAAGTTGTAGCAAGACTTACAAACTCTTAAATGAAGATCCAAAACGTTCCTAACAATCCTTGCTAAAGTTCTTCAATCAAAGACTACAAAAGCAACTCAAAATCACTCAAAACTTCACTATTCTCCTAAAATGGTGTTCTTCTTCTTCCTTCAATCCTTGAGAGCTTTTCTTCTCCTCCAATCTTTTTCCCCAAATTGGTGAGCTGTGAATGAGAGTGTGGGAGAGGAGAGATGCTCAACAACAACCTGCAGGACCACTTATATTCTCCACCAGGAGCAAGGCCGAACAAGAGATCGTGGGACTCGTGGCTTAAGCTGTCAAAGCCCCAAAAATCGACCCAGTGAAGAAAATCGGCCGATTTAGCTGCTAGTTGGTCCGATTTTCTTCAGCAGAAACATGCTATGATCGTCTAGCCATGAGTTGCTCCATTGCTTGCACCATTAGTGATCTTTGTGTCCTTTGTTGCTCCAATTATGCTCCTCCAAGGCTTTGGATGTGTACCATCATGAGGCTTGGCCCTCAAATGTATCGATTAACATCCAATAGATCCCCGAATTACCTACAAAACCGATAAAAGGTAGTGTAGACATCTTTTCTAGAAATGTGCGTGAATTGAGCGAAGACGTCATGAACCAATGCCAAAACTTGCACGAATGAATGAGAAATCTATCTAAATGATTACATAATCCTAAGTCATAAATCTTGTTATCAATTGGCAACAATGTCAAGAAAACGCGGGGCAATGATAGGACGCCCGCAAATATGGTCATAGTCCGTCTGGTGTCGCTCGTGCATCACCGGAATAGAATAATGTGAAGCATAAGAAGGAAAGGACTTGTGGAAACTACTAGGTATGTCTCTCAAGACTAGCTGGCTATCAGTTCTACTGCTCATGTTTCTAAATGAAGAACACCTCGGTTGCCCCAAGATCACCTCCTCCGAGACACAGCCGACTGGACCGAGGCGAAGAGTTGTTCGTATTCACTCTCTGAATTTGTAAGTTCTTTCCCCAAAATAACTACCAAAAGCTTCATAAAGGGTACTTATATCCTTTTCAACAACAAACAGTGGCACCCAAAGCCAAATTTGTGCTAAATCAGTAAAAGAAGAAGAGGTTAGGGTTTTGGAACGAGATACCCCGATTCTGCAGATTTGGAGCGTTTTCCTTGCTGTTTGATGCTTGGAAACTGATCCTCTCGCTTCCTCCGGTGTAATAGAGCTAAAAATCGTAGAAAATGAGCAAGAAACGAAGAATTGAGGCTAGGGCACCGCTGCGGTCGAGGTTCGCACTTGGGAGGTAAAAGTGAAGAGAGAGAAAACCGTCTCGCCTTTTATACCTCTCACCGAATTGGATTTCACCTCGGTCGAGGTGGTCCCGACCGGACCGAGGTGTCTGACTGGATGTCAGACCTAGTCGCCTCGGTTGCCTCAAGAACATCTCGGTCGAGGTGTTGTGACAGCAACCGAGATGTGTTTCTCAATCAAGCTTTGTCTTCTCAATTTCTCGAACTTTTGTTCTTCCAGTGTAGCTCCTTAGCTGTAATCCTTCCTCAGAAAGTACATGGTTTCTGTCTAGAGGACGCAAAAACAAAACGAAGCAAACTATCTAAAGCTAAGTTAGAAAAGGGAAAAGAAAGCAATACCTTGGGTTGCCTCCCAAGAAGCGCTTGGTATAAGGTCGCTAGCTGGACCGTACATCATCCTCAAACAAGGTATAGCGGTGTAATCTCCTCAGCCGGGACTTCTGGTCGGTACTTCTTCCACCTATGACCGTTGACCTTAAAGCTTCCGCTTGTTTCACCCCAAATCTAAACTACACCATAGGAAAAAACAGTTTTCACAACATAAGGTCTTGTCCATCTAGATTTCAACTTACCTGGAAAGAGGCAGAGGCGGGAGTTGAAGAGTAGAATTAGATCTCCTTCTTTGAACTCCTTAGGAATGATATGCTTCTCATGCCATTTCTTCGTTCTTTCCTTGTAGATCTTGGCATTCTCATAAGCGTTTAAGCGCAACTCCTCCAGCTGATTGATGTCTAATAGTCTCTTCTCTCCGGCTTCCTTGATGTCGAAATTCAACCATTTGATTGTCCAATATGCCTTGTGTTCCAGCTCAACGGGTAGATGACAAGACTTCCCATATACCAAATTGTAAGAGGTGGTACCAATGGGAGTCTTGAATGCTGTCCTATATGCCCAAAGAGCATTGTCCAACTTCATGGACCAATCCTTCCTCGTCCTAGGGACGGTCTTTTCCAGAATTGCCTTGATTTCTCTATTCGAGATTTTGATCTGCCCACTAGTTTGAGGGTGATAAGGGGTTGCTACCTTGTGGGTTACCCCATACTTTGATAGAAGTGCTTTGAACTTCCGGTTGATGAAATGTGTCCCTCCATCGCTGATGATGATGTGTTGTGTCCCAAAACGTGGAAAGATAGTTCGATTGAAGAACTTCACAACCACCATGGCATCATTAGTGGGGGAGACGATAACTTCCATCCATCTAGAGATGTAATCAATGGCTTGAAGCATGTAGAGGTTCCCTGCGGATGATGGGAAAGGTCCCATGAAATCAACCCCCCATACATAAAAAATCTCAACCTCCTGAATATTGTTGAGTGGCATCTAGTTCCTTCTTGACAAATTCCATGTTCTTTGGCATACATCACAAGAAACAACAAACGTTTGCACATCCTTAAAATAATGTAGGGCAAAAAAACTAGAACGTAATACCTTAGCGCACGTCTTGTAACCGCTAGCATGTCCTCCACAAGGAAGCGAGCGGCAATGCCGTATGACACTAGCAACTTCATCCTCCGGAATGCATCGTCGAAGCATCACATCCGAACCTCTCTTGAACAGTAGAGGTTCATTCCATTAGTAGTGACGTACATCGTTGAAGAACTTCTTCCTTTGAGAGTACGTCAATCTGGGCGGTATTTCCTGACAAACAAGATAATAGACAATATCAGCATATCAAGGCTCTTTATCATCAGAAACTTGGTGGAGCCAGTGGTCCACCAACAATAAGTGACTCTCAAGAAATGAGTCAGAAAATTTGTTGTCCTCAGTTGACAATATCTCGCTTGCAACCTCGGTCGAGGTCCAAGGTGGTTGACTGAAATGTTCTTCAGATAAGAACACCTCGCTTGGTCCAGGAAGTTCCTCGGTCGAGGTACTTGAACTAGGACCGAAACCTAAATTGCTTTTCGTCTCCTGGATTAGTTTCTCAATGTTAGCTCCTGGATCTGCTTCCAATGCTTTTGAGCTTCGTATATCTGCATCACAAGAGACGTCTATACCTTCCTCCATTAAACTAAAACTATGAACTTTTTAAAGAGGATCGTTAATAAGTATAGAGCTCACCAATTCTCTTGATTCTTCTTCGTCATAGATGTTGAAGATGTCATCCTCCAGCGGCTCTCCCTTCATTGCAACAAGCAATGCAAACTCCACACGATCTCCACCAATGTTGAATTTCAACTTAGTGTTCATCCAATCCACATTGCAACCCAAAGTTTCTAGAAATGGTCTCCCGAGAATGATAGAAACGGGATAATCTGCGGGAATGTCAAGTACAACAAAGTCTATAGGTAAGTAGAAGTTACCTAACTTGATGGGAACGTCTTCCAAAATACCCACGGGGCGGGTAATGGAGCGATCCGCCATGTATATCGTCATCTTCACCGGCTTGGGCTTTCCAAGTCCGACTTTCTCACATAGCTCCAGCAGAATGATACTCACGCTGGCTCCTAGATCACATAATGCATCATATGTTACATCCCCAACTTGAATGGGAATGCAAAATGAACTGGGATCTCTTAATTTAGGTGGCATCTTCTCCTTCATGATTTGAATGAGCTCCGAAGACTTAGGTGTCATCCTTACTTCCCCAAAATCTTCCAGCTTCCTCCTCCTTGATAGAATATGTTTCAGAAACTTCCCATAGGCGGGCATCCCTAGAATGGCATCAAGGAAAGGGATGTTAATGTGTAGTTTATTCATTAGGTCTAGAAACTTACCAAAATGCTTGTCTAGATGTGCTCTCGCCCTTGACTGAGGGAATGGAAGTGGTGGTTTATAAGCAGGAGGTGGAACATAAACTTCAGATTTGTCTTTCGCTTTTTGGGGCTCCACCTCGGTTGGCACCTCGACCGAAGTGTTCGTCTGGTCGTGGCTCGACCGAGGTACTGGATCTGTAGTTTTCAATCCATTGCGTGTTGTTATTGCCATAATTTGTCCCTTAGGGTTGCTCTTTGTCCTTGTTGGGAGTTTTCCTGGATCTCTTGGCGCTTTATTTGCCTTGTTGAAGAATTGTTGCTCTAAGGCTTTTTGTTCCTTCGAAAATGAATTCATTGATGTCTCCATAGCATTGAGCTTGATCCTAATTGCCTCAAGAACAACATCCTTCTGTTCTAGCTCGGACGAACTCGATCCAGGCTCAAGAACAGCATTATTAGCATGAGAATAACTGTTACCGGGATTTTGTTGATTAGATCTTCAATTGTTGTTGTTGGAGTTTCTATGGTTGTTGTAATTGTTGTTCCGCGGACCTTGATAGTTGTTTCTTCCTTGATATCATCCATCTTGCTCCTTTGTTTGAGCTACTAAAAGCTCCTTCAATGCCTTTACCTCATTGCTAAGCGAGGTGAGTTGAGCTCCATTTGATGATGTGTCTTTGAAGCTAACTCTCCTTGCTCCATCTTCAGTTCCTTGATGGGAGTACTTCTCCATGTGTAAAGCTTGCTTTTTAATGAAATCCCAAGTTTCATCTATTTGCATATCCATCCAAACCCTTGAAATAAATTTATAGCAACTCGATCTTTGGAATCCCATGATGTGGGCAATCCAATAGAAGATCTTTCAATCTCTCCTATGACTTGGAAAGACTCTCCTTGTCCTTCGTAATAAAAGCATTGATCTTTCCCCTCAATTCAGTGGTCTTAGAGGGAGGAAAGAACTTAGTTAGAAACTCCGTCGTCATCTCTTCCCAAGTGTTGATTTTTCCGGCCGGAAGAGATTGATACCAAGCAAGCGCCTTGTCTTTCAAAGAGAAATAGAAAGGTCTCAACTTGTAGTTATTATTCTCCAGTCTTGAAGGTCTCAAGGTCTCCATCAGAATCTCATAGTTTTAAAATATGCTGATGCGGAGACTCTCTCTCTTCAAACCTCCAAATTGACATTGTCGGATCATAGTTAGAACTTGCGGTCGAAGTTCATAATCATGCTCAGTTGGATCACCTAGGTTGACTCCTGGACGCCTGACTTGTTGATTGGGGTCTATCCTCTGTCCTAGGGTTTGTGGAATTCCAGCAAACAGAACATCTAGGATGGGCATCCGAGGTGGTAAGTGTACCTCGGTCGGGGCAACATGAACTGGGTCTTGCATCAGTAGAGGATCTGGGATATGGCCCTTAAAGCGGCCATATCTACTTCAATTCCTTATGTTCTTGCGCGAGTCTTGTCCTTATCTCGCTGCAGTTCTTCCTTATTGAGGCATAGCTGCTCCAATGCCTCCTTCAATTCGGCTTCAAGATCGCGATTGTCTTGATTGGCCATCTTAGCTTCTTTCAA
Source organism: Fagopyrum homotropicum (assembly GCA_033239125.1). Lineage (NCBI taxonomy): Eukaryota > Viridiplantae > Streptophyta > Magnoliopsida > Caryophyllales > Polygonaceae > Fagopyrum > Fagopyrum homotropicum. The sequence goes on along the minus strand of BSWB01000003.1, from coordinate 86,678,187 downwards.
TCTTCACTTGTAGGTCTTTTCTGGTTCGGGATCGTAGGGAACAATTTCCTTTCCAGCACGAGTTCCTCGCATAAACCTAAGGAAAGATCCTGCGAACACACTCAAGTAAAGTCGTCAATAGAAACAAGGGCAATAGCCCCGAAAGACAACCGAAACCGGCTTGGCCTAGACCAAGTCCCCGACAACGGCGTCAAAAACTTGTTCGCTCCAAAAGGTGTGTGCAAGCTTTAATATTTATAACCCAAGAAGTATGCTTGAACAATATGCGAACCCGCAGTGTACAGATCAATTGTAATAACAACAAATATTCCAAGGGTCGATCACAAGGACTATGGTGAAACAAAGCATGGAATCAGGTTATCAAATAATTATTGACCACGAATTCAAGCAATCAAAGATGATATCAAGTCAGATAAAGAGAATGCGGATTCCAGGGATCAAAGCATCTAGTTGTGGTTCCGACTCAAGATCTAAAAGGTTAACGCGGACAAAGCTAAGGTTTGCAAAGGAAATGTGTTTCTAAGGTGGGAATAGATTACCGGGTAAGTCTCACTACTCATTATCCCAAACCAAAGCTCCTATTACCGGGTAAGTCTCAAGGTACTAAGGAAAGGAACTATAATCTCAAACCAACACACCATCTAAGGGGATAGTATCAACCTTTATCGGGTAAGTCTCAGGCTAACTCTCAAAGATGGGATGAAGGCACACTCAAACCCCAATAAAGGATAAACATTTATTACCTACACTCATGATCTTGGGTAAACAATCAAAGGAATCACCGGGTAAGTCACATCCTAGGCTTGCATTGAACTAGGAAAGGTATAACAAGAATAGGATTTGGCAAACTTAAACTCTTAACTCAGATAAGGTTCAGGAATGGTTCACCTCGTTCAGTTAAATTCCATCCCGGCCGAGATGTTCAATGACTGACCGAGGTGTTCTACGGTTAAGCTAAAGGGTCGAGCTTTCAGGGTCCTGCTGGGATTAAGATCATTCTATCATCGTCTTTCCCACAACCTTCAGCCAATCACCCTAGAATCGCATGAAGAACTTAGCCAACAATCATCATGATAACAATAATCAAATTTATAAGAGAGGAATCAATATTCGAATAAGAAAACCTTAACATAAAAAGGTCTCAATAACTGAATGAATCAAACAAACAACAAGCGTTCCTCAATCAGAAATCAGAAAAGACAATAAAACCAAAAGCCAAACTAAGAAGATCTTACAAACTTCCTTCAAGCCAACTTCAACTTAGATTCCTTCCTTCCTTGAATTTCAACCTTCAAAACTTGCTTCAAAACTCTTCAGAAAATCCTCCGAAAAAATCCTTGATCCGAAGATAATGGGTGGTCCGTAGATGGCTAAATTGTAGAAAATCAGCCCATATATATAGGAGAATTATCTTCCAAAGATAAGATATTTTAAAAAGATAATTTCCTAAAAAATATATCCAGATCTCTCAAAATAAATCTGCCAAATATAATATCTTCCTTCCGGAAATCCAGCCAAAAAATATATGATATTCTCCTTCCAAAAATAGAAGATCTCAGCCAAAAATAAAGATCTCGCCGGCGACAGGGTGTTCACCTTGGTCGGGACGCTCCTCAAGATCACCTCGGTCGAGGTGACACTGTAGCTGACTGATGTGAATCTTAGCTGAATGTAAATTATCTCGAATCTAGTCCAAAATAAATCCTCTTAATCATTTCCATGCTTCCTGAGATCTTCTCCAAGCTCCGGAATGTAGCTCCAATGACTCCTTAGTTTCTTTTGCTCCCTTTCGATGTAAAACGTGCCATTTTACCTATAACTACAACAAAACTAGGTGTAGACATCAATTCCCACAAAGGTAGACAAAACAACAATATAATCGCAGTATATACATCCATACATACATGTTTATGAAGATAAAACGTCTAAACCAATACCAAAATATAGACTATAATACATGCTATCATAAACCCTTTGGATGTAGGTGCTTTGTCCATAATAATGGCAAAGACAACCTTGGAAATTTTGATGCACGTAGTGATGAAGCTATCTTTATAGGATACGCTTTAAATAGTAAGACTTATCGGGTTTACAATAAACGTACCAAAATTATCGAGTAAAGTATTCATGTTATTTTTGATGAAAGCGATGATGGTAGTTTGAGTGATAGCTTTACATATCTGAATCTAAACTGACATGGAGATCAATATTCTGATGGAGAAGAAGATCCAGAGGCTCAAGAAAAGAACATGCAAGAACAAATTCAAGACACCGGAGAACAACCTCAAAACCTTTAAACGCATCTTCAAGAACTGAAACGACAAACAACAACATTACTGAAAGTCAATTTCAAGGCCTTGACATCGGAAACAAGGGCACCACTCCAACGGTACCTGAATCAAGTCGAACATCTAAGCATGAATCATTAGAATCCGTTCCAAATTTCATGAGAAGAAAGTTTCAACATTCTTCATATCATCCACAAGACAACGTGATCTCAGATCCAAACGCAGGTTTGCAAACCCAATCTAGGGTAAACAATTTGTGTGCTTTTTCTACGTTTGTGTCTCTTGTGGAACCCAAGAACTACGTTAGAGCACTTCAAGAATTTAATTGGATCATTGTCATGCAAAATAAGCTAAATGAATTCGAGAGAAACAAAGCTTGGATCTCACGTCTAGACCTAAGCAACAATCCTTCATAGGAACAAAATGGGTGTTTCGAAACAAGTTGGATGGACATGGTAAAGTCATCCGAAACACGGATTGTAGCACAAGACTATAACCAAATAGAAGGTATTGATTATGAGGATACTTTTGCTGCGGTTGCCAATTTAGAAGCCAACACAGATTAGGTTATATAGGAGCATGCATGTTCACAAAATTTCCCAATACTACATGCTCAAGACACGATGGCAAACACTCCAGTATACCTAGTGATGTAGGACCATAATTGGCCTTGAGGTGAGACCATGTTTGGTCTACCATGCCATCTATTATGTTAGCAAGAAACTAGATGAAGCTCAAATGTACTACACCACAACTGACAAGGAATTTGTAGAGGTGGTCTAAGCTTTTGAGAAATTTTGTTCCTACCTTGTGGGAGTGAAGGTCATTGTATACACCGACCACACAGTGATCTGCTACTTGCTCACAAAGAATGATGCTAAACAACACCTCATCATATGTATCCTCTTTCTACGAGAGTTTAATCTGGAGATCCGAGACAAGAAAGGATCGGAGAACTCGGTGGAAGATCATCTTAGTTGTTTGCCTCATCTTGTGATTGAAAAGGATAATATGCATGTTGATGATTCATTTATAGATTAGCAACTTCAATCGATAGAGGAGTGCCTTCTCCAAGATCAAAAGGGAATGAGCCATGGTTCGCAGACATTGGGAACTACTTGGTGTGTGAATAAGTTCCTCCCAGACTATCCTATGCTCAAAAGTAGATGTTCTTCAAGATTGTACGACATTACTATTGGAATGAGCCTTTTTTATTCAAGAGAGGCCCTGATGGGATGTTTAGAAGATGCATACAAGAAGAAGTAGAGAGCGTCATTTGTTATTGCAATTCTTTACCTTGTGGTGGGCATGCTAGCTCCCACAAGACATGTGTTGAGGTACTTCAATCCGGTTTCTTCTGGCCTTACCTATTCAAGGATGTGTAAAACTTTGTTATCTCTTGTGATCATTGTCAAAGAGCAAGAAACATTTTTTCCCCTACTAATTACGTGTTCGCTCCAAAATGTGTGTGCGCAAATAAGCTTTAATTTATATCCAAGAATTAAGCTTAACGATAGCGAACCCGCAGTGTACGGATCAATCGTTGAATGGGATGATATTCCGGAGTCGGTCTCAGGGAATCGGTGAGAAAAAAGTAGTAAAGGTAATCCGACTTGGGTAGCAACCAATGCAATGATCACAATAAAGAATAAAGAAGCAAGAATAATGAAATGTAGATTCTAAAGATCCAAGTATCCGGTTGCTATTTTCGATTCAAGATGTATAAGGATGTGTACGGACAGAGATGGATAGCAAAGTATGTATATCTTCGGTAGGTTGTCGTACGGGTTAAGATCCGACTTCTCTATATCCCAACCAAAGGATTCTACTTAACGGATGTTGAGTCCCGTCAAGAAGAGGTCACAAGGATAGGATTAAGCTCTCACACCAACCAAAACCCAAGGAAAAGAAAGATAAAGGGTAAAAGGCATGACACTCCTCTCACCTAATAGAGGGTTTTGAATCGCCTATCAACTAGAGCTCGTAAACACTCACAATTGGCAAAGCAAAGGCCAAAAAAGGTTAACAGAGGTAGGGTTTAAGCAATCTTGAACTTTGGATAAAAGGAAAAGGCGAAACGTACGAGATTAAGGAAACCACGGGCAGATCTTGGGAAACCACGGTCGTGGTTCCTTAAGAACAGGCCGTGGAAATCCTCGTTCAAGGGTTTCGTCTAACAACTGTCAGGGTCCGATCTGTTAAAGCTCAATCTATCATCATTTGTACCACAACCATCAACCTTTCACCCTAGAATCACGTGGGGTTTAGCCAACAATCATCATCGAAATCAAATCAAGATTGAGAAAAGAAATCAAGACGGATATGCAACCAAGAACACAAAGATGAATAAAACCAATCTTCAAAGAATCAATAACTCAATCAATCAAACAATATAATCCTAGAATGTGTTTTCAAAGACAAAATCAAAGATTAGAACAAACTCACAAATCTCTAAGGTAGAACAAAAAACTTCTTCAATCTCCTCAAATGGTAAAGCGATCCTTTCCGATGTACGGAAAATGGAATCCAAGAACGCCGTCCTTCCGGCCTAAAGCAAAATCTCCGTCTATGACATGATAAAGTACGGTCCTAGATGCCCTCAATGGGAGTCTCCCCTCTAATGTTGAAGGCTATCGGACATTTATAAGGATAAATCTAGGGTTACAAGCATGTGTTAAAGATAGATCGCCTCTAAAAATAAACCCTAGCTGAAAGATAAAACCTTAAATATTTGGGCCGGAAAGAAATTGAGTCCGCTGGTATTAGAGCTCACTCTGGTGCGCGGTATAAGAATCCACTCCGTGCGGTATCTGAAAATACTCTTGTGCGGTATCATACTTTGGCGCGTCCGACGGTATCAGAGATCACTCCAACTCTTTCCTAACTCTTTTTATGCTCCTTATTGTTCCGCATCAAGGCTTAATCCTTAAATGTATCATTTTGCTCCATAATTCACCAATTTAGCTACAAATGCAATAAAACTTTGTGTAGATATTTATTTTAACAATATAGGTATATATAACAATAATTGCTATGAATGTATGTCAATGCATGCAAAAAGTAAAGGGAAAATCTGAAAAACCGCTAGGTGAATAAAAAGGATAAAAGATACTCTAGAAGGGGGGTTTATTAGAGTATGGGAACTTTTCGCAAAAACCTATCTGAATGCCTTGAAACCAATTTCAAAGGCCTTGATGTCGATCTGAGCTCTTTGTGACACACTTTGATTTCAAGGGCTTTGAAACTACTTTCAAGGGCCTTTAATTTGTAAAAATGCAAAACAAAGTTAGTCACAATAAAGCAAGAAAAAATGCGGAATGTAAAAGATCGACACGAGAATATGTTTACGAAGTTTGGCTCTAAATATCCTACTCTCTGTACCAGGGTATATCCTTAGGATCTAACTATCTATTATCAACTTCAAAGAGTCCTAGATACAAACTAGAAGAAATCCCTTCTTCTCTCACTGTAGCCGATGCTACGATCTAGCTCCAACTCTTTACCTTGCTATAATATCCTAGTTACTTCGTAGAGTAATACACACTCTAGTATAACACTTTTGAGATATACCAATGGAGCTCTCAAGTTTTATCTCTCTCTAGAGGATAACGCTTTTAAGGAAAAGAGAGAAAGAAAAATTGTTTGATCGAATGAAGATGTTTTGGATCGTTTGAAGACTTTAGATGTTTCTGTGTAAGCTTGGTGTTGTGTCCTTGAATCGACATCTTCATTTATAGACTTCTATGGAGAGGTCTTCTAGCCGTTGGGAAGATGACCGTGTGACAATAATTCTTCTTCTCCATGAAAGTCGCTTCTTGGTTGAGATGAGGTAGACGTTGTGGATTTTCTACCATCTTCATCTCCCTGAAACACGTTGATCTCTCTGATCTATAATCTTCTCGTATCTTTTGTGAAGATATTAACTTCCGTTTGAGAGAAGATCTTTGTGTTTTCGTTTAAGGATTGTTGCAAGATCCTTTTAGGAATCAAATCTTTCTTGGTCGGTTGAGATCTTCTTTTAAACAAATCTTCTTGTTCAACAAATCTTTCTTAGAAGATCTTCTTTGCCGCTTTGGTAGATAAGTTTGTTGAATTTGAATTCCTTCAGCGTGCTTTGTTTTGATAGAGTTCAAGAGGCTTGGCGTGTCTTGACTTCTAATCCCTTGTAATGGTTGTCAAGGCCTTCTTCTTTACTTGCATCCGATTTCACGTCTTTGAAATGCGTTTCAAAACCTGCACACATTCAAGATTAGCTTTTGAACAAGTAAATTTAACAAGGGCAGCTTTATGGTCTGTACACGTCAAAGTTAGATCAACTTTCTCTTTCTCTAGATCGATATAGTTTCGATGAAGAGAGGAGAGGTTGTCCTTGAGAATCGCATTTTCCGATTCCAAGGCCTTGATATTGTCATCAAGGTCTTCCTTCTCTGTTTTAAGATTTTCAATCTCCAAAGACATCTCACTTAGTTGTTTTTCTTGTTCAAGAAGCTTTTCTTTTAGAGAATTTATCCTTATTCTATGTTCCTTGTCACATATAATAATGTCTTTAAGGAATTGTTTTAGGTCAGTTCAGGTTGAGACATGATAGTACTTACCACATTATCAACGTAGAGATTTGAATCTTCTTCATGATCGGCCATAAGGCACGGGTTTGCTTGTTCTTTTTCGTCTTATGATTCATTTGAGGATTCTGAATCACTCCATGAAGCTACCATAGCTTTCTTCTTTCGATCATTTTTCTTGAAGTTGGTCCTCTTCTTTTTGGACAGTCCTTAACGAGATGATCTGTTTCACCACATTCAAAACAAGTCAGCACTCTACTTTTTTTGGTAGAGTTAGAAAACTTACCTCGGGGTTTTGATTTTTGTTGACATTCTCTATTGTTTGCAGATTGTTTCTTCATCGTGAGAATTATCCCGAGACCTTAGAGATCATGGCAATTGCATCTTCTTCATCATCATCATCATCATTGTCTTTCTCATCTGATGGTAATTCGTTCTTCCTTGATTTTTAATGCTAGATTCTTAGTGTTGGATGGGAGCTCTCCATCTTCTTCACCAAGAACCGTTTCGTGTGTGATGAGTTTTCCAAGGAGATCATCTAAAAGGTTAACGCGGACAAAGCTGAGGTTTGCAAAGGAAAGGTGTTTTCAAGGTGGGAATAGATTACCGGGTAAGTCTCACTACTCATTATCCCAAACCAAAGCTCCTATTACCGGGTAAGTCTCAAGGTACTAAGGAAAGGAACTATAACCTCAAACCCACACACCATCCAAGGGGATAGTATCAACCTTTATCGGGTAAGTCTCAGGCTAACTCTCAAAGATGGGATGAAGGCACACTCAAACCCCAATAAAGGATAAACCTTTATTACCTACACTCATGATCTTGGGTAAACAAACAAAGGAATCACCGGGTAAGTCACATCCTAGGCTTGCATTGAACCAGGAAAGGTATAACAAGAATAGGATTTGGCAAACTTAAACTCTTAACTCAGATAAGGTTCAGGAATGGTTCACCTCGTTCAGTTAAATTCCATCCCGGCCGAGATGTTCAATGACTGACTGAGGTGTTCTACGGTTAAGCTAAAGGGTCGAGCTTTCAGGGTCCTGCTGGGATTAAGATCATTCTATCATCGTCTTTCTCACAACCTTCAGCCAATCACCCTAGAATCTCATGAAGAACTTAGCCAACAATCATCATGATAACAATAATCAAATTTATAAGAGAGGAATCAATATCGAATAAGAAAACCTTAACACAAAAAGGTCTCAATAACTGAATGAATCAAACAAACAACAAGCGTTCCTCAATCAGAAATCAGAAAAGACAAGAAAGGATGCTAAACCACACCTCATCATATGTATCCTCCTTCTACGAGAGTTTAATCTGGAGATCCGAGACAAGAAAGGATCCGAGAACTCGGTGGAAGATCATCTTAGTTGTTTGCCTCATCTTGTGATTGAAAAGGATAATATGCATGTTGATGATTCATTTATAGATTAGCAACTTCAAGCGATAGAGGAGTGCCTTCTCCAATATCAAAAGGGAATGAGCCATGGTTCGCAGACATTGTGAACTACTTGGTGTGTGAATAAGTTCCTCCCAGACTATCCTATGCTCAAAAGTAGATGTTCTTCAATATTGTACGACATTACTATTGGAATTAGCCTCTTTTATTCAAGAGAGGCCCTGATGGGATGTTTAGAAGATGCATACAAGAATAAGTAGAGAGCGTCATTTGTTATTGCAATTCTTTACCTTGTGGTGGGCATGCTAGCTCCCACAAGACATGTGTTGAGGTACTTCAATCCGGTTTCTTTTGGCCTTACCTATTCAAGGATGTGTAAAACTTTGTTATCTCTTGTGATCCTTGTCAAAGAGCAAGAAACATTTTTCCCCCTACTAATTACGTGTTCGCTCCATAATGTGTGTGCGGAAATAAGCTTTAATTTATATCCAAGAATTAAGCCTAACGATAGCGAACCCGCAGTGTACGGATCAATCGTAGAATGGGATGATATTCCGGAGTCGGTCTCAGGGAATCGGTGAGAAAAAAGTAGTAAAGGTAATCCGACTTGGGTAGCAAGCAATGCAATGATCATAATAAAGAATAAAGAAGCAAGAATAATGAAATGTAGATTCTAAAGATCCAAGTATCCGGTTGCTATTTTCGATTCAAGATGTATAAGGATGTGTACGGACAGAGATGGATTGCAAAGTATGTATATCTTCGGTAGGTTGTCGTACGGGTTAAGATCCGACTTCTCTTTATCCCAACCAAAGGATTCTACTTAACGGATGCTGAGTCCCGTCAAGAAGAGGTCACAAGGATAGGATTAAGCTCTCACACCAACCAAAACCCATGGAAAAGAAAGATAAAGGGTAAAAGGCATGACACTCCTCTCACCTAATAGAGGGTTTTGAATCGCCTATCAACTAGAGCTCGTAAACACTCACAATCGGCAAAGCAAAGGCCAAAAAAGGTTAACAGAGGTAGGGTTTAAGCAATCTTAAACTTTGGATAAAAGAAAAAGGCGAAACGTACGAGATTAAGGAAACCACGGGCAGATCTTGGGAAACCACAGTCGTGGTTCCTTAAGAACAGGCCGTGGAAATCCTCGTTCAAGGGTTTCGTCTCACAACTCTCAGGGTCTGATCTGTTAAGGCTCAATCTATCATCATTTGTACCACAAGCATCAACCTTTCACCCTAGAATCACGTGGGGTTTAGCCAACAATCATCATCGAAATCAAATCAAGATTGAGAAAAGAAATCAAGACGGATATGCAACCAAGAACACAAAGATGAATAAAACCAATCTTCAAAGAATCAATAACTCAATCAATCAAACAATATAATCCTAGAATGTGTTCTCAAAGACAAAATCAAAGATTAGAACAATCTCAAAAATCTCTAAGGTAGAACAAAAAACTTCTTCAATCTCCTTAAATGGTAAAGCGATCCTTTCCGATGTACGGAAAATGGAATCCAAGAACGCCGTCCTTCCAGCCTAAAGCAAGATCTCCGTCTATGAAATGATAAAGTACGGTCCTGGATGCCCTCAATGGGAGTCTCCCCTCTAATGTTGAAGGCTATCGGACATTTATAAGGATAAAATTAGGGTTACAAGCATGTGTTAAAGATAGATCGCCTCTAAATATAAACCCTAGCTGAAAGATAAAACCTTAAATATTTGGTGCGCGGTATGAGAATCCACTCCGTGCGGTATCTGAAAATACTCTGGTGCGGTATCATACTTTGGCGCGTCCGACGGTATAAGAAATCACTCCAGCTCTTTCCTAACTCTTTTTATGCTCCTTATTGTTCCGCATCAAGGCTTAATCCTTAAATGTATCATTTTGCTCTATAATTCACCAATTTACCTACAAATGCAATAAAACTTTGTGTAGATATTTATTTTAACAATATAGGTATATATAACTATAATTTCTATGAATGTATGTCTATGCATGCAAAAAATAAAGGGAAAATCTGAAAAACCGCTATGTGAATAAAAAGGATAAAAGATACTCTAGAAGGGGGGCTTGATTAGAGTATGAGAAATTTTCGCAAAAACCTATCTGAATGCTTTGAAACCAATTTCGAAGGCCTTGATGTCGATCTGAGCTCTTTGTGACACACTTTGATTTCAAGGGCGTTGAAACTACTTTCAAGGGCCTTGACTTTGTAAACGTGCAAAACAAAGTTAGTCACAATAAAGCAAGATAAAATGCAGAATGTAAAAGATCGACACGAGAATATGTTTACGAAGTTTGGCTCTAAATATCCTACTCTCTGTCTCAGGGTATATCCTTAGGATCTAACTATCTATTATCAACTTCAAAGAGTCCTAGATACAAACTAGAAGAAATCCCTTCTTCTCTCACTGTAGCCGATGCGACGATCTAGCTCCAACTCTTCACCTTGCTATAATAGCCTAGTTACTTCGTTGAGTAATACACACTCTAGTATAACACTTTTGAGATATACCAATGGAGCTCTCCAGTTTTATCTCTCTATAGAGGATAACGCTTTTAAGGAAAAGAGAGAAAGAAAAATTGTTTGATCGAATGAAGATGTTTTGGATCGTTTGAAGACTTTAGATGTTTCTGTGTAAGCTTGTTGTTGTGTCCTTGAATCGACAACTTCATTTACAGACTTCTATGGAGAGGTCTTCTAGCCGTTGGGAAGATGACCGTGTAACAATAACTCTTCTTCTCCATGAAAGTCGCTTCTTGGTTGAGATGAGGTAGACGTTGTGGATTTTCTACCATCTTCATCTCCCTGAAACACGTTGATCTCTCTGGCCATAATCTTCTCGTATCTTCTGTGAAGATATTAACTTCCATTTGAGAGAAGATCTTTGTGTTTTCGGTTAAGGATTGTTGCAAGATCCTTTTAGGAATCAAATCTTTCTTGGTCAGTTGAGATCTTCTTTTAAACAAATCTTCTTGTTCAACAAATCTTTCTCAGAAGATCTTCTTTGCCGCTTTGGTAGATAAGTTTGTTGATTTTGAATTCCTTCAGCGTGCTTTGTTTTGATAGAGTTCAAGATGCTTGGCGTGTCTTGACTTCTAATCCCTTGTAATGGTTGTCAAGGCCTTCTTCTTTACTTGCATCCAATTTCACGTCTTTGAAATGCGTTTCAAAACCTGCACACATTCAAGATTAGCTTTTGAACAAGTAAATTTAACAAGTGCAGCTTTATGGTCTGTACACGTCAAAGTTAGATCAACTTTCTCTTTCTCTAGATCGATATAGTTTCGATGAAGAGAGGAGAGGTTGTCCTTGAGAATCGCATTTTCCGATTCTAAGGCCTTGATATTGTCATCAAGGTCTTCCTTCTCTGTTTTAAAAATTTCAATCTCCAAAGACATCTCACTTAGTTGTTTTTCTTGTTCAAGAAGCTTTTCTTTTAGAGAATTTATCCTTATTCTATGTTCCTTGTCACGTAAATAATGTCTTTAAGGAATTGTTTTAGGCCAGTTCAGGTTGAGACATGATAGTACTTACCACATTATCAACGTAGAGATTTGAATCTTCTTCATGATCGGCCATAAGACACGGGTTTGCTTGTTCTTTTTCGTCTTATGATTCATTTGAGGATTCTGAATCACTCCATGAAGCTACCATAGCTTTCTTCTTTCGATCATTTTTCTTGAAGTTGGTCCTCTTCTTTTTGGACAGTCCTTAACGAGATGATGTGTTTCACCACATTCAAAACAAGTCAGCACTGTAGTTTTTTAGTTAAAGTTAGAAAACTTACCTCGGGGTTTTGATTTTTGTGGATGTTCTCTATTGTTTGCAGATTGTTTCTTCATCTTGAGAATTATCCCGAGACCTTAGAGATCATGGCAATTGCATCTTCATCATCATCATCATCATCATCATCATCATCATCATCATTATCATCATTGTCTTTTTCATCTGATGGTAATTCGTTCTTCCTTGATTTTAATGCTAGATTCTTAATGTTGGATGGGAGCTCTCCATCTTCTTCACCAAGAACCGTTTCGTGTGTGATGAGTTTTCCAAGGAGATCATCAAGAGGAAGAGTTGAGAGATTCTGAGCTTCTTCAATGACTGTCATCTTTGGTCCCCACTTTGCTTTAGGTAAGCTCCTTAGAAACTTCCTTACTTTTTCTTCATTTGTAAAGACTTTTCCTAGTGAGTCCAAGTTGTTTACGATCTCAGTGAATCTTGTGAACATTTCTTTAACTGGTTCATTTGGATTCATCTTGAATAGCTCATATTGTCTGAGGAAGATGCTAATATTTTTTTCCTTGACTTGACTTGTTCCTTCGTATGTGACAACAAGTTTGTCCCATATTTCTTTTGCACTCTTGCATGATTAGATGCAGCTGAATTCGTTTGCATCTAATCCACAATAGAGTTAGTTCATAGCTTTGTAGTTGTTTGACACACTGTCCAATTCAGCTTGTGTGAAGCCAGCTTCCCTCTTTGGGACTTGGACACCTTCAACTGTCGTAGTTGGGACTTTGAGGTCATTCTGAATGATGCTTCATAGTTCCATGTCCTAATCAATAATGAATATACGCATGAGTGCTCTCTAATGGGTAAAGTTGTTGCCACAAAAGAGTGGTGGTCGAGATGAGGATCTTCCTTGAGCAAATCCTCCATCACCTAAAGGATTCATGATTAGTCTCACTGATGGTTAAATCAATATACGTGAGTCTAGCTTTGATACCAATTGAAGAACCGTTAGGTGAATAAAAAGGATAAAAGATACTCTAGAAGGGGGTTGAATAGAGTTTGAGAACTTTTCTCAAAAACCTATCTTAAGGCTTTAAAACCAATTTTAAAGGCCTTGATGTCGATCTGAGCTCTTTGTGACACACTTTGATTTCAAGGGCTTTGAAACTACTTTCAAGGGCCTTGACTTTTTAAACCTGCAAAACAAAGTTAGTCACAATAAAGCAAGATAAAGTGTGGAATGTAAAAGATCGACACAAGGATATGTTTACGAAGTTCGGCTCTGAATAGCCTACTCTCCGTCCCAAGGTATAGCCTTAGGATCTAACTATCTATTATCAGCCTCAAAGAGTCCTAGATACAAACTAGAAGAAATCCCCTTCTTCTCTCACTGTAGCCGACACTATGATCTAGCTCAAACTCTTCACCTTGCTATAATAGCCTAGTTACTTCGTAGAGTAACACACTCTAGTATAACACTATTTAGATATACCAATGGAGCTCTCAAGTTTTATCTCTCTCTAGGGGATAACACTTTTAAGCAAAAGAGAGAAAGAAAAATTGTTTGATCGAATGAAGATGTTTTGGATCGCTTGAAGACTTTAGATGTTTCCATGTAAGCTTGTTTTTGTGTACTTCAATCGACATCTTCATTTATAGACTTCTATGGAGAGGTCTTCTAGCCGTTGGGAAGATGAACGTTTGATGATGATTCTTCTTCTCCATTAAAGTCGCTTCTTGGTTGAGATGAGGTAGACATTGTTGATTTTCTACCATCTTCATCTCCTTGAAACACGTTCATCTCTCTGGTCCATAATCTTCTCGTATCTGTTGTGAAGATATTAACTTCCGTTTGAGAGAATATCTTTTTGCTTTTGGTTGAGGATCATTGCAAGATCCTTTTAGGAATCAAATCTTTCTTGTTCGGTTGAGATCTTCTTTTAAACAAATCTTCTTGTTGAACAAATCTTTCTTAGAAGATCTTCTTTGGCGCTTTGGTAGATAAGTTTGTTTAATTTGAATTCCTTCAGCCTGCTTTGTTTTGATAGAGTTCAAGAGCTTTGGCGTGCCTTGACTTCTGATCCCTTGTAATGGCTTTCAAGGTCTTCGTCTTTCGTTGCATCCGATTTCAAGGCCTTTGAAATGAGTTTTAAAACCTGCACACATTCAACACAAACCACCAAACCAAACCGAGCAACTCGATATATAATCAATAAATTGTTAGTGTATAAAACCACTCCGTTTGTGTTTAAGTCTTCCATCATCATCACCTATACAAATATATAATCAAGGTGGATTTATAAAATCTATATAAATACATGCCTAAATATAGGTCATAGTTCATGTCATCAAAATACCCCATACTTGCCTCTTGCTTGTCCCCAACCAAGGTTTAAACTTAAGATACAAGATGATATGGATTAAGAATATGTAAAAACAAAGAAAAACTACAATATTTTTTGTTGTGCTTCTACTCATAGATCACCCTCAAAAGATTGCTTCATAGCTAATAACAATCATCATATGGTCAAAAGGGAATATATTTGGAAAGGATAATCATACTTTGCAAGAAAATCATAACATGCATCATAACTTGCAATATATCAAAATCAATAATGAGGAATCCAATTTAAACTACAAAGCCAAACGTCATACTCAAAGATCTTAAGGTCTTTCAAATAAAGGTCAAAGAAACGTGTTAGGGTGGGATATGTGGTGCAAAAACCGGGAAAAAGGACAATAACATCACAACTTTCCAAGCACACTTCAACTTCCACGAATAGGAGCTTTGCTCTTCTTTTTCAGCATAATTTTTCGACTTTACTTTCCAGATCAAAGACAAAGATGCACAATAACCGAAGCCTAGGAAATCAGCATTAACTCAATTTTTTCGAGTTGCCTCAAACCATAATGCACATACAATGACTCATTAGGAATATCGCTCAATCCGACTTTAGCAAGACAAAAACACCCGGTTATATGAATGGTGTCGAGTTACTCATCATCATGATTGACTTCCCCAAACCTATTTTCTAACACACTTCACCACTTTCAACTTTAAACTTCACAACTTCAACAAAATTGCATCCTAATTCCCGGATAGGTATACAAGGAGGCAAAATATATACATGAGGAGCTAAAATGTGATCAAGAAGAAGAAAGGAATAAAAATGAAACGCCTTAATCATATCAATAAGAAGTGTAACACCCCGAATCCGTGGGACTCGGAGTGCCACATTGGGCTAGGATCTCACAATGGATCCTGACCCTAGCCTGAAAACAAGTTCACTGGACCTTACAACATGGCACTGACAAATATGAAAACAAATACATAAAACTGTATAAACTGTACAGCCCAAAAGGTATGACAACATAGCCGAGTATGAAACATAACACCCTCACACAGGAGGTAACAAAAGAGCATCCTCACGCAGGAGGGAAAGATAACAAACCCAAAAGCCCACACAACCTATTTACAAGACGTCCTCGGCCTACCACTCTACTAGATCAGTCAGCAGCATGCCTATCCTGTGGAGCATCTACAACATGGTAATAAACCATTAGCTATCCATACACATATATAGAGTAATGCATAAGCACAATCAGACGTAAGGAAAGATAAACACATCAGCATGCTTTCACTCATTTACCCATTTATTCATCTCAATATAATGGTCATTCACTCCAAACGTATGTATACAATATATATGAAACTATGTGACATGAGGACCGATACATCCTCGCCTCTGAGCCTTCTAGCTAGCCGTACTATTATCGGTCACACAATCCGTGTACCCTATGGGAGTGGATTGCGCCCTTCCTGTAAACCGGTCTGGCCTGACTCAAGAGAACCTCCCAGACTCCACGGCGGGATGAAAGAGAAAGGTTATCACAACCACGCATACGGGGCAATCAATAAAAAATAAGTCGGTATGTACGACATCACATGCTATCATAGAAAACATACAAAGCACACACCACTCATGCAAACACCCAATATAAGGATGGCAGCTAAGTAAGTCCTATGGACTTACCTCAACCTCGATCACAACTCAACCACGATCACCTCTACACTAGAGGGACAACACAACCTATAAACAAGGCATAAGGAGACATATCAGACTCCTAACCACATAAGGGTCACACCTAGACCCAAAGGGATCCAAAGGATCAACCTCAACCTCACTCACAACCTAACGAACCTCAAAAGCCATACAAGGCATAAACCGATCATAAACATCATCAATACTCAACCTCACACATATAGCATGATCCTACGCACTCATACTAGGAAAGGAGGGAACAAAGGCAACATAAGGAAGGCCTAGAAGCAACACACACCTGCAGAACCAAGGGAAACACCAAGCTGGTGCAGGTGGGTGCAAGGGCGGCTCACTGGTGGCGCAGGGGCGGTGCACGGGCCGGGGCAGGGGTAGTGCACTGGCCAGAGCAGGGGCGGTGCAATGGCCGGCGCAAGGGCGGCTGGTGTGCAGAAGACACCACTTCAGCTCCTTCTTCACTTCTACCTTCGATTCTCTACTCTTCTTCACTCCAACAGCAACATACATGTGTGACATACATATATATACATCAACATAAGCCCAATCATGGTTGAACATGATCAAGTCCTAAGGAAAGATAAACTAAGCTAAGGAAAGAGAGAAAAGGTGAAGAAAAGAAGAAAGGAAGAGGAGAAGCCATGGAAGCTTACCAACCAGCTCTCTAGGAGATCAACACAACACCAACAACACCCTCAAGCTGGCTCCATAAGGCACAACAACATCAACATCCACAAAAACACAAGTAAAGTCAAGCACAAGTCTCACAACTCACAAAAACTCAAAGAAGATCCAAGATGATCCAAGGAAGAGAAGAAGGGAAGATCTGCGTAAGAAGAGAGGGAGAGAAGTCTGAGAAAGGTACACCCTCATCGGGGTAAGGATGAAGATATATATATAGAGGTAAAAGGTAAAGTACGGGTCAAAGGAGTCAAAGAAGACGGCTACAGCACACAGAGCCGCATGGGCGGACCGTGTTAGCCGCAGAGGCGGACCAGGCTAGGCGCAGGGGCGCCCCCTGGGTCATACAGGGGCGGCTCAGGCATAAACCTAGCCCCTCTACTCCCTCTCTCAGCACTCAGCAACTAGGCTCTTACATCTCAACCCCCTAAAAACAAGTTTTGTTCCAAAACTTGCAAGATCCCAAAGCCTCTCGGACCCAAAAGCCGAGGCATAACTCACTCTCTCTATCGGAGGTACCACATCTCCGTTCAAAAGGTCATAACCTATAACAAATCTATAACCATAAACATCAACATGGAGGAATCATCCACTCCAAAAAAACAGGGCCATAACACTACCCAAGGCAGAGAGGAATCACATCTCTCGCTACATCACATTACAGGGCATAGAGGAAGCACATCTCTAGCCAAACATAACACAGGCATAAAGGAAATACATCTCTAGCCAAACCACAAGCATGTACATCGCATGGAGGAATCACATCTCCACTGAAACTATGTCCATCAAAGTAGCATGGAGGAAAGAACCGTCTCCAGCTAAATCCTAATCAACCCAGATAGCATGGAGGAAAGAACCATCTCCAGCTATAAACATAAGTCATACTAAAATAGCATGGAGGGAATAATCATCCCCAGCTATAACATACATCATGCTAGTATAGCAAGATCTAATAAGATCATAAGGCACATCATCCCTAGCATGGAATAAACACATCAAGGCATGTAAGCACATAAGCACATAATCACATACTCACCAAGATAGCACTAAGATCTACTCATCGACCCTAGGTGCATCCATCTCGGCATAAAACTCTGGATAGTTTCTCTGGATACTATCCTCAGTCTCCAAGTAGCGTCTTCAGGTCCACGTCTCGACCACTGTATCCTCATCATAGGTATGTCCTTCGAACGCAGGCGTCTCACACCTCGCTCTAGGACCATAATAGGATGCTCAACAAAGGTGTGGTCCGGCTCTACCACCAAATCATCACAACTCACGATGTGCCTCGGATCTGGTATGTACTCTCTCAGTTAAGACACATGGAACACAAGGTGAACACCCTCTAATCTCGGAGGCAAAGCTAATCGGTAGGCTTCCCTCCCAACTCTATCTAGTATCTCAAAAGAACCGACATATCGGGGACTCAACCAAACATGAGCTCCTACACTAAACTCTAGAGGCCAGCGCCTCTTGTCTGCATATGACTTCTGGCAACTCTGTGCAGCCAACATCCTCTCTCTAATCAGCGCTACTCGAGTCATATCATCCTGAATCTGCTCTAGTGCTATCCCACTGATACTGCTAGGCTCATCCCAACATAAGGGTGTATGACACCTACGTCCATACATTGCCTTATAAGGAGCCATCCCAATAGATGCATGCCAGTTGTTGTTGTATGAGAACTCAAAAAGTGGGAGGTAATCAGACCATCCCTGTCCCCAATCCAACACACAAGATCACAACATATCCTCCAAACTCTGGATGGTCCTCTCTACTGACCGTCTGTCTGGGGTGAAACGCAGTCGTGAAGTGCAGACTCGCCCCCAAAGCAGTCTGAATCTGCTACCAAAACCTCGAGGTGAATCGTCCATCTCGATCAGAGACAATCGTCCTCGGTATACCATGGAGCCTTACTATCTATCTAGTGTACTCCTCAGCCAACCTACTCACTGGCCACGTCTTTTTGATAGGGATGAAACGTGCCGTCTTCGTCACTCTATCAACAACAACCCAAATGGCATCAAAACTTCTATTGGGTTTCAAACTAGTCACAAAATCCAAGGAGACGTCCTCCCTCTTCCACTGTGGCACTGGTAGTGGATGGAGCTCACCTCCAGGTCTTCAATGCTCTATCTTGACCTGCTAACAGGTCGCACACTGAGCCACAAATCTGGCTACCTCGGGCTTCAACCTTCCCCACTAATATGAACGTCTCACATCATGGTACATCTTACTCGTACCTGGATGTACAGAGTAAGGCGTACAATGAGCCTCCTGTAAGATCCTCTATCTCAACTCTGCATCAGCAGGAACACAAATGCGATCATGTCGCCTCATCACTCCATCAGCTCCAATGGAAATATGTGGTGCCTCTCCACGAGACATCCTCTCTCTGATCCTCATCAAGGTCGGGCAGGTCCCCTTCTTCTATTGGATCTCATCCAACATACCAGGTAAAACCTCTAAAGCTTACAACTAGGCATCCTCATCAGGAAATTGGATGCCCATCTCTAGCCAAGCTAGATCCCTCTGAAGCTGAGGCTGTATAGTCAATCTCGCAATCGCCTTCTCTCGAGGCGTCTTCCTACTCAAGGTGACGGCTACCACGTTCACCTTTCCAGGATGATACAAAATGTCAAGATCAAAGTCCTTGATCAACTCAAGCCATCTACGTTGGCGGTTGTTCAACTCCCACTGCGTGAAAATATACTTCAGACTCTTATGGTCTGTGAAGATCTGGCATGTAGCACCATACAAGTAATGCCTCCAAATCTTCAAAGCATGAACTACCGCTCCCAACTCCAGGTCATGAGTCGGGAGCTCTCCTCATACGTCTTCAACTGTCTAGACGAATAACCAATCACTCTGCCTCTCTACATCAACACGCATCCCAAGCCTAGCTTTGATGCCTCACTGTAGACCACAAAACCATCTGAACCCTTTGGCTGTGCCAGGACAGGAGCAGAAGTCAAACGCCTCTTCAACTCCTCAAAACTCTAAGCACACTGGTCGGTCCACACAAATCGGGTAGTCTTCCTCAGAAGACTCATTAGTGGATGGGCAATCACAGAAATCCCTCCACAAAGCGTCTGTAGTAACCGGCTAGGCCAAGAAAGCGACGTACTTCCTTGATGTTCGTCGGTGTCGTCCATGTAGCAATAAACTCGATCTTCGCCAGGTCAATCATAACCCCATCGGCGGAGACGATGTGCCCAAGGAAAGTAACCTCAGACATCCAGAACTCACACTTAGAGAGCTTAGCATACAGCTCTCTATCCCTCAAAATTTGCAAAACCGTCCTCAGATGACCGGCATGCTCCTCTCTACTGCGAGAGTATACCAAAATATCATCAATAAAGACCACTACAAATTGATAAAGGAAGTCGTTGAATATACTGTTCATCCACTCCATAAAGACTGTTGGGGCATTCGTCAGCCCGAATGACATCACTACAAACTCGTAGTGTCCATAACGGGTACGAAATGTCGTTCTGTGTACGTTCTGCTCTCTCACTCTCAGCTGGTGATATCTTGAGCGCAAATCAATCCGGGACAAAACTGTAGCTCCCTGAAGCTGATCAAGTAGATCATCAATACGAGGCAATGGATACTTGTTCTTAACGGTCACCTTGTTCAAATCTCTATAATCTATGCATAACCTCAAAGATCCGTCCTTCTTCCGCACAAAGAGGACAGGTGCACTCCATGGTGAAATGCTAGGGCGTATGAAGCCCTTCTCAGCCAACTCCTCGAGTTTCTTCTTCAGCTCCAACATCTCGACAGGTACCATACGGTATGGGGCCTTCGAGATGGGTCGCGTGCCATGCTCTAACTCTTTGCTGAAGTCAACACTCCGCTGAGGCGGCAAACTCGACGGCTCAGCAAACACATCTGTAAACTCACAGACCACTAGAATATCCTCCAAAGCTGGACTCTCTCCATCCTTCATGGCGTAGCACCAGAAGGCATCACAACCCTGTGCAATCAATATAGCTACTCGTACGGCACTGATAACCGAACTTGTCTTCCCAAGGTCCCAACCCCGGAAGACCTCAATTTGACCATCCTCGGTAGAGATTGTAACAGTCCGTCTACCAACATCAAAAACTGCATGGTGTTTATGCATCCAGTCCATACCTAATATGACTTCTTCATGCAGCAATGGCATGACTAAGAAGTCAACAAGTAAAATACGATTCCCTAAACGAAGGGGACAACTACGTATCTCACGGGTACCTTTGACCCGACTACCATCACGTAACCCTATCGTAAAGGGTGTCCCCTCTATGGTAGCTAAACTCAGACGCTCAACACAAGTATCAGAAATAAATGAATACGTAGTACTAGTATCAAACAAAAATCTAACAGGTAAACCATGAAGTAGAATGGTACCTGTAGTAGCCGGTGCAGGTGGATCCTCTGCACTCCTCAACTCAAAAGCTCGCCCTTAGGCTCCTCTGACATTACTGGTGCCAACATCTCTACCTCTACCTCTACTCGGTCCTAGAGTAGAACCCTGAATAGATGGACGCTCAAGGACCCTTTGTTGTCCCTGTGTCTGCTGTTGAGGTGTCCTCTGACCACCTCCTGCTACACTGGCAGGGAAAGAACCCTGCTGAGATGCTACTCCTCCCTGCCTACAGAATGCAGCTCGATGTCCCTGTCGGCCACAAGTTAAATAAGTCACAACTGGTCCAGGAAAAGCTGGCCTCAGATGACCAAGGTCACCACGGTTGTAACACTGACGTCCCTTATCTACAATCTGTGCAGACGAGGGGTAACTCTGACGCCTTTGGTCTCGTCTAGACCCTGATGTTCCTCCAACTCCACTGGTCTGCCCAGTGCGTTGCCTCTTCCCAGACCGTCTTGTTTGAGAAGCTCTCCTCTGACTGGCTCACTTTCTCTCAAAAGCAGAAGCCCGGTCATGTTAATCAGCTAGGGACTCACAATAGAATCCCGCCATGTATGAACGTGTGCTCTCTCTCAAACGACGAGAGAACATATACACATGTTGGTCCTCAGATGGTGCAGCTGGACCCAACAAAGCTAACTCGGTCAGGAAGCGGCGGATGGCATCAGTAATAGGCAATCCTGAAAGCCCGAGTCCATAAAATCCTGCAGCTTCTCCCTCCTCAGTGAGACAGGGTAGAATTGCTCACTAATCATGCGCCTCATGTGGTCATAACTGGTAGCTCTGGTCCGGACAGTCCTCCACCACTAGTGTGTAAGGTCACGGAATAGAGACTGGACTAGCTCTATCCGTCTGTCCTCAGGACATTTGATAGACTCCAAAGCTGAGTCTACATGTTCAATCCACACCTCAATCTCTAACCCAATCTCTCTTGAGAAGTGTGGCACTTCCTGCTGGTGAAATGCCTTCAACCAGGCATCTGGTTGAGGCCCTCTGGTCTCCAATGGGACTCGAACTGGATCAGTAACACGTGTAGGTGCAACTGGCACCCGTGTCGCTCCCTGAGATCTCTCAGAAGATCCCTAAGGTACTGGTAAGTCTTGGGCTTGCCTGCCAGCCCTAATGTCCTCCTCAAAACGTTGGAGATACTCTCTGAACTCCGGTCCTCCCATGGAGACACGGTCAGCGTCATCAGACTGAGCTCGAGGTGAATGATGTCTCATAGATTCACTGCGCCTCGTCTCTAGGACGACGCTATCTGCAACCTCCTCATGTATTTCCTCTACCACTGGTGGATCAGCAGCAGAAACTGGTCCCTCACCTACCACACCCGGAGGACGGGGTTGTCTACCTCTATCTCTGCCCACAACGGCAGTAGCTCTAGTCCGAGCCATCTGCGGGGTATACACACCTAACTTATAAGGCTCTATATAGGCCATAAGTATGGATATATATACTTAACACAAGTAAATACATAATCCATCATACATATATACATATCATCTCTATACTGCAGAGATCCATAGCAGGAGTGGCGACTTCTCGTACATCTAATCCAAAACCACATTTAAAACCATAACCTTTAAAAACGTCAGATCCCATGTGGGGTTTGTTTATTTTACCTATCAGACCTCATTGTAGGTAGCAAGTGCCATTGTTGTCAACCTAGGCTCTAATACCAACTCTGTAACACCCCGAATCAGCGGGACTCGGAGTGCCACATTGGGCTAGGATCTCACAATGGATCCTGACCCTAGCCTGACAACAAGTTCACTGGACCTTACAACATGGCAGTGACAGATATGAAAACAAATACATAAAACTGTATAAAATTGTACAACCCAAAAGGTAAGAAACATAACAGAGTATGAAACATAACACCCTCACACAGGAGGTAACAAAAGACCATCCTCACGTAGGAGGGAAAGATAACAAACCCAAAAGCCCACACAACTTATGTATGAGACGTCCTTGGCCTGCCACTCTGCTAGATCACCCAACAACATGCCTATCGTGTGGGGCATCTGCAACATGGTAATAAACCATTAGCTATCCATACACATATATAGAGTAATGCATAAGCACAATCACACGTAAGGAAAGATAAACACATCAGCATACTTTCACTCATTTACCCATTTATTCATCTCAATATAATGGTCATTCACTCCAAACGTATGTATACAATATATATGAAACTATGTGACACGAGGACCGATACATCCTCACCTTTGAGCCTGCTAGCCATCCGTACTAGTATCGGTCACACAATCCGTGTACCCTATGGGAGTGGATTATGCCCTTCCTGTAAACCGGTCTAGCCTGACCTAAGAGAACCTCCCAGACTCCAAGGCGGGATGAAAGGGAAAGGTTATCACAGCCACGCATACGGGGCAATCAATAAAGCATAGGTTGGTATATACGACATCACATGCTATCATAGCAAACATACAAAGCACACACCACTCATGCAAACACCCAATATAAGGATGGCAGCAAAGTAAGTCCTACGGACTTACCTCAACCTCGATCACAACTCAACCACGATCACCTCTACACTAGAGGGACAACACAACCTATAAACAAGGCATAAGGAGATATATCAGACTCCTAACCACATAAGGGTCACACCTATACCCAAAGGGATCCAAAGGATCAACCTCAACCTCACTCACAACCTAACGAACCTCAAAAGCCATACAAGGCATAAACCGATCATAAACATCAACAAAACTTAACCTCACACATCTAGCATGATGCTAAGCACTCATACTAGGAAAGGAGGGAACAAAGGCACCCTAAGGAAGGCCTAGAAGCAACACACACCTGCAGAACCAAGGGAAACACCAAGCTGGTGCAGGTGGGTGCAGGGGCGGCTGTAGGATGGCGTAGGGCGGCTGGTGTGCAGAAGACACCAATTCAGCTCCTTCTTCACTTCTACCTTTGATTCTCTACTCTTCTTCACTCCAACAACAACATACTTGCGTGACATACATATATATACATCAACATAAGCCCAATCATGGCAGAACATGATCAATTCCTAAGGAAAGATAAACTAAGCTAAGGGAAGAGACAAAAGGTGAAGAAAAGAAGAAAGGTAGAGGAGAAGCCATGAAAGCTTACCAACCAGCTCTCCAGGAGATCAACACAGCACCAACAACACCCTCAAGTTGGCTCCATAAGGCACAACAACATCAACATCCACAAAACCACAAGTAAAGTCAAGCACAAGTCTCACAACTCACAAAAACTCAAAGAAGATCCAAGATGCCAAGGAAGAGAAGATGTGCGTAAGGAGAGAGAGAGAGAGAAGTCTGAGAAAGGTAAACCCTCATCAGGGTAAGGATGAAGATATATATACAGAGGTAAAAGGTAAAGCACGGGTCAAAGGAGTCAAAGAAGACGGCTGCAGCACACAGAGCCGCAGGGGCGGACCTTGTGAGCCGCAGGAGCAGACCAAGCTAGGCGCAGGGGCTCCCCCTGGGTCACGCTGGGGCGGCTCAGGCATAAACCTGGCCCCTCTGCTCCCAATCTTAGCACTCAGCAACTAGGCTCTTACAAGAAGTGTAAGAACTTATTATTCGGTTTCAACCTTCAATACTCAACATGATTTAGAATTAAAGGAAATTATCATACATGCATGAAATTCTAACAAAGTATTCAAATCCCACATATGTCATAAATAAATTCAAGCATATCAAAATCATCATAGCTATTCCACAAAGCAATTATTATCATAGAGATCATATCCATCCTAGAAGCACAAAAATTTTAAAATTTCACAAATTTTTGGATTTTTCAGAATCATACATGATGCAAGACATAAAACATGCAAAATGTATGGCATATACCTCCACCCCATACTTAAAACTCACATTGTCCCCAATGTGAAGAAAAGAAAAGGCAGAAAAAGATACTCACAATGTAAGATGGCGAATCATTCATCGGGCGGTGGTGGTGGAAATCTATAGAAGCTCAAATAGGGAACTCTGAATACTTTGATCGGTGTCGATGAATGTTGCTGAATGAAGAAGGGAACGTCTCTTGGCTGAAGAAAATTTCCGTAAATTTTTTTTTTCAGAAAAAAACCGCGGCCCCCTTGCAAAACCACGGCCGTGGTTTCACCCGTGGCTCCTCTCGCCTTATGTTTCCACGGGGAATTAATTAAATTAATTATTTCCACTCCCGTGGAATCTTGATTTTTGGCCGTGGTTTCGGCTTCTGCACCCGTTTCTCTTGCAAACGGTTCCCGCACTTTTTTTCATCAAATTCCTCGATCTTGTAGCAGTTTGAACTCAGTTCATCACCCATTCTCTCAAGAAGGCTTATGTCCTATCAAATAAAGCGACAAAAACACAAAACATACCAAAAAAAATCCAACTAAACTAATCTAGACAGCAAGAAGAAGGCAATACCTTGGATTGCCTCCCAAGAAGCGCTTGGTTTAACGTCGCTTGCTAGACCTATCTCCATAGATGACTCAATGCACCTCGAACATCTTAGATTGCTCATCAAGCTTATCATAAAACTCTTCCAAAAAGATTCCGGTTCTTAATTTTACCAGCAAGTGGTAAGTTCTTCCACGTAGAAGCTTGCACGGTTTGATTCTCATCGGAATCCTTCTAGCTTTCCTGCACTTTAATGGGACATAATCTAGCCTTGTGTCCATCCTTTCCTGGATCGAGAAATCAGCTTCTCGAGAATCCACTTAGCTCCCCCATCTCTATCTTGGGGATGACGTATGGTCTTTGTCACGTGAATGACCCCATACTTGAACAAAAGGCACTTCATCGCCTTAACGGTGAAGTGCTTGCTAGCTCCACTCCTTATAGTCCAAGGAGCATCTTCTTTCAGAAATTTTGAGAGGGGTTTCATTTTGAATTTAGGAGGTACCTTTGGAAGAGACCTCCAACTCTTCGGTGCATCCCTGAAATGATTAGTAATTTCAAAGGGGATTTTAAAACAAATGGGAGAACATACCGGATGAAGTGTTTCAAGCCTTTGGATGAGAATCATGTCAAGAGGACATTCTGCACATGGAATCTCTTCCATCTTCTCCGGTTGTTCCTCAATCTTGGCCAATAGATCCGAAATTTAGCAAGGTGTTCTACTTCCTCCTCTTCTTCCAGGTCAATTGATTCTTCTTCAATCTCGACCGCAATATCAACAATTGGGTCGAGGTTTTCCAATTCTTCCTCTTATCCTTGAAGATTTGTTTGAGCTCTTTCCATAAACATAGAGGAACATCGGGTTCGACAAGAGGCATGTTCAAGACTTGGAATTCTTCCTCCTTGGATAAATGATTTTCCAAGGCTTTATGAGATTCAAAAATAGCGTTCATGTCGTCTTCCACTTTGTCCATCACTTTTAACATCTTTTCTAGCATCATTTGCATCCGATCCTCGGGGGTTTGTTGTGAAGGTTGCACTTGAGGCAAGTAAGGTTCGTAAGGTTGTTCATAAACCTCGTGAGGGGGATTGAGCTCATCCCAATAGGCAAGCTCATCCTCAATGACTTCATCTCTTTCTTTTTCATTGTCAAACCAACTGAAGGCGTATTTCTCTTCCAGATACTTATAATGGTCCACTCTAGCCATTTGCCTCGCTCTCCATATTGGATCGAATGTAGGCTCGGAGCTCGTTGAAGCCATTGGAAATCTTGAGAACTCAAAAACTCATACCAAAAAGATCAAAAGCAAAAGCTTCCAAGTTAGACAACCGAAATACCGAATTCGCTCTAGACCAAATCCCCGGCAACGGCGCCAAAAACTTGTTCTTTGGCAAAACTCCGTTCTGTTGCTGGAACGAGAACTTCGTGTGTACCTAAGAACATAAATCTGCAAGAACACTCAAGCAGAAAGATCAATAACAAAAGCATGATCAGTCCCCGGCAACGGCGCCAAAAGCTTGTTCGCTCCAAAAGGTGTGTGCGCAAATAAGCATTAAATTAATATCCAAGAATTAAGCCTAACGATAGCGAACCCGCAGTGTACGGATCAATCGTAGTATGGGCTGATATTCCGGAGTCGATCTCAGGGAATCGGTGAGAACAAAGCAGTAAAGGTAATCCAACTTGGGTAACAAGGAATGCAATGATCACAATAAAGAATAAAGAAGCAAGAATAATGAAATGCAGATTCTAATGATCCAAGTATCCGGTTTCGTTTTTCTGTTCAAGATGTCTAAGGATGTGTACGGACAGAGCTGGATAGCAAGGTATGTGTATCTTAGGTAGGTTGTCGTCCGGGTTAAGATCCGACTTCCCTTTATCCCAATCAAAGAATTCTACTTAACGGATATTGAGTCTTGTCAAGAAGAGGTCACAAGGATAGCATTAATCTCTCACACCAACCAAAACCCAAGGAAAAGAAAGAAAAAGAGTAAAGGGCATGACACTCCTTTTACCTAATAGAGGGTTTTGAATCCCCTATCACCTAGAGCTCGTAAACACTCACAATCGGCAAAACAATGGCCAGAAAAGGTTAATAGAGGTAGATTTAAGCAATCTTGAACTTTGAATAAAGGCAAAAGCGAAATGTACAAGATAAAGAAAACCACGGGCAGATCTTGGGAAACCACGGTCGTGGTTCCTTAAGAACAGGTCGTGGAAATCCTCGTTCGAGAGTTTCGTTTCACAACTCTCACGGTCCAATCTGGTAAGGCTCAATATATCATCATCTGTACCACAACCATCAACCCTTCAAAGAATCAAGGTTAAGAAAAGAAATCATGAATGATATGCAACCAAGAACACAAATATGTGTAAAACCAATCTTCAAAGAATCAATAACTCAATCAATCAAACAATATAATCCCAGAATGTGTTCTCAAAGACAAAATCAAAGACTAGAATAATCTCACAAATATCTAAGGTAGAACCAAGAACTTCTGCAATCTCCTCCAATGGTAAAGCAATCCTTTCCGATGTACGGAAAATGGAATCCAAGAACGCCATCCTTCTAGCCTAAAGCAAGATCTCCGTCTATGACGTGATAAAGTACGGTCCTGGCTGCCCTCAATGGGAGTCCCCCTCTAAAGTTGAAGATAGAATCACCTCTAAAAATAAACCGCATCATAAAGATAAAATCCTAAATATTTGGGCTAAAAATAAATTGAGCCCGCAGGTATCAGAGCCCACTCTGGTGCGCGGAATCAAAATTCACTCCGTGCGGTATCAGAAAACACTCTGGCGCGGTATCATAAAATACTTTGACGCGTCAGAGGGTATCAGAGATCACTCCAGCTTTTTCCTATCTCCCTTTCATGCTCCTTTTTTTTTTTGCATCAAGGCTTAATCTTTAAATGTGTCATTTTGCTCCGTAATTCGCCAATTTACCTACAAATGCAATAAAACATTTTGTAGATCTCTATTCTAACAATATAGGTACATATAATCATAATTGCCATGAATGTATGTCTATGTATGCAAAATAAAGAGAAAATCTATCTAAATACATGCCTAAATATAGGTCATAATTCGTGTCATCATGACGCCAAGGTGATAGTGAAGTTCTTTAACAGAATCTTTTTCCCAAGACTTGGGATGCCCCGAGTCATCATTAGTGATGGAGGCAAGCACTTCACCGCCCGGAACTTTGAAGCACTTTTTTCCAAGTATGGGGTAACTCACAAGGTAGCCACAACATAGCACCCTCAAACTAGTGTCCAAGTGGAGATATCAAGGAAATCCTTGAGAATACTGTCTCTAAAGCAACGAAGGATTTGTCAATGAAGCTAGATGATGCATTTTGGGCCTATAAAACAGCTTTCAAGACTCCGATAGAACCATTCCGTACAAGCTAGTCTATGGAAAGTCTTGGCATCTTCCGGTGGAGTTGGGACATAGAGCATATTGGGCCATCACATGGATTAACTTTGATATGAAGAAAGCCGGAGAGAAGCGCCTTTTGGACATCAATGAGCTTGAAGAAATCCGGCTTGATGCTTATGAGAACATCCGGATTTACAAACAAAGGACTAAGAGGTGGCTTGACAAGTACATAATCCCAAAGGAGTTGAATGAAGGAGATCTTGTCTTCCTCTTCAACACAAGACTTCTCCTCTTTCTTGGTAATTTAGAGTCAAAATGGACATGACATATGTAGTGAAGAACATTTTCCCCGTTGGTGTAGTTTAAGTATGGGTGATCATTGAGGAAGTTTCAAGGGGAACGGGAATAGATTGAAGAGAGACACACCGGAAGCTCCGGAGGAAAGCATTGCTCCCCTTCACCTTGAGTATTCACCACAGAACATGGTCTAGCTACCTACCTTAGACCAAGTGCTTCTTGGGAGGCAACCCAAGGTAATTCTTGTCCTTTTTCTTTTTCTTTTTCTTTTTTTTTTTGTTTTTGGTGTGTTTTGTGCTTTTGTGTCTTTGATTGATAGGACCTAGGTTTTCATAAGAGAATGGATGATGACGTTAGTTGAGATTGCTGAAAGTTTGAGGATTTTGATGGAAAAGAAGTGTTACGCTAAAAAGTGTGTACACAATAAGCCTTAAATTTATACTCGTTATAATTATCCTACTTCTAGCGCACCCGCAGTGTACGGGACGTATGTAGCAAGATAAGTATTCCAAGGTCAAACACAAAGACTAAGGTGAAATCGAATTAAGTTGTGATTGAATTTAGCAAGATCTAAGTCTAAAGGAAAGGATGCAAATAAAGGAAGAAAATCTCAATTGTTTTGGTTGTTTTTAGGTGATCACTTCAAAGATCAAATGCATGCAAACACTCAATCAAACTAAGTCGGAAAGTTGGCACAAATAAACAAATCGAACAAGATGTTGATCAAGAGAAAGGGAAGACGGATTCTAGGGGTTGGAAATTCCGGTTATGGCATAAAACTCAAGTTATCTATAAGTTCTTTGGATTGATTATGATATGTTGGGATTAAGTGTTCCTAAAATGGGATCAATTACCGGGTAAGTCTCATGATCCAACTAATCCACACCTAAGGTCTCATTACCGGTTAAGTCTCTAAGAACCTAAGGGTAGGAATTTAACACAAACCGGATTGTTTAATTAGGGATCTAACCTATCCTCACCGGGTAAGTCTCGGAAAGGGAAGTCCTAATCAACTATCCTAGCACATTTAATCCAATGGCGGCTTGTTAGGCTCACCATTACCTAAGGTTTTGCTATTTTAGATTCTAAGGGCAAGGATTACCGGGTAAGTCTCTCCTAACACTTAGTCGCTACACTAGGACACCCTAGGGTAGGTTAAACTCAGCAAAAACTTAGGGTTTCAACAATTTTATGAACCTAAGGTAAGATCCTTCGAACCAGGAAGAACCACGGTTTGTTCTACAGAAACCACGACCGTGGTTCTTCAAGAACTACCCGTGATTCCTAACAGTAGCTACGTTCATAAACAAAAATCATCCAAAGGTAAATCTAAGTTCGTCCTATCATAGATCTAGCCATAACCATCCTTTCCTTACCCTAGAATCACATCAATCTAGCCTACAACATTCATATTAGAAATCAAAACAAACAAGCATAGATTCATAACCTCCATTGCAAGAAAATGAGAGAAAGAAGATGAACAAATGAACTTCAAACACAATCTAAATCTGAAGATGAAATTAGAACTACTTACAACCCTTCCAAAGGAAGGTTCAAGAGTTCAAAAACTTCTAGAAATAATTCCGAAAATACAAGAGCTAAGTGTGTCTTCTCCTCTCCTCTTCAATGGCAATGGCTCCTTTCTTCTTCTTCTTGCACTTTCCTTCCTAGAAAAAGTCCTTCTTCTTCTAGGAATATATTTTTGTCAAAGAAAATGGAGAATATGTGAGCTGCTCTCAAACTACCCAAATCCCAGCTGCCTCTAACAACTATCAAGGACCACTTTTATAACCAATTTCTTCATGAGCTGGCCATGAGAGTCGTGGCACAGCTGTCACGAGAATCTGGCAAAATCCACGGTTATTTCCACGGCCGTGGTTCTTCAGAGAACCGTGATTCTGTGCAGAAACTTCGCCTTGGATCATTAGGCTGTGGTTTGGTGCATGGCCTGTGTTGGCAAGGTTCCTTGGGTCCTTCTCAACCTTTGCCTTGTGTTCTAATGAGTTTGGAAACGTGTCCTCTAATTGAGCGACCCTCAAACGCGTCGTTTTGGCTCGAAACTTCCCGAAATACCTACAAAACGCACACAAGTCCGTGTAGACGTCTATATCGACAAAATACATGTTTTGAGTGCAAAACGTATTGGACTAGTGCTAGATAATGCATGATTGAGCGAGAATTCTATCTAAATGTGCACCTAAAACTATGCTATAAATCGTGTTATCAAAATACCCCATACTTAAGGTTTGCTCGTCCCCGAGCAAATTCCCAACTATAGACTAAGAGATGACATGATTTATGTATGCAGAAAAATGGCGAAAATCTTTTTGGTTTTGTGCTTCTACTATTGGATCACCTTCATAGTCATGATCATTGGCAATTGGATAAGCAATTATGTATCAAACAATAAGGGCATGGAAAGACAATTGTACTTAACTCAAAAGCATGCATGAGATGGGAGGACGGAGATGTCAAGAAGATAAAGAGTCTATCCAATCTAGATTACTAAGTCTTACAAACATGCAAGTAGGTCATAAGGGCTTGTGATATAAAAGGCTAAGAAACGTTTCAATTGGGGAGGGGAATTTTCTAGGTATGTGATGCTAATCCGGGAATGGAACTAACTTCACTTCCTTGTCCTCGATCAACTTCCCCCAAGTGTATATTTTTCCCTATCTTGCTTTCTTTTCCTTTTCTTTAACTCATTTTTGAGACAATGGCATTGGTGTACAATAGCCGAAACCTCGGTGATTAGCCATCCTCGGGCTTTTTCTCTTTTTCGAGGTGCATCCACACCGGGCACACATACCAAAGCTCGTTAGGGCTATTGGCTCATTTGACTTTGGCAAGGCACCAACACCCGATTATGTAAAGTGTACCGAGTTACTTGTCATTTAAACCAACGCCCCCAAACCTATTTTGGCTACACTTCCACAATAATTTCAGCATTCCATTCACGACATTCTTTTCATTACATCTTCACCCCGCACTTGCTTTTTACACATTCAAACACTAGCATGCTCCTATTCCCGGATGGGTTTTAAAAGGAGGTCAAATTTTATATTAATTGAGGTGCTCAAGCAATCATGATCAAGATGAGAAGTAGAGAAAGATGAAATGCCTTATTCATTCCTAGATGGTATGCAAGAACTATCATGTAATTTCGATTTTCAGTACTCAATCCATTCTAGGCAATCATCATGATCTCAAGTCATTCATGGAATTCAAGAGAAGTAGTTCAAGTCCACATATGCATTTATCAATTCAACACATAAGGCCATTCATAGCCAATCACAAGACAAGTTTTCATCATTAGGATCATATCCAAGCCTAGAAAGCACAAAAGTTTTTTTAAATTTTCTGATTTTTATGGGATTTTCGATTTAAGTATGTACAATGCAAGACATGTGCAAATATTAAACTATCCTAGATGCTCTTCATGCAAAGGATCATGCAAACCCCACCCCATACTTAGAAACACATTGTCCCCAATGTGGTATACAAGTAAAGAGAGTGAAAGAAGGTTCTCACAATGTAAAATGGTTTTCTTCGGTATTTGGGAATTCTCAAGAGGATTGATGTTGGATGATCCTTTCAACCATGGTAGGGAGCTCTAAGCATCCTTCAAGCTTTGAAACCCGCGCTAGGCACCGCTAGCCGTCCAAGTTCCGCGTCCGCTCCACCCATAATTGGTTAGGGTTTCATCATCATCATTTCCAAGAAAGGTTTCCAATGCCACTAATGTTCTAGCACACATAAAATAGACAAAACACACAAAGCACACAAAAACAGAAAAATCTAAGCTAAAATGAAGGAAAAATGTTACCGATGGGTTGCCTCCCACCAAGCGCTTCTTTAAGGTCATTAGCTTGACCAAACTCGGGAGCGTTTATGCAAGGTGAAGCGGGGCGATCATGTCTATCGGGGCTCCCGGAATGTACTTCTTCAAGCGATGCCCATTTACTTTGAAATCTCCACAATGTTCCCCTCCTATCTCAATAGCTCCATGGGGAAAGATCTTCTTTACCACATATGGCCCGGTCCATCTTGATTTGAGCTTTCCGGGAAAGAGCCTTAGCCTCGAGTTGAAGAGAAGGACAAGATCTCCTTCACTCAACTCCTTTGGAATGATCCTCTTGTCATGCCACCTTTTGGTTCTCTCCTTGTAAATCCAGGCATTCTCATAAGCTTCCAACCGGAGCTCCTCAAGGGCATTGATATCAAGCAATCTCTTCTCTCCCGCCTCCTTGAGGTCAAAATTTAGCCACTTAATGGCCCAATAAGCTCTATGCTCCATTTCCACCGGAAGGTGGCAAGACTTGCCATAGACCAATTTGTAGGGAGTGGTGCCAATAGGTGTCTTGAAGGCGGTTCTATATGCCCATAGTGCGTCATTGAGCTTCATGGCCCAATCCTTCCTTGTCCTAGACACCGTTTTCTCGAGTATGGCCTTGATCTCACGGTTGGAGATCTCCACTTGACCACTAGTTTGGGGGTGGTAGGGTGTGGCCACCTTATGAGTCACCCCATACTTGGCCAAAAGTGCTCCAAAGTTCCTATTTGTGAAGTGCTTCCCTCCATCACTAATGATCACCCTTGGTGTTCCAAACCTAGGGAAGATCACTCGGTTGAAGAACCGCACCACCACCTTGGCATCATTCGTAGGAGAGGCGATTGCCTCTACCCATCTTGACACATAGTCCACCGCCAATAGGATGAATAGATTGCCACATGAAGAAGGGAATGGTCCCATGAAGTCTACACCCCACACATCAAAAATCTCAACTTCTTGGATGTTGTTCAAAGGCATTTCATTCCTCCTTGAGATGTTCCCCGTTCTTTGGCAAGCATCACATGCCGCTACAAAACCTTGCACATCTCTAAACAAGTTAGGCCAATAAAAACCGGATTGTAATACCTTGGCACACGTTTTGTGTGAGCTAGCATGGCCTCCACATGGTAGGGAGTGACAATGCCGGATCACACTCTCCACCTCATCTTCCGGTATGCATCTTCTAAGCACCCCATCCGGGCCTCTCTTGAATAGAAGTGGCTCGCTCCAATAGTAATGCCTTACATCGTTGAAGAACTTCTTCCTTTGTGAATATGATAATCCGGGAGGCACTTCCTCACACACCAAGTAATTCACAATGTCGGCATACCATGGCTCACTTCCCCTAGCCACTTGGAATAAGCATTCTTCCACCATTTGCAATTGTTCATCCCGGAACGAGTCATCTATCGGGATGTTGTCTTTCCCAAGCTCCAATGGTGGGAGTCTACTAAGGTGATCCGCTACCGAGTTCTCGGATCCCTTCTTATCTCTTATCTCCAAATCAAACTCTTGAAGAAGAAGGATCCACCGAATCAACCTTGGCTTGGCATCCTTCTTTGTAAGTAGATAACGGATCGCCGCATGATCCGTGTAAACTATGACCTTTGCTCCAACAAGGTACGAGCGGAACTTCTCAAATGCATACACTACCGCTAACAACTCCTTCTCGGTAGTAGCATAATTGAGTTGGGCATCATCTAGCGTCTTGCTAGCATAGTAAATAGCATGAGTGCACCCTTCTTTTCTTTGCCCCAAAACGGCCCCAACGGCCACATCACTTGCATCGCACATGATCTCAAATGGTAGACTCCAATCCGGAGGTTGCATGATAGGTGCGGAGATCAAGGCGTTCTTCAACCTACAAAACGCTTCAAGACAATCTTTGGAAAACACAAAATCAACATCTTTCATTAGTAGGTTAGTGAGAGGCTTAGAAATTTTAGAGAAATCTTGAATAAACCTCCGGTAAAAACCGGCATGCCCTAAGAAACTCCTTACCCCCTTCACCGAGGTAGGTGGTGGCAACTTCTCTATTGTTTCAATCTTAGCCCTATCAACCTCAATGCCACGGTTAGATACCAAGTGTCCTAACACAATCCCTTCACTTACCATGAAGTGGCATTTTTCCCAATTTAAGACAAGATTTGTTTCCTCACATCTTTGCAACACCAATGACAAATTAGCTAAGCAATCATCGAAAGAAGAACCGTAAACAGAGAAATCATCCATGAACACTTCCATGATATTTTCCATATATTTCGAAAAGATAGCCATCATACACCTTTGAAAGGTGGCGGGTGCATTACACAACCCAAATGGCATTCTCCTATATGCAAATGTACCCCATGGACATGTAAAAGTTGTTTTCTCTTGGTCATCAGGGTGGATAGGGATTTGGAAGAATCCACTATACCCATCTAGATAGCAAAAGTGAGAGTGTTGAGCTAATCTTTCTAGCATTTGGTCAATGAAGGGGAGGGGAAAGTGATCTTTCCTAGAGGCCATGTTCAACTTCCTATAATCTATACACATTCTCCATCCCGTGACCGTCCTAGTTGGTATTAGTTCATTGTTCTCATTAGTTACTACCGTCATTCCACCCTTCTTAGGTACCACATGAACGGGGCTAACCCACTTACTATCCGAGATAGGGTAGATAATTCCCGCATCTAGCAACTTAATGATTTCCTTCTTGACCACCTCTTTCATTATAGGATTCAATCTCCTTTGATGTTCAATAGAGGGTTTGTGGTTATCTTCCATCATTATCTTATGCATGCACAAAGATGGCTTAATGCCAACCAAATCATCAATAGTATAACCAATGGCCTTCCTATGCAATCTTAGTTCATGCAGCAATTTAGCAAGTTCATCATCACTCAAGCATGCATTAACAATCACCGGATATGTAGAATTATCACCAAGGAATGCATACTTTAAATGAGAGGGGAGGGGTTTGAGTTCAAGTGAGGGAGGACCTTTATTGGTTGAAGACGATCCAAACAAGGTTGGATGAGATGAATCCAAAGCAAATGAGGATTCCCTTTGGCTCCTAGAAGCTTGATCATCATCAAGAGCTGATTCAGGGGAAACCACGGTTGGAATCACGGTTAGCTCAACTTCCACGACCGTGGTTCTTGCCAAGCTTGCTTCTCGGAGTTGTCCAGAGAGTTTGACGGCCGTGGAACCCAAATCTCGACCGTGGAACTTGCAGCTGTTCACAATTTCTTCATGGCTCTCAAATCCAACTCTTGGCTCCTCTTCCAATGCCTCCAAGGCTTTGATCTCTTCATTGCAATTCTCCTCAATGTCTTCCTCCATCATACTCAAGGTGAGAACCTTTTCCAAGGGATCCTTGATCAAAATCGAGCTCACCATTTCTCTAGATTCTTCTTGCTCGACTATGTTGAAGATATCTTCATCAAGGGTTGGCCCTTTCATCATTGTGGACAGCTTGAACTTGATGTTCTCCTCTCCAATGTTGAAGGAGAGAGTCCCGTTCTTGCAATCCACTAAACATCCGGAGGTAGCTAAGAAAGGTCTTCCTAGGATGATGGGAACCGGGTAATCCGCCGGAATGTCCAACACTACAAAGTCAATAGGCACATAGAATCCTCCCAATTGCACCGGGATGTCCTCAAGAATCCCAACTGGATGAGTGATAGAACGGTCCGCCATATAGAGGGTCATCTTGACCGGCTTTGGCTCTCCTAACCCGACCTTGTTGCTAAGTGCAAGCGGTATGATGCTTACACTTGCTCCAAGATCACAAAGGGCCTCGTATTTCACATCTCCCACTCCTATTGGGACGCAAAAAGAGCCCGGATCCCTTAGCTTGGGAGGCATTGCTTCCCTCATTGTTTGGATTAATTCCGAGGATCTCTTGGTCATCCTAATCTCCCCATACTCCTCCAACTTCCTTTTGTTGGAGAGTATTTCCTTCAAGAATTTTCCGTATGCCGGCATTCCTAAGATGGCATCCATGAACGGAATGTTAATATGTAACTTGGACATTAGTTCAAGGAACTTACCAAAGTGATTGTCCAAACGAGCTCTTGCTCTTGATTGTGGGAACGGTAGTGGTGGCTTGTATGGAGGCGGTGCTACATAAGTTGGCTCTACATCCTTGCTCTTGCCTCCATCATCTTGCTTTCTTCCCTCTTCTACCACTACTTGACTCCCCTTAGCTTGGTCCTTGGGCAAAGGATCCTTCATACTCAACCCACTCCTTGTTGTGATAGCCAAAACTTGGCCTCTTGGGTTGTCTTCGGTTCTTCCGGGAAGCTTTCCCGGATCTCTATGTGCCTCACCCGCCTTTTGAAAGACTTGTGCTTCCAAGACCTTTTGAGCCTTAGAAATTGAAGTGACGGTGCTCTCAAGTCCACTCAACCTTCCTAGCAATTGTTCAAACATGACTTCGGTTCTATCCTTCGAAGGTTGAGTAAAACCGGGTGGAGGTTCTTGTGAAGCTCTTTGTCGTGGAGTTATGCTTGTGGAGGCGGGAGGGTTCAAGGCTCCATCCGGATTAGAGTAAGAAAATCCGGGATGGTCGTGGTTTGGCCGGTAATTGTTGAATTGCCGGTTGTTGTTGAAATTTCTTGGGCCTTGGTAATTGTTGAAGTTGCCCCTTCCCATATAATTCACATCTTCCTCCTTGGAAGACAAGTTGGCTCGTGGAGGTGCTTGAGGAGTTGCTTGGCTCTTCAAGGTGGTAGTGCACAACTCTCTCAAGGACTTCAACTCATTGTTGATGGCGTCAAGCTTGAAATTTCTCATGGTGACTTCACTCACCTCATATGCTCCCGCCTTTCTTCCCTCACTCTTCCTATGAGAGTACTTCTCAATCACTAGAGCTTGCTTCTCCACAAACTCCCAAGCATCATCCACATGCTTCTCCATAAAGGTCCCACCGGAAAGAGATTGAAGCTTGAATTGGCTATCTTCATCAAGCCCCTTGAAATAGATCTCTAATAGCTCAATCTTTGGTATGCCATGGTGCGGACAATCTAGGAGAAGGTCCTTAAATCTCTCCCAAGACTTGAACAAACTTTCTCTATCCCTCATCACAAAGGCATTGATCTTTCCCCTTAACTCGGTGGTCTTGGAAGGTGGGAAGAACTTGGTCAAGAACTCGGTTGTCATCTCCTCCCAAGTACCAACTCTCCCTTGTGGAATAGATTGATACCAAGCCAAGGCTTTGTCCTTAAGAGAGAAGGAAAAGGCCCTTAGCTTATGGTTGTTGCTCTCCAATCTTGGTGGTCTAAGAGTCTCCATCAAAATTTCATAGTTCATCAAATGTTGGTGAGGAGACTCTCCTTCCATCCCTCCAAATTGATTATGCCGGATCATTTGAAGGACTTGAGGGCGGAGCTCATAGTTGTGGGTCGCGGGATCTCCTAGATTCACACCCGGTCGGTGTGCTCTTTGTGCCGGATCCATACGTCTCCCTAGGGTTTGCGGCTCCTCAAAAGCAATGGGAACAACCCTAACATTGGCCGCCGGCTGCGGTTGTGGCGGAGGTGGTGGAGGTTGTCGGCGATTAAGCTCTCCTTGAACAAGAGCTTGCCTAATCTCTTCAATCTCCCTTCTAGTTTCCTCTTGCCTCTCATTGGCAAGTCTCCTTTCTTCCTCCAAGAGTTCATCTTTTAGCCTTATTTGCTCCAAGGCTTCATCCAATTCAGCTTGGAGATTTCTACCGGCCATCTCTTTCTCTTTTCGGATGTTCTTAGATCTAGATCGAAGGGTTTTCTCCGGTTCGGGATCGAATGGAGCTAAATCTTTGCCACGAGATCTTCGCATACACCTAAAGAGTAATAGATGTCCTGAAAAGCAAAGACAAAACCAAAAAGAGATCAAAAGAAACAAGAAAGATCTACACTAGAAACAATCACAAAATAGACTCAATCTAGACCTAGTCCCCGGCAACGGCGCCAAAAACTTGTTACGCTAAAAAGTGTGTACGCAATAAGCCTTAAATTTATACTCGTTATAATTATCCTACTTCTAGCGCACCCGCAGTGTACGGGACGTATGTAGCAAGATAAGTATTCCAAGGTCGAACACAAAGACTAAGGTGAAATCGAATTAAGTTGTGATTGAATTTAGCAAGATCTAAGTCTAAAGGAAAGGATGCAAATAAAGGAAGAAAATCTCAATTGTTTTGGTTGTTTTTAGGTGATCACTTCAAAGATCAAATGCATGCAAACACTCAATCAAACTAAGTCGGAAAGTTGGCACAAATAAACAAATCGAACAAGATGTTGATCAAGAGAAAGGGAAGACGGATTCTAGGGGTTGGAAATTCCGGTTATGGCATAAAACTCAAGTTATCTATACGTTCTTTGGATTGATTATGATATGTTGGGATTAAGTGTTCCTAAAATGGGATCAATTACCGGGTAAGTCTCATGATCCAACTAATCCACACCTAAGGTCTCATTACCGGTTAAGTCTCTAAGAACCTAAGGGTAGGAATTTAACACAAACCGGATTGTTTAATTAGGGATCTAACCTATCCTCACCGGGTAAGTCTCGGAAAGGGAAGTCCTAATCAACTATCCTAGCACATTTAATCCAATGGCGGCTTGTTAGGCTCACCATTACCTAAGGTTTTGCTATTTTAGATTCTAAGGGCAAGGATTACCGGGTAAGTCTCTCCTAACACTTAGTCGCTACACTAGGACACCCTAGGGTAGGTTAAACTCAGCAAAAACTTAGGGTTTCAACAATTTTATGAACCTAAGGTAAGATCCTTCGAACCAGGAAGAACCACGGTTTGTTCTACAGAAACCACGACCGTGGTTCTTCAAGAACTACCCGTGATTCCTAACAGTAGCTACGTTCATAAACAAAAATCATCCAAAGGTAAATCTAAGTTCGTCCTATCATAGATCTAGCCATAACCATCCTTTCCTTACCCTAGAATCACATCAATCTAGCCTACAACATTCATATTAGAAATCAAAACAAACAAGCATAGATTCATAACCTCCATTGCAAGAAAATGAGAGAAAGAAGATGAACAAATGAACTTCAAACACAATCTAAATCTGAAGATGAAATTAGAACTACTTACAACCCTTCCAAAGGAAGGTTCAAGAGTTCAAAAACTTCTAGAAATAATTCCGAAAATACAAGAGCTAAGTGTGTCTTCTCCTCTCCTCTTCAATGGCAATGGCTCCTTTCTTCTTCTTCTTGCACTTTCCTTCCTAGAAAAAGTCCTTCTTCTTCTTGGAATATAT
Source organism: Fagopyrum homotropicum (assembly GCA_033239125.1). Classification (NCBI taxonomy): domain Eukaryota; kingdom Viridiplantae; phylum Streptophyta; class Magnoliopsida; order Caryophyllales; family Polygonaceae; genus Fagopyrum; species Fagopyrum homotropicum. The sequence continues at coordinate 86,637,884 of BSWB01000003.1, read as the reverse complement.
TTTTGTCAAAGAAAATGGAGAATATGTGAGCTGCTCTCAAACTACCCAAATCCCAGCTGCCTCTAACAACTATCAAGGACCACTTTTATAACCAATTTCTTCATGAGCTGGCCATGAGAGTCGTGGCACAGCTGTCACGAGAATCTGGCAAAATCCACGGTCATTTCCACGGCCGTGGTTCTTCAGAGAACCGTGATTCTGTGCAGAAACTTCGCCTTGGATCATTAGGCTGTGGTTTGGTGCATGGCCTGTGTTGGCAAGGTTCCTTGGGTCCTTCTCAACCTTTGCCTTGCGTTCTAATGAGTTTGGAAACGTGTCCTCTAATTGAGCGACCCTCAAACGCGTCGTTTTGGCTTGAAACTTCCCGAAATACCTACAAAACGCACACAAGTCCGTGTAGACGTCTATCTCGACAAAATACATGTTTTGAGTGCAAAACGTATTGGACTAGTGCTAGATAATGCATGATTGAGCGAGAATTCTATCTAAATGTGCACCTAAAACTATGCTATAAATCGTGTTATCAAGAAGTATGGAAACCGTTCGCAAGATAAACAGAGGCCAATGACTAATGATCTTGGGCAAAAAGAAGAATTGCGGCCGAGGTTTAGGATTTATTTTAAATCTTGTCTGAAGTTTGGCAAGTCGAATGCACCCTAGGCCAAAACCGCGGGCAAGATCAAGAACCGCGGCCGAGGTTTTGAATATGTGAAGGCCGGAACACAAACCGCGGCCCCGATAAAAGAGCATTCGGCGGCCGAGGTTTTCCTTTCATCCGCGGTTTATTCACATTCAAGAGAGGATATAAAAGCGGAAACCACCTTCTTCTTCTTATTCTTCAACCTTCCACACTCAACCCTAAACCGCGGCCGCCAACACCATTCTCAATCTCTCAACTTCTCGAATCTTAACCAAAACACTACATTCAAAACCTAGAAAAACCGTACAAACAACTTCCAAAATCGCCCAGAAATCAACTTCCCCGATTAAAAACCTAGAAAAACCGCCCTCCACCTCAATCTGTCTATCCGGGCTTGTTTGGCTCGAAGTGAAGCACTAATAAATGTAGGAAGGAACAAAGGAAGTTTTAGGAAGATAGAGTTTGCCAAGAGCTTTACAGATTTGCGAGCTACATGCGAGTTTTCCAAAATCGTTGTAACAACCATGCTTAGATGAAGGCCCCGCAATCACACCTTGCCATTACCGCACTCACGTTGCGACGGTCGAGGCGAGGATGACCCGCAGTCATGGGTTAGCATTGTAGGCGACTGACTGTTTTGGTTGACCTCCTTTCCTCTTTCTTCTTCTTTAAGATTTCTCTTTCCCTTCATTGGGATGGTTTCCTAATCTCTCTCTAAAATTCTTCCTTATTCCTTCTTCCTTCTTCTTTCTTACGTTCTTCTCTTTCTCTTGATTCTTCTTCCTTGGTTTTTCTTTGGATCTTCTTCCTTCAAGTGAATATTGTTGAGTGTTGATGTTGTTGAGTGTTGCTGTGAGAAGCTGGCCAGAGTAGTTGTAGCTTGTGTTCTTCCTCCTGCAAAGAAGAGAAGAGGGGTGAGCCTCTTCTTTTCCTCTTCCTTGTTCTTCTTCTTCTTCTTCTTCTTCTTCTTCCTTGTTTGGAATATCCAATAAGTTGATCTTGCGTGTTATGTTTATGAACGTTTGATGGTGTTATGTGTATGTTTGGATGAAGGCAAGTGTGCCTTGGTTACGCCCTGTGGTGGAGTGAAGTCGTGGACGAGAGATCTGTCGAAAAGCACGTAAGAGTTGTACTCTATTGAAACACCGAACCTGCACCTTTTCTAAGCAGCCCACACGCCATTTTCAAAACTTACCAAGTTCTGTGGTAAGTTCGTCATTACTTCTTGATCCTTGTGTAGAAGCTTGCTAGGCTAGTATTGTGTTGGATTGATGATTAAATGTTGATGTAATGCTATGCCTTGAAGAGGCTTTGAGGTTTTGAAAAGTTATTTGAGGGTGATTACGATATTATGATCCGTGGGGATCCTATGGGTCTAGGAGTGATTCTTCTAGTTTGATGATGCGATGCTTGATATATTTATGCCTTGTTTATTAGGCGATGTTCATTCCTAGGGAAATTTGAGAGGTTCATCGTTGTTGAGATTATTTGAATACAGGTAAGTCCGTGGGACTTACTTAGTTGCATTCTTATATTGGATGTATGCATCAGTGGTGTTTTTTATGTGCTTTGTAGCATGCGATATATATTGATTATTACTGACGTTGTATTGGCCCACGATAGATGAATGGTGATAATTGTCCAGTACTCTCGAGGGAGGATGGAGGGTTCTTTGGGACTATGCCAGTCCTGGTATACGGCGAAGGTACCAAGCCACTCTTATTGGTATACGGTGGTAGTAAGCTTAGGAACTCTAGATGGGGAGGGAAACAAACGCGAGAATGATTTACTTCTCGTGTCACGCCATTAAAAGGATTATGAGTGCATGACCTTATGAATGACAATTAAACGAGAAATGTGTCATATCATGCTTGGTGTTTTATTGTACTTTTGATTTGTGTATGTGCTTATGCATTATCTTGTATACGAATTGTTAGCTAACGGTTCCATACCGTTTTGTAGATGCCTTGCGGTATAGGAGAACTGCAGAGTGACCTGGTGGAGTGATCAGCCGAGGGTTGCCGTACATCTAGGATGATTATGGGCTTTTGGGATGTATATATGTATATGATGATACTGTTTCGATACTCGGATGTGGGTTTTGTATGTATTTCCGTATACGATCTTTTGGTTTTATCGATATTGGTTTTATAGTTATTTGTGACTTGTTGTAAGATCTAGTGAACTTGTTTTCAGGCTAGGGTCAGTACCCATTGTGAGATCTTATCCCGTAGCACTCCGAGCCCTACGGATATTTGGTGCTACAACCGTGGCCTATTCTTCGCAAACCGCCTGAGATTTTGCAACCCAAAAGCTGCGGTTTCTCTTTGTGATGGATTTCAATCGTTGTTCAACTAGAGTCTTAGTTCCAAGAAGAGGATCATCTTCCTCATCTCAACAAGCACCACCACCACAACCACCACCTCCCAACAACATTTTGGTCATCCAACAAAAACACAAAGCAAGGTACGAAAAATTCAAGAACGTAACATTATCGCGCCACGATTTTTAGTGCTTGAAGTTTTGAATGTGTTGAACATTAGAGAGGATGTAGATTAGATGCTGGATAGGGTAGGATTCACTATTTTTGTTGGGATTATAGAACCAGCTTACGAGGAGATCACGAGGGAATTCTTGAGTTCCTTCGAACATGATCCGAAGAAGAGAACCATTAGGTTTAGATTGCTAAACCACAAATATAACTTCTCTATTGAGATGTTTGGAGGTTTCTTTGCATTCCAGGCTTCTAGCACGGGAACATTCCCTGTGACGGTTAGACCTCGGGATTTTGGGGAGAGAATTGCCTTAGTTAATAGAGGGGAGGACATATGGGTTGCGGGTCATTACAAAGCTAAAAAGTCTATAATTTTTCTTTTAAGATTGCTCATAGGGTTATGAGTGAGATATAAATTTCTCGTTCTGAGAGCCCACAAAAGCTGAAGGTGGGAGAGTTGTTCTTGTTGTGGTACATGACTACGACACTGTACCGCTACTCTTCTAGCTGATAGTTTGAAGAAGGTGTGGAACAAGTCCAAAGGGAATATTTGTGTAGGATGCCTAGTGACTAAAATCGTTAGGGCCTTGGACTTAGATTTTTCTGCTTGTACCCTAGTAGGCCTAGCCCGCCCACAAGGTCTCCAATAGCTCATCTCCCGTGGTAGTCTTGTTCCACGAGGACGAGGTGCTCCGTTGGTAGCTATGCCTTGGAAGGATAAAAACCCGAGGGGGATCGCTTGGAAAAGCGACTTCACTTTCAAAGAACAAAACAAATGAAAGTTTGTGCTTGAGGAGTTCGCAAATGAGTCTGGGGAGGAGGAGGTTGATGTGCCGGATGTTAAGGATGTTGATAGTGATGATGGCACTGAGGCCATGAACACCGGGACCGATTTTGCATGTCCCGGTTGTCATGAGGACGATGATGATGAGGCCACTTAGGAGGATGACCCCATCATTGGTGGAGCTGACAAGGACTCTAGACAACAAGAGGTGCCCATGAGAGGACCGAGACATTTAGTTTCCCATTCACCTCGGTACGGGGCCCGACGCAGATATGTTACAGATGAGCTCCCAACCACGATGAGTCGCATGGATACCAAGTTTGGGAACATTGAGAGTTCGATTTTTGGGGATGTAAGAGCACGTGACGAGCATGGACCGGCACGTTGACAGATTTGAGGCATGGCATTTTGTGCATGATAGGATGTTGGATGACCTCTACTGCCAATCCTTTGGTTCTCCTATGATCCGAACTTCCCTAGATTTCCGCCACCACCGCCCGAGGAGTGATTTTCTTGCTTGATTCGTCATTTTACATTATGAGTATCTTTTTTCTATTTATTTCTTCACATTGGGGACAATGTGAGTTTTAAGTATGGGGTGGAGGTATTTGCAATACCTTTGCATGTTTCCTTTCATTGTATTGCATTTAGGATAGTTTAATTTTTAATCACACGTCTCTTTATAGTTTTGCATTGTATATATTCCTTAGAAAAATCCAAAAAATTGAAAATTTTGAAAAAAAAAACAAAAAAACAAATTTGTGCATCTAAGATTGATACGATCCCTATGATAATCTTGTATGTGGATTGGCTATGGGTCTGTTTGGGGATTCCTAGTTTAATAGGATATTAAGTTAAAGTTGAAGTTGAAGATGAAGTTGAAAAATGAGGATGAAGATTAAAGAAATTAAATGAAATAAAAGTTGTTGGTATTTGGTAGGAAGAGTATTATTATGGGTATGAAGGATATTAATATGGGTAAAATTATGAAAATGGGTATGAGAAAAAAAATTAAGAAGGCATGTGGGGTATCATGTCACTCACAAATGAACCCCGTGTTCCATCTCTTTGTTTTTTCATTCTCCAATAGCTTCGTTCTTCGTCAAGGAACGGGGACGAGTCTCGTTCACTTCATCTGTCGACACTCACAACTTATTCGAAAGCTTCATTCTTGGTAAGTATCTTTTCCCTTCTTGTTGATTTGTTGTTCGACAACTTCGTTCTTCTACACTCACAACTTCGTTCTTCCACAGCTTCGTTCTTCAATTCTTAAATTACAACTTTGAAATCCTAATTTCGCAGATTTGGCCATAATTTCTCAATTCTCCATGGCTAAAGATAAATCACCAACTTCAGTTACTTTGATCTTGGTAAGTATTATGTTTTCCCTTCTTGTTGATTTGTTAATATGGCACATGGAGAAGTATATAGAAGGCGTACATGATCTGTTTCTTTTTTCTTTTCTTTCCATTAATTTGATAGAAATTGGTTAAGATTGATGATAACTGACAACAACATGCTTTGGAGACTTATGTGTATTAAGATTAATGATAACTGAAGTTGAAAACTGAGATTATTTTTGTAAATTATTTTCTGTGAATATATAAGTATTTATGTTATGCTTGATGCCTTTAGTTTATGTTTACAAATAATGCCTTATGAATTATTCAATTGACAATAGGAGACTTAAACCGGACTGCTAAAATATATGTAATAATCGTTAGTGACTTGTTGTGTAATTGTTTTCAATCGTTTACTTCTGTTCAACTATTACTTGGTCGATGGCACCAAAAACAACAATTTCAAAATAACAGAAACATTTTTGTTGGGATCCATGATGTAACACTGCAATTCCTAAACATATGTCGTCAATTCCAATTAAAACATGGAGAAGATCAACCGTTTGTGTGGGATGATATTGCTAAAGAAATGGAAGAGTAGTCAACCTTGTGAGCTAAATTGTCTTAAAAACAAATTCAATCATATGAAAAGGATTTGGAGTGTTTGAAAAACTTTGCGGAATGGGGAAACCGGACTAGGATGGGATCCGGTAAAGGGGTGAATCATGGCTGACAGAATAATGCAAGAAGACATATACCTCTATTGTTCATTGCATTTCCACATTTAAGCTGTGGATATTTTTGATAGACGTATACCTCTCTGTCCTATGCATAAATTTTTTCCAAAAATGCAATCCTACCCCTGCATCACTGACTACGTTGTGAGTTAGACAGAATAATGCAAGCAGACACAATATGAAAATCATGTGCAAAAACTGCTCAGTGTAAAAAAAACTGAATTCGTTCACATATGGAATTACAGATTCCAGTTCAGAATAACACAAATCAGAGAAGTGGATTCATCTTCCCTAAGAAAACAATCAAAGAACTTCTTAGAGTAAAGAAACTGGTTTATCCTTGCAAAATCATGTGCAAAAATTGCTCAACATTCACATATCTGTAATTTCAATTACTCATTCATCAACTGAGACAAAAATTATAAATCTGAGACACAATCATAACATTGCTTGAAACTAAACATCACATACATATCATTGTACTAGAGATGTCAAAGTTTTTACCGCTAAACCCAAAATGGATGGCATGCAAGCACATCCAATATCAAAATACATATGTACTATTCAAAACACATTCAGTAACCAAGCATATGGGCAACACCTGCCAGAAACAAAATGAGCATGCAAAAGATGCAGATCTTTAAGTGGTTTGACGTCTTGGCATGTTGACTTGCCTCCAAACGAGCTTCTTCAAGCCTAAAAAATAGCTGAATATTTGATGATGCAAATTTTGAGACGTGGTCATAGACTTGCAAGTTTGCATCCTCCACATTTCCCATGTTATGATTGATGTTGTCAATCTCATCACGCAATGCATGGTTGTGTGCCCTAAGTTGGCGAGCAACCTCTTAGATTCATGAAATGATAGGAGAGTTTGATAGTGTGTCAATGAGCTCCTCATCCATGTCAAGTTTGAGCATCTACAACAAGTCAAGCAACTTTATTAGATGTCTAAAGATATGTACATATACAATCTATAGTAATTCAGTGGCATGTAGTACCACAAGGCTTGGATCAGGTGACGGTTATAACATCCAGAATATTTATTCCAGGTGTCGAGATGTTTTCCGGTCTTCCCGCATCAGCGGCTTAATTCCCGCAGGAAAGTTAGCTGAGTGCCGGGATTTATCGTGGGATTTGGCATACCTTTTAATTTCCAGCCTTGGGTTCCGGAGTAAGGAGACAAGGGGACAGCTGACCCTTGGGTCTCCCCACCACTTTTGACAGCCTTCAATACTCCAACACTCCTTTCATTCCTCCTTTTCACTTTCACGCTCAATCTTTCTCTCCTCACTCTCATCTCCCTTGTTCTCTCTTCTTCATTCTCCTTGGAAGACTAGGTAGGAAGCTTCAGCCTTGGAGTTTCGGATCTATTGTGGTAAGCTATCTCTTTCCTTCTTCCCCTTGTTGTTAGTTCTTCCCTCTTTTCTCTTCTCTTCACCTCCATGGCTATGGAGGAATCTTTGAAGGGAGATCTTGTAAATTCTTTGCATGTACTTTTTCTTTACTCGATTAGGTCGTGGAGAGGTGTCTAAGATCAGTGGTTAGTGTTTGGAGAAGGCCCAACCAAAGAAGGAAGCCATAGAAGCTCTAGCGCACAATCGAAGATCAAAGAAATCGTTGTTTCTAGAGTTCTACCGAGGGGGCGGAATCAAGTGCCGCGGGGCAGATCTTAGCCAGACGTGGGGGTGGTGAGCAGCGCCGTAGGGTCAGCGGCAGGTTTTGCCAGCAGCCATGGGGGTGGATGAACAGTTCCGCGGGGGCCATGAACTTCAGCACGCAGTCGCACCTTTTGTTTCCGCGGCTGCGTTTCTTCAACAGTAGGATCTTCTTCGTCCCTTCCTCGTCGTTCCTTTCTTAGCATTATGGTTATACCTAGTTAGAAGCATGCTTAGGTTGGACCTAGGACATATGAGAAGGCCATCTAGTGGGTTGAACCTAGGTGCCCTTTGAGTTAGTTGGAATCATTGGTGATCTTGTGTGTATGAAGACCTTATGTTCTCTCTTCCGTCTTGCATTCTTATTCCCGCTTTGAGTTGTGCTTGAACTCATATAGGGTGTGGGTTGTTGTTCCCTCTTAACTTTGTTTATCTTGTTCTTGACCTCTTAAAGGTTCAAGAGAGCTTTCCTAGCTTCTAGTTGTTCAACTCCATGTTTGGTTGGTAGCTTTGGAGAGTCTTGGAGTTGAGTTGTGAGATTGATGTTGATGTATATATCGTTGTGATCAGGCCTTGGTTATTCCCATACGGAAAGATGAGGTCGTTTGATTTGATTAGCTTTGAGACGAGGTAAGTCCTCGGACTTACTTTGCGCTTTTATGCATTATTTGGATACATGATGGTGGTGTCTGTTTTACCGCTTTTGGATCATGAAACCGGACTAGGATTACTTGACTATATATATTATTTGGCCCATTGTTACTATTTCGGGCGGTGACATCACTGCCCAGCTCCCGAGGAAGACTGGGAGGTTCTTTGCGATGAACCATACATGGTATACGGGCGGGCTTCTTCGCCACTCCACATGGTATGCGGGTTGAGCTCCGCATCACTACTGTTGGTTACACGGGGACAGAGGCAAGATTTATAAGACTATCGTGTCACACTTTAATTGAATGGAATTAGAATTAGAATAACCTAAAAAAGGGAATAAGAACCGGATGTGTATGTATATGAGTATGTTGTGTGTTATGTGTTTTTATGTGTGTGTTTTTGACATATTATATATATAATGCCTAGAATGTGAGCTAACTGTTTTAAACCGTTTGTGTAGATGCCTTGCAGGTTAGGGATGCCGCCGAGTGAGGTGGAGGAGTTGACAGCCAAGGGGTCTCCGTACATTATAGGACGGGGATTTTTTGGGTTTTCTTTGTATTGTTGGATTATGTTGTGTTGTACGGTTTTGGAGCTCTTTATCATTTTGCGTCGTTTTGAGGACTCGGTTGAGTTTCCACCTTGTATCCCTTATATCCTTTCTAGCATACATCATAAACTATTTGAGTTTTACGCCTTTATTTGTGCCATGTTGGAAAGGTCCGGTGAGATTGTTGCCAGGCTAATGGTTGGGACCCATTGGCAGGTCTCGCCCGTAACATTTCGATATCCCTGGGATTTGGGGTGTTCCAAAGTGGTATCAGAGCCCTAGGTTGACTACAATGGCACTCACAACCTTCTAAAGGCCGAATGAGAAATAAACAGAACCCCAACGGGTTCAGACTCTTCATTTTCAAAATTCATATGCATGAGTCGGTATTGGGTTAGAATGTATGGGACCACAACTCCTCACGCAAACCTCGACGACGTAGATTTCTAGATTTGACGCATGTATTATGTATATATTTACCTAGTTATATATATGTATATAGCCTTAGGATGTTTTTGGACTTGTATGTACCTAGAGATGCATGTGACCTTACGGTGATTGGGCTTTTATGCCTTGGTTGTATTTTTGATTTCGGCTTCTTTCTTTTATGTTTTATAAGTTTCTTTCCATATTAATATTACAGTAATTACGAAAATATCGATATATATATATATATATATATATATATACATATATATAAACACGAAACGTTATCAGATGGCACGTACGAGAGCTACCGCATACGTAGGACCCACCAGGGGTAGACCACCTCTTCCTCCTACCGTCCCGAGACGGAGGCGAGTAGGGAGACCTCCAAGCACGAGAGGTCGGGGACGTATCCCATTACGGACCCACCAGTTGTCGATCCATCAACAGCTGAGGATCTCGTTGAGGACGTGGCAGAGAGCATCATTCCCGAGGCTAGGGATAGGACAGTTGTGAGGTCCGGGGCGCATAGTTCCCATCTACTAGGACCGGGGGAGCATCGATTGGGGTTACCATGTTTGAGGATTATGTACGTCGAGTGGACCAGGCGTTAAGGACTGGAGCACAACCTCCAACACCACTAATGCCTGTACCTACACTTGTACCCGAGAGATCAGCTGAGGTCTCGTAGAGGGCTACTCAGATTAGAGCCGTACCAGAGATATTTGCAGCAGCAATAGATGCACCTGAGCCGGTTGTGGAGATTGCTAGGGCTAGAGACGAGCTGAGCTCTTCTAGACATGATTCCTGGTTGAAGGCTTTCAACTAGCAGCATGTACCCTACTTCGACGGGAAGGTAGGATTAGAAGTTGAGCATTGGATTGGGCACATGGAGTCGGCATTAGAGGCGATCCGTTGCCTAGAGGAGAGGCAGGTGGAGATAGTCCAGACCTTGTTTAGAGAGCAGGCCCAGTATTGGTGGAGGTCGGTGAGAGGAGGTGTGACTAGGATGGATAAGCTGCTGAGTCTCATTACAGAGACATTCTACCCGGATTCACTGAGTAGAGACCAAGTCCGGGACTTCTTAGAGGCAGGATTTGAGGATGTCCTAGTTATCGAGGCGATTATGCGTTTCCGAGTGGAGTTGGCATTGCTGGGGCCCGCTGCACCTCCGGCGGACAAGCATGTGTATCTCTTTTCTAGGAGATTGAGGGAGACTACCCGTGCATACCTTGTGGGATTCCGTTGTGACTCCTTGGCGGAGTATCAGGACCGAGCATCGGCATACGAGAGACCGACCAGGGTCTAGGAGAGGGGCACAGTCCGGAGGGCCGGACAAGTGTCACAAGACGGGACCTACTAGTTTGGGGGTAGGAGCCTCAAGGCAGGGGCGTGGCCTGGTGCATGGACATACGAGTCATCCGCCTACTACTCAGGCATCAGACAGAGGGAGGTAGTGTTATAAGTGCGGAGCACAAGGAAATCTTTGGCCCGATTGTAGGAAGCCTCTTTTGACTTGTTTCTCTTGCGACCAGACGGGTCACAGGGCAGTTTATTGCGGACGGGGCGGGGCATCGTCACAATAGGGGTCTTTGCCTACTAGCGGAGCAGGTGGAGGACAAAGGCCACCTCACGTTCCGGCTCAGAGTTTTCAGCAGTGGGGTCAAATTCAGACGCGTACGCAAGGGTCAGCTCAGGGTTAGGGCCGAGGTAGAGGCCGTGGTGGAGGTACCCTAGAGACCCGAGGCACACAGGCCAGGGTATTTGTTTTTAGGAGCGTTGTTGATCCAGCGGCGCCGGCAGCCACATGTACTATTAAGATTCATGGCCATCCGGTCCGAGTTTTATGCTGGTATAGTGACATCGATAGGGTAGTCGGGTTAGTCCCGAGTTACTCCTTGGTTACGCTTATTTGATTTGTGATGCGATATATGTTATGTGTTGTGTGTACCTATGTATGATTACCTATGGAGGTGTTAATTTGGTTATGGGGTTGACTTCTGAGTTTGAGGGTTGATAGGCGACGTTACATGTTCCGTACGATTTCTAAGTGATGTTAGTTGTGAGTTTTACGTTTACCAAGTTTTGGGACAAAACTTGTTTTTAGGGGGGTTAGTTGTAACTTCTAAAATATTTATTCCGGGTGTCGAGATGCTTTCCGGTCTTCCCACGTCCCGGCCTAATACCCACAGACACGTTAGTTGAGTGCCGGGATTTATCGCGGGATTGGGCTTTCCTTTTTCTTTCCGACCTTGGGTTCCGGAGTGAGGAGACAAGGGGACTGCTGACCCTTGGGTCTCCCCACCCCTTTTGGCAGCCATTAATATTCCCTCTCTCCCCTAATTCGTCCTTTTAACTTTCATGCTCAATCTTTCTCTCCTCACTCTCCTCTCCCTTGTGCTCTCTTCTTCATTCTTCTTGGAAGAGCTTGGTAGGAAGTTGCAGCCTTGGAGTTTCGGATCTACTGTGGTAAGCTATCTCTTTCCTTCTTCCCCTTGTTGTTAGTTCTTCCCTCTTTCCTCTTCTCTTCACCTTCATGGCTATGGAGGAAGCTTTGAAGGGAGATATTGTAAATCCTTTGCATGTGCTTGTTCTTAGCTCGAATAGGTCGTGGAGAGGTGTCTAAGATCAGTGGTTAGTTCTTGGGGAAGGCCCAACCAAAGAAGGAAGCCATAGAAGCTCAAGTGCACAATAGAAGATCGAAGAAATCGCTGTTTCTGGAGTTCTACCCCTGGGGCGGCATCAGGCGCCGCGGGGGCGGATCTTAGCCAGCCGCGGGGGCGGTGAGCAGCGATGTGGGGGTGGCGGCAGGTTTTGCCAACTACCGCGGGTGCGGATGAATAATGTCGCGGGGCCGTGACCTTCAACACGTAGTCGTGCCTTTTGTTTCCGCGGCTGCGTTTCTTCAACATTAGGCTCTTCTTCCCCCCTTCCTCTTCGTTCCTTCCTTAGCCTTGTGGTTATACCTAGTTAGAAGCATGCTTAGGTGTGTCCCATGACTTATGAGAAGGCCATCTAGTGGCTTGAACCTAGATGCCCTTTGAGTTAGTTGGAATCGTTGGTGATCTTGAGTGTATGAAGACCTTATGGTCTCTCTTCCGTCTTGCATTCTTATTCCACGTTTGAGTAGTCCTTATACTCATATAGGGTGTGGGTTGTTGTTCCCTCTTACCTTTGTTTATCTTTTCCTTGACCTCTTAAAGGTTCAAGAGAGCTTTCCTAACTTCTAGTTGTTCAACTCCATGTTTGGTTGCTAGCTTTGGAGAGTCTTGGAGTTGAGTTGTGAGATTGATGTTGATGTATATATCATTGTGATCAAGCCTTGGTTATTCCTATACGAAAAGTTGAGATCGTTTGATTTGATTATCTTTGAGACGAGGTAAGTCCTCGGACTTACTTAGCCGCTTTTATGCATTATTTGGATACATGATGGTTGTGTGTGTTTTACCGATTTTGGATCATGAAACCGGACTTGGATTACTTGACAATATATATTATTTGGCCCATTGTTACTATTATTATCGGGCAGTTATATCAGTTCCCAGCTCCGGAGGGAGACTGGGAGGTTCTTTGCGACCACGCCATATATGGTACACGGGCGGCCTTCTTCGCCACTCCACATGGTATACGGGTTGAGCTCCGCATCACTCCTGTTGGTTACACGGGAACAGAGGCAAGAGTTATAAGACTCTTCGCCACTCCACATGAAACCGGAATAGGATTACTTGTCTATATATATTAGAATTGGAATAACCTAAAAAGGAGAATAAGAACCGGATGTGTATGTATATGAGTATATTGTGTGTTATGTGTTTTTATGTGTGTGTTTGTGCCATATTATCTATATAATGCCTAGAATGTGTGCTAACAGTTTTAAACCGTTTGTGTGGATCCCTTGCAGGTTAGGGATGCCGTCGAGTGAGGTGGAGGAGTGGACAACCGAGGGGTCTCCGTACATTATAGGACGGGGACGTTTTTGGGTTTTCTTTGTATTGTTGGATTATGTTGTGTTGTACGGTTTTGGATCTCTTTATCATTTTGCGTCGTTTTGAGGACTCGGCTGAGTTTCCACCTTGTATCCCTTCGTTCCTTTCTCGCATACATCATAAGCTATTTGAGTTTTACGCCTTTATTTGTGCCATTTTGGAAAGGTCCGGTGAGATTGTTGTTAGGATAACGGTCAGGACCCATTGTGAGGTCTCTTCTGTAGCATTCCGATATCCTGCGGATTAGGGGTGTTACAACGGTGGGTCATCAGATACATTGGGGTTGAATTCATATGGAAAGGAGGCATCAGACGGCAACGAAAAGTGACTTCCAAAGCAGAGGGCATCGTAATAACCTGAAACACATAAGGACTTAATAGACATTATTATTGTACATAAACAATAGAGGTCCAAGCATGCCACCAAGGTAACCAAACAAAAAAATATTGAAGCAACACATGAAAGGATAACCACTAGAAGATTTGTTCCATGTAGAATGAGGTAATTAGTAGTTCAAGTTCAAATATCATCCTAGGAGACTCAACTACTTTTATACCAGTTATTACTAATTAGGAAGCATGGGAGGAGGAGTGCTTACCAATTAACTTAATCATCATGGTATGGTTCCATTAAAGTGATTTCCCTTTGAAATGAGGAACTAAGAAACCTTACAAGGAGAATATAACCATTACAGTGATTACCCTTTTATTTGTTCAAAATTTATTTTCTAACCTATAGTGAAAAATCCTTAAGAAGCCTTATGTTCCCTCCAAAATGTGTGTGCAAGCTTTAAATTTATAACCTAAGAAGTATGCTTGAACAAATATGCGAACCCGCAGTGTACGGATCAATTGTAATAAAAAGCAAGAATTTCAGGGGTCGATCACAGGGACTTAGGTGAAACAAAGAACATAATCGGTTGTCAAATATTGCAATTAACCAAGAGGAATTAAAGCAATCAAAGATGATGTAAAAGTCAAGTAAGGGGAAATACGGATTCTAGGGATTAAAGCATCTAATTATGGTTCCGACTCAAGATCTCAAAGGATATTGCGGACAAAGCTGAGGTTTGCAAAGGGAAGGTGTTTCTAATGTGGGAATACATCACCGGGTAAGTCTCACTACATCACTATCCAAACCAAAGCTCCTATCACCAGGTAAGTCTCAAGGTACTAAGGAGAGGAACTATAATCTCCAACCAACACACCACCCAAGGGAATAGAATCAACCTTTACCGGGTAAGTCTTAGGCTAACTCACAAAGATGGGATGAAGGCACACTCAAGCCCAATAAAGAATAAACCTTTATTACCTACACTCATGATCTTAGGTAAACAAACAAAGGAATTATCGGGTAAGTCTCATCCTAGGCTTGCATTGAACCAGGAAAGGTGTAATAAGAATAGGATTTGGCAAACTGAAACTCTTAACTTCCGGATAGGTTGAGGAAAGGTTCACCTCGTTCAGTCAAGTTCCACCCCGGCCGAGATGTTCATCGATTGAGCGAGGTATTCTAAGCTTAAGGTTAAAGACTCGAGCTTTTAGGGTCCTACTAGGATTAAGATCATTCTATCATCGTCTTCCCCACAACTTTCAGCCAATCACCCTAGAATCGCATAAGAAACTTAGCCAACAATCATCATGATAACAATAATCAAATATATGGAAAGGGAATATATTCAAACAAGAAAACCTTAAGACAAAGGTTTCAATAACTGAATCAAATAACAACAAATCAGCGTTCCTCAAATCACAAATCAGCTAAGACAACAAACAAAAAGGGAATCTAAGAAAGTCTTACAAACTCCTTCAAAAGCTAACTCCAAACTAGATTCCTTGCTTCCTTGATCTTCAATCCTTCAATCCTTCCTTCAAAGCTTCCAAAAAATCCCTCAATTTCTGGATGTTCTCAGCCTCCAAGTCTGCTTGAACTTGTGGAAAATCCAAGCCTTTATATAGAAGAATTATCTTCCAAAGATAATAATATCTTAAAATAATAATTTCCTTGAAAATATATCCATATCTCTAAAATAGATCTCCCAAGCAATAATATCTTCCTTCCTGAAATCCAACCCAAAAATATAAGATATCATCGTTCCAAAATTAAAAGATCTCAGCCAAAAATATATATCTCGCCAGCGGCAGGGTGTTCGCCTCGGTCAGGACGCTCCTCAAGATCACCTCGATCGAGGTGACACTATAGTTGACCGAGGTGCATCTCAACTGAATGTGAAATCTCTCAAATTTGGTCCAAAGTCAATCTTCTTCTTCATTTCCATGCTTCCTGAGTTCCTCCTTAAGCTCCAAAATGTAGCTCTAATGACTCCTTAGCTCCTTAACTCCATTTTAGTCCAAAACTGTGCCATTTTACCTACAATTACAATGAAACTAGGTGGAGACCTCGATTCCCGTAAAGGTAGATGAAACAACAATATAATCACATAATATACATCCATACATGCATATTATTGAAGATTAAACGTCTAAACAAGTCCCAAAATATAGATTATAATACATGCTATCAAAATGCCCCATACTTGTCCCTTGCTTGTCCCCAAGCAAGTTCCAAATCTTAAGTACAAGATTGAATGGATTATAAGTCATAAAGATCAATGAAAAGTATTTCAAAACATTTTTTTTTGGTGTGCTCCACTCATAGATCACTCTAAGAGAATGCTTCATGGAAAATGAAATCAATCTATGATCAAAACATATTATAAATATAAGAAAGCTGCTCATCCTTGCATAAAATCATTGAATGCATAATAAATCATATTTATGGAAATCAATCATGTATAATCCAGTTTAAACCACCAAGTCAATCAACAAGCTCGAGGTCTCAAGGGTTTTCAAAAGAGGTCAAGAAACGTATCAAGGTGGGATGTATATAGGAAATGTGGTGCTAGAATCCGGGAAAAGGATCTTACTTCACTTTCTTTGAATCACTACATCTTCCACCAATAAGCTTTGCTTATTTTACTTACCTTTTTGGGATGCATGGACAGAGGTGCACAATAACCGAAGCCTAGGAAATCAGCAATCATCAATTTCTCGAGATGCCTCAAACCCTTGATGCACATACCATGACCAGTTAGGAATATCGCTCAATCCGACTTTGGCAAGACACCAACACCCGGCTATGTGAATGGTGCCGAGTTACTCATCATCATGATTGACTTCCCCAAACCTATTTGTTTCTTTCTAACATTTTTAGCCAAAGTCTGAACTTCACTTGCACTTGCTTTTCTCTGCTTTCTTCCAAATTCCCAAATAGGTAAAGGGAGGAAAATATGTATATGAGGGGATAAAGCATGATCAAGAAGAAGAAGAGAAGAGAATGAATTGCCTTAATCATCCCAGGAAGAATGTGATAGAACTCATCGTGTGGTGTCAACCTTCAAATTCAACATAATTTTGATAAAAACAAAGTATTAAACATGCTAAAACTTCAAACAAAGCATTTTGCAACTTAAACATATAATAAAACCTTTCGAGCAAATAAATATTTCAAAACCAATCTGCAAAAAGTATCATCATTGAGGTCATATCCAGAGAAGAAGCACAAAACGTTTCGAAAAATCTCTCAGTTAAGCCACCTCGGTCGAGGTGTTCTAGGTCATCCGAGGTGTTCATCCTCGTTTGGCCAGAACCATCCCGGTCGAGGTCATAAAAAAAAATTTTCTTAAACCAGTTTTCGACGTTTTTTCTCAAACAAAAACCTGTATGTATGCATGAAATAGCAGATAAACACATAGATCTAAAAAAGATCATAAATATCCAAATAGAGTCATACAATCATACACACATAATGTCAAATCATACATCCAAATACCCCATACTTGGGATACATTGTCCCAATGGATCAAATAAGAGTCTAGGAAAACAGGAAACTCACCGGACCTAGCCGAACTGCATAATAAATAAAGAAAAGAAATCCATGCAAGCTCTAATCATGGTCACCTAGTGGCGGTGGTGGTGGATGTTGAACGTAGGGGTACTGAGATGGAAAAAAGGATACCCCATCATATGCTGGAACTACATCTCCATCATGCGCTGCTGGTAATGCTGGGTCTCTCTAATATGATGCATCCTGCCATCAGTGTATCTACGCTCATCCTCAAAGCGCTGGGATGTATCCACTGTCATAGCTGCGTAGGAAGCTATCATTTGCTCACACAGCTCATCAATCCGTCGGTAAGATACTAGATCTCTGAGTTTGCGGACTCTACGCCGGGCAGGTCGTGATGGTGCTGCTGCCACCTCCTCTGTTGCCTCATCATCTAAGTCGACAACTAGCACAGTAGGACCGCCGGTATTAGTACCGGTCTCCATGGCAGCTCCGCTATCATCGTACTCCTCCTCATCCTTAGTTGGTGCATCATCTCTAGCATCCTGTAAGTAGGGAAGCCAAGCAGAAGACCAAAACTGTTGGTCAAAGACCGTGAACTGAGCTGACCAGATAATGCCGTGAGGATCAGTTGCCTCCCAAGGCATAGCAACATATGGTATAGTAAGACCACGAGGAACCAAAATGCGCCTCGTAATCATCTCCTTAAGTCCAAGCGGCTTTGCAACCGCTACCACTGTACATGCACTCAAGTCTAAACCCATGGCCGTAGCAATATGGTTCACTAGTCCTTGATACGGTGCAAGTCCTCAGCCAACATGCTTCCAAAGTCAAGCACTCCGCCAGTCACCATGCAAAATAAACTCAGCAACTCCCCCTGTCTGATCTTCTGGGGCGTCTCAGTATGCACCAGAAGAGTCTCACTAAAAATACGGTGGGCCAGACGGAAAGCTAAATGAAAGATAATACGCTCCCTGGAGTCTCCAGGTCTCCATCTATCACTGTGCTCCACCACATGGGCTATCTGCCCCCAGAAATCTCGAGCCACTGCTCGGGATGGAAAGGCAGTCACGGTGGGAGTCGGGAAGCCAAACACCTCACGAAACTGATCCATCGGCCCAATGTAGTTCCGGTTCAACAACCGGTACTTGATGTTGTTCCTCTCTCGCATGTGAGTAACAAAACTCACAACTCCTTAGTCGGCTCTAGGTAGGCTGGAGCTCGGATCTCCATAAAATCGTCCAGCCCTACCATCGAAATCATCTTTCTCAAGTCCTCCGCCACGTGGAGGCACTCGAAGGCTGAAACGTCTAAGAAACGCGGGGCAACTATGGGGCGCCCGCAAATATGGTCAAAGTCAGCTTGGTGACGCTCATGAATCACCGGTATGGAAGGACGAGATGCAGAAGAAAGAGAGGAACCACTGGGACCATCTCTAAGAACAAGCTGACGATCGGATCTGTACTCATAATTCTGACAGGAAGGCACCTCGGTCGCTCTGACAAGCTGAAGAACACCTCGGCCGAGACACAGCTCGATTGGACCGAGGCGAAGTGCTGCACGATTCCACTCTCTGATTTTCCAGTTAGTTTCCCCCAAAATCACTACCAATTGCTTCCTATGGGGTGCTTATATCTTTTTCAACAACAATGGATGGCACCCAAAGCCAAATCCGTCTCAAATCAGTAAAGAGAGGGAGGTTAAGGTTTTTGGACAATTTTTTCCAATTACGAAGATTTGGGGCGTTTTTCTCGCAGTTTGTTGCTTGAAATCCGATCCTCTTGCTTTTCTTGGTGAAATTGGTCCAGAAATTGTGGAAAACGAGCGAGAAATGAGGAAACGAGGTGAGGAACAGCCACGGTCGAGACGAGGTTTGAGAGGGAAAAGTGAGGAGAGAGAAATCCGTTTCGACTTTTATACCCCTCGTTGAATCTGATATCCTCTCGGTCGAGGTGGTCCCGACTGGACCGAGGTGGCTGACTGGATTGTCAGGCCTAGTCGCCTCGGTTTCCCAAGAACATTTCGGTTGAGGTGCTGTGACAGCAACCGAGATGTGTCTTAGTCAAACTCCGTCTTCTCAATTTCTCGAACTTCTGTCCTTCTAGTGTAGCTTCTTAGCTGTAATCCTTCCTTAGAGAGTACCTGGTTTCTGTATAGGACGCCAAAAACAAAGCAAAGCAAAACCAAACTATCTAAACTAAGCTAGAAAAGGGAAAAGAAAGCAATACCTTGGGTTGCCTCCCAAGAAGCGCTTGATTTAAGGTCGCTAGTTGGACCGTACGTCATACCTAAACAAGGTACAGTGGTGCAATCTCCTCAACCTGGACTTCCGTTTGGTACTTCTTAAGCCTATGACCATTGACCTTAAAGCTTCCGCTTGTTTCACCCCAAATCTCAACTGCACCATAAGGAAAAACATGTTTCACAACGTAAGGTCCTGTCCATCTAGATTTCAACTTACCTGAAAAGAGGCGAAGGCGGGAGTTGAAGAGTAGGACTACAACCCCTTTTTTGAATTGATTGAGAATGACATGCTTGTCATGCCATCTCTTCGTTCTATCCTTGTAGATCTTGGCATTCTCATAAGCGTTTAAGCGCACCTCTTCCAACTCATTGATGTCTAATAGCCTCTTTTCTCCGGCTTCCTTGATATCGAAATTCAACCATTTGATTGCCCAATATGCCTTGTGTTCTAACTCAACGGGTAGATGGAAATATTTCCCATATACCAAATTGTAAGGGGTGGTACCAATGGGAGTCTTGAATGCGGTCCTATAAGCCCAAAGAGCGTCGTCTAACTTCATGGACCAATCATTCCTCGTCCTAGAGACGGTCTTCTCCAAAATTGCCTTGATTTCTCTATTCGAGATTTCAACCTGTCCACTAGTTTGAGGGTAATAAGGGGTTACTACCTTGTGGGTTACCCCATACTTCGATAGAAATGCCTTAAACATCCGGTTGATAAAATGTGTCACTCCATCGTTGATGATGATGCGTGGTGTCCCAAAACGTGGAAAGATAGTCCGATTGAAGAACTTCACAACCACCATGGCATCATTAGTGGGAGAGGCAATGGCTTCCACCCATCTAGAGACGTAATCAACAACTAGGAGAATGTAGAGGTTCCCTGCGGATGATGGGAAAGGTCCCATGAAATCAACTCCCCATACATCAAAAATCTCAACCTCCTTAATATTGTTGAGTGGCATCTCGTTCCTTCTAGACAAGTTCCCTGTTCTTTGGCATGCATCACAAGAAACAACAAACGTTTGCACATCCTTAAATAATGTAGGCCAAAAGAAACCAGAACGCAATACCTTAGCGCACGTTTTGTGAGCGCTAGCATGTCCTCCACAAGGAAGCGAGTGGCAATGTCGTATAACAGCAACTTCATCTTCTAGAATGCATCGTCAAAGCATCCGTTCCGGACCTCTCTTAAATAGTAGAGGTTCATTCCAGTAGTAGTTGCGTACATCCTTGAAGAATGTCTTCCTTAAGCGTACGTCAATCTGGGCAGTATTTCCTGGCAAACAAGATAATTAACAATATCATCATATCAAGACTCTTTATTATTCGAAGCTTGGTGGAGCCAGTGTTCCACCAACTGTAATTGATTCTCAGAAAAAGGTTTAGGAAGTTTGTTGTCCTCAGTTAACAACATCTCGCTTGTTGTCTCGGTTGGTGTCCGAGGTGGGTGACCGAGATGTTCTTCAGATAAGAACACCTCGCTTGGTCCAGAAAGTGCCTCGGTCGAGGTACTGTAACTCGGACCGAAACTTGATTTTCTCCTCTCCTGGATTAGTTTCTCAATCTTAGCTCCTGTATCTGCTTCCAATGCCTTTAGGCTCCGTATATCTGCATCACAAGAAACATCTATACCTTCCTCCATTAAGCTAAAACTAAGAACTCTTTCAAGAGGGTCATTGATAAGGATAGAGCTCACCAATTCTCTTCATTCTTCTTCATCGTAGATGTTGAAGATATCATCCTCAAGCGGCTCTCCTTTCATTGCAGCAAGCACTGCAGATTCCACTTGATCTCCACACATGTTGAATTTCAACTTGGCGTTATGACAATCCACATTGCAACCCGAAGTTGCTAGAAATGGTCTCCCAAGAATGATAGGAACGGGATAATATGCGGGTATGTCAAGTACAACAAAATCTATAGGTAAATAGAAGTTACCGAACTTGACGGGAACATCTTCAAAAATGACCAGGGGATGGGAAATGAAGAGATCTGCCATGTACAACCTTATCCTCACCGGCTTGGGTTCTCCAAGTCCGATTCTCTCACATAGCTCCAACGGGATGATGCTTACGCTAGCTCATAAATCACACAACGCCTCACAATTTACATCCTCAACTTGAATGTGAATGCAAAATGAGCCAGGATCTCTTAACTTGGATGGCATCTTCTCCTTCATGATTTGAATGAGCTCCGAGGATTTAGACGTCATCCTTACTTCTCCAAACTCTTCCAGCTTCCTCTTCCTTGATAAAATATCTTTTAAGAACTTCTCATAGGCGGGCATCCCTAGAATAGCATCAAGGAAAGGGATGTTAATGTGTAATTATTCATCAAGTGAAGAAACTTACCAAAATGCTTGTCTACATGTGCTCTGGCCCTTGACTGAGGGAATGGAAGTGGTGGTTTATAAGTAGGAGGTGGAACATAAACTTCAGATTTGTCCTTCGCTTTCTGGGACTCCACCTCGGATGGCACCTCGACCGATGTGTTCCTCGTCTGGTCCTGGACCGAGGTGTTCTTCGTCTGCACTGGCACCGACCGAGGTACTGGATCTGTAGTTTTTAGTCCACTTCTCGTCGTTATTGCCATAATCTTTCCTTTAGGGTTGTTCTCTGTCCTTGTTGGGAGCTTCCCTGGATCTCTTGGCGCTTCATTTGCCTTATTAAAGAGTTGTTGCTCTAAGGCTTTTTGTGCCTTTGAAAATAAAGTCATAGACGTCTCCATAGCGTTGAGCTTGATCACAATTGCTTCCAGCACTGCATCTTTCTTCTCTGGCTGAGACGAACTTGATCCAAGCTCCTGGCTCTTCAATTGAGTAGAAGAAGAAGAAGAGGAGGGGTTAAAAGCATTATTAGAATGAGAATGAGGGTTACCCGGATTTTGTTGATTAGATCTCCAATTGTTGCTGTTGGAGCCTCTATAGTTGTTGTGATTGTTGTTTCGTGACCCTTGGTTGTTCGCTCCAAAAGGTGTGTGCAAGCTTTAAATTTATAACCCAAGAAGTATGCTTGAACAAATATGCGAACGCGCAGTGTACGGGTCAATTGTAATAAAAAGAAAGAATTCCAGGGGTCGATCACAGGGACTTAGGTGAAACAAAGCAAAGAATCGGTTGTCAAATATTGCAATTAAAGCAATCAAAGATGATGTAAAAGTCAAGTAAGGGGAAATGCGGATTCTAGGGATTAAAGCATCTAATTGTGGTTCCGACTCAAGATCTCAAAGGATATTGCGGACAAAGCTGAGGTTTGCAAAGAGAAGGTGTTTCTAAGGTGAGAATAGATCACTGGGTAAGTCTCACTACTCACTATCCCAAACCAAAGCTCCTATCACCGGGTAAGTCTCAAGGTACTAAGGAAAGGAAATATAATCTCCAACCAACACACCACCCAAGGGAATAGAATCAACCTTTACCGGGTAAGTCTCAGGCTAACTCACAAAGATGGGATGAAGGCACACTCAAACCCCAATAAAGAATAAACCTTAATTACCTACACTCATGATCTTAGGTAAACAAACAAAGGAATTATCGGGTAAGTCTCATCCTAGGCTTGCATTGAACCAGGAAAGGTGTAATAAGAATAGGATTTGGCAAACTAAAACTCTTAACTTCAGAATAGGTTCAGAAAAGGTTCACCTCGTTCAGTCAAGTTCCACCCCGGCCGAGATGTTCATCGACTGAGCGAGGTATTCTAAGGTTAAGGTTATAGACTCGAGCTTTCAGGGTCCTGCTGGGATTAAGATCATTATATCATCATTTTCCCCATAAATTTCAGCCAATCACCCTAGGATCGCATAAGAAACTTAGCCAACAATCATCATGATAACAATAATCAAATATATGGAAAGGGAATCAATATTCAAACAAGAAAACCTTAAGACAAAGGTTTCAATAACTGAATCAAATAACAACAAATCAACATTCCTCAAATCCCAAATCAGCTAAGACAACAAATCAAAAGGGAATCTAAGAAAGTCTTACAAACTCCCTCAAAAGCTAATTCCAAACTAGATTCCTTCCTTCCTTGATCTTCAATCCTTCAATCCTTCCTTCAAAGCTTCCAGAAAATCCCTCAATTTCTGGATGTTCTCAGCCTCCAAGCCTGCTTGAACTTGTGGGAAATCCAAGCCTTTATATAGGAGAATTATCTTTCAAAGATAATAATATCTTAAAAAGATAATTTCCTAGAAAATATATTCATATCTCTAAAATAGATCTCCCAAAAAATAATATCTTCCATCCAGAAATCCAGCCCCAAAATATAAGATATCTTCTTTCCAAAATTAAAAGATCTCAGCCAAAAACATATATCTCGCCGGCGGCAGGGTGTTCGCCTCGGTCGGGACGCTCCTGAAGATCACCTCGGTCGAGGTGACTTTGTAGCTGACCGAGGTGAATCTCAACTGAATGTGAAATCTCTCAAATCTGGTCCAAAATATAGATTATAATACATGCTATCACCTTACAAGGAGAAGATAACCATGGCAGCCACACATAGGCCAAGAGGATTACTGGTGGTCCAAACAACAAAAATTGGCTCAAACGATTTAAAATAAGGCACTAAGTAGCAAGAGTTATCATATGAAGACATATCAACAAACACAAGACATATGAAGATAGTTATTACAGAGCTTTTTGCTGAAATGTGAGGTAATCAGTACCACAAGTAGCACAACAAGCAAGAGTTATCATATGAAGACATATCAACAAAGACAAGATGACAAGTTTTGTGTAGCTACACAGACGGGCTTGAAATGAGGCACATATAGTGGTGGTCCAAACAAGAAAAAATCAGCAAACTAACCTCTGAATATATTTCAACTATAAATCGATGACTGAAATGAGCCATTTCAACAGACAATAAAAAATCAAGAGGAATCAATGACTGGGAAGAAATTAGCCATTTCAACAAACTAACCTCATAAGATCTTTCAATTAAAAAATGAAGAGGAAATCGATGGCTGGGAAGAAATTGAGAACATTGTTCAAGCGGAAATGGGAACAAATGAGACAAGCGACGACCTAGAGACGAAGAAGATAGGGAAGACGACTCATGTGAGTTAGAGTTCCGCTAAAAGCTCCAACGATCAATTACCTACCATAGGATATGAGAACAAATGAAATCAATAAGCAAGAGAAGAAGAAGACATATGGAAGATGGCTTGCCTCTAAACTTTCCCCACGGAACACTGTGAAAGAAATTGATTGATGAGCTAGGAGAAGAGAAGAAGAAGACGCAGCTCTGAAGTTTTTAGGGTTGAAAGATTGAGGGTAGAAATGTGAAAGAATTTGTTCAACCTGGATAATTAAACTCCCATCGGTTGAAGATTTACAAGAAATTTAAATCATCTTCAACCCTTTCAACCACACCTTCACCTCCAAAGAAGTTGTTCACCGAACAACAAAAGGCAATTTAGGGTGATAAATTTCAACTTCAACCAGTAAAAAATGCATCCGAACGGGCCCTATGATGATCTTTATATGCTTGAATTGATTTATGGCATATGTGGGATTTCACTACTTTGCTAGAATTCATGCATGAATGGTAATTTACTCTTTTCTAGATTATGTTGAGTGTTGATTGTTGAAACCGCATGATAAGTTCTTACACATCTTTGTGGAATGATTAAGGCAATTTGATTCTTTTTCCTTCTTCATCTTGATCATTTTTGCTTTAGCACCTCTTCAAAAAAATGTAGAAATTGCCTCTCTTTACCCATCCGGGAAATAGGAAGCATGTTAGTGTGGTTGGTGTGTGAAAAGAAAAGTGTGGGGTAGAGGTGATAAAAAGTGTTGAAAAAAGTTGAAGTTGAAGTGTGTGGTGTAGAATTATAGGTTTGGGGATGTTGATCATGATGATGAGTTACTCGGTACCATTCACATAGTCAGGTGTTTGTATCTTGTCAAAGTCAGATTGATCGATAGTCCTAACGAGTCACGGTATGTGCATCCGATGTTAGGCACCTCGGTAAAAAAATCCGAGGATTGCTAATCACCAAGCTTCTGGATTTTGTGCACCTATTCCATGTTCTCAAGTGGAAAAAAAAAGAGGAAAAAAAAGAATAAGTGTTGATTTGGTGGATGTTGAGTGAAGTTGTTGTTTGTGGAGTTGTTCCTTTTTCCCGGATTTGCACCACATATCCTAAAATGCATCCTACCCATGACACGTTTCTTGGCCTCTTCTTAATAAGTCTTTAAGACCTTCTTGTACATGTGTTTTGGCTTAGTGGTTTAAATTTGATTCCTCATGATTGATCTAGATGATTGGACTTTACTGTGCATGCTATGATTTCCGATGAAAAGTGTGATTATCCTTTCCATGTCTATCTCTCTTTGATGTATAATAATCTATCTTTTGCCATGAAGCATGACTTTGAGGGTGATATATGACTAGAAGCACAACCCAAAAACATTTTGCCTTGCTTTTGCATTTGCACAATCCATGCTATCTTGTATCTTAGATTCGGACCTTGTTTGGGGACAAGAAGAGGCAAGTATATGTTATTTTGATAACATGAATTATGTCCTTAGTTTAAAATTGTATTTAGGTATATTTTCCCTTTGTTTTGCATGTATAGACATGAATCCATGACATTTAGGCTTAACTTTGCATATTATTCTAGAATAGATGTCTACACGGATTCTTGTCTCATTTTGACACAACTCGGCAGACTTTGGAGCGGATTGGAACATATGAGGAGTAAGCCTCGAGGTAGAAAATATCGGAGCACAAAAGGAAAGATAGGGACACCACCAAAGTATTGGAGAAAGAAGCCAAGGCGAAGACACACAATCCATAAACCGCAGCCCCAACTCTTGTGAGAAACCGCGGCCGAGATCATTACCGGCTTGACCCTCGGTTTATCTTTTTTTCGGCCCAATGACGCCAACCTTGGAGGTGGCCCATGGTCCAACTCTATAATATCCCAATAAATTACTCATATCTGGCAACACCGAGACTCTCTCTCGGTCACTCTCGTAATCTTACACTCTAGAACATTGATCTTGACTAAACACTTGTAATTTCGATTGAGAAAGATTTGAAAGAGAATTCTTGGAGAGAAAGAATTAGGTTCTTGATTTCATTGTTTTTGGATTAAATATTCTACCTTTATTGGTGTATTGTTATTCTTTTTGGATATTTAAGACACCTTGTTAAGTATTTCTTACTTTTTTATTTTTTGCTTATGGTTTATTTGAATTCTTCATTTACCTTTCTTGATTTGAATATGTGTGTTGTTTGTTAAACCCCTGTGATTCTAGGGTGATTAGTTGAAGGTTGTGGTTTACATGATGATAGACTAAGCCTTTATGTTAGATTTGGACGTTTAGAGTTTGTTTAACCCTCGTTCTTTAGAACCTCGGTCTGTTCTACAGGAACCGCGGCCGCGGTTTATTTTAGAACCCCCCGAGGTTTCTTCTGTTGATCCGTAGATGATATATCTTTATGCTTGGATGTTAGATTGCCCAAATCCTAGTTTTTGTTGATATTTTTATACCCTTATATCCCTCTAAGGCTTACATCTAAGCTTGGGAAGAGACTTATCCGGTAATTCCCGTTCTTAGGTATCTTCGTTGATGATTCTAGGTAATAAAGGATTCAAAACCCTTTATTGGTTTGAGTGTGCCAGACTTCTTTCTTGAGTGAGCTTAACATGAGACTTACCCGGTGAAGGTAGTTCTATTCCCTTAGGTATAGTGGTTGGTTTGAGTACATGTCCTATCCTTAAGGCCTTGAGACTTACCCAGCAATAAGTGATTTGGTTTAGGATAGTGGATTGTGAGACATCCCGCGTGATCTTTCCCACCATAGAAACACCTTTCCATAGCGATCTCAACCTTCTCCTAGTTTATAGAAGTCTTGAATCTAAAACCGCAAGCGGATACCTTGATCTCTAGAATCTGCATTGCCCGTCATCATATTACTTGTCTTTATTGTGATTTGCTTGGCTCATTCTCTATTTTTAATCTAGGTTTATTCTATTTTTCGATCAATTACATATTTTGATTTCTCCTTAGTCCTCGTGTTCGACCTTGGAATATTTGCTTTTCTACATAACGATCCATACATTGTGGGTTCGCTTAGTTGTTCAGGCTTTATTACAAGTATAAATTAAAGACTTTATCGTTCATTATCACACCCATTTGAGAAGCGAACAAAGACCACAGAGGAGATGCCATGCACATGTGAGGATGGAAAGGATGACATGAGTTGAAGCTTTGGAGGTTCTATGTTATTTTTATAAGACATTTTATTATCTTTATTCTCTAGACATTCTAAAGGTAGTTTTTATTTTTTATATTTTCAAGATCATTTTTATTCTTTTAGATGGTAGCTTTTAAGGCTATAAAAGCACTTTCATACAAGTTTTTAGGTTAGATTATTTTTGAACAAATTTTATGAGACTCGATTCTTCATCCACGAAGATCTTATTTTATTTATTTCAATTCAATCAAAAAGATCCTTTGATAAACCGTTGTGAGTCCTTGCTAGGTTGCGCTTGTGTTTGTTAATATCCTTAGAGATTGTTGCTCCTATTAGATTCTAGTCTCTCCTTGTGCTTGTCTTGATTTGAAGACTTGTGTATGGTTAAAGAAGGAAGGGTTAAGGTAATTCGTCGCTTGGTTTTTTATCCAATCACTCAAGGTTATAGTAAGTAAATCTTGGTTCTTCTTGATCTATATTATCATCATTATTTATTCCATATTCATATCTAATCTCGCCATCCACTATAACGATTCTTGCCTTTCATCTTTCTTTGTCATAACAAGTTTTGCTCTTTATCTGGACACCCCGGTCGAGATTCCTAGCCGAGATTCGTCTTCTTTGAAGGTTTCAATGACTTCTTATCTAGATCCGTCATTGCGGCCTCAACCCCGCATCAAAGTGGTATCAAAGCTTGCTGATTTGAAGTCCAACTCAACCAATTCAATGGCTTGAGTATTTTATTTTGAGTCTTGTCAAAAATTGAGTCTTTTTTTATTTTTCATTCTTTTGTTAAGAGTCTATTTGAGTTTATTTTGCTTTTTACTTATGTTCATTAGAGAAGAGAGAACGCCACAGCCTAAACACAAGCCAACCATTACCTTGTTGCTAGAACCCTAACACGAGATCACTAATCGCCGGGGAATCTCGCGGCGAGATCTTTGTGCCTACGCCGAGATATTTTTCTTGGCCACCAAGTCTTCTCCAAAGTTACAAGGTTGCGTGGGAAACCCTAGTAGTTAAAATCTTTTGCAAGACATTGATCAAATCTATCTTATCCAACCAGGGGGAAGAGATCTACAAAGTTTCCTTAATTTTAAGATCTCACCTAGTATGTGAGATCTTACCATATCCTATCAAATCTCGATATCTACCTCTTTCTTGCAGCTATATCTCGCCATCTTTGGAACCCCACGCTATCAAAAGAAAACAAATAAATATTATTCTTTTATTTTATCCTACATTTCATATCACATACTATACTATCCAAAGTTTTGGTGAAGCTAGTAAAGTAAGAGTTGTTGCAATCCAAGTGTGAAAATATCAAGAAGGCAACAAGAAGTAAGTTTACCTCATCCCCTAACTAGTTTTCATAGCCTAAACACTTACTTTCTTCAATCTCACCCCTAGTAAATATCTCGGCCGAGAATACCAACGAGATTTGCCACTGTCGATATCAATACCCAACAGGCTATCTATCTCTAATTGCATAAGTGCAAGGTAAGGGAAGCTCTCTTCGCAGTCTGTTGTGTGGCTATTACTTACCTCTTTTCTACTCTAAGTCTATTAGTTAGTTATCTTTGCTTGTTATCACACTAGTTGTGTCTTGAGTCTACTTGCTATTTTCTTTTCACTTTGTGTCGATTTTGTGAAGAAAATCCAACAATGGTTCTTTAACAATCTTTCAACACAAGAACCTTCATCCAAGCCAAGTTTTTATCTTGATTCAACCAAGAAGTGTTCAAGTTGAAGCTAGATCATCAAACTTGAAGGATTATTAATCAATCCAAGGCAGTTACATCAAATTAGGATGTGATACAAAAACCGAGTGTGAGTGTGAGAGAAACACAAGTGAGGAGTTTTTGATTTCACTAACTTCACAAGTTTTTTTGTTAATTTGTGTGTTTGTGCAGATGTCTAAGTCTAATAGTCCTAAAAGGTCACAAGGAAGTGAGTCAATGAATTCCGAGGCCATGGACATGTTAAAGCAACTCATGGCTTCGGTTTCAACCTTAATAGAAAGGAAAGGATCTTTGAGATCTTGATCTCAAACCCAAATAACGTCTAAAGTAATATTGAGATTTGAGGTTGGAGGAAGTTCTCGAAATCCACCTAAAACTACAACTCCGGAGTTGCTTCAAAGAACCCCTAAGGGCAAGTTATGAGACACTCAAATCATTTTTTTTGAAGGCATAATATGCTGGATTTTGTTGATGATTTTCATGATCTAGAGGATGATGATGAAGAGGGCATGTGGAGAGACTTTCCTAGACGTCACCACCAGCCACGAAGGGGTCGAGACTTGGATCCATATCTATATCACCAAGAGCATGACAGACTAGGAAAAGTGAAGGTTAAACTTCCGAACTTTGAAGGCAAGTGTTGTAAGAGATAGGATTTTTTTTAATTCTGATTAATAATGATTAATGTTGATTAACTTAATCATTGATAGTATTTGATACATAACTCGCGAAGAATGCATAAGTGATGAGTATGAGTTCCACTTTTATGGTCGTGGCATAATTTTGGACTTATAGGGAACTTTAACTTTTTCCCCCGGGTATTTTTACTCTCCGGTGTTATTTGGAGCATTTAGGAGCTTCGATTAATAAAATTGCTGTTGAGAGAAATGATCAGGACATAGGACATGTCCTAGACATGGAATAACATGGAAAGGCAAAACGGCCAAAAGAGTCGTTAATTCGTTTTTAGTGGCTAATAAAGACAACTTAAAAATATGCGTTTTCCGATGCAATTGCAGAATAATTATCCCTACAATATTCCAGATTTATTATTCCAATTTCGAGAAGTTTGGAGAAGGGGGTTCAACACGCCTTTGGATCGGTTGAAGGATAATTATCGACTTCGCTAAAGGATAATTATCGTCTTCGCTATAAATAGCGGAAAATTATTTATTAATTCATTTCCTTTCATGTTTCCTCGTTAAAGCTCTGATTTCTCTTAATCTTCAAACTCAAATCTACTCTCAATTTCTAATCCGATTTCAAATCCGTTTGAGTTTTTGGATTCCTCTCTTCATTCTCTTCATTTTTGTACCGCGTTTCTGCGTTTCCAAGCAAGTGAAGGCTTGGTCGAGCATATATGTCACTAGCTTGGTTCCGCCGCTCCGGTTCCTGTGAATTTGACGCTATCCTAGCGTAACCTGCGTCTTTGTGATTCTGAATCTTCTTTTAGATCGTCAATCGGGTTAATAACGAATAAGTTATGAATTTATTCATTTTCAGGTATTGCAATTTGGCCTTAATTGACCTTAGGCTTGTCAAAATGGATAATTGGGAATTCCATTATGCTCGTTATATTATTCTGGTGATTATGGGTTGTTTATTTGATGAAATGTGATGGCAGGTGGGTTCAGAAATTGTCTACGGGAAAAATGTTATTCTGGTGATAGTTTATTTATTAATTATAGGTTAATTAATTAAATTAGGATTAGAATAGAGATTGAAGAATATTGATTAGATGATACTTTGAGAGGTTTGAGTGTAATAGCTAGGATTTCCGAATTCTAATTAATGTTGATTAACTTAATCAGTGATAGTAATTGACATATAACTCGCGAAGATTGTGTAAGTGTTGAGTATAAGTTCCACCGTTATGTTCGTGGCGTAATTTTGGGCTTATGGTGAAATTTTTGCTTTTTCCCCCGGGTAATTATTTTTACCCTCCGGTATTATTTGGAGCATTTGGGAGCTCCAATTAATAAAAATGTAGTTGAGAGAAATGATCAGGACATCGGACATGTCCTGGATATGAAATAACATGGAAAGGCAAAACGGCCAAAAGAGTCGCTATTTCGTTTCTTAACGGCTAAGAAACACGGCTTATGAATACACGTTTTCCGAGGCAATTGTGGGATAATTATCCCTACAATATTCAAGATTTATTGTTCCAATTTCGTAAAATCTCTGACTTCTCTCAAACTTCAAACTCAGATCTACTCTCCGTTTCTAATCCGATTTCAATTCCGTTTGAGTTTCTGGATTCCTCTCTTCATTCTATTCATATCAGTACCGAGTTTCTGCATTTCCGAGCTGATCAAGACCTGGTCGAGCATATTTGTCACCAGGACGGTTCTGTCGCACAGATTCCGGTGAATTTGATGTCGTACATGCGTAGCCTGCGTCGTTGTGATTCCGGATCTTCTTTCAGATCGTCAATCGGGTTAGTAACGAATAAGTTATGAATTTATTCGTTTTCAATAATGCGATTTGGCCTAAATTGACCTTAGGCTTTTCAAAATGGATAATTAGAAATTCCATTATGATCATTATATTATTCTGGTGTTATGGGTTGTTTGTTTGATGAAATCTGATGACTGGTGGGTTTAGAAATGGCCTGTGGGCAAAATGTTATTCCGGTAAAATTTAATTAATTAATTAAATTAGGATTAAATTTGAGATTGAGGAATACTGATTAGATGCATGCTAGGTGTCAGAATGAGCTGAGGATCATGATGATGTTATAGATATCGATTTTGGCTTTAAGGTTTAGTATGTGTACGAGTATGATGAGATGTTATGTTGAGGATATGCCTTAGGCATTTATGAATGTGTTGAGGAGCTGGGTTTAGATTTGAGATATTGGTTGGTTGTGGTTAGTGAGACGAGTCTCCTAACCTTTGCAGTATGTAATTGTGTGCCTTGCTATTGCAGGCGTTGATTACTTCCCCAAGGGGAAGCTGTGACGTGGTACAAGTTACGAGTATATCAGGTAAGTCCATAGGACTTACTTAGCGTGCAGTTGTGGATTGTATGATTGTGATGGTTGTGTATGTTCATATGATTGTGCATTTATAACCTAAACCGGACTAGGATGATCATTTATTACATTTATTTGGCCCAAGTTTATTATAACGGGCGGTAACCACCGGTCTCCGCCTGCTGGTTAGGAGGAGGTGCCTGGAAGCCAGTAACACAGGGGTACGAGTGACGATCACCCCCAATGCAAACCCCTGTGTTAACGGGGAAAGGGACGAGGTTCTTTAGGTTCCTCGTGTTATAAAAGAAGTTGAATTAGTGATAGAATAACGTAATGAAAGATAATAAATGAATGTGTGTGGCATTGCATGTATGCGATGTTGATTTGTGGTTGTGATATTACCTTCATGCTTTTCATTGCTGTAGCTAACGGTTTCATACCGTGTTGTAAATGATCTACATGTTAGGAAGACTACAGGGTGAAATAGATGGTGTGGCCAGCCAAGGACTTATGTACATTAGGATGCGTGGGATATGAGATCTTTTGTATCAGATGTTGTTGTTTGATGTTTTGTACTCGGCTTTGAGTTTGTAAACTGTTTTGATTTATCATATATAGCTTTTATGTATTAATTTTAATCTACATGTGTCTTGTTGTAAGATCCAGTGAACTTGTTGCCAGGCTAGGGTCAGGATCCATTGTGAGATCCTAGCCCAATGTGACACTCCAAGTCCCGTGGATTTGGAGTGTTACAAAGTTGGTATCAGAGTCTTAGGTTGACAACAATGGCACTTGCTATCTGCAATAAAGGTAGAGTGGATAAATAAACAAAACCCACATGGGGTCTGAATTTTTAAAGGATTTTGGTTTTAAAGCGAGTACGGATGTTTTGGGATAGTATGTATAGAAGTCGTCACCCATTTGAGGATCTCGAGAGTGTAGATATATATATATATATATATATATATATATATATATATATATATATATATATATATATATATATATCTTTTATGTGCTGATGTGTATGCATGTAATAATGAGTATTATATATATAGCGTTATAAGTAGGAGCGTATATTCTACAAATGGCTCAGACTAGAGCAGTATCTGTAGTGGGACGAGATAGGGGTACACCCCCTCTTCCTCCAGTAAAGTCAAGTCAGGGACCAATATCCGCTGTTGTGTTGCCTATGGCAAAGAACGAGTTTAAAGAGGTTGATCGTGTCTCCATGAGTAGATTCGAGTTTCAAGAGTATATGCATCAAGTATATGAGGCGGTGATAGCGGGTAGACCTACAGCGGATTTACCAACATCTATAAGATCAACCGAAGCTTCTAGATTAAAGAAGAAACAATGGGTTGAATCAGTGAAAGACGAGGTTAGATCTTCGGGTTGCAAACCGAGCCCGACTTGTGGACGTCCGAGTACTTCTCGTTTCACACGGACTTCTCGTGAGACGAGGACCTGTTACAACTGTGGGAAGCCTGGACATATACGACCACAGTGTCCAAGATCGTCAGTGACTTGCTTTACCTGTGGTAGACAGGGTCATAGAGCTGTCTTTTGTAAGCAAACTGGAGTGGCATCGCGACAGGGTTTTACTTCTGCTAGTGTGACGGGAGATGGTCATAAGACACCTCAACAGCAAATGCGGGGACAGTAGAGAGTCCAGATCATCCTTCTACTCAGGGATCCGTTCCTAGACTAATTAGGGGTAAGGGTCGTGGTAGGAGTACCACAGACACTAGAAGAACTTAGGGTAGAGCCTTTGAGCTGGGCAGTGCAGAGGAGCCACCCGTACTAATGGCAGGGATGAGACGCATATGTCTCAACTGTGGTTATCCAGATCATTTGCGCTTTGAGTTCCCCATGGCACCGGTAGCTTGCTTCACATGTGGTGAACTAGGCCATCTGGCCCCTTTTTGTCAGCAAAGTAGTGTTTCTTCTCATCAAAACCTTCCTCTTTCCGATGCAGAAAGAGTGGAAGTGGAGGCTATGGCGATGACCTCAATGATACCTGAGGAGCATAGGTCTGAGGTTGAGTAATGATATGCAGTAGAGCTTCGGGCGTTAGCTGTTACGGGTACCATTCTTGTTAACGGTTTACCTAGTGGAGTTTTGTTTGTTGTGAGTGCTATGCACCTCTTGTCTTTCGATGCATGTGTTAATAGTTAACTATGGATACAGTTAAAGATAGATCTTCATTTATAGGATTACGAGTTACGGATCTTAGGTACCCGCGAGATATGTGGTTGTTCCCTTTGTTCAGGGACTTGTGTATGGCTTGAAGACTTCTTTGTCATGCCTTAGGTGCATGAGAAGGTCTTTATGTGTGTGGTGGACGAGTAGATATCATGTTGGTTTAGATAGCAGTAGGAGGACTATTATAGTCTCTACTGAGATCGACTAAGTAGAGGTTTGCCAAGGTTATGACCTTTGAGGAGGTGAGTTGTCTTTAGTGCCGTATGAGCAACGAGGTTGATAACACCATGTTTTTTTTAATATTGTGCCATGAAGGAAAGAGATAGTTCCACGCTGAAGAGTATTTCAGTGGTATATGAACTTATAGACATGTTACTGAACCGTCTAATCTATCGCCTCAGCGGAATGACGACTTTGATATTGCGTTAAAATATGGTACGAGACTGGTGGGGAGAAGGTCTACGAGGTATATGGCTTGTTGAGTTGTTAGAAATTGAAGAAGCTATTTGAAGAGTGGATTGAGATGGGCTTCGTTCGCCCTAGCATGTTCTTTGCTACGTATTGACGACTTATTGGATCAACTAATAGAAGCAATTGTGTTTTTAAGATTTCCGTATGCTTGGGATATCATCAGCTAAGGATGAGAGAGCAGCGTGGGCATAGGACAACATTCTATACCCGTTATGGACACTACGAGTTGTAGTGCTGTCATCTGAGTTGAAGAATGTCCTAGTAGTCATTAAAGGAGTTGATGAACAGTGTTTTCATCTACTTCCTTGATCAGTTGGTGGTAGACCTTATTGATGACGTTTGGTGTACTCTCACAACGGAGAGGAACGTACCGGTTATTTGAGGACAGTTTTGCAGAATCCGAGGGATAAAAGCCAGTGTGTTATGCTCCCTAAATGTGAATTGAGATGCTAGAAGTAACCTTCAAGGTCATGTTATTCCGCCAGTAGGATCATGATTGATGTGAAGAGGAGTAAGTATGAAGTCTTATGGATGATACTGATGAACATTAAGGGAATACGTAGTTCTCGGCCCAGCCGATTGCTACCAACACTTTGAGAAAGGATTCTATGTGATTGTGCATCCATTTACGAGTCTTTTGAGGAAGACCACCATATATGTGTGGTTGAAGTAGTATGTCGAAGCTCTGAAGAGTAGAGGAAAATTTTGACCTCTGCTTCTATTCGGTGATAATCAAAAGATTGTGGGAATCACCTGAGAACGTATGAGGAGAACTGCCCGACTCATGATTTCGAGTTAGTGGTGGTAGTTCAAGTTCCAAGATTTGAAGACAATACTTGTGTGACATTTCGTGTCAGAGTTTCACAGATCATAGGAGGTTGAAGCATATTTTTATGCAATAAAGGTTGAATAACTGCCAGCGTCGATGGTTTGAGTTGATCAAGGACGCCGACCTTGAGATTTGTAGCATTCTGGCAAGGAGAATGTGGTCATTGGTGCCTTGAATAAGAAGACGCCTCGAGAGAAGGAGATTGTTGGAATTTCTGTACAGTCTCGGTTTCAAAATGATCTAGCATGGTTAGAGTTGGACCTGTAACTACTGATAAGGACGTTAGTTTCATGTTTAGGGATTTTACCTGGTTTGTTGGATGAGGTCCAACAAAAACAGGGGACTTGCCTGACCCTGAGGGAACTTAATGGAAGGATGCCTCATGGCGAGGCACCACAGTTCTTTAATGGAACAGAAGGAGTATGAGGCGCCGCAACTGCGTCAGTATAACCGCTTATGCGGAGTCGAGTGGAGAAGATTACAGTACACTTATAGTACACCTTCTTTAGTACATCCATGTACGAATAAAAGGTATCACGAAGTAGTAAATCAGGTTAAAGTGTTACTGACCTGGAGACGAGTTCATCCACTACCAGTGTTGTAGTGGAAGTGAGAGGACTTTTCTGTGGACTTGTGAGGGGATTGAGACCCAGTAAGAGTTTTGGTGTTATCCAGATAATTAGTAACAGATTTACGAAGTCGACACGTTCCATCTCTATAGAGAGACGTGGCCAGTGAATGAAGCAACAAAGGAGTACACTAGACAGATGGTGGGACTTCATAAGTGTACCGAGGACGATCGACTATGATTTTAGTAGACGGCTTACTTTGAGGTTTTGATAGCAGATTCAGACTGCTTGGGGAACGCGTCCACATATCATGATTGAGTTTTACCTCAGACAGACGGTCACTCTGAGAGAACCCTCCAGACCGTAGAGGACATTTTGTGAGCTTGTGGGATGGATTGGAAACAGGGACTATTTGGGGGTAAATTTTACATAAATTTTAAATTTATGATATTATTTTAACGATTTTAATGAAATCATGAAAAATCAAAGAATTGGTTATTTCTTGTGATTTTGTTTTTGTCCAAAGTTTAGCTTATTTGTCTATAAAATTATTTAATTAATTAAAGTTAAAAAAGTCTAATTTTTGACTTAATTAGCTGATTAATTAAAGAAGATGATAAGCTGAGGTGATATCACCCGTTTTATTTGAAAATAAGTAGTAAAAAAAAATATTCAAATTTGTAGAAGGTGGGGTGAGTGGGATAGTAGAATGTTAACCTCTTTTAACTTCTATCCTCTCTTGTATTAAACAAAAAAAACTACTCCACCTTTACTAAAAAAGACAGTCAATCTGGAAAACTACATCAAAACGGCATATCGTATATCACAAAAGTGAGTGAAAGAAAGGGAAAAAGATGGATTTTAGAATGATTATTCATTCTTTCCTCCATCCCTCCTTCTTCACGTTTTCCTTCATTATTCCATTCAAATCTTCTAACCTTCTTCTCCTTCATACACTAGTATACAAAACATTTAAAGCCATCATCAATCTCATGCCGAATTTGATCATAGAGCAAAGAAAGTTGTGGCAAAAGCAGAAGCAGCGCCAAAGAGGATAAATCCAAAAAACAAGGGAGAACACAAATGACTGTATACAAGCGAGATAATTTCTTCTTCGATCTAACATCTAACTATGAGTTGTATCATGCTTGAAACGTCTGAATATCCAAATGGACGGTGTTTTGAAAGTATATGCTTTCGATCACTGCGCCAAAACCGTAGTTGGTAGAAACTGTTGGGTTTCACCGCTACATACGAAATCATGCTCGGTGAAGAACAAATTGGCTTCAATACCGGATCATGACTATAGAGCGATGGATTGCTGACTCGCTAACTGCACAAAAGAAACAGGGAAATCTTTTAGGAAGAGCACGCTTCTGCCAGGAAATTTCACAAAGCTTCAACCTCGTTGTTTCTTTCTCAAGCTACATCCTCGGAAGTTGAACAAGTTCATTGTGAGATCTGGCCAAAAGCGGATCACTTTTAATGTCAAATACAGGAAAGCTCTACAAACTGGGATTGATAAGCTTGCTGATGTTGTTTATGTTACTGTAGGACCAAAAGGGCGTAATGTCATTCTTTCTGATTCAAAAACACTAAAAGTAATAAACGACGGTGTTACAATTGCAAAGGAAATAGAGCTCCATGATCCAATTGAGAATGCAGGAGTATGGCTTATTCGAGATGTTGCACGCAAGGTGAATGATATAGCCGGTGATGGCACCACCACTGTAACTATTTTGGCAAGGGAAATCATTAAATGATGACCATGTTGGGAATCTTTTTGCAGAAGCCATAGAGAAGATTGGTCCTGATGGGGTCATCAACATTGAGTCATCATTAACTTCTGAAACATCTGTTATAGTTGAAGAAGGGGAAAGATAACAACAAAATTGAAAGCCCAAACTCACAGGGAATGTTATTATCTTGATCGTATTCTTTGGTTCTTGCCTCCAAAGACCCCAATCGAGATATAATCGACTCCCGCACTTCTCTTAATCTCCAAACTCCAAAAGCCTTTTCTTTTTCCGTTCATCTCGCCCCTGACCTCGTTTCCGAATACTCTGAACTCGAACTTCTCCTACGATTTGTTCGATTGTATCGGCGCCCAAAGTGAAATCTTTATGGCCACCATGGATGAAGCTTCGTATTAGAACAACAGAGAAAGAAAATGAAAGAGAAAAGGAGGAGAGAGAAGAAAGAAATGGAATAAAAAAAAAGCAATAAAAAGAATAAATTAACAAAAAGAGGGGTTTAATATAAAGAAGGAAGAAGAAGAATCGGGAGTCTCATAAGATACAATTTTAGTGGGACCTATTCCTAAAAAAATCAAAACTAAAACAATACAAATTGTATTGTAAATTTTAAATGCAGGCATTGATTTTATATATAAAAAAAAAAAGAGGAAATCAAATGTAAGAAGGAAGAAAATTCAATTTGAAATGATATGTGCTGCTCATTCACGTAAAGTCTACCACTTTTAATGTAAGTTTGATTTATTTACAAGATAAACCCCCACAAATAAGCTTTTGTAAAAGTGATCCCTATTAAGACAAAGTCTTGATAAAAAGGATCATAAAATTACGATGATGTATCGTAGTTAAATATTTATATATAAAACTAAACAATATCAAAATATAAATTTTGTTTATGTAGAACTACGTAAAGACTTGACGCCGCTCAAATGGCTACGTAGGTAACTCAATTTTAAATTTAATATACTATCGAGTATAGTAGCAAATCAAATTCAAAACTTCTGGTTTAAACGAACTACGAGTGATTTAATGTCTTAAAAATAAAAAAGACTACGTAGGAAACTCGATTTATTAATTATTGAGTCCAATCGCGTAAATTAAATTGACTTTTAAAATATAAAGTCAAACAAAAAAAAAACTCAATTATTAAAAGAACTACGTATGATTTGATTCCGCCTTTACGGATATGTAGAAAATTTGATACAAAATAAATACGTATTAAATTCAATCACAAAATATATTTTAGACTTTTAGATGATATGAAAGTTATAAAGTTAAATTTAAATATTCTCTTAATACAAAAGAATTCGTATCAAATTCAATCACAAAGTATATTTTTGACTTTTATATGAAATGAAAGTCATAAAGTTAAATTTCAAATAATCATTTTAGAACTACGTAAAGACTTGACACCATTTTAAAAGGCTACGTAGGTAACTCGATATTAAGTTTAAAATATTATCGAGTATAGTCACAAATCAGATTCAAATATTATAAAATGTCAAATATTCTTAACTCGGTATATAGCATCCGCTCATCGAGTTTAACCTCACAAAAATCTAACCCATATATCTTTTATCCAGAACTTCGTCATGACTTGATGCTCTTTCCGAACTACGTAGGAAATCTCATATTGGATTCAGTCGCACTATCCAAATAAAATCAACTCCAAAATCAATCTTGGAGTTAAACTAAAATTCTCAAATATTCATGAACTCGATATAAAGCATCTGCTCGTCGAGTTTAACCACAAAAAAACCTCAATCATTTAAGAACTACGTACGACTTGATTCCTAATAAGGGATACGTAGGATATTTGGTAAACTAAGGACCAAATTCAGTCACAAAAAATAAAATAAAACAATAAACAATCTAACTCTTTTCTTGATCATGCGCGTGATAGCGGGATTAATTAAGCAACCCTTCCTAGAAGGTGGGTTTAATTTAATCTTATGATGCATGGTCGAGATATAAATGTCATGCAAATGATAGTTGGATCATCGTCTGGGCAACCCTTCATAGAAGGTGGGTTTGGACTTTGATTCTCTGATGCATGAAAACACTGCACTGAACTACGTGAGGCTTGATCCTCGTTAACGAGGTACGTAGGCAACCCGTCCAAAAACGGGTGCAGCCCAAATCACCAAAACAAACCAAATATTGGTATTCATATAACTTAGAATCAAAAGGTCAAAAAGAGAGGGTCGAACTCAAATAATTAAAAAAATAAATAAAATGTGTTTTGTAAATCTGTATTCGAATAAAACATAAAATGAGTTTTGTAAATTTGTGTACATTTTTACTCAAAAGGGACGATCTGTTTATCTCCCACTCATCGAGTTCTTATACCACCACCGTTGGTATGCATCTATAGGGATGACCCCTATGAGGCGTTGTGTAGACATAGGTGTCATACACCTTTATGCTGGGAGGAGCCTAGCAGTACCAATGGGATAGCGCCAGAACAGATTCAAGATGATATGGCTCGAGTAACGCTGATCAGAGAGAGGATGCTGGCTGCACAGAGTCGCCAGAAGTTGTATGCAGATAGGAGGCGTCGACCTCTAGAGTTCAGGGTAGGAGCTCATGTCTGGTTGAGAGTAACTTTGACGTGAGGCGTCAGACGTTATGGCATAAAGGGGAAGTTGAGTCTCCGATATGTTAGTCCTTTCGAGATACTGGATAGAGTTGGGACAGCAATGCACAGATTGGCTTTGCCACTGAAGTTAGAGGGTGTTCACCCTATGTTTCATGTGTCTCAGCTGAGGGAGTACATACCAGACCTGAGGCACATTGTGAGTTATGATGATCTAGTGGTCGATCCGGACCACACTTTTGCAGAACAACCTTTTGCAGTTCCAGAAAGAGAGTGTGAGACGCATGCATTCAAAGGATATTCCTATGATGAGGATACAGTGTTCGAGACGAGGACCGGATGAGGCTACTTGGGAGACAGAGGATAGTATCTAGAGGAACTATCCAGAGTTCTATGCGGAGTTAGAGGCACCCGTAGGATCCACGAGTAGATCTTAGAGCCTTTTTGGTGAGTGCTTGTATGTTATGTGTTTATGTGATATGTTGTGTTTTCATGCTAGTTGTGATGTGTGCATATGATCTTTTAGATCCTATTTGCTAGCGCGAGTCAGGTATAGCTGGAGATGGTTCTTTCCTGCATGCTATTGTGATATGTTTAGGATTAGTTGGAGACAGTTCTTTCCTCCATGCTATTATTGATGGACATAGTGTGAGTGGAGACGGTTTTCCTCCACATAGTTGTGTTACGAGTACGATTGGCTGGAGACAACTTTCCTCCATGCCTTGTGACGTGGTTAGTAGTTGGCTAGAGATGATTTTTCCTCTATGTCTTTGGATAGCGTTATGATCTTGTTGCTGGAGTTGGTGATTCCTCCATGCTGTGTTTTGAGGTTATAGAGTGTTATAGGTTGATACGTTTGAACGGAGATGTGATACCTCCGATAGAGAGAGTGTCTATACCTCGGCGTATGGGTATGAGAGGATTTGGGAATTGTTCAAGTTTCGGGACGAAACTTCTTCTTAAGGGGTGTGTGATGTAATAGCTAGGATTTTCAAATTCTAATTAATGTTGATTAACTTAATTAGTGATAGTAATTGACATATAACTCGCGAAGATTGTGTAAGTGTTGAGTATAAGTCCCACCGTTATGTTCTTGGCGTAATTTTGGGCTTATGGTGAAATTTTCACTTTTCCCCGGGTAATTATTTTTGCCCTCCGGTATTATTTGGAGCATTTGAGAGCTCCAA
Source organism: Fagopyrum homotropicum (assembly GCA_033239125.1). NCBI lineage: Eukaryota > Viridiplantae > Streptophyta > Magnoliopsida > Caryophyllales > Polygonaceae > Fagopyrum > Fagopyrum homotropicum. The sequence continues at coordinate 86,595,982 of BSWB01000003.1, read as the reverse complement.
TTAATAAAAATGAAATTGAGAGAAATGATCAGGTAATCGGACATGTCCTAGATATGAAATAACATGGAAAGGCAAAACGGCCAAAAGAGTCGCTATTTTTTTTCTTAACGGCTAAGAAAGACGGCTTAGGAATACACGTTTTCCGAGGCAATTGTGGAATAATTATCCCTAAAATATTCAAGATCTATTATTCTAATTTCGAGAAGTTTAGAGAAGGGGATTTAACCCGCCTTTGGATCGGTTAAAGGATAATTATCGACTTCACTAAAGGATAATTATCGACTTCACTATAAATAGCGGAAAATCGTTTATTAATTCATTTCCTTTCACGTTTCCTCGTAAAAGCTCTAATTTCTCTCAAACTTCAAACTCATATCTACTCTCCGTTTCTAATCCGATTTCAATTCCATTTGAGTTTCTGGATTTCTCTCTTCATTCTCTTCATATCGGTACCGAGTTTCTGCATTTCCGAGCTGATGAAGACCTGTTCGAGCATATGTGTCACCAGGACGGTTCCGTCGCTCATATTCCGGTGAATTTGATGTTGTACATGCATAGCCTGCATCATTGTGATTCCGAATCTTCTTTCAGATCGTCAACCGGGTTAGTAACGAATAAGTTATTAACTTATTCGTTTTATGTACTGCGATTTGGCCTAAATTGACCTTAGGCTTTTCAAAATGGATAATTTGAAATTCCATTATGATCATTATATTATTCTGGTGTTATGGGTTGTTTGTTTGATGAAATCTAATGAGAGGTGGGTTTAGAAATGGTTTGCGGGCAAAATGTTATTCCGGTAAAATTTAATTAATTAACTAAAGGTTAATTAATTAAATTAGGATTAAATTTGAGATTGAGGAATACTGATTAGGTGCATGCTAGGTGTCAGAATGAGTTGAGGATCATAATGATGTTATGGATATCGGTTATGGCTTTAAGGTTTAGTATGTGTACGAGTATGATGAGATGTTATGTTGAGGATATGCCTTAGGCATTTATGAATGTGTTGAGGAGTTGAGGTTTAGATTTGAGATATAGGTTAGATGTGGTTAGTGAGACGAGTCTCCTAACCTTTGCAGTATGTGATTGTGCCTTGCTATTGCAGGCGTTGATTACTTCCCCAAGGGGAAGCTGTGACGTGGTACAGGTTACGAGTATATCAGGTAAGTCCATAGGAGTTACTTAGCGTGCAGTTGTGGATTGTATGATTGTGATGGTTATGTGTGTTCATATGATTGTGCATTTGTAACCTAAACCGGACTAGGATGATCATTTATTACATTTATTTGGCCAAGTGTATTTTAACGGGTGGTAACCACCGGTCTCCGCCTGCTGGTTAGGAGGAGGTGCCTGGAATCCAGTAACACAGGGGGGGATGAGTGACGATCACCCCCAATGCAAACCCCTGTGTTAACGGGGAAAGGGACAAGGTTCTTTAGGTTCCTCGTATTACAAAAGAAGTTAAATTAGTAATGGAATAACGTAATGAAAGTTAATAAATGAATGTGTGTGACATTTCATGTATGAGATGTTGATTTGTGGTTGTGCTATTACCTTCATGCTTTTCATTGCTATAGCTAACGGTTTCATACCGTGTTGTAGATGATCAGCAGGTTAGGAAGGTTGCAGGGTGAGACAGATGGTGTGGCAAGCCGAGAACTTCTGTACATTAGGATGTGTGGGATATGGGATCTTTTGTATCAGATGTTGCTGTTTGATGTTTTGTACTCGGCTTTGAGTTTGTAAACTCTTTTGATGTATCATATACAACTTCTATGTATTGGTTTTAATCTATCTGTGCCTTGTTGTAAGATCCAGTGAACTTGTTGTCAAGCTAGGGTCAGGATCCATTGTCAGATCCTAGCCCAATGTGACACTCCAAGTCTCGTGGATTTGGGGTATTACAATTAGCAATTGTGAGATGTTGAGTTTATGGATTGATAGTTATGATCTTTGAGAAGATTGATATTGTGGATTGTGTTATGGTTATGATCTTGCAATATCTTGAAGACTAGGAGGTGGAATCTCCTAGCCTTGGATAGTGTTTGATATTTTGTGTGCCTTGTTGATGTAGGGATTGAGCGTTTCCTCGAGGGGAAACTGTGACCACGTGGTTGAGATAGATTTATCTTGTGACATGTAAGTCCTTCGGGCTTACTTAGCTAGTGTTTTTTTGGTTTGAGTGATTGTGATAGTGGCGTTTGTGCATATGAATGTTGCATTGATAACCTAAACCGGACTAAGACGACCATATATGTATATTAAATTGCCCAAGTGTATTATAACGGGTCCTGACAACTTGCCTGAAGCTCGTCGAGAGTGTGAAGGTTCTCTGCGACCGGTACTCCAGGTGGGGAGGCTTGATCCCCGATTCCAAACTTGTGTGAAAGGGGACAGAGGTGAGGTTTTAGGTGTTCCTCGTGTCACAAAATAATTTGAATTAGTACTGTTATAACGTAATGAAGATAATAAACGGATATGTGTGTGTGCATTGCATATCGCTATGTGATGATGTATTGTATGTGCTATTACTATTATTCTCATTTATGAACTGTTATCTAACGGTTTTAGACCGTGTTGTAGATATTCTGCAGGATAGGAAGACTGCGGAGTGATCCATTTGGGTAATCAGCCGAGGACTACCATACATTAGGATGCGTGGGTTTTTGGGATGTTTGTGTTGTTGTCGTTTTGTACTCGGCTGTGACTTTGTATATGTTTTGATATACGATCATACAGTTTTAAGCATTTGATTTTATATTTATTTGTGCCTTGTTGTAAGATTGAGTGAACTTGTTGTTAGGCTAGGGTCAGGATAGATAATAAACAGAACCCAAAAGGGGTCTGAATTTTCTAAAGGATTTTGGTTTTGAAATGTTTATAGTTGATTTGGGGTGTTACAAAGTTGGTATCAGAGCCTTTCTTTGACAACAATGACACTTGCAATATGGGATTAAGGCCGAATAGATAATAAACAGAACCCGAAAGGGGTCTGAATTTTTTAAAGGATTTTGGTTTTGAAATGTTTATAGTTGATTTGGGATAGAATCTATGGGAAGCCATCACCCCTTATGAGGATCACGGTAGTATAGATATATATACATACATATATGTATATATATTATGTGTTGGACTGTGCATGTTTGTATGTATTGGAGTAATATATATCTATACATATGGCATTATATCTTATACGATTAGATATGTGTATACAATAGATGGCTTAGACTAGAGCAACATCTACTATAGGACGGGGAAGAGGTATACCACCTCTATTTCTGGTATTCCTAGGTCGTGGACAAGTTAGTAGACCTCCAGTAGCGAGAGGTCAGGGTTGAATCCCCAATGCTGAACCGCTAAAGACGGAAGATAGAATTGAGAATGATGTTGAGAATGTAATTTCCGAGACTATCGGCGACATGTGGATCGCAGTAAGGAACGAGATAGTTACCCTACTTAGATTGTAGAGTACCCAAGTGGAAGATTGAAGTTGCGTCTCGATGAAGTAACAAGCTTGAGAAGACGTCTAGCGTGTAACATAAGTGGCAAAGAAGGAAAGATGTGTTCCATATCCTTCGGCATCACTAGATCCGCTGAGGTGTTGTAAAAGGTGATTTCGGTATTAGTTACACCAAAGAGGATGGCTAAGGTTGTTAAGGCTCAAAAAAAGCCAAGAACACCGACGTCAAATGTACGATCGAAGATTTACAATTACTAGAGAATACTGGTATGAAAATGTAGAGACATTATTGGAGTCAATCCGTTATCAAAGGGATCGACGGTTTGAGGAGAGGTGAGGCCGATTGGACAAGATTGTGACATCTTCAGGTGCAACGTTAGAGGACATTTTGTTGTATGCGTGTTGGTGGAAGCGTTTGATAAACCATCCAGTCTATTTCTACTAAAGAGCGTGGATTTCGGCGTTGAGTTAGAGCCGGGGATGAGACCGATTTTGAAAGCACCATATCATATGTGGCTATTAGAATTGAAGAAGCAACTCGAGAAGGGCTTCATACCCCCTAGCGTTTCCCCATTGTGTACGCCAATGCTTTTTGTGCGGAAGAACAAATCGATGAGGTTGTACATGGACTGTTGAAGAGTTAAATAAGATGACAATCCAAAGCGAGTAGTCATTACCCTTCAATGATGATCCGTTGGATCTATTGTATGGAGTTTCATTGTTTTCCCGGATAAATTTGAGATCCGGATATCACCAGTCGAGGGTGAGAGAGCAGGATGTGCCCAAAACGGCATTTCGGACTCGGTATTGCCACTACGAGTTTCTAGTGATTCTATTTGGGCCCACGAATATGCCACCGTCTTTATGAAGTTTATGAACGGCATCTTCATCGACTTCTTGGATCAGTTGTTGTGGTCTTCATAGATGACATTTGATGATTGTATTGCGAGTTCTGCAAGATAGAGAACTACATACCAAGTTTTCTAAGTCCGAGTTCTGGATGCCAAAGGTATACTTTCTGAGTCACATTGTTTCCGCCGAGGGGATCAAGGTTGATCCAGCGAAGATCGAGTCTGTAGCAACATGGATGACACCGACGGATGTCAAGAAAGTAAGCAGCTTTCTTGGCTTAGTTGGATATTACCGTAGTTTTGTGGAGGGATTCTTTGTGATCGCCCGACCACTTACCAGTCTATTGAGGAAGACTACCCGGTTTGTATAGTCCGATCCGTGTACTTAGAGTTTTGAGGAGCTGAAGAGACATTTGACTTCCGCTCCCATTTTAGCACAGTCGGAGGGAATAGAGGACTTTTTAGTTTTACAATGATGCATTCAAGCTAGGCTTGGGATGTGTTTCGATGTAGAGGGGTAGAGTAATTGCCTATGAGTCTAGACAACTAAAGACGTATGAGGAGAACTACCCGACTCATGACTTGGAGTTAGCTACGGTAGTTCATGTGCTAAAGATCTGGAGACATTATTTGTATGGTGCTACATGCCAAACCTTCACAAACCATAAGAGTCTGAAGTATAATTTCATGCAGCGGGAATTGAATAATCGCCAGAGGAGATGGCTTGAGTTGATCAAGGACTTTGACCTTGAGATACTGTATCATCCAAGGAAGGCGAATGTTATCGCTGATGCCGCAACAGGAAGACGCCTCAACAGAAGGCGATTGCACGACCGACGGTTCAATCCCAATTGCAAAGAGATCTTGTGTGGCTAGATATGGACATTGGGTTCCTTGATGAGGACCGTCAATTGTTTGCTTTAGAGGTTCTATCTGATCTGTTGAGCGAGATCCAACAAAAACAGGAGACATGCCCGACATTGAGACAGATTCGAGATAGGATGTCTCGTGGTGAAGCGCCATAATTGTCCATAAGAGTAGATGGAGTAATGGATTTCTGCGAGCGCATTTGTGTATCCAATGATGTAGAGTTGATACAAAAGATTCTATAGGAGACCCACACCACTCCTTACTCAGTGCACCCAGGTGTGAGTAAGATGCATCAGGATGTGAGGCCCTCGTTCTGGTGGGGTGAACTGAAGCACAACATGGCCATTTTGTGGCCTAGAATGCGACATGTCGATAGATCAAGATAGAGCATTATAGACCCGGATGAGAACTCTATCCACTGCCAGTGTTGCAATGGAAGTGGGAGGTTATCTCCATAAATTGTGTTCTCGATTTGAGACCAAGCGAGAACTTTAATGTTACTTGAATGGTGGGAGATAGATTGACTAGTACCGCACACGTTATTTCCACTAAGGAAAATGCGTGGTCGGTGATTCGGCTAGTTGAGGAACTCAATAGTCAGATAATATGATACCATGAGATAATGTGGTTTATTATCTTCGATAGAGATAGATGGGTTCCTTAAAGATTTTACAATCGATGCATGCAATTGTAGATACGAGCTTACGTATCATGATAGCCGGTCATCTTTGGAAGGATGATTATACTAGCAAGTGTAACGCCCTATTCATTGGGTTCGTTTTCGATATATTTTTTTCCCGACTTCTATCGATATTTTATGAGCTTAAATATATTTCAACTGTATTTTAGAAATAATCGGAAATTTATTCCGATAAATTCCGGGCCAAACCGAAATTTGACCGTTTTATACCCTTTCCGCCATTCTATTTATTTCGTTTTTCTTTCCAAACCCAGTAAGATAAAACAGTTGGGCCGTTAAAACGGGCCGGCCCAACAAACCCCTTCCCTCATGTCTGGCCCATCCGGCCCTCTTCCTTCCTAACCCTAGCTCCCTCAGGAGAGGGATGTCGTGCAAAGCTGGCCGCCTACTCGGGTTCTCCCTCGATCTCCTTCACGTGTGGATGGAATCGCACTGGAGCCTTTCTTCTTCCTCTCTCCCTCTCGCCGGAGCTGCTCCCCATCTTCTCAACCACGGACCTTCCTCCTTTCTCTTAGGACATTTCCTCCTCTGCTATCTCCCTCTCTCTCTCGGATATGTCCCACTCTTCTCGCCGGTTGCTGCCAAAGACGAGCCCTGATATTGCGGCGAAATAGGGCTCCGGCCGTCGAAGAAGCCGGCCTCGTCGCCTCGGTCCTCCTTCCGTAGGTTGTGGAAGACGCCGGTGTCGGACCTCCTGCTGCAACCGCCAATGACGCCGACCCAGATCTTCTTCTGCAGCTGTCAAAGACACCGGCCTTGGACCTCTTGCAGCCCGCCGAAGACGACGGCGTTGGCTCTCCTTCAGCAGCCCGTCGGAGAAGTCGGGCTCGGGTCTCCTCTCTAGCCCTGAAAGGGGCTCCTTCACCGCTGTTGGTTGCCTCACCTCACCGCCTTCATCGGCCGCCAAGGACCACCAGTCCCGCCGCCAGGTTTACTGCAGTGTGCAGTGTGAGTTCAAGTGCTTCCTTTTTAAATCCTAGATCACTAATTGAGATATTTGAGACTTGAAGGCTGGTTTAGCTAACTTGTATATGATTATGAAATTGGGCATAAAGTCTAGTGAATTCTCAGTTGATGTAATTAAATTAATTGTAGTGAGAAGATGATGTTGGATTGTTGGAATTAGAGTGAAGATTTTTTGTGTAAACCCTAATCCCGGAATTGGGGATTTTTGGTATATGTTTGGGTCGTAGGTAATTATATGTAACCATTATGTTAAGATGCATCATGTGAGAAAGGGGTTGTTGGATTCTTGTTGACCGAGTTATGAGATCTGAGTTAGTCGTTTGCATAATTGGAAAGGTGGAATGTAAATATCTGTAATCACAACTTGGACGGAAGGGTGTGTAGGAATTAATGTTTGTAGCGTAAATGATATGAGTCGGATTATAACCTTGGAGGAAGAAATGCAAGTGTATGATCTATAAGTATATATAAGCATATGAACAATTAAGTAAATGTTGTTAAGAAAGGGTGATTTTAGTTGAGGTTTTTGAAACTTCCTAGACTTTTAGGGATTCCATACTAGGGGTAAAACTGTCTTTTTATACCAAGAGAGCGAGTTGGTTTTCTTCTCTTAGATGATCTTGTTAGCTTAGAAGTAGAAAACTTCTAAGAGTATGGATATGATATTGATCCAATTCTTCCTTTTATAACCAGGTGTTTGAGATCTTATCCTTACGGAATCGAGTAAAAGTATTATCGAGATTTTGACTTGATTTAGGTAAGTCTCCGGACTTACTTAGCTCGTATTCCTTGTATTAGCATTGATGTGTGTTTGGTGGTGTGTGTTTATTCTTTATTGTTTATAAGAAGTAAACTGGAAATAGGATTACCGACCTTCATATTATTTTGGCCCAAGTGTATGATAACGGGCGGTGACATCATCTGCCTAGCTGTTGCGAGAGTCTAGGAGGTTCTTGGCGACTATCTCGTGCTGGTTAGACGGTCGGAGGCATCCGTACCGTTCCATGTCGGTAAGTAGGGACCGAGGCGGGACCACGGTGGTCTCGTGTCACAAATTTAAGTTGAATTAGAATGGGATATGACTTAATAATAAAAAGATAATATACCGGAATTGTGTGCTTTGAGAATGTTGTGTATTTATGATTATTTACTTGTGTTTGTGCCTTTCCCACTGATTCTAATGCTTCGAATATTAGCTAACGGTTTTATACCGATTGTTGTAGATTGCCTTGCAGGTTAGGAACACGGCCGAGAGATCCGGAAGAGTGGGCAGCCGGGGTCCGTACATTTTAGGATGGGTTGGTTGGAGTTGAGTTTGAGTATTGTATTTATTGTATGTTGTATGGTGTTTAGTCTTTGGGGTTGTATTTTCAGCTGAAGTCTGTGGTTTGTTTCCTTTCGGGTTTTTCTTTTCATTGCATAAAAATGTATTTCGGTTTTGGCCTTTATTTGTGCCTTGTTGCAACATCCGGTGAAATTGTTGTCAATCTAAGGGCCGGGACCTATTATGAGGTCCCAACCCGTAGCGCCCCGAGTCCCGCGGATTCGGGGTGTTACAACAAGATCGTATTTATACCGAGTTGTGTTGCCACCAGATAAGAGAGTGTTTACCCCATTTTCATGTGTCTCAGCTAGAGGAATATACACCATATCTGACGCAAATTATCACTTATAAGGATTTAGTGGTTGAGCCGGACCATAGGTTTGCTGAGCATCCAATAACGGTCCTAGAGAAGATATTAGATAATTATGCTCGAAAGACGTTCCGATGGAGAGGATTCAGTGGTTTTGATGGATGGCCAATGTGGCCATATGGGAGAAGAAGATTAGTATCCAGTGGAGCTACCTAGAGTGTTATGCAAGAATAACTACCCTTACGGGATTGACGAGAGAGAGTTTTAGTAGTTCTTGAGGGACTTATGTGCTTATATGACTATGTGATTTGATATGTGTTATTGTTGTCGTGATAGATTGTGATGTATGATCTTAGTATCTTGATGTGCTAGCACGAATCGTGATTATAGCGGGAGATTGTTCTACCTCCATGCTGTTGAGATGTGATTTTAGTCTAGCTGGAGATGGTTCTACCTCCATGCTATAGAGCGAGATTAGGATATTTGGAGATGATTTTACCTCCATGATTCGAGTTGTGATATTGTGATTTCGCTGGAGATGTTCTTCCTCCATGCCATGGTGTTGTGGTTATGAGTTGGCTAGATATGGTTTACCCTCTACGCCATCAGATAGTGATTATGATTTTGTGGCTAGAGATGATGATTCCTCGATGCTTGTGCTTTGAGGTTATAGAGTTGTAGGTTGATAGCTAATGAACGGAGATGTGATACCTCCGATAGAGAGAGAGAGTATATACCTCGGCGTATGGGTCCGAGAGGATTAGGGAATTGTTCAAGTTTCGGGACAAAACTTTTTCTTAAGTAAGAGCTAGGATTTTTTTTAAATTTTAATTAATGATGATTAATGTTGATTAACTTAATAATTGATAGTATTTGACACATAACTCGCGAAGATTGCATAAGTGATGAGTATGAGTTTCACCATTATGTTTTTGGCGTAATTTTGGACTTATGGGTAATTTTTCACTTTTTCCCCTGGGTAATTATTTTTACCCTCACGTGTTATTTGGAGCAGTTGGGAGCTTCAATTAATAAAATTGCAATTGAGAGAAATGATCAGGACATCGGACATATCCTAGTTATGGAATAACATGGAAAGACAAAACGGCCAAAAGAATCGCTAGTTCGTTTCTTAGCGGCTAAGAAAGACAACCTAGGTATAAGCGTTTTCCGAGGCAGTTATGGGATAATTATCCCTACAATGTTCTAGATTTATTATTCCAATTTCGAGAAGTTTGGTGAAAGGGGTTCAACCCACCTTTGGATCAGTTGAAGGATAATTATCGACTTCGCTAAAGGATAATTATCGTCTTCGCTATAAATAGCGGAAAATCATTTATTAATTCATTTCCTTTCATGTTTCCTCGTTAAAGCTCTGATTTCTCTTAATCTTCAAACTCAAATTTACTCTCAGTTTATAATCCGATTTCAAATCCGTTTCAATTTTTGGATTCCTCTCTTCATTCTCTTCATTTTGGTACCTAGTTTCTGCGTTTCCATGCAATTGAAGGCCTGGTCAAGCATATATGTCACTAGGCCAGTTCCGCCGCTCCGATTCTTGTGATTTTGATACTATCCGAGCAGAGCATGCGTCGTTGTGATTCCGAATCTTCTTTCAAGTTGTCAATCGGGTTAGTAACGAATAAGTTATGGATTTGTTCATTTTCCGTATTGCAATATGGCCTAAATTGACCTTAATCTTGTCAAAATGGATAATTGGAAATTCCATTATGCTCGTTATGTTTTTCTGGTGATTATGGGTTGTTTGTTTAATGAAATTTGATGATAGGTGAGTTCAGAAATTGCATGCGGGCAAAACGTAACTGTGGTGAAAGTTAATTTAAAAAATTAAAGGTTAATTAATTAAAGTAGGGTTAGAATTGAGATTGAGGAATGTTAATTGGATGATACCTTGAGAGGTTTGAGTAATTGTCAGATGTTGAGTTTATGGATTGATAGTTATGATCTTTGAGGAGATTGATATTGTGGATTGTGTTATTGATACGCCCCCGGATGGTGATATCATCCGTGTTTCCGGCTAGAAAGACCCGCACCATTTTGAAGACATTTATTATTATTCGGCTATATAATAATAGGCCTTTTATATTCGGAACTTTAATTCCGGAACGTAATTCCGTGACTTAAATTCCGACATTTCATATGTTAGGCTTTTCATTTCCGGAACTTAATTCCGACTTTAATTCTGTCATTTATGTTTGAACCTTTGGTTAACCCCCATCCACTATATAAGGATGGCTTGGCTCATTTGTAAATATGTCTAAGTGAAATCCAAGTTTGAGAAGGAAAATCCTCTTACTTGGTTTAGACATCACTTCTTCTTCCATCCTCTTAAAGTTCTTATCTTGGATCTAGTCTTTGATCCAAGCCTATCATACTCGAGGATCCTTTTGAAGGATCAACCGTACACTTCCGCATCCATTTCCAAGCTTCCGCCGCTTAAGTTCTAAGTTTGATCCAATTCAAACGATCAAGAAGAAGTAGTTGAAGTTTCTCCTCGATCTAGATCGCCCGTATTTATATCATTGGTATCAGAGCTTGGATCAAAGACTAGATCTAACAATATAACTTGAATGGAGGAAGCATAGAAATGGATGCGAAAGCATACTGTTGATCCTTCAAAAGGATCCTCGAATATGAAAAACTTGAATCAAAGACTAGATCCAAGATAGAACTTTAAGAAGGTGGGAGAAGAAGGTGATGCCTAGACCAAGTAAGAGGGTTTTCCTTCTCAACACTTGGATTCAACTTAGACATATTTTACAATGAGCCAAGTCATCCTTATATAGTATATGGAGGTCATACAAAGAGTCAAAATATAAATGACGGAATTAAAAGCCAGAATTAAGTTCCGGTAAATGAAAAACCTAAAATATGAAAGGTCGGAATTTAAGTCACGAAATTAAGTTCCGGAATTAAAGTTCCGAATATGAAAAGCCACTTATTAAATAGCCGAAATACTTAATAGTCTTCATAATGATGTCGGGTCCTTCTAGCCGGAAACACAAATGGCATCGCCATCCGGGGGTGTATCATTCTCTTCTCTTAAATGTGAAACGTCCTCGTTTGCCCGGTCAAAATAATGGAAGGAGTACTTTGGGAACTTGACCCTTGAAATTCAGCACCGGATGCACATTGTCAGAGTCGGGCGGCTTGGACTTGTAGTCTTTCAAAAGAACGGTGGGGCCGTTAAGCTTGTTGAACATAAATAGGACGACCTCCGGATCGGGAGGCTCAAACTTGTAGTACATGTGGATTGTCTCGCCGGTGAGTTTGTCTACCATGCCGTCCAAGCTTGTGACATTGTACGTCGGAGGCATGCCGGAAAGAAGCAAGGGTAAGTCGGTAAATATGTTATTAGACAAAACAAAATCAAACCTTGATTCAGCCGGTTCGAACTTGTAGGCCAACAACATAATGGTGTCATTGTCATGGCTGATGGCTTCTTCAACCTTGATGATGATCTCATCTTTGTCATCTTGAAAGTACTCTCCACATAACGGATTGACAAGTTGAATTGGAAGTACCGGGGCACAATTTGCAATGACGACATTGCCCTCGTCTTCAACTTTTCCCTTGTCACACAATGGGGTGACAACCAACTCACACTTTGGTTGTGGCACCGCTTGAAGTTCTTCTTGTTGAGTGGCCGCCATGAGGGAAACCATTTGTGCCTTCAATTTTTCAATCTCTTCCCTTAAAGACTTATTTCTTCTTGTTTTTTCTTATAGGGATTTCCTTCAAGGTAGGCACGTTGTCGTGGAGCAACATAGGTATCCTCAAAATATTCTTGTTGGTGTGGATACCGTCGGTGCCCGTCCACCGAAAAAGTCAGCCTTGGTGGGTCCGGAGGAGGCAACCACTCCTCGTCCTCAAAATATTGTCTCCATTGGTACCTCCGGGAGGTTTGTTTGGCCGCTTTGAACTTTAGTTCCTGAGGAGAAGGCAATCATTCTCCATACGAGTCAAATTGATCATCATCGTCATAGAACATGATGAACGATGAAGAACACTTGAAGATCTTCGAAGAACGCTGAAGAACACTTGAAGATCTTCGAAGGACACCGAAGAACACTTGAACATCTTCAAAGAAAACTTGAAGATCTTGGAAGAATACTGAATAAACTTGAACAAGAAAAAAATTTTGTAAAGAAACTTGACCTCGATCCCGAGCTCTGATACCAATGATAAAAATAGGGTCGATCTAGATCGAGGAGAAACTTCAACTACTTCTTCTTTATCGTTCGAATTGGAACAAACATAGAATTTGGGTGGCGGAAGCGTTCGGTTGATCCTTCAAAAGGATTCTCGAGTATGAATGCTTGGATCAAAGACTAGATCCAAGATAGAACTTTAAGAAGATTGAAGAAGAAACGATGCCTAAACCAAGTAAGAGGATTTTCCTTCTCAACACTTGGATTTCACTTAGACATATTTTACAAATGAGCCAAGCCATCCTTATATAGTGGATGGGGGCTAACAAAGGTTCAAATATAAATGACAGAATTAAAGTCGGAATTAAGTTCCGGAAATGAAAAGCCTATAATATGAAAGGTCAGAATTGAAGTCACGGAATTAAATTCCGGAATTAAAGTTCCGAATATAAAAGGCCTATTATTAAATAGCCGAATAATAATAAATGTCTTGAAAATGGTGCGGGTCCTTCTAGCCGGAAACACGGATGGCATCGCCATCCGGGGGCATATCAATTATGGTTATGATCTTGCGAGATATTGAAGACTAGGAGGCTGAATCTCCTAGGCTTGGATAGTGTTTGATATTGTGTGTGCCTTGCTAGTGCAGGCATCACTACAAAAAAATAATTCAATTGGCCACGCTTGTTGGCGACGGCAAGGGTTTGCCGTCGCCATTGGTCTTTATTTAGCAACGGCAACACCAGCGTGGCAAAAATTCCAATTGTTTGCGTCGGCGGTATACGACCGTCACTAATAGTCTTGTAATTGGCGTCGGCTAATCTTTACCGTGGCTAATAAAAGGTACCTTTGGCGACGGCTATGTTGCCGACGCCAACAACCATAATTTGGCGCCATATGAAATATTGGGGTAAAAAACATTAAAAAAAATAATATAATTAATTTTCTTTTCTTTATAAAATAATTAAAAATTCCTATAAATTTTAAAAATTTATCTCCAAAAACCTAAGCTTCCATCAATAAAATTTTACAATTTTTTTCCTTGTAATGACAGCTTGTTAGAAATCCTTTAAAAAAACCCTAACAAAAATCATCCCATCGAAGAGACGATGAACTTTCTTCCTTGTTTGTCTCCAATAACCCTCTCCAAAAGTATTGATTACGGACGAAATTACAGTTTGAATCGATTGACACTGTCCTCAACTCTCCACCTTGTTGATTAGTCCTTTACTCTTCTCCAAAAATCATCGCCCTAAGTATCGATTACGGAATTATTGTTGGAATCAATTGAAACCGTCCTCTATTCTTCTCAAAAAACCCTCGCCCAAAGTATCGATTACGGAATTATAGTTGGAATCGATTGACACCACTCTCTACTTGCCACCATCGTCTACTCTCCTCCGTGTATTGTTTATTCTCCGTTATCGTTACCAAGAAGCCGACGATAACTTTTCAGGAATTCCAGTTTGATGTCCGACTTAATCTCCTTTAATTTGATGTTCTCTTTAACAACCCTTTTTTACTTGTTTTTCATCATACTTTTCCATCTTATTCTTCTCGACTCGGTCACCAAAAAGCTCGTTTTTGGCTCGCTCGTTTTTATAAAACGACCTGAATACGAGTCTGGTATTGAGCTCGTAACGAGCCCGAGCCGAATACGAGCGGCTCGCAAAAGCTCATTTAATACTATTGCTAATAATAATAATAATAATAATAATAATAATAATAATAACAATAATAATAACTATCATAATGATAATAATAATAATAATAATAATAATAATAATAATAATAATAATAAAAGTTTTTTAAAAAAGCCCACTCGCCCTCACCTCGTCACCCGATACTCAAGATTAGGTTTTGGTATTTGTTAACTGGGAACAAGACGGCACTTCGGCGAGACGGCGACTAGTGTTTGGCGAGGACTAACACAGATCAACGGTTGGCCGACGAAGACGACGCCTACGACTCCAAGCATTTCCCGATCTCTCTCAGCCTCAGGTACGCTCCTCTCTTCCAGTCTCGAGTACCATACTATCCTATATTCCTCTGTATTTCTCTAACTATAAGGCTCGACTATGGCAGTCTCATAGTCTCGAGTAGCCGACGAAGACTGGCAACAATACACACCTCCGACCCCGAGCAGTCTCCGGTCTCTCTCTTAGTCTCAGGTACATTCTCAGTCTTATTGCTAGATGATGATCCAACTACATAGATTATGCATTTTTTGTCTCTGCTAATCGATGTTCAGCAATTGTGTAGCGAACCATATATAGAACATAGTTGGCATTTACAGATAACGTCATATTGTTACAATCATGTTCCTGGTTAACATTATTCATGAGTTGATTAAATTAGTCCTTAAACATCAGAGTTATAATTCTGGATTATTGTAGATCTATGAAGTATATAAAACTGGAATTTAGTGGTTTATAGTAGTCAGACTTTGTTTTGCTGTGAGATTGAATACAAAACTGGAGATTTCTCAGACTTTGTTTTGCTGTGAGATTCTCGCATTACAGTCCTATAACTGAGATCCTTGCTTCTAGTGGGGATTCTAACATGTTAGTTTGAATCCAGCTGATACTGATTTAGTTTCTGAATTTGCAGGATTAAGTCTCTAACTTATTATTAGGATTTAGTTATTTCTATCTTGTTATATAAGGATGAACTGCATTTGTTTGGGTGGGACTTGTATATAGAAATTGAATAAGCCTATAATTCAGGCAATAAGCGTATAATCAGAAGAAACTACAAGAGGAAGTATGCCCAATGTGAATGATGAATGTATTGGAGAGTTTGATATTGTGAATTGTTATGGACAGTTGGTTGGAGAGTATAGCAGGATGGATGATGACCTCTGGTTATGCTTAACCCATAGAACTCCACTCAGCCCTGCACATGTTAGGCAACAGCAAGTTGTATACATCATACTACTACTGATACTATATTCTTCTTGGTTTGTCCAATGATTAGTTTACTTTGCAAATCGTATACCTCATATTAGGCAACACAAGATAAGCTGCATTTAATTTGTTATCTATCTTTGTTAACACACTTACTGCAAATCCACTTAAATGCTGATAAACACAAGTTATGCTTCATTTAATTTCTTTAATCTACTGTTTGAGGCTAATTACAAAACTCTCATACAGTTCATGTGGTTTCAAATCCTACTGATCTATATTATATCTTACATTTTCAAACAAGGTAATCACTTCCTGTTTCTCACACCAGTCCTAACATCTATGATTCTATATGTTAATTCATACTTTATCAATTTCACATATATTTTTTTTATAATATTTTAAAGTAATGTTTATGGAATACAAATTTTATTTGTATATTTTTATTATAATATTTATTAGCTCAAAATTTTTATACTACTAGTTCGTGTATAGTGTTTCATTGGTTTAAACATTTTATATTGTTTTTTAAAAAAAACTATAATATTATGCATTTTAAACTTTTATAATGTTAGTTTGAAATTTGTTTATAGTTAGCTCAAACTTTATGTTCGGTTAGTTGAAGTCCACTGTGTAAGTTCTACCCTCCTCCTAGTTATCAGTAATCACCAATTCACCGTTCACCCTAATTTCAAGATTCAAGAATCCCTTTGGATTTCAATCCCATATCAAATCCTCTCAAATTTGAATTTGACTTTTGTGTCATCGTAGGCATGCATATTTTTCTAGAGGTGTCAAGGTGTCACACCATAGTAGATGTATAAGACAATTATCATATTATAATATCACTACTTTTGAATATATTTAACTTAAGTATTGCATAATGTGAATCATTTAGCAACCTTTGGACCATAAAAAGCTAAGAAATGAAAGCTACCCCGCGAATGTGAGGGACAAGAAGACATTGACAAAAGTGGAATGAGATTGACTTAGGGAATAAGATAAGCACACTTAGTTTATCATTTTATGATTATTTTCACTTAATCTCTAAGATTTTAAAGCACTTGTTTTGTCTACCAAACCCCTATCTTTTTTTTGTTTTGTTTTTCGTCTAGTTTGATTCGATATACTAAAGCGGTTTCCATTTCCGTTGAATTTATATTCCATATTCTCGTATTGTGAGATTTCACAAGTTCAATTACACACGAATTTATATTCACTTAATCTGATGAGATTTCACCCTAAATATAATTGTCGATAACTCATTAACATTATACTCAACTCTATTTAGGGCTATACTTGATATGGAATATTGAAATATCTTTATCAAAATAAGTTCCTTGTTTCTATCGGTGAAAACTCAAATCACTACATCCTAATCGAGGCAATAAATTATAATTCCACCAAAAAAGATTGTTTAGATATATTTTATTCTTGTGTTTGCTTGCTAGCTCAATGATGCCACATAGATTGTCATGGCCGGTAGATGAAATCAATTTGGACTGTTTTGAAGTATAGTTCATAAGTTATTATTTCATATTTTATAATTGAACTTGTGAATGCTCATCTATGTGCATAAGTAAATGCTCATCTATGTGCATAAGACTTCGTTACCGTAAATTTTCTCCACCTAAACTATTGTTATTATTTCATATTTTATAGGTTGCAACTAGTGCACATCGAAAAGAGTCTATTGGAGATGGAGATCATGTAACATCAAAAAAGGAACCAATTAGCAAAAATGATGCAGTTGATGAAGAATTTGTCCAAGTAGAAGATGTTTAGATCGTGGAAGTGTATGATTGTGAAATTCATTACCACTTTGTTAAAGATGAAGGACATCTAGGTTTTGTACTTTCAGACTGTGAACTTATTTACACTTCGAATCGTGCTATTTTGGTTGTTTTGAATGTTAAATACACTCTTTTGGTTTATGAAAATTGTTGTTGCAGCTTAATGCAATCATTTAGATGTTTATACAGGTTGTGATATAGTTTTACAAGATATGGTAGAATTTTCCAACCAAATTTACAATTTGACACGCTAGGTTACCGTTGCAAAAATTAATATTTTAAACAAATTTTAAAATTTTGCGACGGCTCCACGCCATCGCCAAAAATACAAATTCTCATCAAATAAACATTTTGCGACGGCTCCTTGCCGTTGCCAAAAATACAAAATTTCCCACCAAAATTACATTTTGCGACGGCAACTGACGACGCAAATTTAAAAGTTCGCACCAAATTTCAAAGTTTGCGACACAACGAATGGCAACGGCTTTAGCCGACACGAAAATTTTGCGACGGCTAATCCGTTGCTAACAGGCGACGCTAATTATTGGCGACGGCAAATGCCGTCGCAAAAAATATTTGCGTTGCCTGTTCTTTTGCCGTCGCCAATAATTAGCGTCGCCTGTTCTGGCTACGCCCCGTTTCACCGTCGCCAAGCCGTCGCCGTTGATTATTGGCGACGGAAATGGCTTTTTAGCCGTTGCCAACAGCCGTCGCCAATTGAATTATTTTTTGTAGTGCATTGAGCGTTCCCTCGAGGGGAAACTGTGACCACGTAGTTGAGATAGATTTATCTTGTGACAGGTAAGTCTTTCGGGGCTTACTTAGCTAGTGTTTATGGATTTGAGTGATTGTGATAGTGGTGTTTGTGCATATGAATGTTGCATTGATAACCTAAACCGGACTAGGACGGCCATATATGTATATTAAATGGCCCAAGTGCATTATAACGGGTCGTGACAACTTGTCTAAAGCTCGTCGACAGTGTGGAGGTTCTTTGCGACCGGTACTCCAAGTTAGGAGGCTTGATCCCCGATTCTAAACCTGTTTGAAAGGGGACAGAGGCGAGATTCTAGGTGTTCCTCGTGTCACAAAATAAGTTGAATTAAAAATGTTATAATGTAATGAAGATAATAAACGGATAAGTGTGTGAGCATTGCATATCGTGATGTGATGATTTATTTTATATGTTATTGCTATTATTCTTATTCATGAACTGTTAGCTAACGGTTTTATATCGTGTTGTAGATATTCTGCAGGATAGGAAGACTGCAGAGTGATCAAGATGGGTGATCAGCCGAGGGCTACCGTATTAGGATGCATGGGTTTTTGGGATGTTTATGTTGTTGCCATTTGGTACTCGGTGTGAATTTGTATATGTTTTGATATGCAATCATACAGTTTTATGTATTTGATTTTATATTTATTTGTGTCTTGTTGTAAGATCCAGGGAACTGTTGTTAGGCTAGGGTCAGGATCTACTGTGAGATCATAGCCCGTAGTGCTCCGAGTCCAGCAGATTCGAGGTGTTACAAAGTTGGTATCAGAGCCTTAAGTTGACAACAATGGTACTTGCAATCTGCGATAAAGGCCGAATAGATAATAAACAAAACCCGAAAGGGGCAAAGAAGGAAAGATGTGTTCCATATCCTTCGGCATCACCAGATCCGTTGAGTTGTTGTAAAAGGTGATTTCGGTGTTACTTACACCAAAGAGAATGGCTAAGGTTTTTAAGAGCCTAGAGAAGACAAGAACACGACGCCAAATGTACGATTGAAGATTTACAATTACTAGAGGGTATTAGTATGAAAATGTAGAGACATCATTGGATTCGATCCGTCATCTAAGGGATCGACGGTTTGAGCTGAGGATGATTCGACAAGATTGTAACACCTTCGGGTGCAAAGTTAGATGATATATGCGAATCGGTGGAAGCGTTTGATAAGCCATCCAATCTACTTCCACTGAAGAGCGTGGATTTTTGCGTTGAGTTAGAGCCGGGGATGAGACCGATTTTGAAAGCACCATATCATATGACGCTATTAGAATTGAAGAAGCAACTCGAGTAGTTAGCAAAGGAGGGCTTCATACGCCCTAGCGTTTTCCCTTTGGGTGCGCCAATGCTTTTCATGCGGAAGAACGAATTGATGAGATTGTACATGGATTATTGAAGAGTTAAATAAGATGACAATCCAGAACGAGTAGTCATTTCCCTTCAGTGATGATCCGTTGGATCTGTTGTAGGGAGTTTCAATATTTTCCCAGATAAATTTGAGATCCGGATATTACCAGTCGAGGGTGAGAGCGGGATATGCCCAAAACGGCCTTTCGGACTAGGTATGGCCACTAAAAGTTTGTAGTGAAGCCATTTAGGCTCACAAATGCGCCGCCGTCTTTATGAAGTTGATGAACGACATCTTCATCGACATCTTGGATCAGTTGTAGTGGTATTCATAGATAATATACTAGTATACTCTCGTAGCAGGGACAAACACGCTGGACATTTGAGGGTTGTATTGCGAGTTCGGCAGGGTAGAGAACTATATGTCAAGTTTTCTAAGTGCAATTTCTGGATACCAGAGGTAGCCTTTCTGAATCACATTATTTCCTCCGAGGGGATCAACGTTGATCCGATGAAGTTCAAGTCTATAGCAGCATGGATGACACCGACGAATTTCAAGGAAGTAAGTAGTTTCCTTGGCATAGTTGGATATTACTGTAGGTTTATGGAGGGATTCTTTGTGATTGCCCGACCACTTACCAATCTGTTGAGGGTGACTACCCGGTTTGTATAGTCCAATCAGTGTAATCAGATTTTTAGGAGCTGAAGAGACGTTTGACTTCCGCTCCTATTTTAGCACAACCGGAGGGCACAAATGACTTTGTAGTTTTATAGTGATGCATCCAAGCTAGGCTTGTGATGTGTGTTTTGATGCAGCGGGCTAGAGTGATTGTCTATGCATCTAGACAGTTGAAGACGTATGAGGAGAATTACCCGACTCATGACTTGGAGTTAGCTGCGGTAGTTCATGAGTTCAATAAGTGGAGACATTATTTGTATGACGCTACATGTCAAATCTTCACAGACCATAAGAGTCTGAAGTATATTTTCACGGAGCGGGAGTTGAATAACCGCCAAAGGAGATGGATTGAGTTGATTAAGGACTTTGACCTTGAGATATTGCATCATCCAAGGAAGGTGAATGTTATTGCTGATGCCGTAGTAGGAAGACGTCTCGACAAAAGGCGATTCCATGACCGAGAATTCAATCCCAGTTGTAGGGAGATCTTGTGTGGCTAGAGATGGACATTCGGTTCCCAGATGAGGACTGTCAATTGTTTGCTCTAGAAGTAGTACCTGATCTGTGGAGCTTGATCTAACAAAAACAAGAGACTTTCCCGAGATTAAGACAGATCCGAAACAAGATGTCTCGTGGTGAATGCCACTGTTCTCCATAAGAGTAAGTGGAGTAATGGAACGTCACAAGTACGTCTACGTATCCGCTAATGCAGAGTTGCAAAATATGATTTTCCAGGAGACCCACACCACTCCTTACTCAGTGTAGATGCATCAGGATGTGAGGCGCTCGTTCTAGTGAAATGGCCTGAAGCACAACATAGCAGGTTTGTGGCGCGACCTATCAGTAGATCAAGATAGGGCATTATAGATCCGGATAAGAACTCCATCCACTGCCAGTGCTGTAGTGGAAGTGGGAGGTTATCTCCATGAGTTGTGTTATCGATTCTAGACCAAGCGAGAACTTTAATGCTACTTGAATTGTGGGAGATAGGTTGACTAGTACCGCACACGTTATTTCCATTAAGGAAAACGTGTGGTCGGTGATTCGGCTAGTTGAGGAACCTAATAGTAAAATAATATGATACCATGAGATAATGTGGTTTATTATCTGTGATAAAGATAGATGGGTTCCTTAAAGATTTTACAGTCGATTCATGCAATTGTAGATGCGAGCTTACGTATCATGATAGCCGTTCATCTTTGGAAGGATGGTTATGCTAGCAGGATCATATTTATACCGGCTTGTGTTGCCACCAGATTAGAGAGTGTTTACCCCGTTTTCATGTGTCTCAGTTGGAGAAATTTACACCATATCCGACGCACATAATCACTTTTTAAGGATTTAGTGGTTGAGCCAGACCCCATGTTTGTTGAGCATCCAATAGCGGTCCTAGAGTAGATATTAGATGATTATGCTCGAAGGACGTTCCGATGGCGAGTATTTAGTGGTTTTGATGGATGGAAAATGGTCCCATATCGGAGATGAAGAGTAGTATCCAATGGAGTTACACAGAGTGTTATGCAGGAATAACTACCCTTACAGGATTGACGAGAGAGAGTTTTAGTGGTTCTTGAGAGACTTATGTGCTTATATGACTATGTGATTTGATATGCGTTATTATTGCCATGCTAAATTGTGATGTGTGATCTTATTAGATCTTGTTGTGCTAGCACAGATCGTGATTATAGTGGCAGATGGTTCTACCTCCATGCTATTGAGATGTGATTGTAGTCTAGCTGGAGATGGTTCTACCTCATGCTATTGAGCGAGATTGGGATAGTTGGAGATGATTTTACCTCCATGATTCGAGTTGTAATATTGTGATTTTGTTGGAGATGTTCTTCCTCCAAGTCATTGTGTTGTGGTTATGAGTTGGCTAGAGATGGTTTTCCCTCTACGCCATCGGATAGTGATTATGATTTTGTGGTTGGAGATGATGATTCCTCCATGCTTGTGCTTTGAAGTTATCGAGTTGGAGGTTGATACCTTATGAACGGAGATGTGATACCTCCGATAGAGAGAGAGTATATACCTTGGCGTATGGGTCCGAGAGGATTTTGGAATTGTTCAAGTTTCGGGACGAAACTTTTTCTTAAATGGTGTGTGATGTAAGAGCTAGGATTTTTTTTTTAAAATTTTAATTAATAATGATTAATGTTGATTAACATAATCATTGTTAGTATTTGGGAGCTTCAATTAATAAAATTGGAGTTGAGAGAAAGGATATGGACATCTGTATACTCGATAAATTTCTCATCCAATAAACTCCTAGTCGAGCAGTATTGTGGGACGAACCCCTACATACTTAGATCATTCTCATGATGTTATGTGATATTTAGAACCATAAGTCATATTGGTGTTATCATTTCATGTGGATGTAGCTATATATCACATAATTTAAGCTATCATTTTTTTAGGTAAAGATTTGATTCACACAAATACACAACTTCATAACCAATTATTTATTCAAAACACTCTTTTTGAATGATATCACTTTATATTCTATCTAGTTTTGTCCCCTACTATTCTTATATAAATATATATATTTATATAAAAGAGTTTTCACCTTCAAACCTCCTATAGGAGACGTTGGGTTATGGTTACATAAACATAATTTAGACTATAATTCCTTCATTAACTACTTTGATTCTCTTGGCCATACTAGGTTGATTGTTTGCCTTGTTTCACGGAACAGTTGACCCAGCGAACTCTTCAAATTATCAAACATTGCAACCGTTTCCTTCCGCTCCTACCTATAGCAAATAACTTCCCTTGTTTTCCCTCTCTGCTGTGTATACTCTTGAGCAAGGAGGCCCTCTTCGTGCTCGCCTAGCATCTACCCAAGCTGCTATCCTCCTTGTCTTCCACAACAATAATTAACCGTCAAACATTTCTCCCCTACAACGTTATAACAGATGACAATGAGGCCTTACCAACCCTTCTTCAGCCCTCTCCTCTGCCTTCTCCCTCCTATCACAACCACTCTCAAGCCATATCACATACTCTTGCCTCTTATTCCTACTCTGTCGATTGCCACACCGAGCCAACGAGCTTCCCTTTGTGACTTCACACTGAAAAGCCTCCACGTACATGTACGATGCAGCAACGTACCGGAACCACCCTATTGCATTCAATTCCTCTACAGCGATGACCACCCATTTCCTCCTTTCCACAATAACAACAAACACCAAAAGAACCCCCTGGACCGCCAGCGCCGATCGCACACCACCGCCACATCTTTGGCAATGTCCTGAGAAATTCAAGGTCGATCGAATAGCAACTATTAGTGGTATATCGAGACTGGATAAACCACTGCTCACCACCACCGTCGCCGGTGAGAGATCCCCACCTCGATTGACGTTGGAGAGCCACGCCCCTTTGCCTTACCGCCAGATTTGCCTCTGCTACCACCACCTGCAACCTCTGTCTTCTCCGCCCTAATAATCCTCGTCGGGATTGTTGGCAAGACGCCAGAGATGCGAGCTCTTGTCTCGCTTGTCGTCACCACCTATCGAACGTCTCCTCCAGCGAGCGAGCGCCGCCATCGTCCAAGACCGGGAATGAGAACCGTTGCACGCCATACCTTCAACCCTAGAGCGGGACTCCTGTTTATAGAGGGTTAAATTACAGGTTTTAACCCATCTTGCAAATTTTGTTATTTGACCCATATTTATGATATTTTCAGTCTTGACCCTAATTTGGAAAATTTCAGGAAAGAGCCTAATGTTTCATATTTACTTTAGTAACCCTAATATTTTTAGAAGTTGAGTTTTTCCCTACAAGGATAAGTTGCCCAATAGTACTCAACTTTTAAATTTATAGTATGACCCTAGTTGTAAGAGATTGAATTATTAGTTTAGTTGGTGTGAGAGACTAACTAGCGTTATGGGTTTAATTAAGGGTGGGAAACATTTGTACTATAAGAGTTCTTGAGTTCACAAAGGGGATATAAATTATACTTTGACAAAGAAATTAGTCGGAAGATGACTAAGGCGGATTTTAAGGTTTAGAGGTATGTTGACCTAATTTGGGAATTTTGTTAAGAGTTGTAATTGACTGTTTTGGGATTTTCTTGCTCTAATTAGTAGAGTGCATATCATAGAAGGTTTATTTATTTTCTTTATAATTTTTAGATTATTGTATAAGGGTTATACATTAAGTCAAAGTTGGATCATAATGACTTTTTGAGAAAGCCAAGAATTTGAATAACTCTTCGATATCTTTAACAAACTTTCTCTTGAGAGTTAGATTATGGATTTAAGTTCTAAAGGAGAGTCTGAAACTACGTTATGGAATTTTCAAAAATTTTGAGACCAGGGGTAAAATGGTCATTTTACCTTAGGAGGGTATTTTAGTAATTTCTCTTGATCGATTTAGATACCTTAGAAGTTGCAGAGAGATTGGGGAATAAAGTGAATCACCTAAGCTATCAAATAAAGTGAATCACCTAAGCTATCAAATAATAACCGGATTGTGTGCCAGCATGATAGGTGTTTATGTTACCTTGGTTGTGTTTGTGCTATCTTTATTCTACTTATATTTAGATTATTAGCTAATGGTTTATCCATATTGTAGATTCTGTAGAGATAGACAGTTGCAGAGAGATTGGGGACGGATGGTCAGTCGAGTCCACGTACTCATTAGATGGGTACGGGGAGTCTTCCGTTCAACATGTATGTTATTAATATATTTATGTTTTGTAAGGTTATCATGTGTTGATCATTACTGTCAGTACTATTTGATGTTTTCAAAAAGGTTTTAAATACGTTTCTGCATTGTTGTAAGATCCTAGTAAACTTGTTGTCAAACTAAGGTCGGGACCCATTGTGAGGTCCTAACCAGTAGCTCCCCGAGTTTTGAAAATTTGGGGTGTTACAACATGGTATCAGAGGTCTGGGTTGGCAACAATGGAACTTGGAATCTTCTAAAAGACCAACTGGAATCCGAAAGGGGTCTAAAAATTTCAAAACGGATTTCTTTTTTACACACGCGCATAGTCGGGTTGTTGGGATAGTAGTCCGTCGGACCACCATTGCTCTCCGTGGATCTCTGTAACTTGGTATGATAGGAAATAGTATATGGACTTACAATATTGTACATTTATGTATGTTATATAGATATCTATGCATATGTAGCATGTTAGTACCCTAAAGGATATGAAATATCTTTTAGTTGAGTTATCGTGATGCCATCATCGCCCCATGATAAAACTTTAGTAGATCTTAATGAGTATTTATATGAAGATAGTGGACTCAAACCTCGGAGTAGAGTAATGTGTTCTGACGGAGACCCTGATAATCTCTACAACTTTCCGAAGAACGAGTGGGCAGAAGATGAAGAGTATGACATGATTCTTAAGAACAAGAACAATCGGATGAGGAAGAATATCAAATCAACTTAGATAGAAGTAATAGAAATTCGTACAAGGAACGTAGCGGTATGAAGACGAGAGATGAAACTCAAGGATGCATGTAAGGACTGATAAGAGCATAGATTGAAGAGGACAATATCGGAACACAAATCGAGCAGGGTAAAGTACAACTACACTTGGCGGGTTAAATGACACTGCAACCAAGGTGGATGCCATCATAGGCAAGCATGGGCATGAGATTCCACAGAAGATAAGGTGTTAACCCAAATATGGAGGACTAAAGGAGTACAAAGACAAACATTTACAATTTAAGTTAAAGATGAAAAATAAATTTCATAACCATGAAGACATGTGGACTTCTTCACAGATACGAGAATTTTTTTTTTTGAAAGAAATCAAGACGCAAGTAACAAATAGAGTAGAAGTCTATAATTGAGACAATGGATTTCCATGAGGGCAATGTTACAATACAACACTAGCGAAGGGAGAAGAGTGAGTGAGAATGACCTAGGTAGACTCAAGTGTCTACCATGACCTCTCACTTAGCCCGAGACTTAAGTTACCGACACCAACAATCCATACAAGAAAAACCACAAGTGAATGGAAAAAGGAAAAAATAATAAAAAAAAGTCAAAGAATTTTAAAAGATGCGTCTACAAGCTATTAAGGAAGATTTGATAAGCCATAGATGGCATATGAATAATACAGCTAGATTCAGGTAAAGTGATCTTATAGAGAGAAAGAAAAATTATAGATGGTAGAAGGAGCTAAAGGTGTATCCACATCGAAAGAAATAGAAGAAAAATAAGTTTATGATCTTGTAGAAGATCAACTATAGACTAACTAGTAATGACCAAGAATTTATACGTACGGGTGACAAGTGATGACTAGGTGGCCGATGAGAAGAATAAGAGCGGATTTATAACAGAATTTAGTCGAATTATGAAGGATCTCTATAAGAGATCAACGACGAAAATTGTGAAGTTAAATCGATAAAAGTACTAGTATCCTAGATAGTAACTTGAAAGGAGTTTTAGATAGTAACTCTTAGTAAGAATTTAAGGATGAAGAACCAGTAGGTGAATAAAAAGGATAAAAGATACTCTAGAAGGGGGGGGTTAATAGAGTATGGGAACTTTTCGCAAAACCAATCTCAAGGCCTTGAAACCAATTTGAAGGGCCTTGATGTCGATCTGAGCTCTTTGTGATATACTTTGATTTCAAGGACTTTGAAACAACTTTCAAGGGCCTTGACTTTGTACTCATGCAAAACAAAGTTAGTCACAATAAAGCAAGATATAATGCGGAATATAAAAGATCGACACGAGGATATGTTTACGATGTTCAGCTCAAATAGCCTACTCTCCATCCCAGGGTATAGCCTTAGGATCTAACTATCTATTATCAGCTTCCAAGAGTCCTACATACAAACTAGAAGAAATCCCCTTCTTCTCTCACTGTAGCCAATGCTACGATCTAGCTCAAACTCTTCACCTTGCTATAATAGCCTAGTTACTTCGCAGAGTAACACACACTCGAGTATAACACTCTTTAGATATACCAATGGAGCTCTCAAGTTTTATCTCTCTCTAGGGGATAAAGCTTTTTAGAGAATGAGAGAAAGAAAAACTATTTGATCGAATGAAGATTTTGGATCGCTTGAAGACTATTGATGTTTCCGTGTAAGCTTCTGTACTTTGTTCTTCAATCGCCATCTTCATTTATAGCCTTTTATGGAGAGGTATTCTATCCGTTGGAAAGATGACCGTTTGAAGATCATTCTTCTTCTCCTTGAAGATCACTTCTTGGTTGAGATGAGATAGACGTTGTGGATCTTCATCTCCTGAGAACACGTTGATCTCTCGGCTCCTTAATCTTCTCGTATTTGTTGTGATGATATCAATTCCAGATAAGAGAATCTTCGTGCTTTCGGTTGAGGATCTTTGTAAGATCTTTATTGGCCGGTTGAGATCTTCGTTCAAGCATATCTTCTTGTTGAGCAAATCTTTCCTAGAAGATCTCCTTTAGTGATTTGAACTCCTTTAGCGTGCAGCCTTGACTTCTTTGTTCCCTTGAAATGATTTTTAAGGCCTCCTCTTTTAAACACTCTAAACTCCTTGGCTTTTCTTGCATCCGATTTAAAGGTCTTCCAAGGTCCTTTGAAGTGTCTTTTCAAAACCTGCATTTATTCAATACAAACCACCAAACGAGGCAACTCGATATATAATCAATAAAGTGTTAGTGTATAAAACTACTTCATTTGTGTTTAAGTCTTCCATCGTCAACACCTGTACAACTTTATAATCAAGGTGGAGTTTTCAATCTCCCCCTTGATGGAAGACAAAACAAATGTTTCGTACCTTCTTTGTAAAGTTAGCGATGCATATATGAATATCAAACTAACTTAAAATGCAGAATGTAGAATATCGAAAAATGTCGGATCTCATTTATTTCTCCCCCTTTGTCTTTCAACAAGGGATAAAAATAGTCAAAGCAAGGGAGTTTTAAAGCATTACAACCCAGAAAAAGTATTTCACAAAACCACAAAAAACAAGCAAGTTTCCTAAAACATCAACCTCAATCCTCCTCATAGAACCTCCTCTTTCCCTTAGAAGACTTCTTGTGGCTCCAATCATCCATTTCAGCTGCTAAGCGTCGTCTCTTTTCTTCAGCTCTTTGTTTCTTAACCACCTCATATTCGATTACTGGCAAAATAGTTGGCTCAACATGATTTGGATAAAAATTGATTTATTCTATACACGTCGTTTGCAATTCATCAACATATTTTTTACTTTCTCTTGAGTATGTTGACCTACATCTTCAGTCATGGGTAGAATCTTTCCCATAGTGGTCAGAGTAAGAGCATTCATCAAATACATTTCATTGACTTTAGCATTTATAGTAGATAGCAGTTCATGATTGGCATCCATTCTTCTCTTAGTGTCAAATTAGAAATCAGATAGTTCACGATTCCGACATACCAGTTCTTTCTCACAACCTTCTAACCTGATTTCGGGAGTAGGAGCAAAAGATGTTGGAGCTTCTTGAGTTGGAATTGGAATAGCTCCTTTCCCTTTTAAAGTCCATGTGCCTGCAAGAGTCTTCTCAATACATAGTCGTTCTAAGCAAGTCTCATCAATCTTGCAAGGAATTGATTGTGATCTTCAGACTATGTATCAATTTTAAAATAATCAAAGATCTTGGACAACAAATTTCCATAAGGTAGAGGGTTGTCTCACTCAGATTTAACAGAATGTATCATATGATTGAGGATGAGGTTAGGTACATCAATGTCTAACTCAGACATAATTAGATGAATTAGCTCTAGGGATTGATCAGTCAAAAGTTCTCTTGAATTTGCACGAGGAACAACACATCGAACCAGATTGGTAAATCCAATTTTAGCATCTAAGGTTAGGGAAGTATGAGTAAGTTGGCGTGAGGTTGAATTTGGAACTAGAAACTTCTCCTTAGCAAGACGAACACTCTCTGACCGTGAGGGATGATTGAAAATAATATCTGTAGGAATTCCAAAAATCTCACTTAAAAAAGAAGAAGTGAGCGAAATTGGGGTACCTTTCACTGAAGATTCAAGAGTGATAATTCCTTTGTCCCGTTTTGTGACGAGATTGACATAGAACATCCTCGTGAGCCTTGGAAAAGCAAAATCTCCAGGGTTTAAGATTTTCCAAACTATCGAACTCTTGAGCTTGTTAATGCACGGGATCTGAAGTGTTTCGAGAAATGTAGTATCCACCAGATCACACATACAGAGCGGTCGATTGTTAAAACCATCAAGCCAAGATCCTGAGGCTTGAAAATTGATGAACCAAGATGTGGGAAAACCAGTAGTCTGAGAAAATGTCCAAATCCTCAAAAAGTGTTTCTTCTTTTGCAATCGAGGAGCTCTGAACAGTTTTCTTTTTCGGAGCTTGAGGAGCGGATTTCTTGCTTCTGGGAGCCATTGGTGATGTTGAGAGAAAAAAATAAGGGGTTTTTGAAAAAGAGTTTCTGTGAATGAGAAAAATGAAAAAGATAGGAGATACTGGCCTTTCAAAAGAGTGCAAATAATAACAAGATTTTGAGAAAATCAAGCTTTTTAAAGACCAAAGAAAATTTTCCAATAAAAACTCAAGAAATCTTTTTCAATCCTTAAACGAATAAAAACATAAAAGCAATTTAAGAATTGAAATATCTCAAAGATATTAATTCTTAAATGGATCCGTATTTCTTAATTTACCCTTGAATCTTATTTCAAGGCCCTTGAATTGCCTTTGAAGGCCCTTGAAAATAATAACTGGAATGCATACGAACGAGAAAATAAAATGATTTAATCCCCCTACGTTAATGCTTCCTTGTTCAACATACCAAGCTCCAATCTAACAAAATTAAATTGCTCTTCAGGAAGAGGCTTGGTAAAGATATATGCAAACTGCAAGTTAGTAGATATAAAAGATATCGAAACATCACCTTTGTCAACATGATCACGTATGAAGTGATGCCTTACATCGATATGCTTCGTCATTGAATGTTGCACAGGGTTTTTGGTTATAGAAATAGCACTAGTATTATCACATTTTATAGGAATAACTTTCAAATCAAAGCCAAGATCACGAAGTTGTTGAGCAATCCATAGAATTTATGCACAACAGGCTCCCACAGCTATATATTCACCTTCGGCTGTGGATAGGGCGACATAATTTTACTTCTTGGAGTGCCAACTGATTAGGGATGGCCATAAGAATTTGCAACATCTAGAAGTGCATTTCCTATCGATCTTATAACTTGCAAAGTTTGCATCTGAATAGCCAACAAGGTGAAACGAGCTTTGACGTGGATACCATAACCCTAGATCCTTAGTGCCATTGAGATACCGAAAAATTCTTTTCAAAGCAATCAAGTGTGACTCTTTAGGATCAGCTTGAAATCTTGCACACATGCACACGCTAAACATAATGTCAGGTCGACTAGCAGTTAAATAATACAATGAACCGATCATACCTCGGTACTCCTTTTGTACTATAGTTTTCCCATCTTTGTCATGGTCAAGCAAAAGTGTCGAACTCATAGGAGTCTTTGCGACCTTAGATTGATCCATCTTATACTTCTTAAGCAAGTCCTTTGTATACTTGCTTTGATTGAGAAAATTTCCTTTCTTTGCTTGTGTAACTTGAAGTCCAAGGAAGCAATTTAGCTCACCCATTAAGCTCATTTCAAATTCCGTGCACATAATATCTGAAAATTCCTTGCAAAGAGAATCATTAGTAGCACAGAATATTATATCATCAACATAGATCTGTACTACAAAAATATCGTTGCCTCTGGTTTTGATAAATAAAGTTTTATCAATTAAACCTCTTTTGAATTTGTTTTTGAGAAGATACTTGGACAATCTTTCATACCAAGCTCGAGGAGCTTGCTTAAGACCATAAAGAATTTTGTCCAATTTAAAAACGTGATCAGGAAATTCATCATTTTCAAAATAGGAGGTTGAGCAACGTAGACTTCTTATTCTAAGAAGCCGTTTAGGAAAGCACATTTTACATCCATTTGAAAAAGTTTTATACTCATAAAAGATGCAACTACAAGTAGAATACGTATGGCTTCTAACTTGGCAACCGGAGCAAAAGTCTCCTCATATTCAATACCTTCTTCTTGGTTATAGCCTTGTGCTACAAGTCAAGCTTTATTTCGTATGACTTTGCCACTTTCATCCAACTTATTTCGAAAGACCCATTTTGTGCCGATGACAGATTGACGATTTGGTCTTGAAGTAAGAGTCCAAACCTTGTTTCTCTCAAACTCATTTAGTTTGTTTTGCATGACAATGATCCAATCGGGTTCTTGAAAAGCTTGAACATAATTCTTTGGCTCGATAAGAGACACGAACGCAGAGAAAGCACATAGATTGTTTACTTTAGATCGAGTTTTAACTCCTGCGTTTGGATCTGAGATCACATTCTCTTGTGGATGGTATGAAGAGTGTTGAAAATTTCTTCGTTTGTAAGATGGAACAGATCCTGAAGGTTAAGCCTCATATGCTTGACTAGATTCAGGTACCGTTGATGTATTGCCCTTGGTTCCTATTTCAAGGCCTTGAAGTTTGGTTTCAAGCCCTTGAAACGGAGTTTTGACATCGTATTTTTCTATTTCAAGGTCTTAAGGGTTTTCTTTGGTATCTTGAATCTTTTCTTGCATATTCTTTTCTTGATCTTTAGGATCTTCATCTTCACATGAATTGTAATCTTCCAGTTGATTCAGATTTAGATCTGCAAAATTTTCACTCAAAGTACCATCATTGCTTTCATAAAAAATAACATGGATACTTTCCTCAACAATTTTGGTCCGTTTGTTATAAACATGATAAGGTTTGCTATTTGAAGCATATCCAATAAATATAGCTTCATCACTACGTGCATCAAATTTCCCAAGGTTATCTTTGCCATTGTTATGAACAGAACATGTACATCCAAAGGGTTTGAAATATAAAATATTTGGTTTCCTTCCTTTAAAGAGTTCATAAGGAGTCTTTTTCAAAATAGGGCGAATTAAACATTTATTCAAAATGTACTTAGCAGTGTTTACTGCTTCAGCCCAAAAACATTTTGGTAAACTATTTTCTAAAAGCATAGTCCTAGACATGTCCTCAAGAGTGTGGTTCTTACTTTTCACAACTCCATTCTGTTGAGGAGTTCTAGGAGCTGAAAAGTTATGTGAAATACCATATTTTACACAAAACAAATCAAACTTTAGTTGATAAAATTCTCTACCATGATCACTTCTTATAGAAACGATAGGTAGGTTTTCCAAAGATTGCAACTCCTTACATAATTTTGAAAACTCAAACAATGCTTCAGATGTTTCTCGTAGGAATGAAATCCATGTGAAACGAGAGAAAGCATCCACAATAACAAGGATGTATTGCTTGCCTCTGGGAGATTTGACACGCATAGGTCCACAAAAATCCATATGTAAGAGTTCAATGGGTTGAGAAGAACTTACAACTTTCTTAGGTTTGAATGAACCTCTTGTTTGTTTACCTTGTGTACAAGCTTTACATAGTTCATCTACCTTGAAATTTAGGTTTGGCAATCCACTTACCAAATCTTTTGAGAGTAGCTTCTACATTGTGTGCATACTTATGTGACCAAGTCTTCTATGCCAAAGATTTGGATCATCAGTCAAGGCCTTTAGACATTTTAGCTTATTTCCTAAAACTTGGTTAGTACTCATAGAATAAACATTGTTATATCTAGGAGTAGTAAGCACAATTTCACCCGTCTTTTTGTCTTGAACTTCACATTTTTCTGAATCAAACAATACTTTGTTGCCCTTATCACATATTTGAGAGATGCTAAGCAGATTATACTTAAAACCGTCAACAAGATATACATCATCAATGAAGTTAGATGAATTATAACATATTTTACCAATGCCAATAATGTCACACTTTCCTTTATCACCAAGTGTAATGGTTCCAGATGATTGCTTCTTTAAATCTGAGAATAGTGAGCTTTTTCCACTCATGTGTCTTGAGCAACCACTATTTAATATCCATTTATGCTCCTTTACCTTGGTGATATCCTGCAAAAAAATAAGCATCAACCTTTCCGGGTCGACCAAATGACATATTTTGGTCCATATTCAGGTTCGATCATGTTTGGTGGTCTAGTACCTTTAGGAACCCATATTTGTTTGACATGTTTCGTTAAACATAGAGGATAGGTGTTTCTAATAATATAAGGGTCATTTCTTTTATATGGACATGTAGATTTCACATGACCCTTTTTACAACAGTAGAAGCAAGTAGGCATATGAATACTTCCTTTGGCTTTGACAAAAGTGGTAGTTGGTTTTCTAGGAAAGCTCCTATGATAACCTATACCATTTTTATTAAGTGAGGACTGTTGTTCACCCATCATTCTTTCAAGATTAGCTTTTGAACGAGTAAATTTAACAAGTGATGCCTTCTAGTCTTGACACGTTAAAGTTATATCCACTTTCTCTTTCTCTAGATCGATATAGTTTCGATGAAGAGAGGAGAGGTTGTCCTTGAGAATCGCATTTTCCGATTCCAAGGCCTTGATATTGTCATCAAGGTCTACTTTTTCCGTGTTAAGATTTTCAATTTCTAGAGACATCTCACTTAATTGTTTTTCTTGTTCAAGAAGCTTTTCTTTTAGAGAATTTATCCTTATTCTATGTTCCTTGTCACATATAATAATGTCTTTAAGGAATTGTTTCAAGTCAGATTCAGGTTGAGACATAATAGTACTTACCACATTGTTAGCATAGAGATTTGAATCTTCTTCATGATCGGTCATGAGACATAGGCTTGCTTGTTCTTTTTCGTCTTCTGATTCATTTGAGGATTCTGAATCACTCCATGAAGCTACCATAGCTTTCTTCTTTCGATCATTTTTCTTAAACTTGGTCCTCTTCTTTTGTGGACAATCCGTAACAAGATGATCTGTTTCACCACATTCAAAACAAGTTAGCACTCTAGTTTTTTTGTTAGAGTTAGAAAACTTACCTCGGGGTTTTGATATTCGTGAATATTTCTATTGTTTGCAGATTGTTTCTTTATCTTGAGAATTCTCGCGAGACCCTTAGAGATAATGGCAATTGCATCTTCTTCTGCATCATCATCACTATCTTCCTCTTCTGATGGTAATTCATCCTTTCTTGATTTCAATGCTAGATTCTTAGTGTTTGATGGGAGTTCTCCATCTTCTTCACCAAGAACCATTTCATGTGTGATGAGTTTTCCAAAGAGGTCATCAAGAGGAAGAGTTGAGAGATTCTGAACTTATTCGATGGCAGTCATCTTAGGTCCCCACTTGGCTTTAGGTAAGCTCCTTAGAACCTTCCTAACTTTTTCTTCATTTGTGAAGACCTTTCCTAGTGAGTCTAGGTTGTTCACGATCTTAGTGAATCTTGTGAACATTTCTTTGACTGGTTCATTTGGATTAATCTTGAATAGCTCGTATTGTGTGAGGAAGATGCTAATCTTTTTTTCCTTGACTTGACTTGTTCCTTGTAAGTGACAACGAGTTTGTCCCATATTTCCTTTGCACTCTTGCATGATGAGATACGGTTGAATTCGTTGGCATCTAATCCGAAGTAGAGTAAGTTCATAGCTTTGTAGTTCTTTGACACACTATCCAAGTTAGCTTGTGTGAAGTTAGCTTCCTTCTTTGGGACTTGGACACCTTCAACCGTCGTAGTTGGGACTTTGGGGCCATTCGGAATGATGCTCCATAGTTCCATGTCCTGATCAATAATGAACATACGCATGAGTGCTGTCCAATGGGAAAAGTTGTTGCCACAAAAGAGTGGTGGTCGCGATGAGGTTCTTCCTTGAGCAAATCCTCCATCACCTACAGGATTCATGATTAGTCTCACTGATGGTTAAATTAATATACGTGAGTCTAGCTCTGATACCAATTGAAGAACCGGTAGGTGAATATAAAGGATAAAAGATACTCTAGAAGGGGGGTTGAATAGAGTATGGAAACTTTTCAAAAACCAATCTCAAGGCCTTGAAACCAATTTCAAGGGCCTTTATGTTGATATGAGCTCTTTGTGATATACTTTGATTTCAAGGGCTTTGAAACAACTTTCAAGGGCCTTGACTTTGTACTCCTGCAAAACAAAGTTAGTCACAATAAAGCAAGATATGTTGTGGAATATACAAGATCGACACGAGGATATGTTTACGAAGTTCGGCTCAAATAGCCTACTCTCCGTCCCAAGGTATAGCCTTAGGATCTAACTATCTATTATCAGCTTCAAAGAGTCCTAGATACAAACTAGAAGAAATCCCCTTCTTCTCTCACTATAGCCAATGCTACGATCTAGCTCCAACTCTTCACCTTGCTATAATAGCCTAGTTATTTCGCAGAGTAACACACACTCGAGTATAACACTCTTTAGATATACCAATGGATCTCTCAAGTCTTATCTCTCTTTAGGGGATAAAGCTTTTTAGAGAAAGAGAGAAACAAAAACTATTTGATCGAATGAAGATGTTTTGGATCGTTTGAAGACTATTTGTGTTTCCTTGTAAGCTTCTGTACTTTGTTCTTCAATTGCCATCTTCATTTATAGCCTTCTATGGAGAGGTCTTCTAGAGTTGGAAAGATGACCGTTTGAAGATCATTCTTCTTCTCCATGAAGATCGCTTCTTGGTTGAGATGAGATAGACGTTGTGGATCTTCATCTCTTGAGAACACGTTGATCTCTCGGCTCCTTAATCTTCTCGTATTTGTTGTGTTGATATCAATTCCAGAGGAGAGAATCTTCTTGATTTCGGTTGAGGATCTTTGTAAGATCTTTATTGGCCGGTGGAGATCTTCGTTCAAGCATATCTTCTTGTTGAGCAAATCTTTCCTAGAAGATCTCCTTTAGTGATTTGAATTCCTTTAGCGTGCAGCTTTGACTTCTTTGTTCCCTTGAAATGAATTTCAAGGCCTTCGTCTTCTAAACACTCTAAACTCCTTGTCTTTCCTTGCATCCGATTTCAAGGTCTTCCAAGGTCCTTTGAAGTGTCTTTTCAAAACCTTCATTTATTCAATAAAAACCATCAAACCAAACTAAGCAACTCGATATATAATCAATCAATTGTTAGTGTATAAAACTACTTCATTTGTGTTTAAGTTTTCCATCATCAACACTTGTACAACTTTATAATCAAGGTGGAGTTTTCAAAGGAAAATATTGTGACGGCCGGAAATGACCCCTTATGTCAGTAATGATATAAAGAAAATTGTTGTGAGCAGTTGTTTACCTATTGGCTAAAAAAAGGTATATGTCATAGTTAGTATAGATGAATTGTAAAAGAAGAACTATAGGAGTAAGAAAAGCAAAGGATTGGGATCATGTTCTACGTCAACCATGACAGAAGATGCTTAACATTCCACACAAGTGGGATTGGTGGTTCCTTCTTAGCAAAGGTGGGGATCAATTTTTCCAAATTTACAAAGGGAGCCTTTGTGACTAAGAGGTGACAGAGAATAACTAGAGTTATAGAGGCGGCACAAACTTAGAGTTTTGGACTTGGTGTTTTGGTGGAATGTATTGTTGAATAATGAAGTTACTGAAGATAGAGTCTATATGTTGGTTAGACTGAAGGTTATTTTATGGACCCGGTATTAAACCAGTAAGATAGGTAGCGAAAAGTGCTTATATAGGAGTTTAAGGACAAATGGGGGTACTCCAACGTAAATTTAATTTAATCCATCTAATTCCGTGATATGAAGATGGTTGAGTAGTTGTGAGACCACATACAAAAGGGTGTGCCCTAAAATCTATCCTCGACTATTGACAACAAAACTATGGTAGATAATCAACATAGTCCGTAAAGACCCTACGAGAAAACTCAAAGGGATGTAACTACCATATGTGGCATAAAGATTTAAAGGAGATGAAGCGACCTGAGTATAAAGACAACCTAGTAAGAAGGGAGTCGAGAGATCGGATTTAAGAAGAAATCATATGCATATGATGTTCCTATACAAATGATACCAAGAAATGTTCAACAAAAGTCATGTATCAAAAGGGTTAGTTTTGCTAACTTTAATTTTAAGTGTTGAGATGATAATGCCTCTACGGAATCTATGTAAGAGTGCAACATAACCGAGGTTTCAACACTGATTGAGTAGAAATGATCAATTAACAACAGGAGACCGATTCGGATAAGTAAAATGTTACAAGATGAGTCATCTTGTAGAAGAGTTCAGAAGACAAGCATTAGAGACCATCATGTGATTGGTATTATTGTCTTGATGTAGACTTGTACCCACCTCGAGAATTTGGAGCTAAATAAAAAACTCCATGTCAAGATGGTAAAAAGATCAGGGTAAGGACTTGTAGGTCAACGTGATATACTCCTACGTTGGAGGTCAGAAGAATTGTGTAAAGATAATCACATTGAGTAGCCCTGACGAATACTAAGTCGAGTTTTGATGAGACATAAGTGAACTCCGGGAACGTCTAAAGACGCATGTACCAATTCTTCAAAGGAGACGTGACCGGTGAGTTATTTTGTGAGGATTTATCTAGACAAATTGTGAAACTCCATGGGGTCAAGGGCAATAGTTTTGACAGATATGGACAGGTTATCTCGAGGTTTTGGGCAACCAATAGTCACGGCTAGAGTTCAAGCCTTTCCTTTATTATAGTAAACCACCCTAGAATGATGGTCGGTTTGAGAGGACTTTTCCGTTCTTAGAAAGGAATTTATGCGAGAGAGTTTGATAAATCAACCTCCCTAACGGAAGACACCATTATAATTGATGGGTGGCAACAAGTTGATTAGAGTAGCGCAACGGAATCATAGTTGGCCCATAACCCATATAACATGAAACTCAATGTTATGTCAACTATGACCTCAAGTTAAGGAATTATAGATGGATATGAAAATATCCGTATGGAGTGTGATTTTTGGGTTATAGAAAGTTAAAAGCCTAACCCGAGGCAGGTGATATTTCATTAATGAAGAGACGGTTTGACGGAGTCATCTTAGGGAGACAAGATCTAGTGAGTGGTCTTACAAAGAGCAATAGACACTTAGTAAAGTGTCGGGAGATATCTAAGATTATTATTACAGAGTTGATAGTCGGGATCTTCCGGATGGTCAAAAGCGAGTGGATTCAGCGGAAGAAATTAAGCTTTATAGTTATTTTCGGTAGAGTCACCAATACAACTGGAAGTGAGTTTAGAAAGTAACTTTTGAGATTTTAAAGCAGACTGGGAAGTTATTTATCGACTAGAACTCTAGGGTACACCCAATGTTCATGTGTAACGGTTAGGGGAATACCTACCAAATCTGGGATATGTCATCAGTTATGAGGATCTGATAGTTGAGCCAGATCATACTTTTGTAGGGTATCTAGTGGTTTAGTTGAAGAGCCGATGAGGTTACCTCACAGACGGATGATAACTTTAGGAGTAGTTATCCTGAGATCTTGGCGGAGTGAGCTGCAACCCTAGTACCAACGAGTTAGTACTCGGACTCTGAGATGTATGACTTATTTGACTATATGATTACTTCCGTGTTTTAGTGCTTAATCTTCTGTTCTTCAATTCTATGATAATTGAGTGATATTTCTATGTTAGAAAGATAGGACGAAGATTATGTAAGAAAATAGAAGATACTCTGTTTCTACTTATAAAAGATTATCGGAGTGATGTTTTTTATTCTAAGTTTCGGGACGAAACTTATTTTAAGGGGGTACTGATGTAATACCGGATAAATTTCTCTTCCAATAAACTCCGAGTCGAGCAGTATTGTGGGACGAGCCCCTGCATACTTAGATCATTCTCATGATGTTATGTGATATTTAGAATCATAAGTCATATTGGTGTTATCAATTCATGTGGATGTAGCTATATATCACATACTTTAAGCTATCATTTTTTTAGGTAAAGATTTGATTCACACAAATACACAACTTCATAACCAATTATTGAGTCAAAACCCTCTTTTAGAATGATATCACTTATATTCTATCTAGTTTGGTCCCCCTACTATTCTTATATATATATATATATATATATATATATATATATATATATATATATATATATATAAAAGAGTTACACCTTCAGACCTCCTATAGGAGACGTTGGGTTATGGTTACATAAACATAATTTAGCCTTTAACTCCTTCATTAACTACTTTGATTCTCTTGGCCATACTAGGCTGATTGTTTGCCTTGTTTCACGCAACCGTTGACCCAGCAAACCTCTTCAAATTATCAACCATTGCAATTGTTTCCTTCCGCTCCTACCTATGGAAAATAACTCCCCTTGTTTTCCCTCTCTACTGCGTATACTCATGAGCAAGGAGGCCCTCTTCGTGCTCGCCTAGCATCTACCCAAGTTGCTATCTTCCTTGTCTTCCACAACAACAATTAACCGTCAAACATTTCTCCCTTACCACGTTATAACAGATGACAATGAGGCTTCAACCACCCTTCGTCAGCCCTCTCCTCTGCCTTCTCCCTCCTATCACAACCACTCTCAAGCCATATCGCAGGCTCTTGCATCTTCTTCCTACTCTGTCGATTGCCACACCGAACCAACGAGCTTCCCTTTGTGACTTCACACTGAAAAGCCTCCACGTACTTGTAGGATGCATCGGTCAACCACCCTATTACATCCAATTCCTCTGCAGCGATGACCACCCCTTTACTCCTCTCCACAATACCAACAAACACCCACAGAACCCCCTGGACCGCCAGCGCCGATCGCACACTGATAGCATGTATTATAGTCTATATTTTGGGATTGGTTTGGACGTTTTATCTTCATAAATCTTCATGTATGAATGTATATTCTTTGATTATATTGTTGTTTTGTCTACCTTTGCGGGAATCGAGGTCTACACCTAGTTTCGTTATAATTGTAGGGAAAATGGAACATTTTGGACCGAAATAGAACTTAGCAAGCTAAGGAGTCATTGGAGCTACATTCTGGAGCATTGAGGAGTTATAAGAAGAGCTCAGGGAGCATGGAAATGATTTAGAAGATTAATTTTGGACCAGATTAGAGAGTTTCACTCTCAGCTGAGACTCACCTCGGTCAGTGTAACACCCCAAATTCTAAGAACTCGGGGAGCTACTGGTTAGGACCTCACAATGGGTCCCGACCTTAGTTTGACAACAAATTCACTAGGATCTTAAAACAAGGCACAAATGTATTTAAAACAATTTCAAAACATATTATTTTTAATATATGAATGTACACACGTGACAGCCTTACAAAACGTATATATAGATACATAACATGCATGCCGTATGGGAGACTCCCCTGTCCCATCTAATGAATACGTGGACCCGGCTGACCATCCGTCCCGGATCTCTCTACAACTGTTTATCTATACAAATCTACAATACGGATAAAACCTTTAGCTGACATTCTATGCATAAGTATAAAGGTAAAAGCACAAACACACAACATACACAATCAACATGCAACAATCAATCCTTTTATTATCTTTAATTAGATGATATGTCATTACTAATGATATTTATTTTGTGACACGAGGGATTCCCAAACCTCGCCCATGTCCCCGTTTACCAACGAGGAATGGTACTAATGCATCTGACCGTCTACCTGACTGGGCTGGTCGCAGGGAACCTCCTAGACTCTCGCAAGAGCTAGGCAGATGATGTCACGACCCGTTATCATACACTTGGGTCAATTACATAATATAATAAAGTCGGCCTAATCCGTTTTCGTTGTTTATCATAAATAATAAACACCACTCATACACATTACACTCATACAAGAAGCCAGCTAAGTAAGTTTGTGGACTTACCTGAATAAGATCTCGATTCTCTTAATCACAACTCAATCTGTAACTGTATAACTCGGTTGCCTGTCAAAGGAGGCAAGTGTGTCAGCACACTTTTTAGGTAAGTAGAAGTTTAAGACTTCTAAGGTAGTAGATCCTATTAGAACAAAATTTAATACAGTACCAATTTATGGTAAAATGACTATTTTACCCTTGGTCCCGAAACTTTCAAAAATTCCATAATTCATGCCTAAGCTCTTATTTGAGACTAAAGAGTCATATTCTAACTCCTAAAGATGAGTTTGGTTACAAACTGGTAATTTACCCATTTTCCTATTTTCGGAAAGATCGTTAAGCTCCAACTTCGGCTTCAAATATGAAATTCGAATAGTCTTATAAAAATTCCGAAATAATTCCCTAGATCATCTACGATATCTCATCTACTCCTAGGAGCAAGAATTTCTTAAAATTGTTCAACCATTACTTCTACAAAAATTTCCAAAGTTGGTTACAACACTTAAAATAATCTATACTTAGCCAAAATCTGAGTATGTTTTCTAACTGTACAACAAGTCCACTTTGAGCCTCTATAATTCTAAATCCCACCGTTGGATTCATCCCAACTTTTTACATATTAACCTATGCATGGCACGAAACAACATCTCAAGAACTGAACGGTGGATCTTATCTCTACGGCATCAAAAAGTATGCTCAAACTTGACTGATCAACACAGTTTCTGGAAATTCAGCAACCACTTACCAAAACAGCACATTGTCTTAACTGTGGAAAATCATAACTCCTAAACCTCTCGATTAAATCCTCTCAAATTTTGATACACTATACTATGTAAGCCTAACTAAGACATATCCAAAATTCAAGTCCAATAGATGTCAATAACCTATTCAATCCTATATCACAAAACTGCATCACAAGCAATTTTTCTCAACACTTAGAAATTTCAGCACAACAGAAAAATTGCTTACGACCCAATCTTTGAAAAATTGTAAATCCTAAACCACTCGCTGGATTCCTCCCAAATTTTAATATGATCTACAACAATATGCCAACTATATCATATCAAAAATTCATGCCCAACAGAGATCAAAAGCCTATTCAAAACTATCTCACAAAACATCATCCCATGTTGTTTTTCTCAATTCAGCACATTTATAAAAACTGTATGAGGAGTCAACTTTGAAACCCCATATCTCTCAAACCATAACATGGATTCCTATGAAATTTTAGTATGATTTACTATGCAATACCATCTATAACATATCCGAAAACTAGCCAAAAAGGAAGAGTCTAGCTTACCCAAAATTGGACCCGAAGTTGACTGCTCGTCAATGTTGGAAAGCTGGAAAAGAAGTAACAGCTCCTTGTAATTGTTCCTTTGGCTGCAAAGTATGGGTTCTAGGATGGCTTAGCAGCAATTAATCATATATATAAATGGAGGGAAGGGAGGGCATGGTCATACTCACTATAAATCTCGACAAGGAGGGAGTTGCACGGTTGCTGTCGCTTGGGAGAGGGAAGTCACGTTCAGATCTTTGCAGGAGGTGTACCAGCGGATGCACCCATGGCCAGGAAGGACAGCGCCCCATCGGATCTGGTCTTTGTTGTCGTCATGTACGTGCAGAAGGCGAGAGGAGGTCCAGTCAAGGTAGGCGGTTGCTGTTGCGAGTCCTCGAGCACACATGAAGGAGGCTTGCTGCTGCTTGTCGACAGTTGCAAGGAAGGGCGAGGTCGTGATGCTGTGAGGGAGAGACGAGATTGGGAGCTGTGTGTCATCCTGATGGTTGGTGCTGGAACTGCTCGCAAAAACGTTCCAGAGTGTGTGAAACGTAGAAGAGGTTCTAGGGTTAGAGCGTGAGAGAGAGGGGAGAGATTCTAGGGTTTACGTAAAAACAAGGGGGAGGGAAGGCGGCTGAACATAAAACACAAGGCATGGGTTGGCTCTTTCATCCTTCTATTGGGCCCGGATGGTATGCTTAATGGGCTCGGATGGCCTATCTAAAAGAATTGAACTCTTTTGATGTTTAAGAAAAGGTCGATCGATCCCGCGTATTTTATGAGTAGAAACCTCATAAAAGCTAACAAAAATATTGAAGAACTCGGTGTCACATAAAATGACAAATGATGACGGAAAAGTCTAAACCGGTCGAGTTCCGGTTTGTCTCGAAAATAAACAAAAAAATTAAAAAATCTGGATATTACAGTCAGCTGCAGTATCAACTCGACCGAGGTGATCTTCAAGAGCGTCTAGACTGAGGCGAAGTGATGACCGGACGCGAGATCTTTATTTTTGGTTGAGATCTTCTATTTTTGGAAAGTGAATATCACATTTTTGGATGGATTTCTGGAAGGAAGAATATCTTTTGGCTGATATATCTTGGAAGCAAGGAAAATTGCAATATGTTTTAATGAAGGAAATTATTTTTGTAAGATATTTTATCTTTGGAAGATAATTCTCCTATATATATGGGCTGATTTTTTGGAATTCAGCCATCTTCGGATCACTGATTTTCTGAAGGATTTTCTTAAGGAAGTTTGAAGAGTTTCGAAGGAAGTTTTGAAGGTTGAAGATCGAAGAAGGAAGGAATCAAGTTTTGAAGTTGGCTTTGAAGGAACATTGTAAGACTTTCTCAGTTGGTTTTGTTTTTTTGTCTTTTCTGATTTGTGATTAAGAAACGCTGATTGTTTGTTTGTTTGATTCAGTTATTGAGACCTTTGTGTTAAGGTTTTCTTGTTTGAATATTGATTCCTTTCTTATAAATTTGATTATTGTTATCATGATGATTGTTGGCTAAGTTCTTTATGCGATTCTAGGGTGATTGGTTGAAAGTTGTGGGAAAGACAATGATAGAATGATCTTAACCTCAACTGACCTTGAAAGGTCGAGTCTTTACCTTAACCGACGAACACCTCGGTCAGTCATTGAACATCTCGGCCGGGATAGAATATAACTGAACGAGGTGAACCTTTCCTGAACCTTATCTGAGTTTAGATTCCATTTTGCCAAATCCTATCCTTGTTATACCTTTCCTGATTCAACGTAAGCCTAGGATGAGACGTATCCGGTAAATCCATTGCTTGTTTATCCAAGATCCTGAGTGTAGGTAATAAAAGTTTATCCTTTATTGGGTGTGAGTGTGCCTTCATCCGACCATTGAGAGTTAGCCTAAGACTTACCCGGTAAAGGTTGATTCTATCCCCTTGGGTGGTGTGTTGGTTTGAGATTATAGTTCCTTTCCTTAGTACCATGAGACTTACCCGGTGAGAGGATCTATGGTTTGGGATAGTGAGTAGTGAGACTTACCCGGTGATCTATTCCCATCTTAGAAATACCTTCCCTTTGCAAACCTCAACTTTGTCCACGTTATCTTTTGAGATCTTGAGTCGGAACCACAGCTGGATGCTTTAATCTCTAGAATCAGCATTCCCTTTATCTTACTTTTATATCATCTTTGATAGCTTTGCTTTGTTGCTTGTGGTAATTTGACAACCTGAATTACCGATCTTTGTTTCACCATAGTCCATGTGATCGAACCCTGAAATATTTTCTTTTATTACAATTGATCCGTACAC
The DNA here is from genome assembly GCA_033239125.1 of Fagopyrum homotropicum. Classification (NCBI taxonomy): domain Eukaryota; kingdom Viridiplantae; phylum Streptophyta; class Magnoliopsida; order Caryophyllales; family Polygonaceae; genus Fagopyrum; species Fagopyrum homotropicum. The sequence continues at coordinate 86,551,568 of BSWB01000003.1, read as the reverse complement.
TGCGGGTCCGCATATTGTTCAGACATATATCTTGGGTTATAAATATTAAAGCTTCACACACCTTTTGGAGCAAACAACTTTTTGGCACCGTTGCTGGGGATATGGCCGCGCTAAGAAGTGCAGCGAGAGAGAGATGAGACTCACGCAAGAACGGAAGGAATTAAAGCTGATATGGCCGCTCTTAGGGCTCAGTTTCTACCTCGACCAATCCTAGATCCTCGACCGAGGCAAGACCCAATCCTAGTTTCCCCGGCCGAGATACACCCACCACCTCGGATGCCAGTCCGAGATGTTCTTTTTGCTGGAGTTCCACGAACCCTAGGTCAGAGGACGGACCCCAATCAGCAAGTAAGGCGTCCAGGAGTCAACCTAGGTGATCCAGCTGAGCATGATTATGAACTTAGACCTCAAGTTCTAACCATGATTCGACAATGTCAATTTGGAGGTTTGGAGAGAGAGTCTCGCATCAGCACTTGCAAAATTATAAATGTTGATGGAAACTTTGAGATCATAAAGAGTGGAGAACAACAACTATAAGTTGAGGCCTTTGTACTTCTCTTTGAAAGACAAGGCGTTTGCTTGGTATCAATCTCTTCCGGCTGGAAAAATCAACACTTGGGAAGAGATGACGACGGAGTTTCTTACTAAGTTCTTTTCCCCTTCTAAGACCGCTGAATTGAGGGGGAAGATCGATGCTTTTATTATGAAGGACAAAGAAAGTTTGTCTAAGTCATGGGAGAGACTCAAGGATATTTTGTTGGATTGTCCTCAGCATGGGATTCCAAAGATCGAGTTGCTAGAGATATACTTCAAGGGTTTGGAAAGAGATACTCAATTCAAACTCCAATTACTTTCCGCCGGCACTTTCATGGATATGTCGATAGATGAAGCTTGGAATTTCATTGAAAAGCAAGCTTTACACATGGCAAAGTACTCCCATCAAAGAGTTGAAGATAGATCAAGGAGATTTAGCTTCTAAGACACATCATCAAATGGAGCTCAACTCACCTCACTTAGCAATGAAGTAAAGGCATTGAAGGATCTTTTAGTAGCTCAAACGAAGAAGGAGCAAGACGGTGGCTACCAAGGAAGAAACAACTATCAAGGGCCACGGAACAACAATTACAACAACAACAACAACAACAGAAACTCCAACAACAACAATTGGAGATCTAATCAACAAAATTCCGGTAACCCTTATTCTCATGCTGAAAATGCTCTTAACGCCCCCTCTTCTTCTTCTACTCCATTGAGAAGTCAGGAGCCTGGATCAAGTTCATCCCAGCGACAAAAGAAGCCAGATGTTGTGTTGGAAGCAGTTTTGATCAAGCTCAACTTTATGGAGACATTGATGAATTCATTTTCGAAGGCACAAAAAGCCTTAGAGCAACAATTTTTCAAAAAGGCGAATGAAGCGCCAAGAGATCCAGGGAAGCTCTCAGCAAGGACAGAGAGCAAACCTAAGGGACAGATCATGGCAACTACAACACGCAGTGGATTGATTTTGACAATTACAACAACAACAACAACAGAAACTCTCAAAACAAAACTTCTTTTAGATGAATGTGCTTTCTAATCAATAGATCATTCTCAAATCTTGCTTCATGCGTTTATAAAACTTTCATACACATAATCAAAGAGTAAAGAGTAAAGAGAGCTCGTGAATTGATCAAACTTCCATGTAAACATCATAACCTTCAAACATTATCAAAATCAATCATAAGAAACTTCAATTTAGATCACCAAGTCATATATCATTCTCTTGATCTTAAGGACTTTCAAACAAGGTCTAGAATGCGGAAAGGGAAGGAAAACTTTAAGGAATGTGGTGCATGAATCCGGGAAAGTGGATAACTACTCTTTCTTTTTTTTCTCTTGCGGTTTCCGCAGCACTTTCAACTTAGAGCTTCGCTCTCTTCTTTTCAATTCATTTTTCGACTTTACTTTTGGAGTTATGGATAGAGGTGCACAAAAACCGAAGCCTAGGAGATTGGCGGTTCTCAATTTTTACGAGATGCCTCAAACCCTTGATGAACATACCATAATCCGCTAGGAATATCGCTCAATCCGACTTTGACAAGACACAAACACCCGGCTATGTGAATGGTGCCGAGTTACTCATCATCATGATTGACTTCCCCAAACCTATAATTTCTTTCTATTCTTTTGAATGCAAAACATTGCTTTCATGGCCCTCCCACATCAAACATGCCAATTACTCAACTCCTCCAAATTCCCAGATAGGTAAAGGAGGTCATTATTTCAATGAGGGGTGATAACACGATTTATAGCATAGTTTTAGGTGTACATTTAGATAGGATTCTCGCTCAATCATGCATTATCTAGCACTAGTCCAATACGTTTTGCACTCAAAACATGTATTTTGTCGAGATAGACGTCTACACGGACTTGTGTGCGTTTTGTACGTATTTCGGGAAGTTTCGAGCTAAAACGGTGCGTTTGAGGGTCGCTCATTTAGAGGACACGTTTCCAAACTCATTAGAACGCAAGGCAAGGGCTGAGAAGGACTCAAGGGACCTTGCCAACACAGGCCATGCACCAAACCACAGCCTAATGATCCAAGGCGAAGTTTCTGCACAGAATCACGGTTCTCTGAAGAACCACGGCCGTGGAAATGACCGTGGATTTTGCCAGATTCTCGTGACAGCTGTGCCACGACTCTCATGGCCAGCTCATGAGGAATTGGTTATAAAAGTGGTCCTTGATAGTTGTTAGAAGCAGCTGGGATTTGGGGTAGTTTGAGAGCAGCTCACATATTCTCCATTTTTCTTTGACAAAATATATTCCAAGAAGAAGAAGGACTTTTTCTAGGAAGGAAAGTGCAAGAAGAAGAAGAAAGGAGCCATTGCCATTGAAGAGGAGAGGAGAAGACACACTTAGCTCTTGTATTTTCGGATTTATTTCTAGAAGTTTTTGAACTCTTGAACCTTCCTTTGGAAGGGTTGTAAGTCGTTCTAATTTCATCTTCAGATTTAGATTGTGTTTGAAGTTCATTTGTTCATCTTCTTTCTCTCATTTTCTTGCAATGGAGGTTATGAATCTATGCTTGTTTGTCTTGATTTCTAATATGAATGTTGTAGGCTAGATTGATGTGATTCTAGGGAAAGGAAAGGATGGTTATGGCTAGATCTATGATAGGACGAACTTAGATTTACCTTTGGATGATTTTGTTTATGAACGTAGCTACTGTTAGGAATCACGGGTAGTTCTTGAAGAACCACGGTCGTGGTTTCTGTAGAACAAACCGTGGTTCTTCCTGGTTCGAAGGATCTTACCTTAGGTTCATAAAATTGTTGAAACCCTAAGTTTTTGCTTAGTTTAACCTACCCTAGGGTGTCCTAGTGTAGCGACTAAGTATTAGGAGAGACTTACCCGGTAATCCTTGCCCTTAGAATCTAAAATAGCAAAACCTTAGGTAATGGTGAGCCTAATAAGCCGCCATTGGATTAAATGTGCTAGGATAGTTGATTAGGACTTCCCTTTCCGAGACTTACCCGGTGAGGATAGGTTAGATCCCTAATTAAACAATTCGGTTTGTGTTAAATTCCTACCCTTAGGTTCTTAGAGACTTAACCGGTAATGAGACCTTAGGTGTGGATTAGTTGGATCATGAGACTTACCCGGTAATTGATCCCATTTTAGGAACACTTAATCCCAACATATCATAATCAATCCAAAGAATGAATAGATAACTTGAGTTTTATGCCATAACCGGAATTTCCAACCCCTAGAATCCGTCTTCCCTTTCTCTTGATCAACATCTTGTTCGATTTGTTTATTTGTGCCAATTTTCCGACTTAGTTTGATTGATTGTTTGCATGCAATTGATCCTTGAAGTGATCACCTAAAAACAACCAAAACAATTTAGATTTTCTTCCTTTATTTGCATCCTTTTCTTTAGACTTAGATCTTGCTAAATTCAATCACAACTTAATTCGATTTCACCTTAGTCTTTGTGTTCGACCTTGGAATACTTATCTTGCTACATACGTCCCGTACACTGCGGGTGCGCTAGAAGTAGGATAATTATAACGAGTATAAATTTAAGGCTTATTGCGTAACAAGTTTTTAGCGTAACAAGTTTTTGGCGCCGTTGCCGGGGACTAGGTCTAGATTGAGTCTATTTTGTGATTGTTTCTAGTGTAGATCCTTCTTGTTTCTTTTGATCTCTTTTTGGTTTTTGTCTTTGCTTTTCAGGACATCTATTTCTCTATAGGTGTATGCAAAGATCTCGTGGAAAGGATTTAGCTCCATTCGATCCCGAACCGGAGAAAACCCTTCGATCTAGATCTAAGAACATTCGAAAGGAGAAAGAGATGGCCGGTAGAAATCTTCAAGCTGAATTGGATGAAGCCTTAGAACAAATAAGGCTAAGAGATGAACTCTTGGAGGAAGAAAGGAGACTTGCCAATGAGAGGCAAGAGGAAACTAGAAGGGAGATTGAAGAGATTAGGCAAGCTCTTGTTCAAGGAGAGCTTAATCGCCGACAACCTCCACCACCTCCACCACAACCGCAGCCGGCGGCCAATGTTAGGGTTGTTCCCATTGCTATTGAGGAGCCGCAAACCCTAGGGAGGCGTATGGATCCGGCACAAAGAGCACACCGACCGGGTGTGAATCTAGGAGATCCCGCAACCCACAACTATGAGCTCCGCCCTCAAGTCCTTCAAATGATCCGGCATAATCAATTTGGAGGGATGGAAGGAGAGTCTCCTCACCAACATTTGATGAACTATGAGATTTTGATGGAGACTCTTAGACCACCAAGATTGGAGAGCAACAACCACAAGCTAAGGGCCTTTTCCTTCTCTCTTAAGGACAAAGCCTTGGCTTGGTATCAATCTATTCCACAAGGGAGAGTTGGTACTTGGGAGGAGATGACAACCGAGTTCTTGACCAAGTTCTTCCCACCTTCCAAGACCACCGAGTTAAGGGGAAAGATCAATGCCTTTGTGATGAGGGATAGAGAAAGTTTGTTCAAGTCTTGGGAGAGATTTAAGGACCTTCTCCTAGATTGTCCGCACCATGGCATACCAAAGATTGAGCTATTGGAGATCTATTTCAAGGGGCTTGATGAAGATAGCCAATTCAAGCTTCAATCTCTTTCCGGTGGGACCTTTATGGAGAAGCATGTGGATGATGCTTGGGAGTTTGTGGAGAAGCAAGCTCTAGTGATTGAGAAGTACTCTCATAGGAAGAGTGAGGGAAGAAAGGCGGGAGCATATGAGGTGAGTGAAGTCACCATGAGCAATTTCAAGCTTGACGCCATCAACAATGAGTTGAAGTCCTTGAGAGAGTTGTGCACTACCACCTTGAAGAGCCAAGCAACTCCTCAAGCACCTCCGCGAGCCAACTTGTCTTCCAAGGAGGAAGATGTGAATTATATGGGAAGGGGCAACTTCAACAATTACCAAGGCCCAAGAAATTTCAACAACAACCGGCAATTCAACAATTACCGGCCAAACCACAACCATCCCGGATTTTCTTACTCTAATCCGGATGGAGCCTTGAACCCTCCCGCCTCCACAAGCACAACTCCACCACAAAGAGCTTCACAAGAACCTCCACCCGGTTTTACTCAACCTTCAAAGGATAGAACCGAAGTCATGTTTGAACAATTGCTAGGAAGGTTGAGTGGACTTGAGAGCACCGTCACTTCAATTTCTAAGGCTCAAAAGGTTTTGGAAGCACAAGTCTTTCAAAAGGCGGGTGAGGCACATAGAGATCCGGGAAAGCTTCCCGGAAGAACCGAAGACAACCCAAGAGGCCAAGTTTTGGCTATCACAACAAGGAGTGGGTTGAGTATGAAGGATCCTTTGCCCAAGGACCAAGCTAAGGGGAGTCAAGTAGTGGTAGAAGAGGGAAGAAAGCAAGATGATGGAGGCAAGAGCAAGGATGTAGAGCCAACCTATGTGGCACCACCTCCATACAAGCCACCACTACCGTTCCCACAATCAAGAGCAAGAGCTCGTTTGGACAATCACTTTGGTAAGTTCCTTGAACTAATGTCCAAGTTACATATTAACATTCCGTTCATGGATGCCATCTTAGGAATGCCGGCATAAGGAAAATTCTTGAAGGAAATACTCTCCAACAAAAGGAAGTTGGAGGAGTATGGGGAGATTAGGATGACCAAGAGATCCTCGGAATTAATCCAAACAATGAAGGAAGCAATGCCCCCCAAGCTAAGGGATCCGGGCTCTTTTTGCGTCCTAATAGGAGTGGGAGATGTGAAATACGAGGCCCTTTGTGATCTTGGAGCAAGTGTAAGCATCATACCGCTTGCACTTAGCAATAAGGTCGGGTTAGGAGAGCCAAAGCCGGTCAAGATGACCCTCTATATGGCGGATCGTTCTATCACTCATCTAGTTGGGATTCTTGAGGACATTCCGGTGCAATTGGGAGGATTCTATGTGCCTATTGACTTTGTAGTGTTGGACATTCCGGCGGATTACCCGGTTCCCATCATCCTAGGAAGGCCTTTCTTAGCTACCTCCGGATGTTTAGTGGATTGCAAGAACGGGACTCTCTCCTTCAACATTGGAGAGGAGAACATCAAGTTCAAGCTATCCACAATGATGAAAGGGCCAACCCTTTATGAAGATATCTTCAACATAGTCGAGCAAGAAGAATCTAGAGAAATGGTGAGCTCGATCTTGATCAAGGACCCCTTGGAAAAGGTTCTTACCTTGAGTATGATGGAGGAAGACATTGAGGAGAATTGCAATGAAGAGATCAAAGCCTTGGAAGCATTGGAAGAGGAGCCAAGAGTTGGATTTGAGAGCCACGAAGAAATTGTGAACAGCTGCAAGTTCCACGGTCGAGATTTGGGTTCCACGGCCGTCAAACTCTCTGGACAACTCCGAGAAGCAAACTTGGCAAGAACCACGGTCGTGGAAGTTGAGCCAACCGTGATTCCAACCGTAGTTTCCCCTGAATCAGCTCTTGATGATGATCAAGCTTCTAGGAGCCAAGGGGAATCCTCATTTGCTTTGGGTTCATCTCATCCAACCTTGTTTGGATCGTCTTCAACCGATAAAGGTCCTCCCTCACTTGAACTCAAACCCCTCCCCTCTCATTTAAAGTATGCATTCCTTGGTGATAATTCTACATATCCGGTGATTGTTAATGCATGCTTGAGTGATGATGAACTTGCTAAATTGCTGCATGAACTAAGATTGCATAGGAAAGCCATTGGTTATACTATTGATGATTTGGTTGGCATTAAGCCATCTTTGTGCATGCATAAGATAATGATGGAAGATAACCACAAACCCTCTATTGAACATCAAAGGAGATTGAATCCCATAATGAAAGAGGTGGTCAAAAAGGAAATCATTAAGTTGCTAGATGCGGGAATTATCTACCCTATCTCGGATAGTAAGTGGGTTAGCCCCGTTCATGTAGTACCTAAGAAGGGTGGAATGACGGTAGTAACTAATGAGAACAATGAACTAATACCAACTAGGACGGTCACGGGATGGAGAATGTGTATAGATTATAGGAAATTGAACATGGCCTCTAGGAAAGATCACTTTCCCCTCCCCTTCATTGACCAAATGCTAGAAAGATTAGCTCAACACTCTCACTTTTGCTATCTAGATGGGTATAGTGGATTCTTCCAAATCCCTATCCACCCCGATGACCAAGAGAAAACAACTTTTACATGTCCATGGGGTACATTTGCATATAGGAGAATGCCATTTGGGTTGTGTAATACACCCGCCACCTTTCAAAGGTGTATGATGGCTATCTTTTCGGAATACATAGAAAATATCATGGAAGTATTCATGGATGATTTCTCTGTTTATGGTTCTTCTTTCGATGATTGCTTGGCTAATTTGTCATTAGTGTTGCAAAGATGTGAGGAAACGAATCTTGTCTTGAATTGGGAAAAATGCCACTTCATGGTAAGTGAAGGTATTGTGTTAGGACACTTGGTGTCTAACCGTGGCATTGAGGTTGATAGGGCTAAGATTGAAACAATAGAGAAGTTGCCACCACCTACCTCGGTGAAGGGGGTAAGGAGTTTCTTAGGGCATGCCGGTTTTTACCGGAGGTTTATTCAAGATTTCTCTAAAATTTCTAAGCCTCTCACTAACCTACTAATGAAAGATGTTGATTTTGTGTTTTCCAAAGATTGTCTTGAAGCGTTTTGTAGGTTGAAGAACGCCTTGATCTCCGCACTTATCATGCAACCTCCGGATTGGAGTCTACCATTTGAGATTATGTGCGATGCAAGTGATGTGGCCGTTGGGGCCGTTTTGGGGCAAAGGAAAGAAGGGCGCACTCATGCTATTTACTATGCTAGCAAGACGCTAGATGATGCCCAACTCAATTATGCTACTACCGAGAAGGAGTTGTTAGCGGTAGTGTATGCATTTGAGAAGTTCCGCTCGTACCTTGTTGGAGCAAAGGTCATAGTTTACACGGATCATGCGGCGATCCGTTATCTACTTACAAAGAAGGATGCCAAGCCAAGGTTGATTCGGTGGATCCTTCTTCTTCAAGAGTTTGATTTGGAGATAAGAGATAAGAAGGGATCCGAGAACTCGGTGGCGGATCACCTTAGTAGACTCCCACCATTGGAGCTTGGGAAAGACAACATCCCGATAGATGATTCGTTCCGGGATGAACAATTGCAAATGGTGGAAGAATGCTTGTTCCAAGTGGCTAGAAGAAGTGACCCATGGTATGCCGACATTGTGAATTACTTGGTGTGTGAGGAAATGCCTCCCGGACTAACGTATGCACAAAGGAAGAAGTTCTTCAACGATGTAAGGCATTACTATTGGAGCGAGCCACTTCTATTCAAGAGAGGCCCGGATGGGGTGCTTAGAAGATGCATACCGGAAGATGAAATGGAGAGTGTGATCCGGCATTGTCACTCCCTACCATGTGGAGGCCATGCTAGCTCACACAAAACGTGTGCCAAGGTATTGCAATCCGGTTTTTATTGGCCTAACTTGTTTAGAGATGTGCAAGGTTTTGTAGCGGCATGTGATGCTTGCCAAAGAACGGGGAACATCTCGAGGAGGAATGAAATGCCCTTGAACAACATCCAAGAAGTTGAGATTTTTGATGTGTGGGGTGTAGACTTCATGGGACCATTCCCTTCTTCATGTGGCAATCTATTCATCCTATTGGCGGTGGACTATGTGTCAAGATGGGTAGAGGCAATCGCCTCTCCTACGAATGATGCCAAGGTGGTGGTGCGGTTCTTCAACCGAGTGATCTTCCCTAGGTTTGGAACACCAAGGGTGATCATTAGTGATGGAGGGAAGCACTTCACAAATAGGAACTTTGGAGCACTTTTGGCCAAGTATGGGGTGACTCATAAAGTGGCAACACCTTACCACCCCCAAACTAGTGGCCAAGTGGAGATCTCCAACCGTGAGATCAAGGCCATCCTCGAGAAGACGGTGTCTAGAACAAGGAAGGATTGGGCCATGAAGCTCAATGACGCACTATGGGCATATAGAACCGCCTTCAAGACACCTATTGGCACCACTCCCTACAAATTGGTCTATGGCAAGTCTTGCCACCTTCCGGTGGAAATGGAGCATAGAGCTTATTGGGCCATTAAGTGGCTAAATTTTGACCTCAAGGAGGCGGGAGAGAAGAGATTGCTTGATATCAAAGCCCTTGAGGAGCTCCGGTTGGAAGCTTATGAGAATGCCCGGATTTACAAGGAGAGAACCAAAAGGTGGCATGACAAGAGGATCATTCCAAAGGAGTTGAGTGAAGGAGATCTTGTCCTTCTCTTCAACTCGAGGCTAAGGCTTTTCCCCGGAAAGCTCAAATCGAGATGGACCGGGCCGTATGTGGTAAAGAAGATCTTTCCCCATGGAGCTATTGAGATAGGAGGGGAGCATTGTGGAGATTTCAAAGTGAATGGGCATCGCTTGAAGAAGTACATTCCGGGAGCCCCAATAGACATGATCGCCCCGCTTCACCTTGCATAAACGCTCCCGAGTTTGGTCAAGCTAATGACCTTAAAGAAGCGCTTGGTGGGAGGCAACCCATCGGTAACATTTTTCCTTCATTTTAGCTTAGATTTTTCTGTTTTTGTGTGCTTTGTGTGTTTTGTCTATTTTATGTGTGCTAGAACTTTAGTGGCATTGGAAGCCTTTCTCGGAAATGATGATGATGAAACCCTCACCAATTATGGGTGGAGCGGACGCGGAACTTGGACGGCTAACGGTGCCTAGCGCGGGTTTCGAAGCTTGAAGGATGCTTAGAGCTCCCTACCATGGTTGAAAGGATCATCCAACATCAATCCTCTTGAGAATTCCCAAATACCGAAGAAAACCATTTTACATTGTGAGAACCTTCCTTCACTCTCTTTACTTGAATACCACATTGGGGACAATGTGTTTCTAAGTATGGGGTGGGGTTTGCATGATCCTTTGCATGAAGAGCATCTAGGATAGTTTAATATTTGCACATGTCTTGCATTGTACATACTTAAATCGAAAATCCCATAAAAATCAGAAAATTTAAAAAAACTTTTGTGCTTTCTAGGCTTGGATATGATCCTAATGATGAAAACTTGTCTTGTGATTGGCTATGAATGACCTTATGTGTTGAATTGATAAATGCATATGTGGACTTGAACTACTTCTCTTGAATTCCATGAATGACTTGAGATCATGATGATTGCCTAGAATGGATTGAGTATTGAAAATCGAAATTACATGATAGTTCTTGCATACCATCTAGGAATGAATAAGGCATTTCATCTTTCTCTACTTCTCATCTTGATCATGATTGCTTGAGCACCTCAATTGATATAAAATTTGACCTCCTTTTAAACCCATCCGGGAATAGGAGCATGCTAGTGTGTTTGAATGTGTAAAAAGCAAGTGCGGGGTGAAGATGTAATGAAAAGAATGTCGTGAATGGAATGCTGAAATTATTGTGGAAGTGTAGCCAAAATAGGTTTGGGTGCGTTGGTTTAAATGACAAGTAACTCGGTACACTTCACATAATCGGGTGTTGGTGCCTTGCCAAAGTCAAATGAGCCAATAGCCCTAACGAGCTTTGGTATGTGTGCCCGGTGTGGATGCACCTCGAAAAAGAGAAAAAGCCCGAGGATGGCTAATCACCGAGGTTTCGGCTATTGTACACCAATGCCATCGTCTCAAAAATGAGTTAAAGAAAAAAGAAAAGAAAGTAAGATAGGGAAAAATATGCACTTGGGGGAAGTTGATCGAGGACAAGGAAGTGAAGTTAGTTCCATTCCCGGATTAGCATCACATACCTAGAAAATTCCCCTCCCCAATTGAAACGTTTCTTAGCCTTTTATGTCACAAGCCCTTATGACCTACTTGCATGTTTGTAAGACTTAGTAATCTAGATTGGATAGACTCTTGATCTTCTTGACATCTCCGTCCTCCCAACTCATGCATGTTTTTGAGTTAAGTACAATTGTCTTTCCATGACTTTATTGTTTGATACATAATTGCTTATTCAATTGCCATTGATCATGACTATGAAGGTGATCCAATAGTAGAAGCACAAAACCAAAAAGATTTTGCCATTTTTCTGCATATATAAATCATGTCATCTCTTAGTCTATAGTTGGGAATTTGCTCGGGGACGAGCAAACCTTAAGTATGGGGTATTTTGATAACACGATTTATAGCATAGTTTTAGGTGTACATTTAGATAGGATTCTCGCTCAATCATGCATTATCTAGCACTAGTCCAATACGTTTTGCACTCAAAACATGTATTTTGTCGAGATAGACGTCTACACGGACTTGTGTGCGTTTTGTAGGTATTTCGGGAAGTTTCGAGCTAAAACGGTGCGTTTGAGGGTCGCTCATTTAGAGGACACGTTTCCAAACTCATTAGAACGCAAGGCAAGGGCTGAGAAGGACTCAAGGGACCTTGCCAACACAGGCCATGCACCAAACCACAGCCTAATGATCCAAGGCGAAGTTTCTGCACAGAATCACGGTTCTCTGAAGAACCACGGCCGTGGAAATGACCGTGGATTTTGCCAGATTCTCGTGACAGCTGTGCCACGACTCTCATGGCCAGCTCATGAGGAATTGGTTATAAAAGTGGTCCTTGATAGTTGTTAGAAGCAGCTGGGATTTGGGGTAGTTTGAGAGCAGCTCACATATTCTCCATTTTTCTTTGACAAAATATATTCCAAGAAGAAGAAGGACTTTTTCTATGAAGGAAAGTGCAAGAAGAAGAAGAAAGGAGCCATTGCCATTGAAGAGGAGAGGAGAAGACACACTTAGCTCTTGTATTTTCGGATTTATTTCTAGAAGTTTTTGAACTCTTGAACCTTCCTTTGGAAGGGTTGTAAGTCGTTCTAATTTCATCTTCAGATTTAGATTGTGTTTGAAGTTCATTTGTTCATCTTCTTTCTCTCATTTTCTTGCAATGGAGGTTATGAATCTATGCTTGTTTGTCTTGATTTCTAATATGAATGTTGTAGGCTAGATTGATGTGATTCTAGGGAAAGGAAAGGATGGTTATGGCTAGATCTATGATAGGACGAACTTAGATTTACCTTTGGATGATTTTGTTTATGAACGTAGCTACTGTTAGGAATCACGGGTAGTTCTTGAAGAACCACGGTCGTGGTTTCTGTAGAACAAACCGTGGTTCTTCCTGGTTCGAAGGATCTTACCTTAGGTTCATAAAATTGTTGAAACCCTAAGTTTTTGCTGAGTTTAACCTACCCTAGGGTGTCCTAGTGTAGCGACTAAGTGTTAGGAGAGACTTACCCGGTAATCCTTGCCCTTAGAATCTAAAATAGCAAAACCTTAGGTAATGGTGAGCCTAATAAGCCGCCATTGGATTAAATGTGCTAGGATAGTTGATTAGGACTTCCCTTTCCGAGACTTACCCGGTGAGGATAGGTTAGATCCCTAATTAAACAATTCGGTTTGTGTTAAATTCCTACCCTTAGGTTCTTAGAGACTTAACCGGTAATGAGACCTTAGGTGTGGATTAGTTGGATCATGAGACTTACCCGGTAATTGATCCCATTTTAGGAACACTTAATCCCAACATATCATAATCAATCCAAAGAATGAATAGATAACTTGAGTTTTATGCCATAACCGGAATTTCCAACCCCTAGAATCCGTCTTCCCTTTCTCTTGATCAACATCTTGTTCGATTTGTTTATTTGTGCCAATTTTCCGACTTAGTTTGATTGATTGTTTGCATGCATTTGATCCTTGAAGTGATCACCTAAAAACAACCAAAACAATTTAGATTTTCTTCCTTTATTTGCATCCTTTTCTTTAGACTTAGATCTTGCTAAATTCAATCACAACTTAATTCGATTTCACCTTAGTCTTTGTGTTCGACCTTGGAATACTTATCTTGCTACATACGTCCCGTACACTGCGGGTGCGCTAGAAGTAGGATAATTATAACGAGTATAAATTTAAGGCTTATTGCGTAACAAGTTTTTAGCGTAACAAGGGGCCAAATGATCAAAGAAAGAAGAAAGAAAATCGAATTGCCTTAATCATCTCAAAAAGAAGTATAAGAACTTATCATGTGATTTCAACCTTGATTTCTCAATATGATTTAGGTAACACTCATCACATTATGAAACTTGCAAAGAGGAATAATCAACTCATTCAATTTCTTTTCAGTTCACTATTTGTTTAAGCATGCGATTGTCATCAAAACTCAATTCACAAGTAGTGATTATCATAGAAATCATCTCTATCCTTAGAAGCACAAAATTTTCAAAATTTTTCAATTTTCATGGGTTTTTCAAAAGCTTTTTTATACAATGCAATAATGAAACGTGTAACAATAGAATGAACATGCAAGGTCCTCTCCTCGATCCTCTCTAAGGCATCTAGATGATCCTCATGGATAGTGGGAATCCTAGGGAGAGGTGGTGATGGTGATGAAGGAGGTGATGGAGGCTCAGCGGGTGGTGCTCTAGAAGAGGAAGAGGGGTTGCCTTTTCTTTTCTTATCCTTGTTCCTACCAGACACTCTCCTCACAAAATCCATTTCTGATAAAATCCACGGTCTGTTCTAGGGTTTCCACGGCCGTGGTTTCTCCAGAAACCGTGGTTCGGCACGTAATTTTTCAAAACTCAACAGAATTTCACCAATCTCAACCACAAGCAGTCCTAGACTAATTTCAGTCCAATTCCAATCAGTTCTCCTAAAAATACTAGCAAAATGAAGCCAAATCGACAAAGAGAGAGAAAGAACCAAAAACCTAGGTTTTCGGATTTTGGAATCCGAATTCTGCCTTCTCCGGTGATTTGCCGCTCGAATTGTTGCTTGGATCTTGTAGGTGATTGGATTTGCTTCAGTTTTGGCCAAAGAATCGTTAAAAACGATTAACGAACGAGGAATTTAGAGATGGGGAGGGATTTCGGCGAAATAGGGCGTGGTTTTGGGTTTTGTGGTGTGTTTTGTGAAGAAAAGTGGTTTATATAGTGGCCGTAAAAATTTTTGAAAATCACGGTCTGTCGGGGGGTTCCACGGCCGTGGAATTGTACGGAACCGTGGTTTTGGTGATTTTTCTCAGGCTTTTGAAAATTACGGTCACTGTAGCTGTCACGGCCGTGGTTTAGGCCGTGGAACTCTTTGTAATGTGTCAAAGTCCAAGTTTCGTCACTTTCTTCAAACTTTCCCTTCCCCTTTCCTTTTCCACTGTTCCTACATCCAAACACACGAACATACCGGAAGGTATCGAAGGCAAAACAAAGCAAAACGACTAAACTAAACTAATCTATGAATCAAAAAACAAAAATTAAGTGCAATACCTTGGGTTGCCTCCCAAGAAGCGCTTTGTTTAAGGTCCGTAGCTAGACCATATTCGCACTTATTCGAGTGCGGTGCGCGCGAACTCTTCAGCTTGGAGTTCCGGTGTATACTTCTTGAGTCGTTGACCGTTCACCTTAAAGCTTCCGCCCTTTTCACACCATACTTCAACTGCACCATGGGGAAAAACACGTTTGATTAGAAAAGGTCCAGTCCAACGAGATTTAAGCTTACCTAGAAAGAGACGAAGCCTTGAATTGAAGAGGAGAACTTGATCTCCTTCTTTGAGGTCCTTTGGGATGATATGCTTATCATGCCAACGCTTCGCCCTTTCTTTGTAGATCTTGGCGTTTTCGTAGGCGTTCAAGCGAAGTTCTTCAAGCTCATTGAGGTCCAAGAGACGCTTCTCTCCCGCTTCCTTCATGCTGAAGTTCAACCACTTGATTGCCCAAAACGCCTTGTATTCCAACTCTACCGATAAGTGGCAAGACTTCCCATACACAAGGTTGTATGGTGTAGTTCCGATGGGAGTCTTATATGCAGTCCGGTACGCCCACAATGCATCATCTAGCTTCAAGGACCAATCCTTCCTAGTCCTTGAAACCGTCTTCTCTAGGATTCCTTTGATTTCCCGGCTTGAGATCTCCACTTGTCCACTAGTTTGTGGATGATAAGGGGTAGCGATCTTGTGAGTCACCCCATACTTAGCTAAAAGAGCTTCGAAACGCCGGGCAATGAAGTGAGAACCTCCATCACTAATGATAGTCCGTGGTGTCCCAAATCGTGGAAAGATGGTCTTGTTAAAGAACTTGACCACTACCATGGCATCATTGGTGAGAGAGGCAATTGCTTCAACCCATCTCGAAACATAATCCACCGCTAAAAGTATGTATTGGTTACCACAAGATGATGGGAAAGGTCCCATGAAGTCTACTCCCCAAACGTCAAAGATCTCCACCTCTTGGATGTTGTTGAGAGACATCTCATTCCTCCTAGATATATTTCCTGTTCTTTGACAAGCATCGCAGCAGGAAACAAAGGTTTGCACATCTTTAAATAGAGTAGGCCAAAAGAATCCAGATTGCAATACCTTAGCGCTGGTGTTGTTCGAACTAGCGTGTCCTCCACAAGGTAGTGAATGACAATGGCGGATGACACTTTGCATCTCATCTTCTGGCACACATTGCCGAATAATGCCATCCGGACCTCTCTTAAAGAAGAGAGGTTCATTCCAAAAGTATTCCCGAACATCCTTAAAGAACTTCTTTCTTTGTGCGTAGGATAGTCCGGGCGATAATTCCTGACAAACCAAATAGTTAACAAAATCAGCAAACCATGGTTCGTTACCTTTGGTGATCACATCGATGCACTCCTCTATGATGTGTAAATGCTCGTCCGGAAAGGAGTCATCTATAGGTAGATGGTCGTCCTCTAGATGTGTTAGGCGACTCAAATGATCCGCAACAGAATTTTCCGAACCTTTCTTGTCGCGGATCTCTAGATGGAATTCTTGTAGGAGAAGAATCCATCTAATTAGCCTTGGCTTCGCATCCTTCTTTGCAAGGAAATACCGAATCGCAGCATGATCCGTGTATACAATCACCTTTGTACCTACAAGATAAGAGCGAAATTTGTCAATTGCATATACGATAGCTAAGAATTCCTTTTCGGTAGTGGCGTAGTTGAGCTGCGCTTCATCTAGCGTCTTCCTAGCGTAGTAGATAGCGTGGGTTCGTCCTTCCTATCTTTGCCCAAGAACAGCTCCTATAGCTACGTCACTTGCGTCACACATAACCTCAAAGGGAAGATTCCAATCCGGAGGTGGGATAATCGGAGCTGAAATTAGAGCTTCCCGAATCATATTAAACGCATCTAAGCATTCCTGCGAAAAATCAAAAACTGCATCCTTCATCAATAGATTAGTTACCGGCTTTGATATCTTAGAGAAATCCTTTATGAAACGCCTATAAAATCTAGCATGTCCTAGAAAACTTCTTATCCCTTTCACCGAAGTTGGGGGAGGAAGCTTTTCTATTGTCTCTATTTTAGCTTTATCCACCTCAATCCCTCTACTAGAGATTAAGTGTCCTAATACAATGTCTTCTTTCACCATGAATTGACACTTCTCCCAATTAAGAACTAGGTTAGTGTCTTCACACCTTTGTAACACAAGAGCAAGGTTAGAAAGACAATTGTCAAAAGAGGAACCATAAACGGAGAAGTCATCCATAAAAACCTCCATGATTTCCTCTATATATTCCGAGAAGATGGCCATCATGCACCTTTGAAAGATGGTTGGGGCGTTGCAAAGCCCGAACGGCATCCTCCTATAGGCAAACGTACCACACGGGCACGTGAACGTGGTTTTTCTTGATCATCCGGGTATATCGGAATCTGAAAGAAACCACTATAACCGTCAAGATAGCAAAAGTGCGAATGATGTGCTAACCTTTCAAGCATTTGATCGATGAAGGGTAGTGGGAAGTGATCCTTCCTCGTCGCATTGTTTAGCTTGCGGTAGTCTATACACATTCGCCATCCTGTTACGGTTCGTGTAGGAATGAGTTCATTGTTTTTGTTGGTGATGACCGTCATTCCTCCCTTCTTCGGAACTACTTGTACGGGGCTCACCCACTTGCTATCGGAGATAGGATAGATGATACTTGCATCAAGTAGTTTAATAATTTCCTTCTTGACAACCTCCTTCATGGTCGGATTCAACCGCCTTTGAGGTTGTCGCGAAGTTCTAAAGTCCTCTTCCATTAAGATGTTATGCATGCATAGGGAAGGTTTGATTCCAACTAAATCCTCTATAGTATATCCTAAGGCTTTCCTATGTTTCTTAAGGACAACCATAAGCTTAATATGTTCATCTATGCTTAAATCGGAACTAAAAATTACCGGAAAGGTAGAATTAGGTCCAAGAAATGCGTACCTTAGATGTGTAGGAAGTGGTTTCAATTCCATCACTATGGGAGTCTCCAATGGCTCTTGAGGAGCATCCGATGCTTCCTTAGGAGTGTCTAAGGATGTAGAAGGTGTTGGAGAAGGGTCAAGAGAAGTTGTGGAAGATACACAATTTCTCTCGAATTCAGCCAAAATTACGGCACCCCTGCCTTCTCCACGGCCGTAATTTTGGGCGTGGAAAGGAAATACGGTGCCTCTGTTTCCTCCACAGCCGTGTAAGTCTCTGGAGTGCTCCACGCTTTTGTTGGTGAAATCCACGGCCGTGGAATAGGCCGTCTGACCGTGGATCCGTACGTTTTCTGCCTCATCGTGGAGTTTCTCAAACTCTTCTTCACATACTTCTTCTTGTGTCTCTAAGGTTTCAATTGCCTCATTGCACTCCTCTTCTTCCCCTATATCTATTATGCTCATAGAAATAGCTTTTTGCAAGGGATCTTTAAAGAGAATAGAACTTACCTCCTCTCTAGATAGCTCTTCGTCTTGGATATTGAATATATCCTCATCAAAGGCTGGTTCCTTCACCAAAGTGGAAAGAACGAACTCTACCTTCTCTTCTCCTATGTCAAAGGCGAGTCTAGCATTCTTGCAATCGACTATGCAGCCGGATGTTGCAAGAAACGGTCTTCCGAGAATGATCGGGACCGGATTATCTGCAGGAATGTCAAGCACAACAAAATCTATAGGAACATAGAACTTACCAAGCTTGACCGGGACGTCTTCCACTATACCGACGGGACGAGTTATGGATCGATCCGCCATGTACAACGTCATCTTCACCGGTTTAGGGTCGCCTAAACCGATCTTCCTACATAAGGCAAGCGGAATGATGCTCACGCTTGCTCCCAAATCACATAATGCATCATATGTGACATCTCTCACTCCTATGGGAATACAAAATGACCCCGGATCCTTTAGCTTTGGGGGCATCTTCTCTTTCATGGTTTTGATGAGATCCGATGAATCCGAACTCATCTTAACCTCTCCAAAATCCTCTAGCTTTCTCTTGTTAGAGAGGATCTCCTTTAGGAACTTTCCATAAGCTGGCATACCTACAATTGCATCAATGAAAGGTATATTAATATGCAGTTTGCTCATGAGTTCAATAAACTTACCGAATTGCTTGTCTAGACGCGCTCTCGATCTAGATTGCGGGAATGGTAGGGGAGGTTTGTAAGCTGGAGGAGGAACGTAGACATCTTCCTTCTCCTTCCCCTTTTCTTTGTCCTTCTCAACGGGGACTTCTACAAACTTAGGCTGCGGGTCGGTAGTTGTTACTCCGCTCCTAGTTGTGATTGCCATCACCCTTCCTTTTGGGTTGTCCTCCGTCTTTCCTGGAAGTTTCCCTTGATTCCTAGGAACTTCCTCCGTATGACTAAACATTTGGTTTTCTAAAACCTTTTGGGCTTTATCAACCTTAGTTATGTGATCATCAACCTTGATGATGCGAGTCTCCAATCCTTGAAGCTTTCCCAAAATTGTTTCCAACATGGGATCGGGCTTCTCTTTCCCCGAAGTACTTCCACCATTAGATGTTTGCCCCTGGCTTTTCAAAGGAGTGGAAGAAGAGGAAGGTGGAGTTAGTGAATTTGAATTTCCTGAATTGGAATAAGAATTACCGGAATTTTGTTGGTTGGGACGCCAATTGTTGTTGTTTGAACCCCTATTGTTGTTCCAATTGTTGTTCCGGTTATTGTTGTTATTGTTCCAATTGTTCCGGTTGTTGCGGTTTGTACTCTCATTCCCGTTGTGGTTATTGTTGTTGCCCAAATAACCTACATCTTGTTCCTTTTACTTCGGAAAGTTGGTTTTGATGGCTTCCTTCAACTCTTTAATCTCCGTATTGAGAGAAAAGATTTGAGTTTGAGCTGCTTGTGATAGCTTTGCTCCTTGATCTACATGATTCGCCTCCACTTTCCGATGAGAATACTTCTCAATAACTCGCGCTTGCTTCTCAATGAAGTCCCAAGCGTCATCTTCCCTCATGTCATGAATGTACCACATGAAAGGGATTGGAGCTTGAATTGTGTCTCCACATCCAGCCCCTTATAGTATATCTCCAATAGTGCCAATTTGGATATGCCATGATGTGGGCAATCCAATAGCAAATCCTGAAATCTTTCCCAAGATTGAAACAAACTTTCGTTAGATCTCATAGAAAATGCATTAATCTTACCTCTTAACTCCTCCATTTTAGATGGCGGAAAGAACTTAGTGAGGAATTCCGAAGAAAGATCCTCCCATGTCTCAAGTTTCCCACTTGGAAGAGCTTGATACCAAGACAATGATTTCCCCTTCAATGAGAAGAAGAAAGGCTTGAGCTTATAGTTGTTGGTAGTTGCATTCTTTGACTTCATTGTCTCCATCATGATCTCAAAATTTTGTAGATGTTGATATGGAGATTCAACGCTTGTTCCACCAAATTGATTTTGGCAAACAATGGTAATAACTTGAGGGTTGAAGCTAAACCCTTGTACATCACCAGCATCAAAGTTCGCACCTAAACGGCGTGGTTGTTGCGTTGGATCCATCCTTTGGCCAAGAGTTCTTGGCTCCTCATCCACACGTTCGACTCTCGCACCTCCAGCCGGAACACGGCGATTAGCAGCTGGCCGTGGAAAGAACGGATTCACATTGATCGTTGGACCAATTTCCTCTAGTGGTGGCATGGAAGAGTCGCTATCCTCATTGGATGAGTTGGCTCTAACCGATCTTCCCGGTCTCCTTCTTCTCTTTTTCTCCGTGAGGTTGTTTATTTCCAACCTCATTTGGAACATCATGTCCGATAGATCATCAACCTTCGTTTGATGACGATCCATCTTTTCCCTACGAGTCTTCTCACTCCATTGGAGTTGAGCTTCCTTTTCCGCTAACTCCGTTTGGTAATCACGTTCTCTTTCTTCAGCCATTTTTCTTTCCTTAAGTTTTCTCCTCAAAGTCTTCTCAAGCTCTTCATCAAGAGGTAAGAGATCTTCGTTGTTCCTAGACCTGCGCATACACTCGAAGAGATATCAAATAACAAGGGAAAAGCTCCCAAGCTTGACAACCGATAACCGAATTTGGCCTAGACCAAATCCCCGGCAATGGCGCCAAAAACTTGTTCGCCACTTAGCGTGCGTGCAAATAAGCTTTAAATTTATAAAACTAGAATCAAGCAAGCGAACCCGCAGTGTACGGATCGATATAGTTAAGCAAGAATTCCAGAGTATCGAACACAGGGATTTGAGGGTTTAAATCCAGTTATAAATCGTCAAGCAAGTAAATGTATGAACCTTTGTAAATATTGGGAAAACAACAATCCTAAAGATCCAGGAATCCAGCTGTGGCAATAGATTCAAGATATACTAAAGATATAAGGACAGAGTTAAGAGTTGCAAAGGTATGCTAAGGTAAAGCAATGTACGGTGAAGTTCCAAAACCTTATATGACTCACCTAAAGACACTCTCTATAAAGGTTGTTGAGGCTTCAGTATAGAAAGGATCTAAAGACAAGAATTAATGTCAAATACCCAAACTTGTAATCCAAGGATCAAGACTAACTAAACCGATTAAGGTTATGACACTCGGAATCGAGGTAGAGGTTGTTGAGGCTTCACTACCACCTAGAAAAGGCAAGCCAAGACTAAGTTAAAGCAAATCTTTAACTTTGGATTAAAGTAAAAGCAAGGTTCGTAAACTGAGGGAAATTACGGCTGGATCTTGAGATTCCACGGCCGTGGAACTCAAGAACACACCGTGATTTTGGTTCGTCGGCGATTCTCTCTAACTCTCAGGGTCCAATCTGTTTACGATCGATCTATCATCATCTAAGCCACAACTATCAACCCTTCACCTTAGAATTACTAAAGGGTTTTAGCCAACAACAGTCATTATGATATCAAATTCAAGGTTTAAAAGAATGAAAGATGAAAACCTTCGAAAACCTTTGATAAATCTCAAATCAATCTCAATCCACAAAAAAAGTAATGATGTATATCAGATTCAGAATAACACAAACCAATCACGATCCTTGATAAGAACGAAGAACGGGATGTCAATCCGCCTTCTAATCAAACCTAAGGACAAAGCGTAACTTCCAAATCTTCAACTCTTCGCAAATCTCCGTTGCGAAATAGCAATCTCCACACGTCCAACTTGAAACCCTAGGCACGTGCAATGAGCGTAAGTGAAGTCTAAGCGCAAGCGTAAGTGAAGGTGACAGAATCTCTCTCTTTCCGTCCTTTTATAGGGTAAGATAAAATATGTGTCCAGCCCATTTTGTAAAAGATCATGGCTTCAAATTGTACGTTAAAAGATCGCCTAAATCACGGTTCCTTGGAATTCCACGCCCGTGGTTTAGAGCGTGGTTTAGAGCGTGGAAATTCATCACGGTGCTTCACAACTTCCACGGCCGTGTAACCCTCTAGAATGCTCCACGCTTGTGTTGTCAAAGTTCCACGGCCGTGGTTTAGAGCGTGGACTCTAGTACGGCCGTATTTTAGAGCGTGGAACGTCGAGTGCTCGTAATTCTCCTTTGTTTTGTGCCATTCTTCATCCTAGCATCTTCCTTAGCTCCCTTGTGATGTCCTCAATCTTTGGACATGCTCAATCCATCTCCATTCTCCCTTGATTCGTCCGGTTTTAGCTCTTATTCGCCTACAATCAACACAAAGCTTATGTAGACCTCTATATCGACAATTTAGATAAACTAACTCACAATTGCTTCAATGCTTTTTCAATGATCACCAATATGGATGAAATACACTTAGAAAACGTGCCTAAAATATCACAATATTTCATGCTAACACATCCTCCTCGTCGCTCTTTGTCCCAAACTTTGCGTCGATCTCTTAATCTTGCACAAAGGACCTCTAGATCCTTGACCATTTGGTCGGGTCGGAGATAGTGAACTGTGGGGACCAAGGAATATCCTTCGTAGCTTTCATCTCCCAAGGCATGGCCACATAAGGTGGACCACGGTCTCGACGGACTAATATTTGACGGGTAATGAACTCCTGCAACCCTAAAGGTTTGGCATCAGCGGCCAAAGTGCATGCAAATAGATCGATCTCCATAGCGCTGACAATGTACGTCACTAGTCCTCGAAAAGAGATGTCGCTCTTCTTCTTGTGCTTGACCTTGTGCAGCTTCTCCACCAGCATGGTAGCAAAGTCTGGGATCGCGCTTGTAGTCATGCAGAAAAGAGCAAGTAACTCACCCTGTCGGATCTTCTGAAGTGTCTCAGTCCAGGCGAGCAACATCTCGCTCTGAATCCTGTGAGCGATCCAGAAAGCTACATGGTAGACGATCTTCTCCTTAAAGTCACCTGGCTGCCAATGATCTGCACTCGAGGTAATATGAGCGATGTTGCTCCAAAATGCATGTGCCTCTCGTCTAGAGGGAAAGTCGGTGACGGTGGGTGGTGAGAATCCGAAAAGTGCTCCGAAGTTCTCTACTATGAAGGCGTACCCCTTGTTCATCAACCTAAACTTCACTCCTTTATGTTCCGGCACATGGATTACGGACCTGATGAACTCAAACGTCGGCTCCAAATAAGCCGGTGCTTGGATGGCCATAAACTGCTCAAGGCCAACTAGGGAGATCATCCTCTGCAGGTCATCGATGACGTGGAGGCAGTTGAAGTCCTCCACATCGATATAACGGGAGGCTATAACTGGTCGGGAACATATACGATCATAATCTTATTGGAACCGACCAAGGATGATCGGCACTTGTGGTGGTATAGGAGGCGAGGGGGAATGGTTTCCACCATCGGGGCGGTCACGGATTGCTAATTGCCTGTCTGAACGACGCATTTTCTCAGTTTAGGGTTATGATCTTGGGTTGTTCTTGAGGGTGTTTCGGCCGAGATGACTAGGTTCAACCGAGACAAACAACACTTCGATCGAAATCACAAATTTGTAAGATTTTTCCCCAAATTTCACTACCAAAAGTCTCCTAAAGGATTCCTCATTCAATTCCAACACACCAAACAAACAACAATTCCCATTATTGAGCAAAATCGACCAAAATGCAAAAAAGGGGTTCTTGAACGAAATTACCCTATTTCAGCAGATTTCGGTGGATTGAAGTGGAGTGAGATGTTGTATAAGTCGATATCGTGTCTTCCATGTGGATTTGGATCCAAGAATCTTCAAAAACGAGCTAGAAACGAGGCTTTTGAAGATTAGGGCGAAGCTTCGGTCGAGACGGCGTCGGGGGAGAAAAAGGGTGAAGAGAGAGAAAGTCTTTTCCCCTTTTATACCCGTTGGAGAATTTAGCTGCATCTCGGTCGAGATGGTTGTCAGTGACCGAGGTGGTCAACCGAGATGACTCCCTATTGCTCTCATCTCGGTTGGCCTAGATGCGTCTCGGTTGAGATGATCGGATGGCATCTGAGATGTCTTCCAGTTTTCATTATTTTCCTGTCTCTTGAACTGTAACTCCATCCATATGCTTCCCTTTTGTTGTTTCCTTGAGTTGTACCTAGTTCCTGTAATCATGGATACAAAACACACAAGTTGTACTAATCTAATCTAGAAAGCAAGAAAGAAAGCAATACCTTGGGTTGCCTCCCAAGAAACGCTTGATTTAAGGTCGTTAGCTAGACCTAATGTTCGCTCAAAAGTGTGCGTGACAAAATCTTAAATTTATAATCCAGAACTTAAGCAAAAGCGAACCCGCAATGTACGGAGCAGTTGTAGTAAGGCAAGAAATAAAGGATGTTGCCAAGGTTATGTGTTTCGAAGAAAGGAATAATGTACGACGAAGTTCTACTACTCACTTATCCCAAGTTAGAAGCTCTCAACTTGAAGGATGTTGAGTCTCATCAAAAAGAGTACTAAAAGAAACGTTTAACACTCAAACCGCTCACTAAACCCCAAGGATGTGACTCTCGAAGGTAAAGGTGAAGGGCACACTCAAACCTTAATAAAGGATGTTGAGTCTCTCTATTACCCAAATCTTGTAAACTTTTGCAACCAAGTGAAGAATCAATGATGAAGTCTCTCCTCACACTTGGATAAGGGTAATAAAAAGGTTAAGAAAGGTTAGGATTTAGGCAAGGTTTAACTTTAGTTAATGGATAAAGCATTAAGGTACGTCAGGCCAAGAAAGATCGCCCTGTTCTTGACAGAAAACGGTCGATTTTTCTGTAGAACAACCCGATATTTCGCAACTGCAAAGGTTAAATCTCAACTCTCAGGGTCCTAAAGGTTAAATGAGTTCAGTCTATCATCATCTATGCCTCAATCATCAACTATTCTTCCTAGAATCACAAGGTTTTTAGCCAATCATTTTTATTTTTTAATCAAAATCAAGATTAAATAAAGAAAACCAAGAAAGAACAAAACCTTCAATAAAACTCCACAAATCATCAAAACATGTAATCAATACTACAAAACACCAACAAAATCTCTCAAAGCACTCAACGAAATATATTCACAAGCAAGAAAGAACAATAATCAAGGATCTCACAACTTTCTTGGATCTTCAAGAACTCTATCTTCCTTCCGCAACTTCCTTCCTCTCCAAGAATGATCTTCAATCCTCTTCCGTAAGCCGTCAATCTCCGATTGTTCAACCTTCTTTCTCTTTGTCTCCTAGGGTTCCAAGATAACCCAAAATTCCTAATGGGCTGCAAGACATGTCTCCCTTATGTCCCAATGCTTTGGGTTTTTGAACGTTATATTTTTTTAGACGGTTGAAGATAAAAATTAGTCGATTTATTAATAAATCACATGATTTTTATACAGGAAAATCGGTCTATCCAGAATAAATCACCCGATTTTCCTTAACTGAGAGTGCTCGTCTTTTGGCTTGTTTTCCACTTTCTTGTGTAACTCTTCCACGCACTTAGGTAATACATCGTTTTCACCTACAATTCAATCAAAACTCGTGTAGACCTCTATTTCCGAAATATATATATGAAACAAAGCTTAAAGGCACACAAATTTCTTCAAATGTATGAGAAACTTAGGTAATACATTCACAATATGCATGATTAAAATGGCATATAATTTATGTCATCACCCAACCTTTTCGCAATCAAATGAGATGTAGTGGTGCAATTTCCTCAACCGGGACTTCCGATATATACTTTTTAAGCTGATGACCATTCACCTTAAAGTTTCCGCTACGCTCACCCGATACTTCAATTGCACCATGCGGAAAAACATGTTTCACAATATAAGGTCCAGTCCATCTAGATTTCAACTTACTAGGAAAGAGGCGAAGACGGGAGTTGAAAAGAAGAACGAGATCTCCTTCTTTGAACTCCTTTGGAATAATATGCTTGTCATACCACTTGTTTGTTCTCTCCTTGTAGATCTTGGCATTCGCGTAGGCATTCAAGTGTAGTTCTTCCAACTCGTTTATGTCCAAGAGTCGCTTCTCTCCAGCTTCTTTGATATCAAAATTCAGCCATTTTATTGCCCACTACGCCTTATGTTCTAGCTCCACCGGAAGGTGACACGACTTCCCATAAACCAAGTTGTAAGGTGTGGTTCCTACGGGAGTCTTGAAAGTTGTCCTATATACCCATAGAGCGTTGTCCAGCTTCATGGACCGATCTTTCCTTGTCCTAGAGACGGTCTTTTCCAGAATTCCTTTGATTTCTCTATTTTAAATTTCAACATGTCCACTAGTTTGAGGGTGATAGGTAGTTGTTGCCTTGTAGGTTACCCCATACTTCGATAGAAGTGCTTCAAACTTCTTGGTTGTAAAGTGCGTTCCCCCATCACTTATGATTATTCGAGGCATCCCAACGCATGGGAATATGGTCTGAATGAAGAATTTCATAACTACTGTGGCGTCATTGGTGGGAGAAGCAATGGCTTCTATCCATCTCGACACGTAGTCAACTGCTAGTAGAATGTATAGGTTTCCTCCAGAAGATGGGAATGGTCCCATAAAATCCACTCCCAAAACATCGAAGATCTCGACTTCCTGAATGTTTTTGAGTGGCATCTCGTTCCGTCTCGACAAATTTCTTGTTCTTTGACATGCATCACAAAAGCAACAAGTGTTTTCACATCCTTAAATAATGTAGGCCAAAAGAAACCGAAACACAATACCTTAACGCAGGTTTTGTGAGCGCTAGTGTGTCCTCCATATGGTAATGAATGACAATGTCTCATAACACTCTTTGTCTCATGTTTTGGAATGCATCTCCGTAGCATCCCATCTGGACCTCTTTTGAAAAGTAGAGGTTCATTCCAAAAGTAATGACACGCATCCTTAAAGAATTTCTTCCTTTGTTCGTATGATAGTCCTGGAGGTATTTCTTGATAAACAAGATAGTTGACAATATCAACATACCAAGGTTCGTTACCTTTTGAAATCTGGTGAAGCCAATGCTCCATCCATTGTAGTTGCTCATCGGGGAAGGGGTCGTCGATGGGCATGTCATCTCCTTCTAGAGCAATGGGACGTAGCCGGCTGAGGTGATCCGCTAAAAAATTTTCGGATCCCTTCTTATCGAATCTCCAAGTCAAACTCTTGAAGTAGGAGAATCCAGCGAATAAGGCGCGGCTTCGCATCCTTCTTAGTAAGCAAGTATCGAATGGTTGCGTGGTCGGTGTAGACAATGACTTTCGCTCCTACAAGGTAAGAACGAAATTTCTCAAAAGCATAAACGACTGCCAAGAGCTCCTTTTCGGTGGTGGCGTAATTCAACTGAGCTTCATCTAGCGTCTTGCTAGCATAATAGATTGCGTAAGTTCGGTCATCTTTCTTTTGTCCAAGAACCGCTCCTGTTGCCACATCACTTGCATCACACATAATCTCAAAGGATAAATCCCAGTCAGGAGGTTGAATGATGGGAGCGGCCATTAAAGCTTCCTTCAACCTGTGGAAAGCATCTAGA
The DNA here is from genome assembly GCA_033239125.1 of Fagopyrum homotropicum. NCBI lineage: Eukaryota > Viridiplantae > Streptophyta > Magnoliopsida > Caryophyllales > Polygonaceae > Fagopyrum > Fagopyrum homotropicum. The sequence continues at coordinate 86,523,968 of BSWB01000003.1, read as the reverse complement.
CAATCCTACGAAAACTCAAACACTGCGTCTTTATTTAATAAATTGGTTAGTGGTTAAGAGATCTTAGAAAAGTCTTTGATGAACCTCATGTTGAAACCTGCATGTCCTAGAAAACTCCGCACACCTTTAACAGAACAAGGTGGGGGAAGTTTCTCTATGGTCTCGATCTTAGCTCGATCGACCTATGTACCTCGGTTTGAAATGAGATGTCCTAACACAATTCCCTCACTAACCATGAAATGGCATTTTTCCCAATTTAGAACGAGGTTAGAATCCTCACAACTTTGTAACACAAGGGAAAGGTTAGCTAAGCAATTATCGAAGGAAGAACCATAAACACAAAAGTCATCCATGAATACCTCCATGATTTCTTCGATATACTCGGAGAAAATAGCAATCATACAACGTTGGAAAGTGGCTGGAGCATGACATAATCCAAGTGGTATTCTCCGGTAGGCAAATTTAACCCATGAGCATGTGAAGGTGGTCTTCTCTTGATCATCTGGGTGGATAGGAATCTGAAAGAACCCACTATAACCATCCAAATACAAAAATGGGAGTGTTGTGCTAACCTTTCAAGCATTTGATATATGAATGGGAGAGGGAAGTGATCATTCCTTGTCGTCACATTTAACTTTTCGATAGTCAATGCACATCCTCCAACCGGTCACGGTCCTTGTTGGGATCAACTCATTGTTCTTGTTGGTTACAACGGTCATCCCTCCTTTCTTTGGCACCACATGCACCGGACTCACCCACTTGCTATCTGATATAGGAAAGATGATTCCTACATCAAGCAACTTAAGCACTTCCTTTTGCACAACCTCTTTCATGATCGGATTTAACCGTCTTTGAGGTTCCCGTGAAGGCTTATGATTATCTTCCATTAGTATTTTTATGCATGCAAAGAGATGGTTTAATTCCAACAAGATCATCGATAGTATATCCAATAGCTTTCCTATGTTTTCTCAACTCATACATCAACTTGGATAACTCAGTTTCAGTAAGGTTAGCACTAACTATGACCGAATAAGTGGAATTCGGTCCAAGAAATGCGTACCTCAAGTGTTGTGGAAGAGGTTTAAGCTCCAAGATAGGAAGTTCCTTAAGTGGTAGTTATGTTCCTCTAACATCATCTTGTAAAGTTTTGGAAGCTTTGGAGAGGGTAAGGTTGGTGCTTGTAGCACTTGAAGTCGAAGAATCAGTGATCTCGTTTGCTTCAGATGTATCTCGACCGAGGTTTGGCCCGAGGTGTCTCCTTGTTGCTTTTACCCGGTCACTTCGAAAATCACCTCGGTCGAGGTGGTTTGCCTGATGTCGAGACAATTTATCGTCTCTTCTTCAAGCTCCTTAAATACAGCCTTTGGATCTTCCTCTAGAGTTTCCAAGCTTTGTATATCTGCATCACAAGAAACATCTACACCTTTCTCTATCATACTAAAACTTAGAACTCTTTCAAGAGGATCTTTAATAAGGATAGAGCTAACCAATTCTGGTGATTCCTCCTCATCATAGATGTTGTAGATGTCTTCCTCGAGGCCTTCCCTTTTCATTAAAGCTGACAGTACGAATTCAACATGTTCTTCCCCAATGTTGAAAGACAATTTGGCATTCTTGCAATCCACGTAGCAACCGGAGGTTGCAAGAAATGGCCTCCCAAGGATGATCGGGACTGGATAATCTCCAAGAATGTCCAATACCGCAAAATATATGGGAATGTAAAACTTACCTAGCCTTACTGGATGTCTTCGAACACACCTACGGGTCGAGTGATTGACCGATCCACCATGTACAATGTCATCTTCACTAGTTTAGGCTTCCCTAAACCGGCCTTCTCACACAATGCAAGTGGAATGATGCTCACACTTGCTCCTAGATCACATAGTGCATCATATGTGATATCTCCTACTCTAATTGGAATGCAAAAGGATCCCGGATCTCGTAATTTGGGTGGCATTTTCTTCCTCAAGATCTTAATGAATTCCGATGACCTTGATGACATCTTTACTTCACCAAAATCTTCCAGTTTCCTCTTGTTAGAGATAATCTCCTTTAAGAACTTCCCATATGCGGGCATACCTAGAATTGCATCAATGAAAGGTGTGTTAATATGGAGTTTACTCATAAGGTCTAGAAACTTACCGAAATGCTTGTCTAGACGTGCTCTCGCTCTAGACTGCGGGAATGGTAGTGGAGGTTTGTAAGCAGGAGGAGGTACGTAAACTTCTTCTATTTCCTTCACCTCGGTTGACCAAGAAGTATTTAGGTTGAGATTCTTTCCGAGGTGATTGTAAGAGCCTTAATCTTTGAGAGATCCTGCACCTGCGCCTTAGCTGAGACGCAACTGCTTTCCTTGGTTGGAGCTATAGTGGGCCGCCCTTGCGCCCCTGTATGGCCGCCCCTACGGTTCTGTGAGCTACCCCAGCGACCAGGCCAGCCGCCCCTGCGGTTTGTGGTGGGCTGCAGCCGTCTTCTTTGACCCGAGCTTTGCTTTTTGACCCCTCTTTCCTTTATATTTCCTTCTTCCTTTAGATGAGGGTTTCCTCAATCTCTTTCCTGCTTCATCTCTCTCCCTATGCTCTTCTTCTTCTCCTCTCTTCTCCTTTGGATCCTTGCTTGATCTTCTCTTGAGTTTTGAGAGCCTTTTGTGCTTGGCTTGTTGATGAGTGTTAATGTGTTATTGTTGTGCCTTGGGAAACAGCTTGAGGTGATGATAGTGTTGTGCTGATCTCCTTGGAAGCTCAGTTGGTAAGCTTTCATGGCTTCTCCTCTTCCTTCCTTATTTTCTTCAACTTTTCCATCATTTCCTTAGTTTAGTATGGTTTCCTTAGGATTGGATCTTGCTCAGCCATGTTTTGGCATATATTGATGTATATATATGTATGTGATATGTGTATGTTGCTGTTGGAGTGAAGAAGAGTGGACAATCGAAGAAAGGAGTGAAGGAGTTGAAGTGGTGTGTCTCTACACACCAGCCTTCCCTGCGCCATCTCTGGACCGCCCCTGCACCAGTAGTGAGCCGCCAATGCCCTAGACGCCCCTGCGTCCACCTGCACCAGCTTGGTGTTGCACTTGGTTCTACAGGTGTGTGTTGCTTCTAGGCCTTCCTTAGGATGCCTTTGTTCCCTCCTTTCCTAGTATGAGTATATAGGATCATGCTAGATGTGTGGGGATGTGTTTGGTTGAGGTTATGATCGGTTTATGCCTTGTACGGATTTAAGGACTTAGGTTGTTTTTTATTGAGGTTGTGAGGTTGAGTATGATCCCTATTGATCCCTTTGGGTCTAGGTGTGACCCCTTTGATGAATAGAGGTTGATATATCTTTATGCCTTGTTATTAGGCAGTCCCCCTCTCTCAGGATTAGAGGTTGGTTCTGGTTGATCGTGTTTGAGTTGTGTACGAGGTTGAGGTAAGTCCGTAGGACTTACTTAGCTGCCATCCTTATATTTGGATGTTTGCATGAGTGGTGTGTGGTTATTGTGTTGCTATGATAGCATGAGATGTCGCTTATACCGACCTATGTTTTATATTATTTGCCCCGTATGCGTGGTTGTGATAACCTTTCCCTTTCATCCCGCCATGGAGTTTGGGAGGTTCTCTTGAGTCATGCCAGACTTGGTATAGGGGAGGGCACAACACCACTCCCATAGGGTACACGGGTTGTGTGACCGATTCCACTTCAGATGGCTAGCAGGCTCAGAGGCGAGGATGTAACGGTCCTCGTGTCACATATTTTTATCTATGGATATATATATACGATTTGAGTGGATGACCTTTATATAAAGATGATAAAATGGGTAAATGTGTGATAGCATGTTGATGTGTTCATCTTTCATGATTGTGTTTGTGCTTATGCATTTCCTTATATATGTATGGTTAGCTAACGGTTTTATACCGTTTTATAGATTTTTACAAGTTAGGCGTTGCTGAGTGATCTGGCACGGTGACAGGCCAAGGACTCTCGTACATTAGGTGGTTGGTTTAGGTTTGTTGTGTTTCCCTCCTGCGTGAGGATGACCTTTTGTACCTCCTGTGTGAGGGTGTCGTTTTATATACTCGGCTATGTTGTTGTTTTACCTTTGATTGTAAAGTTTATATTGTTTTATGTATTTGTTTTATATTTGTCAGTTCCATGTTGTAAGGTCTAGTGAACTTGTTGTTAGACTAGGGTCAGGATCCATTGTGAGATCCTAGCCCAATGTGGCATCCAGAGTCCCGCGGATTCGGGGTGTTACAGAGTTGGTATCAGAGCCCAGGTTGACAACAATGGCACCTGCTACCTGCAATAAGGTCTGATAGGTAAAATAAACAAAACCCACATGGGGTCTGACGTTTTAAAACGTTTTTGGTTTTAAGTGTGGTTTTGGGTTAGAATGTACGAGAAGTCGTCACCTCTGGCATGGATCTCTGCAGCGTAGATATGTATATATACATGTGTGTATTATGGATTATGTGGATGTCTTATATATATATATATCGATACATATGGCATATATATAGCCTTGTAGGTTTAGGTGCGTATATCCTACAGATGGCTCAAACTAGAGCAGTATTTGTAGTGGGATGAGGTTGGGGTACACCCCCTCTTCCTCCAGTCACGTCAAGTCAGGGACCAGTTTCTGATGTTGGTTCGTCTATGGCAGAGAATGAGTTTGAAGAGGATGATCATGTCTCCATGAGCCGATATGAGTTTCAAGAATATATGCAACAAGTATATGAGGCTGTAATAGCAGGAAGACCTACACCGGATTAACCAACGTCGGTAAGACCAACTGAAGCTTCCGGATCAGAGAAGAAGTAATGGACTGGATCAGTTAGTGTGGAAGCAGAGATGATGAATGATGAACCAAGTCAGGCATTAGGACAATCAAGTGGTCCTATGGCCATGAAGACGACTGGCAAGGATTTACAATGTTTTAATTGTGCGTAGTTTGGACACCGGCGAGCTGTGTGCCCAAGGATGCCCATACTATGCTTTACATGTGGTAAAGCAGGGTATAAAGCGAAGTTTTGTCGACAGGGCAAGGCGCTGCCTTTACCAGTTCTTTCCGGAGTAAGATTATTAGAGGTAGACGACGAAGATCGAGATACCCTTTAGTTGCACAGGGTGCAAGGATGGGACGATTATGCTTCAACTGTGGTTATCCAGATCATTTACGTTCTGAGTGCCCTTTGGCACTGATAGCTTGCTTCACCTGTGGAAAACTAGGCCATCTAGCCCCTTTTTGTAAGCAAGGTGGTGTTTCTTCTCAACAAGACCTTCCTCTTTCCGGTGCAAAAAGAGTAAAAGTGGAGGATATGGCAATGACCTCAGTGATACGTGAGGAGCATGGATCCGAGATTGAATTATGCTATGTAGTGGAGCTTCTGGTGTTAGCTGTACATGTACCATTCTTGTTAATGGTTTACCTAGTGGAGTTTTGTTTGTTGTGAGTGTTATGCACTTCTTGTCTTTCGATACATGCGTTAATAGTGGACTGTGGAAACAGTAGGAGGTAGATTTTCCTTTACAGGATTACCTGTTAGGGGTTTGAGGTACCCGTGAGACATGTGTTTGTCCCATTCATTCAGGGACGTGTGTATGGCTATGGACTTCTTTATCATGTCGTAGGTGCATGAGGAAGTCACTATGTATATGGTTTGGATGAATAGATATCATGCTATGTTAGATATCAATTGGAAGGTTGTTACAGTCTCTACTGAGATCGACTAGATAGAGGTTTTCCGAGGCTACGACCTTTGGAGAGATGAGTCTTGTTATTAGTGCTATATGAGTAGTGAAGATGACAACACAAGAGGTGATGTTTTCTGATGTTATGCCATGAAGAAGAAAGTTCCACGTTGGAAGATATTCCAATAGTTTATGAGTTTATAGACGTGTTACAGAATCGTCTAGTTGCCACCTCAGCAGAGTTTGGACATTGTTATTGAGTTGAAGTATGATACGACACTGAGTGGGAAGGCTCGTACTATATGATGCTTGTTGAGATTTTGTAACTGATAACTTGAAGAGTTGACTGAGACGGGCTTCTTTTGCCCTAGTGTGTTCCATGTTCCGTATGACGATCTGATGAGTCAGCTTCAAGAAGCAATTGTGTTTTTCAGAATTCCCTTGCGCTTAGGATACCACCAATTGTGGGTGAGAGAGCAAGATGTGCATAGGATAGCCTTTCGTGCCCGTTATGGACACTACGAGTTGTAGTGATGCCATTTGGGCTGATGAATGCCTTGACAGTCTTCAGGGAGTTAATAAATAGTATTTTCATTGATTTCCTTGATTTGGTTGTAGTGATCTTCATTGATGACATGTCGGTATACTCTCATAGCAGAGAGGAGCAGACCAATCATCTGAGGACAGTTTGCAGATTTCAAGAGATAGAGGGTTGGATGCTACGCTCTCTAAATGTGAGTGGAGATGCTAGTGATAGCCTTCTTAGGCCATGTTGTTTCCGCCAGTGGAATCATGACTGACCTGGCGAGGATTAAGTACGTTGTAACATGGACGATATTGATGAACCTCAAGGAATGCATAGTTTTCCTGGCTCAGCCGATTACTACAAATGCTTTGAGGAAGGATTTTTGTGAATATGCATCTATTTACGAGTCTTCTGAGAAAGACCACCAGAATTGCGTTGTCAAGCGGTATACCAGAACTTTAAAGAATTGAAGAAGCACTTGACCTCTGCTTCCATTTTGTTATAGTCAGAAGATTCAGGGGATCCCGTGATTTACGGTGATACATCCCAGCTAAGTTTGAGATGTGTATTACTATAGAGGAGTAGAGTTATTAACATGTGTGTCTACAGTTGAAGGAATAGGAAAACAACTACTTGACTTACGATCTAGAGTAACAATGGTACTTCAAGCCTTGAAGATTTGAAGATAGTACCTACATGATATCACATATTAGGTTTCCACAGACCATAGGAGTCTAAAGTATGTTTTTACACCGTGGGAGTTGAATAACCACCAGTGTTAAGGGCTTGAGTTGATCGAGATTTTTAACTTGGAGATTTCATATCATTCAGAGAAGTTGGACATTGTTGCTGACAACTTGAACTGAAAGACGCTCCAAGAGAGGATGGTGGCGAGACTGATAGTTCAGCCTCAGCTTCAGAGAGATCTAGCTTGGCTAGAGTTGAACAATCAGTTCCTTGATGAGGATATTCAGTTATACCTAAGAGGTTCTACTTGGTCTGTTGGATGAGTTCTAACAGAAGCAGGGGATCTGCCTGACCTTGACGAGGTTTAGAGAGAAGATGTCTCGTAATGAGGCACCGCAATTCTCTATTAGAGTAGATGGAGTGATGGAGCGTCATGATCACTTTTGTGTACCTGCTGATGCATGGTAGAGACAGAGAATCTTCCAGTATACTCACTATACACCTTATTCAATACATCCAGGTACGAGTAAGATGTACCATAAGGTGAGATAATTATATTGATGAAGAAGATTGAAGCTGATGTAACCAGGTGGAGTATTTCCGACCTAGAGACGAGCTTCACCCACTGCTAGTGCAGTAGTGAAAGTGGGAGGACACCTCTATGGACTTGTTGTGAGATTTTGGCCCCGTGGAAGATTGAGGTTATCTGAATTGTTGGTGACAGATTAATGAAGTCGACACATCTCATTCCTATCAAAGAGACGTGGTCAATAAATGGATTGGTGGAGGAGTACACTAGGCAGATAGTGAGACTCCATGGTGTACCAAGGACAGTCGTTTCTGATCGAGATGGGCGATTTACCTCGAGGTTTGACAACAACTTCAGACTACTTTGAGGGATAAGTCTATACTTAACGACTATATTTCACCCCAGACAGATGGTCAGTTATAGAGGACCATCTGGACCCTTGAGAATATATTATAAGCTTGCCTTTTGGATTGGAAGCATGGATGGTTAGATTATCTCCATTCAACGAGTTTATTATATGACAATGTTTGACGTTCATCTTTTGGAATGGCTCTATGAGATTCAGGATTGTGTAGTTTAATTAATGTTGATTAGAGGAAGGATGTTGACTATATAGAGTTGCCAGATATCACATGTAGACAAGAGACGCTAACCTCTAAAGTTCAAGCGAGAGTTCATGTCCGGCTGAAAGTATCCCAGCTGTGAGACGTTAGACGTGTTAATATGGAAAGGAAACTGGGTTTCCAATATGTCAGTTTACTTAAGATCTTGATAAGTATTATGAAGGCAGCATGATGTGTAGCTTTGCCTCTGAGGTCAGAGGATATCTACTCAGTGTTTCATGTGTCTCAACTGAGGAAGTATATACTAGATTCGAGACACTTTGTGAGTTATGATGATTTGATGGTTGAGTCCAACCACACATTTGTTGAGCATTTGGTTACATTCTTAGAATGAGATATGAGACGCTTGCATTCAAAAGACATTACCATATTGAGGACATCGTGGTCAAGACGAGGGCCCGAAGAGATCATGTGAAAGACTGAGGATAGTATCCTAAGGAACTATCCAGAGTATATGTTGGGACAGACCCACTTGTGGGAGCACGTGTAGACCTTAGATCTATCTTGATGAATGTTGTGCTTATATGCCTTGATGTGTTTTTGCCATGTTAGCTATGATGTGAGTTATGATCTTAGTAGATCTTGTTGTGCTAGCGTGATGTATGCTATAGCTGGAGATGATTATTTCCTCCATGCTATCTGAGTATGTTTTATACTATGGATGGAGATGGTTCTTTCCTCCATGCTATTTGAGTGTGATTAGGATTCAGCTGGAGATGGTTCTTTCCTCCATGCTACCTTGATGGACATAGTTTCAGTGGAGATGTGATTCCTCCATGCGATATATATGTTTATGGTTTGGCTAGAGACGTATTTCCTCTATGCCTGTGGGATGTTCTGGCTAGAGATGTGCTTCCTCTATACCTTGTGATGTGGTATGGCAAGAGATGTAATTCCTCTACGCCTTTGGGTAGCGTTATGGCCCTGTTTTCTGAAGTTGATGATTCCTCCATGTGGATGTTTGAGGTTATAGATTGTTATAGGTTATGACCTTCAGAGCGGAGATGTGATACCTCCGATAGACAGAGTGAGAGTTGCACCTCGGCTTATGGGTCCGAGAGACTTTGGGATTTTGCAAGTTTCGGGACGAAACTTGTTTTAGGGGGGTGAGATGTAAGAGCCTTAGTCTTCGAGAGATCCCACACCTGCGCCTCAGCTGACACGCAGCTGCTTTCCTTGGTTGGAGCTATAGTGGGCCGCCCCTGTATGGCCGCCCCTGCGGTTCTGTGAGTCACCCCAATGGCTAGGCCAGCCGCCCCTGCGGTTTGTGGTGGGCTGCAGCCGTCTTCTTTGACCCGAGCTTTGCTTTTTGACCTCTCTTTCCTTTATATTTCCTTCTTCCTTCAGATGAGGGTTTCCTCAATCTCTTTCCTGCTTCATCTCTCTCCCTACGCTCTTCTTCTTCTCCTCTCTTCTCCTTTGGATCCTTGCTTGATCTTCTCTTGAGTTTTGTGAGTTTTGAGAGCCTTTTGTGCTTGGCTTGTTGATGAGTGTTGATGTGTTGTTGTTGTGCCTTGGGAACCAACTTGAGGTGATGATAGTATTGTGCTTATCTCCTTGGAAGCTCAGTTGGTAAGCTTTCATGGCTTCTCCTCTTCCTTCCTTCTTTTCTTCATATTTTCCGTCCTTTCCTTAGTTTAGTATGGTTTCCTTAGGATTGGATCTTGCTCAGCCATGTTTTGGCCTGTATTGATGCATATATATGTATGTGATACGTGTATGTTGTTGCTGGAGTGAAGAAGAGTGGACAATCGAAGAAAGGAGTTGTGAAGGAGCTGAAGTGGTGTGTCTTTGCACACCAGCTGCCCCTGCGCCATCTCTGGACCGCCCCTCCGCCAGCAGTGAGCCGCCCCTGCGTCATTCCCTAGCCGCCCCTGCGTTCACCTGCACCAACTTGGTGTTGCACTTGGTTCTGCAGGTGTGTGTTGCTTCTAGGCCTTCCTTAGGATGCCTTTGTTCCCTCCTTTCCTAGTATGAGTATATAGGATCATGCTAGATGTGTGGGGATGTGTTTGGTTGAGGTTATGATCGGTTTATGCCTTGTACGGCTTTAAGGACTTAGGTTGTTTTTTATTGAGGTTGTGAGGTTGAGTATGATCCCTATTGATCCCTTCGGGTCTAGGTGTGACCCATTTGATGAATAGAGGTTGATATATCTTTATGCCTTGTTATTAGGCAGTCCCCCTCTCTCAGGATTAGAGGTTGGTTCTGGTTGATCGTGTTTGAGTTGTGTACGAGGTTGAGGTAAGTACGTAGGACTTACTTAGCTGCCATCCTTATATTTGGATGTTTGCATGAGTGGTGTGTGGTTATTGTGTTGCTATGATAGCATGAGATGTCGCTTATACCGACCTATGTTTTATATTATTTGCCCCGTATGCGTGGTTGTGGTAACCTTTCCCTTTCATCCCGCCGTGGAGTTTGGGAGGTTCTCTTGAGTCAGGCCAGACTTGGTATAGGGGAGGGCACAACACCACTCCCATAGGGTACACGGGTTGTGTGACCGATTCCACTTCAGATGGCTAGCAGGCTCAGAGGCGAGGATGTATCGGTCCTCGTGTCACATATTTTTATCTATGGATATATATATATATATATATATATATATATATATATATATATATATATATATATATATATATATATATATATATATACGATTTGAGTGGATGACCTTTATATAAAGATGATAAAATGGGTAAATGTGTGATAGCATGTTGATGTGTTCATCTTTCATGATTGTGTTTGTGCTTATGCATTTCCTCATATATGTATGGTTAGCTACCGGTTTTATACCATGTTGTAAATGTTTACAGGTTAGGTGTTGCTGAGTGATCTGGTAGGGTGACAGGCCGAGGACTCTCGTACATTAGGTGGTCGGTTTGGGTTTGTTGTGTTTCCCTCCTGCGTGAGGATGACCTTTTGTACCTCCTGTGTGAGGGTGTCGTTTTATATACTCGGCTATGTTGTTGTTTTATCTTTGGTTGTACAGTTATACTGTTTTATGTATTTGTTTTATATCTGTCAATGCCATGTTGTAAGGTCCAATGAACTTGTTGTCAGACTAGGGTCAGGATCCATTGTGAGATCCTAGCCCAATGTGGCATCCCGAGTCCTGCGGATTCGGGGTGTTACAGTGACCTCCTGTTGTGTTTCCCTCGGTTGAACCAAATATTACCTCGGTCGAGACGGGTTGCTTTACAGCTCCGTTTGATCGAGAACTGGGTCAGTTGTCTTCACACCACTCCTCGTGGTGATCGCCATGACTTGGCCTTTCGGGTTATTCTCTGTCCTTCCGGGAAGCTTTCCTTGATCTCTAGGAACTTCTTCGGCCTTGCTAAATACTTTATTTTCCAAGGCTTTTTGTGCCTTAGAAATCGAGGTAATTGTATTGTCCAATCCACTCATCTTTCCTACCAACGCCTCAATCATAGCTTCCAATTTTCCGTTGGTGGCTGACTCGAACTTGATGATGGTTAATGGCTTTTCAATGGAGTGAAAGAAGAAGAAGAAGATGGTGGAGTTAGAGCATTATCAACATGGAAAATAGGGGTTACCGGAATTGTTTTAATTGGATCTCCAATTGTTGTAGTTCCGGTTGTTGTTGTTGTAGTTATTGTTCCTATTCCCTTGGTAGTTTCCTCTCCCAACATACCCAACATCTTACTCCTTGGATTGTTGTGTTTGTGTCTTCAAGAGCTCCTTCAACGCATTTATCTCATTGTTAAGGGCGTTGATTTGAGCAACGCTGGAGGAGGTAAGGTTCAGCTCTTGAGGTCTTGAGCTTTGACCTCCTGTATCAACACTCTGGTGGAAGTACTTCTCAATAGTTAGAGCTTGTTTTTCAAAAACTCCCATGCTTCATCAACTGGTTTATCCATGAGCGTTCCAGCTGAGAGTGATTGAAGCTTGAACTGCGTTTCCGTATCAAAATCATTGAAGTAGATCACTAGCAAATCAATCTTTGGAATCCCATGATGTGGGTAATCCAACAAAAGGTTCTTAAACCGTTCTCATGGCTTAAAAAAGACTTCCACCATCCCTCATCACAAATGCATTTATGTTTCCTCTTAATTCCTCCGTTTTTTATAGCGGGAAGAACTTGGTGAGAAACTCCGCGGTCATCTCATCCCCTGTGTTAACTCTTCTAGTGGGAAGCGATTGATACAATGCAAGTGCTTTATCCTTAAAAAACAAGCATTTTAGGTCTCAATGTTTCCATGAGAATTTCATAGTTTTGCAAGTGTTGATGTGGGGACTCTCTCTCCATTCCTCCAAAATGATTCTATTGAATCATTGTAATGACTTGAGGTCTAAACTCATACTCTCTTTCAGTTGGATCACTTAAGTTGACGTCGGGACGGCGTGATTGCTGAACGGGGTCCATCCGTTGACCAAGTGTTTGCGGAATATCCACAAACGGGTCAACTCTCTCAACCCTCTGTGGAGGTGGTGGAGGCGGCACATAGACGGGTGTCGGTGGATTAACTACAACTCTAGCATCCCTCTCTCTTTCCTCATTCGCTAGTTGAATTTGCTCCCTTAATTCGGTCATGTCGGCTCAAAGTTGCTCTTGTTGAGCAATTATTTCAACTCTCTCTCTCTCTCTCTCGTGAGAGCTTCATCTTGAATTCTTATTTGATCTTGAGCGTCAACCAACTCAACTCGAAGATCTTGTACTCCTTCATTATTGGCAGCAGCCATCTTAGCTTCTTTCAACCTTCTCTTGTAAGTCTTTTATGGTTCAGGATCGTAAGGAACGATTTCTTTACCAGCTATAGTTCTTCGCATAAACCTAAGGAAAGGTTATGCAAGAACACTCAAATAAAGTAATCAGTAGTAAAGAAAGAAGCTTCCAAGTTAGACAACCGTACACTGGATTGGTCTTGACCAAAACCCCGGCAACGGTGTCAAAAACTTGTTCGCTCCAAAAGGTGTGTGCAAAAAAAGCTTTATAATTATATCCTTAATTATAGACCAAACGATAAGCGAACCCGCAGTGTATGGATCTATCATAGTAAGGGCTAATATTCCGGAGTCGATCTCAAAGATTTGGTGAGAATAATCATAGCAAAGCAATCTAACTTCAGAAGCATGCAATAACACTGATCAAAAGCAAAAGACAAGATATATAGTATGATTGGAGAACGCAGATTCTAGAGATCAAAGTATCCAGTTGTGGTTTCGACTCAAGATTTCTAAAGGTAACGTGGACAAAGCTGAGGTTTGCTGAGGGAAGGTGTTTCTACTATGGGATAGATCACCAGGTAAGTCTCACTACCCACTTTCCCAAACCCAGCTCCTATTACCGGGTAAGTCTCAAGGAACTAAGGAAAGGTAAAAGTACTAAAAACAACATCACTCACCTAAGGATATAGAACTAACCATCACCGGGAAAGTCTCAGGTTAACTCTCAAAGGTAGGATGAAGGCACGCTCAAACCCTAATAAAGGATAAACCTGTAGTACCTAACACTCATCATCATCGGTAAACAAGCAAAGGAATCACCGGGTAGGTCTCATCCTAGGCTTACATGTAAACCAGGAAAGGTGCAACAAGATAGAATTTGGCAAACTATAACCTAAACTCAAGATAGGCAAAGCAGTGGACGATCTCGTGCAGTTATTATCGATCTCGGTCGAGATGACTCCAAGAACAGTCCAAGACGGGTTTTGGTTTAGGGTTAACTCAAGCTTTTAGGGTCCACTCAGATAAAGGTTCATTCTTTCATCGTCTATATCACAACCTTCAACTAATTACCTTAGAATCATCAAGCAATCAAAATATATATATATATATATATATATATATATATATATATATATATATATAAAGAATATCAAGAAAAGAGAGATAAGCAATCAACAAAGATGTCTCAATAATCAAATCAAACAAACCAAATAATTGTCTCAACAATGTGTTCCAGAAAGTATGATAACAACTCACTAACAATTTCCCAAGGAAATCTTACAACTTGTCTTCCCTTCTTCCTTGAATCCCAAGTAATCCTTCCTTAGCCCTTTTCCTTCCAATAGCCGTCTTTCCGTCCTTGAAAACTACCGTCCTTGATCTCTCTAAGATCTAGTCTCCTTTACTTCACATTCATCCTCCATTCTTATAGAAGAATTTTAGGTCAAATAATACATTATTTTCCTTGGGTTGTGGGCCGTCGATCTCGATCCAGACCCAGTGGGCCATCTCGGACGAGATGAGTTACTGTATCAGTCCGAGATCAGTAGTAATCTACGTGCATGTCTTCGTATCTTCAACTGAATCCCTCTTTCATCTTCCCAATATAGTTCCTACCTTTCTTCTCGTCCTTCGTGATGTTCCATAATGTAGCTTCGTAGCTTCCTTAGACTCCAATGCTCCATTTCAATCCAAAATATGCCTTATTCCCTACAAATACAATCAAACGTGGTGTAGACCTCGATTCTTGCAAAGTAACCGAATAACGTCAATATCATCTGTAATATACACTCATACATGCTGAATAATGATGAGAAAACGTCAAAACCATATCTGAAATATAAACAGTAACTCGTGCTATCAGTGAGATTGGTGTCAACTATTGAAGGACCCTACAAGAGTGAAGATGATCAAGGAGCCAATAAATGTGGCTAACTCGAGATTTAAAGCAATCTAGTTAAAATCTCGGCCCTAAAAACCAAATCTCGCCCGACAATAGGACATGTTCTTTTCCTTGGATTTGTAGTGAGTACAAGAGGTCTAGAAGTGAATGAAAAGAATATTAAGGCAATCCAAGAGTGGCCTACACCTATGAAAATCGGACATGTTCGATCATTCCACGGTCTAGCGATGTTTTATAGATGTTTTGTACGGGATGTTAGTACTATTGATGCCCTCTCACGTTTCTCCCAAAGAAGCAAGTATAATTTGAGTGGGGAGATGCAGAAGAGAAGGCCTTTAAGGAGTTGAAGTGGCAACTATCACATGAACCACTTCTAGCACTTCCGGATTTCATAAACCATTTGATGTTGAGTGTGACACATCGGGAATTGGCATTGGAGGAGTGTTCATGCAAGAAGGTAAGCCACTTGCATTCTTTAGTGAGAAGTTGAAAAGAGCATGCTTGAATTATTCAACATATGATAAAGAATTGTATGCATTATTTCGAGTTTTCGAGACATGGCAGCATTATCTTTGGCCTAATGAAATTAACAACTGATCATGAGTCATTAAGTCATTTTAGGAGTCAAGATAAGTTT
The DNA here is from genome assembly GCA_033239125.1 of Fagopyrum homotropicum. Taxonomy (NCBI): domain Eukaryota; kingdom Viridiplantae; phylum Streptophyta; class Magnoliopsida; order Caryophyllales; family Polygonaceae; genus Fagopyrum; species Fagopyrum homotropicum. The sequence goes on along the minus strand of BSWB01000003.1, from coordinate 86,508,702 downwards.
GATAGAGGCATGGTAGATGGATGGAGTTTATATAAAATTTTCCATATATCATTAAGTATAATAAAGAAAAGGACAATGTTGTTGCTGATGCCCTTTCTAAGAGACATTCTTTGATCACTTCTATGGATTCCAAGATTTTAGGTTTCTATTACATTAGGGATCTATATGTGGGTGATATTAATTTTGGTGACGTTTTTAATCATCGCACTACACGGCCTCATGACAAGTTCTATCTATTTGAGGGTTTTCTATTTCGTGAGGATAAAGTATGCATTCCTAGATGTTCTCTTAGACTTTTACTTGTTGAGGAAGCTCATGGTTTAATGGGACATTTTGGTAGAGATAAGGCATTTCATACGCACTCCTCTTCCTATGCCTACTTCATCATGGCTTGATATTAGTTTGGATGTTATTGTAAGATTACCTAGGACTAAGAAGGGGAGAGGTTCTATTTTTGTGGTTGTTGATCGTTTTTCTAAAATGGCTCATTTTATTACTTGTCATAAGACCGATGATTCTTATAATGTTGCTAACTTGCTCTTTAGGAAAATCTTTAGATTACATGGAGTACCTAGGACTATTGTAAGTGATAGAGATGCAAAGTTCCTTAGTTTCTTTTGGAAGACTCTTTTGGGAAAGCTAGGAACTAGGTTGTTATTTTCAATATCTAGTCATCCTCAAACGGATGGTCAAACGGAGATTACTAATAGGACCTTAACTACCATTTAGCGGACTGTATTGAAGGATAATCTGAATGCTTGGGAAGATGTCTTGCCTCATGTTGAATTCGCAGAATCGAACCATGCATTCATCTACTAACCAAATCCCTTTTGAGTGTGTCTATGGTTTGAATACTTTGACCCTTTTTGATCTTATATTGTTGCTTGTAGAGGAGCGGGTAGATTTTAATGCAGGAAAACTGGTGGAATTCATCAAGGAGTTACATGAGAAGACACGCATAAGGCTAGAGGAGAAGGGTAAAGTTGTGGATGTCAAGGCAAATCAGAATCGCAAGGAAATTTTATTCAAGCCAAGAGATCTAGTTTGGTTGCATCTAAGGAAAGAGCAATTTCCGGAGAAGTGGAAGTCTAAGTTATCTCCACGAGGAGATGTACCATTTCAAGTGAAACGTAAGGTTGACAGCAACGCTTATGTTCTAGAGCTTCCGAAGGATAATGGCGTGAGCCCTTCCTTCTATGTAGGAGATTTGAGTCCTTTTGTGTCTAGTGAAGAGCATGGTGATGATTCGAGGACGAATCCTATCCATGAAGGGGGTATGATGAGGGATCATCCCCAACACCAGCTATGCAAGGACCAATCACTAGAGATAGAGCAAAGACATTGAAGGAGAAGAAAGCTACATCATCTTCAAGTCATGATATAGAAGGATCTATCACTAGATCAAGAGCAAGGTCCATTCAAGAAGATGTTGCTACCTTATTGGCAACATGTTCATCTAAAGAGACCCTACTTATGTCTAAGTCTCCTTTAGTGACATTAAAGTCCACTGTGAAAGGACCCTACAAGAGTGAAGATGATCAAGGAGCCAAGAAATGTGGCTAATTCAAGATTTAATGCAAGCTAGTTAAAATCCCGGCCCTGAGAACCAAATCTCTCCCGAGATTCCGTTCGAGTTTTTTTATGTTGTGATTCACAAGATCCAGTCGAGATCTTATTAGTTACTAGATATTTTATTTTTAATACCTTTAAAGCTCTAAACATTCTAAAGGTATCTTTTGGTTTTGATCCAATCTTTTAGGATTATCTTTTATTTAATTTTATAGAGGACTCTCGTCTATAATTAGCATAGAAGGTTGAGAGTTAGAGGTATATTTGATTGATTTTATTTCCACAACATTGTGAGATAGTCGCTGCTTCGTTTATGAAGTTTGTGTTTTACTCATTTCAATTCAATCAAAAAGAGAGCCTTTGATTGAATAGTTGTGAGTCCTTGCTAGGTTGTTCTTGTGTGTTAATCTTATTGAAGATTGGTGCTACTAGTTAAACTAGTCCTTCATGTGCTTGCCTTATTTAGAAGGCTTGTGTAAGGTTGAAGAAGGAAGGATTAAGGTAAGCTCTTTGTTAAGGGGTTTTGTTCCAATTGGTCAAGGTTCTTTACAAGAATACCTTGGTTCGTATCTTTCTATATTTCCATTAATTCATTCAATTATTCATCTTCTTATCTTTCCATTATCATTCCATCAACTCACATTATTTGTGTTCGAGTTTCACAAATCTCGCTCTTACCATACAAATCTCGCCCGAGATTTGCTTTTGTCGTTGATTACGTGAACTTTAGTCTAGATCGGGAAACTGCAGCATCAACCCTGCATCACAACCATCCTAGACCTTCTAAATGACTTTAGTGATGTGTTTCTGGATGAAATTTTAGTTGGACTTCCACCTTTTAGAGGTATTGAGCATCAAATTGATTTAATTTTAAGAGCTACACTTTCCAATCGTCAATCCTATATGATGAATCCTCAGGAGAGCCAAGAGATTCAAAGTCAAGTGCATGAGCTCTTAGATAAGGGTTATGTGAGGTAGAGTTTGAGTCCATTTGTTGTTGATAGGATATGGAATCACTATCTTAAAGATGTAGTCTAAGCATGTTTTTAGAGTCAATTGTTTGTACTTTGGTGCTATCTTTGTAAATCCAGTTGAAGGAGAAAATATTGAAGAAATCTAAGAATTTAAAAAATATTGGAGGTAGAGAAGAAAATAAAAAGAAGACCAAAAAAGTGTCTCTGTTGAAGAACCGCCCCGCAGGCCTGAAGAACCGCCCCCGCAGGCCTGAACAACCGCCCCGTGGGGATGAACACCCTCGTGCCCTTGCCAGCGGCAAAGCCAGAGCCCAACGCCCCTTGTCACCATGACAACATTGGGCCGCGCCCGCGGTGATACCCCTCTGTCGTGGCCTCAGAACTTTGCCTAGGAGACGTTTCATCTCCTTGCCTCAACTGCCTCATTTATGAAGAGGCCAACTCTTCACTATCCTGTACCCGCGACACTCAGTAGCCGCCCCCGCGCTTTAAAACAAAAAATGAAGAGTCGCAACCATTTCAAGAGCTGAAGAAGTGAGTTGATCATTGTTAGGTGGAGCATCTTGAAAGTTGACTCTTTTAACTCCACCTTCAGCTCCTTGGTGGGAGTATTTCTCCATATGCAAAGCTTGCTTCTCTGTGAACTCTCAAGCTTCGTCAATCGGCATGTCCATGAACGTGCCGGCGGATAGTAGTTGAAGGTTGAACTGGGTGTTTTCGTCCAGTCCCTTGAAGTATATCTCCAACAACTCTATCTTTGGAATCCCATGATGTGGGCACTCCAAAAGAATGTCTTTAAATCTCTCCCATGACTTGGACAAGCTCTCCTTGTCCTTCATGATGAATGAAATTAATCTTCCCTCTCATTTCAGCGGTTTTAGAGGGGGGAAAGAATTTAGTCAAGAATTCCGTCGTCATCTCCTCCCAAGTATTGATTTTTCCTGGAGGAAGAGATTGATACCAAGTAAGAGCTCTATCTTTCTAAGAGAAGTACAAAGGCCTTAGCTTGTAGTTGTTGTTTTCCAGCCTTGAAGGTCTCAAGGTCTCCATCAAGATCTCATAGTTTTGTAGATGTTGATGCGGAGATTCACTCTCTAGCCCTCCAAACTGGCATTGGCGAATCATGGAAAGAACTTGCGGTCGAAGCTCATAATCATGGTCCGCTAGATCACCTAGGTTGACTCCTGGACGCCTCAGTTGTTGATTAGGGTCCATCCTCTACCCTAGGATTTCTAGAATACCTGCAAAAAGAAAGTCTCGGACTGGCATCCGAGGTGGAAGTATCTCGGCCGGGGCAACAAGTACTGGATTTTGCCTCGGTCGAGGATCTGGAACAGGGTCTTGCCTCGGTCGAGGATCTGGGTTCGGACGAGGTAGATACTGGTCTCGTAAAGCCACCATATCTGTTTCGATCGCCTCAGTCCTTGTGCGAGTTTCCTCCTTTTCCAGTCTTAGCTCTTCCTTGCTGAGGTGTAGTTGTTCTAACGCCTCCTTCAATTCGGCCTCAAGATCGCGATTGTCTTGGTTGGCCATCTTCGCTTCTTTCAAGCGTCTTTTGTATGTCTTTTCTGGTTCGGGATCGTAGGGAACGATTTCCTTCCTAGCGCGGGTTCTTCGCATAAACCTAAGAAAAGAACCTGCGAAAGTCACTCAAGTAGAGTGGTTAGTAGAAACAGGGGCAAGCGCTCCGAAAGCAAACCGCAACCGGCTCGGTCTAGACCAAGTCCCCGACAACGGCGCCATAAACTTGTTCGCTCCAAACGGTGTGTGCAAGCTTTAAATTTATAACCCTTGATGTAAGCTTAAAACAAGGATGCGAACCCGCAGTGTACGGGTCAATCGTAGTAAAAAGCAAGAAATTTCAGGGGTCGATCACAGGGACTTAGTGAAACAAAACAGGTATAGGTTGTCAATGCAACTACTAACCACAAAAGCGATTAAAACAATCAAAGATGATAAAAATTCAATTAAGGAAGTATGCAATTCTAGGGATTAAAGCGTCTAGTTGTGGTTCTAACTCAAGATCTAAAGATAAGCGGACAAAGCTGAGATTTTGCAAAGGGAAGGTGTTACTAAAGTGGAATAGATCACCGGGTAAGTCTCACTACTCACTAATCCCAAACCGTAACTCCTATTACCGGGTAAGTCTCAAGGAATTAAGGAGAAGAACTATAACCTCAAACTAACACACCAACTAAGGGAATAGAATCAAGCTTTACCGGGTAAGTCTCAGGCTAACTCATAAAGATGGGATGAAAGCACACTCAAACCCCAATAAAGGATAAACCTTTATTACCTATACTTATGATCATGGGTAAACAAACAAAGGAATTACCGGGTAAGTCTCATCCTAGGCTTGCATTGAACCAGGAAAGGTGTAATAAGAATAGGATTTGGCAACTCTAACACTTAACTCTCAGTTTCGGATCAGAAAGGTCACCTCGGTCAGAAGAATTCCACCCCGGCCGAGATGTTCATCGACTGAACGAGATGTTCTAGGGTTAAGGATAAAGACTCGAGCTTTCAGGGTCCTACTGTGATTAAGATTATTCTATCATTGTTTTTTCCACAACCTTCAGCCAATTACCCTAGAATCACACAAAGAAATTAGCCACTCATCATCATGAAAGCAATAATCAAATATGAGGGAAGAAGGTGAATACAAAAACCTTAAGAGAAAGGCTTCAATAACTGAATCAATTATCAAGCAAACAAGCGTTCCTTGGATCACAATCCAATAAGACAATCAACAAAGAAGGGAATCTAAGAAAGTCTTACAAAACCCTTCACAAAAGCTATAAAAGCTATCAACTTCCTTCCTTCAACTTTCAAAAAGGTTCTTCAAATCTCTCAGCTGTAGTGGGATAAAACGGCTGTCTTGCGAGGTGTAAGCGGGTGTTCAGCCCTAAGCGGTTTTTCCGGCCGTTAGCGGATGTCGGATTTGTGGAAAATCCGACCCTTTTATAGGAAAATTCCCTCCCAAAGATAAGATATCTTAGAAAGATCTCTTCCCATAAAAATAGTTAAAATATATGGGCTAAATTATCTTCTTCCTTCCATGAATCCAGCCTAAAAATGTAAGTTCCTCTTTCCAAAAATAAAAGATCTCAGCCATATAAAATATATCTCTCACCACGTCCAAGGTGTTCGCCTCGGTCGAGCAGCTCCTCTGGATCACCTCGGTCGAGATGGTACTGTAGCTGACCGAGGTGAATCATAATTGAATGTGAAATCTCTCAAATCTGGTCCAAAGTGAATCTTCAATCCATTTTCATGATTCCTGGATTCTTCCTTAAGCTCCTGAATGTAGCTCCAATGACTCCTTAGCTCCTTTTGCTCCATTTTGATGCAAAACGTGCCATTTTACCTACGATTACAACAAAACTTGGTGTAGACCTCGATTCCCGCAAAGGTAGATGAAACGACAATATAATCTCATAATATACATTCAAACATGCAGATTACTGAAGATAAAACGTCTAAACAGGTCCCAAAATATAGACAATAATTCATGCTATCAAAATACCCCATACTTAGCCCTTGCTTGTCCCCAAGCAAGTTCCGAATATAAAATACAAGATAGAATGGATTATAAGTCATAAAGATCAATGAAAAAGTCTTTCAAAACATTTTAATGGTGTGCTACAATCATAGATCACTCTAAGAGAATGCTTCATGGAATTTAAAATCAAAATATGATCAAAACATTTTATAAATATAAGAAAGTTGTTCATCTTTACATAAAATCATAGAATGCATAATAAATCATAATCATCGAAATTAATCATGTATAATCCAGTTTAAACCACCAAGTCAATCAACAAGCTCGAGGTCTCAAGGGCTTCCAAAAGAAAGTCAAGAAACGTGTGAGGGTGGGATGTATATAGGGATTGTGATGCTAGAATCCGGGAAAAGGATCTTCACTTCACTTGCTTTGAATTTCACATCTTCCACCAATAAGCTTTGCTTATTTACTTTTTTACTTTACTTTTTGGGATGCATGGACAGAGGTGCACAATAACCGAAGCCTAGGAGATCAGCAATCATCAATTTCTCGAGATGCCTCAAACCCTTGATGCATATACCATGACCCGTTAGGAATATCGCTCAATCCGACTTTGGCGAGACACAAACACCCGGCTATGTGAATGGTGCCGAGTTACTCATCATCATGATTGACTTCCCCAAACCTATATGTTTCTTTCTAACTTTCAACCAACATCTCAACTTTTCTTTCACTTGCTTTTCACTTTTGCTTGCTTCCGAATTCCCGGATAGGTAAAGGGAGGCAAATATGTATATGAGGGGTTAAGCATGATCAAGAAGAAGAAGAGAGAAGAGAATGAATTGCCTTGGTCTTCCCAGGAAGAAGTGAGAGAACTCATAACGTGGTGCCAACCTTCAAATCCAACATAATTTGGATAAAAACAAAGTATTAAACATGCCACAAATTTCAAACAAAGCATTTAGCAACTTAAACATATTATAAAACCTTTCAAACATATAAAGATTTCAAAACCAGTCAGCAAACACAATCATCACTGAGTTCATATCCAAATAAGAAGCACAAAAATCGTTTCAAAATTCTTTTCAGTTAAAACGCCTCGGTCGAGATGTTCTAAGTCAACCGAGGTGAAGTACCTCGTTTAGCAAGAATCACTTCGGTCGAGGTCATAAAATTTTTTTTTTTTCAAACCAGTTTTTGACGTTTTTCTCAATCAAATAACCTGTATGCATGCATGTAGTCTCAGATAAGCATATAGAGCATAATAAAACAGTAGATATCCAAATAGAGTCGAGTCATACATCCATAGTCAAATAACATCAAATACCCCATACTTGGGACACATTGTCCCAATGGGTCAAAATAAGTCTAAAGAAACAAAGTACTCACCGGACAAAGCTGAGCTGCATAATAAATAAAGAAAGAAAATTCTGCAAGCTCTCAATAATCCCGATCCGGTGGTGGTGGTGGTGGCACATACGGGTGTTGAGATGGGTTGAAAGGATAGCCCATGATATGCTGAAACTGAATCTCAGCCATCGTGTGTTGGTAATGTAGTCTCTCCTACATCTCTCTGATCTCTAGGGACATGGCAGCATAGGAATCTATCATCTGATCCGTCAGATCATCGATCCGACAGTGAGCAACTGGATCCCTCTACCTGCGTACCCTACCCCTAGCAGGACGTGCCGGTGCTGCAGCCGGCTCCTCCTCAGTCTCGTCGTCATCTAAATCAATGACCGGTGCACTAGTCCCAGCTGTATCCGTGCCCGTGTCCATAGCAACACCGCCATCCTCATCAACATTATCCTCATCCTCCTCAGCTGGCCCCTGAGCTGTTGCTACTGCTGCCTCTCTAGCATCCTCCATCAGTGGGATCCATGTAGTCTGCCAGTAATGCGGATCATACATGGAGAATTGTGGTGACCATCTAATGCCCTGAGGCGCAGTCTGCTCTCATGGCATCGCCACATATGGTGTAGTAAGTCCTTGGGGAACCAGTATCCTCCGAGTGATCATCTCCTGAAGTCCGAGCGGCTTGGCAGCCGCCACCATGGTACAAGCACTGAGATCCAGATCCATGTAACTCGCTATATGAGTCATTATACCTCCACAGCAGATGTCTCCCTTGGCTTTCACCTTGATCTTATGTAGATCCTCCGCCAGCATCAATCCAAAATCTAGGACTCCTCCAGTCACCATGCAGTATAGACTCAGAAGCTCACCCTGCCTGATCTTCTGGGGCGTCTCAGTACGCGCCAGAAGAGTCTCAGTGAAGATCCTGTCAGCTAGTCTAAAAGCAATATGGAATATAATCTTCTCCCTGGAATCTCTAGGTCTCCATCTATCAGCGTGCTCAACCACATGAGCAATCTGTCCCCAGAACTCTCGAGCTACAGCTCGAGAGGGAAAGTCAGCAGCAGTAGGGATCGGGAAGCCAAAGATGTCCCGCTAGTGGTCCAAGGGAACTATGTAATTCCGGTTCATCAACCGGTACTTGATGGCGCGCTCGGTGGGCAAGTAAGTGACGGAGCTGACAAACTCCAGGGTCGGCTCTAAGTAGGCCGGAGCTCTAATCTTTGTGAACTGCTCCAGCCCCACTGCAGATATCATACGCCTTAAGTCCTCATCAACATGGAGGCAGTCAAATGCAGAGATGTCCATGAAACGTGGTGCAACCACTGGACGTGCCGCTATGCGGTCATAATCGACCTAGTGTCGCTCGTGGATCACCGGTCTAGTACGGCGGGAGGAAGAAGAAGGAGAAGGAGAAGATTTGTCTCTCAAGACCAACTGCCTGTCAGAACTCATTTTCTGCAACCTGTCAAATCACCTCGGTTGCCCTGACAACTCTGTAGAACACCTCGGTCGAGGCACAGGCCGACTGGACCGAGGCGAAACACTACTCGATCGATTCCGTCAAAAATCCAGTTCTTTTCCCCCAAAATCACTACCAAAGGTTCCTATGGGGTACTTAATCCTTTTCTCAGCAAATGCAGGGGCAACCAAAGCCCAAATCGAAAGGAAACAGTGGAGAAGAGGAGGGTTAGGGTTTTTTTTGGATTTTACCCAGATTCGGTCTATTCGGTTCGTTTTTGCTGCAGATTTGCGCTTGTAATGCGATCCTCTACCCTTTCCTCTCAGTTTAGAAGCAATAATCGTCGAAAACGAGCGAAGAACGAAGGAGCAAGGTGAGAAGTGCGCCGCGGTCGAGAAGGGAAGTAGAGGAGGAGAGAGAAATTTCAGCCCCCTTTTATACCCTTTTCTGGAACTGCTGTCACCTCGGTCGAGATGGTCTCGACTGGACCGAGGTGGTACGGACCGAGGTGGATCTTCAGAAACCCTAGTCGCCTCGGTTGCTCAAGAATCATCTCGGTCGAGGCGCTGTGACAGCAACCGAGATGTGTCTCAGTCAAACTCCGTCTTCTCAAATTCTCGAACTTTTGTCCCTCCAGTTGTGCTCCTGGGTTGTATTCCTTCCTTAGATGTCACCTATTGTCTGTCTAGGACGCCAAAAACAAAACAAAGCAAAGTAAAAGCAAACTATCTAAAGCTAGACTAGAAAAAGGGAAAAGAAAGCAATACCTTGGGTTGCCTCCCAAGAAGCGCTTGATTTAAGGTCGCTAGCTGGACCGTACGGTATCTCTAAACAAGGTATAGCGGTGCAACCTCCTCAACCGGAACTTCCGGTTTTTATTTCTTAAGTCTATGACCGTTGACCTTGAAGCTTCCACTCGTTTCTCCCCAAATCTCAACTGCACCATAAGGGAAAACATGTTTCACAACATAAGGTCCGGTCCATCTAGATTTTGGCATTCTCATAAACGTTCAAACGCAGCTCCTCCAGCTCATTGATATCCAATAGCCGCTTCTCACCGGCTTCCTTGATGTCGAAGTTCAACCATTTGATCGCCCAATACGCCTTGTGTTCTAACTCAACGGGCAAATGACAAGACTTACCATATACCAAATTATAAGGGGTGGTACCAATGGGAGTCTTGAATGCGGTCCTGTAAGCCCAAAGAGCGTCGTCCAACTTCATGGACCAATCTTTCCTAGTCCTAGAGACGGTTTTCTCCAGGATTGCTTTAATTTCTCTATTCGAGATCTCGACCTGTCCACTACTTTGAGGGTGATAAAGGGTTGCTACCTTGTGGGTTACCCCATACTTTGATAGAAGTGCCTTAAACTTCCGGTTGATGAAGTGCGTCCCTCCATCGCTGATGATGATGCGTGGAGTCCCAAAACGTGGAAAGATAGTCTTGTTAAAGAACTTCACAACCACCATGGCATCATTAGTAGGAGAAGCAATGGCTTCAACCCATCTAGAGACGTACTCAACTGCTAGAAGAATGTAGAGGTTTCCTCCGGATGATGGGAAAGGTCCTAAGAAATCTACCCCCCATACATCAAAGATCTCAACCTCTTGTATATTATTGAGTGGCATCTCATTCCTTCTAGATAAATTCCCTGTTCTTTGGCATGCATCACAAGAGACAACAAACTTTTGCACATCCTTAAATAATGTGGGCCAAAAGAAACCGGAACGTAATACCTTAGCGCATGTCTTGTTGGCGCTAGCATGCCCTCCACAAGGAAGTGAGTGACAATGCCGTATGACGCTATTAACTTCATCTTCCGGAATGCATCTTCGAAGCATCCCATTCGGCCCTCGCTTGAATAGCAGCGGTTCATCCCAGTAGTAATGGCGTACGTCTTTGAAGAATTTCTTCCTTTGAGCGTACGTTAATCCGGGTGGTATTTCCTGGCAAACAAGATAGTTAATAATATCAGCATACCAAGGTCCTTTTTTATCAGAAATTTGGTGGAGAGAATGTTCCACCAACTGAGGATGAATGTCAGAAAAGGGAGTAAGAAGTTTGTTAATTTCAGTAGTCTCAGTTGACATCATCTCGCTTTCGACCTCGGTCGAGGTCCAGAGAGGTTGACCGAGATGTTCTTCAATCACCTCGCTCGGTCCAAGAAGTGCCTCGGTCGAGGTACTGCAACTGGAACCGAAACTAGAGATCTTCTTCTCCTAGATTAGTCTGTCAGTTTTAGCTCCTGGATCTTCTTCCAGTACCTTTAAGCTCCGTATATCTGCATCACAAGAAGCATCTATACCTTCCTCCATTAAGCTAAAACTAATAACCTTTTCAAGTGGATCTTTAATAAGGATAGAGCTCACCAATTCTCTTGATTCTTCTTCATCATAGATGTTGAAGATATCATCTCCTAGCTGCTCTCCCTTCATTGCCGCAAGTAATGCAAATTCCACTTCATCTCCGCCAATGTTGAATTTTAACTTGGCGTTCTTTCAATCCACATTGCAACCCGAAGTTGCTAGAAATGGTCTCCCGAGAATGATAGGAACGGGATAATCTGCGGGAATATCAAGCACAACAAAGTCTATAGGTAAATAGAAGTTACCTAACTTGACCGAAACGTCTTCCAAAATGCCCACGGGATGGGTAATGGAGCGGTCCACCATGTATAACCGTATCTTCACCGGCTTGGGCTCTCCAAGTCCGATCTTAACACATAGCTCCAGCGGAATGATGCTCACGCTGGCTCCTAGATCACATAAGGCTTCACAAGTGACATCCCCAACTTGAATGGGAATGCAAAATGAGCCGGAATCTCTTAACTTGGGTGGCGTCTTCTCCTTCATGATTTGAATGAGCTTCGAGGATTTAGATGTCATCCTTACTTCACCAAAGTCTTCCAACTTCCTTTTCCTTGATAGAATCTCTTTCAAGAACTTCCCATAGGCGGGCATCCCTAGAATAGCATCAAGGAAAGGGATATTAATGTGTAGTTTATTCATCAAGTCAAGGAACTTACCAAAATGCTTGTCTAGATGTGCTTTGGCCCTTGACTGGGGGGAATGGAAGTGGTGGTTTATATGTAGGAGGTGGAATATAAACTTCAGTTTTCTCCTCCGCTTTCTGTGGCTCCACCTCGGTTGGCATCTCGGCCGAAGTGTTCTTCGACTGCACCTGGACCGAGGTGGTCTTCGTCTGTACTGGCATCGACCGAGAGACTGGATCTGCACTCTTCAGTCCACTCCTCGTCGTTATTTCCATAATCTGACCCTTAGGGTTGCTTTCCCTCCTTGCTGGAAGCTTCCTTGGATCTCTGGGCGCTTCATTCGCCTTGTTAAAGAATTGTTGTTCTAAGGCTTTTTGTGCCTTCGAAAATGAAGTCATGGATGTCTCCATAGAGTTGAGCTTGATCAAGATGGCCTCCAGCACCGCATCTTTCTTTTCCGGCTGGGACGAACTCGATCCTTGCTCTTGGCTCTTTAATGGAGTAGAAGAAGAAGAAGAAGAAGAAGAAGAGAGGAAAGGATTAGAGGAATCATTCGAATAGGAGTTAGAATAAGGGTTACCCGAATTTTGGTTGTTTGCCCTCCAATTATTGCTGTTGGATCCTCTATTGTTGTTGTAGTTGTTGTTCCGGGAACCGTTGTTGTTGTTACGGTATCTATTGTTGTTTCTTGATCCTTGATCTTCCTTCTTGGTTTGAGCAACTAAGAGTTCCTTCAATTGTTTCACATCATTCTTCAAAGAAGTGAGTTGATCATTGTTAGGTGGAGCATCTTGAAATTTGACTCTTTTAACTCCACCTTCAGCTCCTTGGTGGGAGTATTTCTCCATATGCAAAGCTTGCTTCTCTATGAACTCCCAAGCTTCGTCAATCGGCATGTCCATGAACATGCCGGCGGATAGTAGTTGAAGGTTGAACTGGGTGTTTCCGTCCAGTCCCTTGAAGTATATCTCCAACAACTCTATCTTTGGAATCCCATGATGTGGGCAATCCAAAAGAATGTCTTTAAATCTCTCCCATGACTTGGACAAGCTCTCCTTGTCCTTCATGATGAATGCATTAATGTTCCCTCTCATTTCAGCGGTTTTAGAGGGGGGAAAGAATTTAGTCAAGAATTCCGTCGTCATCTCCTCCCAAGTATTGATTTTTCCTGGAGGAAGAGATTGATATCAAGTAAGAGCTCTATCTATCAAAGAGAAGTAGAAAGGCCTTAGCTTGTAGTTGTTGTTTTCCAGCCTTGAAGGTCTCAAGGTCTCCATCAAGATCTCACAGTTTTGTAGATGTTGATGCGGAGATTCACTCTCTAGCCCTCCAAACTGGCATTGGCGAATCATGGAAAGAACTTGCAGTCGAAGCTCATAATCATGGTCCGCTGGATCACCTAGGTTGACTTCTGGACGCCTCAGTTGTTGATTAGGGTCCATCCTCTACCCTAGGGTTTGTGGAATACCTGCAAAAAGAAAGTCTCGGACTAGCATCCGAGGTGGAAGTATCTCGGTCGGGGCAACAGGTACTGGATTTTGCCTCGGTCGAGGATCTGGAACAGGGTCTTGCCTCGGTCGAGGATCTGGGTTCGGTCGAGGTAGATACTGGTCTCGTAAAGCCGCCATATCTGTTTCGATCGCCTCAGTCCTTGTGCGAGTTTCCTCCTTTTCCAGTCTCAGCTCTTCCTTGCTGAGGCGTATTTGTTCTAACGCCTCCTTCAATTCGGCCTCAAGATCGCGATTGTCTTGGTTGGCCATCTTTGCTTCTTTCAAGCGTCTTTTGTATGTCTTTTCTGGTTCGGGATCGAAGGGAACGATTTCCTTCCCAGCGCGGGTTCTTCGCATAAACCTAAGAAAAAGAACCTGCGAAAGTCACTCAAGTAGAGTGGTTAGTAGAAACAGGGGCAAGCGCCCCGAAAGCAAACTGCAACCAGCTCGGTCTAGACCAAGTCCCCGGCAACGGCGCCAAAAACTTGTTCACTCCAAACGGTGTGTGCAAGCTTTAAATTTATAACCCTAGATGTAAGATTAAAACAAGGATGTGAACCCGCAGTGTACGGGTCAATCGTAGTAAAAAGCAAGAAATTTCAGGGGTCGATCACAAGGACTTAGTGAAACAAAGCAGGTATAGGTTGCCAATGCAACTACTAACCACAAAAGCGATTAAAACAATCAAAGATGATAACAGGTCAATTAAGGAAGTATGCAATTCTAGGGATTAAAGTGTCTAGTTGTGGTTCCAACTCAAGATCTAAAGATAAGCGGACAAAGCTGAGATTTTGCAAAGGGAAGGTGTTACTAAAGTGGAATAGATCACCGAGTAAGTCTCACTACTCACTAATCCCAAACCGTAACTCCTATTACCGGGTAAGTCTCAAGGAATTAAGGAAAAGAACTATAACCTCAAACTAACACACCAACTAAGGGAATAGAATCAACCTTTACCGGGTAAGTCTCAGGCTAACTCACAAAGATGGGATGAAAGCACACTCAAACCCCAATAAAGGATAAACCTTTATTACCTATACTTATGATCATGGGTAAACAAACAAAGAAATTACCGGGTAAGTCTCATCCTAGGCTTGCATTGAACCAGGAAAGGTGTAATAAGAATAGGATTTGGCAACTCTAACACTTAACTCTCAGTTTCGGATCAGAAAGGTCACCTCGGTCAGAAGAATTCCACCCCGGCCGAGATGTTCATCGACTGAACGAGATGTTCTAGGGTTAAGGATAAAGACTCGAGCTTTCAGGAACCTGATAGCATGAATTATTGTCTATATTTTGGGGCCTGTTTAGACGTTTTATCTTCGATAATCTGCATGTTTGGATGTATATTATGTGATTATATTGTCGTTTCATCTACCTTTGCGGGAATCGAAGTCTACACCTAGTTTTGTTGTAATCGTAGGTAAAATGGCACATTTTGGACTAAAATGGAGCAAAAGAAGCTAAGGAGTCATTGGAGCTACATTCAGGAGCTTAAGGAAGAATCCAGGAATCATGGAATTGGATTATAGATTCACTTTGGACCAGATTTGAGAGATTTCACATTCAGTTGTGATTCACCTCGATTGACTACAGTGTCACCTCGACCGAGGTGATCCAGAGAGCCGACTCGACCGAGGCGAACACCTTGGACGCGGCAAGGATATATTATTCTTGGCTGAGATCTTTTATTTTTGGAAGGAGGATCTTATCTTTTTAGGCTGGATTTCTGGAAGGAAGAAGATAAGTTAGCCCATATACTTTACCTATTTTTATGGGAAAAGATCTTTCTAAGATATCTTATCTTTGGAGGGTAATTTTCCTATAAAAGGGTTGGATTTTCCACAAATCCACACCCCGCATACCACCGATAATCCTGCTTACACCGAAGAACATCCGCTTAGGGCTGGACATCCGCTAACGGCTGAAGATCCCGCTTATACTCCAGTTGGGAGATTTGAAGAACCTTTTTGAAGGTTGAAAAAGGAAGTTTATAGCTTTTATAGCTTTGTGAAGGGTTTTGTAAGATTCCTTTATATTCCCTTCTTTGTTGATTGTCTTGTTGGATTTTGATCCAAAGAACGCTTGTTGTTTGATAATTGATTCAGTTATTGAAGTCTTTCTCTTAAGGTTTTCTTGTTCAATTATTCTCTTTCTTCCCATATATATGATTATTACTTTCATGATGATGAGTGGCTAATTTCTTTGTGTGATTCTAGCGTGATTGGCTGAAGGTTGTGGGAAAAACAATGATAGAATAATCTTAATCACAGTAGGACCCTGAAAGTTTGAGTCTTTATCCTTAACCCTAAAGCATCTCGCTCAGTCGATGAACATCTCGGCCGGGGTGGAATTTGGCTGACCGAGGTGACTTATCTGATCCGAAACTGAGAGTTAAGTGTTAGAGTTTGCCAAATCCTACCCTTATTACACCTTTCCTGGTTCAATGCAAGCCTAGGATGAGACTTACCCGGTAATTCCTTTGTTTGTTTACCTAAGATCATAAGTGTAGGTAATAAAGGTTTATCCTTTATTGGGGTTTGAGTGTGCTTTCATTCCATCTTTGTGAGTTAACCTGAGACTTACCCGGTAAAGGTTGATTCTATTCCCTTAGTTTGTGTGTTAGTTTGAGGTTATAGTTCTTTACCTTGATTCCTTGAGACTTACCCGGTAATAGGAGTTACGGTTTGGGATTAGTGAGACTTACCCGGTGATCTATTCCACTTTAGAAACACCTTCCCTATGCAAATATCTCAGCTTTGTCCGCTTATCTTTAGATCTTGAGT
Organism: Fagopyrum homotropicum; assembly: GCA_033239125.1. Classification (NCBI taxonomy): domain Eukaryota; kingdom Viridiplantae; phylum Streptophyta; class Magnoliopsida; order Caryophyllales; family Polygonaceae; genus Fagopyrum; species Fagopyrum homotropicum. Next base: position 86,492,567 of record BSWB01000003.1, on the reverse strand, counting down.
TGGAACCACAACTAGATGCTTTAATCCCTAGAATTGCATATTTCCTTAATTGACTTTTTATCATCCTTGATTTTTTTTAATCGCTTTTGTGGTTAGTAATTACATAGCTACCTATTCCGACTTTGTTTCACTAAGTCCCTGTGATCGACCCCTGGAATTCCTTGCTTTTACTACGATTGAGCCGTACACTGCGGGTTCGCATCCTTGATTTAAGCTTACATCTAGGGTTATAAATTTAAAGCTTGCACACACCGTTTGGAGCGAACAAGTTTTTGGCGCTGTTGCCGGGGACTTGGTCTAGACCGAGCCGGTTGCGGTTGTCTTTCGGGGCTATTGCCCTTGTTGCTATTAACCAGTTTTCCTCTGAGTTTTGTAGTTTTCAGGATATTCGTTGACTACATTTGATCCGGCCTGGATAGTAAGACAAAGTGCTAGGGCGGACCATTATGAATACTTGGAAGAGAAATATTCCTTCTATTGGGTTGACAATGAAAGGGAAAGAGAAGAGGCCATTAAGGAGGAGCTTGCGATATGGGATGAGCTGAATGTACCCAAAAAGATTTACGAGCAACCTCTTGAAGATTCGTTTGAATCAAGATGGGAGAAGTTGATGAAGAAGGTGGAGGAGCTCAAGGAAAGCACCCTATCCTATGATAAGCCGAAAGAGCTGCATAAGGAAGCGCTGCAAGTTTCAAGCATTCCTCCAATCGATCCAGAAATTTCTCCTGAAACTGTTGAAGAAGAGGAAGAAGTGGAAGATCTCGATCCAACTGTTGAGACTTCGGTCGAGGTGAAAGATAGTTCGGCCGAGATGGAAGAGAGATCGGCCGAGATGGAAGAAGAATCTGTAGAACTGGAAGTGGAAGATGTAGAGAACCTTGGCCAAATTACTAAGACTGTGGCCAAGATGGAAGAAAGATCAGTTGAGTTGGGAGAGATTTCATGTGTGGATTATCAACCTAACATGAAACTTGTCCCAAGCCTTGGAGAACTTTATAAGGTGCCTTCTCTTACCCCCTTTGAAATTCCTACTAAAGTTCTAGATTTCTTCAGGGATGCACCGAAGAGTTGGAGGTCTCTTCCGAAAGAACCTCCTAAGATCAAGATGAAACCTCCCATGAAATTGTTGGAAGAAGATGCTCCTTGGATTATAAGGAGTGAAGTTAACAAGCGCTTCACCACTAAGGTGATTAAGTGTCTTTTGTTCAAGTATGGGGTCCCTCGCATACTAAAGACCTTGTACTATCCCCAAGCTAGAGATGGAGAAGCTACTAGAATTCTCGAGAAGCTATTTTCTTGATCAAGGAGAGGATGGGACGAAAGACTAAGTTATATCCAATGGAAGAATAGGAAGACCGGTAGGATTCCGGTGAGAACTAAACCATACAAGCTTGTACGTGGGAGATCTTACCATTTGCCGGTGAAATTAGGAACCGGAACCTTTTTGGAAGAGTTTTATGATGGATGTGATGAGCACTTTAAGGTGTTCGAGGTACATTGAGTAAATCCATGAGGAACGGTCCAGCTAGCGACCTTAAACCAAGCGCTTCTTGGGAGGCAAACCAAGGTATTGCTTTCTTTTCCCTTTTCTAGTTTAGTTTAGATAGTTTGCTTTTGCTTTACTTTACTTTGTTTTTTGTGTCCTCTAGACATGAACCAAGCTTGACTGAGACACATCTCGGGTTCAGTCACAGACCTCGACCGATATGTTCTTCGCCAACCGAGACGGTCTTGTCTGGAGCTGTTTCTTATTTCTTTATGCAGTTCAGCTATGTCCAGTGAGTATTCTATTCTTTATTTGACCCATTGGGACAATGTGTCCCAAGTATGGGGTATGTGGATGTACTTATTTGACTTTATGTGTGTATGACTCACATGATCTTATTTTGCTCTATGTGATTATCTGCTATTACATACATGCATACAGGTTATTTGATTGAAAAAACGTCAAATTTTGGTTAAAGAAAAAAAATTTTATGGCCTCGACCGAAGTGATTCTGGCCAATCGAGGTGCAGTACCTCGGTTGACTTAGAACATCTCGACCGAGGTGGTTTAACTGAGACAGTTTTCGAAACGATTTTTGTGCTTCTTATCTGGATATGACCTCAGTGAAGATTTTGTTTGCGAATTGGTTTTGAAATCTTTATATGTTTGAAAGGTTTTATAATATGTTTAAGTTGCTAAATGCTTTGTTTGAAATTTTGGCATGTTTAATACTTTATTTTTATCCAAATTATGTTGAATTTGAAGGTTGAAACCACATGATGAGTTCTCTCACTCTCTTCTTGGAAAGACCAATGCAATTTATTCTCTTCTCTTCTTCTTCTTGATCATGCTTAGCCCCTCATATACATATTTGCCTCCCTTTACCTATCCGGGAATTTAGAAGCAAGCAAGTGAAAAGCAAGTGAAAGAAAAGTTGAGATGCTAGCTGGAAGTTAGAAAGAAACAAATAGGTTTGGGGAAGTCAATCATGATGATGAGTAACTCGGCACCATTCACATAGCCGGGTGGTTGTGTCTTGCCAAATTCGGATTGAGCGATATTTCTAACGGGTCATGGTATGTGCATCAAGGGTTTGAGGCACCTCAAGAAATTGATGATTGCTGATCTCCTAGGCTTCGGTTATTGTGCACCTCTGTCCATGCATCCCAAAAAGTAAAGTAAAAAAGTAAAAATAAGCAAAGCTTATTGGTGGAAGATGTTGAAGTTCAAAAGCAAGTGAAGTAAGATCTTTTTCCCGGATTCTAGCACCACATTCCCTATATACATCCCACCATCACACGTTTCTTGACCTTCTCTTGAAAAGCCCTTGAGACCTCGAGCTTGTTGATTGACTTGGTGGTTTAAACTGGATTATACATGATTAATTTCGATGATTATGATTTATTATGCATTATATAATTTTATGCAAAGATGAACAACTTTCTTATATTTATAAAATGTTTTAAGCATATTTTGATTTTAAATTCCATGAAGTATTCTCTTAGAGTGATCTATGATTATAGCACACCATTAAAATGTTTTGAAAAGCTTTTTCATTGATCTTTATGACTAATAATCCATTCTATCTTGTATTTTATATTCGGAACTTGCTTGGGGGCAAGCAAGGGCTAAGTATGGGGTATTTTGATAGCATGAATTATTATCTATATTTTGGGGCCTATTTAGACGTTTTATCTTCGATAATCTGCATGTTTGGATGTATATTATGTGATTATATTGTCGTTTCATCTACCTTTGCGGGAATCGAGGTCTACACCTAGTTTTGTTGTAATCGTAGGTAAAATGGCACATTTTGTACTAAAATGGAGCAAAAGAAGCTAAGGAGTCATTGGAGCTACATTCAGGAGCTTAAGGAAGAATCCATGAATCATGGAATTGGATTATAGATTCACTTTGGACCAGATTTGAGAGATTTCACATTCAGTTGTGATTCACCTCGGTTGACTACAGAGTCACCTTGACCAAGGTGATCCAGAGAGCCAACTCGACCGAGGCGAACACCTTGGACGCGGCAAGGATATTTTATTCTTGGCTGAGATCTTTTATTTTTGGAAGGAGGATCTTATCTTTTTAGGCTGGATTTCTGGAAGGAAGAAGATAAGTTAGCCCATATATTTTACCTATTTTTATAGGAAAAGATCTTTCTAAGATATCTTATCTTTGGAGGGTAATTTTCCTATAAAAAGGGTTGGATTTTCCACAAATCCACACCCCGCATACCACCGATAATCCTTCTTACACCGAAGAACATCCGCTTAGGGCTGGACATCCGCTAACGGCTGAAGATCCCGCTTATACTCCATTTGGGAGATTTGAAGAACCTTTTTGAAGGTTGAAGAAGGAAGTTTATAGCTTTTATAGCTTTGTGAAGGGTTTTGTAAGATTCCTTTATATTCTCTTCTTTGTTGATTGTTTTGTTGGATTTTGATCCAAAGAACGCTTGTTGTTTAATAATTGATTCAATTATTGAAGCCTTTCTCTTAAGGTTTTCTTGTTCAATTATTCTCTTTCTTCCCATATATTAGATTATTACTTTCATGATGATGAGTGGCTAATTTCTTTGTGTGATTCTAGAGTGATTGGCTGAAGGTTGTGGGAAAAACAATGATAGAATAATCTTAATCACAGTAGGACCCTGAAAGTTTGAGTCTTTATCCTTAACCCTAAAGCATCTCGCTCAGTCGATGAACATCTCGGCCGGGGTGGAATTTGGCTGACCGAGGTGACTTATCTGATCCGAAACTGAGAGTTAAGTGTTAGAGTTTGCCAAATCCTACCCTTATTACACCTTTCCTGGTTCAATGCAAGCCTAGAATGAGACTTACCCGGTAATTCCTTTGTTTGTTTACCTAAGATCATAAGTGTAGGTAATAAAGGTTTATCCTTTATTGGGGTTTGAGTGTGCTTTCATTCCATCTTTGTGAGCTAACTTGAGACTTACCCGGTAAAGGTTGATTCTATTCCCTTAGTTGGTGTGTTAGTTTGAGGTTATAGTTCTTTACCTTGATTCCTTGAGACTACCCGGTAATAGGAGTTACGGTTTGGGATTAGTGAGTAGTGAGACTTACCCGGTGATCTATTCCACTTTAGAAACACCTTTCCTATGCAAATATCTCAGCTTTGTCCGCTTATCTTTAGATCTTGAGTTGGAACCACAACTAGATGCTTTAATCCCTAGAATTGCATATTTCCTTAATTGACTTTTTATCATCCTTGATTGTTTTAATCGCTTTTGTGGTTAGTAATTACATAGCTTACCTATTCCGACTTTGTTTCACTAAGTCCCTGTGATCGACCCCTGGAATTCCTTGCTTTTACTACGATTGACCCGTACACTGCGGGTTCGCATCCTTGTTTTAAGCTTACATCTAGGGTTATAAATTTAAAGCTTGCACACACCGTTTGGAGCGAATAGGTCCTACTGTGATTAAGATTATTCTATCATTGTTTTTCCCACAACCTTCAGCCAATCACCCTAGAATCACACAAAGAAATTAGCCACTCATCATCATGAAAGCAATAATCAAATATGAGGAAAGAAGGTGAATAATTGAACACAAAAACCTTAAGAGAAAGGCTTCAATAACTGAATCAATTATCAAGCAAACAAGCGTTCCTTGGATCACAATCCAATAAGACAATCAACAAAGAAGGGAATCTAAGAAAGTCTTACAAAACCCTTCACAAAAGCTATAAAAGCTATCAACTTCCTTTCTTCAACCTTCAAAAAGGTTCTTCAAATCTCCCAGCTATAGTGGGATAAAACGGCTGTCTTGCGAGGTGTAAGAAGGTGTTCAGCCCTAAGCGGTTTTTCCAGCCGTTAGCGGATGTCGGATTTGTGGAAAATCCGACCCTTTTTATAGGAAAATTCCCTTCCAAAGATAAGATATCTTAGAAAGATCTCGTCCCATAAAAATAGGTAAAATATATGGGTTAAATTATCTTCTTCCTTCCAGGAATCCAGCCTAAAAATATAAGATCCTCTTTCCAAAAATAAAAGATCTCAGCCATATAAAATATATCTCTCGCCGCGTCCAAGGTGTTCGCCCCGGTCGAGCAGCTCCTCTGGATCACCTTGGTCGAGATGGTACTGTAGCTGACCGAGGTGAATCACAACTGAATGTGAAATCTCTTAAATCTGGTCCAAAGTGAATCTTCAATCCATTTTCATGATTCCTGGATTCTTCCTTAAGCTCCTGAATGTAGCTCCAATGACTCCTTAGCTCCTTTTGCTCCATTTTGATGCAAAACGTGCCATTTTACCTACGATTACAACGAAACTTGGTGTAGACCTCGATTCCCGCAAAGGTAGATGAAACGACAATATAATCTCATAATATACATTCAAACATGCAGATTATTGAAGATAAAACGTCTAAACAGGTCCCAAAATATAGACAATAATTCATGCTATCAACATTTAAGGTGACGGTTTAGGCTATCCTTTAGTTTCTATTTACTACCTAGATTAGTATAGATAGAGATGCTAGGCATGTGTTAGAATCACCTCATCATCTCATTCACATCCAAAAACCTCTCTTTCTTTCTTTGTTTTGTTTTGTTCTCTATGGAGTGCTAAGCACCTTCTGTTGTGCTTGACATTGGAAGCTCTCGACATAGATTTGGTTGTAGATTTTATAATTGAAAACTTTATTCTATAATGTTTTGTGTTATGTTCTTGTGCTTAACTTCTTGATTGTATCTCACCCTCTATCTAGTTTGGCCATCTAGCTACTTGGGTCTTATCCAGAATGCTAAGAATTGTGATTTTGGGTTCGGGTTAACTTTCTAGTAGCAAACATGTTTACATAAGCGGGTTGCAAGTGTAATTCGTGAGTAGAACATAACCACGTGATTTTAGCAACGGGATGTTTCTAGTGCATGTGTCTCTCTATCTTTGTTTGAGTAATATTGCTAAAATCTGATTATGTAGGTTTACGAGTTATGATTAGTAGTAGGCAATACCGAGGCTGGTTGAACCGGTATTTAAATATGATCAAGATGAGAACAAACTTCGGAATAAACTTCATGAAAACAATGATTAACCATGTCTTATGTTGAAGCGGATAATTGTCAAGTACAATGTTTTCTTAAAATCGTTGAAACCAACTTCCATTTACTATTTTATTTCACTGTTTTCATGTTTCTTTTCTTTAACAACAAAATCCCCCTCCCTCTTTTTGGTTACATATATTTGACAATTTTATCTAATATTGATTTGATTTATCACCTCTCTCTTGGGTTCGACCCTTACTTGTTTTCAATACTTGTTTTAGTAAATATAGTTTGGATATTATCTTGATAAGAAATAACGACCAGAATTTCATCTTGTCCGTTTTCCCGTCCTTTTAGTCGTTAAGAAGGATAATACATGGATGATGTGTGTTGATTGTAGGGCAATCAATAACATCACCATTACATACCGTCATCCTATCCCTAGATTAGTGATATGCTATATGAGCTTAGTGGATCCACTTTGTTCTCTGAAATCGACCTTAAGAGTAGATATCACCAAATCAAGATGTAGGAAGGAGATGAATGAAGACGGTGTTCTAGACTAATTTTGGTCTATATGAGCGGCTAGAGATGCCATTTGGCTTGATAATGCTCCTAGCACATTCATGAGGTTGATGAACCATGTGTTATGTCACTACATTGTAAAATTTGTAGTGGTTTACTTTGATGACATCCTCATCTATAGTAGATCACTTAAGGAACATGAATAGCACTTAAGGGAAGTACTTGAAACTCTTAGAACGAAATCTTTGTATGTTAATATTAAGAAATGTGAGTTTAGCTCTAATCAAGTTGTTTTCCTTGGTTTTTTAGTGCGTACAAGAGGTTTATAGGCGGATGAAGAGAAGATAAAGGATATCCAGGAATAGCAAACACATACCACCATCAGACATGTTCGAACCTTACACGGCCTTGCCACCTTCTATAGGAGATTCATGCGAGATTTTAGCACCATAACAACCCCACTTACTTCATTGAATAAGAAAAAAAACTTACCATTTATGTGGGGAGATGCTCAAGAGAAGGCATTTAAGGAGTGAAGTGGCGGTTGTCCCATACACCTCTTCTAGCACTTCCGGACTTCACCAAGCCCTTTAAAGTCAAATGTGATGCTTCCGGAATTGGCATTGGAGGAGTAGGCATGGAAGAAGGTAAGTGACTTGCGTTTTTTGTGAGAAATTAAGGGGTGCATGCTTAAATTACTCAATTTATGATAAGGAGCTTAATCCATTATTTCGAGTGTTTAAGACATGGCAACATTATCTTTAGCCTAATGAGTTTGTCCAACGTACCAATCATGAGTCGTTAAAGCATTTTAGGAGTCAAGATAAGTTAATTATAAGACATGGTAGATGGATGGGGTTTGTAGAAACTTTTCCTTACGTTAAGGATCTATATGATGATGATGCTGATTTTGGAGACATCTATAAACATTGTAAGTCTCGAGGTTTCTTAGATAAGTTCTACTTGTTTGAAGGGTTTTTATTTAAGGTTGATAAGGTATGTATTCCTAGACGTCCCCTTAGGTTATTTCTTGTTGAGGAAGCCCATATGAGAGGCTTAATGGGACATTTTTAGGAGGGATAAGACGTATCATATGCTGCAATCCCACTTTTATTGGCTTCATATGCTTAAGGATGTAGAGAACATGATTAAGAGATGCCTTGTGTGTTTAAAGGCTAATGTTAGATTGAAACTCCATGACTTGTATACCCCTTTACCTACACCTACATCACCTTGGTTAGACATTCGTATGGACTTTGTTGTAGGGTTACCAAGGACTAAGAAGGGGAGAGATTTAATTTTCGTGGTTGTAGACCGTTTCTCTAAGATGGCTCATTTTATTGCTTTTCATAAGACCGATGATGCTTATAATGTAGCTAACTTGTTCTTTAGATAAGTAGTTAGATAACATGGAGTACCTATGACTATAGTGAGCGATAGAGATTTTAAGTTCCTTAGTTTTTTTTGGAAGACTCTTTAAGGAAAACTAGGAACTAAGTTGCTATTTTCGACTTCTAGTCATCCTTAAATGGATAGTCAAACTGAGGTTACTAATAGGACTTTAACTACCATCTTGCAGGATGTTTTGAAGGATAATCTGAATGCTTGGGAAGATGCCTTGCCTCATGTAGAATTTGCTTATAATCTAACATTGCATTCTTCTACTAACCTAACGCCTTTTGAGTGTGTGTATGAGTTGAATCATGTGACCCCTTTTGATCTTATAACGTTGTCTTTAGAGAAGCGATAGATTTTGATGCAGGATAACAGGTGGAATTCATCCAGGAATTACATGCTAGGACACACAAAAGTTTTGAGGATAAAGGGAAGCATGTTGCGGCCAAGCCTAATAAAAACCGCAAGGAGTTGTTGTTCGAACCCGAAGATCTCGCTTGGTTGCATTTGAGGAAAGAAAGGTTTCTAGAGAAGCGAAAGGTGATCAATCAAATCAATATTTGGGTTTTCGGGTTTCGGGTTTTGGGTTTCGGTTCGGGTTTTCGGGTTCGGTTTCGGGTTCGGGTTTTCGGGTTTCGGGTTCGGGTTCGGTTTGATGCACTCTCTCTCTTGGTTTTCCAACATAACCTCCCCTCCCCCCCTTTGGTTACAACTCTGTATGATAATTTTAACCGCATAGTATTTTGATGCACTCTCTCTCTTGGGTTCGACCCTTACTTAATTGTTATACTCGTGTTAGTGAATTTGATTAGGATATTACTTTTATAAGAATAACAACGGAAAAGTCTTGTCATTTACCTAGATCTAAGAGAGGGAGGAATTCTAGTTTTGTGATAGTGAACCGATTTTCTAAGATGACCCATTTTGTTATATGCCATAAAAACCGACGATGCATCACATGTTGCTAGTTTGTTCTTTGAGCTTATTGTTCGGTTGCATGGAGTTCCTAAATCTATTGTGTCTGATCATGATGTGATATTCTTGAGTTATTTTTAGAAGACACTTTGGTCTAAGCTTGGTACAAAATTGCTCTTTTCTATTATTACTTGTCATCCTCAAACGGACGGACAAATTGAGGTTGTTAACCACACCCTTGGTTCTTTGTTGCATTCGATTTTGTGTGCTAACTTGTGCATGTGGGAAGAGTGCTTGAAATTCATTAAGTTTGCTTATAATCGTTGGTGCATTCGGATACAAAGAAAACTCTGTTCGAGGTAGTCTATGGGTGCAATCTCATTACACCTCTTGATTTGATATCGTATACTACTAAGGATTGGGAAATCCGTGAAGGGATTGATCATCATGATAATATGAAGCGAATGTACAAGGATACTCATCTCCAATTGGAGAGGCGAACCATGCAATATGTGCATCAATCTAACAAAGGACACAAGGAGGCAATATTTGAGCCCGGTGACCTAGTTTGGGTCCATTTAAGGAAGGAACGATTTCCTCTCCTTCGAATTCTAGAATTAAGACATGAGGTAATGGACTTTCTATGGTGTTGGAGCGTGTCAATGACAATGCTTACAAGATTAAGTTGCCACCGAACTTTGGTGTGCGCGAGGTATTTAATGTTTTCGATCTTTCTCCTTTCTTTCTTAACGATGATGATGAGATGCAAATTCATGGTTCGTGGTCAAATCCTTTTCAATAGAGGGAGGATGATGTGACTATGTCACATTAAGTGCAAGACAAGCTCGAGACCGATGCCAAGGATATGAAGCCTTTTCTATCAAGTGTTTCTCAAGTTTCTTCGGACTACTTTGTGGGATAGGCTTCCACTCATTTAATAAGGACCATGGATGCTAAGTATGCCGAGCAAAGTGGGAAGGATCCATGTGAGCACCGAGAGGGCCTTTTGGACGACACCAAGGAAAAACGCCGATGCTCAACCTTACTTGAGACGAATTACTTGGGCAAGAGCTCGTGATTTACATGAGGACATCAAAGCTCACTTAGTGGCTTTTGGAGTGTCGAGGACTATTACTTTAGAAGCCTGGAGTCTTTTGTTGGCCCATGACGGTGTCGCTATGACTCGTGACGACTCGTGTCTTGTTCGTCATTGAAGATCACGTGTGTGTGGTGAGTGATATATTTTGTAAGGGTATTTTAATACATTTAGAAACCTTTGGATATTTGGGGAAGATTTCTTGTTTTCTCTTTTAAATGGTTTTGCCCTTGTTTTATGTTTAAAAGGGAGGGGGGATCTCTTTTCTTGGTAGATAATTCGAACTTCAAAAGAAAACTCTTTGTATTGTTTTTCTCTTAGAGTACTCTTATTTCTTGGAGATGATAAAATCTCTTTGGCTATATTGATCTTGATCGTGAGTAACATCGATCTCCAATCGAAGGTTCAACCTAAGTGTATCACATCCTAGATTGACTCTTTTAGTTCATGTTCTTAGAAGGTGAGTAATGTCCTTCCTCCAACACGTTCATATCCTTTCTCTATATTAATCCACTCCATCACAAAATCCCTTCCCTTCCGGCCCTTCATCACCATCTCGGTTCGAGTCTAAGAAGGAAAGATTGTGCCGGATCTTGACGTGGAGACCCTTGCACGGACTTGCCTACAACGATCCTCATCAAAGGGTAACCAATTCCTCGTTTCAATTAAACACGTATCCCTCACCAGTACTAAGAACTAAGAGTCAAAATTAAAATAGACGAGAGATGGGAACATCGAAGAATATAGAGGGTGAAGGTGATGAATTGATGCCTGAAAACTACAAGAACAAGAGTTAGCAAAACACCAAATGACTAATGAAACAAGGAAGAGAATTACCAGCTTGATTTGATTTTGTTCTATCAAAACAACTCGAAAAGTCCAGCCTTTGAAGAACAAGGGTTTTGGTGGCACACTTGAAGGAAAGAGGAATTAGAACCTATAGTTGTAATCACAAACGTTAATTGGAAACAAAAAGAGAAAAGGAGAAAATTCAATACGGAATCCAATTTAGATTGATTGAACTAAGGATTAAATCAAGAAGATGAGATGATTGAACATACACAACTAGAATGGAGATGGAGTACACAAATGTCTTAAATAAAATTAACTTTTGTTGATAGTTGGGGCTAATATAATATTGGCAACACACTATTATTCAACTATAAGATAATTTCAAACAGTGAAAGATGGCCACTATTTATAGGAAAATAGGAAGGCATAACTAACTTTAAGATAAAGGAAAAGAGGATTTAAAGATAAAGTAATAAAAAAGATATCGACTCAGAAAGATATTCATCTAAACTAACGAATCTAACTAATGGATCGATTTTAATTAAAATCATCCTTGTCGAACAAGTCTTGTATAAGGATGTGTGGGGTGTGAATAAGGGGAGTTAGATACCATTTTGGCCTTCTAGGCTTGGATATGAACATTCCTTATATAAGAAATAAGAGTGAATTTGAATCTCTAGACCCGGACTTCATAAGACTTTCTGGGTCAAAAGGAAGAATGAGTCATAAAAATTAGAATGAGTGAATGAATGAAACAAGGGGTGTGTTATATACACAATTTTGAAATTACTTGGTATCAAATATGAACGCTTTGCGGTGGCGTTCAAATGGATCTGAGCTCTTTGCGACGGCGCTCAAATCTTAAAATAAAAATAAAGTAGGCAACAATTCGGGAAAATTAGGGTTTTGAGCGCCAGCGCATGGCGCTGGCGCCCAAAACCCTGTTTTTTTTTTCTTATTTTTGCCCTTTTTTATTAAAGATTTGAGCGCCTTCTTTTTTTTAATTAAAGATTTGAGCGCCTTCGGAAGGCGCTGACGCTCAAATTCTTTCTTTTTTTTTTTACTTGTTGAGCGCCATCGGAATGCGTTTGTTTTTTACGCTAGTAAAACAAACCTCGTGCATTTAGCTTTTTCCATGAAACAATTTGATTTACTAGGCTTTTTCTAGTTTTGTGTTTAGTAAATGTACCCCTTGACGGAAGAATGTGTAGAGTTTGAGAATAAATATAAAAGGTTGGGGTATGTTTCCTTAATTGAAACATTAAAAAGCATACTTATTACTCTACTTTCTCAAAAAGGCCTAGTTACTAAAATTGCCCAATTAGAATTAGGTTATAACAAGGAAAGTGTCACTAATTATGAGAATGAAAACATTACTCTAGTTGCTTCTTTTGGAAGGTTTTGATGATGCTCCTTCTTTAGTTAATTTATATAAATATAGCGTTTGAGTCCGTAGTCAAGATCATATCACTATAAGTTATCGGAAAGTGTGTGATTGTGCACTCTACATATGACCTTCACTATCTATTTTTTATTTATCCTCTTCGTGCGCCACCTTGACAAACTTACATTCATGTTTCTTCAACCTCTTCTCTCGACACTGTCAACTTGAGATCGACATCTTTCTTCTTCTTCCTCGGTTATCCGTACGTTCACATGTCAGTTGAATTATACGGAATCCAACCGTTTGCACATGATATATTGATCATCAACACCATAATCAATCATTTATTTATCCATACTTTGATTAAGTTGTGTTTGCATGTCGCGTCCGTCGACGTCTGCACTGCCTACCTCCGGGATCTCCTACACTTGCGCCGATTACGGGCGTAATGCGAAATAGTAGTAAAATAGATATAAAATTTGGCTCAATATTAATTGAAGCCGGACGCGAAGGAATAATTAAAAAGAGTTAAATGACGACGTTGAGATACCACCCTGTCTTCTCAAGTCTAAGGTGCTCTTCTCCTTTCTCTCTCTTATCGTCTCACGTTTGGGTTTGCCCTTCTCTTCCCCATTCTCACAGCCCCAAATTCCTTCCTTCTCTGTCCTCCATTTCTAGTTCTAACCTAATTTATAGACAAGTCATAGAAGAAGAGGTGAAATCATCTTGTTTCACCACTTGCCACCTTCCTTCTTCTCAACCCGCTTTGGTTTTTTTAATCCAAATTCGTGCCCCTTTCTAGGTTTTGAGAAGTTTGTGCTACTCTAGGTTTCGCGGACGACTTTTGGCTTTCTGGGGGTCTCTCTTGATTTGGCTCTGCGCCCTATGCGATTGTTGTTTTAGAGGGGATTTTCATGCCGCCGGAGCCATTGCCTTGGGACCGAAAGGACTTTTTCAGGGAGAAAAAGCACAACAACGGCGGATACGATAGGGGTTCGGAGCCCTTAGGAGGCTCTGGCGCCAGATGGAGGGATACACAGTCTCATGGATCACGTAATGACTTTGGTCGTTGGGGTTTCCCTTCTGACTTTCGCCGTCCTCCTGGTTAGTCTATCTCTCATTTTTTTGCTTTCCATGTGAATCGGGGTATCGAGTGATTGTTGGACATTTAGGGTTCGTCCAAGTTTTACTTCTCTAGAGGATCAGAGACGCCTCTTCTTTTCAATGAGTTGAAAAGGTTTTGAGTTTGGATGTTTTTTCTTCTTCTAATTTTCCGTAGAAATTGTGTTTATCTTTGTATGGCATGACTGTTTTGCTTTGACGGCTGAGTAGGATTCGCAGAAGAGATGTTTAGTACCCAGAGTTGTCGGATTCCTTCACAGCAAATTGTCAATCTAGGTTTAACTTCTGCTTATGTCTGTTGCTTGAGAGGGGGACCATTTGTTAAGATAAACACTACTATCCCATTAATATTGTTGCCTCCTTCATCTTTTTATCCATACTGTGCTTTATGGCCTTAGATCTGGCGCTTTTGGGTCTGAAAAATTGGATCTCGTGACTTCTCATTGTGCAAAGATCTTCGGTTTTCGATTTGGCCTAGCTTGTTTGTAAAAAATAGTTCTGTAGAATGAGTTATATTCTACCCTCTCATCGTCTTTCTCTTGTTAATTTGCCTTCCTCTGTTTTGTTTAAACTATCTTTTGAAGGTCATGGTAAGCAAGGTGGTTGGCATATGTATCCAGAGGATATTTCTCATGGATATACAATGGCTAGGTCTGGTGATAGATTTTTTCAAGAAGGTGGCGGCTTCAGGCCGTCTGGTCCTCACAGAGATGGAAGGTACAGCAGAAACTTCAGAGAAAGTAGGGTTTCCCTTAATCAGAGGGATTGGAGGGGCAATTTATGGGACTACAACCATCACCATGATGCACCGTCTAATGGCCCTGGCAGATTTTATGACGTGAAGGATCAGAAGCCAGTTGATGGTGCTCCGGCAAGGTTGTCTCGTCCTCAAATGGATGTTGCAAACACGTCTAATTTAGTTCATTCAGAAGAGCACGGTGATGAATTTAGTGATGTCAGTAAAGCAGGCACATGTCAGAGAGTTGAGAAGGAGGGGCATCTGGCTTCTGATTGGAAACCTTTCAAATGGTCTCGTCCTGGGAATATGACTACCAAAGGGTCTGCTCCTAGCTTTTCAGGGAGTCCAAAGGTTGCTAGTCCCCAGATTGCTAGTGAGTCTTGTGATGTAAAGATTGAGTTACCCCTGAAGATTTCTACGCCAGATGAATCATTTTCTGGTGATGCTCTTGGATGCTTGGCATCGCCCACATCTTTGGATGACACAAGTTCTAGGAAAAAGCCACGCCTGGGTTGGGGTGAGGGACTGGCCAAGTATGAGAAAAAGAAAGGTCCTTATGATTCTGAAACCAAGAGTCCAAGTGCTCTATGTACCAGCAACATAGAGTCAGTGCATTCACCGGCACAGAATTGGGTTCATGAAAGCCCAAGAATTGTGGGTTCTTTTGAATGTAGATCACCAACTACCCCATCTTCATTTGCATACAGTTCTTCACCAGGTATCTACTCATGACCAGTGTTGTTTGTATAAGTTTATATGTTGGTTCCTATCCTTTGGAACATTAATTTCTGTTTGGGAGTAAATTGTTTTCTTTTTCGACACAATAACCATTAAGAAAACTTCCTTTTGACTGATTTGGAAGTTACTTTTGGTATTAATGGTTTCCAGGGATTACAATTTGATGTTAATCAAGTCTGGTGATGAAACAGGATCAATTCCTGTTGTCAATCTATGAATACTATATTTTTTCGAACATGTACTTCCCTTCTGTTCATATCCGCTACATCACAAGAAGCATTTATGGAAAATGTTATTTCTGTACTATGCGTTGTATATTTGACAACTTACATGTTGGTGAGCAGATTTATAGGTGATGGCTCACATTTTGGCTCACCGTTGGTGAATGTATAGCGTAATCAACCATCATTCCTATTTGCAACATGTGTTCATGCTGCCTGTCTTTGTTAGTGGAAGATCGTTATTCTTTTGCCAAATAGTTTGAACATAATTCCAGTGCAAATGTTGCATTCTGATTTAGATTCCCTTAATCTGATTTCTTGTGCTTTTGGAAATTTCTGTGTGCAATAAAATATTGAACTGTCCCATTTAAGTCCAACTTGTATGCTACCTGCAGTTATGATTCTCAATTTCTCATAGGTTTGTTACTGACAATGACTTGTTCTCTCTCTCTCTCTCTCCCTCTCCCTCTCTCTTCGATTATAGGTTTGGATGACAAATCTTACACGAGGGCAGATATTGACAGCAATGGTAACAAAGTAAGTCTCTCTCCAACACCAAGGGCCCAAAATCACTCTGAAGCAGTCCCCCTTAATCTTGAAAACATGGAGATTAATTCATTTTGTAACTTGAATGAATTGCTTACTGAACTTATACAAAAAGAAGAGCGTAACTCGCTGGATTCTGGATTGACAAAAGTCGCTTTGAATACGTTATTGTCATGGAAGGGAGACATTTCAAGGGTGTTAGAGTTGACTGAATCTGAAATTGATTCCCTTGAGAACGAGCTCAAGTCATTGAAGTCACGACCTGGGAGCAACAGTCCAGCTAAGAAATCATCATCAAGCTTGATGTCCGTAGAGTGCAAAGAAAAACTTTCCGTGGAGTTGAATATCCAAAGATCCCATTCTCTGCCAGCTGTCTCATCTGGTAATGTGACCATGGGGGGTATGGCTTCGTACGGTAACCTTGTGGAAGAGACTCTCGCAAAGACAAAAGATGAATGTATGGACAGCCCCGCTACTTCTAAATTCACAGAGTTTTTATCTACTGATAAGACATCTTCTTCTAATCAGCTGAAGCATGGCCAATCAATGGATGTGGTTTTGTTTGAAGAAGCTTTTACTTCAGTTAAGATTCAGAATAGAGCAGGACCATCCGGTCCTGACTGTGAGACCAAGGTGACAAACGATGGTATTGTAGCAGGGCATGATAATGTGTCCGTTTGTGACAACGTGGAAAACAATGCACTTGATTACATCTTAGTTTGCAACAAGGAAACTGCTACTAAAGCTTCTAAATTATTAGATAATTTACTGCCAAGTTCTAGTTGTGTTTTTGAGAGCATAGAGGCAAACAGTTCTACTAGCCAGAATAATTTATTGATGGAGAATTTTCTGAAGAGGAAACATTCACTGGGAGTTAAGGAGAGGGTACTATCTATGAAGTATAAAGCCTTCCGGTACATGTGGAAGGATGACTTGCAACTACTTTCTGAAAAAAAACACCGAACAAAATCTCAGAAGAAGGTGGAGTCGAGTGCACGGTCGCTGCATAGTGGTTTTCAGAAGCATCGTAACTCTATCCGTTCACATGTTACATCTACAGGTAAGGTGGTCCTATTGACATGTGTGCTGTAAGTTTTTATTACCTCAAATTTTCATACTTGTTTTGCCTCCTTGGGTTAATGTTGCTGTCTTTTGGTTGTTGCTTATACAATTCAATTTTGCCAACCTGCCTAGTCTGTCTTGGTAGATGAAGACGTGAATGCTGGAGGAGATTACAAGAAATCAGAAATGTGTTAATTTGTCCTATAAACTCTTTGGCAATGTTGATGAAAAAAATTTCTTGGAAGAGTATGCAGTCTGATTTGTAGAGTATGATGTACAAAGATAGATACAGTACTTGAGAATTGTCTGATACATTTATAATGTTCTGAAAAGGTGTTTATCAATCAATTTATCACTTTTTTGCTTTCCACTACGTTTCCCAATTAGATGTACAAATCATTGTATCCCTTGAGATTTCTTAATGATGTACTCTAGAATTAGGCACGTAGAGGATTCATTTTCTCCCATTGATTGATATTTCTGGTGCCACTGTCGACTTTTTTGCCGTCTTGTCACTTCCCGGTTTTGATTTTAGACTTCGGCCTTTAGTAGTTTGTTATCGGGTTGTAATAAGTATATATTGAACTAGTTGGATCATTAATTATAGAACTAAGCCGCTACACGTATCTGTTTTGCATCTTAGTGTGGGATCATTGATTTACTCTTACAACACTGTATCTTTTTACGTTGTTGAATGATGATTTGTTTTTCTTGGTCCGAATGAGTAAATAAGTTGGAACCTTTTAATGTTAACATTTTTATGACTGCATTGTGTTCACTAAAAGTGTGAGAATGAGTAAATAAGTTGGAACCTTTTAATGTTAACATGTTTATGACTGCATTGTGTTAACCAAAAGTGTGAGAATGTGAATTCTGCTTTGCCCTGTGTTTAGTTTACTGTTATTCTTTTTTAAGGTTAAAATATCTGGTCTAATTGGTTTGCTCTGTCTATCAACTTTATTTGTTGTCCATGCTCCTGTTATTCTTTTTTAAGGTTAAAATATCTGGTTTAATTGGTTTGCTTTGTCTATAAATTTTATTCCAGCTTGCCATTGGAGTTCATTTCCCACACCAGAAGTAGTGAGTTTTACAAGCAAGCTGCTTTCTGACCACCAAATGAAATGTTACCGGAGGGATATGATGATGCCAGCTTTAATCTTGGATGAAAAGGAGAAGGTGCTGTCAAGGTTTCCGTCTAATAATGGGTTAGTGCAGGATCCTTGTGCAGTTGAGAGAGAAAGGCCTCTTATCAATCCTTGGACTGCAGAAGAGAAAGATATTTTCTTGGATAAATATGCTACTCTTGGTAAAAATTTCACGAAGATTTCTTCTTTTCTTGACCACAAAACTACTGCTGATTGCATTGAGTTCTATTACAAGAATCACAAGTCTGACTGTTTCAAGAAAGCAAAGAAACAACAGGAACTAAAAAAGCAACAGACCTCTGCACCAACTATGAGATATTTGATGACATCTGAAAAGAAGTGGAGCAAGGAGATGAATGCAGCATCTCTTGATATGTTGGGAGCAGCTTCGGTTGTTGTGGCCCGCGATGACAATGCAATGAAATCTGCAAAGATATTGTCAATCAGTGGAAGTGACAGGAAATTGAGAGGGAAGGGTCTCCGAGAAATGTCCAGTAGCTATAACATTGAAGATGAAAGGGAAACAGAAGCTGCTGATGTGTTAGCTGGCATCTGTGGTTCCTTGTCATCTGAGGCAATGAGTTCTTGCATAACCAGTTCGGCTGATCCTGGAGAGGGAATGCAAGATTGGAAGTCCTGGAAGTCTGGTCCTGAGCCTTCGGGCACAAGATTCCCTCCAACTGCAGAGGTTACGCAGAATGTTGATGATACTTACTCTGATGAAAGCTGTGGGTATGTGGAACCTGTAGACTGGACAGACGAGGAGAGGTCCAGCTTTGTGCAAGCTTTTTCTACCTACGGTAAAGACTTTCTAATGATCTCTCGTTGTGTCAGTACAAAGTCAAGAGATCAATGCAGAGTATTTTTCAGCAAAGTGAGAAAATGCCTTGGGCTGGAGTCAATACTGTGTGATGATCCACGTCTTGATGATGAAGAAATACAAATAGCTGATGATCCGGAAGGAGGAAGTGACACTGAAGATGCATGTGTTGTGCAGAATGAATTGGCAATTACCTGTGGTGACAAATTGAGTGTTGGAACTGATGAGGACACACCCATGCCTACTTCAAGCATAAATCATGATGACCATGGTATGAATCTACATGACAAAGTGGACCTTTCAGATGAATGTGCTCCTGTACGGTTGGATGAAAATGAGTTGATAGGAAGATCAAAGGATCAAGATTGTCTGCGAGAAGATATGCCTGATGATGGGGCTGTCCTTAACAAGGATTCGGAAAATGTTCCTATTGCTTCAAATTGTGTGGGGGATCTGATTAATGGCCTTGACACTGTTATGTCTGAGGCAAAAACTGATCTATCTAAAACAGGTGCCTCTGTTTCAGTTCAACAGTACAACAATGTAGCTGATATTGCGGTTGAGGAGCTGGAAGCAGAAATGAGTAGGAGCCTTGATAGCCATGATTTGTGCTCAATTCCATATAGTAATGGATGTGGAAAAGATGAACTGTTTAAGCGAGCCACAAGTGTGGGTGGTATCCACCAGTCTCTACACAGTCAAACTTATCCAGAATTGAGCGATTCTTGTCCAATGGGAAATGGTTCAACGAAAATCAAAATGCAGATGGGAAGTAGGATTGCGGGTCATGTCCAGCCTTGTCCTCTCCCGTTTGTCTCAAGAACAGAGCCTAGTGTTCAACCGTTGCAAGTTTACCTGAAGAAATGCCAGCGGTCTGCCTCAGTCCAGCCGTCTAAATCAGGGATCCATCATCAACAACACTTGCTGGAATCATCAGAGAAGGCATCATCATGCAGGAATGTAAAGTTATTTGGCCAAATTTTGAGCAAGTCGGCAGCCGTGGATAAATCCGACTCCGAAAACCACGTGAATAGCAGCAGCAGCAGTGGTTGCGAAGGAAGTAGTAGCCTTGAAATATTAACCGTCAACAATGGTTCCTCGGGGCTTGAAAATTTTGCGTGTAGAAGTTACGGGTTTTGGGAGGGAAACAGGATACAGACTGGTTGTTCCTCAATTCCAGATTCCACCGTGTTAGTAGCCAAATATCCAGGAATATTTGGAAGCACATCAGAAGGGCAGCTTTCGGAGTTAACAGTGAAGACTAAGAAATCAAGTTTAACATGTGGCAATTATTATCAGCAGGTTAATCCAATTGAGCAGGAGAAGATGCAAGCGAAGCAGCAGCAGGAGGTACAGAGAAATGGGTTTGAAGCAGTACCAGGTGTACAACAGATTGAGCTGAATGTAGTTGAAAGCGAGGCTAGGGCGTGTCTCCTAAGTGATCCGGTTGCGGCCTTGAAACTGCACTATGCAAATAGTCAACATCATGGTGGCGGTATGTAGGGGGGGGTCTTAGTTGTATATTGGTTTTTGTATTGCGTAGGTCAGTGTTGTTAGCATGGTCCATTTGAAGAATCTTTCTTGAAGTTTTAAGTAATGATTGCAGTGATGAATCCTTTTATGTTGTAAGTAGACGAATAATTGCAGTAGAATGTTGTGACATGTAGCAATTGCAATTACGATGAATTTTATGTTCAGAATGCAAAACTAATGAGCAATCCTCAAAATGGACGGCAGAGGTGCAGTGAGAAGCAGCTCCTGCAGTGAGTAAATCCGGGAGTTGGTGAGTTTGAATTATAGTGAGAAGGGATAAACAATGATGAGGTATCTTACCTTACTCGTGGCCGGGTGAATGAGTTTGACATGATGAGCGTGCAAGTGATACCCACAGTCTCCAGGAACCGGGTTTTTAGGCCGCTCGTACCCTCTGCATTTGTAACAAATTTATCAGCATTTGTGGTTAGGGGGAGTTGCTAATCTAGAAATAATAAGTAACTTACCCATCTTGTGCAAAGCTTCCATCTGCCTCTTCAGAGCCAACGAGGTTGGGCACACCGCCACTTACGTAAAGAGGGTCATCTGTAATATCAAATATGCATAAAAGACAACTATATTACTTCCTCTTCATTCACTCTAATCAAATTGGAGTTCAACAAGTATTCTTAACCAAACTGATACGGCCTCTTAGTTGTTGCCTATAAGAGGAGTACCTACTAATGGATGCCCTATGAAAGACAGATGAATGCGAATTTGGTGAGGCCTCCCTGACTGTATCTCAATCTGTTCATCAAAATCACACGAGGATACTAAGCATTGACCAATGATAAAAAACTTCAAACATCAAGTGGCATTAACAGGGAACAAAATTAAAGTGGCATTAGGGTCAATATTTTCTCATTCTCAGTGTAAATGTGTTCCCCATTTTGTTTCCCTATAGGGTATCGAAACTAATCAGACGAAGAGTTGGCGTATTACATGCTTCAACTGCTTATAAAACTAATAGTTGATAGGCCATCCTCATTCCTCACAAAAGGCTTCATATAACAAAGAAGAAATGACAGGGAGTACCTGAACCAGAGTCTGGTTTCTTTTTGTATCTCTTGCAAGAACGCTAACTTTGCTCAGTGCTGGTTTTCCTGGATGAACAACAAAAGTTGAAAAGGAAAATCTAGAAAATTAAATGAAAAGAAGACTGTCTTTAGCTACCAGGAGAGTTCATAAGTAAGAACTGCTGATACAGATGTTTGAGAGTCGCCAGGAGAAAAACCAACTTATTTAGAAAATTCCTTAGGCACTGCATTTCGACAGTTTTCACGAAATGGTAGAAGGGTGAAAACCAAAGACTGCTACTAATATGCAGAGATGAGATGAGAGTCATATCTAGCAAGGTTTCAAAATGACAATTTGATAGGGACATGAAAGAGCTGAAACATCATAGGTGAGTCCGTTGAACTTATGCACAATTACTTTTAGCTTCCTGAGTAAACAAAACCTGTTGGTGAAGCAATGTATAGACCCTTAGCAACTCCAGGATACCGCACTGCTCCGATTGGCTGATTGATGGAAATCTGCCATGGTTATCCAGAAAGGCATAAAGTCAATATCATATATGTATGCAAAGTAATTCATAGGTACTTCAAAGTCTGAATATGCAAAATATATTGATACATGCAGATAAGCACATGCCTTGAACACGTGTAACATGCATGTAATAATCTACTCAAAAACAAACAGCAGCCAAGAGGTGACACTGTTAGACCAACAAGTTATTTAGCCAAGTGCAATAAAGGGGCACTGAAGGAACTACTAGCTAGCGAACATGCGAGAGGAAGTGTTAGGGATTTGAGGAGAATTTGCTAGGGTAACAGCGGGTAATTAGCCTTGAAAGGCAGAGAGAATTCCATTTTCTTCTCTGCATATTCATTCTCTGCTTTGAGTCTACTTTGTTCCATCACTAGCATCAATTATATATGCCATGTCAATGTTCACACATATGCTCAATGTGCATGCACAAATGCAACTGACTGTATCCAGGAGATAGAGAGTGGAATACAATTTCCATTTGATGAATTTGTATTTTCATATTATGACAAACTTACGACATCTGTGTCTAGTATACCACTAGCAAGTGCTTGATATATCTTGGTAATCCTTCTTTCAGCTGGTACCTCAATACTCGTGTTTCTACATGTTCACAAAGTTAAGTCATGTTAACAATCAATGTTAGACTCTGAATCAGACAACTGCCATTTGCCAAGGTAAAAACATATGGATGTTGTGCATACAGCTTGCTCACTAGCTAGCTGGAGAGCATGATTCAGTTTCAGAGAAACTGCTGAAACCATACATTCTGTGACAACTGAAAATTGATCAAAGAAAATTAAGAAAACTTCACCAACCTATTTCCTTTGACAACGGTTGTCTCATCAGAAAAATATGATGCAAGAACAGTTTTGGCCTTCTTCGTCTTTGCACACAGTAGTACACCTGGAATGATCTATCTGGTTATGCAGAGGCATAATGAGCAAAACGTGCAGCACCAAAATGTGCTACAGATATCGTAAACATGATTACCAGGCCAAGGAAACATATAGAAGCTACACGTTTGTATATGTTTGTAAGGACTCACTCACTCGTATATCACTGAGCTGGCTGATATTTCTTCACATTCAAACATAACCAGGATTTATTAGAAGCTGCAAACAGCAAGGCATGCAAATTTGGCCACTACAAACTAAGAATGGGCTACAGATGGTCTCATATGGTCGGAATAGTCTGGGATTGCTACATGTAAAGAAGTATGAATCTAATATAAACGAGCTTCCTCATCCATCAAAGGAAGTCATCATGTGAATGATGTGACAAACGTTGCTAACCTGAGGTTCCCCTTCCAAGGCGATGAACTGGAACAGCATATGGTTCTTGGTGTGGTAACATGGCACACTTTCCGGACACATGCCACTGGAGCTGCGTTAAAACAGTACGTTGTTGGAAGAGTCCTCCAGGTAAAACTTGCAGTCCCGATGGCTTATTAAGCGCAAGCTGCACACACAAACTGAAATTCACAGCATGTACTTTCTCATGGCATCACGTGCAAAAGTTTAAATTAGCCCAAAAAAGAAAATGGGAAAGATAGGTTAGAATATAGTGAACTCACCTTTCCTAGAAGAAACAGTGTGTTGATAAGGATACTTCTTATTTTTCTCCAAATTGAAAGGACGTATAAAAAAAACTGAACCAAACGAAAAACCTTCATTTCTAGAATTCCAAATAACTATCTAACAACTTCTGTGTAGGAGGGAAGCTAACTCATCAGGTGATGGAGGAATTTTCTATAACAGATTAGCTTATAACTTTTGCTGTCATATAAAATATTCGAACTGAATTTTATTTCCTTCCACTCCTTGAAGTTTTACATTTTCGCATCTCTCCCCCTAAATAACTCCAATGTTATCCATCAAATGTCAATAGTACTTTTCCCTTCAAATTGCTCACTTTGAACAAGAGTTTTTAACAGGTCAGTGATTCAAGTTATCTAGAAAAATACAAGGCAAAACATTGATCATATTTTACCATGTCATCATCTTCATACAACACTTGTAGCAGGTAAGGTGCATCAGGCTCTCTCCAGGGCAGTCGATGATACACCAGTGCTGAGCCCGCTCTGTACAGGTCAACACCATTTGATTAACAACATGATACTGTCAACCACAGATCATATAGGCACTAAATAAAGCAATGCATAATAATTGACTACAAGCTTTCCATCATGTAGGATCCCAAAAAGAAGCGTAAAAGCTTTGAACTTAAAAAAAAAAAAATGTAAGCACAAAAATTACCAACCTCAAAGATATATCAGCATCGGTGACTACATCGCCACCAACTGTGATCTATAGAGAAACGAAAGAGGGGTGATTAATTGTGTCCACATTGACACAAAACCTTAAATTCCAAAAGGAGGGTCGAACCTGTCCGTTGTGGATTCTGTGTAACCAACTGATGACATCCATTGATAAGGAAAATTCACAATAAGACCAGACTGAATTTAGAGTATAAAAATGGAAGTACATTAAGTATAAAGTGAATACCCTGCAAGTGGGGCGGAGCTTTTGTAGTTGGTTGAATAGAAGTGAATGAGTGTCAACCCTAGAAAGGATAAAAATTGTCGGGTTAAGATCCGATCAAGTATACTGATGAAAGCGAGAGAAAGATCACCTGAGTCAGAGAAGGAAACGACGTCGTTGTAGGTGAGGCCGTCGTTGAGTTCCGGCCATGGCAACCCAAAATTTGGCATTACGGAGCAAGACGCAGATGCCGAATGGGTGATTTGGTAACTAAGCTCAAAGAGGACCGAATGGGGCCCTTAACAATCCCCAAGTGATGATTAAAATTAGGGGAAACACCCGAGATTTATCTAACCGCACTAAGCTGCAACAGCCTTTAAAGCTTAAATGATAAATAAAAATGGCAACTTTTTTATAGAAGAAATTACAAACAACGTCGGTCAATATCCCTCCAATTCCTTTTCTAATTAATCTAGTAGTATTTCAAGTACATTGCAAACTTAATTTACGGGAAAAACCAAATAATATGGTGTCAGTCACAAAGACAACATGATTATGCAAAAATGGTCTATGTATGTTTCGCTTAACATGCGAACACTATGATCAACCTAACAAGAAGAAGAAAGGTGTTTCCCGATATGGATCCATCAAGTATTCGAGTTAATAGACTGAGAAAGATTGGTTGTCCATTTGAATTGGAGGGTTCCCATAATGATCCCAAGAATTGAACACTAAGGGTGATATGTGGAGTTCACAATTTAAACCTTCTAGAGCACCTTAAGGGCATGTATTTGTTGGTCGTTTGACACCCACACAATATCAGAAGGTGGACTGAGAAATCAGATTAGTTAATAAACAGATAAATATTGAAAAACCGTATAGGTGAATATAAAGGATATAAATACTCTAGAAGGGGGTTGAATAGAGTATGAGAACTTTTCGCAAAAACCTATCTCAAGGCTTTGAAACTGATTTCAAGGCCTTGATGTCGATCTGTGCTCTTTGTGACACAATTGGATTTCAAGGGCTTTGAAAGTGATTTCAAGGTCTTGACTCCGAAAACCTGCAAATCAACGTTAGTCACAATAAAGCAAGATAAAATGCGAAAATAAAAAGATCGACACGGTGATATGTTCACGAAGTTCAGCTCTAACAGCCTACGTTTCCGTCCTAGGGTTTCTTTACCCGTAGGATCTAACTATCTATAATCAGGTTCAAAGAGTCCTAGATACAACCTAGAAGAAATCTCCTTCTTCTCTCACAATAGTCAATGCTACGATCTAGTTCCGACTCTTAACCTAGCTATAATAGCCTCGTTACTTTGCAGAGTAACACACACTCAAGTATAACACTCTCTAGATATTCCAATGAGGCTCTCGTGTTTTTCTCTCTCTAGGAATGCAAGCTTTGTAAACTAAGAGGAAGAAAAAATTTTAGGAACGAAATGAAGATGCTTTGATCGCTTGAAGACTTGGATGTTTCCGTGTACGCTTGTTGTTATTCTCTTCAATCATCATCTTCATTTATAGTCTTCGATGGAGAAGTCTTCTAGTCGTTGTGAAGATGACCGTTGTTGATGTTCTCTCTTCTCCATAGAAAACGGTGTATGTTGAGATGAGATAACCATTGTAGATTCTTCTTATCTTCTTCATCTCCTTGACGCACCTTGATTCTTCTTCTTCGAGATCTTCTCTTGAAAGAGCCGTTGAAAAGCTTGTCATTGAAGACCTTGTTTCTAGCTCCGAGATCTTTGAATTTGTTGAGAATCTTTGGTTGAAGATCTTCGAGAATTTTCCGTTTGAGCCGGTTAAGATTTTCCTAAGATCTTTTTGTTGGGCCAAAAAGATCTTCTCCAAAATCTGTTGAAGATGCCCTTTGAGCTGGCCGAGATCTTTCTTGAGATTTTCTTTGAAGATCTTCTCTTGATCCTTGGTAGATTTGGTTGTTGAAATTGAATCTTGAATTTTGAATTCCTTCCAGCCGATGTATCCTTTGTATCTTGTTTCAAGGCTTCGGCTTTGATCCCTTGAAATGGTTTTCAAGGCCTCCGTGTTGAACCTTTGAATTGCTTTTAATCTCTGCGCTTGTCCCTTGTATCGATTTTCAATGCCTCCATTCAACCTTTGAAATGTTTTCCATGACCTTCACACATTTGACAAACACAAAACCAAACCATGCAATCTAGAAATATAATCGATATTTGTTACTATAAAAATCTCTCATAATGTTAAGTCTTCCATCATCACATATGCAAATATATAGAACCAAGATGGAGTTATCAATCCCTCCCTTGATGGAAGACAAAACAAATATCGTACCTGCATTTTAAGGTTGGCGATGCATATGTAATAATATTGAAATCTAAAATGAAGAATGTAGATATATCGAAATGTAGAATCACATAATTTCTCCCCCCTTGTCTTTCAACAAGGGAGAAAAATTATTAAAGCACGGGAGTTTACGAGTTACAGACCCATAAAATTATTTCCAAAAACCACAAAAAAAAAAACTAATTAAAACACAAGTCCAACAAACCAAGGACTTGAAATCAAAACCAAGGGCTTTGAAATCCAAGTTAAGGCCTTGACATCTAAGCTCATTCCTGATTATCTTCATAAAACTGCCTTCGCGCCCTAGATTGAGCAGTCATGTTACTCATATCGTTGATTTGCCTCTAATCTGCGTTTCTTCTCTTCAGCATGGCGTTCCTTGACCACTTCATATAACTCGACCGTAAGAATGGTTGGCTGAACACGCGTGGGATAAAGAATGAATTTGTTTTGTACTCGATGTTTGCAATTCATAAGAACATTCTCCACTCTTTCTTAGGTGTGTTGAGCAACATCTTCAGTTAGAGGCAACATTTTACCTATGGTGGTGAGAGTGAGAGCATTCATGAGATACATTTGATTGATTTTTGCATGCATAATAAGCATAATCTCATGACTTGCATCCATTCTCCTCATTGTGTCAAGCTGGAAGTCAGACAATTCTAGATTCAGAGAGCCTAATTCCATTTCAAATCCATCTATCCTGATGTCCGAGACAAAGGAAGTTGAGGGAGCTGTTGAGGAGGGAATCAGTGCAGTACCTTTTCCTTTCAAAGTCCATACTCCAGCAAGAGTTTTCTTTACTCATAATCTCTCTAAGCAATAGTTATCAATTTTTCCAATTGAAAGTTGTCGATCTTCAATAGATGTGACAATAGAAAAATGGTTAAAGATTTTGGGCAGTAGGTTTCCATAAGGCAAAGGGATAGCTCGTTTGGAGTTTATGGTATGAACCATGTGATTTAAGAGAATATTAGACACATGTTCGCTCTCAAACGTGTGTGTAATCGTGAACAAAATAGCTTTAAATTTATAAGCCTTAAAACAATATGCGAACCCGCAGTGTACGTATCAATTTTAATAGCAACAAATACTCGAGGGTCGAACACAGGGACTATGGTGAAACAAAACACGGTATATCAGGTTGTCAATCAAAAGCAAGCAACAAAACAAAGATATCAAAGATGATGTAATAATCAGATAAAGGAATGCAGATTCTAGAGGTCGAAGCATCCGGTTGTGGTTCCGACTCAAGATCTCAAAGGATAACGCGGACAAAGCTGAGGTTTGCAAGGGAAGGTATTTCTAAGGTGGGAATAGATCACCGGGTAAGTCTCACTACTCACTATCCAAAACCAAAGATCCTCTCACCGGGTAAGTCTCAAGGAACTAAGGAAAGGAACTATAATCTCAAAACAACACACCACTTAAGGGGATAGAACTAACCTTTACCGGGTAAGTCTCAGGCTAACTCACAAAGGTAGGATGAAGGCACACTCAAACCCTAATAAAGGTTAAACCTTTATTACCTAACACTCATCATCATCGGTATACAAGCAAAGCAATCACCGGTAAGTGTCATCCTAGGCTTGTGTATGGATCAGGAAAGGTGCAATAAGGATAGGATTTGACAAACTAAAACCTAAACTCAGGTATGGATCAAAAAAGGTCACGCCTCGCTCAGTTCATATCCGATCTCGGTCGAGATGTTCTATGAACCAACCGAGGTGAGGTTCAATTAAGATTTGGCTCGAGCTTTCAGGGTTCACTAAGGTAAAGGCTCATTCTTTCATCGTCTTTCCCACAACCTTCAGCCAATCACCCTAGAATCACAAGAATCTAGCCAATAATCATCATGATAATAACAATCAAATATATATAAAAAGAAGCAATATCCAAACAAGAAAACCTTAACACAAAGGTCTCAATAATCACTCAATCAAACAAACAATCCATCCAAACAATCAGCAAAATGTGTTTCTCAATAACAAACCAAAAGACAATAATCAAGGATCCTAAAAAAACTTTACATCTTCCTTCAAAAAATGGCTTCAACTTTGTAACACCCCGAATCCGCTGGACTCGGGATGTCACATTGGGCTAGGATCTCACAATGGATCCTGACCCTAGCCTGACAACAAGTTCACTGGACCTTACAACATGGCACTGACATATATAAAACAAATACATAAAACAGTATAAACTGTACGACCCAAAGTAAACAACAACATAGACGAGTATATAAAACGACATCCTCACATAGGAGGTACAAAAGATCATCCTCACGCAGGAGGGGAAACACAACAACCCCAAACCAACCACCTAATGTATGAGAGTCCTCGGCCTGTCACCCTGCCAGATCACCCAGTAGCGCCTAACCTGTAAACATCTACAACACGGTATGAAACCGTTAGCTAACCATACATATATGAGGTAATGCATAAGCACAAGCACAATCATGAAAGATAAACACATCAGCATGCTATCACACATTTACCCATTTATTATCTATGTATAATAACCATTCACTCAAAAACCGTATATATATATATAGATAGATGAAAGTATGTGACACGAGGACCGATACATCCTCGCCTCTGAGTGCAATGTCCAGCTGTACGAGTATCGGTCACACAATCCGTGTACCCTATGGGAGTGGATTGCGCCCTTCCTGTAAACCAGTCTGGCCCGACAACAGAGAACCTCCCAGACTCCACGGCGGGATGAAAGGGAAAGGTTATCACAGCCACGCAGTGGGGCAGTCAATAGAACATATGTCGATAAAAACGACAACTCATGCTATCATAGCAAACATATAAAGCACCCACCACTCATGCAAACACCCAATATAGGGATGGTAGCTA
Source organism: Fagopyrum homotropicum (assembly GCA_033239125.1). NCBI lineage: Eukaryota > Viridiplantae > Streptophyta > Magnoliopsida > Caryophyllales > Polygonaceae > Fagopyrum > Fagopyrum homotropicum. The sequence continues at coordinate 86,462,807 of BSWB01000003.1, read as the reverse complement.
AGTAAGTCCTACGGACTTACCTCAACCTCGTACAAACTCAACCACGATCACCTCTACACTGGAGGGACAACACGACCTATAAACAAGGCATAAAGAGATATATCAACCTCTATTCATCAAAGGGGTCACACCTAGACCCAAAGGGATCCATAAGGATCATACTCCATATATGAGCCTCACAACCAACTAAACCTCAATATCTCAGCATAACTCACAATTCCTCAAATCTCAAGGTAGTATCTAATCAACATTCCTCAATCTCAATTTTAATCCTAATTTAATTAATTAACCTTTAATTAATTAATTAGATTTTGCCAAAATAACATTTTGCCCGCAGGCAATTTCTAAACCCACCTGTCATCAGATTTCATCAAACAAACTATCCATAATCACCAGAATAATATAACGACCATAATGGAATTTCTAATTATCCATTTTGACAAGCCTAAAGTCAATTTAGGCCAAATCGCAGTACGGAAAACGAATAAATCCATAACTTATTCGTTACTAACCCGATTGACGATCTGAAAGAAGATTCGGAATCACAGCGACGCAGGCTACGCATGGACAACATCAAATTCACCGGAATCTGAGCGGCGGAACCTGCCTGGTGACATATATGCTCGACCAGCCCTCCATATACTCAGAAATGCAGAAACTCGGTACCGATATGAAGAGAATGAAGAGAGGAATCCAGAAACTCAAACGGAATTGAAATCGGATTAGAAACGGAGAGTAGATCTGAGTTTGAAGGTTGAGAGAAATCAGAGTTTTTACGAGAAAACGTGAAAGGAAATGAATTAATAAAGGATTTTCCGTTATTTATAGTGAAGACGATAATTATCCTTTAGCAAAGTCGATAATTATCCTTTAACCGATCCAAAGGCGGGCCGAACCTCCTTCTCCAAATTTACCGAGATTGGAATATTAAATCTGGAATATTGTAGGGATAATTATTCCACAACTGCCTCGGAAAACGTGTATTCCTAAGCCGTCTTTCTTAGCCGTTTGAAATAGCGACTCTTTTGGCCGTTTTGCCTCTCCATGTTATTTCATATCTTAGACATATGCGATGTCATGATCATTTCTCTCAATTGCATTATTATTAATTGGAGCTCCCAAATGCTCCAAATAACACCGGAGGGTAAAAATAATTACCCGGGGGAAAAAGTAAAAATTTCCCCAAACGTCCAAAATTACGCGAGGAACATAACGGTGGGACTCATACTCATCACTTGCGAAATCTTCGCGAGTTATATGTCAATTACTATTAACGATTAAGTTAATCAACATTAATTTGAATTCTGAAATCCTAGCTATTACATCACACACCCCTTAAAAAAAGTTTCGTCCCGAAACTTGAACGATTCCCCAAATCCTCTCGGACCCATACGCCGAGGTATAATGTTACGCTAAGATCGTGTGATGTGTGTACGCAATAAGCTTTAAATTTATACTCGTTATATTTATCCTAACTCCTAGCGAAACCCGCAGTGTACGGGACGTTTGTAGTAGGGATAGTATTCCGAGGTCGAACACAAAGACTAAGGTGAGATTGATTCAATTAGTGATTAAGATTAGTGAAGATCTAGGCTAAGAAAAGAGAAGAAATAAAGAAATGAAAACTTCAATGTTTTTGGTTGGTTTTTTTGGGTGATCAATCAAGGATCACAAATGATGCAAGTAAACATCAACTAAATCAATCAATGCAAACAAACAAGCTAGACACGAGATATAGATCAAAGAAAGAAGAGCGGATTCTAGGGGTTGGAAAGTCCGATTATGGCATAAGACTCAAGCTATCTATTCATTCCTTGGATTAACTATGATATGTTGGGAGTAAGCATTTCTAGATTGGGATCAATTACCGGGTAGGTCTCATGGTCCACTAGTCCGTTCCTAAGGTCTTATCACCGGGTAGGTCTCTAAGAACCTAAGGATAGGAATTCTACACAAACCGGATTATCGCCTAGAGATCTAACCTATCCTTATCGGGTAAGTCTCGAAAGGGTTAGTTCTAAGAAATTATCCTAGCACACTTAATCCAATGGCGGCTTATGAGGCTCACCACTACCTAGGGTTTGTGATCCTTGGAATCTAAGAGCAAGGATTACCGAGTAAGTCTCTCCTAAACGCTTAGTTGCTAACACTAGGTCACCCTAGGATAGAATTAGCTCAACAAACACTAGGATTTCAACATTCTAACTAACTAAAGCTAGATCCATCAAACCAGGTAAGATCACGGTTTGTTCTACCTTTCCACGGCCGTGGTTTGGCAAGAACTAGCCGTGATTTCTAACAGAAACTACGTTCATGCACACAAGTCATCCAAAGGTAAATCTAAGTCCATCCTATCATAGTCCTAGCCATAACCATTCCTTCCTTACCCTAGAACCACATCTATTTAGCCTACAATATGCATCATAACAATCGAAATCATCAAACATAAAATCATGGCTTCCATTTGCAAGATAATGAAGAGAAAGAGATGAACAAGTTAAGTAATCAAAACCAAGCTGAAAATGGAATTAGAGTGACTCACAACCCTTCTTAAAGAAGGTTCAAATGGTTCATACAACTCTAGAAATTGATTCCGAAATTCTTCACTACAAAGCTATCAAAATCTATCAATGGTGTGCTCTTCTTCTTCTCCAACCAAGCTCTTCTCCCATGGTAGCCTTCTTCTCCAATCTTCTTCCTAAGAATCTTCTTGTTGAGAGAATATTTTGATTGGATGATAGTGGATAATGGAGAGCTACTCCAAGATGATTCTCTCAGCCAATGCAGGACCACTTTTATACTACAACTTTGCAAGAGCTGGCCAAGAGATCGTGGCACAGCTGTCACGAAAACCTGGCAAAATCCACGGTTGAAACCACGGCCGTGGTTTACCAGTGAACCGTGATTCTGTGCTTCAGCTTTGCCTTTGATCATTAAGCTTCGATTTAGTGCATGGCTTGTGTTGGCAAGGTTCCATGAGTCCTCCCTAGCCTTTAGCTTGCATCCTAATGAGTCCGAGGGTGTGTCATCTTGATGAACGATCCTCAAACGTATCGTTTTAGCTCCTAAATCTCCCAAAATACCTACAAAGCAATTCACAAGTCCGTGTAGACGTCTATCTCGACATAATATGTGAATTGAGTGCAAACGTCGTGAACTAGTGCTAAACCGTGCATGAATGAGCGAGAAATCTATCTAAATGATTATCTAAACCTAAGTCATAAATCGTGTTATCAAAAATACCCCATACTTAAGGTTTGCTCGTCCCCGAGCAAATTCTCAACTATAGACTACAAGATAACATGATTTATGTATGCAGAAAAATGGCGAAATCTTTTTGGAGTTGTGCTTCTACTATTGAATCACCTTCATAGTCATGTTTCATAGCTCCGGATAAGCAATCATGCATCAAATAGGTGAAGGCATGGAAAGACAATTGTACTTAACTCAAAAGCATGTACGAAATGTAAAAATGAAGAAACCAAGAAGATCAAGAGCATATCAAATCTAGATTACTAAGTCTTACAAACATGCAAATAGGTCATAAGGTCTTATGAACTTAAAAGGCCAAGAAACGTTGTGATTAGGTGGGGATTTTTCTAGGCTATGTGGTGCTAATCCGGGAATGGAACTAACTACACAATCTTGTCCTCGATCAACTTCCCTCAAGTGTATATTTTTCTCTATCTTTTCTTTCTTTTCTTTTTCTTTCACTTATTTTTGAGACAATGACATTGGTGTACAAAAGACGAAACCTTGGTGATTAGCCATCCTCGGGCTTTTTCTATTTTTTCGAGGTGCATCCACACCGGGCACACATACCAAAGCTCGTTAGGACTATTGGTTTATTTGACTTTGGCAAGGCACCAACACCCGATTATGTGAAGTGTACCGAGTTACTTGTCATTTAAACCAACGTCCCCAAACATATGTTTTTGTCTACACTTTCACAACAAATTCAACATTTTATGCATGATATTCTTTCATCAACATCTTCACCCCACACTTGCTTTTCATACACATCAACATACTATCATGCTCCTATTCCCGGATGGGTCAAAAGAGGTCAAATTTATATCAATTGAGGTGCTCAAACAATCATGATCAAGATGAGAATTAGAGGAAGATGAATTGCCTCATTCATTCCTAGATGGTGTGCAAGAACTTATCATATAATTTCGACCTTCAATACTCAATCCATTCTAGGCAAACATCATGATCACAAATCATTCATGGGATTCAAGAGAAGTATTTCAAGTCCACATATGCATTCATAAATTCAACACATAAGGTCATCCATAGCCAATCCACAAGACAAGATTCATCATTAGGGTCATATCCAAGCCTAGAAAGCACTTGTGCATTTCTGATTTTTATGGAATTTTTGAAATGAATATGTACAATGCAAGACATGTGCAAATATTAAACTACCCTAGATGCTCATCATGCAAAGGATCATGCAAACCCCACCCCATACTTAGAAACACATTGTCCCCAATGTGTAAATGAAGTAAAGAAGAGTGAAAGAAGGTTCTCACAATGTAAAAATGGTTTGCTATGGTATTTGGGATTCTCAAGTGGAATTGATGTTGGATGATCCTATCAACCATGGTAGAGAGCTCTAAGTATTCCTTAAGGCGTCGGGACCCGCGCTAGGCACCGCTAGCCGTCCAAGTTCCGCGTCCGCTCCACCCATAATTGATGAGGGGTTCATCATCATCATTCACTTGCCAAGCAAGGCTTCCAATGCTACTAAAGCTCTAGCACACACACTAAGCACACGAAACACACACAAAGATAGAAAAATCTAAAACAAAAACAAAACGAGAAAGGGAAAATGTTACCGATGGGTTGCCTCCCACCAAGCACTTCTTTAAGGTCATTAGCTTGACCAAACTCGGGGCGTTTACTCAAGGTAAAGTGGGGCAATCATATCCACCGGAGCTCTCGGGATATACTTCTTCAACCGGTGCCCATTCTCCTTAAAGTTTTCACAATGCTCCCCTCCTATCTCAATAGCTCCATGGGGAAAGATCTTCTTCACCACATATGGCCCGGTCCATCTTGATTTGAGCTTTCCGGGAAAGAGCCGCAGCCTTGAGTTGAAGAGAAGGGCAAGGTCTCCTTCACTCAACTCCTTTGGGATGATCCTCTTGTCATGCCATCGTTTGGTTCTTTCCTTGTAGATCCGGGCATTCTCATAAGCATCCAACCGGATCTCCTCAAGGGCATTCATATCAAGCATCCTCTTCTCTCCCGCCTCCTTGAGGTCAAAATTTAGCCACTTGATGGCCCAATGCGCTCTATGCTCTATTTCTACCGGAAGGTGGCAAGACTTGCCATAGACCAACTTGTAAGGAGTGGTGCCAATTGGTGTCTTGAAAGCGGTCCTATATGCCTACAAAGCATCATTGAGCTTTATAGCCCAATCCTTTCTTGTTCTAGATACCGTCTTCTCGAGAATGGCCTTTATCTCCCGGTTGGAGATCTCCACTTGGCCACTAGTTTGGGGATGGTAAGGTGTTGCCACCTTATGAGTCACCCCATACTTAGCCAAAAGTGCTCCAAAGTTCCTATTGGTGAAGTGCTTACCTCCATCACTTATGATCACCCTTGGTGTTCCAAACCTAGGAAAGATCACTCGGTTGAAGAACCGCACCACAACCTTGGCGTCATTTGTAGGAGAAGCGATTGCCTCCACCCATCTTGAAACATAGTCAACCGCCAATAGGATGTAGAGGTTGCCACATGAAGAAGGGAATACATAAAAAATTTCCACTTCTTGTATGTTTTTCAAGGGCATATCATTCCTCCTTGAGATGTTGCCCGTCCTTTGGCAAGCATCACAAGCTACAACAAAGCCTTGCACATCCTTGAACAAACTTGGCCAAAAGAAGCCCGATTGCAACACCTTAGCACATGTCTTGTGTGAGCTAGCATGCCCTCCACATGGCAAGGAATGACAATGGCGGATCACACTCTCCACCTCATCCTCCGGTATGCATCTTCTAAACATTCCATCCGGCCCTCTTTTGAACAAAAGTGGTTCACTCCAATAGTAGTGCCTCACGTCCTTGAAGAACTTCTTCCTTTGGGCATATGTCAAACCGGGAGGCACTTCCTCACACACTAAGTAGTTCACAATGTCAGCAAACCATGGCTCACTTCCTCTAGACACTTGGAACAAGCACTCCTCCACCATTTTCAATTGCTCATCCCGGAATGAGTCATCAATCGGGATGTCATCTCTTTCAAGCTCCAATGGTGGGAGTCTATCAAGGTGATCCGCCACAGAGTTCTCGGATCCCTTCTTGTCCCGGATTTCCAAATCAAACTCTTGAAGAAGAAGGATCCACCGAATCAACTTAGGCTTGGCATCTTTCTTTGTAAGGAGGTAACGGATCGCAGCATGATCCGTATAAACTATGACCTTCGCTCCAACAAGATATGAGCGGAATTTCTCAAAAGCATGCACCACCGCTAGCAACTCTTTCTCGGTGGTAGCATAATTGAGTTGGGCATCATCTAGCGTCTTGCTAGCATAATAAATAGCATGAGTACGCCCATCTTTCCTTTGCTCCAAAACAGCCCCAACGGCTACATCGCTTGCATCACACATGATCTCAAACGGTAAACTCCAATCCGGAGGTTGCATGATAGGTGCGGAGATCAAGGCGTTCTTCAACCTACAAAAAGCCTCAAGACAATCTTTGGAAAAGACAAAGTCAACATCCTTCATTAGTAGGTTAGTGAGAGGCTTAGAAATTTTAGAGAAGTCTTGAATAAACCTCCGGTAAAAACCGGCATGCCCTAAGAAACTCCTTACCCCCATCACCGAGGTAGGTGGTGGCAACTTCTATATTGTCTCAATCTTCACCCTATCAACCTCAATGCCGCGATTGGACACCAAGTGCCCCAATACAATACCTTCACTTACCATGAAGTGGCATTTTTCCCAATTTAAGACAAGATTTGTCTCCTCACATCTTTGCAATATTAATGACAAGTTAGCCAAGCAATTATCAAAGGAAGAACCATAAACAGAGAAATCATCCATAAACACTTCCATGATATTTTCAATGTATTCCGAAAAGATGGCCATCATACACCTTTGGAAGGTGGCGGGTGCATTACACAACCCAAATGGCATTCTTCTATATGCAAAAGTACCCCATGGACATGTAAAGGTGGTTTTCTCTTGGTCATCGGGGTGGATAGGGATTTGGAAGAATCCACTATAGCCATCTAAGTAGCAAAAATGAGAATGTTGAGCTAACCTCTCTAGCATTTGGTCAATGAAAGGGAGAGGGAAGTGATCTTTCCTAGAGGCCATGTTAAGCTTCCTATAATCAATGCACATCCTCCACCCCGTAACCGTCCTAGTTGGGATTAGTTCATTGTTCTCATTAGTTACTACGGTCATCCCACCCTTCTTAGGTACTACATGAACGGGACTAACCCACTTACTATCCGAGATAGGGTAGATTATCCCCGCATCTAGCAACTTAATGATTTCCTTTTTGACTACCTCTTTCATTATAGGATTCAATCTCCTTTGATGTTCAATAGAGGGTTTGTGGTTATCTTCCATCAATATTTTATGCATGCACAAAGAAGGTTTAATTCCAACCAAATCATCAATAGTATAGCCAATGGCTTTCCTATGCAATCTTAGTTCATGCAACAACTTAGCAAGTTCATCATCACTCAAGCATGCATTAACAATCACCGGATATGTTGAATTATCACCAAGAAAAGCATACTTCAAATGAGAGGGGAGGGGTTTGAGTTCGAGTTTAGGAGGACCTTTATCGATTGGAGACGATCCAAATAAGGTTGGATGAGATGAATCCAAAGCAAATGAAGGCTCTCCATGGCTCCTAGAAGCTTGATCATCATCAAGGGCTGATTCAGGGGAAACCACGGCTAGAACTACGGTTGGCTCCACTTCCACGGCCGTGGACCTTGCCTGGCTCATTTGTTGAGGCTTTACAGAGGGTTTGACGGCCGTGGAACCACTTCTACGCCCGTGGAACGTGCAGTTGTTCAGCTCCTCTTCGTGGCCTTCATCTTGAGCACTTGTCTCCTCCTCTAATGCTTCTAAGGCTTTGATCTCTTCATTGCAAGCCTCCTCAACACCTTCCTCCATCATACTTAAGGTAAGAACCTTCTCCAAGGGATCCTTGATCAAGATCGAGCTTACAACTTCTCTAGATTCTTCTTGCTCGACTATGTTGAAGACATCCTCATCAAGGGTTGGCCCTTTCATCATTGTGGACAACTTTAACTTGATGTTCTCTTCTCCAATGTTGAAGGAGAGAGTCCCATTCTTGCAATCCACTAGGCACCCGGAAGTGGCTAGGAAAGGTCTTCCTAAGATGATGGGAACCGGATAGTCCGCCGGAATATCCAAGACAACAAAATCAATTGGCACATAGAATCCTCATAGCTGCACCGGGATGTCTTCTAAGATCCCAACCGGATGAGTGATAGAACGGTCCGCCATATAGAGGGTCATCTTGACCGGTTTTGGCTCTCCTAGCCCAACCTTGTTGCAAAGTGCAAGCGGTATGATGCTTACACTTGCCCCAAGATCACAAAGGGCCTCATACTTCACATCTCCCACTCCAATTAGGACACAAAAGGAACCCGGATCTCTTAGCTTGGGAGGCATTTCCTCCTTCATCATTTGGATCAATTCCGAGGATCTTTTGGTCATTCTTATCTCCCCATACTCCTCCAACTTCCTTTTGTTGGAGAGTATCTCTTTCAAGAACTTGCCATATGCCAGCATTCCTAAAATAGCATCCATGAACGGAATGTTAATATGCAATTTAGACATTAGTTCAAGGAACTTACCAAAGTGATTGTCCAAGCGAGCTCTTGCTCGTGATTGTGGGAACGGTAGTGGTGGCTTGTATGGAGGCGGTGCCACATAAGTTGGCTCTACATCCTTGCTCTTGCCTCCATCTCTTTGCAAAGTCTCTTCCTCTATCACCACTTGTTTCCCTTTAGCATTCTCCTTCGGCAAAGGATCTTTCATGCTCAACCCACTCCTTGTTGTGATAGCCAACACTTGCCCTCTTGGGTTGTCTTCGGTTCTTCCGGGAAGCTTTCCCGGATCTCTATGGGCTTCACCCACCTTTTGGAAGACTTGTGCTTCCAAAACCTTTTGAGCTTTAGAGATTGAAGTCACGGTGCTCTCTTGACCACTCAACCTTCCAAGCAATTGCTCAAACATCATTTCGGTTCTATCCTTTGGGGGTTGAGTAAATCCGGGTGGAGGTTCTTGTGAAGCTTTTGGTGGTGGAGTTGAGCTTGTGGAAGCGGGAGGGTTCAAGGCTCCATCCGGGTTAGAGTAGGAAAACCCGGGATGGTTGTGTTTGGGCCGGTAATTGTTGAATTGCCGGTTGTTGTTGAAGTTCCTTGGGCCTTGGTAATTGTTGTAATTGCCCCTTCCCATGTAATTCACATCTTCCTCCTTGGAAGATAAGTTAGCTTGTGGAAGCACTTGAGGAGTTGCTTGGTTCTTCAAGGTTGTAGCACACAACTCCCTCAAGGACTTCAACTCATTGTTGATGGCGCCAAGTTTGAAGTTGCTCATGGTGACTTCACTCACCTCATATGCTCCCGCCTTTCTCCCTTCACTCTTCCTATGGGAGTATTTCTCAATCACTAGAGCTTGCTTCTCCACAAACTCCCAAGCTTCATCTACATGCTTCTCCATGAAAGTCCCACCGGAAAGAGATTGGAGCTTGAATTGGCTATCTTCATCAAGTCCTTTGAAGTAGATCTCCAATAGCTCAATTTTCGGTATGCCATGGTATGGACAATCTAGGAGAAGATCTTTGAACCTCTCCCAAGACTTGAATAAACTTTCTCTATCCTTCATCACGAAGGCATTGATCTTCCCTCTTAACTCGGTAGTCTTGGAAGGTGGGAAGAACTTAGTCAAAAACTCGGTTGTCATCTCCTCCCAAGTACCAACTTGCCCTTGTAGAATAGATTGATACCAAGCTAAGGCTTTATCCTTAAGAGAGAAGGAAAAAGCCCTAAGCTTATGGTTGTTGTTCTCCAATCTTGGCGGTCTAAGAGTCTCCATCAAGATCTCATAGTTCATCAAGTGTTGATGAGGAGACTCTCCTTCCATCCCTCCAAATTGATTATGCCGGATCATTTGTAGAACTTGAGGGCGGAGTTCGTAATCATGGGCTGCGGGATCTCCTAAGTTCACACCCGGACGGTGTGCTCTTTGTGCCGGATCCATACGTTGCCCCAACGTTTGTGGCTCTTCTATAGCAATGGGCACGACCCTAATATTCACCGCCGCCGGCTGCGGTTGTGGTGGAGGTGGAGGAGGTTGTTGACGGTTAAGCTCTCTTTGCACAAGAGCTTGCCTAATCTCCTCAATCTCCCTCCTAGTTGCCTCTTGCCTCTCATTGGCAAGTCTCCTTTCATTCTCCAAAGCCTCATCTCTTATCCTAATTTGCTCTAAAGCTTCATCCAACTCGGCTTGGAGATCTCTTCCGGCCATCTCCTTTCCCCTTTTAATGCTCTTGGATCTAGATCTAAGGGTTTTCTCCGGTTCGGGATCGAATGGAGCTAAATCCTTGCCACGAGATCTTCGCATACACCTAAAGAGTAAGAGATGTCCTGAAACGCAAAGACACAAACCAAAAAGAGATCAAAAGCAACAAGACAGATCTACACTATAAACAATCACAAATTAAACTCAATCTAGACCTAGTCCCCGGCAACGGCGCCAAAAACTTGTTACGTTAAGATCGTGTGATGTGTGTACACAATAAGCTTTAAATTTATACTCTTTATATTTATCCTAACTCCTAGCAAAACCCGCAGTGTACGGGACGTTTGTAGTAGGGATAGTATTCCGAGGTCGAACACAAAGACTAAGGTGAGATTGATTCAATTAGTGAAGATCTAGGCTAAGAAAAGAGAAGAAATAAAGAAATGAAAACTTCAATGTTTTTGGTTGGTTTTTTAAGGCGATCAATCAAGGATCACAAATGATGCAAGTAAACATCAACTAAATCAATCAATGCAAACAAACAAGCTAGACACGAGATATAGATCAAAGAAAGAAGAGCGGATTCTAGGGGCTGGAAAGTCCGATTATGGCATAAGACTCAAGCTATCTATTCATTCCTTGGATTAACTATGATATGTTGGGAGTAAGCATTTCTAGATTGGGATCAATTACTGGGTAGGTCTCATGGTCCACTAGTCCGTTCCTAAGGTCTTATCACCGGGTAGGTCTCTAAGAACCTAAGGATAGGAATTCTACACAAACCGGATTATCGCCTAGAGATCTAACCTATCCTTACCGGGTAAGTCTCGAAAGGTTTAGTTCTAAGCAATTATCCTAGCACACTTAATCCAATGGCGGCTTATGAGGCTCACCACTACCTAGGGTTTGTGATCCTTGGAATCTAAGAGCAAGGATTACCGAGTAAGTCTCTCCTAAACGCTTAGTTGCTAACACTAGGTCACCCTAGGATAGAATTAGCTCAACAAACACTAGGATTTCAACATTCTAACTAACTAAAGCTAGATCCATCAAACCAGGTAAGATCACGGTTTGTTCTACCTTTCCACGGCCGTGGTTTGGCAAGAACTAGCCGTGATTTCTAACAGAAACTACGTTCATGCACACAAGTCATCCAAAGGTAAATCTAAGTCCATCCTATCATAGTCCTAGCCATAACCATTCCTTCCTTACCCTAGAATCACATCTATTTAGCCTACAATATGCATCATAACAATCGAAATCATCAAACATAAAATCATGGTTTCCATTTGCAAGATAATGAAGAGAAAGAGATGAACAAGTTAAGTAATTAAAACCAAGCTGAAAATGGAATTAGAGTGACTCACAACCCTTCTTAAAGAAGGTTCAAATGGTTCATACAACTCTAGAAATTGATTCCGAAATTCTTCACTACAAAGCTATCAAAATCTATCAATGGTGTGCTCTTCTTCTTCTCCAACCAAGCTCTTCTCCCATGGTAGCCTTCTTCTCCAATCTTCTTCCTAAGAATCTTCTTGTTGAGAGAATATTTTGATTGGATGATAGTGGATAATAGAGAGCTGCTCCAAGATGATTCTCTCGGCCAATGCAGGACCACTTTTATACTACAACTTTGCAAGAGCTGGCCAAGAGATCGTGGCACAGCTGTCACGAAAACCTGGCAAAATCCACGGTTGAAACCACGGCCGTGGTTTACCAGTGAACCGTGATTCTGTGCTTCAGCTTTGCCTTTGATCATTAAGCTTCGATTTAGTGCATGGCTTGTGTTGGCAAGGTTCCATGAGTCCTCTCTAGCCTTTAGCTTGCATCCTAATGAGTCCGAGTGTGTGTCATCTTGATGAACGATCCTCAAACGTATCGTTTTAGCTCCTAAATCTCCCAAAATACCTACAAAGCAATTCACAAGTCCGTGTAGACGTCTATCTCGACATAATATGTGAATTGAGTGCAAACGTCGTGAACTAGTGCTAAACCGTGCATGAATGAGCGAGAAATCTATCTAAATGATTATCTAAACCTAAGTCATAAATCGTGTTATCATATAACTCTCACTCTTTCTATCGGAGGTATCACATCTCCGTTCAAAAGATCCCAACCTATAACAATCTATAACCTTAAGTATAAACATGGAGGAATCATCATCTTCAGGAAACAGGGCCATAACGCTACCCAAAGGCGTAGAGGAATCACGTCTTTCGCCATACCACATCACAAGGCATAAAGGAAGCACATCTCTAGCCCAAAACATATCACATGCATAGAGGAAATACGTCTCTAGTCAACCCATAAACGTATATATCGCATGGAGGAATCACATCTCCACTGAACTATGTCCATCAAGGTAGCATGGAGGAAAGAACCATCTCCAGCTGAATCCTAATCCCACTCAAATAACATTGAGGAAAGAACCATCTCCAGCTATAAATATAATCATACTCGGGTAGCATGGAGGAAGTAATCATCTCCAACTATAACATACATCACGCTAGCACATCAAGATCTACTAAGATCATAAATCACATCACAACTAGCATGGAATAACACATCAAGGCATATAAGCACATAAGCACAACATTCATCAAGGTAACACTAAGATCTACTCGTGCTCCCACAAATGGGTCTGTCCCAACATATACTCTGGATAGTTCCTCAGGACACTATCCTCAGTCTCTCACATAGCCTCTTCAGGTCTTCATCTCGACCATAATATCCTCAATATGGGAATGTCTTTTGAATGCAAGCGTTTCATATCTCATTCCAAGAATGTAATCGAATGCTCAACAAAAGTGTGGTTGAACTCAACCACCAAATCATCGTAACTCACAAGGTGTCTCGAGTCTGGTATATACTTCCTCAGTTGAGACATAAGAAACACTGGGTGGATATCCTATAATCTCAGAGGCAAAGCTAAACATCATGCTGCCTTCTCCGTACTGGTCGATCTCAAATAAACCACCATATTGGAAACTCAGTTCCCTTTCCATATTAACACGTCTAACGTCTCGCAGCTAAGATACTTACAGCCGGACATGAACTTTCGCTTGAACTTTAGAGGTTAACGCCTCTTGTCTACATATAATATGTGGCGACTTTGTACAGCCAACATTCTTTCTTCAATCAACGTTACTTGAACTATAAAATCCTGAATCTGGTCAGGTGTTATTCCACTACTACTGCTAGATCACTTCTAGCATAAGGATCTACGACATCTATATCTATATATATTGCCTCATAGGGCCATCCCAGAAAGATGCACATCCTTCATTGTTATATAATAAACTCATTAATGGAAGGTAATATAACCATCCACGTTTCCCATTCAACTTACAACTTATAATAGATCTTTAAGATCTAGATGATCCTCTCTAACTGACCATCTATTAGGGGGTGAAGTGTTGTCATGAGGTACAGACTCATCCCCAAAGCAGTCTGAATCTGCTGCCTAAAATCTCAAAGTAAAAACATCCATCTCGATCAGAAATGATCGTTCTCGGTACACCATGAAGTCTCACTATCTGTCTAGTGTACTCCTCAGCCAATTCATTTACTAGCCACGTCCTTCTGATAGAAATGAAATGTGCCGGTTTCATTAATTTGTTACCAATAATCCAGATAACATAAATCTTCTACTAGGTCACAATCTCATAAAAAAGTTCATAGAGATGTCCTCCCAAATTCTACTACTGCATTGGTAGTGGGTGGGGCTTATCTCTAGATCGGAAATACTATATCTGGACCTGCTGACAGGTCACACACTGTTTCACAAATCTTGTTATATCGGCTTCATAGAATATAATCGTCTCATCTTGTGGTACATCTTACTTGTACCTGAAGGTACTGAATAAGGCGTATAGTGGGTATACCATAATATTCTCTATCTCCATTTGCATCAGCAGGTACACAAAAGTGGTCATGACTCTTCATCAGTCCATCTACTCCCATGGAGAACTATGGTGCCTCAGTACGAGTAGTCCTTTCTCTAAAACTTGTCAAGGTCGGGCAAGTCCTGCTTCTGTTGGACTTCATCCAACAGACCAGGTAGAACCTCTGAGGTATAACTGAGTATCCTTATCAAGGAACTGATTGTTCAACTCTAGCCAAGCTAGATCTCTCTGAAGTTGAGGCTGAACTATCAATCTCACAATCATCTTCTCTTGGAGCGTCTTTCCATTCAAGTTATCGACGACAACGTTCAACTTCTCTGAATGATATGGAATCTTCAAGTCAAATATTCAACCCTTGTTGCATAAAATATACTTCAGATTCCTATGATCTATAGAAATCTGACATGAAGATCACACCGGTACGGTCTTCAAAACTTAAAGGCTTGAACTACCACTACTAACTCTAAACCATGAGTCGGGTAGTTCTCATCATACGTTCTCAATTGTAAACACACATATCAATAACCCTACTCCTCTGTAGTAATACACATCTCAGACTTAGCTGGGATGTATCACCGTAAATCACGGGATCCCAAAAATCTTCCAACTACACAAAATGGAAGAAGAGGTTAAATGCCTCCTCAACTCTTCAGAACATAGACACACTGCTTTCATCACGTAGTTATGTTGGTCTTCTCAAAAGACTCGCAAATGAATACGTAATCATATAAAATCCTTCCTCAAAGCATTGGTAGCAATCGGCTGAGCCGAGAAAACTATGTATTCCTTAATGTTCATCAGTATCTCCCATGTTACAACATACTTAATTCTCGCCAGGTCAACCATGATCCCACTGGCGGAGACAACATGGCCTAAAAAGGCTACCACTGGCATCTCAACTTACACTTAGAGAGCGTAGAATACAACCCTCTATCTCTCAAAATCTGCAGAACGGTCCTCAGATGATCGGTCTACTATTCTCTGCTATGAGAGTATACCGACATGTCATCAATGAAGTCCACCACCAACTAATCAAGGAAATCGATGAAGATAATGTTCATCAACTCCATATAAACTACTAAAACATTCGTCACCCAAATGACATCACTACAAACTCGTAGTGTCCATAACGGGTATGGGATGCTATCTTATACACATGCTGCTCTCTCATCCATGACTAGGGATATCTTGAGCATAAAGAAATCCTGAAAACACAATTGCTTCTTGAAGCTAACTCATCAGGTCGTCAATACGGAACATGGAACCCACTAGGGTAAACCCTTTTTAGTCAACTTTTCAAGTTATCAGTACAATATCTCAACAAGCACCATATAGTGTGGTTTTCCCCTTCAATCTTGTATCATACTTCAACTCGATAACAATGTCCACACTCCGCTGAGGTGGCAACTAGACGGTTCAGTAACACATCTATAAACTCATAAACAGCTGGAATACCTTCCAATGTTGGACTATCTCGCTCCTTCATGGTATAACACTAGAATGCGTCACATCCCTGTGCTATCAGCTCGCTGCTCGTACAATCCTGATGACAAACCCGTCTCTTCAAAGGTCTTAACCTCAAAAGACCTCTATTTAACTCAACTCAGTAAAGACTATAATAGTCTTACTATTAAAAGCTAACACCACATGATATCTATTCATCCAAACCATGCACATAATGACTTCCTCATGCACCTACGACATGACAAAGAAGTCTACAACCATACACGAGTCCCTGAAATAAGGGAACAAACACGCATCTCACGGGTATCTCACACCCAAAAAGGTAATCCTATAAAGGAAAATCCACCTTCTACTATATACCAAAATTCAACCATTAACGCATGCATCGAAAGACATGACGTGCATAGCACTCACAACAAGCAAAACTCCACCAGGTAAACCATTAACGAGAATGGTACCTATAACAGCTAACACTCGTAGCTCTTCTACATATCATCACTCAATGTCAAATCTATGCTCCTCAGGTATCACTGAGGTCATTACTATAGCCACCACTTCTACTCTTTCTGCACTGGAAAGAGGAAGGTCTTGTTGGGAAGAAACACTACCGTGCTGACAGAAAGGGCCAGATGACCTAACTCACCACAAGTGAAACAAGCTATCAGTGCCAAAGGGCACACAAAACGCTAATGATCTGGATAGCCACAACTGAAACATAATCATCCCATCCTTGCAACCTGTGCAACTGAAGGGTAACTCGACCTTCGTCGTCCACGTGGAATGATCTCACTCTTGAAGGGAACCTGTAAAGGCAATGCCTTGCCCTGTCGATAAAACTTCGCTCTATGCCCTTCTTTACCACACGTAAAGCATATGATGGGCGCCTTTGGGCACACAGCTCGCTAGTGTCCCAATTTCCACGCAATTAAAACACTGTAGTTCCTTGCCAGTCATCTTCATGGTCAAAGGATCACTAGATTGTCCTGATATCGGACTTGGTTCCCCATTCATCATCTTTGCTTCTCCAGTAACTGATTCAGTCCATTGCTTCTTTCCGGATCCAGAAGCTTCAGTTGATCTCACAATTGTTGGTAAATCCGGTGTGGATTTACCCTCTATCACCACTGCATATACTTGTTACATATATTCTTAAAACTCGGATCTACTCATGGAGACACGATCAACCTCTTCAAACTCGTTCTCTACCATAGGAAAAACAACAGCGGAAACTGGTCCCTAACTTATCGCCACTGGAGGAAGAGGGGGTGTACCCCTACCTCATCCCACTACAGATACTACTCTAGTCTGAGTCATCTGTAGGATATACGCACCTAATCTTATAAGGCTATATATATGCCATAGGTATCGATTTGTATATAATATATCCACATAATCCATAGTACACACAGATATATATACATATCTACACTGCAGAGATCCATGGCAGAGGTGACGACTTCTCGTACATTCTATCCCAAAATCACACTTAAAACCAAAACCTTTGAAAACGTCAGATCCCATGTGGGCTCTGTTTATTTTACCTATCAAACCCCATTGCAGGTAGCAAGTGCCATTGTTGTCAACCTGGGATCTGATACCAACTCTGTAACACCCCAAATCCGCGGGACTCGGGATGTCACATTGGGCTAGGATCTCACAATGGATCCTGACCCTAGCCTGACAACAAGTTCACTGGACCTTACAACATGGCACTGACAGATATAAAACAAATACATAAAACAGTATAAACTGTACGACCCAAAGTAAACAACAACATAGACGAGTATATAAAACGACATCCTCACATAGGAGGTACAAAAGATCATCCTCACGCAGGAGGGGAAACACAACAACCCCAAACCAACCACCTAATGTACGAGAGTCCTCGGCCTGTCACCCTGCCAGATCACCCAGTAGCGCCTAACCTGTAAACATCTACAACACGGTATGAAACCGTTAGCTAACCATACATATATGAGGTAATGCATAAGCACAAACACAATCATGAAAGATAAACACATCAGCATGCTATCACACATTTACCCATTTATTATCTTTGTATAATAACCATTCACTCAAAAACCGTATATATATATATAGATAGATGAAAGTATGTGACACGAGGACCGATACATCCTCGCCTCTGAGTGCAATGTCAAGCTGTACGAGTATCGGTCACACAATCCGTGTACCCTATGGGAGTGGATTGCGCCCTTCCTGTAAACCAGTCTGGTCCGACAACAAAGAACCTCCCAGACTCCACGGCGGGATGAAAGGGAAAGGTTATCACAGCCACGCAGTGGGGCAGTCAATAGAACATAGGTCGATAAAAACGACAACTCATGCTATCATAGCAAACATATAAAGCACACACCACTCATGCAAACACCCAATATAGGGATGGTAGCTAAGTAAGTCCTACGGACTTACCTCAACCTCGTACAAACTCAACCACGATCACCTCTACACTAGAGGGACAACACGGCTTATAAACAAGGCATAAAGAGATATATCAACCTCTATTCATCAAAGGGGTCACACCTAGACCCAAAGGGATCCATAAGGATCATACTCCATCTATGAGCCTCACAACCAACTAAACCTCAATATCTCAGCATAACTCACAATTCCTCAAATCTCAAGGTAGTATCTAATCAACATTCCTCAATCTCAATTTTAATCCTAATTTAATTAATTAACCTTTAATTAATTAATTAGATTTTGCCAGAATAACGTATTGCCCGCAGGCAATTTCTAAACCCACCTGTCATCAGATTTCATCAAACAAACTATCCATAATCACCAGAATAATATAACGACCATAATGGAATTTCTAATTATCCATTTTGACAAGCCTAAAGTCAATTTAGGCCAAATCGCAGTACGGAAAACGAATAAATCCATAACTTATTCGTTACTAACCCGATTGACGATCTGAAAGAAGATTCGGAATCACAGCGACACACGCTACGCATGGACAACATCAAATTCACCGGAATCTGAGTGGCGGAACCTGCCTGGTGACATATATGCTCGACCAGCCCTCCATATACTCGGAAATGCAGAAACTCGGTACTGATATGAAGAGAATGAAGAGAGGAATCCAGAAACTCAAACGGAATTGAAATCGGATTAGAAACGGAGAGTAGATCTGAGTTTGAAGGTTGAGAGAAATCAGAGTTTTTACGAGAAAACGTGAAAGGAAATGAATTAATAAAGGATTTTCCGCTATTTATAGTGAAGACGATAATTATCCTTTAGCAAAGTCGATAATTATCCATTAACCGATCCAAAGGCGGGTCGAACCTCCTTCTCCAAATTTACCGAGATTGGAATATTAAATCTGGAATATTGTAGGGATAATTATTCCACAACTGCCTCGGAAAACGTGTATTCCTAAGCCGTCTTTCTTAGCCGTTAAGAAACGAAATAGCGACTCTTTTGGCCGTTTTGCCTCTCCATGTTATTTCATATCTTAGACATATCCGATGTCCTGATCATTTCTCTCAACTGCATTATTATTAATTGGAGATCCCAAATGCTCCAAATAACACCGGAGGGTAAAAATAATTACCCGGGGGAAAAAGTAAAAATTTCCCCAAACGTCCAAAATTACGCGAGGAACATAACGGTGGGACTCATACTCATCACTTGCGAAATCTTCGTGAGTTATATGTCAATTACTATCAACGATTAAGTTAATCAACATTAATTAGAATTCGGAAATCCTAGCTATTACAAACTTTCACTTCAAAGCTATCTTCCTTTAACTTCCTTCCTCCCTTGAAATATCTTCAATCTTGCAAACTAATCAGTTAACCAACCTTCCTCCATCTAGAATATATCTTCCAATTTACAAGAGAATCACTTACCAAAAATAAAAGATCTTATGGGCCATGGGCCATGCGTCTCGATCCAGGCCGAGCGAAGCATCTCGGTTGAGGTGATTTTGGGGTCAACCGAGGTGAACCTCAGCTACGTACAAATCTCTCAAAATTGGTCCAATATCAAATTTCTGTCCAACTTCCATGGTTCCTATGCCTTTCTTGTAGTTCCTCAATGCTCCATAATGCATCTCCAATGACTCTTTAGATCCCTTGGCTCCATATCGCTCTAAAACGTGTCATTATCTCTACAATTACAACAAAACTAGGTGTAGACCTCGATTATAATGATCAAGAATATACATCCATGCATGCAGATTTATGAAGATAAAACGTCCAAACCAATCCCACAACATAGACTGTAATACATGCTATCAAAATACCCCATACTTGTCCCTTGCTTATCCCCAAGCAAGATTCATATTAGATACAAGATAGAATGGATTATAAGTCATCAAAAACATCAATGAAAAATATTTTACAAAACCTTTTGGTGGTGCGCTCTATTCATAGATCACCCTAAGAGAATGCTTCATAGCAAATAAAATCAACATATGGTCAAAATATTTTATGAATATAAGAAAGCTGATCATCTTTGCATAAAATCATAGAATGCATAATAAATCAAATTTATCGAAATCAATAATATATAATCCAATTTAAACCACAAAGTCAATCAACATACTCAAGGTCTCAAGGCCTTTCAAAAGAGGTCAAGAAACGTGCTAGGGTGAGATGTATATAGGGTAATGTGGTGCTAGAATCCGGGAATAGGATCTTTTCTTCACTTCTTTGAATCACAAACATCTTCCACCAATAAGCTTTGCTTATTTTCACTTTTTTTTACTTTACTTTTGAGAACATGGACAAAGGTGCACAATAACCGAAGCCTAGGAAATCAGCAATCATCAATTTTTCGAGATGCCTCAAACCCTTGATGCACATACCATGACCAGTTAGGACTATCGATCAATCCGACTTTGGCAAGACACAAACACCCGGCTATATGAATGGTGCCGAGTAACTCATCATCAAGATCAACGTCCCCAAACCTAATTTTTTTCTAACACTTTCAACCACAATCTCAACTTCACTTCACACGCTTTTCATCAACTGCATCCAAATTCCCGGATAGGTAAAGAGAGACAAATATGTATATGAGGGGCTAAAGCATGATCAAGAAGAAGTGGAAGAGAAATGAAGTGCCTTAATCATCCCATGAAGAATGTGAGAGAACTCATAATGTGGTGTCAACCTTCAAATCCAACATAATTTTAATAAAAATAAAATATTAAACATGCTAAAATTTCAAACAAAACATTTAACTACTTAAATATATCATAAAACCTTTCGAGCATATTAAAATTTCAAAGCTAATCCGCAAGAAAATATCATCATCGAGGTCATATCTGGAATAGAAGCACAAAACGTTTCGAAAATTTCTTCAGTTTTAAACCCATCTCGGTCGAGGTAATTTGACGGCACCGAGACGACCTCGTTTGGCCAAAACGTCTCGGTTGAGCCAAATTCTTTATTTCAAATCGGTTTTCGACCTTTTTCTCAAACAAAAACCTATATGCAATGCATGTAAATAGCATATAAGCACATGTAAGCCAAATAAGATAATAGCCGATAGTCAAGTAGAGTTATACAAACCCGAAGCACATAAGTCAAATAAGATACAAATACCCCATACTTAGGACACATTGTCCCAATGGGTCAAATAAGAGTTAGGAGAACAAAGTACCTACCGAACAAACGCAAAACTGCATAAGGAAATAAGAAATAGACTCCATGAATGCTCAATCCTCCTCTAGTGGTGTTGGTGGTGGTGGAATGTAGGGGTACTGGGACGGATCAAAAGGATAGCCCATCGTTTGCTGGAACTGCATCATCATCATATGTTGCTGATAGTGCTGGCTCTCCTCCATGCGTTGCGTCCATCCCTCAATAGATCTACGTTGTGCATCGAAGCGCTAGGTGATGTCGATCCGCAAGGCCTGATATGAATCCGTCATTTGTCGCGTCAGATCATCAATCCCGCTATGCGCCTCAGGATCACGACGGCAGAAGGCTATTTGCTGGGAAGGCTGGGGAATGTCAACTGGAGGTGCTGGTGCCTCTCTCTCGTCCTCCGTGTCCTTGTCATCGAGATCAACGGTGAGAATACTAGGTCTTCCGGTATCAGTACCGGTATCTATGGTTGCAGCTCCTCTAATGCCCTCACCATCTACATATCCTCCTACTACCTCTCGAGCGACATCCTCCTGCATAATCGGAAACCAGACAGCAGACCGGTTCTCATGGTCATAGCACGAGAACTGAGAAGACCAAATGATACCTCTCGGGAACTTCGTTTCCCATGGCATGACCACACAGGGAGTGCCAAGACCGCGGGGAACGAGGATACGCCGTGTGATGAACTCCTGTAAACCCAGCGGCTTCGCCGCCACTAAATTGCATCCAAAAAGGTCCAACCCCATATACGTAGCAATGTGAGTCACTAGGCCGCCACAACGATATCTCCCTTCACCTTCCCCTTCACTCTGTGCAAATCCTCTGCAAGCATAACAACAAAATCCGGGATACCTCCAGTCACCATCTAGAACATGCTGAAAAGCTCACCCTGTCGGACCTTCTGGGATGTCTCAGTACGCGCTAGAAGCATCTCACTAAAGATCCGGTGAGCAATGCGGAAGGCCAGATGGTAGATAATGCGCTCCCAAGAGTCCACGGGCTGCCATTTGTCACGGTGGGAGGTGACGTGAGCAATAATACCCTCCCTGAAACTGCGAGCCTACTCTCGAGAAGCAAAGTCTGTAGTTGTAGAGGCGAGAAAGCCAAAAATCTCACCAAACTGCTCAAGGGGGACGATGTAGTTCTTGTTCAGCAGCCGGTACTTGATCCCTCTGTTCTCCGGCATGTAAAACACTGAGCTTAGAAACTCGAACGTTGGCTCTAGATAAGCCGGCATTCGGATAGCCATGAAATCCTCCAAACCAACCATGGAGACCATCTTCCTCAAGTCCTCCACCACGTGCAAGCACTCAAAATCAGCAATGTCGACATATCTAGGGGTAGGGGCGGCCTTGGGGGGAGCTTCCCCACCCTCCAAAAAAAAATCGTTTTAAAATGGGTTGTGGCTTCTCTCGTTTATAAAATTGTTTTCTACGATTTATTATTTTTTTTAAATATCATTATTCTTGTGTTATATTTAAATGTTTTTTTGGATCTTTCGCCGAAGTGAAAGAAACTTCAAAAGAATTTTCCGTTTTAGGCTCGGAGTGAATAATTCACCAAAATGCACGAGATTTGTTGTTTGGAGTAGAACCGCGGTCTTAGACCGCACTCTTATTTGTAAAACGCGTTGTCGAGGACAGCGTTTTAATATCCGAAATAAAGATAATAAAAACACAAATAGAGGTGCGGTCCTAGACCGTGGCTATAGTGTAACGTTTTTGAAAGAGAAAAAAAAAACTAAAGAGGCACGGTTATAGACGCGCCTATAGGGCAACTATTTAAAAAAAAATATATATATATAGGCGCGATCCACGACCGCACCTTTAAGTGTAATGTTTTTTAAATTTTTTTTTGTATTTTTGTTTATTGTAAGTAGATGACATATTGACTTTCTTTTTATCGCTATTTTATTTTCATAGATATATTTATCGAAAATAAGTTTTTGCCCCCCCCCTTTTAAAATCCTGCGGCCGCCACTGTCTAGGGGCGACAATTGGACGGCCACAAATCCGGTCAAAGTCCCTCTGAAATCGCTCATGAATCACTGGGACAGTAGGCTGTGGAGGAGGGGAAGGAGAGGAATGTCGGGACTACTTGGGCAATCCCTAAGAGCTAGTTGGCGATCGGATCTCCTCAGATTCTCCATCTTTGAAAATTACCTCGGTTGCTCTCAAGAACACCTCGGCCGAGACGTAGCAGATTCAACCGAGGCGAAGTACTGCTTCGATCGAGGCTCAAAAACTGTAAGCTTTTCCCCCAAATTTTATTACCACTTGATTCCTATGGGGTACTTATATACTTTTCAACAACAATCAACAACAAACAATGCCCAATCTGTGCAGAATCGAGAGAAATGAACCAAGTTAGGGTTTGGAGCGAAATACCCAAAATGCGCAGATTGCAGTGAATTTTTATGTTGTTTGATGCTTGAAAATTGTTTCTAGTGCTTCTCTTGATGATTTGGAGCCAAGAATCGTTGCGAACGATCGAGATTTGAAGATTTTGGAGCAAAGGGTAGCCGCGGTCAAGGTGAGAGCAAAGAGAGAAGTGAGTTTGTGAGGAGAGAGAAAGTCGATCTCCTTTTATACCCCTCGCAGAATTTGATTTCATCTCGGTCGAGGTGTTTCCGGATGGACCGAGGTGTCAGAGCGAGGTGGTTGTTAGATAAGGCACCTTGGTTGGCAAAGAACACCTCGGTCGAGGCGTTCTGACAGCACCCGATATGTGTTTTTGGTCAAACTCCGTTTTCTCAATTTCTCGAAAATAAGTCCTTCCATGTAGCTCCTGAGTTGTAACTTCTTCTTGGAGAACACCTGATTCCTGTCTAAGAAAACACACAAAACACAAGCAAACTATCTAAACTAAACTAGAAAAGGGAAAAGAAAGCAAATTGGGTTGCCTCATAAGAAGCACTTGGGTTAAGGTCGCTAGCTGGACCGTACATGACATTCAAGTGAGATGAAAAGGTACAATCTCCTCAGTTGGAACTTCTGGTTGATACTTCTTCAACTTATTATCGTTGACCTTAAAGCTTCCGCTAGCTTCACCCCATGCTTCAACTGCACCATTGGGAAAAACATTTTTCATAACGTAAGGTCCCGTCTATCTAGATTTTAACTTACCTGGAACGAGATGGAGGCGGGAGTTGAAGAGTAGAACAAGATCCCCTTCTTTAAGCTCCTTAGGGGTGATATGCTTGTCATGCCATTTCTTCGTCCTTTCTTTGTAGATTTTGGCATTCTCATTAGCGTTTAAGTGCAACTCCTCTAACTCATTAATATCCAAAAGCCTCTTCTCTCCAGCTTCCTTGATGTCGAAATTAAGCCATTTGATTGCCCAATATACCTTGTGCTCCAGCTCAACGGGAAGATGACAAGACTTCCCATATACCAAATTGTAAGCTGTGGTACCTATGAGAGTCTTGAATACGGTCCTATATGCCTAAAGAGCATCGTTCAACTTCATGGACCAATCCTTCCTTGTCCTTGAAATGGTCTTCTCCAAAATTACTTTGATTTCTCTATTAGAGATCTCCACCTGCCCATTAGTTTGAGGATGATAAGGGGTTGTACCTTGTGGGTCACCCCATACTTCGATAGAAGTGCCTTGAACTTCCGGTTGATAAAATGTGTCCCTCCATAGCTGATGATGATTCGCGGTGTCCCAAAACGTGGAAAGATAGTTCTATTGAAGAAATTCACAACCACCATGGAGTCATTAGTGGGAGCAGCAATGACTTCCACCCATCTAGAGACGTAGTCAATAGCTAAGAGAATGTAGAGGTTCCTTGCGGATGATGGGAATGGTCCCATAAAATCAACTCCCCATACATCAAAGATCTCGGCTTCCTAAATATTGTTGAGCGGCATCTCGTTCCGCCTAGATATATTTCCTGTTCTTTGGCATGCATCACAAGAAACAACAAACGCTTGCACATCTTTAAATAAAGTAGGCAAAAAGAAACCGGAACGTAATACCTTAGCGCACCTCCACAAGGAAGTGAGTGGCAATGCCGTATGACACTAGCAGTTTCATCCTCCGGAACGCATCGTTGAAGCATCCCATCCGGGCCTCTCTTGAAGAGTAAAGGTGCATTCCAATAGTAGTGACGTACGTCTTTGAAGAATTTCTTTCTTTGAGCGTATGCCAATCCTGGAGGTATTTCCTGACAAACAAGATAGTTAACAATATCCGCATACCAAGGCTCTTTACCATCAGAAACTTGGCGAAGCCAATGCTCCACCAAATGCAAATGTTCATCAGGGAAATGATCATCAATGGATAGATTGTCCTTCTCGAGGCATCTAGGGTTAGGCCGAGGTGGTGAACCGAGGTGAAATTCAGTTGGCACCATCTCGCTTGCTTTTGAAACTGTCTCGGTTGTGGACCAAGGTGATTGACCGAGGTACTTTCCAGAGAAGGTCACCTCGCTTGCTCCGGAAACCATTTCGGTCGAGGTACTAGAAGGGTGACCGAAACCTAATGTGCTTTTCGTCTTATGAATGCAGTTTGTCGAATCCAGCTCCTGGATCTACTTCCAATGCTTCCAAGCTTCGTACATCTGCATCACACAAAACACTTACACCTTCCTCCATCATACTAAAACTCAAAACCTTCTCAAGAGGATCTTTAACTAGAATAGAGCTCACCAATTCTCGAGAATCTATTTCATCATAGATGTTGAAGATGTCATCCCCCATCCTTTCATTGCGGTTAAGAGTGGAAACTCCACATGATCTTCAACAATATTGAATGAAAATTTGGCGTTCTTAGAATCAACGTTGCAACCCGATGTTGCAAGAAATGGTCGTCCAAGAATGATGGGAATAGGATAATCTGCACGAATGTCCAACACAACAAAGTCTATAGGTATATAGAAATTACCTAGCTTGACGGGAACATCTTCTAGGATTTCAACGGGACGAGTGATGGAACGATCCGCCATGTATAAAGTCATCTTTACAGGCTTGGGATCTCCAAGACCGATCTTCTCACAAAGTGCTAGAGGAATGATGCTCACACTAGGTCCTAGATCACAGAGCACATCATAAGTCACATGCTCAACTTCGATGGGAATGCAAAATGAACCGGGATCCCTCAACTTTGGCAGCATGTTCTCTTTCATGATTTGAATGAGCTCCGAAGATCTAGAGGTCATCCGCACTACTCCAAAGTCTTCCAACTTTCTCTTCCTTGACAAGATCTCTTTCAGAAACTTCCCATAGACGGGCATACCTAGAATAGCATCAATGAAAGGGATGCTAATATGTAACTTATTCATAAGGTCGAGAAACTTACCAAAGTGTTTGTCCAGATGTGCCACTGCCCTAGACTGAGGGAACGGGAGTGGAGGTTTGTAAGCAGGTGGTGGAACATAAACATCAGACTTGTCTTTCGCTTTCTGGGGCTCCATCTCAGTTGGCACCTCGACCGAGGTGTTCTTCATCTGGTCGTGGTCCGACCGAGGTACTGGCTCAGTTGTCTTCAATCCACTTCGTGTGGTGATTGCCATGACCTGCCCTTTTGGGTTATTCTCTGTCCTTCTTGGGAGTTTACCAAGATCTCTTGGTGCTTTATTAGCCTTGTTGAAAACTTGATGTTCTAAGGCTTTTTGTGTCTTCGAAAATGTGTTCATAGAATTCTTCATAGCATTGAGCTTGGTCATGATAGCTTCCAACACAACATCCGTCTTCTCCTTAGGTTGATGGGATGAGCTTGATGACGCTTCTTGACTCTTCAATGGAGTAGACAAAGAAGATGGGGGAGTTACAGCATTTTCAACATGAGAATAAGGGTTACCGGGATTTTGTTGATTTGATCTCCAATTGCTGTTGAAATTCCTATTGTTGTTGTTGTTGTTGTTGTTGTTGTTGTTGTTGTAATTTTTGTTCCTCGGCCCTTCATAGTTTCCTCTCCCCAAGTATTCAACATCTTGCTCCTTGGATGCTACTTTAGTTTGAGCTAATAAAAGCTCCTTCAAAACCTTGACTTCATTGTTGAGCGTAGTGAGTTGAGCAACGCTTGAATTTGTAAGATTCAGATCTGGAAAGCCAACTCGCTTCACTCCTTCTTCAACTCTTCTATGGGAGTAATTCTCCATGTGTAAAGCTTGCTTCTCAACAAACTCCCAAGCTTCATCAACGGTGTATCCATAAAGGTGCCAACAAAAAGTGATTGGAGTTTAAATTGAGTTTCCTCATCCAACCCCTTGAAGTAGATCTCAAGCAACTCAATCTTTGGAATCCCATGGTTAGGTAATCCAACAGAAGATCCTTGAACCTTTTCCATGATCTGAACAAACTTTCTCTATCCTTCATGACAAAAGCATTAATCTTACCCCTTAACTCCGCAGTCTTTGATGGGGGAAAGAACTTAGTGAGAAACTCCATAGTCATCTCTTCCCATGTGTTAACTCTTCCAGCTAGAAGAGATTGATACCAAGCTAGCGCCTTATCTTTCAAAGAGAAGTAGAAAGGCCTTAGCTTGTAGTTGTTGTTCTCCACTCTTGATGGTCTCAAAGTCTCCATAAGAATCTCATAGTTTTCAAGTTTTGATGTGGTGATTCTCTTTCCATGCCTCCAAATTGACATTGTCGAATCATTATGAGAACTTGAGGTCAAAGCTCATAGTCATGCTCAGCTGTATCTCCTATATTAACTCCGGGATGCCGCACTTGTTGATTCGGCTCCATCCTTTGACCTAGGGTTTGCGGTGCTCCAGCAAACAGGTTACCTCGGTCAATCATAGCCGGCGACCGAGGTGGTGGATGTATATGGGTCGGTACAATTAGGTCAGGATCCTCCCTCGGTCCAGCAATTGGGTTCGGTTGAGGTCAAATCTGTGCCTAGAGTTCGGCCATGTCAGCTCGGATCTCTTCTGTTCTTGCACGGGCCTCCTCTCTTTCTCTTTGTAAAGCTTTGTTACTCAATCGAAGTTGTTCTAATGTGTCCTTCAATTCAGCTTCAAGATCTCGATTATCTTGTTCAGTCATCATAGCTTCTTTCAATCTCCTTTTGTATGTCTTTTCTGGTTCAGGATTGTAAGGAACGATTTCATCCCAACACGAGTTCTTCGCATAAATCTAAAGAAAGATCCTGCGAAATCACTCAAGTAAAGTAATCAATAGCAACGAGGGCAGCAACCCTAAAAGACAACCAAATACCAGACTTGGTCTTGACCAAGTCTCCAGCAACGGCGCCAAAAACTTGTTTGCTCTTAGACGTGTGTGTAATCGTGAACAAAATAGCTTTAAATTAATAAGCTTGAAACAATATGCGAGCCCGCAATGTACGGATCAATTGTAATAACAGCAAATACTCCAGGGTAGAACACAAGGCCTATGGTGAAACAAAGCACGGTATATCAGGTTGTCAATCAAAAGCAACCAATAAAACAAAGATATCAAAGATGATGTAATAATCAGATAAAGGAATGTATATTCTAGAGGTCAAAGCATCCGGTTGTGGTTCCGACTCAAGAACTCAAAGGATAACTCGGACAAAACTGAGGTTTGCAAGGAAAGGTATTTCTAAGGTTGGAATAGATCACCGGGTAAGTCTCACTACTCACTATCCCAAACCAAAGATCCTCTCACCAGGTAAGTCTCAAGGAACTAAGGAAAGGAACTATAATCTCAAACCAACACACACCTAAGGGGATAGAACTAACCTTTACCGAGTAAGTCTCAGGCTAACTCACAAAGGTAGGATGAAGGCACACTCAAACCCTACTAAAGGTTAAACCTTTATTACCTAACACTCATCATCATCGGTATACAAGCAAAGGAATCACCGGGTAACTCTCATCCTAGGCTTGTGTATGGACCAGGAAAAGTGCAACAAGGATAGGATCTGGCAAACTAAAACCTAAACTTGGGTATGGATCAGCAAAGGTCACGCCTCGCTCTGTTCATATCCGATCTCGGTCGAGATGTTCTATGAACCGACCGAGGTGAGATTCAATTAAGGTTTAGCTCGAGCTTTCAGGGTCCACTAAGGTAAAGGCTCATTCTTTCATCGTCTTTCCCACAACCTTCAACCAATCAGCCTAGAATCGCACAAGAATTTAGCCAATAATCATCATGATAATAACAATCAAATATATATAAGAAGAAGCAATATCCAAACAAGATAACCTTAACACAAAGGTCTCAATAATCACTCAATCAAATAAATAATCAATCCAAACAATCAACAAACTGTGTTCCTCAATAACAAACCAAAAGACAATAATCAAGGATCCTAAGAAAACCTTACAACTTCCTTCAAAATAAAGCCTTCAACTTTCACTTCAAAGCTATCTTCCTTCAACTTCCTTCAACTTTCTTCCTCCCTTGGAATATCTTCATTCTTCCAAACTAATAAGTTAACCAACTTTCCTCCATCTAGAATATATCTTCCAATTTATAGGAGAATCACTTGCCAAAAATAAAAGATCTTATGGGCCATGGGCCGTGCGTCTCAATCCAGGCCGAGCGAAACATCTCGGTCGAGGTGATTTGGGGGTCAACCGAGGTGAACCTCCGCTACGTACAAATCTCTCAAAACTGGTCCAATATCAAATTTCTGTCCAACTTCCATGGTTCCTATGCCTTTCTTGTAGTTCCTCAATGCTCCATAATGCAGCTCCAATGACTCCTTAGATCCCTTGGCTCCATATCGCTCTAAAACGTGCCGTTTTTCCTACAATTACAACAAAACTAGGTGTAGACCTCGATTCTTGCAAATGTAAACAAAACAACATAATGATCAAGAATATACATCAATGCATGCAGATTTATGAAGATAAAATGTCCAAACCAATCCCAAAACATGGACTATAATACATGCTATCAACACATCAATATCTAAGCCGGTCATGATCAGGTAAATCAATTCTAGAGACTGATCTGTCAACAGTTCTCTTGAGTTAGCTCGAGAAATAACACATCTAACCAGAACGGTGAAAACAATTTTAGCATCTAGGGTTAGGTAAGTGTGAGTGAGTTGATGGGAGGTCGAGTTAGGAACCAAAAATTTTTCTTTGGCAAGGCGAACACTTTCCGACCGGGATGGGTGTGTAAAGGAAAGATATGTAGGAATCCCTAAAATCTCACACAAAATAGTGGGAGTGAGAGAAATTTGAGTACCTTTAATAGCCGTTTCGAGAGAAAGAGTCCCCTTTTCCCTTTTTGCGATGAGGTTTACATAGAACAATCGCATGAGTCTTGGGAATGCAGAATCTTCTAGGTCTAACATCTTCGAGATTGAGCACTTTTTGAGCATTGTGATATAGGGAATCTGAAGCATTTCCAATAAATCTATGTCCACCATATCACACATACTGAGGGGACGATTGTGAAATCCATCAAGCCAAGTTCTTGTAGCTTGGAAGTTAATAAACCAAGATGATGGAAGACTAGTGTGTGGTGAAATCTCCATATCTTCGGGAAATTGTTCATCGTCTATAGCCGAGGAGATTTGAGTGGAGTCCTTCTTGAACGTCGAGGTGAGACGGTATGCAGTTTTCTTTGAGTTTCTTCTTGGAGTCATAGATGAACTTGTGAGAGCAATTGAGGGGTTTTGGCAAAAGGACAGAGAGAGACGTTTTGGGTGTTGTAAAGCGTTGAAGAAGGAAAGGAAATAAAGAAGGGAGAAAGTTGATATTTAAAGTTAGAATGTTAAATCAATTTATGGTTTATCAAGATCTTGAGAATATCAAGGCCTTGAAAATCCAAAATTGGTTTGTATTCTTTCCAAATAAATCTCAACTACTTTTTCAAAACAAATCTTTGATTTTGAAAACAAAGACTTTTGAAATTATTTTTAAAAAAATCCTTCTTTAAAATAATTTAGAGATCAAATATCTAAAAGATATTAACCCCTAAATAGATCCGTGATTTTCAGTGTGGCCCTTGGATTCTATTTCAAGGCCCCTTGAATTGCATTTCAAGGCCCTTGAAACAGAAAAGTGGGTTGCATTCTAAGGAGGAAATAAAATGATTTACTCCCCCTAAGTTAATGCTTCCTTGTTCAACATACCAAGCTCTCATCTAATCAAATTGAATTAATCTTCAAGTAGAGGCTTAGTAAATATACCTACAAGCTACAAGTTAGTTGATATAAAAGATATCAAAACATCACCTTTCTCAACATGATCACGTATGAAGTGATGCCTCACATCGATATGCTTTGTTCTTGAATGCTGCACAAGATTTTTAGTAATCGAAATAGCACTAGTATTGTCACATTTAATCAGGATACCTTTTAGATCAAAGCCAAGATCACGAAGTTGTTGATCTATCCACATAATTTATACACAACTTGCTCCCGCAGCTATGTATTCTGCCTCAGCTTTGGATAAGGCGACCGAGTTTTGCTTTTTAGAGTGCCAACTGATTATGGATGACCCTAAGAATTGACAACATCTAGAAGTACTCTTTCGATCGACCTTATAGCCTGCAAAGTCAGCATCTCAATAGCCAATGAGGTGAAACGAGCTTTGACGTGGGTACCATAACCCTAAATCCTTAGTGCCATTGAGATACCAAAATATCTTTTTCACAGCTATCAAGTGTGACTCTTTAGGATCAACTTGAAATCTTGCACACATGCACACACTAAACATAATGTCAGGTCGACTAGCGGTTATATATAATAATGAACTAGTTATACCTCGATACTCCTTTTGTACAACACTTTTACCATCCTTGTCGTGATCAAGTGAAAGTGTGGAACTCATAAGAGTTTTTGCTACCTTGGATTGATCCATTTTATACTTCTTAAGCAAGTCCTTGGTGTACTTGCTTTGATTGAGAAATATTCCTCTCTTTGCTTGTGTAACTTGAAGTCCAAGAAAGAAATTTAACTCTCCCATTAAGCTCATTTCGAATTCCCTACACATAATATCTGAAAATTCCTTACATAGAGAATCGTTAGTAGCACCAAGTAGTATATCATCAACATAGATTTGTACTACTAAAATGTCGTTGCCTCTGATTTTGATAAATAAAGTTTTATAAATCAAACCTCTTTTAAAATTATTTTCAAGAAGATACTTGGACAATCTTTCATACCATAAAGAGCTTTGATCTACAAGTCGTGCTTAAGACCATAAAGAGCTTTATCCAATTTAAAAACATGATCCGGAAATTCGTCATTTTCAAAACCAGAAGGTTGAGCAGCATAGACTTCTTCTTCTAAGAAGCCATTTAGAAAAGCACATTTTACATCCATTTGAAATAATTTAATGTTCATGAAGGATGCGAAAGCAAGTAGCATACGTATGGCTTCTAACCTGGCAACCGGAGCAAAAGTCTCCTCATAAACAATATCTTCTTCTTGCTTATAGCCTTGAGCTACAAGTCGTGCTTTGTTTTGAATGACTTTTCCACTTTCATCCAACTTGTTTCGAAAAATCCATTTTGTGCCAATGACGGATTGATGCTTAGGTCTAGACGTGAGGGTCCAAACTTTGTTTCTCTCGAACTCATTTAGTTCATTTTGCATGGCTATGATCCAATCGGGTTAGCTTGAACGTAGTTCTTGGGCTTAATAAGAGACATGAACGCTGAGAATGCACATAGGTGGTTAGCCCTAGATCGAGTTTGAACTCATGCGTTTGGATTTGAGATCACATTCTCTTGTGGATGGTATGAAGAATGTTGAAACTTCCTCCTTTTGTAAGAT
Organism: Fagopyrum homotropicum; assembly: GCA_033239125.1. Lineage (NCBI taxonomy): Eukaryota > Viridiplantae > Streptophyta > Magnoliopsida > Caryophyllales > Polygonaceae > Fagopyrum > Fagopyrum homotropicum. Next base: position 86,429,620 of record BSWB01000003.1, on the reverse strand, counting down.
GGAGCAGATCCTGAAGATTGGGGCTCATTAGCTCAACTAGATTCAGGTACCGCTGGAGTATTGCCCTTGGATACTATATCAAGGCCTTGAAGTTGGGTTTCAAGGCCTTGAAACTAAGTTCTGACATCACAACTTTCCGTTTCAAGGTCTTGAAGATGCGTTTCAAGGTCTTGAGATTATTTTCCGGTATCTTGAATATTTTCTTGCATATTCTATTCTTGAGCTTTAGGATCTTCTTTTCCATCAGAATTATGATCTCCATGTTGATTTAGATTGAGATTTGCAAACTTTCACTCAAAGTACCATCATTGCTTTCATCAAATATAACATGAATACTTTCCTCAACGATTTTGGTACGTCTATTATAAACTCGATAAGTTTTGCAGTTTGAAGCATATCCAATGAAGATTGCTTCATCACTACGTGCATCAAATTAACCAAGGTTGTCTTTGCTATTATTATGGACAAAGAACGTACATCCAAAGAGTTTAAAATAGGAAACATTAGGTTTTCTTCCCTTAAAGAGTTCATAAGGAGTCTTTTTTAAAATAGGGCGGATTAAACATCTATTCAAGATGTAGTTAGCAGTGTTAACCGCTTCAGCCCAAAAACATTTTGGCAAACTATTTTCTAAAGCATTGTCCTTGACGTGTCCTCTAGGGTGCGGTTCTTACGTTCCACAACCCCGTTTTGTTGAGGAGTTCTAGGAGCTGAAAAGTTGTGTGAAACACCATATTTTGCACAAGACATATCAAAGTTTAGTTGATCAAATTCTCTACCAAGATCACTTCTTATCGAAATAATAGGTAGGTTTTTCAAAGTTTGCAACTCCTTACACAATTTTGAAAACTCGAACAAGGCTTCAGATTTTTCCGTAAGAATGAGATTTATGTAAAACGAGAAAAATCATCCACAATAACAAGGATGCATTATTTACCTTTGGGAGATTTGACACGCATAGGACCACATAGATCCATATGTAAAATTTCAATGGGTCGAGAAGAACTTACAACCTTCTTTGGTTTAAATGAACCTCTTGTTTGTTTACCTTGTGTACAAGCCTTACATAGTTCATCTACCTTGAAGTTTAGGTTTGGCAAACCACGTACCAAATCCTTTGAAAGTAATTTCTTCATTGTATGTATGCTTATATGACCAAGTCTTCTATGCCAAAGCCTTGGATCGTCAGTCAAGGCCTTGAGATACTTTAGCTTAGTTCCTGAAACTTGGTTAGTACTCATAGAGTAAACATTGTTGCATCTAGGAGCTGTAAGCACAAGATCACCCAATATCCTATCTTGAACTTCATATTTTTCTGAATAAAAAATCACCTTGTTGCCTTTATCACAAATTTGAGAGATACTAAGCAAGTTATACTTCAAACCGTCAACAAGATAGACATCATCAATGAAGTTAGATGAATTATAACCGCTTTTACCAATGCCAATAATGTTACACTTTCCTTTATCACCAAGCGTAATGGTTCCAAATGATTGCTTCTATAACACCCCAAATCTGCGGGACTCGGGATGCCACATTGGGTTAGGATCTCAGAGTGGATCCTGACCCTAGCCTAATAACAAGTTCACTGGACTGTACAACATGGTACTGATAGATATATAAAAAATACATAAAACTGTGTAAACTGTACAACCAAAAGGTATACAAGATCATAGCCGAGTACAAAGCAACACCCTCACACAGGAGGTATACAAAATATCATTATCACGCATGAGGGAAGCATAAACATCCAATGTACGAGAGTCCTCGGCCTGTCACCCTGCCAGATCACTCAACAACTCGCATATCCTACAAGGCATCTACAACATGGTATGAAACCATTAGCTAACCATACGTATATAAGGTAATGCATAAGCACAAGTCATGAACGATAAACACATAATCATGCTATCACATATTTACCCATTTTATTATCTTCATATAATAGTCATTCACTCAAATCGTATATTTATACATATATATGAAAATATGTGGCACGAGGAACGTATCATCCCCACCTCTGAGTGCTACATCCAGCTGGAGTGGTATCAGTCACACAACCCGTGTACCCTATGGGAGTGCATTGCGCCCTTCCCGTAAACCAGGTCTGGCCTGACTACAGAGAACCTCCCAGACTCCATGGCAGGATGAAAGGGAAAGGTTATCACGGCCACTGCAATGGGCAGTCACTAAAACATAGATTGGTAATAATCAACTATCGCATGCTATCAAGCACATAACACACACTACTCATGCAAACACCCAATATAAGGATGGTAGCTAAGTAAGTCCTACGGACTTACCTCAACCTCGTATAATCACAACCACGATCAACCTCCAATCTTGAGAGGGACACTGCCTAATAACAAGACATAGAGATATATCAATCTCCTATCAATCAAAGGGGTCACACCTAGACCCAAGGGATCCACAGGATCATCCTCAACCTAAACCTCACAACCTATTAATCCTCGAAGTCATACAAGGCATAACATGATCATAACATCCTCAACACGCTCTCAACTACACCTAGCATGATACTACACACTCATACTAGGAAATGAAGGGACAATGTCATCCATAGGAAAGCCCAAAAGTAAGACACACTTGCAGAACCAAGAGAAAGACAAGGCTGGAGCAGGTGGGCGCAGGGCCGGGTGCAAGGTGGTGCAGGGGCGGCGACAAGACGGCGTTGGGGCAGCTCCAAGGTGGCGTAGGGGCGGATGGTATGCAGAATGCACACTTTCAGCTCCTCTTCACTCGCATCTCTTCACTTCTTCTTCATCCAGCAGCCAAACACATACATATACATACATATATACATCAAATGAAGCCTATAAAGATTGTCACAAGATCAATCTTGTGGAATTCTAAGTTAGGAAGGAAGAAAAGAAGAAAGAAATAAAGAAAGAAAGAAAAGAAGAAAGAAAGGGGAGGAGGATGAAGATCGATCTTACCAAGCTGTAACCTAATCAGGGGAAGAACCACACCATAACCTCAAGGCTGGCTCATCAAAGGCACAACAACATCAATTAACATCATCCACAATCAAAGCCACACAAAAACTCTTCAAAACACTCACAAGATCAAAGAAGAACAAGATGGAGATCCAAAGAAGGAAGGAGAAGAAGATGGACGTGCGGGAGAAGATGGAGCTGTAAGAAGATGAATAAAACCCTCGTATGTAAGCAAGGGAGGCTTATATAGGAAGCTAGCCCAAAAGCACAAGTCAAGAGTCAATAAAGTCGGCTGCAGCACACCCTAAACCGTAGGGAGGCTCAGGGAGGCGCATGTGCGGACCAGGCAAACCGCAGGGGCAACCTCTGGCACACACAGGGGCGGTTTAGGCCAAAACTGTACCCTCAACACTCACTCTCAGGTCCTCCAGAATAAGGCTCTTACAACTTGTTTAGATCCGAGAACAGTGAGCTTTTTCCACTCATATGTCGTGAGCAACCACTATCTAATATCCATTTATGCTCCTTTACATTGGTGATATCCTGCAAAACAGCAAACATCAACCTTTCCGGGTCGACCAAATAACATATTTTGGTCCATATTCAGGCTCAATCATGTTTGGTGGTCTAGTACCTTTAGGAACCCATATTTGCTTAACTTGTTTTCTTAAACATAGAGGATAAATGTTTCAAATGATGTAAGAATCATTACTTCTATATGGACATGTTGATTTTACATGACTCTTTTTACAACAATAGAAACATGTGGGCATATGGTATTTCCTTTAGCTTTGACAAAAGTGGTAGTTATTTTTCAAGGAAAACTTACGTGATATCCTATACCATTTTTGTGAAGAGAAGATTGTTGCTTACCCATCATCCTTTCGAGGTTAGCTTTTGAACGAGTGAATTGAATAAGTGCAACCTTTTGGTCTTGACACCTCACAGTTAGATCAACCTTTTCTTTCTCTAGATCGATATATTCTCGATGAAAGAAGAGAGATTGCCCTTGAGAATCTCATTTTCTGACTGCAAGGCCTTGATATTGATATCAAGGTCTAACTTTTCAGTGTTAAGATTTTCAATCTACAAAGTCATATCACTTAATCGTTTCTCTTGTTTGAGAAGCTTTTCTCTCAAGGAACTTATCCTTACCCTATGTTCTTTATCACATATGATTATGTCTTTAAGGAATTGTGTGAGTTCGGATTCAGGTTGAGACATAATTGTACTTACCACGTTATCAACATAGTGATTTGGATCTTCTTCATGATCGGCCATAAGACATAGGTTTGCTTGTTCTTTTTCGTCTTCTGATTCATTTTTAGAATCTGAATCACTCCATGAAGCTACCATATCTTTCTTTCGATCATTCTTCCTAAATTTGTTCCTCTTCTTTTGTGGACAATCCTTTACGAGATGATCTGTTTCACCACATTCAAAATAAGTCAATACCTTATTTTTCTTGTTAGGGTTAAAAAACTTACCTCGAGGTCTTGATGTTCGCGAATATCTTTGTTATTTGCAAACTGCTTCTTCATTTGAAGAATTTTTGTAAGACCCCTTGAGATCAAGGCAAATGGATCTTCCTCATCTTCATCATCACTTTCTTCCTCCTCTGATGGTATCTCATCCTTCTTGGATCTTAGGACTAGGTTATTTGTGTTGGATGAGAGCTCTCCATCTTCTTCGCCAAGAACCATTTCGTGTGTGATGTAACGCCCGGTTTTGATATTGTCTTTCTTGCGTACTTCTATCGATATTTTCTTTTAAGTAAATTCCTTTTTATATATTTTAAAAGTGTTTTAAGACGTAAAAATATAATTCCCGAGTATATTTATATTTGGTTTACTTTCGTAAAGGTTCGAAAAATCTTTTCGATTCGAAAATCCCGCTCCGAATATTGACTAAGAGTTTATCCCTTATTTATTTCTTTTTTTTTTTCTTTCTTCTCTTTCTTCTCATTTCTCTTGCGGATGAACAGCCTGGCGACCGCCCTTTGGACCTCCCAACTCCTCGCTGCCAGCCCTCACCCTCTTCCTCACGCCAGCCCAACCCTCGACCTTCTTCCCCTCTGCTTGCTTCTCAGCGCTGCAACTCTCTCTTTTTCCCCTGTGACAATCAATCGAGCGGAGCAGAGCAGCCCTTGGTTCGGTTTCCCTCTCTTCACCCTTGGTTGGGAACTGCAGGTACCTCCTGAATCTTCTCCCCCTCTAGATCCTCTTCTCTCTCTCTCTCTCTCTCTCCTATTTCAAGTAGTCTTCTGTTTTACAACAAGCGGTCCTGGGAACTCGTCTTTGTCTCTCCTCTTCGCTTGCCTTCTACCACGCCGGAAACAGCACCCACCTCGCCGGAGAAGCTCCCGTACCGCCTCGCCCTTGCCGGAGACAATTTGCCGCTAGTGCAGCTGCCGGAGCCTCCTTTCCTCTGCAGCCGCCGGAGCTTCTTTTCCTCTGCTGCGTGAGTCCAAGGTTGAAGGAGAAGGGTTTTATGTTATTGTAATTTTGACCCAGAATTTGTGTATATTGCAGATGTGCCCCTTTTCCTTAATTATTCCGGTTTGACACCCCCCTTTTTTTGATTCTGCTGTGACTGCCCCTGCTGAATGATATTATTGCAGTTTTCACCCCATTTTTCTGAAAATGTGCAGTTTTGCCCTTGAGTATAAATCATAGTTTTGACCCCAAAGTTATTTCGGGAAATTGCCGAGTTTCAAGAATTTCTTAGTTTCCCGGAAAGTTGGTTTTGGTTTTGAACTGTGTTTATAAATTGTGTAATCGCCCGGGAAAATGATTTGCGAGTTTTTAACTTGTTTTGAAAACGGGTTCTCCTTGGAATTTTATTTGTTAAGCTTTCCGTTCAAATTTAGCGCTTGAACTAAATTTGTTTAGCTTCGGTCTTAGGTCCGGAAGCGCCCGATAAAGACCAGCGAACCCGTACTCGACATCCGTAGATCGTCTTCACCTTGGATCGTGTGTGAGTACCTTCTCCCTTCTTTGGTTATGATAGTAGTAGTATACCATGCTAGGTGAATCTAGCATAACTTAGAGAAAATGTCATGTAGTGGCCTTGAACCATAGGTGCTAGAGGTTGGATTATGAGCTAGTTTCGTTACGATCTTAGGATGATCCTAGAGATTAGGGGTTGGACCTAGCCTACTTGTGTTATGACCTCGTATAGGTTTTGGAGAATAGTAGTCTGAGGGCTTCTAACTTTTCGGATAGTTGTTGATAATGTGCCTCGTTTGGTCAAGAGTTGAGCGTTTTCCTACGAAAAGCTGAGAGAAGTTTATTTTGAGTTACTAGGAGTGAGGTAAATCTACGGACTTACTTAGCTAGTTTTTCGTGTATGAGTTGTGACGTGCGGGTGGTGTGTGTTATTGCCTTAGCTATCATAATGTAAATATTAATCGGATTAGGATGTGGACTTGATTATTGTTTATTTGGCCCAAGTGTATGATAACGGGTTGTGATCGCTTGTCCGGCCCAAAATGGGGTGGTCGGGAGGTGCCTTGTGACCAGTCCAACAGGTGATGTTGATTCGCATCCGGTCCAAACCTGTTTGGTGAAAGGGGACAAGGGCGGAATCCTTGTGATTTCCGTGTTACAACGAAATGGAAATAGTAAGGGAATAACTTAACTAAAAGATAATAACCGGACTTCTATGCGAGCATGTTTGTGTGTTTACTTTATCATTATATGTGATGGTGCCTTATTGTTCTTCTTGTATTCGAATTGCTAGCTAACGGTTTTAAATCGGTTGTATAGATGTCCTGCTGGTTAGGGATGCCGCCGAGTAAGGTGGAGGAGTGGACAATCGGGGGTCTCCGTACATTATAGGACGGGGACGTTTTTGGGGTTATATCTCTGTATTGTTGGGTTGTGGTTTATGTTGTACGGTTGGGTTTTTCATATTGGAATTGTGTCGTTTTTAGGACTCGACTGAGTATCCAAGTTGTACCTTTACATTTCAGTTTCTCGCATACATTACATATGTTTTTGAGTTTTGCTTTTATTTGTGCCTTGTTGGAAAGGTCCGGTGAAATTGTTGTCAAGCTAAGGGTCGGGACCCATTGTGAGGTCTCGCCCGTAGCATTCCCGAATCCCGCGGATTTTGGGTGTTACATGTGATAAGTTTTCCAAGAAGGCTGTCAAGAGGAAGATTTTAAGCTTCTTCAACTGCAGTCACCTTTGGTCCCCACTTGGCTTTAGGAAAGCTTTTTAGAACCTTCCTTACTTTCTCTTCATTTGTGAAGACCTTTCCAAGTGAGTCAAGGTTGTTCACAATCTCAAAGAATCGTGTGAACATTTCTTTGCCTTATTCATTTGAGTTCATCTTGAATAGCTCATATTGTCTGAGGAAGATGTTTATCTTTGTTTCCTTGACTTCGCTTGTTTCTTCGTATGTAACGACAAGTTTGTCCCAAATTTCTTTTGCACTCTTGCATGATGAGACACGGTTGAATTCATTTGCGTCCAATCCACAATAGAGCAAGTTCATGACCTTGTAGTTCTTTGAAACGCTATCCAAGTCGGTTTGTGTGAAGTCAGCTTCCTTCTTTTCAACTTGGACTCCTTTGTAATATCCGTAATTTTTATTCCGTTTAATTCTGAATCAATTCGGACTTCGAGCCGTTGACGGTTCTCATTCTATCTAGTATTTCTTTCTTCACAAATTTTATCATTTTATGTAGAATTTAATTCACATAAAATGATAGAATTATATCAAACCCTAATTCTTATAATTATTTATCATTTTATGTAGAATTTAATTCACATACATTGATAGAATTATATCAAACCCTAATTCTTATAATTATTTATCATTTTATGCAGAATTTAATTCACATAAAATGATAGAATTATATCAAACCCTAATTCTTATAATTAATCCTTAACGACGACTTTAGACGATATCATGACAAGGCTGAGACGAGAATGTGACAAAGCTGTGACGAGACCATGACAGAGCTGAGACGAGGTCATGACGAAGCCCGACAACTCCGTGACGAAGTCATGCATGGGCATGACAAAGCCATGATGAGTTTTTGACAAGTTTTGACAAACTCAACCCACATAATTTTGACTCTTATTTCAGCCCATCTTTCTCTCTTGTTTTATTGCAGCCCAGCCCCTTAATACATGCCAGCCGCAACCTTCATGTCCTCGCAGCCCAACAATTTGCTTGACAAGCCCAACCCGTTGCTTTGGCCCGTCCGGAAGTCTAGGGCGAAGCCAACCCAGCAATGAGGCAACCGTTCAACGTTTGTATAGGAGCTGTTGAAGAGCAGATCCACTTACCCTAAACGCTCCCTAGAATCACGCTGTTGCATCTTCTCACCTCCCTCCCACTTTGCGTCCAGATTCACGTACAGAAGAGCACGCAACCCTCTCCTCGCTTTTGTCGAGCAAGCACGCAGCCCTCTCCTCGCTTCTATCGAGCAAGCACGCAGCCCTCTCCTCGCTTCTGTCGAGCCAACACGTAACCCTCTCCTCGCTTATGTCAAGCCAGAATGCAACAGCAGCAGTGGGCCTTCAGCGTGTACGTGATCTGTGAACATCTCCCTTCAACGCAGTAGCCTCATACTCCCTCCTTAACCCTAGCTGATCTCTCCAGGAATGCAGCCGACGCATCCAGTCCTTCTCCTACACGCCTAGATCCACTCAACAGCAGCCTAGTGCATTCGAGTCGTGGAATCGAATCATTCGTAGCTGAACAGTAAGGAGGCACGCGTTTTGTGAGTTTTTATAAAGTGACGAGCAGTCATCTTTTTAGGTAATCTAGGCTCTTCCTTTTTGGCTAGTTTTCGGATATGTTATAGATGGTATTGCATAGTAAATCATACTAAAATTTCAGAGGAATACATGTTATGGTTTGAGAGATATGTGGTTTCAAAGTTGACTCCTCATACAGTTTTTATAAATGTGCTGAGTTGAGAAAAACAGCATGGGATGCTGTTTTGTGAGATAGTTTTGAATAGGCTTTTGATCTCTGTTGGGCTTGAATTTTTTATATGATATAGTTGGCATATTTTTGTAGATCATATTCAAATTTGGGAGGAATCCAGCATGTGGTTTAGGATTTACGATTTTTCAAAGATTGGGTCGTAAGCAGTTTTTCTATTGTGCTGAAATTTCTAAGTGTTGAGAAAAACTGCTTGTGATGCAGTTTTGTGATGTAGGATTGAATAGGTTATTGACCTCTATGGGACTTGAATTTTGGATATGTCTTAGTTAGGCTTACATAGTATAGTATATCAAAATTTGAGAGGATTTAATCGAGAGGTTTAGGAGTTATGATTTTTCAAAGTTAAGACAATGTGTTGTTTTGTTAAGTGGTTGCTGAATTTCCAGAAACTGTGTTGATTAGTCAAGTTTGAGGATACTTTTTGATGCCTTAGAGATAACATCCACAGTTCAGTTCTTGAGATGTTGTGTAGTGCCATGCATAGGTCAGTATATCAAAAGTTGGGATGAATCCAACGGTGGGATTTAGAATTTTAGAGGCTCAAAGTGGACTTTATGTACAGTTTGAAAACATACTCAGATTTTGACTAAGTATAGAATATTTTAAGTGTTGCAACCAACTTTGGAAATTTTTGTAGAAGTGATGGTTGAACAGTTTTAAGAAATTCTTGCTCCTAGGATTAGATGAGATATCATAGATAATCTAGGGAATTATTTCAGAATTTTTACAAGATTATTCGAATTTTATATTTGAAGCCGAAGTTGGACCTTAACGATCTTCCCGAAAATAGGAAAATGGGTAAATTGCCAGTTTGTAACCAAACTCATCTTTAGGAGTTAGAATATGACTCTTTAGTCTCAAATAAGAGTTTAGGCATGAATTATGGAATTTTTGAAAGTTTCGGGATCAAGGTAAAATAGTCATTTTACCATAAATTGGTACTGTATTAAATTATATTCTAATAGGATCTATTACCTTAGAAGTCTTAGACTTCTAATTACTTAGAAAGTGTGCTTAGACACTTGCCTCCTTTGACAGGTAACCGAGTTATACAAATACAGATTGAGTTGTGATTAAGAGAGTCGAGATCTGATTCAGGTAAGTCCACGGACTTACTTAGCTAGCTTCTTGTATGAGTGTAATGTGTATGAGTGGTGTTTGTTAGTTATAATAAATAACAAAACCGGATTAGGCCGACTTTCTTATTTACGTAATTGACCCAAGTGTATGATAACGGGTCGTGACATCATCTACCTAGCTCTTGCGAGAGTCTAGGAGGTTCCCTGCGAACAGCCTAGTCAGGTAGACGGTCAGATGCATTAGTACCATTCCGCTTTGGTAAACGGGGACAAGGGCGAGGTTTGGGAATCCCTCGTGTCACAAAATAAGTATCATTAGTAATAACCTATCACCTAATTAAAGATAATAAAAGGATTGAGTGTTGCATGTTGATTGTATATATCGTGTGTTTGTGCTTTTACCTTTATACTTATGCATTATTGTTAGCTAACGGTTTTATACCGCTTGTAGATGCGTTGCAGGTTAAGACAATTGTAGAGAGATCCGGAGGGAATGGCCAGCCGGGTCCACGTACTCATTTAGTGGGGACGGGAATGTCTTTTGTTCTTCATATATGTCGTTTTGGTACCTTTGCTTTGTAAGGCTGATACATATTCTTCATGTATATATTGTTTAAAGTTTTCAAATGTTTTAATACTTTTGTGCTTTGTTGTAAGATCCTAGTGAAATTGTTGTCAAACTAAGGTCGGGACCCATTGTGAGGTCCTAACTAGTAGCTCTCCGAGTTCTCAGAATTTGGGGTATTACAATGTGGTATCAGAGCGAGGTTGGCAACAATGACACTTGAAATCTTCTGAAAGACCGAATGTATAAATAACTAGAACCCGAAAGGGGTCTAAAATTTTCAAAACGGATTTCTGTTTTTACACACACGCATAGTCGGGTTGTTAGGTTAGTAGTGCGTCGGACCACCATCGTTCTCCATGGATCTCTGCAACTTGGAATGATAGGGAGTTAGTACATAGACTTATAATTATATGTTTTAATGTATGATCATATAAATGTGTATGTGTAGCATGTTAGAATCCTAAAGGATCTCTTATATCCTTTAGTTGTGATGTCATGAAGCGATTACCGCCTCATGATAAATCGGTAGCTGACCTATAGAGTTTTCAACCGAGACAATGGATTCAGACCTAGAATTGAGTATTATACTCTGATGGGCGTCCTGGGGACCCTATAAATCCTCCGAGGAATGGGTGAGCAAAGAAGTGGAAATGTTGAGATAATTTTCACCACAAGTACAACCCGAGGAGAAAGAAATTCCCGAGTCAACTCAGATTGAAGTGATAGAAGTCCGTACAAGGAATTTAGCAGTGTGAGGACCAGAGATGAAACTCAAAGTTGCATGTAAGGACTGATAAGAAGCGCAGATTGAAAAAGACAATATCGGAATACAAATCCAGTGGGTAGTAGACAACTACACTTGACAGGCAAAATGACAAGTACAACCAAGGTGGATACCGCCATAGGCAAGGATGGGTACGAGAATCTGGAGAAAAAATGGTATGACCCATATAAGAAGGACTGGAGGAGCACAAAGACCGACATTTACAGTGGAATTAAAGATGAAAGGCAAAATCCACAACCATTGAGAATGGTGGACTTCTTCAACTACGAAAAATTCTTGAAAAAAATCACGACACAAGTATTACAGGGAATGGAAGTCTATAACTGAGACAAGGGATGTCAATGAAGGAAATGTTACAATACAATGCTAACGAAAGGAAAAGAGTGAGTGAGAATGACCTGGGTAGACTCAGGTGTCCACCATGACCTCTCACTCCACACGGGACTTAAGTTACCGATACCAACAATCCATAAAAGAGAAATCGATAGTGGATGGAAAAATTAGGATGAATACAACTAGACTCGGGTAAAGTGATCTTACAGAGAGGGAGAAAAGTAGACTTCACAAGCCGGGAGACGTTTAGTCTTCTTCAAAGAGATAGGATTCTGAAAGAAATTACCACGCCAGTATGAAAAGGATTGAAGCCTTGGAACATAGTCAACAGAGTTTTGAAGGAAGTATTACAAATAACGCCGATTAAGGAACATGTGTATGTGAGAACAGTGTGGTGGACTCAAGAGTCCGGGGTAACCTCGAAAATTATAACAGGTCTTAAGTCATAAACACCCGCAATCAATACAAGAAGAACGGTAAATAGAGGATAATTAAGGTCAGAGGAACCGCAAGGAAGTGGTTACAAGCTATCATGGAAGACTGGAAAGAACTATTTACGCTAGATAAGTGTGAATGATTGAACGAACTAAAGAAGTATAAAAGGATTAATTGAGTAGGTGATGCTTACCAAAGAATTTTAATACCAGACGAGGTATGAGAAGAGTAAGTTCGGGATACTGAGATGAGTCAACTATAGACTGACCGACGTCAGCTAAGGATGTGTCAGTGTTGTTTGGTATTGACGAGTTATATACCATTAAGAAAAGATAATTGCGACTGCGGATTTATGGGGTAGTTTTACCGACGCCTAGAAGGATTTCCTCAAGTATGCAACAACAATCTTCTTAGACAACTAAGGGTATAGAGAATCGTGTTAGAGGTTACTTCTTGGTTGGTTAAGATCAAACTCCGGTCGAGTCTAGTAGTTTGGATCCGTGTTAAAAGAATTAAGGAAGTAAACGGAAGATGGTTGTTTTCCAATCATGATTTTATTTCAAGAAGACAAAGTAAGGAAAGTACTTGGTACTTTATCCGGTTAATCATTTTGGACTGAAAAAACACGTCCTTATGATTACGGGGTGACAACAAAATAATCAGAGTAGCACAGCGGAAGCGTGGTGGGTCCTAAACCACAGAGCAAGAAGCTCAAGGGTGTTGAGGGATGTCGTATCGAGTTTAAGATGGTGATAGTTTGTGAAATGCATTCTAGTTGGAAGGAACGTGAGAAAGGCTATGTGGAGTTACTGAAAATGTTGTACGGAACTTATGTGCATGTAGAGGTAATAGAAGGAGACTGGTACCCTATTATGGATCTGAGTGTAGAGGGATGGCTTTGTTGCATGTTGCTAGGCAAGTAGTTTTGGAATTCTATACCTAACGGAGTACGTTAGAGTGAGTTTCTTGATGGATTGAGAGAAGAATTAACGATGTAATAAAAGTATTGTGCATGGTATGCACTAGAAAGCTCAAAGTGAGTAACTACCATTCTGAGTCAAAGATACATAAGAAAGAGAAGTGATGGGAGTATACTTACAACCTAGTAATCGTGCTTAAAGAAAGCATAATTTCATAATAGAGTTTACGTGTAATGTTATATCGGAATGGATCCGAGTTGTTTTGATTCAAAGGGATATTATCGGTCTGATAACCATGGTGGATAAAAGAGTGCACTGCTGATGGTATGTTAACAATTATTGAGTAGTTATGATCAAATAACGGTGATAGGAGATCACTTTGTGTCTAATACCGTCATTCCGGACATATTCTAGGTCATTTAAGATCTTTGAAAAAGCGTGAGAAGCCTAATTTTGAGCAAACGATATATTAGAGATCTATAAATAATTTAATAATGCCAAGTGAACAAAGAGAAAGACCACTAGATTTGATTTTTAGTTGTCGTGAGTGTTAGACCTGAAAAGGGTAAAGGTGACGATTCCTTACCTGCGGAATAAGATGACTGAGTAATATTGTCACGCTAGGATTAGTAGCACAAAAACTTGTTACGCTAAGATCGTGATGCGCAAATGGGTTTTAAATTTATAACTCGAACTAAATCCTAAACTACCTAGCGAAACCCGCAGTGTACGGGACGTTTGTAGTAGGGATAGTATTCCGAGGTCGAACACAAAGACTAAGGTGAAATTGATTCGATTTGTGATTGAGTTTAGTACAGACCTAGGTTGAAAGAAAAGAAAGAAATAAAGAAATGAAAATCTCAAATGTTTTTGGTTGGTTTTTTGGTGATCAATTAAAGATCACAATTCATGCAAAGTAAACAATCAACTAAACTATGAATCAACACAAATAAACAAAATAAACAAGATAATGATCAAAGAAAGAAAAGACGGATTCTAGGAGTTGGAAGATCCGGTTATGGCATAGGACTCAAGCTATCTATTCATTTCTTGGATTAACTATGACATGTTGGGATTAAGCGTTTCTAGATTGGGATCAATCACCGGGTAGGTCTCATGGTCCAACTAGTCCACTCCTAAGGTCTCATCACCGGGTAAGTCTCTAAGAACCTAAGGATAGGAATTCTACACAAACCGGATTGTTAGCTAGGGGTCTAACCTATCCTTACCGGGTAAGTCTTGGAAAGGGAAGTCCTAAACAACTATCCTAGCACACCTAATCCAATGGCGGCTTATTAGGCTCACCACTACCTAAGGTTTGTTATCTTTGGGATCTAAGAGTAAGGATTACCGGGTAAGTCTCTCCTAACACTTAGTTACTAACACTAGGTCACCCTAGGGTAGATTAAACTCAACAACACTTAGGATTTCAACATCTTAACAATCTAAGACAAGGTCCATCGAGCCAGGGAAAATCACGGTTTGTTCTACCTAAACCACGGCCGTGGTTAGGCAAGATCTACCCGTGATTTCTAACAGCAGCTACGTTCATACACACAAGTCATCCAAAGGTAAATCTAAGTCCGTCCTACCATAGCCCTAGCCATAACCATCCTTTCCTTACCCTAGAACCACATCTATTTAGCCTTCAACGTTCATAATAGAAATCGAAACAAACAAACATAAAATCATGACATCCATTTGCAAGATAATAAAGGAAAAGAGATGGACAAGTGAACTAAAGCAAAACCAAGCTGAAAATAGAATTAGAGTAACTCACAATCCTTCCAAAAGAAGGTTCAAATGATTCATACAACTCTTAGAAATAGAATCCGGAATTCTTCAATACAAAACTATCAAGTGTGGTAATGGTGTGTGTTCTTCTTCTCCTCTTCAATGGAGTTCTTCTTCTTCCTCTTTGACACTTTCCTTCCTAGAAAGACTTCTTGTTGAGAGAATATTTTGTTAGAGGATAATGGATAATGGAAAGCTGCTCCAAGATGCTCTTCTCAGCCAATGAAGGACCACTTTTATAACAAATTTTGCATGAGCTGGCCATGAGAGTCGTGGCACAGCTGTCACAAGAATCTGGCAAAATCCACGGGTGATTCCACGGCCGTGGAGTGTCAGAGAACCGTGATTTGTTCCAGAAACTTCGCTTTGGATCATTAAGCTGTGATTTGGTGCATGGCTTGTGTTGGCAAGGCTTCATGAGTCCTCCTTAGCCTTTAGCTTGTGTCCTAATGAGTCCGAGGGTGTGTCATCTAGATGAACGATCCTCAAACGTATCGTTTTAGCTCCTAAATCTCCCGAAATACCTATAAAACACGCACAAGTCCGTGTAGACGTCTATCTCGGCAAAATACATGAATTGAGTGAAAAACGTCGTGAACTAGTGCTAAACCATGCATGAATGAGTGAGAAATCTATCTAAATGATTACCTAAAACTAAGTCATAAATCGTGATATCAAAATACCCCATAATTAAGGTTTGCTCGTCCCCGAGCAAATTCCCAACTATAGACTAAGAGATGACATGATTTATGTATGCAGAAAAATGGCAAAATCTTTTTGGGTTTGTGCTTCTATTATTGGATCACCTTCAAAGTCATGTTTCATGGCAAAGGATAAGCAATCATGCATCAAACAAATGAAAGCATGGAAAGACAATTGTACTTAACTCAAAGGTATGCATGAAATGTAAAGATGAAGAAGTCAAGAAGATCAAGAGTACATCCAATCTAAATCACTAAGTCTTACAAACATGCAAATAGGTCATAAGGTCTTGTGAGATAAAAGGGCCAAGAAATGTAGTGATTAGGTGGGGATTTCTAGGTTATGTGATGCTAATCCGGGAACGGAACTAACTCCACAATCTTGTCCTCGATCAACTTCCCTCAAGTGTATATTTTCCTCTATCTTTTCTTTCTTTTCTTTTTCTTTGACTTATTTTTGAGACAATGGCATTGGTGTACAAAAGCCGAAACCTTGGTGATTAGCCGTCCTCGGGCTTTTTCTTAGTTTTCGAGGTGCATCCACACCGGGCACACATACCAAAGATCGTTAGGACTATTGGTTCATTTGACTTTGGCAAGGCACCAACACCCGATTATGTGAAGTGTACCGAGTTACTTGTCATTTAAGTCAACGTCCCCAAGCCTATTTTTTTGGCTACACTTTCACAACAAATTCAGCATTTTATGCATGATATTCTTTTCATCAACAACTTCACTTAACACTTGCTTTTCACACACATCAACACACTAGCATGCTCCTATTCCCGGATGGGTTAAAAGAGGTCAAATTTATCTCAATTGAGGTGCTCAAGCAATCATGATTAAGATGAGAAGTAGAGAAAGATGAATTGCCTCATTCATTCCTAGATGGTATGCAAGAACTATCATGTAATTTCGATTTTCACTACTCAATCCTTTCTAGGCAAACATCATGGTCACAAATCATTCATAGAACTTCAAGAGAAGTACTTCAAGTCCACATATGCGTTCATTAATCCTAAAACATGAGGCATCCATATCCAATTCACAAGACAAGATTCATCATTAGGATCATATCCAAGCTTAGAAAGCACAAAATTTTTAAAATTTTCTGATTTTTATGGTATTTTCGATTTAAGTATGTACAATGCAAGACATGTGAAGATTTTAAACTATCCTAGATGCTCATCATGCAAAGGATCATGCAAACCCCACCCCATACTTAGAAACACATTGTCCCCAATGTGGTATACAAGTAAAGAGAGTGAAAGAAGGTTCTCACAATGTAAAAATGGTTTGTTATGGTATTTGGGGTTGCTCAATAGTGAATTGATGTTGGATGATCTTATCAACCATGGTAGAGAGCTCTAAGCATCCATCAAAGCTTCGGGACCCGCGCTAGGCACCGCTAGCCATCCAAGTTCCGCGTCAGCTCCACCCATAATTGATGAGGGGTTCATCATCATCATTCGTATGTCAAGCAAGGCTTCCAATGCCACTAATGTTCTAGCACACACACAAAGTAGACAAAACACACACAAAGATAGAAAGATCTAAAAACGAAAACAAAACGAAAAAGGAAAATGTTACCAATGGGTTGCCTCCCACCAAGCGCTTCTTTAAGGTCATTAGCTTGACCAAACTCGGGGGAGTCTACTCAAGATGAAGTGGGGCAATTATCTCCACCGGAGCTCCCGGGATATACTTCTTCAACCGGTGCCCATTCACCTTAAAGTTCCCACAATGTTCCCCTCCTATCTCAATGGCTCCATGGGAAAAGATCTTCTTCACCACATATGGCCCGGTCCATCTTGATTTGAGCTTTCCGGGAAAGAGCCTTAGCCTTGAGTTGAAGAGAAGGACAAGATCTCCTTCACTCAACTCCTTGGGGATGATCCTCTTGTCATGCCATCTTTTGGTTCTCTCCTTGTAAATCCGGGCATTCTCATAAGCGTCCAACCGGATCTCCTCGAGGGCATTCAATTCAAGCAATCTCTTTTCTCCCGCCGCCTTGAGATCAAAATTTAGCCACTTAATGGCCCAATAAGCTCTATGCTCCATTTCTACCGGAAGGTGGCAAGACTTGCCATAGACCAACTTGTAAGGAGTGGTGCAATCGGTGTCTTGAAGGCGGTTCTATATGCCCATAAGGCATCATTGAGCCTCATAGCCCAATCCTTTCTAGTCCTAGACACCGTCTTCTCAAGGATGGCCTTGATCTCCCGGTTGGATATCTCCACTTGACCGCTAGTTTGGGGATGGTAGGGTGTTGCCACCTTATGAGTCACCCCATACTTAGCCAAAAGCGCCCCAAAATTCCTATTGGTGAAGTGCTTTCCTCCATCACTAATGATCACCCTTGGTGTTCCAAACCTAGGGAAGATCACCCGGTTGAAGAACCGCACTACCACCTTGGCATCATTTGTAGGAGAGGCGATTGCCTCCACCCATCTTGACACATATTCCACCGCCAATAGGATGAAGAGATTGCCACATGAAGAAGGGAATGGTCCCATGAAGTCAACACCCCACACATCAAATATTTCGACTTCTTGGATGTTGTTCAAGGGCATTTCATTCCTCCTTGAGATGTTGCCCGTCCTTTGGCAAGCATCACATGCCGCTACAAAACCTTGCACATCTCTAAACAAGTTAGGCCAATAAAAACCGGATTGCAATACCTTTTCACACGTCTTGTGTGAGATAGCATGGCCTCCACATGGTAAGGAGTGACAATGCCGGATCACACTCTCTACTTCATCTTCCGATATGCATCTTCTAAACATTCCATCCGAGCCTTTCTTGAACAAGAGTGGCTCACTCCAATAGTAATGCCTCACATCGTTGAAGAACTTCTTTCTTTGTGCATATGTCAATCCGGGAGGCACTTCCTCACACACTAAGTAGTTCACAATGTCGGCATACCATGGCTCATTTCCTCTAGACACTTGGAACAAGCATTCCTCCACCATTTGCAATTGCTCATCTCGGAATGAGTCATCAATTGGAATGTCATCTCTTCCAAGCTCTAATGGAGGCAATCTACTAAGGTGATCCGCCACGGAGTTCTCGGATCCCTTCTTATCCCGTATTTCCAAATCAAACTCTTGAAGAAGAAGGATCCACCGAATCAACCTTGGTTTGGCATCCTTCTTTGTAAGTAGATAACGGATCGCAGCATGATCCGTATAAACTATGACCTTCGCTCCAACAAGGTATGAGCGGAACTTCTCAAATGCATACACCACTGCTAGCAACTCCTTCTCGGTGGTAGCATAATTGAGTTAGGCATCATCTAGCGTCTTGCTAGCATAATAAATAGCATGAGTGCGCCCATCTTTCCTTTGCCCCAAAACAGCCCCAACGGCTACATCTCTTGCATCGCACATGATCTCAAATGGTAAACTCCAATCCGGAGGTTGCATGATAGGTGCGGAGATCAAGGCGTTCTTCAACCTACAAAAAACCTCAAGACAATCTTTGGAAAAGACAAAATCAACATCCTTCATTAGTAGGTTAGTGAGAGGTTTAGAAATTTTAGAGAAGTCTTGAATAAACCTCCGGTAAAAACTGGCATGCCCTAAGAAACTCCTTACCCCCTTCATCGAGGTAGGTGGCGGCAACTTCTCTATCGTTTCAATTTTGGCCCTATCAACCTCAATGCCACGGTTAGACACCAAGTGTCCTAACACAATGCCTTCACTTACCATGAAGTGGCATTTTTCCCAATTTAAGACAAGATTTGTCTCCTCACATCTTTGCAATACTAATGACAAGTTAGCCAAGCAATTATCAAAGGAAGAACCATAAACAGAGAAATCATCCATAAACACTTCCATGATATTTTCTATGTATTCCGAAAAGATAGCCATCATACACCTTTGGAAGGTGGCGGGTGCATTACACAACCCAAATGACATTCTCCTATATGCAAAAGTACCCCATGGACATGTAAAGGTTGTTTTCTCTTGGTCATCGGGGTGGATAGGGATTTGGAAGAATCCACTATAGCCATCTAGATAGCAAAAATGAGAGTGTTGAGCTAACCTTTCTAGCATTTGGTCAATGAAGGAGAGAGGGAAGTGATCTTTCCTAGAGGCCATGTTCAATTTCCTATAATCAATGCACATCCTCCACCCCGTAACCGTCCTAGTCGGGATTAGTTCATTGTTCTCATTAGTTACTACGGTCATCCCACCCTTCTTAGGAACTACATGAACGGGACTAACCCACTTACTATCCGAGATAGGGTAGATAATTCCCGCATCTAGCAACTTAATGATTTCCTTTTTGACTACCTCTTTCATTATAGGATTCAATCTTCTTTGATGTTCGATAGAGGGTTTGTGGTTATCTTCCATCATTATCTTATGCATGCACAAAGATGGTTTGATGCCAACAAGATCATCAATGGTGTATCTTATTGCCTTTCTATGCAGTTTCAATTCATTCAACAATCTATTAAGCTCATCATCATTCAAGGATGCATTCACAATCACCGGATAAGTAGAATTTGAACCAAGGAAAGCATACTTTAAATGAGAGGGAAGAGGTTTAAGATCAAGTTGAGGAGGACCTTTTTCGGTTGGAGATGATCGAAATAAGGTTGGATAAGATGAATCCAAAGCAAATGAAGACTCTTCATGGCTCCTAAAAGCTTGACCATCATCAAGGACTGACCCAGGGAAAACCACGGCTGGAACCACGGTTTGCTCAACTTCCACGGCCGTGGTTCTTCTTAAGCTTGCTTCCCGGAGTTGTCCAGAAAGTTTAACGGCCGTGGAACATAAATCTCGGCCATGGAACTTGCAGCTGTTCAACACCTCTTCGTGGCTTTCAAATCCAACTCTTGGCTCCTCTTCCAATGCTTCCAAGGCCTTGATCTCTTCATTGCAAGCCTCCTCAACACCTTCTTCCATCATACTTAAAGTAAGAACCTTCTCCAAGGGATCCTTGATCAAGATCGAGCTTACAACTTCCCTAGATTCCTCTTGATCGACTATGTTGAAGACATCCTCATCAAGGGTCGGCCCTTTCATCATTGTGGATAATTTAAATTTGATGTTCTCCTCTCCAATGTTGAAGGAGAGAGTCCCATTCTTGCAATCCACTAGGCATCCGGAAGTGGCGAGGAAGGGTCTTCCTAAGATGATAGGAACCGGATAATCCGCCGGAATGTCCAAGACTACAAAATCAATTGGCACATAGAATCCTCCTAGTTGCACCGGGATGTCCTCTAAGATCCCAACCGGATGAGTGATAGAACGATCCGCCATATAGAGGGTCATCTTGACCGGTTTCGGCTCTCCTAGCCCAACCTTGTTGCAAAGTGCAAGCGGTATGATGCTTACACTCGCTCCAAGATCACAAAGGGCCTCGTACTTCACATCTCCCACTCCTATTGGGACACAAAAAGAGCCCGGATCTCTTAGCTTGGGAGGCATCTCCTCCTTCATTGTTTGGATCAATTCCGAGGACCTCTTGGTCATTCTTATCTCCCCATACTCCTCCAACTTCCTTTTGTTGGAGAGTATTTCTTTCAAAAACTTGCCATATGCCGGCATTCCTAAAATGGCATCCATGAACGGAATGTTAATATGTAATTTGGACATTAGTTCAAGGAACTTACCAAAGTGATTGTCCAAACGAGCTCTTGCTCTTGATTGTGGGAACGGTAGTGGTGGCTTGTATGGAGGCGGTGCCACATAGGTTGGCTCTACATCCTTGCTCTTGCCTCCATCTTCTTGCAACTTTCCCTCTTCTACCACTACTTGCTTTCCCTTAGCATTGTCCTTGGGCAATGGATCTTTCATACTCAACCCACTTCTCGTTGTAATAGCCAACACTTGGCCTCTTGGGTTGTCTTCGGTTCTTCCGGGAAGCTTTCCCGGGTCTCTATGGGCTTCACCCGCTTTTTGGAACACTTGTGCTTCCAAAACCTTTTGAGCCTTAGAAATTGAAGTCACCGTGCTCTCAAGACTACTCAACCTTCCAAGCAATTGCTCAAACATTATTTCGGTTCTATCCTTTGAGGGTTGAGTAAATCCGGGTGGAGGTTCTTGTGAAGCTCTTGGTGGTGGAGTTGTGCTTGTGGAGGAGGAAGGGTTCAAGGCTCCATCCGGGTTAGAGTAAGAAAATCCGGGATGGTTGTGGTTGGGCCGGTAATTGTTGAATTGCTGGTTATTGTTGAAACTCCTTGGGCCTTGGTAATTGTTGAAGTTGCCCCTTCCCACATAATTCACATCCTCCTCCTTGGAAGACAAGTTGGCTAGTGGAAGCACATGAGGAGTTGCTTGGTTCTTCAAAGTTGTAGCACACAACTCCCTCAAAGACTTCAACTCGTTGTTGATGGCGTCAAGCTTGAAATTGCTCATGGTGACTTCACTCACCTCATATGCTCCCGCCTTTCTTCCTTCACTCTTCCTATGGGAGTACTTCTCAATCACTAGAGCTTGCTTCTCCACAAACTCCCAAGCTTCATCTACATGCTTCTCCATAAAAGTTCCACCGGAAAGAGATTGGAGCTTGAATTGGCTATCTTCATCAAGTTCTTTGAAGTAGATCTCCAATAGCTCAATTTTCGGTATGCCATGGTGTGGACAATCAAGGAGAAGATCTTTGAACCTCTCCCAAGACTTGAATAAACTCTCTCTATCCTTCATCACGAAGGCATTGATCTTCCCTCTTAACTCGGTAGTCTTGGAAGGTGGGAAGAACTTAGTCAAAAACTCGGTTGTCATCTCCTCCCAAGTACCAACTCGCCCTTGTGGAATAGATTGATACCAAGCCAAGGCTTTATCCTTAAGAGAGAAGGAGAAAGCCCTTAGCTTATGGTTGTTGCTCTCCAATCTTGGCGGTCTAAGAGTCTCCATCAAGATCTCATAATTCATCAAATGTTGATGAGGAGACTCTCCTTCCATCCCTCCAAATTGATTATGCCGGATCATTTGTAGAACTTGAGGGCGGAGCTCGTAATCATGGGCTGCGGGATCTCCTAAGTTCACACCCGGACGGTGTGCTCTTTGTGCCGGATCCATACGTTGCCCCAACGTTTGTGGCTCATCCATAGCAATGGGCACAACCCTAATGTTGACCGCCGGCTGCGGTTGTGGTGGAGGTGGAGGAGGTTGACGGTTAAGCTCTCTTTGCACAAGAGCTTGTCTAATCTCCTCAATCTCCCTCCTAGTCGCCTCTTGCCTCTCATTGGCAAGTCTCCTTTCATTCTCCAAAGCTTCATCCCTTATCCTAATTTGCTCTAAGGCTTCATCCAACTCAGCTTGGAGGTTTCTACCGGCCATCTCCTTCTCTTTTCGAATGCTCTTTGATCTAGATCTAAGGGTTTTCTCCGGTTCGGGATCGAATGGAGCTAAATCCTTGCCACGAGATCTTCGCATACACCTAAAGAGTAAGAGATGTCCTGAAAAGCAAAGACACAAACCAAAAAGAGATCAAAAGCAACAAGAAAGATCTACACTAATAATCAATCACAAAATAGACTCAATCTAGACCTAGTCCCCGGCAACGGCGCCAAAAACTTGTCACGCTAGGATTAGTAGCACAAAAACTTATTACGCTAAGATCGTGATGCGCAAATGGGTTTTAAATTTATAACTCGAACTAAATCCTAAACTACCTAGCGAAACCCGCAGTGTACGGGACGTTTGTAGTAGGGATAGTATTCCGAGGTCGAACACAAAGACTAAGGTGAAATTGATTCGATTTGTGATTGAGTTTAGTAAAGACCTAGGTTGAAAGAAAAGAAAGAAATAAAGAAATGAAAATCTCAAATGTTTTTGGTTGGTTTTTTGGTGATCAATCAAAGATCACAATTCATGCAAAGTAAACAATAAACTAAACTATGAATCAACACAAATAAACAAAATAAACAAGATAATGATCAAAGAAAGAAAAGACGGATTCTAGGAGTTGGAAGATCCGGTCATGGCATAGGACTCAAGCTATCTATTCATTTCTTGGATTAACTATGACATGTTGGGATTAAGCGTTTCTAGATTGGGATCAATCACCGGGTAGGTCTCATGGTCCAACTAGTCCACTCCTAAGGTCTCCTCACCGGGTAAGTCTCTAAGAACCTAAGGATAGGAATTCTACACAAACCGGATTGTTAGCTAGGGGTCTAACCTATCCTTACCGGGTAAGTCTTGGAAAGGGAAGTCCTAAACAACTATCCTAGCACACCTAATCCAATGGCGGCTTATTAGGCTCACCACTACCTAAGGTTTGTTACCTTTGGGATCTAAGAGTAAGGATTACCGGGTAAGTCTCTCCTAACACTTAGTTACTAACACTAGGTCACCCTAGGGTAGATTAAACTCAACAACACTTAGGATTTCAACATCTTAACAATCTAAGACAAGGTCCATCGAGCCAGGGAAAATCACGGTTTGTTCTACCTAAACCACGGCCATGGTTAGGCAAGATCTACCCGTGATTTCTAACAGCAGCTACGTTCATACACACAAGTCATCCAAAGGTAAATCTAAGTCCGTCCTATCATAGCCCTAGCCATAACCATCCTTTCCTTACCCTAGAACCACATCTATTTAGTCTTCAACGTTCATAATAGAAATCGAAACAAACAAACATAAAATCATGACATCCATTTGCAAGATAATAAAGGAAAAGAGATGGACAAGTGAACTAAAGCAAAACCAAGCTGAAAATAGAATTAGAGTAACTCACAATCCTTCCAAAAGAAGGTTCAAATGATTCATACAACTCTTAGAAATAGAATCCGGAATTCTTCAATACAAAACTATCAAGTGTGGTAATGGTGTGTGTTCTTCTTCTCCTCTTCAATGGAGTTCTTCTTCTTCCTCTTTGACACTTTCCTTCCTAGAAAGACTTCTTGTTGAGAGAATATTTTGTTAGAGGATAATGGATAATGGAGAGCTGCTCCAAGATGCTCTTCTCAGCCAATGAAGGACCACTTTTATAACAAATTTTGCATGAGCTGGCCATGAGAGTCGTGGCACAGCTGTCACAAGAATCTGGCAAAATCCACGGGTGATTCCACGGCCGTGGAGTGTCAGAGAACCGTGATTTGTTCCAGAAACTTCGCTTTGGATCATTAAGCTGTGATTTGGTACATGGCTTGTGTTGGCAAGGCTTCATGAGTCCTCCTTAGCCTTTAGCTTGTGTCCTAATGAGTCCGAGGGTGTGTCATCTAGATGAACGATCCTCAAACGTATCGTTTTAGCTCCTAAATCTCCCGAAATACCTATAAAACATGCACAAGTCCGTGTAGACGTCTATCTCGGCAAAATACATGAATTGAGTGCAAAACGTCGTGAACTAGTGCTAAACCATGCATGAATGAGTGAGAAATCTATCTAAATGATTACCTAAAACTAAGTCATAAATCGTGTTATCAAATATTAAAAGACAAGACCAAGTGGATCGTGATATGAAGAGCATTGGGCACTTGGTAAGTGTTGGTGGATGTCCAAGACCTTTGGCCTGAGTGTATAGTCAGAACCTTTTCAGAAGGCCGGAAGCAAGTGGTCATAACAAAGGGAAGAAAGTATCATTTTCCATAGGTTCATCAAAGGATCTACAAGTGAGTTGTGTAAGGCAACCATTGGAAGTTTTAAAGAGGTTTAAAAGTGACTGATGGACTAGTGTTTTTCCCCTATTGGAGAGGGTAGCTTCAGTTTTCCACGGAGACTGAGTTTGGGAGCTGAGTTTGAGAATTTCAGTGGAGAGATACCTACCAGACACGGGTTAGGTTATCATATTAGAGGATCAGACAGTTAAGCCGGATGATACGTACCGGTGAGATATCCGGTAACCACTCTAGAACGTGGTAGCTGGCGCTTGTGATCTAAATACCTGAAAAGATTTAAGATTTAGTGGTTTCATGAAAAGCTGATAAGGCTACCTAAGATACTGGGATAGTAAGAGACGTAACCTTTCAAAGACCTATGTAGTGATAGTTGTAACCTCGAGAGTGACGAGTTAGGGCTTGACCTTGGATATGTGATATTTTTTGACTGCGAGTTTATTTCATGATTGAGTGTTTAGTCAGTGATGTGTGTTTTTGGTATTCTTGATGTGCGGGAAACTTAGATGTGGAAACGACGAGACTTTTGTGTAGTGATCAAATACACCCATTTGGTGCCTTAAAGGCCGACCAGGATTGTCTTACCCTAAGTTTCGGGACGAAACTTATTTTGAGGGGGATCTGATATAACGACCAGTTTTTTTTCGTTACGTGGTGATAAGGTTAGAGAAGTTTAGGAAACGAATAAAAATTTAGTGAGACTAGGACATACCAGTTTATTTATGGAAGTCAGTTAATTAAGTACCTTGTTCAAAGTTTCGGGACGAAACTTATTTTAAGGGGGTACTGATGTAATATCCGGAATTTTTATTCCGTTTAATTCCGAATCAATTCGGACTTCGAGCCGTTGACGGTTCCCATTCTATCTAGTATTTCTTTCTTCACAAATTTTATCATTTTATGTAGAATTTAATTCACATAAAATGATAGAATTATATCAAACCCTAATTCTTATAATTATTTATCATTTTATGTAGAATTTAATTCACATACATTGATAGAATTATATCAAACCCTAAATAACAAGTTAGCTTTCAAACAAAGACAAAGGGATATAAAGAGAAGATTAAAACCGTTAAACTTATCTTTATATTTGTGTTCCTTTTCCTTAAGTAATCACAACCCGTTATTACTTAAAGTTGCTACTAGATTAAAGACCCGAACCCGGAACCCATTAATCCTAGTTGTTTACATGCACTTTAGAACCTAAGGTGATCAATCTCAAGCAATAGTAAACATGCAATTTAGACAATGGAGATCAAGGAAACACAAAGTATTACTGAATGAAAACTTAGATTATAAAGAACTTACAACCAAGGTAACAATGCAGCTTCAAACCAACCCATTGTAGCAAGGCAGTTAGCAACTCATTACAAGGAAGCAAGACAATCTAAGTGGATAATTTTATTGACTAACAAGATGATAAGATGGATGATTCTAGCAATCAACCAAGAACTATTTATACTACAAAAGACACTAAACAGTAGTAAATGGCCGGCCCAAAACAGCCACCTTAAATGTCATAATGGTGGTGTAAACAGCTGGAGTAAAGCTTATGGCGTTAAACCGCAGGGGTGGCCTTCAGGAACCGTAGGGGCGGTTTAGGCAGAATCGGTTGATCTTCTTCAGAACCGTTGGGGAGGCTACACAATTCCACTGAGGCGGATCTTCAATGCTCTTCAACGTCTGACCTTTCGCCTTCTTGACGTTTCTGATGCCAAGCCGCAGGGGCGTCCCTATGTCGACGCAGGGGCGGTGACACAGCCTCTTCGTCTTCCAGCTCCCATTTTGAGGCGCAGGCAGTGCCGCAGTGGAAGGCGCAGGGGAGCTGGTCTTCGTTTCTTCAGTGGAGGACACCGTAGGGGCGTCAAGGAGTGGCGCAGGGGCGGTGACACGCTTCATGGTTTGCGCTGGTGAAAGCGCAGGGAGTGCTCCGATATAAGGCGTCACCCGCAGGGGCGGCTGCAAGGATCCGCTGGGGCGGTGAGGCAACAGAAGCTTTGCTTTGTGATCGATCTTCACTCCTAAGTGCTTATAACTCCTTCTTTAGCTTCTTTTGATCTTCATCTTCTGGACCAAGGAGTTAGTAGCATAAACCGACACTAATGCAATAAAAAGACTCTAAAAACTACCCTAAATGATAGTGATTCCATCACCTATCAATAGTCCAAAAGGCATTCTTTTTTTCTATTCAGTCTGATTATTTTATCATTCGTAAGTCGAAAGATGCAAAGTTTTGTTTTTGGAGAGATTTGATTTCACCATCAACATTTTGTAGCTGTTTATGAATATTCCCAAATTTTTGTGACTCCGCTGTTTTAACATTAGTTTGAGGAGAGTTGTCTTTTTCACGAGGTTGAACATGTGGGTGCTAGAAAACTGTGTTCTCCACACTTGTTTTACAAGATTCTCGTAGTCTTGTCTTTGCATCCACATTGATTCAAACCTGAAGGGTTTATTCTTAAATTTTGTATGGGTGTTTTGTAGGTAGAAAGGGATCATACAATGGTTAGAAGTAGTAAATGCATAGTTTTTAGTATGGATCCAGGGTATTCTTGGAAGATTTCTATAGAGGTCATTACTCTGCCAAGTTTTTCGTACGTGTTATTGTCTCCTTATATTTTCTTCTAAGTGAATTCATTGCCTTTAGTTGGGAGGTCAACTAGACTATATTGGTGGGAAATTTGTTGTAATCTGTCAAATTTATTATTAGCCCCCCCCCCTCTTATCAGATGGTACTAATAGTTTGTTGTAATCGTCAATCAACAGGTATTGGTTTATTTGTAGTAGTCATTTCAATAGTTAATTGTGTCAAAAATCCATTTTTCTTTTGTTCATTTGGTGGGGCGTATATGAAAAATATCATAGTTTCAATATTTGTACGGAGATTTGTGTGTAATCGTTTTTACAATTTTTGTTGTCTTTGCATATATTGTTATTACTCATGGTCGTTGCAATGATTTGTTTGTTAGTGATTATTAGAGTCTTATTGTTTATGATATGTCCATTATTGTTATCCTTATCTTGGTGCAAACATAATTGCATAAGTCTAATGAATCCGATAGTAGTTCCCTCTTTTATATTGTACTTAGATAGTTATTTGTGGAACACATTCTACCTCCGTTGTTCGTATTTGAAATATCATGTCGCTTGTTAGTGGTTATTCTAGTCCTATTGTTTAAGCTATGTCGATTATTAGTATCACTCATGCACGTTTTTACGCCATAAAAACATTTTCTTAGCAGTTTTTTTTCTTGCCAAATTTTCTTAGCAAATTGTTTTTCTTTGCCTAGTCTGCTTTCTTTTTTCTAAAAAAACATTTCGAAATTTCCTACCCAAACTTCACAGGTATCAAAAAGGGTAATCCATTTTCCATTATAACTTGGTTGTTTATTTTCTTAAAAAGGATTTGCAAGTTTAGTTTTTTACCTTTGCAAACAACAATAATCCTCATTTTTTCAAAGTGCACATTCATCTGTATCAACCTTGGGAAACAAGTTTAATTTTTTACCTTTGACCAAGATTAATACAACTCATTGTTTTTCCTGTATTTTTTTGGTGGCAAATAGGTGTACTATCTAGGGATGGAAATGGGTGCACAACCATCTGATCCAACCGGTAAGCCGACCCGAGTTTATGGGTGAATACCTGAAGAATTTCGGCTGGTGGGCAGTTGACGGGTGAAATTGACGGGTGGTGGGATGAGTATAGGTACAGCCATCCACCACCCGCCCCGCGTCACCCTATAAAGTATTTAAAAAAAATAAAAATAAAAACCCCTAAATGTTACCCATATAAATTATTAAAAATTTAAAAATATAAAAATCGTAAATTATCAAGAGACAAGAGTGCAACCACATCACCATTCACCTTACCCCTTTCCCATTCCGAATTTTTAATATCTATCTCTAATTCGCTAGTCGCTAGACTCGCTAAAACCTTCGGTCCTTTGCCAAATCGTCATACATGACTACCTTAGTTTACCGCCGCCGAGCCACACGCTCCCTTCCTCCGGTCACTTACTTTTGCGCATCGCTCACTTGATTCTCTCAACAAATAATTAATCTTCACTAGTGTCTTCTCTCCATCCTCTCCTCAGATCTATATTCGATTTTGGAGCCACAAACTCCCTTCAACACAACACTCACTTCAGGCGTTTAGTCAGTTATACGATTCATACATCTTCTTAGTTCTTACCATGTGTTTGGATTTTGTTTTAGTTTGATAATTTTGGATTAAGGCAACTTCTTTGCAAGTTGTTCCATTAGTTAATCATGGGTGCCATTACATTTTGCGAGAGCTTGTGCGTATTGTCTCCCAATATGATTACTGTTTGAATTTTTCAGACTTTTTTAGAATATGAGAGTAAACAGGCTGATGATCAATACTAGCTGACATTTTACCATGTTGTTTGCGGAAGATTGCAAGATGGCTACATCGAGCTCTAAAGTCTAAAGGAGTTTGATTGTAGTATATATTGATTTACGTTTGTTGTATACAAAATTTTTCCGAGTATTAGCATAGTTTTGTACTATTTGGAATTTATTTCCCACATTGGTTTGTAATGTTGGATAATTTTCCGTAGTTTAATAGATTTATATTTGTGTTACTTTAAAATATAAATTTACTTTATAGATGTAAATGTTTAAAACTAAAAAGATATAATACACAATACACACCCGGTTTTTCACCCGAACCACCCGAACACCCGGTGGGTGATGGGTGGGTGGGTGACGAGTGAAGTGTTAGGCAAGTAGTGGGCGGGGTGGCTGAGAGTTTAAGTAAGGTGGGCGGTTAGTGGAAGTGGAACTAACACCCATAAACGACCCATTTTCATTCCTAGTACCATCCCACCATTATTCCTGAATTCATCAGCAAATTTCCAGGTTGCACAGTTCTTAGTTCATATACAATTGTTCATTACATTGGCCAATGTCTTTAACTTGTCTTCTGTTGTCCGATTTTCTTTGATTATAATTGTTGCGCCTTGTCCAGATTTCTTGATGCTCAACTTGTGTTGGCTCACACTTTACATTTACCTTGACTGTATATCAATAGATACACTATACCATCCGAAAAGTTGTGATTCTCTTAGTCCCTCGACGTGGTGCTTGCTTTTATTCCATTCCGAGTCCCTACATTTCAAGCATATAAAATATGAGCATGGATAAATCTTAACGGTAGTAACTAAAGTCAGTTAGTGATCAAAATCTAGAGGTAACCGCAACAGACAAGTCACACCTTTAAATCGCTTTCCTTTTTCCATTCTTCCTTTTGTCACCTTCTGATTTGTGTTTATGGATGGCCTGAAAATGCAAAACAAAAACAACAACAACCACCAAAAGCAAGAATACAAGTCAACAACATAAATAATGTAGTATAGCAATTCATTGGTAACAACAAAGGCAATAAAAATATCACCCAAGCTTTGTTCATTACTATTGAATATTCAGAGTCTAAACTCCATGATACAAGTCAAGGTGATTACATTACTAAAAACGACATAAACAAAAATGCATGTTGAATCCTTCCAATTAGGTCTAGAAATCCATAAGTAATAAATGAAATTCAAAAGATTCAAGAAAGTGTTTTCCAACACAAAAGGATCCAAAAACAGTATCGAATTACGGTTATATCTAGTACGTATTTAATTAGTTAAATTTATGTTTCTTCGGTTCCTTCAGCATGGAAGAAGTCATGTCTTGATTCCCTCTCTTTCCCTATGCTTGAGTCGGATCTTGTGGAGTCTTGATTAACTTCCACATCGTCCATCACTTTATTAACATTGTTGTTGGTTTCAGTCAAGTGGAAAGAGTTTTCAGAATTGACAAGCTCTTCTGGGATATTGCCATCTTTGAAGAGTAGTGTAGTAAATTCAACATCAATAATGTCCTCAGCAGGTATATCAACTTGTTCCTCTTCTTCATTCAGTTTCTTTTCAATTTTATGTTTTTTTTATCTCGTCATCCTCAAGCATAGGGATAATAAGGGGTGGTTGAGTTATTGGCTTGTTTACAGTATTAGCATCATCGGTGAGTTCACCCTCATCTTAGTCATCAATGGGTATAGTTTTTGTTTAGTATTCTCCTTAACTTTTGCCATAATTATGATCTTTGGACTCACTATCACCATTGACCTTGTCCATCCCTACTAGTGTTGGAATGTCCTTACTTTCAAGTGGTTGTTGGATGCTTTCCTTTGAGCTCAGTGATGATTCATCATCCTTATAAATGGCTAAGCCATATTTAGATGAGAGGTAGGGCCTATTATCATTTGGATTTTCAGTTTGTTTCCGACTTCTACCCACATATTTCCATTCTTTTTCGTTTTTTTTATATGTGTCTTTCTCGTTTCTAGCATGGTTATCTTTAGGGTTTCTAAAGGGCTTTGTTCTATATGAGCACAAAACCCACAACTCTTTGAGAAATCCTCATACCATATTGGGAACTCTTTAACGTGCTCATCGTCATCCGGAATAAGGAATTTTTTCTTTCTCTCATCAACCACATCTAGGTTGATACATATTCTTGTGAAATTTACATAATGTCTCCCTCAGAAAATGAGTCTAGTTTGATAAATTTTCTCACCCCGTTCTTTTCTATGATTAGTCTAATGACTTTATTATTGGCATATTTGAATGGGATTTGCAGGATTTTAACTGTAAGACCCATGTCTTTTAGGAGATCCCGCGACCGCGCAGGACCTCGCCCGCAGGCGCGCCACCGCGGGTGCGGCTCTGCTGGACTGCAGTCGCGGCATAGTGGTGAGCGGCCGCCTTTTTAGGCCGACTCACTTTTCACTTTTTTCCTCCTTATGTATTTCTTTTCCTCTTTTCGTGTGAGGGTTACTCCCTCTATCCAGGTTTCTTTCCAGACTTCCTACTTCTCTCTCACGCTCTTCTCATCCTCTTGGATCTTCTTCCTTGATTCCTTTGGATTTTCTTCTTTTTCAAGTTGGATGTTGAAGATGTTGATGTTGGTGAGATGTTGTTGTGGAAAGTTGTCTTGATTGCAGATGTGGTCCTTCTTCTGAGCATCTACAGAGGAGTGGAGAGCCTCCTCTCTTCCCTTTCTTTCTC
The DNA here is from genome assembly GCA_033239125.1 of Fagopyrum homotropicum. Classification (NCBI taxonomy): domain Eukaryota; kingdom Viridiplantae; phylum Streptophyta; class Magnoliopsida; order Caryophyllales; family Polygonaceae; genus Fagopyrum; species Fagopyrum homotropicum. The sequence continues at coordinate 86,397,421 of BSWB01000003.1, read as the reverse complement.
TTCTCTTCTTATTTCTCTCTTCCTTGTTGAACCTAACAAGATTGATCTTGTTGTGATGTGTTTTTGGACGTTTTGGATGTGTGTACATGCATATGTTTAGCGGTTGCTTGCCTTGATAGCTCCTAGTGGTGGAGTGTTGTGGTGGACGAGAGATTTGTCAAAGAGCACATTGGAGTTGCGCTCTGTTGAAGCGCCACACCGGTGCCTTGCCATCACCGCCCCTGCGGCTAGAGCCTTGTCGCCGCCCTGCGGCATCACCTTCCCGTTGTCGCGGCTTGTCACCGTACCCGCTCTTCTTCATTCTCGTGAGTGCTCCTTCTTCCAAGGCATACCAAGTGTTGGTATGTTTGATTCCTTCCTTGTGTTATGGATTGTTTTGAGAGCATGATAGGTTATATGTATATGAGATTAAGGATGTTGTAGTGTGTTGAACGCCTTAGGCGTCTTTGAGGATAAGTGATGAGATATTGAGGATGATGATATGGTTTATGATCTTGCGGATCTTGGAGACTAGGAGGTGGAATCTCCTAGCATGTGATAGTGGTTGATATTGGTGTGTCTTGTTTGTACAGTCATTGATTGTTTCTTGAGGGAAACCGAGATTGACTATGATTGGGATTACCTTGTGACAATTAAGTCCTTTGAGCTTACTTAGCTTAGTTCTATGAGTTGGAGTGATTGTAATCGTGGTGTGTGTATATGTGTGTTATAGTTGATAACCTAACTGGACTAGGATGGTCATATGTGTTAATTGACCCAAGTGTATGATAACGGGCAGTGATAAATTGTCCAACTCAAAATGGGGCAACTGGGGGGTTCTCTACAACCATTCCACCAGGTGCTGATGATTGATACTAATTCCAAACCTGTGTGGTGAAAGGGGGCAAAAACGAGGTTGTTATACTCCTCGTATCACACAAAATTGAATGAGTAATGGTATCACTTGATGAAGGATAATAAACAACTTATGAATGTGAGCATGCTTTGTGGTGTAATGTGATTATGTGTTGTGTGTGCTATTACCGTTATTCTAATTTGTAGGTTGTTAGCTAATGGTTTATACCGTGTTATACATGCTTTGCAGGATATGAGGACTACAGAGTGATCTGGAGTAGTGATCAGCCGAGGGCTTCTGTACATCTAGGATGTTATGGGCTTTTGGGATGTATATCTGATTATGGTGATACCGTTTTGATACTCGGCTGTGGTTTTTTTATACTTTCGATATATACTATTTCAACTTTATCAGTTTTGGTTTTATATTTATTTATGTCTTGTTGTAAGATCCAATGAACTTGTTGTCAAGCTAGGATTAGGACCCATCGTGAGTTCCTAGCCCGTAGCACTCCGAGTCCTACGGATTTGGGGTGTTACACTAACCCAAAGGTCAGTTGTGTTACTCTCAACAAATGTGTTAAAATTCGGTTTTCATGGTTTCAGAATAATTAGTTAACCAAAAATATAGTATGGTCTAGCATCCCAAATAGTTTTTTGATCAATGGGGTTAGAAAAGCTTACTTCAAACCAATAGTTTGGCTTAACAATGATTTTTAACTCTCCCTTGACATTTTTCCATTCATGGAGTAGTTTTGTTCTAAGTTTTGAGACTTCTATGGGTTCACCTAAGAGACATCCCATAAGAGAGGATTTTTTTGTTTTTGAAAATCTCTCTTTCCTTAGGCTAAACACATGAGATACTCTTCTAGGTCAGTTTTTCATAATGTTTACCATTGTTATTGGACTCACTGTTGTTGTTCTTAACTTGATTGTTCAGCATTTCTTGTTTCTTTGTTGTTTTGGGTTGTGGTGTTGTTGATCTTGTACACATCTTCTTTCAAAGTTTTCTTTTGTTAACTCATGATATGCTTTGTCTTGTCTATGTGTTTGTAGAGAAATGTGAAGGCAGAATGCTCAATTTAGAGTTGTGGTGAGTTGTTCTGAGTTATAGTGTTGTTGTTATATAGGCAATAGATTTCCAAGCCAATCACAAAGTTCTTTGAACGAGCAATTACTAAACAGACTAAGGGTGAGTCTATGGATTGTTGGATATTTATTTTATGTTCTAGGAATTCCAAACAATAATAAAAAAAAACAAATAGGTCAAGAGTTGATATTGGGTTTATATGTTTACCTTTTTGGTCAATTCTTAAGACAAATTCCTCCTCCATAAAAGTTTTTCAATAGCCTTGCAAATGGTGTTCATCTTCTAGCCCCATTTCCCACACTACTTTTGGTTTCATCATTGATTGAGTAGTGTTTGCCCTTAGTATCATCACGATAAGGCCGATTATCATCACTACTTGAGCCATCCTTTGGTATACTTGTTGCAACCTACGAGATATATTTGCAGATCTCGAAAATCCTTCTCCAAGGTTTGATTTTATGTTTTTATCGAATTGGTTTTTGGATGTTCTCCATCGCCTCTTCTTTCGTGGCCAAAACATCCACAGTTTCTTCTTTTGGGTGTGCAATATTTCCACTTCTAGTTGCTTCCACACAATAACTCTTTACTTGTCCATGGATATGGGGAATCCAATTTGGCCAAAGCTATGTTGATAGAGGCAGACTTGGTTTTGAATTTTGGTATCGAAAGTTGATAGAGAGGTGTAGCGGCTAGGATTTTTGGAAAGTGGTCGGGCTTTTTTCCAGCACCTAAATGCGAGTGCATGCGTGTTCATTTAATGGGTTTTGGGGTTTTCTAATTCTTCTTATTTGGTAATATCCAAACTTGTACATAACTAATTTTAAATATACTTACTAGACTTTTAAAATGTTAAAAAATAAATATTAAAACATAAAAAAATGCTTCTATACCATTACTTAGTATTTTTATAAAATTAATAAGTTTAAAATTTAATGTGGTCATAATAAGTTTTAAAACTAGTGTGTACCCTTACTTAAAATAACAATATAGTAAATTTTTATTTATTATTGAATTAGTTTTATTTTCAATTTTATATATTTTGATTTGATTCGACAATTAATTAAAAAATTGTTTTTATTATAATTCAAATATAAAAATTAGCTTTAGATTTAATTTTCTATATTTTTTTAAAATTAAACAATATACTAAAAATACTTCTAGTATAAAATTAACTAGTTTAAAATTTAATGAGGTCATAATTAGTTTTAAATTAATTTTTTTGATTTTTAATATTTATAATTGAATTTAATGTAATATATTAAGAATGAGTATAAGGGAAACAAATTAAATCATGAAGGTACCAAGATGAAATTTGAAAACTTGTGGATACCAAGAGAAAAAGTTCAAACTTGAAGGGCATCAAGAAAAAAAAAATCCTTATGTTAATCTTGTGTGTAGGTCGAAGATACATCAAAAGAGTCACAAGTGAAACGGGAGCCGATGCTTATTAAACTTCGTGCAGATCCAACAACCCAAGATGAGACATTAAATATCATATTTTTTCTGGTCAATCTTCGTGGAGCATTTCAAAGCCAAGAGATAGGGAAAATGAGGAGGCTAAACTTTTTTTTTTTTTTGCAGTGTTAGGTAAGGCTGGTTGAAAAAACATGTTTTGTCAATCTTGAAATCTCCTTTCTATTTGAGTTGAAAATTGCTATTAGCATTTAGTTTTTGTATGGCTGCTTCTTTTTTTTTCATGGAAGTTGAAGAAATGTTGTTTTTAAATGGAAATGCCGGTTGTTGTTTCATGTAAATTGTTTTCACATAAACTTGTTCAATTACAAGCGTGCCTTATCAATGGTTTAAGACTGCCTCTAGGTGTTTACGAAGACAATTTAGTGACCTAATTTAAATTTGAAATGGTCTCATCCCGAGCCATACCATTATTACTAAATAGTGAATACTTGGATTAGACTAGATAATAACTCATCTCTAGCATTTGTTTGGTTTGGTAGTTTGTCTTTGTTAACCTCGAAACCCAAATATATATTTGGTGTTATTATGTTTTTATTTTCTTATTTGAGTGAGCAAAATTTGTATTTGGTTGCATAATGCAACTGTTTTGTGATAAAGAAGAAACCGTCATTGTCGTTTATTGCTTCATATCTATGTTAGTAGGTAAATTTTGGTGGAAGGGCCTTTATTTGTGTCCTAGAACTTAATGCTAGGTATTAGGCCTTGTCTTAAATTTGAGGATCATGAATTAACATTAAGTGGAATATAAGTTTTATGTATATATATTCACAAGAGATGGAGTATCATTTTGTAGTATTTTTAAAGTTGAGAGTTGTCTAGTAAGCCAGTTAGCTATCATAATAGCTTTTTCATGTGGTTGATGAACATTGTTATTTATCATTGGGTCCAAAGTGATTTTTGTATGTCCTCATTGTTTTTCTAATGTATTTTTAAAGATGTTTTTATTTCTTATGTTTAATCAGTAGATTATGGTATGCACTCGCATTTGATACTAGACCAATTTTTGGAAGCAATCCTTATTGGCAACTTTCTTTTTCCACTTGTCATGTAGCACTAGCGGATCAACAATTAAATTTCCACTGTTATCTCTTGCTAAGTACAAGTGACACAAGCCTTGGAGACTCTCAAACTAGTGTTTAAAAAAGCTATAGCCTAATTGAGTTGAACTTCAAACATCTTCCTGATTCTACCAACCACATAACAAGCTCTCTAAATATAATGAATCAAGAGTCCTTTATTCTGCCCTCATTTGCAACCACTAAAAATATCAGAAATCGAGACTTTGAGAGCTATCTCTTGCTTTAAAAACAAACTGATTTGTCATCAAATATGAGCATGTTGACTACTCTTTGCTTATTCAACCACAACATCGAGCTATTACATTTCTTTTGCGTCTAAACCCAATCTGTCATCTACTGAAGCATCTCTCTTGTGTACATGCATGCATGCAAAACATAAAACCCAATCTGAGATGACAATTCAACTGTCACATTTACTTTACAGCAATTCCTTTTTAATCAAACAACAAAGCAACACAATTGATAGTTAATATGCCCTTATTTTTCTTGGCAGACCAAGGCTTAGGGTTCATTAATTAGAGCTTCAGGATTCCTCTTATCATCACAACTCTGTTTCCTCTCAGCTTGTAGAGAGCGGCATAATGACTCGAGCTTCTCTTTCTGATTCTTTGTCTTCTCAAGCTGCTTCTTCAAGCGTTCACGCTGCACAGAGGAAACAAAATATCTGTCCCTCAGATACTCCTTGGATGTAATAGTCAATATGCCCTTATTTTATCATTATGAACAATCAAACATTGATACTTCAAGTAAGATATAATCTTTTTGTCAGAACAAGGTCTGACCTACTGTCAAACTGAAAAAAGTCAATCTTCTGGCATCTGCAAATCATATTCAAGAAAACAAATACAGCACTAGGAAATGCCGAGTTATGAAAGAGATTACCTCCTCAACAAGTTCTATCAGAGTAATATCTGTCTTATCACATTTGCTCTTCAAGAATGCATTCTCCTTCTTGAGCTCCTTTGTTGATTTTGCCATCTAAAAAATAGAAGTGAAACATCAATAAATATGTATGAAAAGAATAAGTTTTTTGGTGGGATATGAAAAGAATAGGTTTTTTGGTGATGATAAACTGTGAGAAAATCATAATACCTTCTCAATTTCTAGCTTAAATGTTTCGAAAACTTCATTGCTCTTCTGCAGTGCATCCTGGAAATATCAAATTATCAGGCCCCGTGGTCAAATTTCAAGAGCTACATACACCACATTAGGTGACTAACAATACCAATTACAGAAGCCAAGGCGTAGACAAAAATCCTACTTTTATGAATCAATACCCAAAAGTACTAGAAACACTAGAGATGCGTCATAACTCATAAGTGAATGCTGGTGAATAACACACTGATATGAGTGAGACTGGCATTACCTGAAATTGTTGGAACTTTTCTCCATCAGCTGTCAATTGTAAACGTAAATTTTTCTCAGTTGATAAGAGTTGTGATACTTGTTCTGCATAAACCTTCATCTGTCCTTGCTCATGGGCTATTTTTCCTTCATACTGTTGGATCTTCAAATCGGCAATCTTAAGCTCCAAGGTCTTTTGCTTTAGCTGCCATCAAAATATCAGAAGAGTAAAACAAAGTTATTCTAAACAGTCTTCAAACATTTTGATTCCAAACATACCAGGAATGATAGGAAGTACCTGTTGTGCGTGTTGCTGCTCGGAAGAAGTATACTGATTAGCAAGCTGCTTCAACTTGTCTCTCAGCCTACATCCAAAAGGCATATAAATATATACAGGAGGAAAGAGATTGCGGTAAGAAACGTATAACCGAATATAGACAACTATATTATAATAGAAACATAAGAAAATTTGATGGGGGAAAAGATGGCATCATAACTGCTAAATTTGGCAGTGCGTTTACAATTGCCAGCTTCAGCACATGTAAGTCACATGATAACCCTTCGCAGTGCATTTGTAAATACAGTTTCCTACTTTTTAAACTGTTTATAACTGCTAAATTGTATATGAATGCACTGTCAAATTAAACCTAAGAATAATACTATGGGTGACATATTATTAAGGCTGTATATGCATTTTCAAATCCTTACGTTTCATTTTCTTTCAGCTGAGAGAGGCTTTCCTCTTTTTGCTCATCCAACTTAATGCTCACATCCTACATCAATAAACAGATGGACACATTTCAGGCATAACAAAAACAGAACTTAACATAACAAAACATCCTGAGAAATCTTATCAAAATGCCACCGGTTATCGTGCAAAAAAATATGAACATATAGCAAACCACTACGAGAAAAATCTACAAAAATGCAATATCACCACATCATAAAAAATTGAGAACTTTAAACTTACCTTTATAGCATCACTGAATCTAGTAGATAAATCCAATCTCAAGTTTTGGCCCTCCTCTGAGACCCGTTTGCACTCATCCTGCAGTATTCATACATATCACTGGTAAGAAATATGCATCCAAAGTGAGAATCTGATTCATCAACAATAAGAGAATATTGATATTGGGGATTGACGTATCATATTCACATCTGTATTAGTAGAACCTAAGTAATCCAACTTTCCCTACCAAACACAAACTCAAAACAATGAGGGGAGGAATCCGTAAACATCATCTAGATGCTCTCATTAGTAAAATGGAATTTACTTCTCATTAAACAAATAGAGGTTTCTCCACCTGACTGTTGTGGAAATGAAAACTGTCCACTAAACCCTATATTACGATTTGCCCTAAATGTTATAGAAATTCAGTAGATATGTTACAGAACATTTGTCCTAAATGCTACAAAATTCAGTAGACATGTTATAGAACATTCCTCCTTTTAAATCTGTAAAAGCAAAAGAAAACAAAAATCTCTCCCTTTACAGACTTCAGTAAAGTTAGTCGTGTCAACCTGACTGTGTGAAAATAAGCCAACCATAAACAGATAATTTACAAAAACCATGCTCCTAAAGCCCCAGTCTGACATCTACTGTTGACTCTTTTCCCCAGAAAAAGTAATTCGACCTTTGACTAAAGCAAGACAACTCTAAGTAGTCGTTTGTTTGTAGTCACACGGAAACAGAAAAAAAAAGTCTATTTTTACATATCATTATTGATTTATAAAAATAATCCCTAGGGTGGAGGTATTGCCATTCTAAGTATAAACATTGTTTCATTTCCCCCAAATATGCTTCCCTATAGAGTTTCAAAATGTATCAACAACTTCCCCCATTCACTTGAAATAGCACAAAAAATTGAAAGTGTTTCCAAAACATCACATATAGGACACATGAATAAGCATATGCATACAGATTCGTTGCCTTTCCCTTTGATACAACCAAGGAGCCCTAAATGCTAACAAAAGAACCAAGAGAACACTTGAAATTCTACATTAAGTGACTTTCGAAAATAAGCTGAACTGAAAATCAATCCAATCCTGAAGAAACCAAACAACAACTTAAATTGATCTAACTTGATTCCCAGTCTCGTTCCTTTCCACCACCTCTACTTGCTCACAAATTTGTTCTATGTGGAAGAAAACCATATCCTTAATTTGCCGCTCCCTAGATTCAACTGAATGAGATTTAGAAGGTATCAACAGTTACATAGTGGCCATCATGGAACAACATTGGAATGAACTGTCAAAACATCACTGATAGTTGTTTAACTAGAAACGATCTTACTGTCACGAGCTAACCAGTCAAAAAAGTGTTCAGTGATAAACTGACACTTCATTCTAGCACTGCAATTCCATGTGTCACTATTGAAAACCTTGACAGATAAAAACTAATGAAGAAAACATTCAAAATATTTGAGATATACCATTAATACTTTATTCTGCCTTTGTAACTCCCTGCACAATGACTCAAGCTTATCTCGAACAGAAATGGCTACACAAGAGAAAGGAAATGATGTAAGATTCCAATCTAAAGAAGCTAAGAGCATAAATCATGTCTCAATCATGATAAAAACCTTCCTGTACCTAGAAAATTGCTCACTTAATCAATTTCATTAGAACCAATATTTTATTAGTTTAGTTCAATCAGGAACGTGTCCAAAACAGATTTTCATTAGAAATTCTAGAAAAAAATAAGAAAGCTTTAAAAGGACACAAGTACAAAACACATAACATTGATGATAACAACAGAAATTACTAGGCAACGGGAAATTCAAGAGTCGAGTAGGATGAACTAGGCGGAGATGAACCACTCTCTGAAAATGCTAAATTATACAGTAACTAATTGCAAAATTGAACCATGTAATATAATATAGGCTAGATTATATATAATGGGATACGTTGCACGGAAACGGATAAGTAAACGCACACAAAGGCAGTAGTGTAGCACGTTAAGAGAGGGAGACATTTGATCCTACAGAAGTGTGTATTAAAACTTGTAAGATATTTCTTATTGCTGATTAGCAAACACTAAGAATGTCCTTGATAAAAGTCCTAAGATATCTTCAACTAAAACACATACCTAAAGTCTCTAAACTGTCAATACAAGTAAATAACAAGCTGAAAAAAAAGTTGAACAGCATATTCAAAGCGTAAACATTATGTCCTAGATTAAACACATGTGTTATCTATGGATAATACATTTATCCTTGTTTTCTCCAAAGCATAAAAAAGAAAAAAGCAACATCCGACAGAACAGGGAATTGGAAAATTGCCACAAGCAAGTTCTACACATTCTAAAAGAATTAACTGTTCAATCTTGGAGCATTAAATATACCCTCAAGGACAGTCTAAAATAAAGATCTCAGGATATTAAATGTTAATTTAATATTTTAAATTCCAACCAGTTCCCTCTCCTAAATTACTCAAACTTGACCAATGTTCTTTCCTCTTCTTTACCTAACTCTTCCCTATGTTACCTGCATCTCTTTCCCCAATAACTTGTTGATACTTTAAAGTGAACTCCAGAAATTCTCTTTCTGTTTTGAAGGTACGCTTTGAACTCTTACGCTTCGCTTCAGGTACTTCCTGTAAGTTAGATATTTTGGATCACTATATTTCCTTATAAATGCATAAATAATGAAGAAAACAGAGCAAAAATAAATAACTAATAATCTAAATATCTGATTCAAGGAAATAAGCCACGAGTGACCATGTAAGCTGTTTTAAATGCATTTGCATATCCCGGAGAAAAATAAACCCATCCAAGCTGTTTTAAGTACATATATATATCACGGAGAAAAAATTAATCCATCCAATCTGTTTCAAAAGCATCTATATATCCCAAAGAAAAAATAAATCCATGCAGCATTGACAAATATTCTTAGCACTGGCAAGGCAATCAATCGCTTTTTTTATTGAAGGAACAACATCGTTTGGAATGAAGGCAGAAGTGGCAGAAAGCAGATAAAATCAATTGGCAAGTTTAAGCAATATGAATTAATGAACTACCAGATGTGATTAATGTAATACAATGATCCTCTACTCACTGTTCTGTTTTTCAGGTGACCTAAGGATGATGATGCCTCCTTTACATGGTCTTCTTGTGTTCCAGTAGAAGCTGAAAACAAAGAAATAACAATAATAATTCACTGTTCGAGTTCAAACTTTTGAGTGAAAAATACTAAATTAATGAAAATATTTTTCTTTAGATATAAAATAAAATAATTACATAAATTAAAAACCAAGCAGAGAAAGGAAAGAGGGGAAGGTAGGTTATAGACCAAACATGTAAACAAAATTGCAAAGCTCCTTTTGCAAATTGCAATGTTTTAAGATTAAATCACATAAGGCAATCACTGGGGTCTAGCAGTGCCAAACTAGGACCATTTATCGCAAGCCGTATACAACAAAAATTGCTACAAATATTTTTCTCTTCACCATCGTCAAATACAAATAAAACTCCCATCTGGAATTAATCAAATAATATTTTTGGAATGAGCCATTCCTCTAAGTTTTTAGAAGCATTCTAGGATATCACTTAAGATTCTGGAAAATGTTTGGTCAATCAGTTTGGTATCATTATCAGAACAGCTTTCCTAACCTATGTTGCAAGGGCATAGATAACCTAGAGTTGGAAAGAAAAACCTAACAATAAACGGATAAACCTTAAATAAATACTTAAAACTTAAAGCTAAATAAGTAAATCTATAAACATCTTCTACATTAGGTTTCTTAACCAGAGAACAGCCAACAGGTCAGAAAATTCTTTTTTTTTTTTAAAATAACCTTATGAATTACTTTCTATAAATCATAAAGACTCACCAGCACAGTTTACATCATCACCTTGTCTAACCAAACGCACTCTTAGTCTACTTACCAAGAGGATTATACCTTGCTTCAATCAGTTACGAATGTCAATATGTTGAGGATAGCTTCTATCTTGGCATTTCATTCAAGGTAATTTGTGAAGAAGGGAGTAGTATCACTATATTTCAAGACAAAATCTTTTTTTCTTCATATTTCCTTCCTTTACATCAATCGCAACCGTCCTAGCCATCAAAGGTTTTGTCAGCCAATCTCATGATAGTAAGTTAGTAACTAATTAAGGTCAAAGGTTAAGGTTTTGAGGCCTGATTCTTACCTCCAAACAATAGAGATGAAGGTAAGCAAAACACAGAGAGCAAAAATTATGCATTATGTCAAGATTCTACGAGTTCTCCTATCAAACTCTAGAACTCTAATGGGAATCCCGGGATTCAGAAAGGTTTGAGAAATTATTGAATAAATAGGAAAGTGCTAACAATTTTTTCCTTGATCTCCGCATCTTAGTAAATTATGGCATAAATAGATTATATGATATGCATTACAACATTAGAGAACAGTAACAAATATTAGTTAAAGCCAAATTGAAACATATAATGAGGAAGCGAGAGCAATTACAATTCTTGTTAGCTTTAGTTTCTGACTGAACTTTTTGTTTCACATCAGGTTTTACTGTGGCATCTCTTTCCTGTTCCAAGCAGTCCTCGCCAGACACTTCAACTAACTCTTCAAGGACCCCATTACCATTCTTTTCAACAGGTGCATCTGTAAATGACCCCTCCCTGTTCACTTCACCTTCCCTTCCTCTGTTTGGCACATACTCACCCTCTGCTTCATCATTGAAATCATTCAAACGATCTTTTATCAGCAATCTACTTTCCATATAGCTTTGAGTAGGGTTTTTTGTGTCATTTGATGGTGTGGCTGGAGCCACGAGATCTGCAGAACTCTCAACGAAACCATCAGGCAAAGCAGTTGCTTCAGGAAGCCGATCTGCAGTAAAGTTTTCCATTTATCCTGCAATTTCGATATTAAATTATGAATCATCTAATTTTCTAGCAACAGTTTTTACTTCCCCTGGATTAAAGCAAAAGCGCAATAATAAACATAAGAAAATAAGAAAAATAATTCTCTGTAAAGACACATGTTTCCTTGAGTTGAGAAGCATGTATAGAACAAGGACAGTGGTGGTAGATGCACATGTACCAAACGTCTACAGTAACACCTCATAAGCAATAAGTTAGTTTTTGATAAGAACACAACAGAAGTGCATGTGCCAAGTAAACCACCTCCCCAATCGATCCAAAGGAAAAAGTTCATTGAAGTGGCAAAACGATGGATCCAGGACTGTGATGATCAAATGGGGATGTCCAATCCCATAAAAGTAGACAAGTTATAATCTAATCCATCAAACTAAGTTGTACACATATGACCCTGAAAAGAAAACACCTATTCAGCCAGTCAGCCATATAACTTTTGGCTTAGCTAGAGTTACTTGACACTTTTACAGCAAAAATGTAGAATGTTCAAGCACGGGAAAGTAACTGTCTTCGTATCACAATAAGTCGCTATCCAAGAAAAACAATCTTAGTGGATCAACCTAAAAAAGCAAAAAAACATCAAAAAAAAAAAAAAAAAATGACACGATGAATAGAAGGCAGATGAACACCATAGGAAAATGAAATTATAGTGAGATCGATTCAAAACAAAAAACAAAGCCACGAACGCCAATTTAATTTGTGCATTTTCCAAAACCCTGTTCAAGAGAATCTTAAGTATCAATTGGAAGGAAAAAGAAATCCTAGGTAGTGCGAGTCAAAATGGTCTCGCTACATAAAAGAAACGACAACTACAAGATCAATTTGGGAAAATCGAATCCTTCTCAACTCAAGTCCTGGAAAATCTAGTCCACGAGGCCATTACGAATTCAAGGGAAGCGTAAGTGCAATTTCATAATGATGATTCAGATGGTGTAAAAGGGGGGAAAAGGCATGGGACGAACTACAACTTGCAACTGAGCTTCGTTACACCGGCGCTTGCTTGCTTTTAACGAGCGGGAGGGGTGGGAAGTTTCACAGATGAGCTTGCTGTCCGTGAGATGTATATGGTTTCTCTCACAGATCAGATAGATAGATGTTCCACAGTGGGGGACGTTTGGCAAATTAGGGTTGTAAAAATGGAATCTTTAAAAACCCAAAAAAAAAGTATATTACTGACTTTAAAATCTATATATTATATCGAATTAATTTTACACAATTTCGTATAGTGATTAATATTTTTAATTATTTATGTATATACTTAGAGTACTAAAAGTATCAATACCTCTATATCCCATTATACCCTTTACCTTTATTATAAGTTGAAATTCTAATTTCAACTAAGTTGACGATGCTTTGTTCACGTATAGCCTTCTCCCTTTGTCAGCGTAGTATCTTCACCGCCTCTGCCTCGCTTCCTCTCTTCCACAGTCTCTCACCATTCCCTCTCCTTCTTGCTTCTTTAAATCCTTTCACTGCCAAGAATCTCTTCGACTTCTACAATCCTCAACGTATTCGCTTCTCGATTCTCAATGGTCAGTTTCCCAATCTTTCGTCTGGTTGATTTTGCTTGCTATTGAATTCCCAATTTCAATACTTTAAACCTTAATTTGAGCTTCCAGCTTTACAAAATTTTCTCTATTTCTTCTTGAATGTGGAGTAGAGTGGAAGAGGAGGTACATATAGGTTTCGTAGATGGTCGCCACCATCACAGCCACCATCATCATCGTCTGGTCAGTTTTCCGATAAGTCTCGCTCGGTGAATCCGCCATCCAGAAACCTATGGGTTGGGAATTTGTCGGGCCATTTAACTGAATCGGTCCTTGCCGATCACTTTCTTCAATTTGGTGACCTCGAGAGCTTGGTGTTTTAGCCTAGGAGGAGCTATGCTTTTGTGAACTACAAGAGGGATGAAGATGCCATTGCAGCCATGAATTCTCTCTAGGGTTTTAGTGTCGATGGTGTTGCGCTTAGGATTGAATTTGCAAAGGCGGTTAGTGTCTTTTATTCGCACAATTTGTGTATTGTTGTATTCTTTGCTTACCTGTGTACATTTTTTTGGGTCTTGATAGATATATTGAATGCTTCTTCGTTGGTCTTTGAAATTGTGCTGAGGATTGAAGCTACCCTAAACACCAGTATTAAAAACCTTCAAATTTCACATTAGTGTATCAACTTCTCACTCCAAAGATTACTAGACCAATTAATATTTGTAGCATACTCTCTACTGTAAATGAACTAAATTGTTCATGTAAAATAAGAAAATAAATTTAAAGGTGTCCAATTTTTCACCAAGTTATATCACCACTTTTGAATTGCAGGATTCTTTTTGTAGCTTAATCCAATAATAGAGGCACTTGATAATAACCAAAAAGGTAAAACCCTATGTAGTTTTAACCAGAACAAGTGACTTGAAGATGGTCCCATATTTATTAAGAAATTTTGTATTTTTCCACCAAAGAACATATTAACAATGAGACTTAAATACACATTCTATCTGGAATCATTTATTTTACATATTCAGAGTTGTGTTCAGTGGTAGAGCTGTGTTTAGTGGTTGCACGAAGATGATGCATCTAGGAAAATCTATCATCACAAGCACAAATATGAAATTACATCCATGAAGGAATGTGAGGATACCTCAATCAACTCACTCGTACATTTAGCAGTCTTCTCTCATTATTTATCAAATATTAATCAGCATTCGGCATATTCATCTAATGCTTCTTTATGAGCAATATCAAACCGTCTTCTATAAGTACAAACAAAATCTATAGAAGTACCAGTAAAATAAAGAATTATAGAGTCAACAATTAGCTAGATCCCTAACTGACATCGACTTCACAAACAATACAAATTTTACAACTGAACATTCATTCCCATGTACAAATCTTTACAAATAAGAGAAAAACCACATACTCCAAACATTAAGAAGGAACTTATCCTCTCTTAATTACCACTGTGATGCAATGAATCCAAAAAAGCAGCGCCAATCCCTTAAATTTCCACCCTAATTAGCATATATGATTCAACCTTCCAATATGAAAACATGATCTAATTAAAAAAATTTGAATCTAGGTCATAAAGGAACAAAAACAGTTTCTAATTCCAGCAAATTGGACATCAATGTAGACACTATCTCCTCACTCACATTCAACCTCTCGTCTAAATCTTCTTCAATTAGCTAAATGATCAAACATAAACTAAATCTTCCATATGTCATCAAAAAGAAGAAAAATGTTTAAAAGTTTGCACATTGAGAGAGAAACCTGATAAAGCCAAAGCCAAGACCAATCTGATCATAAGCGATCTTTGCCGACTCACGCCGATTTTCGCTCTCTTTCTATTTCTGAAAGTCGACAGATCGCCGCCGCTCTTCCGTTGTCTCATCATCCGTCAAGCACCGCTTCGTACATCTCTCGTCCCCAAATCGTCAGTCATCACTCTCACACCCCCTCCACAGTCCGAACCGTGTTCTAATTTTTGTCAAATCCTCCGATGGGCTGGTCGTACCAAGGCCTATCACAAGGCCCATTTTCGCAATATTGGGCCTATTAACCGGCCCATATTATAGGATCACCATCAATTTTCTCCAATTTAATCGGGTTGTGTATTTGAACCAGATTGTAAGACCGGGTCGGTTTTAACAGTCCTGGTAAACAACTAGCCACTTTTTAATCTTGAATAAAAAAAATGGGTAATTTATGAATTTCCCTTCATTTTGAATGATCTTAGAATCTTTGATACATTATGTATAATAGGAATAATGGCTAGGCTTTCCTTATATTGCTGAATCTTTTTTTTTTACTTGGTATCTTGAGGAAAAAGAGTTTTAAAAAATGTAATTTGCTTTTCCATTATATGTTCTTGTAAAGGTTTCTCAGGTGCTCAATTTACTGTCCCACGGCAATACATGGGTTCTGCAATGTACCATAACTATAGACCCAACAAGTCACATCTAACTAAACATATACCCCTAGATTTTGAATTCAATGCCAATTAGTCTCTACGCATGATATGCAACGTACTAGAACTATATACCCATCAAAAGTAAAACGTCTCCATAAGCGAAAACAATGCAAAGGGTCTGTAATGTATCATAACTTGTGTTCCAGGCAAATATGCACTTACATCAATTGCGAATTAAAGTCACGACGCGTGCGCAAGGCGCGCGGCTACAACTAGTAAATGTAAAAGGAAAGGATGGTCTTTTTATAGAAGTCGGCCGCCCTAAGTGGACATGGGCGGAGTTTAGGTTTCGGTTTAGCTCAAACCATAACCTAAACCTTCCCCCGTGTGATGAATACTTAGCCCTCTTTTCTATTAATAAAAGCGCGTCTAGATGCGCCGGAGACTATTGTCTCTCCTTCTCACCAAAAAAAAACATTAACCTAAACCAGCGAATTTGAAACCGGCAAACCGCCGGTTTGTTGAAAAAAAAAAACCGAGATTACTCTCGACATGGGAAATCTCAGGTGTGATTTTGCTTATCTAGGTTGATACTTTAATTTTTTTTTTTTAAAAAGGCTTGAACCGATTTTTCGGTTGCTTACGTATCCTCTCTGGGTAAGAGGAATAAAAGTCCACGTAGTTGTCTTACCTTTGCTTACCTTTTGTCGGACTTCGGAGTTGTTTTGTTACCCCCTTACCTTCATACCTTATACTCGGAAGTTGTGTCTGGATCATCGGAGTTGAAATCCGATTTTAAGTCATACAGCGGGGCATTCCGTTGTTTCCGCTTCTCCGCCTTTATCCAATCTTAAATGCAAACTTATGCCTCCAACTTTTCGGGCTTTAATTGGCTTCTCTTGTAGGTGAGCATATTCTCTCCTTGGCTTGCTCCACGACAACCATTGATGTGGGCACGACCATGAGTTGTTGCACAACCATTGATCAAGGTTGGATATTTCGGGGCTAATTTCTTCCACCAACCAAATTTTCAAAAGATTCACTATCAAAACTAAAACACATTGTTATATAGATAATTTTGAAATTCCGCACTTGAGGATGAATGTCTTGGTGTTTTTGTTCTTTTAGCTAAAATTTGTTTTGCTTTTGAAAGAAGAAGAAGAAGAAGAAGAGGGTGTAGGAGTCGGTAATGCGGTTGAAGAAGAGCTAGCACTTGTTTGAAATGAAGAAAGAAAATTTTTTAATTTCAATACGAACATTATAAATAATGGTAGTAATATTTAAAAACCCAAACAATCATATAACCAACAACTCGGAAACACCATTAAGTTTAAGTCTAGGATAAAAAACGGCGGAAATTAGGGGTGAGCAAAAATATCCGATCCGACTAATCCGATCCGCTAATC
The DNA here is from genome assembly GCA_033239125.1 of Fagopyrum homotropicum. Lineage (NCBI taxonomy): Eukaryota > Viridiplantae > Streptophyta > Magnoliopsida > Caryophyllales > Polygonaceae > Fagopyrum > Fagopyrum homotropicum. Next base: position 86,380,416 of record BSWB01000003.1, on the reverse strand, counting down.
GAAAGATCCGATCCGGAAAAATACGAATTAAAAAATATCCGACAATGGTGATCTAAGTCCGATCCGATCCGGGCATATTTTTTGGATCATCGGATCGGATACGGATCGAGGTTTGGAGGAAAAAGTCGGATCGGATGTATCCGACTAGTCTAAGAATTAATACTTGGATCGGATATCCAATCCGGATAAAACTGTCGGATATCCGAGTGCTCTCGGATCGCACTTTTAAAATATTATCGATCGGATATTTGAGCCTTCAGATCGGATCGGATATCTGGATATTCTCACCTCTAGCGGAAATAAGATAAATCAAGGGAATATCGATGTAATATTTTAGCACCTCTAGCGGATCAGATCGGATATCCAATCCAGTAGGGCATGTGTTGAAAACCAACATGTATTTCTTCCATTTGCTTTTGACACGTTTGGATTTTTGCACCCGATGTTGTTGATATTCTCAAGAGGGTGCAAAGAGTTATGCATAGTAATATTATGTCCTCTAGATTTGTAGATGTAGTTTTCAAAAGGTTAGGTTTTGCCATCCAAAAAGGGGTAGCGGCGCAACTTGTTGCTCGCTTACATTCTACTTCTATGTAAATAGTTATACCATATAAATCAATATTTTAGCCAATTCAATTTCATGTCATTTATAGCACTTATAAGGGTTGAAAAATTAGAACCGCTTTGTAAAGTCTCCGGAACGTTTACACTATTTTTAAAAAGCTACTAGAAGTGGGAGTGTAAATATAATTCATGTAATTAGTTGAACCACTAAAAAGCTTTAAAACATTACAAATATCAAGGCAAGTTTGCCAAATATTGTCATCATCTAAAATTGACCAAGGAATATTTTGTGCAGAAAAAACTTGTAAAAGCTCTTGGTAACGAAGGGTTTGACTAAGTAATTTGTAAGTAGAGTTCCAACGAGTTTCAATATCTTTTGAAAATGCAATTGGATGAACTTTATTTTATAAACATATTGCTCTCTATTTTTTTTTCTCAAATCGGATGAGTGCCAAATATGTTCAATAACGTCGGTGATGGGGGTTAGCATAACTGGTAAAATCTTAAGTCCATCTTGAACACATAATTTCAAAATATGACATGTACATTTTTTATGTATAAAAGGAGTTCGCAAATATTGTCCCGCATGCTCCACCAATTCGTTTACAGAGGAGGTGTTAACAAATGCATTAACAAAAGAATATGAAAAAACTCAACCTTGTAAATTATATTCTTGTAATACTGTTTTTATCAAGTTTGCAATGTTTGTGACATTATTCTTTTGTTGAAATGGTGAAATACAATAAAATATTTATGCAAAAACATATCGTTATCAATAAAATATAAATTAATGCCCATGTAAAAATATTTTTTGTGATAGTATACTCCAAATATTGCTACAAATAGAAACTTGGTGCGAAAAGATGACAAAATCGAAAGAGTTTTTTTTGTTTCTTTTGTTCGTAAGATTTAGAAACTAATTTGGCAACGGTTTTGGGAGAAGTTGATTTTAAAAGAAGGTTGAAGATATTTAGTGTTTATATGCTCGAACTTCTTCATATTTCGCATAAGCAAATGGGAATGCATGAGAACATATAACGTTGGATAATCTTAAACTTTCTTCACTATGGTTATACATAAATAAAGGAGATCGAGAGGACGAAGATGCAAGCCCGTTGTAACACCCTAAATTGTCAAAACTTGGGGAGTTACTGGTTAAGACTTCACAATGAGTCCCGACCTTAGTTTGACAACACTTTCGCTAGATCTTGCAACAAGGCACAAATAAGGAAACCGAAAATCATAAAACAACGTTTGAATGTTATGAATGCAACCACATGATATTGTCAACCAACAATGTACATAAGATCACGATATTAAATGACAACATGCTAAAAAGGAAATACAAAAAGTAAAAATATCCAAACTCCATCTTATGAAGTACAAAGACCAGGTTGACCACTACTTTCCGGATCACTCGGCCACTGCTCTAACTTGTGGTAAGTCTAAACAACAAAATAATCAATGGTTAGTTAGGTATCCAAAAGTTAGAAGAACAATAATAGCACACACACAGAGAAATGAATCTGATGCACCTCATAGTGCGCTTGTATGGCCTAGCCTAAGAGAACCTCTAATGACATGAAAATATGAGCTTAGTATAGATGTGTATATAGCTAGTTTTTCCTTTCTTTTGCATGCATAGACATACATTCATGGCAATTATGGTTTATATTTACCTATTTGATTAGAATCGAGATCTACACAAGTGTTTTTACAGTTGTAGGTGAATTGACGCAATTTTGGGAGATATAAGAGAGATCAAAGAGATCACACGCCTCAGAGAAGAAATATCGGACAAGGACAAAAAATCTCAGCCGAGATTCTCTTCGGGCTTGGCCGCGGTTTTTATATTTTAGCTCAAAACGTAATCTTCCAAACCCTAGCTTCATTCTATAAGTTAGAAGTCTACAAGAATGAAAAGACAGACCCTGACCCGGAGATTGACGCTACATTGCAGTAAGAAAGGCTTTGGATTGCACCTTGGACACGGATTGACAACCGGTATGACGACAACCTTAGAGATTGAGAGAGACATTGAAATTCTTTGTGAGATTATTTTGGTTTTTGATTTCTTTACTTTGGAACGCAAGAACAAATCTTTGTTATTGATTTGGTTTAGTTTATGATATTTAAAGACACCTTGCTAAGCATTTCTTATGTTTCTTTCGGTTTCATTGATTGCTTTTGGTTCTTGATTATATATATATATATATATATATATATATATATAACTTGATTTGAATATATATGTGTGTTGTTGGCTAAAACCTTTGTGATTCTAGGGTGATTGATTGATGAACGTAAGAACAGATCCTCTGTCGTACCTTTCATGTTTTATCTTTAAGCTTTGGTTAAAGATGCATAAACCCTATCCTTGTTGAACCTTCCTAACCTATATCCAAGCTTGGAAAGAGACTTACCCGGCGATTTCCTTGTTTGGTTGCCAAAGATGATGAGTTCTAGGTAATAAAGGTTCATCCTTTATTAGGTTTGAGTGTGCCTTCCTCTTGCCTTTGTGAGTTAATTTGAGACTTACCCGGTGATGGTTAATTCTATTCTCTTAGGTTGAGTAGTTGGTTTGAGACTATCATTCTTTTTCCTTGAAGCTTTGAGACTTACCCGGTGATAAGTTTCTTTGGTTTGGAATAGCGGATAGTAAGACCTACCTTTTGATCTATCCTACTTTTGAAACATCTTTCCTTTTCAATCTCAGCTCTGTCCATACATCTTTAGAAGTCTTGAATTGAAAACCACAACTAGATACCTTGATCTCTAAAATCTGCGCTTTCCCAATTTTACACAAACTCTTGTCTTTGTTTTTTATTATTTTCAAATTGTCTTGACTAGATTGTTTTTACTGCTTGATTTCACCACAATCCCTATGATCGACCTTGAAATATTTGTTTTTATTGCAATCGATCCGTACACTGCGGGTTCACTTATTTGCTTTATTCTCGGTATAAATTTAAAGCGATTTTCCTTCATGCACACACACACGTTTTGAAGCGAACAAGTTTTGGCGCCGTTGTCGGGGACTTGGTCTAGACCAAGTCGGTATTTCGGTTGTCTAAGTTAAGACTTCTTGCTTTTTCTATTGACCTTTTTCTTTGAGTAGTTTTGCTTGCAGAAATTCTCTCCCCCTTTTAGGTTTATGCGAAGAACTCGCGATTGTAGAGAACTCGTTCCTTACGATCCTGAACTAGAAAGAACCATCCGAAGGAGGTTAAGAGAAGCTAGTGGAAAAAGGATGGTTGAAGTAGACGTCCAAGCTGCATTGGAACAAACCTTGGAACAAATAAGGCTTACAAATCAACGAGCACATACTGTGGATGAAAGAGCGCGTCAGAGAGATGAGGCAGCTCATGAAAGGGAGGCAGCACTTCAAGCACAATTGGACGAGATGAACAACAACAATATGAGAGATGCACTCCTTCAAAGAGGAGGAAACTTTCGCGTTGAGATTCCACCTCCTATTGCAGCCCACCTTCCGGTGAGGAACGTTAGAGTTGATCCAATTGCGGGAGAACCACAAACGCTTGGACAAATAATGGATCCAACACAACGTAAGCGTATCAGAATAGATTTTGGAAACCCTACTGACCATGACTATGAGTTCCGCATTCAAGTCATTACTATGATCCGTCAAAGTTAATTTAGAGGATCCGAAGGGGAGTCTCCGCATTCAAGTTATTACTATTATGGAAACATTGAGGCCCTCTAAATTAGAAACTAACAATTATAAATTGCGAGGTTTTTCTTTTTCTTTAAAAGACGGGGCGCAAGCATGACTTCAATCTTTACCAGAAGGAAGAGTAAACACATGGGAGTATATGACCTCCAAATTTCTTACAAAATTATTTTCACCATCAAAAACTGCTAAATTTAGAGGTAAAATTAATTATTTTACCATGAAAGATAGTGAGAGTTTGTTCAAATCTTGGGGGAGATTCAAGGACCTTCTACTTGATTATCCTCATCATGAAATCTCAAGGATATAACTTCTTGAAATCTACTATAAAGGCTTGGATGAGGATACACAATTCTGACTTCAATCCCTCTCCAAAGGTACTTTCATGGATAAGCACGAAGACAAAGCATGAGGGTTTATTGAAAAAGAAGCTTTCACTAGTACAAAAATGCACATTTAACACGGTTCCGTGTGCATTATTTAACACGATTTTGAACCGTTCTAAAACTGTCTGTGGTAAATGTGTTTAACACAGTTGGGCCAAAACCGTGTTAAACGGCTTTACCACGGTTCATGTTTTAACCGTGGTAAACGTGTTTACCACGGTTCTGGCCCAACCGTGTTAAACACATTTACCACAAGCAGTTTTAGAACGGTTAGGCGTGAACCGTGTTAAACGTGTTTAACAACGGTTCGCGCCGAACCGTGTTGAACACGTTTAACACACTTAAGATGGACCGTGGTAAACATGTTTACCACATGCAGTTTTACCACGGTTCCATCCCAACTGTGTTAAAAGTGTCATGTCAATCGTGCTTACCGGTTCTCTTCGAACCGTGTTAATCGTATTTACCATGGTTCTTCTCTAACCGTGTTAATCGTGTTTTCCCCGGTTCTCCTCGAACCGTGTTAATAATGTTTACCACGGTTCTCCTCGAACCGTGTTAATCGTGTTTCCACGGTTCTATAGAACCGTGGTAATAATGTTGAATCCTGGTAATAATACTGAATCGTGGTAAATTAGTAGCGCGTGTTAAATGTGAATTTGACCATGATAAATTTTTTTTTATCACGGTTTCATCTACAACCGAAGTAATACTATATATTCTTTTTTGATTATGCTATATTGTTGCGCATATATACCGTACACCTGTAGTAATTCAACACAATGAACAAGCTAAATGGCAGGCTAACCGACAAATAATACTCAAAGAAAATCAGCAACAACACCATGATGATCGATCAATCAAATATAACCATGTCAATTGACAACAATAACCATTTCGATCATCTCAAAATAGTAATCACTAAAAATCCATAAGTATTTCATAAGATACCTAGCTATTTACTTCAATATCCGTTCTTTCAACTTGATGAAACCAATGCAACTAGTGTACACGTATGAATTGTTGCACATAACTAACCCACAGATCTCGAAAACCTCATCGATTTTCTTTTGTGAATACGACACCGACTTAGCTGACTCCGAAACCCATTGTCAATTAAGGGGAAATAATTTAGTGAGAAAACATGTCATATATACACGACAACACAAGAAAAGTGAATATAGTTGATGCCAGCCATAAGAATAGTGAACTTCACTAATAATAAATCGATTTTGACAAGTTAATAATTGTAAATATTTAGAGAAATAACTACAATTATACACATAGCTTCTTGGGAAGCTGATCTTGTCCTTTTGTGATAATCTCTTGAATAAATCGAAGAACATAATAACCACAATTTGCTTTATTTTTCTGGTGAGGGCACTACAAAATAATCAATATTAATGAATTTAGTGAAAAGTCATCACATAGTTTTTTATAAACTAATAAATTGAAGAGGGAACCAACACATTTCATAATAAACTTTTGCTAACAAAGTTAACTAAAACAAACCTTTACTTCAATCCACTTTATCGCCTTGTTAGGCTTGTTGAGAGATTTATTAGCAATCCACACCTTCATGTCACATACTTGACTGAACTTCCATCTACACCATGATTTACTAAATCCATATATAAATGAAAAAAGAAAATAAAGAAAGAAACTAGATAGGAAGTAAAGAAGGATAGAAAACATGCTAAACAACTTAAGGACAATTTTGTATCTCAAGATTTTACCAAAGGAAGCAAGGTTTTTCATAGGCCCAATCACCTCAATTTATTAAACCACGAATTAACAAAAAGACAAAAAAAGGCACCCTTACCTGCATAATTCATTCAGGAAAATTGAAGTAGTGAGGTTCCCCTACTAATTTTGAAAAGACACTACATAAAACATATAGTTGACGATCAACTAAAAAATAAAGGTTTCTCACCTTACAAAATCCCATTATTGTGCTTATTTGTTCCTTTAACATCTATAATCCTAAATATTTTAAGCTCTAATTTATTTAGAGGCTTTGTGATATTGTCATGAATATAACTATTTGGATACAGTTCCATACAAACTTACAAGTAGGGTGATATTTATGGTAGATAGAATAGAGGAGAATAATTAAGATTGATCATGAAAAAAGCACCACAACCAAACATCCCGCACCCCTTCTTCATTGGTATCTTGGGACCACCATCTTCCTAAGAGTTCGGATAAGGAAATGATGATGAGTCAAATTACTATTTGAAAAAGATTTCAGTTAGCAAGGTAACTAATAGGACATCAAAACACCTCTATTGTGGTAGCACTGACCAATTGAAATAAATTTGCATAGTAACACCAGAGTACTTCTCTTTTATGGGCTAGAGAAATTGAGCTTTTGTTTGCCAAAATTGGTGAAAGGATGCAAATTATCCACATTATCCGCTATTATATATGAATTGGGTAATTTTGCGAAGATATATGAATTATCACCATTATCCCAAGTTTTGAATCATGGAAACGGATTAACAAAAAGAGTAGCAGTAGCTCATACATCAAGGGTTTGTCTTTCAAACTCATGCAAGATATCTAAGATCAGAAACTCTAGTCCACAAATTATATATAAAACTCTACATCAAAGCCATTATAAAATATGGGTGACCAGAGAAGTATCATTCACTGTTAAATATAAAACTTAATTTCTGAAAATTACCACTGAGTGAGATGAGGTTTTATGGAAGATGTTCAGAATAAAATGCATATTGAAAATATAGACAGTCAGCAAACCCTTATAAATTACAAAAGCAGCAGAGCAGGAAGACAAGAGACACGGAAGAGGCAACACTTATAGTTATTTCACATAGCAAGCAGAAGAAAAGTAACTTCAAGGGAAAGAAGAGATACCCAAGATGTCAAGGCAGTGCTATAAAGAAACATCTGCATTCAAAACCAAAGACAAAATTGTTATTCTTTGTAGAATTAGAATGAAAAGAAAGATGATATGGTCTTGAAATTAGGGTTTAATCAAATTCTTCTTGACAAATTATGTTTAATCAACTATAAGAAAAGTAACATCTTACTTACCACAACAGTTGAAGAGTTCTTGAATTTGCGCCCGCCAATTAGTGACTGGAACTTTCAACTGTCTAAATGTTAATCCATTTTTGTATGGTTAAAAACAAACACTAATAGTGTATCTCAACGTATTCTTATACAAGTAACAAACATACCAGCCTAAGAATCTAGTGATACCTTGAACTTGTTTCATTGAGAGATGTCTCTCCTATATGTCTTTGAGCTATAAGGACACAAAATAAAAATCGAGTAGTTCAATCCTTTTGAAATACTTACATTCTACACATTTTAGGTCAACATTGTATAAAACAAGACACCAAATTCCTAGAGGTCGCCTTCACAAACTACAACAAGCTCTAGCAAATGACTTTTGTCCCTCAAAGTTTTCCCCGTCAACCTCTCGACGACCGTGCCTCTCTACCAAGAATGTTGCTTGTTATTGTGCCTCTCTACCAAGAATAGTTTTGCCACATAGAAAATGATGATGAAATTGACTAAATCAAACAAGCAAACAGAGAAGAAAGTAGTAAAGAAACTAGACCTGGCGGCATAAAGGGTCCATGGAGTGACGAGTTTACCATCCTCAAGGCCACCGCAAACAGTGGAGTCCTCATCCACCCGATCATTTGCTTTTTTGGCTCGAATGCTCTCCCATCTCACTCTTCCTCCGAAAATCCGCCGGCACTTAAAAAGCGAAACAACCACCGCCTGTTTTGTTGGAATTGTAGACACGTGCGACCTGATTTGAGGGCAGTAGAAGGTTTAAGGCAAGAGCGAAGGAAGAGAAGGAATTTGAGGGTAGCGTAAGGTTTCAAACAAGATACGATGGGAGTAAGGGATTTGAGGGTAGTAGCAGAACACCCACTTGTTAGGGCTTCTTTAGAACCCGAGAGGCGGGGGTTTAGCCTTTCCGGAAAAAAAGAGGCGGAATAACATTAAAAAAAGAAGAAGAGCCGGGTAAGGAAATGTTGATTATTTTTTAAAAAAACATTTTTTATTTAAAATAGTAAGAATGGTGAGCATATCGATGTTTTGTAACCAATTTGACTATTTCAATGTTTATAGTTGTTGTTTTTTATTTTTGATATCAAATAGTGTCGAAAAAGTAAAACACTTGTGGAAAGCGCTGAAATCTTGTCTGACGCAATAGGTAAGCGTCGAGGCCAAAGCGTTGTTAATGAACCGTTTTTCTAGTAGTGGGTATATCTTATCTTTAACACGGTTGATCGGTGCTTTTTAACACGGGTTTAATGATTTTTTTTAATTCCGGCAAATCTTGGGCTTACTAAAAAATTTCCAGATTATTTTTTAGAATAATATTTAACACGGTTGATTGAAAGACGTGGTAAATTATGTTCATACGCTTATTTAACACGGTTTAGAGGGTAACCGTGGTAAATTGTAAACATTTTTACTACAGTTTCGAAGAGAACCGTGATAAATGATACACAAGTTTAACACGGTTACAAGTAACTGTTATATAATAACAAAAGTTTTAACACTGTTCGCAAGGTAACCGTGTTAAAATGAGTGATTCTATAAATCTACCACGGTTATTCGGTAAACCGAGGTAAATTATAAGTATTTTTAACACGGTTTTTTGGACAACCGTGGTAAAAAAGTTGATTTTGCATATTTACCACGCAAAAACACGGAACCGTGTTAAATATACCGTAACCAATGTGCTTTTTTGTACTAGTGTTTGGTGCAAGAGAAGTACTCCCAAAAAAGAGTTGATGATAGACTCCGACGACCCAGAGTCCATGAGGTAAGTATTACTACCAACCTATCTGCTGAAGTTGATACTCTTAAACACCAGATGAAAGAAATGCAGTAATATTGAGCACCAGCCCAAGCAAGTTTACCTCCTAGGGAGCAAGGCGTGAACTATACGGGTCGAGAGAATTATCAAGGAAATCATCAAGGACCCCGGAACAACAATTACAACAATAGGGACCACAATGGAGGGAATAACTATAGGGCAAATCATAATCATCCGAGATTCTCTTATTCAAATCCAGATGGAGCATTGAACCCTCCAACTTCCTCTAGTCAAGCTCCACCACCAAGGACTCAAAACCCCCACCGGGATTTAACCAACCTCCAAAAGATACGACGCATATGTTGTTGGAAAAATTATTGGGAGAAATGAAAGAGATGAAAGACGGCATGAATTCTCTTTCTAAGGCTCAAAATAGCCTTGGAAAATCAAGTTTTTAGCAAGGTCGGAGAAGTTCCTATAGATCAAGGAAGACTTTCCGGAAGAACTGAAAATAATCCGAAGGAGCAAGTGATGACTATCACCATTAGAAGCAGAATAAAAATTAATGAGCCATTGCCCAAGAGCGTTGATAAAGGGAAGCAAGTCATGATCGAGCAAGATCCGGAGCCAAGCAAAAAGGAGAAGGAACCGGTCTATCTACCTCCTCCAGCTTACAAACCTCCACTTCCATTCCCTCAATCAAAAGCTAGAGCGCGCCTCGACAAACACTTTGGTAAGTTCCTTAAACTTATGAGCAAGTTACATATTAATATCCCGTTCGTGGATGCCATTGTAAGTATTCCCGCATATGGGAAATTCTTAAAGGAAATCCTCTCCAACAAAAGGAAATTAGAAGATGTTGGGGGAAGTGAGGATGACCAAGATGTCACCCAAACTAATCCAAATAATGAGAGAGGAGATGCCACCAAAACTAAGGATCCCGAATCCTTTTGCGTTATGTGAGAAAGTAGGACTCTGAACACCAAAACCCGTCAAGATGACACTCTACATGGCGGATAGATCAATAACGCGTCCGGTGGGAATTCTCGAAGACATTCCCTTATTGCTAGGTAAGTTCTACATTCTCATTGATTTTTTGGTTTTAGACATTCATGTAGATCATCCGATTCCAATTATATTTGGAAGACCATTCCTTGCGACTTCCGGTTGCATGGTGGATTGCAAGAATGCAACACTCTCTTTCAACATAGGCGAAGAGAATATAGAGTTCCAATTGGCAGCTATGGTCAGAGGGCCAAACCTTGGAGAAGTTATTTTCAATGTTTATGATGAAGAAGAATCAAGGGAGATGGTTAGTTCTATTTTGCTCAAGGATCCGCTACAAAAGGTCATAAGTATGAGCATTGTTGAAGAGGGAATAGAGGAGGATTGCGATTCTAAAGTTCAATTTCTAGAAGAGTTGGAGAAAGATCATAAAGGTGAATTTGAAGAATTAAAGGATGGCATGAAAAATGCCAAAAATCTCGGTCAAGGGTAGAAAATCTCATCCGAGATTTTAATTAATTCACCCGTGGAAAACCTAGTCGATTGCCACCTTAACCAAAATCTCGCCCGATATTTTCAAGGGTAGGCCGAGATTTCTAGAAATTCTGAAACTTCTCCGAAGCTTCTTATAAGAATTCCCGGACGTCTTCCCACCCCTTCTGCACCTATGGAAGCATCCTGTGATGTCTCGGAAGGCCAAAATGCCTCAACCAAGGAGCCACCTACTTTGGAGTTGAAGCCTCTTCCCGCACACTTAAGGTACGCATTTCTAGGACCAAACTCTACATATCCGGTCATAGTTAGCGCTAATTTAAGTGAAGATGAACTTAGTAGGCTAATGCATGAATCAAAACTACATAGGAAAGCTTTAGGCTATACTATCGATGATCTTGTTGGTATTAAGCATTCTCTATGCATGCATAAAATTTTGATGGAAGAGGTTGTGAAGAAGGAAATTCTTAAGCTACTTGATGTAGGAATTATCTTTTCAATTTCTGATAGCAAGTGGGTGAGCCCCGTCCATGTAGTACCAAATAAGGGAGGAATGATCGTTGTGACTAATAAGAAAAACGAGTTGATTCCTACAAGAACACTATTGGGATAGAGGATGTGCATCGACTACAAATAGATGAACGTTGCAACGAGGAAGAATCACTTCCCTCTTCCTTTTATCGATCAAATGCTCGAGAGATTGGCACAACACTCACACTTCTACTACTTGGATGGGTATAACGGATTCTTCCAAATTCTCATCCATCTGAATGATCAAGAGAAGACCACCTTTACGTGCCCTTGGGGTAGGTTCGCTTATAGGAGAATGCCGTTCGGACTTTGCAACGCACCGACCACCTTCCAAAGGTGCATGATGGCCATATTCTCCGAATCTATAGAGAACATCATCGAGGTTTTTATGGATGATTTTTCAGTTTATGGCTCCTCTTTTGATGATTTTTTAGCTAACATTTCTCTAGTTCTTCGAAGATGTGAAGACACTAACCTTGTCTTGAATTAGGAAAAGTGTCACTTACTAGTACAAAAAAGCACATTGGTTACGGTACATTCAACACGGTTCCGTGTTTTGGCGTGGTAATTATGCAAATTCAACATTTTTACCACGGTTGCCCAGAAAACCGTGTTAAAAATACTTACAATTTACCTCGGTTCACCGATTAACCGTGGTAAATTTATAGAATCACCCATTTTAACACGGTTACCCTGTGAACCGTGTTAAAATATTTGTTATAATAACACGGTTTCATGTAACCGTGTTAAACTTGTGTATCTTTTATCACGGTTCTCTTCGAAACCGTAGTAAAAATGTTTACAATTTACCACGGTTACTCTCCAAAACCGTGTTAAATTAGCGTATAAACACAATTTACCACGTCTTATAATTAACCGTGTTAAATATTTTTAAAAAAATAATTTGAAATTTTTTTAGAAAGCGCTAGATTTGCCGTTTGTCTTCGAGACCGTAATAAAAATGTTTACAATTTACCACGGTAACCCTTCAAACCGTGTTAAATTAGTGTATAAACACAATTTATCACGTCTTTCAACTAACCGTGTTAAATATATATTATTTATAAAATAATTTGAAATTTTTTTAGAAAGCATGAGATTTGCCGGTTCTCTTCGAATCCGTTGTAAAAATGTTTACAATTTACCACGGTACCTCCAAGCCGTGTTAAATTAGCGTATAAACACAATTTACCACGTCTTTCAATTAACCGTGTTAAATATTTTTTAAAAACTAATTTGAAAATTTTTTAAATAGGGCGAGATTTGCCGGGAACTAAAATTTTTTTCATTAAACCCGCGTTAAAAAGCACCGATCAACCGTCAAGTAGGTTCAACGTGGTTGATTTTTTAAATTAAATTTTGTATTGTATCTTTAATTTAACTCAGCATTACATGAGAGGAGCCCAAATTCAATCTATCTTCTTTTTAACCTAATAGAACAGGTCGTATTAACAGGTGCGTCGACTCCCCTTCTCAAAACCGTACGTTGCCGCTGCGTCTCATCTATCGTCTCACGTACAGCCGCCGGAACTCTCAGCCGCCGGAACTCTCAGCCCAGCCGCCGGAACTCTCAGCCCAACCGCCGATTGCAGGTAATCTCCGGCCCCTTTCCTGATCTGCTTCAACCCTAATTTCTGCCCCAACCGCCGATACCCTTTCCTGATCTGTTTCAACCCCTTTTCGTATCTGCTGTAGCGTATTTCTCCTCTTCTCACAACCCTTTGCAGCGTATATCTCCTCTTCTCACAGACCATTGCATCGATGTCTCCTCTTCTCATCTTCTCCTACAACACTTCGATCTCTTGCGCGCCCAGCCGCCGGAACTCTCAGACCAGCCGCCTATTGCAGGTAAATCCAGCCCCTTTCCCGATTTGCTTTTACTTCAGCCCTAATTTCTGGCCCAGCCGCTAGTGCAGATGATCTAATTTCGGCCCTAATTTCTGCCTCTACTTCAACCCTAACATCCGGCCTCTTTCCCGATCTGCGTCTCACTGTTGGGAGACTGCAGTCAAGATGAGACTACAATATTTGACTGCCGCCGGGCTTCGTCGCCACCAACACTGACGAGACTGCAGGCCCGCACCTTGCCGGCCGTAAACTACCTTCCCTACCGGTGTCACTTTTGGGTATGTGAGACTTATGCAGTATGTATTTGATTTTGAGAATTATGCAGCATTTGATTTTGAGAATTTTCAAAATTTGTGTGTTAAATTTTATGGGTTCATATATATTATAATGAAGACTGGAAAAGGTTTGTTTTTTTCTTCAAATGGTTTGGATCTTTTCATTGAACATTGTACAGTGGTATGACCTGCAGTCCACACTCCATGTCAAGATTTCTTACTTTATTTGTTTGGTTTTAAAATGAGGGGGTAAAAGAAGAGTACAATTTTATGCCGTTTTTTTTGACTCCTATCTCACAAAAAACACAAGAAATGAAGCTGATATTACTAATAAAATATTGATTGTGCGTTTATCAAATGAAACTGAGGGGTGTAAAAGAAGAATACAATTTTGTGCTTTTTGACTCCTATCTCAAAGAAAAACACAATTTTGTGTTGTAATTTAGTTTTATGATTTTGGGTTTTGTCAGACAACAATAGAAACATAACTATTTAATGTGAGATTAATAATGGTGCCTTTATGATCGATTGCCATACTAAAAAGCTTTAGGAAGATGTACTATATTTTTTTTTTCGTGCTTCTTGAGTTCGAACCTGCAACCTTAGGATCTTAGTTTTGGAAATCAATTTGTGTTTTAGAAGCCTTCTACTTATTGTGAAAACTACCGAATTAGACATTATTAAATTAAGCAACATATATGTTTTTTTTTGCAGAAATCGATCGTAGTGAGGTTATTTTTGCATTTTATAGCTCAAGGAGTTTCTCTTCAAAACTTAAGGTATGTTGAATTGAACAATCTTTATTATTTGATTTTGATTTGGTTAGATCGATATAGTTTAAAATACCCTTTTATTGTTAGTGCACTTAGTATAAGTAGATTAGATTAAAATATCCTTTTTGGTTTTTATGCATAGAAAAACAGTCTCTTATCATGGATAAAACTTGGATGACTGCAAATCAATTGTCCCAAGAATATAGAAATGGTGTTACACAATTTGTAAATCAAGTAGTTGGATATAACGGAGAGGGTAAGAAAATACCATGTCCATGTTTAAGGTGCGGAAATATTCAGATAGTCAGTAGTGATCAATTGAAAGGACATTTAATAATGTATGGGATTGATAGAAGTTACCAATGATGGATATGGCATGGTGAGGCAGATAATATTAACTTGAATCGTAGAGATGATGATGATGATGAGGAGGAGGAGGATCATGAGGGTGAGAGGTTAGAAGATATGATACATGATATTGAAGACAATATACATGGCTCGGGAAATGAATTTGACCATCTGTTTAGTGATGCAAAAGTACCACTTTATCCTGGATGCTCAAAATTTACTCATTTATCCTTTGTCTTAAAGTTGTATAACCTAAAAGCGGGTAATGGGTGGAGTGATAAAAGTTTTACAGCTTTGTTAGAACTTTTAAAAGACGTGCTTCCAAATGATAATGTTCTTCCTTCTCGGACGTATGAGGCGAAAAAAATGTTGTCCTATATGGGAATGAGCTATGAGAAGATACACGCTTATCCGAATGATTGCATTCTGTATCGGAAAGAGTACGCATCGCTGAGTAATTGTCCTATTTGTAAAGCACCACGATACAAGAAAGAAAATGTTCCTTCAAAAGTGCTTTGGTATTTTCCTATAATACCGAGATTAAAACGTATGTTTAGAATCCTAGAAATTGCAAAGAATTTGATGTGGCATGACACTGATAGGATAAAGGATGGTAAACTTAGGCACCCTGCAGATTCCCCGCAATGGCGATATATAGATGCTAAGTATCCAAAATTTGCTAAAGATGGCAGAAACCTACGTCTTGCAATATCAACCGATGGAATGAGTCCGAATAATACTACTAGCAAAACCTATAGTATGTGGCCTGTTCTCATAGTAATCTATAACTTACCCCCATGGTTGTGCATGAAACGCAAGTATATGATGTTGTCGATGCTGATTTCTGGACCAAAACAACCCAGTAATGATCTAGATGTCTATTTGGCACCTCTAATCGAAGATTTGAAATTATCACGGGAAGAAGGTGTTGAAGCTTTTGACGCACATAAGCAGGAAACATTTAGGTTGCGAGCGGATTTGTTTTGCACGATAAATGATTTTCTGGCTCTTGGGAATGTTTTTGGATATAGTGTCAAAGGTCATCATGCTTGCCTTGTGTGCGGCATGAACACTTGCTATACTCAGTTGACATGCTCTTCTAAACCAGTGTACTTGGCTGCCCGTACTTTTTTGCCCTTAGACCATGAGTTTCGTAATATGGCTACAAAGTTTAATGGAAAAATTGAGAAGGAGGTAGCAAAAGCACCTTTAATTGGTGAGCAGATATATGAAATGGTGAAAGACATCAAAACAACATTCAGAAAGAAGGATGAATTTGGAAGAAAAAGAAAACCTGAAACAATAAATGGTTGGAAGAAAAACTCCATATTTTTCACCCTTCCATATTGGAGATTTTTATTTGTGAGGCATTGTCTCGATGTTATGCATATTGAGAAGAATGTTTGTGATAGTATCGTTGGCACATTGCTCAATATGCCAGGGAAGACAAAAGATGGCGAAAAGGCTAGATATGATTTAAAAGATATGGGCATTAGGCCAGAATTGTTACCTCAACCAAGGGAAAACCGCACTTATTTGCCTCCAGCATGCCATACTCTTTCTAAAAAGGAGAAGAAAGAATTTTGTGAGTTTCTAGCTGGAGTTAAGGTTCCGGAAGGATATTCGTCTAACATTAAGAGTCTTGTTTCATTGAATGATCTGAAGTTAGTGGGCCTCAAGTCTCATGATTGTCATATTTTAATGCAAGAGTTATTGCCGATTGCACTGCGTGCCGTTCTACCACAAAATGTCCGCCTTGCAGTAATCAGATTATGTTTCCTTTTTAAAGCTATTTGTAATAAAGAAATTGCTCCTTCTCATCTGACATTGTTACAAAATAGTATCATTGTAACCTTGTGCGAGCTTGAGATGTTTTTCCCGCCAGCCTTCTTTGATATCATGATACATTTGACCGTTCACCTTGTGAGGGAGATCAGGTTGAAAGGCATAGGAAGGTGTTAAAAGGGTATGTAATGAACAGATATCATCTAGAAGGGTCAATTGCTGAAAGATATATAATTGAAGAGGCTATTGAGTTTTGTATTGAATATTTGCCTAATGTTGATCCAATTGGCCTGCCTAAACATCGACGATTAAACACAACGGAAGGGGAAGGCATCACATGCCGTAAAGTGATCACCATGGATCATGATATGCTACAGAAAGTACATCTTTATGTCCTTCATAATATTGATGATGTTCTTCCATTTGTGGAAGAGCACACAAATACGTTGAGAAACCTTAATCGTGGTAGAAACGAGCAATGGATTACGAAAGAGCATAATCGAACTTTTGTTAAGTGGTTTGAACAAAAGATATCAACTGAGTTAGAGCAGAATAGTGGGGTTACTCTTGTATCCGATAAGTTGAAATGGTTATCGTATGGGCCAAGTATGAACGCGTACCACTTTTCTTCGTATGCTATCAATGGTTACACATTTTATACAAAAGATCGCGATGATACTAGTCCAATGCAAAATAGTGGGGTTACTCTTGCATCTAATGCCCTCCATATTTCGAGTTCTACAAATCCAAATCCAGAATATAAAAGAATGCAATATTATGGGGTGATCAATCAGATTTTTGAATTGGAATATACTGCGTTCAAAGTCCCAATTTTTGCTTGTAATTGGGTTAATAGTAACAGCGGAGTGAACGATGAGGAGTTGGGGTTTACTATGGTAGACCTTAATCGGTTAGGTCATAAAGAAGATCCATTCATATTGGCGTCACAAGCAAATCAGGTGTTCTTTGTCTTAGATCCATCGGACAAGAAATGGTCAATTGTTTTATCATCAAAGAAAAGTTTTTCTAGTGATGACATTCAAAATGACGTAGTCGATGATAACATTGAAGGAAATATTTGCTCTACGGTTCCAACTATGGATGATGCTAACTTTTGGCAAGAAATTTATGTACGAGAAGATCACCATGAAGGTATATATGTCAAAGAAACAGATTCCGTAGTTGTTGCTACCGCTAACAAAAGTCGTAAAACCAAACGTAAAAGAAACAATACATAAGTAAGTAGCAAATTCATATTTTCCTTGATTGTGTTAATATATTTACTAATTGAAAATAAATGATAAATAAATATGTATCTACTGCTTCTAAATTAATTGGAACTATTTGCTTAATCTGATATTAGTTGATTTGTTACATATTTATAAATGTCATTACTATTCTATAAAATTTACTCATTTGTGATGTTTTTTTATAGGCTAATGGATTCATCCGACGAAGAGGCCGAGAGAGAGCAATCGGATGTTGAAGAAGACACTAACAAAATCAAATCATCGTGCTCGCTTGTACCAAGGATTATGCGGCTAAGGGATAAGGGAGAGAAGATGAAGGTCAAATGGAATGCCAAAGGACAAGTGATAGGGAAAACTCGTGCTAATTTCAAGAGTTACATTGGGGTTTCTACACGTACTCTAGTGAATATCAATTACTCGAGATGGGATCAAGTGCCAGATCATATCAAAGAAGCTATTTGGATAGATGTATCGGTAATGTTTATAATATTAGCCAATCTTTACCACTTTTAATAAATTATTTTGATACAAGTCTCTATATATAGTTTGACTCTAATTGATGACTTTAAGCTTTCTGACCTAAATTGAGTTATTTTTTTTGATAAATTAATGCACACGTACTGTCAAAATCATTTTGGTTGCTAGTTTTCTTACAATATTAGTGATGTCGTGATTTATTTGGTTTTGAGTCGTCAAGAGTTAGATATTTTTTAGATAACTAGGTTGTTTATTTGATGTTTTCTTAATAGTTTTAGATAGTTCAATTGTTGTTTTTTAGACAGGATGAGCTAGTTTTTGATGTTTTTAGGCTTTTTTGATATAATTTACTCATTATTTTGAGGCTCTTTTGTGACAGTTTGTTGATCTGTTTTTTGAGAGTTTAGTTGTTGTTTTTGAGGCTATTTTAATATACCATTGCTGCATGTATTTTGTAGGGTGTTTTTGATGTTTCTGAACACAAAAAAAAGTGGCTTTTGAGTGAGGCTTCAGAGAGGTTTAGAACTTTTAAATCAAAGTTGACAAGTAGATGCTTGAAAGATAAAAAAGGAAATATTATTCCTAATCCTCCTGCCTATTATCCATTCATTGATGAAGAGGTGTGGAAATAATTTATTGCAACTAGGGAAAGTTCCAAGTTTCAGGTATGAATTTGATATTAGTTGCCACCTTTCAATCATGTCTACACATGCAATTCAAATTGTATCGCTTTTTAATTGAATAGGAGGAAAGTGAAAAACATCGAGAGATTGTGAAGAAGAATGTTTATAGATACAAAGGATCTCGTAAAGGATATACTGCTTTGGAAGAAGAAATGGTAAGTAAATATTTTTGTTACAAATTATATTATTATTATTATTCAATAATTTAAAATTTGTTGTGCTGATTTTAGAGGCTCAAAACGAGCTAAGAAATTCCGATGGCCTACCATCGACTGGCCAAATTATCATACCACGAGACGTGTTGTGGAAAAGGGCAAGGCTCGGTAAAGATGGTAACATGGATGAATCTGTTAAGCATGTAGTTGATCAAATGGTATATGTATTATACTTCTAATATATTTTAACTCATATCTTCAATGTATCGATGTTAAAACTCTTTATTTTGCTGGACTACTAGTATAATTACTAGGAGTTGGTAGCACAACAAGCAGATAAAGGAGAAGTTGTTCTTTCTGGACGACAAGATTTGTTAGCTACAGTTTTGGAAAAGAAAGATCATCCCGGTCGTGTTTTAGCAGTTGGGTCAGGGATGAATATATCAAAGTTTTTTGGTAAAAATGTTACTCCATCTCCTTCCGAAGATAAAGAAAAGATAAGTAAGATGGAAGTTGAAATACGAGTACTGAAGGAGCAAGTGGCAAAATTGCAAAGTGAAAATCTACAGAAGCGGAAGCGAGAAGGGGAAATTACAAGTGAAAAGAAAAGTTGTCATGATACAGGTTTTCCCGAGGTAAGCTCTAATATTTTGAACTTTCGTTTCACTTGTATTTAGACATTGTTGGTGTTGACAATATCAATGCTCATTAGGGTTGGACTGACTGCCAATTGACTTCACTAGATCCGGGCCATCCAATAGTTGCCGTAGGAAAAGTATTTAAGGGCCCTGATTCGGAAGTAACAATGGTTCATAATAAGCCATTAAAACATGGACACATGAAGGTTACCGTCACTGATCCTAAGGTGCCTGATGCACCTTTACCTGTACCTACCGAAGAAGCTTTTGTTGTATTTGATGCTTTGGACGGTGTTGTGGAATGGCCAGTTGAACTCATTTATTTGGAAAAGGTAACTATTTGATAAGTTTATTGCTTGATTATTTATTTTTCGAAAGATTTAATGATGATTTGTGTGAAAGGTACTTCCATTGCTAAATGAGAAGAATAGAATGGAGATGAGTGTTAACTTTGATAGACTTTCGGAAGCATCAAATACGAGCACAAAAAGTCCACCAATGAAGGTACAAGGGGAGGAGTGGTTGACAATGGATAAATCTGTGAAACTTACCACCTCAACTTTGGGGATGATGTATACAATTGCCAAAATCATGAGATCCACAATTGTGATTCCAATTTCTAAAGCATTTAAGAATGAGGGCGAATTGCGAGTTACTAAGGAGGATATCTTCAAATTATTGAAGCAGGATGAGATTGGACTAGTACATGTGTCTGTCTATATCGGGTAAGTGATTTTTGCTCATTTATTTTTACATGTATGTATATGCCATGATATGTTATTGTTAACGTTTTATTATTAGTGATAACATTTTGAAATATATGAGATAGGTATTTGCTAAAGGCTTGTGAAAAGCAAAAGACACTAGATCAATTTGGTTTTCTATGTCCAAACATTGCCGAAGAGCCCACAAAACTGCATGGATCTCAATCTAAAGACATCAACACTGCGTGATCAATATATATTGCGAATGCTATGGAAAAAGCTCAAACAAGGCAATTGTTCTTTGCTCCATATTTCACCAAGTAAGTGTTGATTATACTATTGATATGTTATTATTTTGTTAAATTTGGTTTATTTGAGGAATTTAATTATATGAATATTGCCTAGGGGACACTGGTTGTTGTGTGTTGTAAATCCATTTAAAAATGTAGTCTTTTGGCTACATCCAATGGGAGAAAAATTGGCAGGCGACATCAAGCATATAATTGAAACGTAAGTATGAAACATGTTATAAATATATTTAAGAAGTCAATACCATTCTACCTTGTATTAATGTAACTTTGTGTAAATAGGGGTATGAAGGTGTGGATTGCTAACAAATCTCTCAACAAGCCTAGCAAGACGATAAAGTGGATTGAAGTACAGGTTGGTTTTAGTTATCTTTGTTATCAAAAGTTTGTTATGAATTTTTTTGGTTCACTCTTCAATTTATTAGTTTATAAAAAAATATGATGACTATTCGCTAAATTCATTAATGTTGATTATTTTGTAGTGCCCTCACCAGAAAAATAATCCAAATTGTGGTTATTATGTCCTTCGATTTATTCAAGAGATTATCGCAGGAGGACAAGATCAAGTTCCTAAGAAGGTATGTGTATAATTGTAGTTACTTCTCTAAATAATATGAGTGAAGTTCACTATGCTTATGGCTTGCATTAGCGATATTCACTTTTCTTGTGTTGTCATGTATATATGACATATTTTCTCACTAAATCATTTCCCCTTAATTGACAGTGGTTTTCGGAGTCAGCTAAGTCGGTGTCGTATTCACAAAAGCAAATCGATGAGGTTCGAGATCAATGGGTTAGTTATGTGCAACAATTCATACGTGTACACTAGTTGCATTGGTTTCTTTAAGTTGAAAGAACGGATATTGAAGTAAATAGCTAGGTATCTTATGAAATACTTATGGATTTTTAGTGATTACTATTTTGAGATGATCGAAATGATTATTGTTGTCAATTGACATGGTTATATTTGATTGATCGATCATCATGGTGTTGTTGATGATTGTCTTTGAGTATTATTTGTCGGTTAGCCTGCCATTTAGCTTGTTCATTGTGTTGGATTACTACAGGTATACGGTGTATATGCGCAACAATATAGCATGAAAAAAAATATAATATATAGTATTACTTCGGTTGTAGTTTAAACAGTGATAAACACATTTATCACGGTCAAATTCACATTTAACACGCGCTACTAATTTACCACGGTTCAATATTATTACCAGGATTCAACATTATTACCACGGTTCTATAGCACTGTGGAAAACACGATTAACACGGTTCGAGGAGAACCGTGGTAAACACGATTAACACGGTTCAAAGAGAACCGGTAAACACGATTGACACGACACTTTTAACACAGTTGGGATGGAACCGTGGTAAAACTGCATGTGGTAAACATGTTTACCACGGTTCATCTTAAGCATGTTAAACATGTTTAACACGGTTCGGAGCGAACCGTTGTAAACACGTTTAACACGGTTCACGCCTAACCGTTCTAAAATTGCCTGTGGTAAATGTGTTTAACACGGTTGGGCCAGAACCGTGGTAAACACGTTTAACACGGTTGACATATGAACCGTGGTAAACCCGTTTAACACGGTTCTGGCCCAGCCTTGTTAAACACATTTATCATAGGCAGTTTTAGAACGGTTCAAAATCGTGTCAAATAATGTACACGGAACCGTGTTAAATGTGCATCTCTTTCATGGTTAGCGAAGGCATTATATTATGGCATTTGATCTCAAACCGCGACATTGAGGTTGATAGGGCAAAGATAGAAACCATCCAGAAGTTACCTCCACCATCTTCGGTAAAAGGGGTAAGAATTTTTCTAGGACACGCAGGATTTTATAGTAGGTTTATAAAATACTTTTCTAAGATTGCTAAACCATTGACTAACCTACTAATGAAGGATGTGGTTTTTGAGTTTTCAAGGGATTGTCTAGATGCCTTTTTCAGGATTAAGGAAGCTTTAATATCCGCCCCCATCATTCAACCTCCGGATCGGAATCTTCCCTTCAAGATCATGTGATGCAAGTGATGTAGTGTTAGCATGAAATATTGTGATATTCTAGGCACTTATTTTGGTTGTTTTTCCCTCATTATTGTGTAATTGGATGAAGTTTAGAAGCAAATGTTAGCTTGATCATCTATATTATCGATATGAAAGTCTACGCTAGCTTTGTGTTGATTGTAGGTGAAAAGGAGTTAAATAGGAGCTATTGAGAGAGAAAAGAGAGTAATCGATCGTACTCGAGGATTAGGAACACATCAAGGAAGCTAAGGAAGGAGCTAGGATGAAGAATGTCACGACACAAAGGAAACCACTAGAGTTTTACACTTCCACGCCCTGAATCACGGCCGTAGAAGAGTCCACACTCTAAACCACGGCCGTGGATCTTGGCATCATGAGCGTGGAGCATTCCAGTAAGTTGCACGGCCTAAAGTACGGTCATGGAAGTCACAAGATACCGTAACCCCTTTCCACGCCCTAAACCACGGTCGTGAAAACCCTTGAGACCGTGATTTAGGCGATCTTTTGACGAGTCTTTATTTGCCACGTTATTTACGTAATGGGCCTGGAAGGTTATTCTTTCCCGTCTTATAAAAAGGTCGGAAAATAGAGTTTCGGAAATCCTCGCTTAATCTCGCAATACTCACGTTTGATCCCGCTTAGACGCCTACGGACGTTGACGGCTGCTTACCTTGCTTGGAGCATTCTTGCCTAGGGTCGATTGAAGATCGCCGAGGTTTAGCCTCTTTCTTAGGTTTTGATATTGAAGACAAATTGACAACCTGTTCTTCATACTTACCTTAGATCATTGTGAGGTTTTGTGTTATACATTCTGAATCCATTGAATATCGCTTCTAGTGTTTCGGATTTGAGAATTGGTTTTGAAGTTTATTGAGTATTCGAGGGTTTTCATCTTTCATTCTCTTTAAATTGAATATTGATATTATGACAATGGTTATTGGCTAAAACCCTTTAGCAATTCTAAGGTGAAGGGTTGATAGTTGTGGCTTAGATGATGATAGATCGATCGTAATTTGATTGGACCCAAAGAGTTAGAGAGATCTCGTCGATGAACCTAAATCACGGCCTGTTCTTGGGTTTCCATGGCCGTGGTTCTCAAGATCTGACCGTGATTCACCCTAGTTTATGAACTTTTCTTTTACTTTGATCCAAGGTTAAAGATTATCTTTAACCTAGTCTTGGCTTGCCCTTTTCTAGGTAGTAGTGAGACTCATCATCCTCTATTTCGGTTTTGAGTATCACAACCTTAATCGTTTTAGTTTATCTTGATCCTTGGATTACAAGTTTGGGTATTCGAGTTTAATTCTTGTCCATAGATCCTTTCTATACTGCAGCCTCAACAACCTTTATAGAGAGTGTCTTTAGATAAGTTATATAAAGTCTTGGAACTTCACTGTACATTACTTTACTTTAGCATACCTTTACAACTCTTGACTCTGTCCTTAGTTCTTTAGTATATCTTGAATCGATTGCCACAATTTGATACCTGGATCTTTAGGGTTGCTGTTTTCCCAATATTTTCAAAGCTTTACATCTTATTTGCTCGACAATCTAAATTGGATTTTGTTTGACCAAATACCTGTGATCGATACTCTGGAATACTTGCTAATCTACGCCGATCCGTACACTGCGGGTTCGCTTGCTTTTATTCCAGTTTTATAAATTTAAGACTTGATTGCACACACGTTTTAGGGCGAACAAGTTTTTGGCGCCGTTGCCGGGGATTTGGTCAGGACCAAACTTCGGTTTTCGGTTGTCGAGCTTGGGAGCTTTGCTCTTGTTATTTGATATCTCTTGTGAGTGTTATTTGCAGGTTCTCTTAGGTATATGCGCAGGTCTAGATCCAACAAAGACCTCCTACCTTTTGATCCGGAACTTGAGAAAACTCTTAGGACGAAAGCCAAGGAAAGAAAGATGGCTGAAAATAAAGAGAGAGATTACCAAGAGGAGTTAGAGGAGTCTCAAACTCAATATAGGTTGAGTAAGAAAGCTCGTAAGGAAGAAGCGGAGCATCATCAATTTCAAATTGATGAGCTCAAAGCTATGATATTGGACATGAAGTTGGAACAAGGTAGTGCCAAGAAAAAGAAGGTCAAAAAGCCAACTAAGTCCATTAGAGTGGAATCATCCGATGATGAGGAATTTGATCCGGATATGCCGGAATTAGAGGAGATTGATCTAACGATCAATCCAGTCCGGGTTGATCCAATACCAGCCGCCATTCCTCGTGTCCCAGCTGGGGGTGCGAGAGCCACTCGTGTAGATGAAGAGCCAAGAACTCTTGGCCAAAGGATGGATCCGATTCAGCAACCACGCCGTCTAGGTGTGAACTTTGATGCTGATGATATTCAGGGGTTTAGCTTCAACCCACAAGTTATTACCATCGTTCGCCAAAGCCAGTTTGGAGGAACGAGTGTTGAATCTCCACATCAACATTTACAGAATTTTGAGATTTTGATGGAGACAATGAAGCCAAAGAATGCAACCACCAACAATTACAAGATCAAGCCATTCTTCTTCTCCTTGAAAGGGAAGGCTTTATCTTGGTATCAAGCTCTTCCAAATGGAAGACTCAACACATGAGATGATCTATCTTCGGAGTTCCTAACCAAGTTCTTTCCGCCATCCAAGATAGCGGAGTTGAGAGGTAAAGTCAATGCTTTTTCTATGAGATCTAATGAAAGTTTGTTTCACTCTTGGGAAAGATTTCAGGATTTATTATTGGATTGCCCACACCATGGCATTTCCAAGTTAGAGTTGTTAGAGATATATTACAAGGGGCTGGATGTGGAAACACAATTCAAGCTCAAATCCCTTTCATGTGGCTCATTCATGGACATGAGGGAAGATGACGCTTGGGACTTCATTGAGAAGCAAGCCCGAGTCATTGAGAAGTACTATCACCGGAAGGCGGAAGCTAACCGAGTAGAGCAAGGAGCAAAGCTAACACAAGCTGCTCAAACTCAAATCTTTTCTCTCAACACTGAGATTAAAGAATTGAAGAAAATCATCAAAGCTAGCTTTCAAAAGCCTAAGGAGCAAAATGTTGGTTATTTAGGAAACAACAATAACTATAATGAGAATATACTACAGTCGGCCGGATTGTAGTAACCCCTGTCGCCATTTACCAACGCGGAATGGTACTAGCTAAGTAAGTCAGTGGACTTACCGAATCAAATCTCGTCTCTCTTAACAACACTCAATCAGTAATTGTAGTAACTCAGTTGCATGTCAAAGGAGGCACGTGGGTCAACACTTTTCCTTGGACACTTAGAAGTCTAAAACTCATAAGAAGTACGATTCTATGTCCAGAAGTTATTACAATGTTTATTTAAGGTAAATTGACTATTTTACCCTTGGTCCCGGGACTTCCAAAAACCCGTAATATGTACTTAATTTCTTACTTGAGGCTAACTAATCATATTCTACTCCCTAGGATGATTTTAGGTAACAACTAGAAAAACTACCCATTTTCTATTTCTCGAAAAGTCACTAAAGTCCAACTACAACTTCAAATATGAAATTAAAATAAACTTATAAAAATTCTAAAATAAATTTCTAACTTATCTATGATATCTAATCTACTCATAGTAAAAACAATTTCTTAAAACTGTTCAATCGTTATTCCTACAAAAATCTTTAAGGTTGGCTACAACACTACAAATTTTCCCATACTTGGTCAAAATTTACTGTTGGAAAAACAGCTCAACTACTCCACTTTGAGACCCTATAACTTTCAATCTGACCGTTCATTTCTTCTCAAATTTTACCACTGTAAACTAATTATATATACCTATTATCTATTAAAATTTCAACGGTGGATCTTCTACGAAACTCTTTAACATTGATTCACAACAGTGGGTAATCTTCAACTTCAAAACTGAAAGAAACCATTAAGATAATTCCTTTACAGCAGTCCCTTATTCTCTCCTATCCAGAAACACTCACTCCAATCTATCCTAACGGGTCTTTATAATAGAAGACATCACTGTCAAAAGGAAAAGACGGAAGTGCTTACTCACGACTTGCAAGTTGTTGAAGAAACCGTGCACCAATGATCTCCAACTGACCTTGGCTTCGGAATCCTCTGACGACAGGGCTAAGACAAAGCTGGCTGTTGTACGCTTGATCGAAGAAGACTTGAGTCTTCAGCATAAAGGATACACGATCAACAGCTAGTTTTGGGCGCACATAGGGTAAGAAAAATTCGGTTTAGAACTCACCTATGCAGAAAGAGGCTCCCAGACTTGGCTGCACTGTTGGATGGCTCAGCCGCTGGACTGCTCTTGTTCGTCTTTCTGGGCACGCAACAGATGGTTGCTGCTGAGACGTTGGAACGTGACCCTCCCTTCCTTGGTTGCTGATTGCTACAACGTTGAAGAGATTAGAGAGAGGCGATGCAAAAGGCTGTTCTGAGCGTGATAGAAGATAGAAGAAAATCAAAAGCGCTACTCTAGAAGTAAAGGAGTTTCAATGCTGCGTTAAAACCGGCTGTTACAGAAGGGTCTTAAGCAGCCGTTACATGGAGAAGAGAAGGAAGGAGAAGGTCGGCTGTTACCCTCCTGCTGAACGATTAATGAAGCAGTTACAGATGCAAGGTACTGGGTTGGAGAGGAGCTGTACGTAATGGGCTGGAGAGGAGCTGTGTGGTCCGCCTGATGGGATGTTAATGGGCTCGTAACCAGCCTCTCCTGGACTGTTGCAGGCCGGGCTCGAAGTCAACCTGGGCTGAAATTAAGGTAGGAATAGTGGGCTGAATAGTTTGTCAAAAGCTTGTCAAAACTCGTCATGGCCTTGTCAGGCCCATGAATGAGTTTGTCACAGTTTGTCGGGCTTTGTCATGGCCTCGTCTCAGCTTAGTCCTGAACTCGTCACAACTTGTCATGATCTCGTCTAAAGTCATCGGTAAGAATGAATTATAATAACTAGGGTTTGATATAAATCTATCATTTTATGTGAATTAAATTCTACATAAAATAATAGATAATTATAAGAATTAGAGCTTGATATAATTTTATCATTTTATGTGAATTAAATTCTACATAAAATAATGAAATTTGTGAAGGAAGCAATACTAGATAGAATGGGAAACCGTCAACAGCTCGAAGTCCGATTTGATTCGGAATTAGACGGAATAAAAATTCCAGATATTACATCAGTACCCCCATAAAATAAGTTTCGTCCCGAAACTTAGGACAAGGTACTTAATTAAACGACTTCCATAACTAAACTGGTATGTCCTAGTCTCACTAAAAATTTAATTTCCTTTTCTAAACTTCTCTAACCTTATTAGAGCATAACAAAAAAAACTGGTCGTTACATCAGATCCCCCTCAAAAATAAGTTTCGTCCCGAAACTTAGGGTAGTTCCTAAGATCATAAAACGCAAGCAAGCCCTATGACTAACAAGTTACTACATCCAAACACCTATGGTTCACACACAAGCACATCAAACATATCACACATACAATCACTATAAGTAACCAAACAAGGATGTAGAACTACCTGAAGGTCCTATAGACGTCTCTAGATCCGCATAAAACTCGGGATACTTCCGCCGGATACTATCCTCCGTCTCTCAAGTGGCCTCGTCAATCCCCCGTCTCGACCACTGTACTCTCAACATGGGTATTACTTTCGATCGAAGGCGTCTCATACCTCTCTCCAAAACTGCTATCGGGTGCTCAAGAAATGTATGATCCGGCTCGACCACTAGATCGTCATGGCTCACTATGTGTCTCGGGTCGTGCACATACTCTCTCAACTAGGACACATGGAAAACTGGGTGGACTCCCTCCAATCGGGGTGGCAATGCCAATCTATAGGCCACTTCTCCTATCCGCTCCAAGATCTCAAAGGGCCCGACATATCGGGGACTTAACTTCCCTTTAATGCCGAAATGTCGAACACCCCTGGTCGGTGACACCTTCAACCATACCTGGGCGCCGACCCTGAACTCCAGAGGCCTGTGCCTCTTATCAGCATAAGATCTCTGACGGCTCTGTACGGTCAACATCCGCTCTCGGATCAATGCTACCCGAGCCATCTCATCCTGCACCTGCTCGGGCGCTACACCACTCATCCTCCCAGGCTCATCCCAACACAAAGGTGTACGACACCTCCGTCCATATAGTGCCTCGTAAGGAGCCATCCCAATAGTCGCGTGACAACTATTGTTATAAGAAAACTCCACCAAAGGGAGGTGGTCGGGCAATACCTGCCTCCAATCAAGCACACATGCCCTCAACATGTCCTCAAGGGTCTGAATAGTCCTCTCAGACTGTCCGTCCGTCTGAGGATGGTATGCCGTGGTGAACTGTAAGCTCGTCCCTAAGGCGGCGTGTACCTGCTGCCAAAACCTCGAGGTAAAACGCCCATCCCTATCTGAAATGATCATCCTCGGCACTCCATGGAATCTCACAATCTGTCGGGTAAACTCCTCGGCTAAGCGAGACACCGGCCACGTTTCCTTAATAGGAATGAATCGTGCCGTCTTCGTCAACCGGTCCACTACAACCCATATCGCATCAAAGCCTCTACTCAACCTTAGGCCAGTAACAAAGTCCATGGAAATGTCCTCCCACTTCCACTGTGGAACCGGAAGAGGTTGGAGCTCTCATCTGAGCCTGTGTTGCTCAATCTTGACCTGCTGATAGGTCGCACACTGGGCCACATATATAGCCACGTCGGGCTTGAGCCCGCCCCACCAATAAGATCGTCGTATATCCTGATACATCTTACTCGCGCCAGGGTGGACGGAGTAAGGTGTAGAATGTGCCTCCTGCAGTATACGCTGCCTCAACTCTCTGTCAGAGGGTACACATATGCGCTCCTGGCGCCTCAAAATCCCATCTGCACCCACCATAAACTGTGGTGCCTCCCCTCTGGACATCCTATCCCTAATCCTCGTTAGTGCTGGACAACCCTCCTGTTTCTACCGGATCTCTTCCGTCAGATCAGGTGAAACCTCTAACGCTGACAAATGCCCGTCAGTATCTGGAAACCGGATGTCTACCTCCAACCAAATCAAATCTCTCTGCAACTGGGTCTGAACAATCAATCTAACAATCGGAGCCTCGCGAGGTGTCCTTCTACTAAGAGCATCGGCGACCACATTCGCCTTCCCCGGATGATAAAGGATCTCTAAGTCAAAATCCTTAATCAGCTCTAGCCATCTCCTTTGGCGGCTATTCAACTCCCACTGAGTGAATATGTACTTCAGACTCTTGTGGTTTGTGAAGATCTGACAGGTGGCCCCGTAGAGGTAATGATGCCAGATCTTCAAGGCATGAATAACTACAGCTAGCTCAAGGTCGTGAGTAGGGTAATTCTCCTCATACGTCTTCAGCTGTCGAGACGCATACGCAATGACCCTACCCCTCTACATTAGGACGCATCCCAAGCCTATCTTGGATGCATCATTGTAAACGACGAAGTCCTCAACGCCCTCTGGTTGTGCTAACACCGGAGCAGAAGTCAATCTCTCCTTCAGTTCCTCAAAGCTCCGCTGACAGGGCTCGGTCCATGCAAATCTGACGGACTTCCTTAGTAAGGAAGTGAGTGGCCTGGCAATCACAGAAAAACCCTTCACAAACCTACGGTAGTATCCGGCTAGACCTAGAAAACTGCGTACCTCCTTGACCGTCTTAGGGGGCGGCCATGATGCAACTGACTCTATCTTTGCCGGGTCCACCTTGACTCCTTCGGCAGAGACAATATGGCCAAGGAAGGCAACCTCAAGCATCCAGAACTCACACTTAGAGAGCTTAGCATAAAACTCTCTATCCTGTAAGACCCGCAACACCGTCCTCAGGTGTCCGGCGTGCTCCTCCCTACTCCGGGAGTATACTAAGATGTCGTCGATGAAAACTACCACAAACTGATCTAAGAAGTCAATGAAGATGCCATTCATCAACTCCATGAAGACAGCAGGAGCATTAGTGAGCCCGAAAAGCATCACCACGAACTCATAATGACCGTATCTGGTCCGAAATGCTGTCTTCGGTATGTCCTCTTCCCGTACTCTCAGCTGATGATATCCTGACCTCAAGTCAATACGTGAAAACACCGTAGCTCCCTGTAACTGATCCAACAAATCATCAATACGCGGCAACGGGTACTTGTTCTTGACGGTGACTTTGTTCAACTCTCGATAGTCGATACAAAGCCTCATGGATCCGTCCTTCTTCTTGACAAAGAGGACTGGTGCACCCCAGGGAGACACACTGGGTCGGATAAATCCCTTCTCTGCCAAATCCTCGAGTTGCTTCTTAAGCTCAAGCATCTCGACTGGTGCCATGCGGTATGGAGCCTTGGAGATCAACCTCATGCCAGGCTCCAACTCAATCCCAAAATCTACACTCCTCTGCGGTGGTAAGCTAGGCGGCTCGCCAAAGACATCCTCGAACTCACAAGCTACCGGGGTCTCTGCTAATGATGAACTCGTCTCCTCCTTCACGGCGTAACACCAGAAGGCCTCACATCCCTGACTTATGAGCTTTGCGGCTCGGACCGCACTAATGACTGTCCCTATCTTTCCGAGGTCCCCCCTCGAAAGACTTCCTCCTGCCCAGACTCCGTAGTGACCGTCACTGTCCTCCTTCTGACGTCCAGAACAACTCTATGGCGGTCCATCCAGTCCATCCTGAGTATGACTTCTTCATGCACTAAATGCATGACGTGAAAGTCGGCTAGCCAGTCACGACCTCCCAAGTGGATAGGACAATCGTGAATCTCCCGAGTACCACGAACCCTACTCCCATCGGGTAACCTTATAAGGAAAGGTTCCCCCTCTACTGTATCTAAGGTCAACCTATCTATGCAATCATCAGATATGAAAGAGTGCGTCGCACCCGTATCAAAAAGTACTCAGACTGGAAAGCCATGAATCGTGATAATACCTGTGGCTGCGGGCGCTGCTGGCTCTACAGCACTCCTCAACTCAAAGACTCGAGCCTGAGTACCCCTAGTCTCTGAAGTGCCTCCACCACGCCCTCTACCTCTAGCTGGAATCTGAGCAAAACCCTGTGAATATGCCTGACCAGGAGCCCACTGTTGCTGACCCCGAGCCTGATACTGAGACTGCCTCTGTCCTCCTCCTAGGGTACCAGCAGGTGAGGACCCCTGCTGTGATGTTACCTTGCCCTGTCGGCAGAAGGTAGCCCTATGGCCCAGCTGACCGCAAGTAAAACATGTAACTGGTGGCCTCCTACACTCCGGCTCAATGTGGTCCTGCTCCCCACAGTTGTAGCACTGACGTACTCTAGATCCCATCGGCGGTACCACCTAGTAACTAGAACGGCCTTGGGACTGACCACGCCTATGACCTGACCCTCCTACTCTAGTGCTGACTGGTCCGGTCCTCTGTCTCTTGTCTGACCCTCCAGACTACATAGCTCTCCGGTGACCCAGTCGGTCCCTCTCATACGCTGAAGCCCGATCCTGATAATCAGCTAAGGAATCACAGCGGAACCCTGCTAGATAGGAGCGGGTAGTCTCTCTCAGTCTCCGGGAAAACAGATACACGTGCTGGTCCACAGGTGGTGCAGCAGGACCCAACAGTGACAACTCCTCCCGGAACCTCCTAATAGCCTCAGCTATCGGAACATCCTCAAAACCTGGCTCTGATACCATATTGTAACACCCCAAATCCTAGAGGACTCTAAATGCTACGAGCTGGGACCTCACAATGGGTCCCGGCCCTTAGCCTGGCAACAACTTCATCGGACCTTACAACACGGTACAAAATAAAAAGGCAAAACATAGAGTTTTATAACATGAGCGAAATAAGAATCCAAATCTGAAAAACAATACAGCCAAGTCTCAAAACCGAAAATACCAACATCAGTCTCAATAGTCATAAAATAAAATATAACAGTCCCGTCCTATAATGCACGGAACCCCGGCTGCCCACTACTGCCGGATCACTCGATCGCCTCCCTAACCTGCAAGGCATCTACACGCGGTATAAAACCGTTAGCTAACATTCTATGCATAAGTATAAAGGTAGAAGCACAAACACACAACATACGCAATCAGCATGCAACACTCATTCCTTTTTATTATCTTTAATTAAGTGATACATCATTACTAATGATACTTATTTTGTGACACGAGGGATTCCCAAACCTCGCCCCTGTCCCCGTTTACCAACGCGGAATGGTACTAATGCATGTAACCGTCTACCGGTCTGGGCTGGTCGCAGGGAACCTCCTAGACTCTCGCAAGAGCTAGGCAGATGATGTCACGAGCCGTTATCATACACTTGGGTCAATTATACAATATACTACAGTCGGCCTATTCCGGTTTCGTTATTTATCATAACTATCAAACACCACTCATACACATCACAAACATGCAAGAAGCTAGCTAAGTAAGTCAGTGGACTGACCGAATCAAATCTCGTCTCTCTTAACAACACTCAATCAGTAACTGCAGGAACTCAGTTGCCTGTCAAAGGAGGCACGTGGGTCAACACTTTTCCTTGGACACTTAGAAGTCTAAAACTCCTAAGAAGTACGATTCTATGTGCAGAAGTTATTACAGTGTTTATTTAAGGTAAATTGACTATTTTACCCTCGGTCCCGGGACTTCCAAAAACCCGTAATATGTACTTAATTTCTTACTTGAGGCTAACTAATCATATTCTACTCCCTAGGATGATTTTAGGTAACAACTAGAAAAACTACCCATTTTCTATTTCCCGAAAAGTCACTAAAGTCCAACTACAACTTCAAATATGAAATTAAAATAAACTTATAAAAATTCTAAAACAAATTTCTAACTTATCTATGATGTCAAATCTACTCATAGGAGAAACAATTTCTTAAAACTGTTCAATCGTTATTCCTACAAAAATCTTTAAAGTTGGCTACAACACTACAAATGTTCCCATACTTAGTCAAAATTTACTGCTGGAAAAACAGCTCAACTACTCCACTTTGAGACCCTATAACTTTCAATCCAACCGCTCATTTCTTCTCAAATTTTACCACTGTAAACTACTTATATCTACCTATTATCTATTAAAATTTCAACGGTGGATCTTCTACGAAAATCTTTAACATTGATTAACAACAGTGGGTAATCTTCAACTTCAAAACTGAAAGAAACCATTAAAATAATTCCTTTACAACAATCCCTTATTCTCTCCTATCTAGAAACACTCACTCCAATCTATCCTAACGGGTCTTTATAATAGAAGACATCACTGTCAAAAGGAAAAGACGGAAGTGCTTACTCACGACTTGCAAGTTGTTGAAGAAACCGTGCACCAACGATCTCCAACTGACCTTGGCTTCGGAATCCTCTGATGACAGGGCTAAGACGAAGCTGGCCGCTGTACGCTTGATCTAAGAAGACTCGAGTCTTCAGCATAAAGGATACACGATCAACAACTAGTTTTGGCCGCACATAGGGTAAGAAAAATTCGGTTTAGAACTCAACTATGCAGAAAGAGGCTCCCAGACGTGGCTACACTGTTGGATGGCTCAGCCGCTGGACTACTCTTGTTCGTCTTTATGGGCACGCAACAGATGGTTGCTGCTGAGACGCTGGAACGTGACTCTCCCTTCCTTGGTTGCTGATTGCTACAGCGTTGAAGAGATTAGAGAGAGGCGATTCAAAAGGCTGTTTTGAGCGTGACAAAAGATAGAAGAAAATCAAAAGCGCTGCTGTAGAAGTAAAGGAGTGTCAATGCTGCGTTAAAACCGGCTGTTACAGAAGGGTCTTCAACAGCCTTTAAATGGAGAAGAGAAGGAAGGAGAGGGCCGGCTGTTACCCTCCTGCTGAACGATTAATGAAGCAGTTGCAGATGCAAGGTACTGGGTTGGAGAGGAGCTGTACGTAATGGGTTGGAGAGGAGCTGTGTGGTCCGCCTGATGGGCTGTTAATGGGCTCGTAACCAGCCTCTCTTGGACTGCTGCAGGCCGGGCTCGAAGTCAAGCTGGGCTGAAATTAAGGTAGGAATAGTGGGCTGAATAGTTTGTCAAAAGCTTGTCAAAACTCGTCATGGCCTTGTCAGGCCCATGAATGAGTTTGTCACAGTTTGTCGGGCTTTGTCATGGCCTCGTCTTAGCTTAGTCCTGAACTCGTCACAACTTGTCATGATCTCGTCTAAAGTCATCTGTAAGAATGAATTTTAATAACTAGGGTTTG
Organism: Fagopyrum homotropicum; assembly: GCA_033239125.1. NCBI lineage: Eukaryota > Viridiplantae > Streptophyta > Magnoliopsida > Caryophyllales > Polygonaceae > Fagopyrum > Fagopyrum homotropicum. Next base: position 86,345,503 of record BSWB01000003.1, on the reverse strand, counting down.
ATATAAATCTATCATTTTATGTGAATTAAATTCTACATAAAATAATAGATAATTATAAGAATTAGAGCTTGATATAATTTTATCATTTTATGTGAATTAAATTCTACATAAAATAATGAAATTTGTGAAGGAAGCAATACTAGATAGAATTGGAAACCGTCAACGGCTCGAAGTCCGATTTGATTCGGAATTAGACGGAATAAAAATTCCGGATATTACAACAACAACCGGAACAATTGGAACAACAATAACCGGAACAATAAGTGGAACAACAATAGGAATTCAAACAACAACAATTGGCGTTCCAACCAACAACAAAATTCCGGTAATTATTATCCCAATTCAGGAAATTCACTAAATCCACCATCTTCTTCTTCAATTCCTTTGAAAAGCCAGGGGCAAACATCTAATAGTGGAAGTACTTTGGGGAAAGAGAAGCCCGATCCCATGCTAGAAACGATCTTGGGAAAGCTTCAAGGGCTGGAGAATCACATCACTAAGGTTGATAAAGCTCAAAAGGTTTTAGAAAACCAAATGTTCAGCAATGCTGAGGAAGTTCCTAGAAATCAAGGAAAACGTTCAGGAAAGACGGAGGATAACCCGAATGGAAAGGTGATGGCTATCACAACTAGGAGCAGAGCAACAACTACCGACCCGCAGCCAAAGTTTGTTTAAGTTCCCGTCGAAAAGGAGAAGGAAAAGGTGAAGGAGAAGGAAGACATCTACATTCCTCCTCCAGCTTATAAACCACCCCTACCATTCCCACAATCTAGAGCAAGAGCGCGTCTAGACAAGCAATTCGGTAAGTTCATTGAACTCATGAGCAAACTGCATATTAATATACCTTTCATTGATGCAATTGTAGGTATGCCCGCTTATGGGAAGTTCTTGAAGGAGATCCTCTCTAACAAGAGGAAACTGGAAGACTTTGGAGAAGTCAAGATGAGTTCGGAATCGTCGGATCTCATCAAAACGATGAAGGAAAAGATGCCCCCAAAGCTGAAGGATCCAGGGTCATTTTGTGTTCCAATTAGAGTAGGAGATGTCACATATGATGCATTATGTGATTTAGGAGCAAGCGTTAGCATCATTCCGCTTGCCTTATGCAGGAAGATCGGTTTAGGTGAACCTAAACTGGTGAAGATGACGTTATACATGGCGGATCGATCCATAACTCGTCCCGTCGGTATCATTGAAGACGTCCCGGTCAAGCTTGGTAAGTTCTACGTTCCAATAGATTTTGTTGTGCTTGACATTCCTGCAGATAGTCCGGTCCCGATCATACTCGGAAGACCGTTTCTTGCAACTTCCGGTTGTATGGTAGATTGCAAGAATGCTAGTCTCGCCTTCGACATAGGAGAAGAGAAAGTAGAGTTTGTTCTTTCTACTTTGGTGAAAGAGCCAGCTCTTGAAGAAGATATGTTTAACATCCATGACGAAGAGGCATCTAGAGAGGAAGTAAGCTCGATTCTATTCAAGGATCCATTGCAAAAGGTGATCACTATGAGCATTATGGAGAAAGGAGAGGAAGAGGAATGCAATAAGGAAATTGAAGCTTTGGAGGAGCTAAAGGAAGTGCATGAAGAAGAGCTTGAAAAACTCCACGATGGGTCAAAGGATGTTAGGAATCATGGTCAGTCGTGCTATTTCACGGCCGTGGTTCCCACCAACATGACCGTAATCAGCTATTCAGAGGACTCCAGTAAGTTACACGGCCAAAACCACGGCCGTGGAACTATCAGAGGTGCCGTAATTGACTTCCACGCCCAAAACCACGGCCGTGGAAGTAATAGTGGTGCCGTAATTTTGGGAAATTCCGAGAAAAATTACGTCCTCTCCACCAATGCTCTTGAGCCTTCTTCAACAACTTCTACACCCTTGGATACTTCTAAGGAAGCATTGGAGACTCCAATAGTGATGGAATCGAAGCTGCTTCCCACGCATCTAAGACCTTCGCGACAACCTCAAAGAAGGTTAAATCCGACCATGAAGGAGGTTGTCAAGAAGGAAATTCTTAAACTACTTGATGCAGGTATCATCTACCCTATCTCTGATAGCAAGTGGGTGAGTCCCGTACAGGTTGTTCTAAAGAAGGGAGGAATGACGGTTATCACCAATAAGAACAATGAGCTCATTCCTACAAGGACCGTGACTGGATAGAGGATGTGCATTGATTACCGGAAGCTAAACAATGCAACTAGAAAGGATCACTTCCCATTACCCTTCATTGATCAAATGCTTGAAAGGTTAGCACAACACTCTCATTTCTGCTATCTTGACGGTTATAGTGGCTTCTTTCAGATTCCGATTCATCCAGACGATCAAGAGAAGACCACATTTACGTGCCCATGGGGTACGTTCACTTATAGGAGAATGCCGTTCGGGCTTTGCAACGCCCCATCCACCTTCCAAAGGTGCATGATGGCTATCTTCTCGGAGTACATAGAGGAGATCATGGAGGTTTTCATGGATGACTTTTCTGTTTATGGTTCCTCTTTCGATAATTGTCTCTCTAACCTTTCTCTTGTGCTACAAAGGTGTGAAGATACTAACCTAGTTCTTAATTGGGAGAAGTGTCAATTTATGGTGAAGGAAGGCATTGTACTCGGACACTTGATCTCTAGTAGAGGGATTGAGGTAGATAAAGCTAAGATTAAGACCATAGAAAAGCTCCCTCCTCCATCTTCGGTGAAGGGGATAAGAAGCTTTCTAGGACATGCTGGATTTTATAGACGTTTTATAAAGGATTTTTCTAAGATATCAAAACCGCTTACTAATCTATTGATGAAGGATGCAATTTTTGATTTCTCGCAGGATTGTTTAGATGCGTTTCATAAAATTTGGGAAGCTCTAATCTCAGCCCCGATCATCCAACCTCCGGACTGGAATCTTCCGTTCGAGGTTATGTGTGATGCAAGTGACGTAGCTATAGGAGTTGTGCTTGGGCAAAAGAAGGAAGGCCGAACCCATGCTACTTATTATGCTAGCAAGACGCTAGATGAAGCGCAGCTTAACTACGCCACTACTGAAAAAGAATTTCTAGCTATTGTTTATGCCTTTGAAAAGTTCGTTCTTATCTTGTAGGTGCAAAGGTGATTGTATACACGGATCATGTTGCGATCCGGTATTTACTTGGAAAGAAGGATGCGAAACCAAGGCTAATTAGAAGGATTCTTCTCCTACAAGAATTCGATCTAGAGATCCGTGACAAGAAGGGTTCGGAAAATTCTGTTGCGGAACATTTGAGTCGTCTACCACATCTAGAAGACGACAATCTACCTATAGATGACTCCTTTCCGGACGAGCATTTACACATCATAGAGGACTGCATCGACAAGATAACTAAAGGTAACGAATCATGGTTTGCTGATTTTGTTAACTATTTGGTTTGTCAGGAAATACCACCCGGACTATTCTATGCACAAAGGAAGAAGTTCTTTAAGGATATCCGGGAATACTTTTGGAATGAACCTCTACTCTTCAAGAGAGGTCCTGAAGGCATCATTCAAAGATGTGTGCCGGAAGACGAGATGCAAAGCGTCATCCGTCATTGTCATTCACTACCTTGTGGAGGACACGCTAGCTCGAACACGACTAGCGCTAAGGTATTGCAATTTGGATTTTTTTGGCCTACTTTATTTAAAGATGTGCAAACCTTTGTTTCCTGCTGCGATGCTTGTCAAAGAACAGGGAACATATCTAGGAGAAACGAAATGCCTCTTAACAACATTCAGGAGGTAGAGATCTTTGACGTTTGGGGAGTAGACTTCATGGAACCTTTCCCATCATCTTGTGGAAACCAAAACATACTTCTAGCTGTAGATTATGTTTCGAGATGGGTTGAAGCGATTGCCTCTCCAACTAATGATGCCATGGTTGTAGTTAAGTTCTTTAATAGAACTATATTCCCAAGGTTTGGGACACCACGGACTATCATTAGTGATGGAGGCTCTCACTTCATTGCCCGACGATTCAAAGCTCTACTAGCTAAGTATGGGGTGACTCACAAGATCGCCACCCTTTATCATCCACAAACAAGTGGACAAGTGGAAATTTTGAATCGGGAGATTAAAGGAATCCTAGAGAAAACAGTTTCGAAGACAAGGAAAGATTGGTCTTTGAAACTAGATGATGCACTATGGGCGTATAGGACTGCATACAAGACTCCCATAGGAACAACACCATAAAACCTTGTGTATGGGAAGTGTTGTCACTTACCGGTGGAAGTTGAACAATAAGCGTTTTGCGCGGTTAAGTGGTTGAACTTCAGCATGAAGGAAGCGGGCGAGAAGCGCCTTTTGGACCTTAATGAGCTTGAAGAACTTTGCTTAAACGCTTATGAGAACGCCAAGATCTATAAGGAGAGAGCAAAGCGTTGGCATGATAAGCATATCATTCCAAAGGACCTCAAAGAAGGAGATCAAGTTCTCCTCTTCAATTCGAGACTTCGGCTCTTTCCAGGTAAGCTTAAATCTCGTTGGACTGGACCTTATCTAATCAAACATGTTTTTCCCCATGGTGCAGTTGAAGTATGGGTTGAAAAGAGCGGAAGTTTTAAGGTGAACGGTCAATGACTCAAGAAGTATACACCGGAGCTCCAAGCTAAGGAGTTTGCACCTACCACACTCGAATAGATGCAAGTAAGTCACCTCCGCCGAGATGCCCTTTGGAACCATCCGTAATTTTACAATAGAATCTCACCTCGACCTAGAGGTTTTAGATCAAGGTGCCTTGGGGAGTCTTTAATCGCTTTGGAATCATCAAAGGTTGACCTATATGGGTCAAAACCCATTGATAAAGGTCCTCCTAAACTTGATCTAAAACCTCTCCCTTCTCATTTGAATTATGCTTTTCTTGTTTCAAATTCTACATATCCTATGATTGTGAATGCATCTTTGAGTGATGATGAGCTTGAGAAGCCACTAGCTGAATTGAAATTGCATAGAAGAGCTATAGGTTACACCATTGATGACCTTGTTGGCATTAAACCATCCTTGTGCAAGCATAAAATCTTAATGGAAGACAACCATAAACCATCTATTGAACCTTAAAGGAGATTGAACCCAATTATGAAAGAGATCCTAAAATTGCTAGATGTGGGAATCATTTTTCTAATGAGAACATTGAACTTATCCTAACTAGGACGGTTACGGGTTGGAGGATGTGTATTGACTATAGGAAGCTTAATGTGGCCTCTAGGAAAGATCGTTTCCCTCTCCCCTTTATTGACCAAATGCTAGAGAGGTTAGCTTAATATTCTCACTTTTGTTATCTAGATGGTTATAACGGGTTTTTCTAAATTCCTATTCACCCGGTTGACCAAGAGAAAACTATATTCACTTGTCCATGGGGAACATTTGCATATAGGAGAATTCCATTTGGGTTGTCTAATGTACCCTCCACCTTTCAAAGGTGTATGATGACCATTTTTTCTAAGTATATTGAGAATATTATGGAAGTGTTTATGGATGATTTTTCGGTGTATGGCTCTTCATTTGATCATTGTCTTGCTAAATTGTCTTTGGTGTTGAAGAGGTGAGAGGAAATTAACCTTGTGTTGAATTGGAAAAAATGCCACTTCATGGTTAGTGAAGTTATAGTGTTGGGACATTTGGTTTCCCATCGAGGCATTGAGGTTGATAGAGCTAAAATTGAGGCAATAGAGAAGTTGCCACCACCTACCTCGGTGAAAGGGGTAAGGAGTTTCTTAGGGCATGCCGGTTTTTACCGGAGGTTTATTAAACATTTTTATAAAATTTCTAAGTCTCTCACTAACCTATTGATGAAAGATGTTGAGTTTGTTTTCTCGAAAGATTAGCTTGAAGCTTTTTTGTAGGTTGAAGGATGCTTTGATCACCGCTCCGATAATGCAACCTCTGGATTGGAGCTTACCGTTCGAGGTGATGTGTGATGCGAGTGACATGGCCGTTGGGGACGTGCTAGGAAAAAAGAAAGATAGGCTTACACATGTCATCTACTACGCTAGCAAGACGCTAGATGAGGCCCAACTCAACTATGCCACCACCGAGAAGGAGTTGCTAGCGGTGGTGTATGCCTTTGAGATGTTCCGCTCATATCTATTAGGAGCCAAGGTGATTGTGTACATGGATCATACTGCGATCCGTTATCTCCTCACAAATAAGGATGCCAAGCCTCGCCTTATCCGGTGGATCCTTCTTCTCCAAGAATTCGACTTGGAGAATCGAGATAAGAAGGGGTCCGAAAACAGCGTAGCGGACCACCTTATTAGCTTCCTCCATTGCAGATTGAGAAAGAAAAGGTCCCGATTGACGACTCATTCCGGTATGAGCGATTGTGAGTGGTGGTGGAATGTATATTTCATGTGTATAGAGGAAAAGAGCCATGGTTTGCGGATATCGTGAACTACTTAGTATGTGAAGAAGTGCCTCCGGGTTTGTCCTTTGCTTAAGGAAAGAAGTTTTTCAAGGACGTGAGGTACTATTTTTGGAGTGAACCTTTCTTGTTCAAGAGATGACCGGATGGAGGTGTATCTTGGAAGATGAGATGAAGAGCGTGATCCGGCATTGCCACTCTCTACTATGTGGAGGACACGCTAGCTCACACAAAACGTGTGCCAAGGTATTGCAATCAAGATTTTATTGGCCTAATTTGTTTCATGATGTGGAGAATTTTGTTGTTGCTTGTGACGCTTGTCAAAGGACGGGTAACATTTCAAGAAGAAACGAGATGTCGTTGAACAACATTCAAGAGGTTAAAATATTCGAAATTTGGGGTATGGACTTCATAGGGCCATTCCCCTCTTCATGTGGCAACCTCTACATCCTCTTGGCGGTGGACTATGTATCAAGGTGGGTGGAAACAATCGCCTCTGCCACAAATGACGCCAAGGTAGTGGTGCAATTCTTCAACCGAGTGATCTTCCCAAGATTTGGAACACCAAGAGTAATCATAAGTGATGAAGGGAAGCACTTCACCGCTAGGAACTTTGAAGCATTGTTGGCCAAGTGTTCGCTCCAAAACGTGTGTGCAAGATTTAATATTTATACCAAGAATAATTGCAAATAGCGAACCCGCAGTGTACGGATCGATTGTAATAAAAGCAAGAATTCCAGGGTTGAATACAAGGACTATGGTGAAACAAAGATCGGTAATTCAGGTTGTCAATAACAAACACAAGCAGCAAAGAAAAGCTATCAAAGATGATGTAATAGTTAGATAAAGAAAATGCGAATTCTATAGATTAAAACATCCAGTTGTGGTTCCGACTCAAGATCTCAAAAGATAACGTGGATAAAGCTGAGGTTTGTAAAGGGAAGGTGTTTCTAAGGTGGGAATAGATCACCGGGTAAGTCTCACTATTCACTATCCCAAACCAAATATCCTCTTACCGGGTAAGTCTCAAGGTACTAAGGAAAGGAACTATAATCTCAAACTAACACACCACACAAGGGGATAGAATCAACCTTTACCGGGTAAATCTCAGGCTAACTCTCAAAGATGGGATGAAGGCACACTCAAACCCCAATAAAGGATAAACCTTTATTACCTACACTCATGATCTTGGGTAAACAAACAAAGGAATCACCGGGTAAGTCTCATCCTAGGCTTGCGTTGAACCAGGAAAGGTATAACAAGGATTGAATTTGGAAAACTGAAACCTCAATTCAGATAAGGATCAGGAAAGGGCTCGCCTCGTTCAGTTATATCCCATCCCGGCCGAGATGTTCTATGACTGACTGAGGTGTTCGTTAGTTAAGGTAAAGGCTCGAGCTTTCAGGGTCCACTGAGGTAATGACTCATTCTTTCATCGTCTTTCCCACAACTTTCAGTCAATCACCCTAGAATCGCATAAAGAACTTATCCAACAATCATCATGATAGTAATAATCAAATATGTGAGAAAGGAATCAATATTCAAAAAAGAAAACCTTAACACAAAGGTCTCAATAACTGAATCAAACAATCAAACAAACAATCAGCGTTCCTCAATCACAAATCAGAAAAGACAACAAACCAAACCAAACTAAGAAAATCTTACAAACTTCCTTCAAACTTCCTTCAAACTAGCTTCCTTCCTTCCTTGGACTTCAACCTTCAAAAATTCCTTCAACTTCTGAATAAGAGATTTGGTGATCCGAAGATGATCCGAGGATGGCTGAATTCCAGAAAATCAGCCTCTTTATATAGGAAAACTATCTTCCAAAGATAAAATATCTTAAAAAGATAATTTCCTTCCTTAAAATATCTTGCAATCTTCCTTGCTTCCAAAATATATTAGCCAACAAGACATGATTCCTTCCAGAATTCCATCCAAAAATATGTGATATTCAATTTCCAAAATAGAAGATCTCAACCAAAGATAAAGATCTTATGTCCCGTCATCACTTCGCCTCGGTCCAGACGCTCCTGAAGATCACCTCGGTCGAGGTGGTACTGTAGCTGACCGAGGTGAGTCTCAGATGAGAGTGAAACTCTCTGATATGGTCCAAAATCAATCTTCCAAATCATTTCCATGCTTCTTGAACTCTTCTTATAACTCCTCAATGCTCCAGAATGTAGCTCCAATGACTCCTTAGCTTCCTTAGCTCCATTTTGGTCCAAAACGTGCCATTTTACCTGTTGGAGATTTGGGCTAAGTCTTCATTGTAACCGTTGAGCTTGTCTTGAGACAAGGAGCAATGAGTTGTTCACATGTGTGTCACTATGGTCTGGGTTACGGGAGGCAAGCCAAGTGACCGGCACTAAGAACAACTAGTATTATAAGGGGAGTCGAATCAAAGCAAGGTGATTCACGACAAGGTCAACTTGTGCTAGCTTTTAGAAGGCCGACGTTTGGGGCTTTTTAGCCACATTTTATCGGCACACCTTTGGTTCTTAGGCCTTATATTGGCTAAAGAATATGTGATTAAAAACTGGGAGCAATCCAAGCTCAAATGCTTAGTGAATGTCAATGAAGCAGCTAGTGAGCTTCTTAAGGAGCTACACTAGCTTGAGCTAAGATATTGAGTATTTGAGGATCTTGGAGCTTACCCTAGCTATATTAAAGTGAATGAAGCTCATTGGAAGTGTTTGGACCAAGAAAAATAAGCTAGCTCTAAGCTAGCTCCGGGGAGCGGTTTTGGGCTCCCTATGTGGGCCTCGGGCCTCGGGCTTTCTAGGTCTTCAAGGCCCATCTTCCAAGTAACTTCCAAGTAACTTCCATAACCGTTTTTAACCGCTTTTAACTACCCAAAACCGTGGCCCCCTATGCCTATAAAAGGGAGAGCCATTTGCACTTGATTCTACATTTCGTTTTTGCAATAATAAAGCTTCTAGTTCCATTGTATTGACATTGGATAGGCCTTCTTATAAGCTTGTTTGCAAAACTCGAAAGACCAGTATAGTTCCTTTGTATTGACAAAGGATAGGCATCCATCTTAGTTTGGGTTTGTATTGACAAAACCTAGGAATACCCTTTCTACAAAGTAAGACAAGTAAGTCTCTTACTTAGTCTTTGTAACGTGTAACGTTTTATCCCACTAAGGTATTTGAATATTCCCGGTGTAGGGGAGAATACACTTAGAAGGAAAATTCATTTATGAATGACTCATTACATTATCCAAGTCAATGGTTTTAACATATAACAATCGGTTTATAAGACGTGTAATTGAACTTAACTTCTATTAGAGTTTTGTCTACTCCTTTTTGGAGATTACAAACTCTTGCTTGAGTTTTGTCTACTCCTTTGGAGACTACAAACTCTTGATTGAGTTTTGTCTACTCTTTTGTGGAGATTACAAACTCTTGGTTGAGTTTTGTCTACTCCTTTGGAGACTACAAACTCTTGATTGGGTTTTGTCTACTCCTTTGTGGAGATTACAAACTCTTGGTTGGGTTTTGTCTACTCCTTTGTGGAGATTACAAACCCTTGGTTAATAACTAGTTTTTTAGTTCAAGATAATTATATTAATTTGTTTGGCAATTGGGAGAACCGTCTACTCACATAAGTGAGACTACGACCCTTTGGTCTAAAACCGGACACCGAAAATCCAACAATCTTCTAAGTGTATTTATTGTTAATTGTTTTGTAGGATTGGATTGATCAATAATGAGTAAGACGTTAATGACATAAATGACTTCTCGTTTTAGGAAGTTGGATAAGATTGAGGGTGTAGACTTTAGGAGGTGGCAAAAGAAAATGCACTTCCTCTTGACTACAATGCATTGTTTGATGTCTACCAAAGTGTAGAGTCATCAACATCAATGTGGGATCAACTGGAGTCTAAGTACATGGCGGAGGATGCTTCATCTCGCAAATTCTTTGTCTCGGATTTTAACTCATATAAAATGGTGGACTCAAGGCCGGTAATGGAACAATACAATGAATTGCTCCGGATTCTTGGGAGGTTCACTTAACATGCCATGCATAAGGATAAGGCCATTGCAGTTTCGTCTATAATGGATAAGCTCCCCCCTTCGTGGAAGGACTTCCGCCATGTGCTAAAGCACAAAAAGGAAGAACTCACGTTGGTGGAACTTGGCTCTCACCTTCAAATTGAACAAGGCCTTAGGGCCCAAGAAGGGGGACTCAAGAAGGAAGATAAAACTTCTACTTCCCACGAGGCCAACATGATGGATGGCAAGGGCAAAATGAAGAGGTTCAAAGGAAAGGACAAAGGCAAGGACAAGGGAAATAAGTCCAAGAAGTCCAAAAAGGATAATGTTGACAAGAAACCAAAAGGTTCTTGTTGGAAGTGTGGCAAGATTGGCCACTTCAAGCGGGATTGCAAGGTTAAGGACGATGGATCCAAGGGTGGAGGCCAAAGTGGCCAAAACCCCTCAAACCAAGGTGACTCACTTATGAGTCCTGATTCTAACTTTGATATAAATTCTGATTTGAATTATGTGTCATTGACTTTTGAATGTTTGTCCATGCAGGATGATGACCTTGGATGGTGGGTGGACTCGGGTGCAACAACTCATGTTTGCAAAGATCAGCGTTGGTTCAAGACATACGCTGTTGCAAACGATGGAGCACTCATACATATGGGAAACGAGTCTACCACCCCCGTTCTAGGAAGAGGACGGGTTGATCTGTACTTCACAAGTGGCAAGACTCTAGTCTTGTCAAATGTACTACATGCACCGGCCATTAGAAAGAATGTGGTTTCTGGTGGTGTACTCAATAGGCTTGGCTTCAAACAAGTCATAGAAGCCGACCGCTATGTATTATCTAGGAGAGGAACATTTGTAGGCTTTGGCCATTGGAACAATAATATGTTTCTTCTCTCTTTATGTAATAAACTTTCTAATAGTAATATAAACAAGAACAATTTGTTTACATTGTCTTCTTCTTCTTCTTCTTCTTCTTCTTCCAATTGTGATTTTGTTAAATGGCATGCACGACTTGGACATGTTCATTTTAAGCGTATGAATGACATGACTAAGGATGGTAGTTTACCTAAACTTGACTTGCCAAAAGACAAGTGTAAAACGTGCATGTTGACCAAGATAACAAGACTTCCATTTCCTAGAGTTGAAAGAGAACAATCAATGCTCGGCTTAGTCCACTCGGATCTAGGCGACTTGCACTCTACTCCTTCATTAGGAAAGAAGAAGTATTACATAACATTCATAGATGATTACTCTAGGTATTGTCACGTATATCTACTCTTTGCAAAGAGTGATGCCTTAGACAAATTCTATGTATTCAAGAATGAATCTGAGTTACAACAAGGTACCTTAATAAAAAGACTACACACGGATCGTGGTGGTGAATTTATGGATAAGGAATATTTCGAGAGTGTCGGGATCATACATGAGACCACGGCACCTTACACACCACAATCAAATGGTGTGGCCGAACGAAAGAACCGAGTGCTTAAAGAGATGGTCAATGCCATGTTATCTTACTCGGGTCTTAAGCATTCGTTTTGGGGTGAAGCTATGCTCACGGCAAACTACTTGCTTAATCGTGTTCCAAACAAAAGAAGCAAGAAGACTCCTTATGAACTATGGTTCAAAAGGAAGCCAAACCTACATTACTTACGAGTTTGGGGATGTCGAGCCATAGTAAGGCTCAATGACAACAAACGTAAAACTTTAGGTGAAAAAGGTGTTGAGTGTGTGTTCATTGGCTATGCAGAACACTCCAAAGCTTATAGGTTCTATGTGATAGAACCAAATGACTTCATCTCGGTTAATACCGTAATAGAGTATAGGGATGCCATCTTTGATGAAGATCGCTTCACCTCGGCTCCTAGGCCTAGGGAAGTGATCAACATGACTTTAGATGAGGAACACCCAAACAAGCATCGTAGGATTCAAGATGAATCATGGGAAGCGTCCCACAGGCTTGACTTGCCAGAGATTGCTCCTATGAGCAATAATTTGTCCCAAAAATCAATTTTCCAAGTGTTCTTGGTTGAAGGGTCAAGGGATAATGAAATGGATCGTCACTCTTACTTTCATATGGATGAGGATCCAAAGACATTTGATGAGGCCATGAAGTCTCAAGATGTTGCCTTTCGGAAGGAAGCAATCCAAGAGGAGATGGACTCCATTATGGGCAATCATACATGGGAGTTAGCCAACCTTCCTTCCATTTGCAAACCTTTGGGATGCAAATGGATGTTCAAGAGGAAGATGAAAGTTGACGGTTCCATTGACAAGTTTAAAGCACGCTTGGTCATCCAAGGCTTTAGACAAAGGGAAGGTGTCGATTACTTTGACACATATGCTCCGGTGGCTAGGATTACAACCATTAGGTTATTAATAGCTATGGCGGCTATACATAATCCAGTAATTCATCAAATGGATGTCAAGACAGCATTCCTTAATGGTGATCTAGATGAGGAAGTGTATATGAGACAACCTGAAGGGTTTGTTATAAAAGGACAAGAGCACAAAGTATGTCGCTTGGTCAAATCCTTGTATGGACTAAAGCAAGCTCCAAAACAATGGAATCAAAAGTTTGATGATGTTGTATTGTCAAATGGATTTAAGATAAATCAAGCTGACAAGTGTGTCTATAGTAAGTTTGATCATACCGGTCAAGGTGTGATCATATGCTTATATGTTGATGACATGTTGATCTTTGGAACAAACCAAAGACAAGTAGATCTTACTAAGGATTTCTTGTCCACTAAGTTTTCTATGAAAGACTTAGGTGAGGCGGATGTGATTCTAGGCATAAGAATCAAACGTGATGCTAAAGGCTTAAGCCTCACGCAATCACACTACATTCAGAAGATTGTCAAACGCTTCCAATGTGATAAAAGTACAATTGTTAGTACTCCTATGGATTCAAGTGAGAAGTTGATGCCCAACCAAGGATCAACTGTCTCTTAACTTGAGTATGCACAAGTAATAGGATGTTGCATGTATGCAATGACAAACACTAGGCCAGATATTGCTTTTGCTATTGGTAAATTGAGTAGGTACACAAGTTGTCCTAGCTCACAACATTGGAAGGCACTAAGGCGTGTGCTTAGGAACCTCAAGGGGACCATGGGTTTTGGCATCTTGTACAGTAAGTATCCCTCAGTGATAGAAGACTACTCGGATGCGTCATGGATCACTAATCTAGATGATCACTCATCCACCACATGATGGGTTTTCTTGTTAGGTGGTGGTGCCATTTCGTGGGCTTCAAAGAAGCAAACATGCATCACAACCTCGACCATGGAGTCCGAGTTTGTGGCACTTGCCGCTGCCGGCAAGGAAGCTGAATGGCTAAGAAATTTGGTTCTAGAAATTCCTCTATGGCCAAAACCGGTTTCTCCTATCTCGATTCATTGTGATAGTGCAGCTACGTTGGCTAAAGCTTATAGACAAACGTACAATAGGAAATCAAGACATCTTGGTGTGAGACATAGCTCGGTTAGAGAGCTCATAACTCACGGTATAATATCGGTCGATTTTGTGAGAACCCACAATAATCTAGCCGATCACTTAACCAAGAGCTTGGCTAGGGACTTAGTTCAAAAGTCAGCCAAGGGGATGGGGTTAACGACCTAAATTGATAACGACTTGTCGTGGGACACCCAATTCGCCTATGGCTTGATGCCTTAGCCAAATTCAATGAGGAAAGCCCATTCCAAGAAGTTGTGAGCATAAAATGTCCATCCAAGGTAATGCTCTGTGCCTATATAATATGTATAGTTTGAAATATGTAATTTCTTAACAACTCTTTTGAAAAATTGCAATTATAGGTGCAAGATCAAAAGAGAGTTGGCTACGTGAACGTGAAGTGTCAAGGCTTCTTCGAGGGAGTAGATGGTCGACTCACCTATATGTTCATTAAAGGATTAGGACACAATAGCCTTTAAATGTGTCATTTATTTGTAAAGGAAATGTAAATTTCGTGTATGTTGCCTTCATGTACTTAAACAAGTTGAGTGGTTCAATCCATTAGGACACCACAATTCTTTAGTGTAGAATGTGTAATTATACTAATTCAATAAATTCAATCGAAAGACATTTATGATTATGCGAATATTTTGTTTGGATGTATGTCTATTAAAAGTTTCTTGACTTTGCTCAAATGGGGGAGGAATGTGGAGATTTGGGCTAAGTCTTCATTGTAACCGTTGAGCTTGTCTTGAGACAAGGTGCAATGAGTTGTTCACATGTGTGTCACTATGGTCTGGGTTGCGGGAGGTAAGCCAAGTGACCGGCACTAAGAACAACTAGTATTATAAGGGGAGTCGAATAAAAGCAAGGTGATTCACGACAAGGTCAACTTGTGCTAGCTTTTAGAAGGCCGACATTTGGGGCTTTTTAGCCACATTTTATCGGCACACCTTTGGTTCTTAGGCCTTATATTGGCTAAAGAATATGTGGTTAAAAACTGGGAGCAATCCAAGCTCAAATGCTTAGTGAATGTCAATGAAGCAACTAGTGAGCTTCTTAAGGAGCTACACTAGCTTGAGCTAAGATATTGAGTATTTGAGGATCTTGGAGCTTACCCTAGCTATATTAAAGTGAATGAAGCTCGTTGGAAGTGTTTGGACCAAGAAAAATAAGCTAGCTCTAAGCTAGCTCCGGGGAGCGGTTTTGGGCTCCCTATGTGGGCCTCGGGCCTCGGGCTTTCTAGGTCTTCAAGGCCCATCTTCCAAGTAACTTCCAAGTAACTTCCATAACCGTTTTTAACCGCTTTTAACTCCCCAAAACCGTGGCCCCCTATGCCTCTAAAAGGGAGAGCCATTTGCACTTGATTCTACATTTCGTTTTTGCAACAATAAAGCTTCTAGTTCCATTGTATTGACAATGGATAGGCCTTCTTATAAGCTTGTTTGCAAAACTCAAAACACCAGTATAGTTCCTTTGTATTGACAAAGGATAGGCATCCATCTTAGTTTGGTTTTGTATTATCAAAACCTAGGAATACACTTTCTACAAAGTAAGACAAGTAAGTCTCTTACTTGGTCTTTGTAACGTGTAACGTTTTATCCCACTAAGGTATTTGGATATTCCCGGTGTAGGGGAGAATACACTTAGAAGGAAAATTTATTTATGAATGACTCATTACATTATCCAATTCAATGGTTTTAACATATAACAATCGGTTTATAAGACGTGTAATTGAACTTAACTTCTATTAGAGTTTTGTCTACTCCTTTTTGGAGATTACAAACTCTTGCTTGAATTTTGTCTACTCCTTTGGAGACTACAAACTCTTGATTGAGTTTTGTCTACTCTTTTGTGGAGATTACAAACTCTTGGTTGAGTTTTGTCTACTCCTTTGGAGACTACAAACTCTTGATTGGGTTTTGTCTACTCCTTTGTGGAGATTACAAACTCTTGGTTGGGTTTTGTCTACTCCTTTGTGGAGATTACAAACCCTTGGTTAATAACTAGTTTTTTTAGTTCAAGATAATTATATTAATTTGTTTGGCAATTGGGAGAACCGTCTACTCACATAAGTGAGACTACGGCCCTTTGGTCTAAAACCGGACACCGAAAATCCAACATTTACCTACAATCACAACGAAACTAGGTGTAGACCTCGATTCCCGCAAAGGTAGACAAAACAACAATATAATCAAAGAATATACATCCATACATGCAGATTTATGAAGATAAACCGTCCAAACCAGTCCCAAAATATAGACTATAATACATGTTTTCAAAATACCCCATACTTGTCGCTTGCTTGTCCCCAAGCAAGATCCAAATCTTAGATACAAGATAGAATGAATTATAAGTCATCAAAAAGATCAATGAAAAACATTTCAAAACCTTTTGGAGTGTGCTCCACTCATAGATCACCCTAAGAAAATGCTTCATGTTAAATAAAATCAAGACATGATCAAAACATTTTATAGATATAAGAAAGCTTTTCATCTTTACATAAAATCATAGAATGCATAATAAATCATATTTATCGAAATCAATCATGTATAATCCAGTTTAAACCACCAAGTCAATCATCATACCCGAGGTCTCAAGGGCTTCCATAAGAGGTCAAGAAACGTGTCACGTGGGATGTATATAGGGTAATGTGGTGCTAGAATCCGGGAATAGGATCTTACTTTACTTTCTTTAAATCACAACATCTTCCACCAATAAGCTTGGCTTATTTTCACTTTACTTTTTGGGATGCATGGATAGAGGTGCATGATAGCATGAATTATAGTCTATACTTTGGGACTTGTTTAGACGTTTTATCTTCAATAATCTGCATGTTTGGATGTATATTATGTGATTATATTGTCATTTCATCTACCTTTGCGGAAATCGAGGTCTACACCAAGTTTCGTTGTAATCGTAGGTAAAATGGCACGTTTTGCATCAAAATGGAGCTAAAGGAGCTAAGGAGTCATTGGAGCTACATTCAGGAGCTTAAGGAATAATCCAGGAAGTTGCTAAATGGAGCTAAAGGAGCTAAGGATTCATTCTGCTTCTTATCTGGATATGACCTCACTGAATATTTTGTTTGCGGACTGGTTTTGAAATCTTTATATGTTTGAAAGGTTTTATGATATGTTTAAGTTGCTAAATGCTTTGTTTGAAATTTTGGCATGTTTAATACTTTGTTTTTATCCAAATTATGTTGAATTTGAAGGTTGACACGACATGATAACTTCTCTCACTTTCTTCCTGGGATGATTAAGGCAATTCGTTCTCTTCTCTTCTTCTTCTTGATCATGCTTTAGCCCCTCATATACATATTTGCCTTCCTTCACCTATCCGGGAATTCGGAAGCAAGCAAGTGAAAAGCAAGTGAAAGTAAAGTTGAGATGTTGGCTGGAAGTTTAGAAAGAAACAAATAGGTTTGGGGAAATCAATCATGATGATGAGTAACTCGGCACCATTCACATAGCCGGGTGTTTGTGTCTTACCAAAGTCGGATTGAGAGATATTCTAAACGGGTCATGGTATGTGCATCAAGGGTTTGAGGCATCTCGAGAAATTGATGATTGCTGATTTCCTAGGCTTCGGTTATTGTGCACCTCTATCCATGCATCCCAAAAAGTAAAAAAGTAAAAATAAGCAAAGCTTATTGGTGGAAGATGTAGAAGTTCAAAGGAAGTGAAGTAAAGATCTTTTTCCCGGATTCTAGCACCACATTCCCTATATACATCCCACCCTCACGCGTTTCTTGACCCTCTTTTGAAAAGCCCTTGAGACCTCAAGCTTGTTGATTGACTTGGTGGTTTAAACTGGATTATACATGATTAATTTCGATAATAATGATTTATTATGCATTCTATGATTTTATGCAAAGATGAACAACTTCTTATATTTATAAAATCTTTTAAGCATGTTTTGATTTTAAAATCCATGAAACATTCTATTAGGGTGATCTATGATTGGAGCACACCACCAAAAATGTTTTGAAATACTTTTCATTGATCTTTACGACTTATAATCCATTCTATCTTGTACTCAAGATTTGGAACATGCTTGGGGACAAGTAAGGGACAAGTATGGGGTATTTTGATAGGATGAATTATAGTCTATATTTTGGGACCTGTTTAGACGTTTTATCTTAAATAATCTGCATGTTTGGATGTATATTATGTGATTATATTGTCATTTCATCTAACTTTGCGGGAATCGAGGTCTACACCAAGTTTCGTTGTAATCGTAGGTAAAATGGCACGTTTTGCATCAAAATGGAGTTAAAGGAGCTAAGGAGTCATTGGAGCTACATTCAGAAGCTTAAGGAAGAATCCAGGAAGCATGGAATTAAATTAAAGATTTATTTTGGACCAGATTTAAGAGATTTCACATTCAGCTGAGAGTCACCTCGGTTGACCACAGAGTCACCTCGACCGAGGTGATCTAAGGGAGCGTCTCGACCGAGGCAAATATCCTGACGCGGTGAGATATATTTTATTTGGCTGAGATCTTTAATTTTTTGGAAGGAGAGATCTTATATTTTAGGGCTGGATTTCTGGACGGAAGATCATATATTTAGAAGATTTATTTTAGGAGATAAGATATATTTTAATAGGAAATTATCTTTTTAAGATATGTTATCTTTGGAAGATAATTCTCCTATATAAAGGATTGGATTTTCGACAAGTTCAACCATGCTTAGAGGGCTGATAGCATCCAACAATTAAGGGATTTTCTCCAGGGTTTTGAAGGAAGGAAGATTGAAGATCAATCTAGGAAGGATTGATAGCTTATTATAGCTTTTGTGAAGGGTTTTGTAAGACTTTCTTAGATTCCCTTCTTGTTGATTTGTCTTGTTGGATTTGTGATCCAAGGAAAGGTTATTTGTTTGATATTTGATTCAGTTATTGAAGCCTTGTTCTTAATGTTTTTGTGTTCAAATATTCATTCTCTTCCCATATATTTGATTATTGCTTTCATGATGATGAGTGACTAATTTTTTTATGCGATTCTAGGGTGATTGGCAGAAGGTTGTGGGAACAACAATGATAGAATAATCTTAAATCCAGTAGGACCCTGAAAGCTCGAGTCTTTATCCTTAACCTTAGAACATCTCGTTCAGTCGATGAACATCTCGGCCGGGGTGGAACTTGACTGACCGAGGTGACCTTTTTGATCCGAAACTGAGAGTTAAGTGTTAGAGTTTGCCAAATCCTATTCTTATTACACCTTTCCTGGTTCAATGCAAGCTTAGGATGAGACTTACCCGGTAATTCCTTTGTTTGTTTACCCATGATCATAAGTTTAGGTAATAAAGGTTTATCCTTTATTGGGGTTTGAGTGTGCCTTCGTGCCATCTTTGTGAGTTAGCCTGAGACTTACCCGGTAAAGGTTGATTCTATTTCCTTAGTTGGTGTGTTGGTTTGAGACTATAATTCTTTTCCTTAGTACCTTGAGACTTACCCGGTGATAGGTTCTTTGGCTTGGGATTGTGAGTAGTGAGACTTACTTGGTGATCTATTCCACTTTAGTAACACCTTCCCTTTGCAAAACCTCAGCTTTGTCCGCGTATCTTGAGATCTTGAGTTGGAACCACAACTAGATGCTTTAATCCCTAGAATTTGCATATTTCCATGTATTGACTATATTATCATCTTTGATTGCTTTAATTGCTTTTGTGGTTAGTAATTACATTGACTACCTAAACTTGCTTAGGTTTCACCTATGTCCCTGAGATCGACACCCCGGAATTCTTGCTTTTACTACGATTGACCCGTACACTGCGGGTTCGCATCCTTGTTTTAGGCATACTTCTTGGGTTATAAATTTAAATCTTGCACACACCATTTGGAGCGAACAAGTTTTTGGCGCCGTTGCCGGGGACTTGGTCTAGACCAAGCCGGTTGTGGTAATCTTTCGGGGCTGTTGCCTCTGTTGCTACTAACCACTCTACTCGAGTGACTTTCGCAGGTTCTTTTTCTTAGGTTTATGCGAAGAACCCGTGCTGGGAAGGAAATCGTTCCTTACGATCCCGAACCAGAAAAGACATACAAAAGACGCTTGAAAGAAGCGAAAATGGCCAACCGAGACGATCGCGATCTTGAGGCCTAATTGAAGGAGGCATTGGAACAATTACGCCTCAGTAAAGAAGAACCGCGACTGGAAAAGGAAGAAACTCGCTTAAGGGCGGAAGCGATCGAAGCATATATGGCGACTTTACGGGACTAAAATCTACCTCGACCAAATCCATCTCCTCGACCGAGGCAAGACCCAGTTCCAGACCCTCGACCGAGGCAGGACCCAGCTGCAACTGCCCCGTCCGACATACTCCCACCTCGGATGCCAGTCCGATATGCTCTGTTTGCAGGTATTCCACAGACCCTAGGGCAGAGGATGGATCCTAACCAGCAACTTAGGCGTCCAAGAGTCAACCTAGGTGATCCAGCGGAGCATGATTATGAACTTTGACCGCAAGTTCTTTCCATGATTTGCCAATGTCAGTTTGGAGGGCTAGAGAGGGAATCTCCGCATCAACATCTGCAAAACTATGAGATCTTGATGGAGACCTTGAGACCTTCAAGGCTGGAAAACAACAATTACAAGCTAAGGCCTTTCTACTTCTCTTTGAAAGATAGGGCACTTACTTGGTATCAATCTCTCCCTCCCGGAAAAATCAACACTTGGGAGGAGATGACGACGGAGTTCTTGACTAAATTCTTTCCCCCCTCTAAGACCGCTGAAATGAGAGGGAAAATCAATGCATTCATCATGAAGGACAAGGAGAGTTTGTCCAAGTCATGAGAGATATTTAAAGACATCCTTTTGGATTGCCCACATCATGGGATTCCAAAGATAGAGTTGTTGGAGATATACTTCAAAGGATTGGACGGAAACACCCAATTCAACCTTCAACTACTATCCGCCGGCACATTCATGGACATGCCGATTGACGAAGCTTGGGAGTTCATAGAGAAACAAGCTTTGCACATGGAGAAATACATCCATCAAGGAGCTGAAGGTGGAGTTAAAAGAGTCAACTTCCAAGAAGCTCCATCAAACAATGATCAACTCACCTCTTTAAAGAATGATGTGAAGCAATTGAAAGACCTTTTGGTTGCTCAAACCAAGAAAGAAGAGGAAGGATATCAAAACTCAAGGAACAACAATGGTTACCGGAACAACAACAACGGTTCCCGGAACAACAACTACAACAACAATAGAGGATCCAACAACAATAATTGGAGGCCAAACAATCAAAATTCGGGTAACTCTAACTCTAACTCCAATTCGAACAACTCTTCTAATCCTTTCCTCTCTTCTTCTTCTTCTTCTTCTACTCCACTGAAGAGCTAGGAGCCTGGATCAAGCTCGTCCCAGCCAGAAAAGAAAGATGCAGTGCTGGAGGCTATCTTGATCAAGCTCAATGCTATGGAGACGTCCATGACTTCATTTTCAAAGGCACAAAAAGCCTTAGAATAACAATTCTTTAATAAGGCGAATGAAGCGCCAAGAGATCCAAGGAAGCTTCCAGCAAGGACATAGAGCAACCCTAAAGGACAAATCATGGCAATAACGATGAGAAGTGGACTAAAAACTGCAGATCCGGTGTCTCGGTCGATGCCAGTACAGACGAAGAACACCTCAGTCCAGGTACAGTCGAAGAACACTTCGGACGAGGTACCAACCGAGGTGGAGCCTCAGAGAGCGTCAGACAAAACTGAAGTTTATGTCCCACCTCCTGCATATAAACCACCACTTCCATTCCCCCAGTCAAGGGCCAGAGCACATCTAGACAAGCATTTTGGTAAGTTCCTTGACTTGATGAATAAACTACATATAAATATCCCTTTCCTTGATGCTATTCTAGAGATGCCCGCCTATGGGAAGTTCTTGAAAGAAATTCTATTAAGGAAGAGGAAGTTGGAAGACTTTGGTGAAGTAAGGATGACATCTAAATCCTCGGAGCTCATTCAAATCATGAAGGAAAAGATGTCACCCAAGTTGAGAGATCCCGGCTCATTTTGCATTCCCATTCAAGTTGGGGATGTCACTTGCGAAGCCTTATGTGATCTAGGAGCCAGCGTGAGCATCATCCCGCTGGAGCTATGCGTGAATATTGGCCTTGGAGAGCCCAAGCCGGTGAAGATAAGGCTATATATGGCGTATCACTCCATTACCCATCACGTGGGTATTTTAGAAGACGTTCCGGTTAAGCTAGGTAACTTCTATTTACCTATAGACTTTGTTGTGATTGATATTCCCGCAAATTATCCCGTTCCTATCATTCTCGGGAGACCATTTCTAGCAACTTCGGGTGGCAATGTGGATTGTAAGAATGCCAAGTTGCAATTCAACATTGGCGGTGATCAAGTTGAGTTTGCATTGCTTGCGGCAATGAAAGGAGAGCCGCTGGGAGATGATATCTTTGACATCTATGATGAAGAAGAATCAAGAGAATTGGTGAGCTCTATCCTTATTAATGATCCACTTGAGAGAGTTATTAGTTTTAGCTTAATGGAGGAAGGTATAGATGTTTCTTGTGATGCAGATATACAGAGCTTAAAGGCACTGGAAGAAGATCCAGGAGCTAAGATTGAAAAATTAATCCAGGAGAAGAGAAGCTCTAGTTTCGGTCCCAGTTGCAGTACCTCGACCGAGGCACCTTTTGGACCAAGCAAGGTGTTCTTAGCTGAAGAACATCTCGGTCATCCACTCTACACCTCGACCGAGGTCACAAGCGAGATGATGTCAACTAGGAATAACAAACTTCTTACTCCCTTTTCTAAAATTAATCCTCAGTTGGTGGAACACTTTCTTCTCCAAAATTCTGATAATAAAGGGCCTTGGTATGCTGACATTGTTAATTATCTTGTTTTCCGGAAAATACCACCCGGATTGACGTATGCTCAAAGGAAGAAATTCTGTAAGGATGTACGCATTACTATTGGGATGAACCTCTACTATTTAAGAGAGGTCCGGAAGGGATGCTTCGAAGATGCATTCCGAAAGATGAAGTTACTAGTGTCATACGGCATTGCCACTCGCTTCCTTGTGGAGGGCATGCTAGCGCTCACAAAACGTGCGCTAAGGTATTACGTTCCGGTTTCTTTTGGCCTACATTATTTAAGGATGTGCAAACGTTTGTCGTCTCTTGTGATGCATGCCAAAGAACAGGGAACTTATCTAGGAGGAACGAGATGCCACTCAATAACATACAGGAGGTTGAGATCTTTGATGTATGGGGAATTGATTTCATGGGACCTTTCCCATCATCCGGAGGAAACCTCTACATTCTCCTAGCTGTCGACTACGTCTCTAGATGGGTTGAAGCCATTGCCTCTCCCACTAATGACGCCATGGTGGTTGTGAAGTTCTTTAATAGGACTATCTTTCCACGTTTTGGGACTCCACGCATCATCATCAACGATGGAGGGACACACTTCATCAACCGGAAGTTTAAGGTACTTCTATCGAAGTATGGGGTAACCCACAAGGTAGCAACCCCTTATCACCCTCAAACTAGTGGACAGGTCGAGATCTCTAGTAGATAAATCAAAGCAATCTTGGAGAAGACCGCCTCTAGGACGAGGAAGGATTGGGCCATGAAGTTGGACGATGCTCTTTGGGCCTACAGGACCGCATTCAAGACTCCCATTGGTACCACCCCTTATAATTTGGTATATGGGAAGTCTTTCCATTTTCCCGTTGAGTTAGAACACAAGGCATATTGGGCAATCAAATGGTTGAACTTCAACATCAAGGAAGCCGGTGAGAAGCGGCTATTGGATATCAATGAGCTGGAGGAGCTGCGTTTGAACGCTTATGAGAATGCCAAGATCTACAAGGAAAGGACAAAGAAATGGCACGACCAGCGTATCATCCCTAAAGAGTTCAAAGAAGGAGATTTAGTTCTACTCTTCAACTACCGCCTCCGCCTTTTTCCAGGTAAGTTAAAGTCTAGATGGACAGGACCTTATGTTGTGAAACATGTTTTCCCTTATGGTGCAGTCGAGATCTGGGGAGAAACAAGTGGAAGGTTTAGGGTTAATGGTCATAGACTTAAGAAATACAAACCGGAAGTCCCGGTTGAGGAGATTGCACCACTATACCTTGTTTAGAGACACCGTACGATCCAACTAGCGATCTTAAATCAAGCGCTTCTTGGGAGGCAACCCAAGGTATTGCTTTCTTTTATCTTTTCTAGCCTAGCTTTAGATAGTTGCTTTGCTTTGCTTTGTTTATGGCGTCCTAGACAGATAACAGGTAATCTCTAAGGAAGGAATACAACCCAGGAGCAACGCTGGAAGAACAGAAGTTCGAGAAATTGAGAAGACAGAGTTTGACTGAGACACATCTCGGTTGCTGTCACAACACCTCGCCGAGATGATTCTTAAGCAACCGAGGTGACTAGGGCTTACTGAAGATTCACCTCGGTCCGTACCACCTCGGTCCAGTCGGGACCATCTCGACCGAGGTGACAGTAGTTTCAATAAAGGGTATAAAAGGGGGATCGATTTCTTTCTCTTCCCTCTCTCACCTTCTCGACCGCGACGTACAGAATCACCTCGCTCCCCGATTCTCGATCGTTTCGACGATTCTTGCTCCCAATCTGCAAGGAAAGAGTAGAGGATCAGTTTGCAAGCGACAATCAGCAACAAAAACGCTTCCAATCGGTCGAATCTGGGGTAAATTGATAAAAACCTAATCTTTTCTTCTTTCACTGATTTTCGAAGAAATCGGCTTTGGTTGCCAATTATTTCTGTTGGAAAAGGATTAAGTTCCCCTTAGGAACATACTGTAGTGAAATCGGGGGAAAAGAACTGAATTCCAGAGAGTAAAAATCGAACAACCTTCTACCTCGGTCCAGTCGACCTGCGCCTCGGCCGAGGTCATTCTTGTGTATTGTCAGGGCAACCGAGGTGGTCTGATAGAGAAAAAAAATGAGTTCTAGGTCTGATAGACAGCTTGTTCTGAGAAATGGATCTTCCCCTTCTCCTTCTTCTTCCCGACGTTCCATACCGGTGATCCATGAGCATCACCAAGTAGTTTCCGACCGCATTGCTACTCGCCCAGTGATTGCGCCACGGTTTCTAGACATCTCCGCTTTTGATTGCCTCCACGTAGACGATGATCTGAGGAGGATGGTTTCGATGGTTGGGCTGGAGTAGTTCATGGAGATTCGATCTCCAGCCTACCTCGAACCCACATTGGAGTTTGTGAGCTCCGTGACCTACTTGCCTACAGAGCAAGCCATCAAGTACCGGTTGCTGAACCGGAATTATTTAGTGCCGATGGATAAGTGGAGAGACATCTTCGGCTTCCCGACCCCCAAAGTTTCCGATTTTCCTTCTCGAGCCGTGGCTCGACAGTTTTGGGGATAGATATCTCACGTAGTTGAGCATGCTGATAGGTGGAGACCTGGAGACTCCAAGGAGCGTATCATCTTCCACCTCGCCTTCATACTCGCTCACTATATTTTTAGCGAGACAATTCTGGCGCGTATTGAGACGCCCCAGAAGATTAGACAGGGGAGCTTCTAAGTCTATATTGTATGATTACCGGAGGAGTTCCCGACTTCGGAGTGATGCTGGCTGAGGATCTCCACAGGATCAAGGCGAAGGGGAAGGGAGATATCTGTTGTGGCGGCTTAGTGACTCATCTTGCTACAGTGTTGGACCTTGATCTGAGCGCATGCACTATGGTGGCGGCTACCAAGCCGCTTGGTCTCCAGGAGATGATCACGAGGAGGATTCTGGTTCCTCGTGGACTTACTACGCCATATGTGGCGATGCCTTGGGAGCATACTGTGCCTCAAGGTATTAGGTGGTCATCTCAGTTTTCGGTTTACGACCCTCAGTACTGGTCCACTGCATGGACTCTATACATTGAGGACGCTAGAGATGCAGCAGCCCAGGCACAGGAGGAGGTTGATGAGGAGGATGATGGCGGTGCTGCAATGGATACAGGGACAGACACAGCTGATCCCAGTGTGCCAGTCGTCGATTTGGACGACGAGGAGACGGCGGAGGAGGCATCTACACCACCACCACCTCCTGCTAGGCACAGAGTCCACAAATTTAGAGATACGGCAGCACATCATAGGATCGACGACCTCACCGATCAAATGATCGACTCCTACGCCGCTCTTACAGTTGATATCGGTGAGCGCCTTGATGACCAGCACCAAGAGATGGAGAGTCGGACACACCAGATGCTGGAGAGCCAGCACTATCAGCGCCGGATGATGGAGATCCAGTTCCAGCATATGATGGGATATCCATTCGGCCCGTCCCAGAATCCGTACGTGCCATATCCACCACCACCACCAGCAGATCAGGATTAGAGCTTGCAGGGATTTCTTTTATTTATTTATTATGCAGCTCAATTTATGTCCGGTGAGTACACTTCTTCTAGACTTATTTTGACCCATTGGGACAATGTGTCCCAAGTATGGGGTATTTGGATGTATGATTTGACTTTATGTGTATGCTTGTATGACTCTATTTGGATATTACTGTTTTATCTTGCTCTATGTGTTTATCTGAGACTACATGCATGCATACAGGTTAATTGATCGAGAAAAACGTCAAAAACTGGTTAAAATTTTTTTCATGACCTCGACCGAAGTGATTCTGACCAATCGAGGTGCTGTACCTCGGTTGACTTAGAACATCTCGACCGAGGTGGTTTAACTGAAACAGTTTTCGAAACGATTTTTGTGCTTCTTATCTGGATATGACCTCAGTGAAGATTTTGTTTGCGGATTGGTTTTGAAATCTTTATATGTTTGAAAGGTTTTATGATATGTTTAAGTTGCTAAATGCTTTGTTTGAAATTTTGGCATGTTTAATACTTTGTTTTTATCCAAATTATGTTGAATTTGAAGGTTGACACCACATGATAAGTTCTCTCACTTTCTTCCTAGGATGATTAAGGCAATTCGTTCTCTTCTCTTCTTCTTCTTGATCATGCTTTAGCCCCTCATATACATATTTGCCTTCCTTCACCTATCCGGGAATTCGGAAGCAAGCAAGTGAAAAGCAAGTGAAAGTAAAGTTGAGATGTTGGCTGGAAGTTTAGAAAGAAACAAATAGGTTTGGGGAAATCAATCATGATGATGAGTAACTCGGCACCATTCACATAGCCGGGTGTTTGTGTCTTGCCAAAGTCGGATTGAGCGATATTCTAAACGGGTCATGGTATGTGCATCAAGGGTTTGAGGCATCTCGAGAAATTGATGATTGCTGATTTCCTAGGCTTCGGTTATTGTGCACCTCTATCCATGCATCCCAAAAAGTAAAAAAGTAAAAATAAGCAAAGCTTATTGGTGGAAGATGTAGAAGTTCAAAGGAAGTGAAGTAAAGATCTTTTTCCCGGATTCTAGCACCACATTCCCTATATACATCCCACCCTCACGCGTTTCTTGACCCTCTTTTGAAAAGCCCTTGAGACCTCGAGCTTGTTGATTGACTTGGTGATTTAAACTAGATTATACATGATTAATTTCGATAATAATGATTTATTATGCATTCTATGATTTTATGCAAAGATGAACAACTTCTTATATTTATAAAATCTTTTAAGCATGTTTTGATTTTAAATTCCATGAAACATTCTCTTAGGGTGATCTATGATTGGAGCACACCACCAAAAATGTTTTGAAATACTTTTCATTGATCTTTACGACTTATAATCCATTCTATCTTGTACTCAAGATTTGGAACATGCTTGGGGACAAGTAAGGGACAAGTATGGGGTATTTTGATAGGATGAATTATAGTCTATATTTTGGGACCTGTTTAGACGTTTTATCTTAAATAATCTGCATGTTTGGATGTATATTATGTGATTATATTGTCATTTCATCTACCTTTGCGGGAATCGAGGTCTACACCAAGTTTCGTTGTAATCGTAGGTAAAATGGCACGTTTTGCATCAAAATGGGGCTAAAGGAGCTAAGGAGTCATTGGAGCTACATTTAGGAGCTTAAGGAATTATCCAGGAAGCATGGAATTGAATTAAAGATTTATTTTGGACCAGATTTAGGAGATTTTACATTCAACTGAGAGTCACCTCGGTTGACCACAGAGTCACCTCGACCGAGGTGATCTAAGGGAGCGTCTAGACCGAGGCGAATATCCTGACGCGGCGAGATATATTTTAATTGGCTGAGATCTTTTATTTTTGGAAGGAGAGATCTTATATTTTAGGGCTGGATTTCTGGAAGGAAGATCATATACTTAGAAGATTTATTTTAGGAGATAAGATATATTTTAATAGGAAATTATCTTTTTAAGATATGTTATCTTTGGAAGATAATTCTCCTATATAAAGGGTTGGATTTTCTAGAAGTTCAACCATGCTTAGAGGGCTGATAGCATCCAGCAATTAAGGGATTTTCTCCAGGGTTTTGAAGGAAGGAAGATTGAAGATCAATCTAGGAAGGATTGATAGCTTATTATAGCTTTTGTGAAGGGTTTTGTAAGACTTTCTTAGATTCCCTTATTGTTGATTTGTCTTGTTGGATTTGTGATCCAAGGAACGCTTATTTGTTTGATATTTGATTCAGTTATTGAAGCCTTGTTCTTAAGGTTTTTGTGTTCAAATATTTATTCTCTTCCCATATATTTGATTATTGCTTTCATGATGATGAGTGGCTAATTTCTTTGTGCGATTCTAGGGTGATTGGCTGAAGGTTGTGGGAAAAACAATGATAGAATAATCTTAAATCCAGTAGGGCCCTGAAAGCTCGAGTCTTTATCCTTAACCTTAGAACATCTCGTTCAGTCGATGAACATCTCAGCCGGGGTGGAACTTGACTAACCGTGGTGACCTTTCTGATCCGAAACTGAGAGTTAAGTGTTAGAATTTGCCAAATCCTATTCTTATTACACCATTCCTGGTTCAATGCAAGCTTAGGATGAGACTTACCCGGTAATTCCTTTGTTTGTTTACCCATGATCATAAGTGTAGGTAATAAAGGTTTATCCTTTATTGGGGTTTGAGTGTGCCTTCGTGCCATCTTTGTGAGTTAGCCTGAGACTTACCCGGTAAAGGTTGATTCTATTCCCTTAGTTGGTGTGTTGGTTTGAGACTATAATTCCTTTCCTTAGTACCTTGAGACTTACCCGGTGATAGGTTCTTTGGCTTGGGATTGTGATTAGTGAGACTTACCCGGTGATCTGTTCCACTTTAGTAACACCTTCCCTTTGCAAAACCTCAGCTTTGTCCGCTTATCTTGAGATCTTGAGTTGGAACCACAACTAGATGCTTTAATCTCTAGAATTTGCATATGTCCATTAATTGACTACATTATCATCTTCGATTGCTTTAATTGCTTTTGTGGTTAATAATTACATTGACTACCTAAACTTGCTTAGGTTTCACCTAAGTCCCCGAGATCGACACCCCAGAATTCTTGCTTTTACTACGATTGACTCGTACACTGCGGGTTCGCATCCTTGTTTTAGGCATACTCTTGGGTTATAAATTTAAAGCTTGCACACACCATTTGGAGCGAATAGTGCACAATAACCAAAGCCTAGGAGATCAGCAATCATCAATTTCTCGAGATGCCTCAAACCCTTGATGCACATACCATGACCCGTTAGGACTATCGATCAATCCGAATTTGGCAAGACACAAACACCCGGCTATGTGAATGGTGCCGAGTTACTCATCATCAAGATCAACGTCCACAAACCTAATTGTTTCTTTCTAACACTTCCAACCAAGATCTCAACTTCACTTCACTTGCTTTTTTTCACTTGCATCCAAATTCCCGGATAGGTATAGGGAGGAAAATATGTATATGAAGGGCTAAAACATGGTCAAGAAGAAGAAGAAGAGAGAATGAACTTCCTTAGTCATCCCAGGAAGAATGTGATAGAACTCATCATGTGGTGTCAACCTTCAAATCCAACATAATTTTGATAAAAACAAAGTATTAAACATGCTAAAATTTCAAACAAAGCATTTTGCAATTTAAACATATTATGACCTTTCGAGCATATAAAGATTTCAAAATCAATCTGCAAATAGAATCATCATCGAGGTCATATCCGGAGAAGAAGCACGAAATGTTTTGAAAAACCTTTCAGTTAAGAACCATCTCGATCGAGGTGTTCTGACGTTATCCGAGGTGTTCAACCTTGATCGGCCATGAACGTCTCGGTCGAGCCATAAATTTTTTTTTCAAACTGGTTTTTGACGTTTTTCTCAAACAGAAACCTGTATGTATGCATGTAAGCACATAAAGGCAAATAAACAATAATATCCGAAAGAGTCATACAAGCCATAGTAGCACATAAATCACATAAATACATCCAAATACCCCATACTTGGGACACATTGTCCCAATGGGTCAAATATAAGTCTGAAATATAAAGTACTCACCGGACCTAGCTGAACTGCATAATAAATAAAGAAAATCCATGAAGCTCTAGTCCTCGTCATTTGGTGGTGGTGGATGTGGAATGTAGGGATGTTGGGTCAAATGGATAGCCCATAACATGCTGATACTACAGCTGCATCATACGGCGTTGGTAATGCTGGCTCTCCTCCATCCGATGTGTCCATCCCTCAATATGTCGGCGCTCATCATCGAAGCGTTGGTGGATATCAACAGTCAAGGCCGCATAGGCATCTATCATCTGATATGTGAGATCGTCAATCCTTTGGTGTGCCTGGGGTCTCTACGTCGGCGGGATCTACACTGAGGTGGCTGTGGTGGTGGTGTTGCTCTCTCATCATCCGTCGCCTCGTCATCAAGGTCAACGGTGGGAATATTAGGCCCGCCGGTATCAGTATCGGTCTCTATGGCTGCACCTCCATAATCATCATCATCCTTCTCCTCCTCAACTGCCTGTTTAGCATCCTCGATATAAGGGAACCAAGCAGCTGACCAATATTGATGATCAAAGACAAAAAACTGAGATGACCACATAATGCCCAATGGAGATGTCGTCTCCCATGGCATGGCAACGTATGGCGTGCCAAGGCTACGAGGAACTAGAATACGGCGAGTGATCATCTCTTACAGTCCCAACGGGTTCGGAGCCGCAAGTAGTGTACATCCCGATAGATCTAAACCCATGGAAGTGGCGATATGGTAACCAACCCACCACAACAGATATCTCCCTTCGACTTCCCCTTGATCTTGTGTAAATCATCTACTAGAATGGCAGCAAAATCCGGTACTCCTCCTGTCACCATGCAAAACAAGCTCAAAAGCTCCCCCTGTATGACCTTTTGGGGCATCTCAATACACGCCAAAAGTGTCTCACTAAAGATCAGGTGAGCCAAACGGAAAGCAAGGTGGAAAATAATCCACTCCCGGGAATCTCCGGGCTGCCCTGTGGAGATGTCGTCTCCCATGGCATGGAAACGTATGGCGTGCCAAGGCCACGAGGAACTAGAATGCGGCGAGTGATAATCTCCTGCAGTCCCAGCGGCTTCGGACCCGCAACTAGTGTACATCCCGATAGATCTAAACACATGGAAGTGGCGATGTGGGTCACCAACCCACCACAGCTGATATCGCCCTTCGACTTCCCCTTGATCTTTTGTAAATCATCTACTAGCATGGTAGCAAAATCCGGTACTCTTCATGTCACCATGCAAAATAAGCTCAAAAGCTCTCCCTGTCCGACCTTTTGGGGCATCTCAGTACGCGCCAAATGTGTCTCACTAAAGATCCGGTGAGCCAAACGGAAAGGAAGGTGGAAAATAATCCACTCCCGGGAATCTCCGGGCTACCACATGTCTAGATGATCTGTCATTTGGGCAATCTTGCCCCAGAAACTCCGAGCCACCGCTCGGGAAGGAAAATCAGTAACTGTAGGTGCAGGGAAGCCGAAAATCTCCCTAAACTGATCCATAGGAACTGCGTAGTTCTTGTTCAACAGCCGATACTTGATCCCATGATGCTCCGACACGTAAGTCACTGAGCTCACATACTCCATCGTCGGCTCCATATAAGCCGGCGCTCTAATAGCCATGAACTCCTCCAAACCAACCATGGAGATCATCTTCTTCAAGGCTTCCACCACATGGAGGCACTCGAAGGCATCAACATGAAGGAAACGCGGGGCAACGATGGGGCGCCCGCAAATCCGGTCGTAATCCTTCTGATGTCGCTCATGGATTACCGGGATAGAAAACTGAAAAGCTAATAAAGGAGAGGAATGGTGTGAACTGCTAGGCCTATCTCTCAAGGCCAATTGTTGCTCATGATGAAGAACACCTCGGTCGCCCAAGAACACCTCGGCCGAGACACAGTCGATTGGACCGAGGGGAAATGCTGTTCGAACGCACTCTTTGAATCTGTAAGATTTTACCTCCAAAAAAACTACCAAAAGCTTCCGATGGGGTACTTATATCCTTTTCAGCAACAATCAATGGCAACCAAAGCCAGATCTACTCAGAATTGACAAAAGAAGAAAGGAGTTAGGGTTTGGAATGAAATACCCCAGATTCTGCAGAATGAAGCGTTTTCCTTGTTGTTTGTTGCTTGGAAACTGAATCTCGTGCTTCCTCCGGTGAATTTGAGCCAAGAACTGTGGAAAACGAGAAAGAATCGAGAATTTGAGGGGAGGAAGCCGCCGCGGTCGAGGTCGGTCGTAGAGAGGGAAAAGGTGGGAAGAGTGAGAAACCGTCTCACCATTTATACCCCTCGCTGAATTTGATTACACCTCGGTGGAGATGTTCCTGATTGGACTGAGCTGCTAGAATGGATTGTCAGACCTAATCGCCTCGGTTGACCAAGAACATCTCGGTCGAGGTCCTGTGACTGCACCCGAGATGTGTCTCAGTCAAACTCTGTCTTCTCAATTTCTCGAACTTTTGTCCTTCCACTATAGCTCCTGAGCTGTAATTCCTTTTTAGAGAGTACCTGGTTCCTGTCTAGGAGGACGCAAAAACAAAACGAAGCAAACTATCTAAAACTAAGCTAGAAAAGGGAAAAGAAAGCAATACCTTGGGTTGCCTCCCAAGTACCTGGGTCATGTTTTATCTTTAAGCTTTGGTTAAAGATTGCCTAAACCATAGCCTTGTTGAACCTTCCTAACCTATATCCAAACTTGGGAAGAGACTTACCTGGTGATTTGCTTGCTTGGTTGCCAAAGATGATGAGTTCTAGGTAATAAAGGTTCATCCTTTATTAGGTTTGAGTGTGTCTTCCTCTTGCCTTTGTGGGTTAACTTGAGACTTACCCAGTGATGGTTAATTCTATTCCTGTAACACCCCAAGTTCTAGGAACTCGAAGTGTTACGGGCTAGGACCTTACAATGGATCCCGACCTTTAGAGTAGCAACAACACAACGGATCTTACAACAAGGCACAAATAAATTAAAACTAAAACTTATAATAAAACCAAAGGTTTAAACAAAGGAAGCGTAAAAGACTCGCAGACGAGTTCAAAACAAAGAGAAAGCAACAACTGAAATATAAACCCGATCCAATCCTATAATGTACGGGAACCCCGTTTACCACACCGTCCGGATCACTCAAAAGCACCTATATCCTGCAAACATCTGCAACATCGGTATAAACCGTTAATCAACGGGTTATTATCTTTCATTAATTTATCCAGTATTAATTCAACTTCTTTTGTCACACGAGAATCTCCCGAAACTCGCCTCCGCTTCCATCTACCAACAGAAATAGATCAGTACTACCCGTTACCTGCGGGCCTGGGTTGCAAGAGCACCTCCTAGTCTCCTCTAGAAGTAGACAAGTGGTCACCGCCCGGTTATCATACACTTGGGCCAATTACGGTTATAAAGGTCATCCTAGTCCATTTTTCCGTTAACAATAATAAACAACGCAAACAAGCTAATACACTTAAACCAATATACACAATGAAGATAAGTAAGTTCAGGGGACTTACCTCACTCGAAGGTAATTCAAAGATCAAAAACAAATAAGTTTCCCGAAGGAAAGAAGGACGGAGAGCCTGCTCAACAAGGCATAACGAATCAGGAACGATATGGTTACTAGGATTCTATAACTTCTAGTCTCAATGATCTCTATGAGATCTCGACAAGCTAAGGTCTCAACCTTAGTCTTACATAACATCAAGGGTCAACAACATCAACATAAGCCAAGGGAAGGAACGAGAAAAGAAAGGAAGGAAGAAGCTCACCAAAGACGGGGATATTGCAGGAAGAACCGCATGGGTGGTTGACAGCAGCGCAGGGGCGGCACTAGTCAAGTCCCGTGGGGGCAATTTTTGTGACAGAACGCCGACTTCTTCTTTGACAGCAAGGAACTTCAACAAAGGCCAAAGCTTGCTTCTCTCAACATACACACATGTCAAAACTCAACCAAGGGAGCCTGTGAACATCAACGAATCAACAACGGAAACGCCAACAAGAATCAAGGCTCAAACTTGATTCTTGGAGAAGAAGAAAAGGAAGAACAAAAGAAGAAAACGAAACAAAAGGGAAAGGCATGCAGCAACTGATGAGCGTGAGGGAGAAACGCAGAAGGAGAAGACTTACACGTTCAGCAAGAAATCACAAGGAAGATTGGCTGCAGCTTTCGAGGTTGAAGGAAAACGTATGCAAGAAACAAGAAAAAGAAGAGAAAGAGGAAATTTATAGGAAATGGTGGGGAAATATTGAATGTAGGACGTTCTAGGGTTAATAACAAGATAGGAAAACCGACCCATAAGATAGAAGATCGAATCTTCTATCTATGGGGAAAAACCGCAGGGGGCGGTTTTCCCTGCTGCAGGGGCGGCTCCCTTCACCGCGGGGGCTGTGCAGGTGAAAAATGGGGCATTACATTAGATCCCCCTAAAAAGAAGTTTTGTCCCGAAACTTGCAACGAATCACAAGGTCACACATCAACAATGCAAAAACACTGAACTCAACTCATATATTCCCACTCTGGGCACAAAACTTATAATATCACAAAAGTGTGCACAACTCAACAAGAGAAAACTACAACTCAAACATCTACGCTAAAGGTACATCCAACTGAGTGTAAAACTCCGGATAGTTCCTCTCGATACTATCCTCTGTCTCCCACGTCACCTCATCTACTTATCACATTGACTACTGAATCTTCATCATCGGTATGTCTTTTGATCGCAAGTGTCTCGTACTACGCTCTAAGACAACTATCGGGTGCTCTACGAACGTATGGTCTGACTCGACCACTAAATCCTCATGACTAACGATGTGTCTCGGATCTAGTAGATAATCCCGTAACTGAGACACATGGAAGACTGGGTGAACACCCTCAAGCCTCGGTGGCAAAGCAAGTCTATATGTTGCCTCTCTAACTCGCTCAAGAATCTCAAAAGGTCCGACGTATGTGGAACTTAGCTTGCCCTTGACTCCAAAACATCTAACAACTCGTGTCGGGGATACTCTCAACCATACTTGAGCTCCAACTCTGAACTCTAGAGGTTTGCGTCTTTTATCTACATATGACTTCTGGCGACTTTGTGCTGCTAACATCTGCTCTTAGATCACCGCTACTCGAGCCATATCATCCTGTATCCGCTTAAGTGCTACTCCGCTAGCACTGCTTGGCTCGTCCCATCACAGCGGGGTTCGACATCTCTGTTTGTATAAAGCCTCATAAGGGGCCATCTTCATCGATGCATGCCAACTGTTGTTATACGAAAACTCCACTAAGAGAAGGTTATTTGGCCACACCTGTCCCCAGTCTAGCACGCAGGCTCTCAATATATCCTCCAGAGTCTAGATGGTCCGCTTCGACTGACCATCGGTCTGAGGATGATAAGCAGTCGTGAACTACAGACTCGTACCTAGGGTGGCATGCACCTGCTGTCAAAACCTCGAGGTGAACCGTCCGTCTCTGTCACAGACTATAGTCCTAGGTACTCCGTGAAGTCTCACTATCTGTCTAGTGAACTCCTTTGCTAATCGGCTTACCGGCCACGCTTCTTTGATGGGAATGAAATGTGCGGTCTTCGTTAGTCGATCTACTATGACCCAGATAGCATCAAAGCCTCGACTCGGTCTCAAACCGGTAACAAAGTCCATCGAGATGTCCTCCCACTTCTATTGAGGAACGGAAGTGGGTGTAGCTCTCCTCCTGGTCGGTGATGCTCGATCTTGACTTGTTGACAGGTCGCACACTGAGCTACATATCTCGTCACATCTAGCTTCAGACCTCCCCACTAGAAAGAGCGTTTGATATCCTGATACATCTTACTCGCACCAGGATGCACTAAGTAAGGTGTAGAGTGAGCCTCCTATAGGATCCGCTGTCTCAGTTCACGATTTGAAGGTACACAAACGCGCTCCTAACATCTCAAAACTCCATTGAACTAAACACAAACTATGGCGCCTCTCCTCGAGACATCCTGTCTCGGATCCGTGTCAAAGCTGGGCAACTCTCCTACTTCTGTCGGATTTCAACCAATAGATCAGGTAAAATCTCCATGGTGGGCAAATGGCTGTCGGAATCCGGAAAGTGGATATCCATCTGTAGCCATGCCAAAACTCATTGTAATTGAGGTTGAGTTGTCAATCGAGCAATCTCTATCTCCCGGGGAGTCTTCCTACTAAGGGCATCAGCTACCACATTTGCCTTCCCCGGGTGGTATAAGATCTCAAGATCAAAGTCCTTGATCAACTCCAACCATCTCTTATGGCGGTTATTCAACTACCGCCGAGTGAATATGCACTTCAGTCTCTTATGGTCTGTGAATATCTAACACTTAGCTCCGTGCAGATAATGCCTTTAGATGTTCAAAGCATGAACCACAACAGCCAACTCCAG
Source organism: Fagopyrum homotropicum (assembly GCA_033239125.1). Classification (NCBI taxonomy): domain Eukaryota; kingdom Viridiplantae; phylum Streptophyta; class Magnoliopsida; order Caryophyllales; family Polygonaceae; genus Fagopyrum; species Fagopyrum homotropicum. Next base: position 86,308,934 of record BSWB01000003.1, on the reverse strand, counting down.
ATCGTGGGTAGGGTAATACTCCTCATAAGTCTTCAATTGTCTCGACGCGTATGCTATCACCTTACCACTCTACATCAGAACACATCCCAAGCCGAGCTTGGATGCGTCGCTGTAGACCACAAAGTCCTCGATACCCTTTGGCTGAGCAAAGATAGGAGCAGAGGTCAACCTCTTCTTCAGCTTCTCGAAGCTCTACAGGCACGGCTTGTACCATACAAATCTCATAGACTTCTACAAGGAAGTGAGAGATCGAGCGATAACTGAAAAGCCCTCCACAAAACGCCGGTAGTAGCCTGCCAATCCTAAGAAGTTGCGTACCTCCTTAACGTCCTTAGGAGGCAGCCATGATGCTACTGACTCGATATTTGCAAGATCCACCTTGATCCCTTCAGCTGAAACAATGTGACCAAGGAATGCTACCTCGGACATCCAAAACTCACACTTAGAGAGCTTGGCGTAAAGCTCTCTATCCTACAGGACGTGGAGTACGATCTTCAAGTGTCGTGCATACTCCTCTCTGCTACAAAAGTATACCAAGATATCATCAATGAAGACCACTACGAACTGGTCTAGGAAATCGATGAAGATGCTGTTCATCAACTCCATGAACACTACGGGCACATTCATAAGCCCGAAAGGCATCACTATAAACTTGTAGTGGCCATATCTGGTCCGAAATGTCGTCTTGGCTATGTCCTGCTCTCTCACCCTCAGCTAGTGATATCCGAATCTCAGATCGATCCGTGAAAACACTGAAGCTCCATGCAGGTGGTCCAAAAGATTGTCAATACAGGGGAACGGGTACTTATTCTTGATTGTCACCTTGTCAAGCTCACGGTAGTCAATACATAATCTCATCGACCCGTCTTTCTTCTTGACGAAGAGTATTGGTGTGCCCCAAGGAGATACACTAGGGCGGATAAAACCCTTCTCAACTAACTCCTCGAGTTGCTTCTTAACCTCAAGCATCTCGATAGGCGCCATACGGTAAGAAGCCTTCGAGATCGGTCTCGTCCCGGGCTCTAGATCAATGCCAAAGTCTACACTCCTCCGTGGAGGTAAACCTGATGGCTCTCCAAAAACGTCGGTAAACTCGCAAGCTACCGAATTCTCTTCCAATACTGGACCCGTACTATCCTTCATGGCATAGCCCCAGAATGCCTCGCAACCCTAACCGAGAAGTCTCGTAGCACGGACTGCACTGATAACTATACCGGTCTTCCCGAGATCCCATCCTTTGAAGATATCTCTACATGACCTGACTATGTAGTTACCGGCACTATCCTCTTGCCGATGTCCAGAACTACTCAATGTCAATCCATCCAATCCATGCGTAGAATAACTTCTTCATACACCATTAACATTACAAAGAAGTCAACCTGCCAATCGTGACCTCCTAGTCTAATAAGGCAATCGCTAACCTCTCGTGTACCTCTAATCTTACCCCATCGGGTAATCATATAAATAAGGGTCTACCTTCTACGGTAACTAAGGCCAATCTATCTACACATGCATCAGATATAAAAGAATGCGTAGCACCACTATCGAAAAGAACTCGGACAAGAAAACTATTAATATGAATGGTACCTGTGTTCGTTGGCGTTGTCGGCTGTACAACACTCCTCAGCTCATAAACTATGGCTAATGCATCTCTAGTGTCTGTAGAACCACCAACTCCTCCTCTACCTCTCCCCTGCCCCTGAGCGGAACCTTGAGGAGCGGTAAAACTAGGAACTCTCTGTTGTTGTTGCTTGTACTGAGGTCTTTGTCCCCCTCCTGCAACACTAACAAGTGAGGATCCTTGTTGTGATAGCGCCTTGCCCTGACGGCAGATAACATCTCTGTGTCCTGGGTTGCTATAGGAAAAGCAAGTCACTAGGGTCTTCTTCAATCAACTCGAATGTGTCTGACTCCTTCGTAGTTATGACACTGTCGTTCTTTGTCGGAACTCTGCATCGTCTGTTGGAAACCAGAGCGTCCCGACGTCTAACTATTCCCGAACCCAGCTGCTCCAGCTCTAGTACTGGTTGGTCCAGTCCTCTGCCTCTTCTCAAGACCTCGTGTCTAAGAAGCTCTCCTCTAACCTGGTCGGTCTCTCTCATAAGTAGATACTCTATCTTGATAGTTCGTTAGGGAGTCACAACGATAACTAGCAAGATAAGAGTGTGTAGACTCTCTCAACCTCCGAGAGAAAAGATAAACATGTTGATCATCGGGTGGTGCAAACAGACCCAACAAAGATAACTCCTTCTGAAACTTGCTGATAATATCAACAATCGGGATATCCTTGAATCCAGCCTCGAGAAAATCCTGAAGTTAATCTCTCCTCATAGCTGCAGAGCAATAGCGGTCCCTGATCACTATCTTCATCTCCTCATAACTCGTGACCTTGTTGTGAGTAGTCCTCCACCAAGAATTAGCCTGATCCTTCAACAACATTTGCGTTATGTCGACCCAACGTCTCTCAGGGCAACAAATCGCCTCCATAGCAAAATCCACCTTTCCTAGCCACACCTCCACCTATAATCCAGTCTTTCACATGAAAGAAGGAACCTTCAACTAGTTGAAAGCCTTCAGCCAACAGTCAGGCATCGGCTCTCTCGTCTCATCTGGTGCTCTAACAACCTCAACAACTCTAGCAGATGCAGCAACAACCTGCGTAACTCTTTGTGAAACCTCAACTGATCTCGCGGGTACTGGCAGTGTTGTTGCAGGTCCTACAGTCCTGATAGCCTCCTCAACTCTATGCACATAGTCGCGATATGCAGAAGCTCCGATAGACACTCGACTAAACTCGGTCGACTGTGCTCTCTGTGGTCCGGACGTAGCGGCAGTCATGTGCCTCAAGAACAACACTCTCAACAACTTTTTCAACGAACGCCTCAGCGAAGGGAGAATTAGCAACTAGGGCTTGCCCCGACCTCTAGCTAGTGGAGGTCTCCCAAAACGTCCTCGTCCATGGATGGTAGGTGGAAGAGGTGGTCGACCCCTCCTCGCCCCATAGCAGATGGAGCTCTAGTACGCGCCATCTGCGATAGGGATATTGATATATGTAAAACTAAAGCAGAAATCTAAAAAAAACATAAAGGCCAACATATATGAAAATTAACTACTGAGATCCGCGGAGGTAGTGGTGGTCGCCCGTACATCTATCCCAAACCGACAAGTTTAAAATGCAAACCCCTTCTGAAAACATAGACCCCTTGCTGGTTCTGTTTATTTATCTATTCAGCCTTTAGAATATTTCGAGTGTCATTGTTGCCAACCTAGAGCTCTGATACCATATTGTAAAACCCCAAGTTATGGGAATTCGAAGCGTTAAGGGCTAGGACCTCACAGTGGGTCCCGACCCTCAGAGTAGCAATGACACAACGGTACAACAAGGCACAAATATATGAAAAACAAAACTTTTAATAAATCCAAAGGTACGGGAACCCCGGCTGAAATATAAACCGACCCCGTCCTATAATGTACGGGAACCCCGACTGACAACACCGTCTAAATCACTCAGCGGCACCTATATCCTGCAAGGCATATACAACATCGGTATAAACCGTTAGCTAACATTCTAGATATCCGAAAGACTGTAAAGGCACAAACACACATAAGGTAATATAAACATATAGCATGCTCACACTCAACCGGTTATTATCTTTCATTAAGTTATCCATTACTAATTTAACTTCTTTTGTCACACAAAAATATCCTGAAACTCGCCTCCGCTTCCGTCTACCAACAGGAATAGAACAGTACTATCCGTTACCTAGGGTGTGGGTTGCAAGAGCACCTTCTAATCTCCTGTAGAACTAATCAGGTGGTCACCGCCCGGTGACTTGGGCCAATTACGATTATAAAGGTCTTCCTAGTCCGGTTATCCGTTAACAATAATAAACAATGCAAATAAGCCAATACACTCAAACCAATATACGGAATGAAGCTAAGTAAGTCCAGGGGACTTATTTTACTCGAAAGTAACTCAAAGATCAAAGACAACTCAGTTTTCCGCAGGAAAGAAGGACGAAAAGCCTTCTCAATAAGGCATAATGAATCAAGAACGATACGGTTGCTAGAACTCTATAACTTCTAGTCTCAATGATCTCTAAGAGATCTCCACAAGCTAAGGTCTCAACCTTAGTCTTAAAGAACATCTAGGGTCAACAACATCAACATAAGCCAAGGGAAGAAACGAGGAAAGCAAGGAAGGAAGTAGCTCACCAAAGACGGGGAGATTGTAGGAAGAACCGTAGGGGCGGCATTGGGCAAGCCCTGTGGGGCGGCACAATAGAGGCGCGGGTGCGGTTTATGTGACAGAACGCCGACTTCTCTTTCGACAGCAAGGAACTTCAACAAAGGCCAAATCTTGCTTCTCTCAACATACACACACGTCAGAACTCAACCAAGGGATCATGTGAACATCAACGAATCAACAACGGAAAGGCCAACAAGAATCAAGGCTCAAACTTATTCTTGGAGAAGAAGAAAAGGAAGAATGAAAGAAGAAAAGGAAACAGAAGGGAAAGGCATGCAACAACTCATGAACGTGAAGGAGAAACGCAGAAGGAGAAGACTTAGACGTTCAACAAGGAATCACAAGGAAGATTGGCTGCAACTTTCGAGGTTGAAGGAAAACGTATGCAAGAAACGCAAAAAAAAAAGAGAAAGAGGGAATTTACAAGAAATGGAGGGGAAAGATAGAAGGAAGGACGTTCTAGGGTTAATAACAAGATAGGAAAACCGCCCATAAAGCTTTGAGCCTTACTCGGTGATAAGTTTCTTTGGTTCGGAATAGCGGAGAGTAAGACCTCCCCCGTGATCTATCCCACTTTAGAAACACCTTTCTTTTGCAATCCCATCTATGTCCATACATCTTTAGAAGTCTTGAATCGAAAACCACAATTGGATACCTTGATCTCTAGAATTAGCACTTTCCTAATTTTACACGAAATCTTGTCTTTGTCTTTTATTATTTGCAAATTGTCTTGACTAGATTGTTTTTACTACTTGATTTCACCACAATCCTTGTGATCAACCCTGGAATATTTGCTTCACTGTGATCGATCCGTACATTGCGGGTTCGCTTAATTTTTATTCTCGGTATAAATTTAAAGTTGTTTTCCTTCATACATACACTTGGGCCATATAATTATAAGGGTCGTCCTATGCACGTTATAATTATTAAACACATAAACACACACCACTATCATCATTCAACAAACATCTAGAAGCCAACTAAGTAAGCCCAAAGGACATATCTAAATCGAGTCAAAAATATCGTTTTCTCAAAACTCGATCCGCAACGCATGAACTCAACCACCTGATATAAAAGGCAAGTGAATCAATAATGTATCCAGCTCTCTTAGAAGTCTCCAACTTCTAAGATACTCAAGTCTAGCATAAGGAATTATCAATTTACCCTTATAAGGGTAAATGACTATTTTACCCTTGAGCCTCAAAATCCTTGAAAATTCCATACCATAGTTCCTAACTATCCTTTGGAACCCAAAACCACAATTTAACTCTCAAAATGAAGTTTTGTTAAAGTTAGAATATTATAGCCAACTTCTTCACTTTACGAAAAGTCACTAAGGTCCAACTTTGACCTAATATTCACTAGTACAAAGACCCCCCTCAGACCTCGCTTAGGTTGGAGTGGTTTGAAAGAATCGTGATCAAAGGTATTTTCAGACCGCGGTCATATGTATAACCAAGGTCAATTGTTTTTTTGTTTTATTTTTTAAAATGTAAGACCCCGGATATATGATTTAACCAGGGTATTAAAATTTCGAACCACGGTTTTTAAATAACTGTGGTAAAAAATGATACCGAACCCAAGTTTTTAAATAACTGTGGTAAAAAAGCCTAATTGAACGGCGTTGTTTTGAGCATAATTAGGAAAACAATGCACCGTGCCCTCTCTGCAGTTACGTTTGCCCTAACCTATCGATGCCGTTCTCCTTCATGTTCAACCATCCGGTGACTGGTGGTGATTCTCCACCTTGATTCCAGTTACGTTAACCCTAACCTATTGATCCCAACCATCCAGCAACTAGCAGGGGCGACTGGTGGAGGTTACTAGCGACTACGGCGGGCGATTCTCCACCTCGACCCCGACTCTCCAACAGATGACTGGCGACTATGATAGCATGTATTATAGTCTATATTTTGGGATTGGTTTAGACGTTTTATCTTCATAAATCTGTATGTATGGATGTATATTCTTTGATTATATTGTTGTTTTGTCTACCTTTGCGGGAATCGAGGTCTACACCTAGTTTCGTTGTAATTGTAGGGAAAATGGCACGTTTTGGACTGAAATGGAGCTAAGGAAGCTAAGGAGTCATTGCAGCTACATTCTGGAGCTTTGAGAAGATATCAAGAAGCATGGAAATGATTTAGAGGATTGATTTTGGACCAGATTCGAGATGATTTATATTCAGCTGAGATTCACCTCGGTCAGCTACAGTATCACCTCGGCCAAGGTGATCTTGAGGAGCGTCTGGACCGAGGCGAACACCTTACCACCGACAAGATCTTTAATATTTTTGGTTGGATTTCTGGAAGGAAGATATCTTTTTTGGCTGATATATTTTGGAAGATATGGAGATATATTTTAAGAAAATTATCTTTTTAAGATATTTTATCTTTGTAAGATAATTCTCCTATATATATGGGCTGATTTTCTACAATTCAGCCATCTTCGGATCACTGATTTCTGGAGGTTTTCTGAAGAGTTTGAAGGAAGTTTGAAGGAAATTTTGAAGGTTCAAGGAAGGAATCAAGTTGAAGTTGGCTTTGAAGAAATTTGTAAGATCTTCTTAGTTGGCTTTTGGTTTTGTTGTCTTTAATGTTTGTGATTGAGGAACGCTGAATTGTTGTTTGTTTGATTGAGTTATTGAGACCTTTGTGTTAAAGTTTTCTTGTTTGAGTAATTGATTCCTTTCCTATAAATTTGATTATTGTTATCATGATGATTGTTGGCTAAGTTCTTTATACGATTCTAGGGTGATTGGCTGAAAGTTGTGGGAAAGACGATGATAGAATGATCTTAATCCCAGCAGGACCCTGAAAGCTTGAGTCTTTACCTTAACCGTAGAACACCTCGGTCAGTCATTGAACATCTCGGCCGGGATGGAATTTAACTGAGCGAGGCGAGACCTTTCCTGATCCTTATCTGAGTTAAGATTTTTAGTTTGCCAAATCCTATCCTTGTTATACCTTTCCTTGTTCAACACAAGCCTAGGATGACACTTACCAGGCAATTCCTTTGCTTGTTTACCCAAGATCAAGAGTGTAGGTAATAAAGGTTTATCCTTTATTGGGGTTTGAGTGTGCCTTCATTCCATCTTTGAGAGTTAGCCTGAGATTTACCTGGTAAAGGTTGATTCTATTCCCTTGGGTGGTGTGTTGGTTTGAGCTTATATTTCCTTTCCTTAGTACCTTGAGACTTACCCGGTGATAGGAGCTTTTGTTTTGGATAGTGAGTAGTGAGACTTACCCGGTGATCTATTCCCACCTTAGAAACACCTTCCCTTTGCAAACCTAAGCTTTGTCCACGTTATCCTTTTAGATCTTGAGTCGGAACCGCAACTAGATGCTTTAATCTCAAGAATCCGCATTCCCTTTATCTGACTTTTATATCATCTTTGATTGCTTTAATTGCTTGTGGTTATTTGACAACCTGATTATCGTACTTTGTTTCACCATAGTCCGTGTGTTCGACCCCTGGAATTCTTGCTTTTATTACAATTGATCCGTACACTGCGGGTTCGCATATTTTTCAAGCATACTTCTTGGGTTATAAATATTAAATCTTGCACACACCTTTTGGAGCAAACAAGTTTTTGGCGCCGTTTCCGGGAACTTGGTTTAGACCAAGCTCGGTTTCGGTTGTCTTTCGGGATTATTTCCCTTGTTTCTATTGACTACTTTACTTGAGTGTTTTCTCAGGATCTTTCCTTAGGTTTATGCGAAGAACTCGTGCTTGAAAGGAAATCGTTCCCTACGATCCCGAACCAGAAAAGACCTACAAAATAAGATTGAAAGAAGCTAAGATGGCCAATCAAGATAATCGCGATCTTGAAGCCTAATTATAGGAGGCATTTGAACAACTACGTCTCAATAAGGAAGAACTACAGCGAGAGAAAGACGAGACTCACGCAAGAACAGAAGGAATTGAAGCAAATATGGCCACTCTAAGGGCCTAATTTCTGCCTTGACCGATCCCAGATCCTCGACCGAGGTAAGACCCAGTTCAAGTTGCCCCGGCCGAGATACACCTACCACCTCGGATGCCTATCCGAGATGTTCTTTTTGCTGGAGTTCAACAAACCCTAGGACAGAGGATGGACCCTAATCAGCAAGTCAGGCGTCCAGGAGTCAACCTAGGTGATCCAGCTGAGAATGATTATGAACTTCGACAACAAGTTCTAACCATGATTCGACAATGTCAATTTGGAGGTTTGGAGAGAAAGTCTCTGCATCAGCATTTGCAAAACTATGAGATTTTGATGGAGACTTTGAGACCTTCAAGAGTGGAGAATAACAACTACAAGTTGAGGCCTTTCTATTTCTCTTTGAAAGACAAGGCGCTTGCTTGGTATCAATCTCTTCCGGCCGGAAAAATCAACACTTGAGAAGAGATGACAACGGAGTTTCTTACTAAGTTCTTTCCCCCTTCTAAGACCGCTGAATTGAGGGGAAAGATCAATGCTTTTATTATGAAGGACAAAGAGAGTTTGTCCAAGTCATGGGAGAGATTCAAGGATCTTCTATTGGATTGCCCACATCATGGGATTCCAAAGATCGACTTGCTGGAAATATACTTCAAGGGTTTGGATGGAGATACTCAATTCAAGCTCCAATTACTTTCCGCCGGCACCTTCATGGATATGCAAATAGATGAAGCTAGGGATATCATTGAAAAGCAAGCTTTACACATGGAGAAGTACTCCCATCAAGGAACCGAAAATGGAGTAATGAGAGTTAGATTCCAAGACACATCATCAAATGGAGCTCAACTCACCTCTCTTAGCAATGAAGTAAATGCATTGAAGGAGCTTTTAGTAGCTCAAACGAAGAAGGAGCAAGATAGAGGATATCAAGGAAGAAACAACTATCAAGGGCCACGGAACAACAATTACAACAACAGAAACTCCAATAACAACAATTGGAGATCTAATCAACAAAATTCCGGTAACCCTTATTCTCATGCTAATAATGCTCTTAACGCCCCCTCTTCTTCTTCTACTCCATTGAGAAGCCAGGAGCCTGCATCAAGTTCGTCTCAGCCAGAAAAGAAAGATGTTGTGTTGGAGGCAATTCTGGTCAAGCTCAACGCTATGGAGATATCGATGAATTCATTTTCGAAGGCACAAAAAGCCTTAGAGCAACAATTTTTCAACAAGGCGAATGAAGCGCCAAGAGATCCAAGGAAGCTCCCAGCAAGGATAGAGAGCAACCCTAAAGGACAGATAATGGCAATATCAACAGGTAGTGGATTGAAGACTGCAAATCTAGTACCTCGGTCGAGCCACGACCAGACGAACACTTCGGTCGAGGTGCCAACCGAGATGGAGCCCCAGAAAGCGAAAGATAAATCTGAAGTTTATGTTCCACCTCCTGCTTATAAACCACCACTTCCACTCCCTCAGTCAAGGGTGAGGGCACATCTAGACAAGCATTTTGGTAAGTTTCTAGACCTAATGAATAAACTACATACTAATATCCCTTTCCTTGATGCCATTCTAGGGATGCCCGCCTATGGGAAGTTTCTGAAAGAGATTCTATCAAGGAAGAGGAAGCTGGAGGATTTTGGTAAGTAAGGATGACATCTAAGTCTTCGGAGCTCATTCAAATCATGAAGGAGAAGATGCCACCTAAATTGAGGGAGCCCTGTTCATTTTGCATTCCCATTCAAGTTGGGGATGTAACCTATGATGCATTATGTGATCTAGGAGCCAGCGTGAGTGTCATCCCGCTGGAGCTATGTGAGAAAGTCGGACTTGGAGAGCCCAAGCCGGTGAAGATGACGCTATACATGGCGGATCGCTCCATTACCCGTCCCGTGGGTATTTTGGAAGACGTTCCCATCAAGTTAGGTAATTTCTACATACCTATAGACATCGTTGTACTTGACATTCCCGCAGATTATCTCATTCCTATCATTCTCGGAAGGCCATTTCTAGCAACTTCGGGTTACAATGTGGATTGTAAGAAAACCAAGTTGAAATTCAACATTGGTGGAGATCATGTGGAGTTTGTATTGCTTGCTGCAATGAAGGGAGAGCCGCTGGAGGATGGCATCTTCAACATCTATGATGAAGAAGAATCTCGGGAATTGGTGAACTCTATCCTTATTAACGATCCTCTTGAAAGAGTTCTTAGTTTTAGTTTAATGGAGGAAGGTATAGATGTCTCTTGTGATGCAGATATACGGAGCTTAAAGGCATTGGAAGCAGATCCAGGAGCAAGATTTGATAAATTGATTCAGGAGAAGAAAAACACGTTAGGTTTCGGTCCCAGTTCCAGTACCTCAACCGAGGCACTTCCTGGACCAAGCGAGGTGTTCTTATCTGAAGAACATTTCGGTCACCTACCTTGGACCTCGACTGAGGTTGCAAGTGAGATGATTTCAACTGAGACTTCTGAAAGTCCAGTTCTTCGATCTAAGTCCACTTCACTGGAAGGAGAAGGACCAGATCCACCTCAAAAAGCACCCCGGTTGTGGAGCTTAAACCGCTTTCAAGTCACTTGAGGTATGCTTTCCTTGGTCCGGATTCTACTTATCCCATTATCATTAGTGCTTCCCTTTCTGAAACTGAATTGTTTAAACTGATGCATGTTCTAAGGAAACATCGAAAGGCTTTGGGTTATACTATTGATGATCTTGTTGGTATTTGTTTGCTCCAAATGGTGTGTGCAAGCTTTAAATTTATATCCCAAGAAATATGCTTAAAACAAGGATGCGAACCCGCAGTGTACGGATCAATTATAGTAAAAAGCAAGAATTCCGGGGTGTCGATCTCAGGGACTTAGGTGAAACTAAGCAAGTAGAGGTTGTCAATGCAACTAATAACCACAAAAGCGATTAAAGCAATCAAAGATGATAATAAGGTCAAATAAGGGGAATATGCAAAATCTAGAGATTAAAGCATCTAGTTGTGGTTCCAACTCAAGATCTCAAGATAAAGCGGACAAAGCTCAGATTTTGCAAATGGAAGGTGTTTCTAAGGTGGAATAGATTACCGGGTAAGTCTCACTACTCACAACCCCCAAACCCAAGCTCCTATTACTGGGTAAGTATCAAGGTACTAAGGAAAGGAACTATAATCTCAAACCAACACACCAACTAAGGGAATAGAATCAACCTTTACCGGGTAAGTCTCAGGCTAACTCACAAAAATGGGATGAAGGCACACTCAAACCCCAATAAAGGATAAACCTTTATTACCTACACTTATGATCTTGGGTAAACAAACTAAGGAATCACCGGGTAAGTCTCATCCTAGGCTTGCATTGAACCAGGAAAGGTGTAATAAGAATAGGATTTTGCAAACTCTAATACTTAACTCTCAGTTTCGGATCAGAAAAGGTCACCTCGTTCAGTCAAGTTCCACCCCGGCCGAGATGTTCATGACTGAGCGAGGTACTCTAGGGTTAAGGTTAAAGAATCGAGCTTTTAGGGTCATACTAGGATTAAGATCAATCTATCATTGTCTTTCCCACAACTTTCAGCCAATCACCCTAGAATCGCACAAGGAATTTAGCCACTCATTATCATGATAACAAATATCAAAAATATGAGAAGGGAATGAATATTTGAACACAAAAACCTTAAGAACAAGGCTTCAATAAATGAATCAAATAATCACAAATCAGCGTTCCTTGAATCAGAAATCAAACAAGACAAAGAACCAAAGGGAATCTAAGAAAATCTTACAAACTCCCTCAAAAGCTATCACAAAGCTATGAACTTCCTTCCTTCAATCTTCAAAACTTCCTTCAAACTTCCAGAAAATCCTCTAACTGTTGTGGGGAGAATATTGCTGATCAAAAGATGGCTGAATTGTGGAAAATCCAACCCTTTATATAGGAGAATTATCTTCCAAAGATAATATTATCTTAAAAAGATAATTTCCTATAGAAATATATTATATCTCTATAATAGATCTTCCAAATATATGATCTTCCTTCCAGAAATCCAGCCCAAAAATATAAGATATCTTCTTTCCACAATTAAAAGATCTCAGCCAAAAGATATGATCTCGCCACGCCAAGGTGTTCGCCTCGGTCGGGACACACCTCAAGATCACCTCGGTCGAGGTGATACTGTAGTTGACCGAGGTGATTCTCAACTGAATGTAAAATCTCTCAAATCTGGTCCAAAGTAAATCTTCTTCATTAATTCCTTGTAACCTGAGTTCTCTTTTAAGCTCCAGAATGTAGCTCCTATGACTCCTTTGCTCCTTAGCTCCATTTTGATCCAAAATGTGCCATTTTACCTACGGTTACAACGAAACTTGGTGTAGACCTCGATTCCCGTAAAGGTAGATGAAACAACAATAAAATCACATAATATACATCCACACATGCAGATTATTGAAGATAAAATGTCTAAACAAGTCCCAAAATATAGACTATAGTACATGCTAGCAAAATACCCCATACTTGTCCATTACTTGTCCCCAAGTAAGTTCCAAATCTTAAGTACAAGATAGAATGGATTATAAGTCATAAAGATCAATGAAAAGTATTTCAAAAACATTTTTGGTGGTGTGCTCCATGTAATATCCGGAATTTTTATTCCGTTTAATTCCGAACCAAATCGGACTTCGAGCCGTTGACGGTTTCCCATTCTATCTAGTATTTCTTCCTTCACAAATTTTATTATTTTATATAGAATCTAATTCACATAAAATGATAAAATTATATCAAGCTCTAATTCTTATAATTATGTATTATTTTATGTCGAATTTAATTCACTTAAAATGATAGATTTATGTCAAACCCTAGTTATTATAATTCATTCTTATCGATGACTTTAGACGAGATCATGACAAGCTGTGACGAGATCATGACTAATCTGAGACGTAGCCATGACAAAGCCCGACAAATCTGTGACAAACTCATTCATGGGCCTGACAAGGTCATGACGAGTTTTGACAGACTTTTGACAAACATTTCAGCCCACCTTTCTTGCGACTACTCAGCCCACCTTTCCCTCATTTTTGCTTCAGCCCAAGCACAAACTTCTTCAGCCTTGCAGTAGCCCTCTCCAGCCCAGGATTGTACAGCCCACGAAGACAGCAACCCAGGGACGGCCAGCCCATCCCTGCTCAGCCCCAGCGCCAGCCCATTCCTTCCTTCAGCCGTTATGCCTCGCTTGCCCTTTGCTGCCGACACCAACCACATGGACCGCCTTCCTCCTTCTGTAACAGATCCTCGCTCCCCTCTGCACGTCTAGCCAGTGCAAACAGCACCCACCGATCTGCCCCTGGACGAGCCTTCTGCAACCAGCAATCGACCGGACTGCACCTCCAGATGACGAGCTGCTGAAGCCTCCTACTTCCGCCTCTGATCTGGGTCATGTAGCAACAGACAGGAAATCTCGCAACAACTTCAGCAACCCAACCGCAGCCCTTACAACCTCCTCTGTTGACCCTCCTCTCCAGTCGCCTTCCAGCCCCTGGAGTCGTGCACAGCAGCCTCCTATTGGACCTCTTCAGTTTCCGACAAGGCTATGAACGTGAGAGCCATCATCTTCCTTCATGTCTTCGAGTCTCGGAATCGGGTAAGGCTTGTAACCCTTGCTACACTACACTTCAGTCCACCTTTTCCTTGCCAAACGTGTACCCGTTTCGTCTGTTAAACCTACTCAGAACAACCGTAGGAGAGCTGTACAAATTCTTGCGTTTTCCAGAATTTTCGGAAGTGTGGAGCAGTCAACTTCGGGTCCATTTTTTGGTACGCTAGACTCTTCCTTTCTGGCTGATTTTCGGATATGTTTTAGTCGATATTGTATAGTATATCATACCAAAATTTGGGAAGAATCGGAGTTACGGTTTGAGAGTTATTGTGTTTTGTATATATGTGCTGAGTGTTGGGGAAAACAGCAAGTGATGCTGTTTTGTGAGATGGTTTTGAATAAGCTTTTGATCTCCGTTGGGCTTGAATTTTGGATATGATATAGTTGACATATTGTTGTAAAACATATTAAAATTTGAGAAACATCCAGCGAGGGGTTTGGGATTTATGATTTTTCAAAGATTTAGTCATAAGCAGTTTTTCTGTTGTGCTTAAATTCGGTTTTGTGAGATAGTTTTAAATAGGATTTTGATCTCCTTTGCGGCTGAATTTTGGATATATTATAGATAAGATTTTATAGTAGAACGTATCAAAATTTGGGATAAATCCAGCGAGTAGTTTAGGAGTTATGATTTTTCAAAGTTAAGACAATGTGTTGTTTGTTAACTGTTGTAACCAACTTTGGAAATTTTTGTAGAAGTGATGGTTGAACAGTTTTAAGAAATTCTTGCTCCTAGGAGTAGATGAGATATCATATATGATCTAGGGAATTATTTCGAAATTTTTATAAGATTATTCAAATTTTATATTTGAAGACGAAGTTGGACCTTAACGATCTTTCCGAAAATAAGGAAATGGGTAAATTGTCAGTTTGTAACCAAACTAATCTTTAGGAGTTAGAATATGACTCTTTAGTCGTAAATAAGAGTTTAGACATAAATTAAGGAATTTTGGAAGTTTCGAGACCAAGGGTAAAATAGTCATTTTACCATAAATTCATACTGTAATCAATTCCGTTCTATTAAGACCTACTATCTTAGAAGTCTTAGACTTCTAATCACCTAGAAAGTGTGCTGACACACTTGCCTCCTTTGAAAGGCCACTGAATTCCAACTGTACATATCGATTTGCGAATTAGAAAGTCGAGATCTGATTCAGGTAAGTCCACGGACTTACTTAGCTGGCTTTTTGTATGAGTGTAATGTGTATGAGTGGTGTTTGTTAGTTATGATAAACAACGAAACCGGATTAGGCCGACTTTATTATTTACGTAATTGACCCAAGTGTATGATAACGGGTCGTGACATCATCTGTCTAGCTCTTGCGAGAGTCTAGGAGGTTCCCTGCGACCAGCCCAGTCCGGTAGACGGTCAGATGCATTAGTACCATTCCGCGTTGGTAAACGGGGACATGGGCGAGGTTTGGGAATCCCTCGTGTCACAAAATAAGTATCATTAGTAATGACATAACATCTAATTAAAGATAATAAAAGGATTGATTGTTGCATGTTGATTGTGTATGTTGTCTGTTTGTGCTTTTACCTTTATACTTATGTATAGAATGTTAGCTAACGGTTTTATACCGCTTGTAGATGCCTTGCAAGATAAGACAGTTGTAGAGTGATCCGGAGGAAATGGTCAGCCGGGTCCACGTACTCTTTTAGTTGGGGACGGGACGTCTTCTGTTCTTCTTATGTGTCGTTTTGGTACCTTTGCTTTGTAAGGCTGATACATATTCTTCATGTATATATTGTTTAAAGTTTTCCAATGTTTTAAATACTTTTGTGCCTTGTTGTAAGATCCAAGTTAAATTGTTGTCAAACTAAGGTTGGGACCCATTGTGAGGTCCTAACCAGTAGCTCCCCGAGTTCTCAGAATTTGGGGTGTTAAAATATGGTATCAGAGCTCTGGGTTGGCAACAATGGCACTTGAAATCTTCTGAAAGACCGAATGTATAAAATAACTAGAACCCGAAAGGGGTCTAAAATTTTCAAAATTTAATTGCTGTTTTTACACATGCGCATAGTCGGGTTGTTGGGTTAGTAGTACGTCGGACCACCATCGCTCTCCGTGGATCTCTGCAACTTGGATCGATTGGAGTTAGCTTATAGACTTTTTATGATGGTTATTATAATATGTTCTATACATGTGTATGCTTAGCTTGTTAGTATCCTAAAGGATATTTTATATCCTTTAGTCGTGATATCACGAAGCGATTATCGCCTCATGATAAATCAACTGCGGACTTGAAGAATCTCTAACACGATGCAATGGAATCGGACCTTGAATTGAGTATTATACTCAGGTAGACTGCTTGGTGATCCTTACAAATTAACCAAAGGACAAGTGAGCAAGGAAGTAAAGCTGTGAAGATAATTTTTACCACATACACAATCAGATGAGGAAGAAATCTCCGAGGTAGTTCAGTTAGAAGGAATAGAAGGTCGTACAAGGAACTTGGGCATACGAGGCCGAGAGGCGGAATTAGAAGAATCATGCAAGAAACTACAAGAGTGTGGAATAGAGATAACGATATCGGCACAGGACAACTAGAATTGAGTACAACCAAGATTGCGGAATCAAGGACATCATAATCGAGGCGGATGCCCCATAGACCATTAGGGGCATGAGAAACCAGAAGAGACAAAGTGTCAATCCGGGGGTGAGAATCTAAGGTGCACAGAATGAAGACCTACAATTGAGTGTAAAAGCGAAAAGGCAGACCCCACAAACGTGGGGAGGTTTTGACCTCCTCGAAGATATATGAAGTTGAAAGAAGTCGCGACGCCAATATCCAAAGAATGGAGGCTGTAGCAGGGTCAACGGAGTTTCATGAAGGCGGTATTACTATCAATACTAGTGAAGAAATGGGTACGTAAGAATGACCTTGGTGGACTCGAGAAGCGAAGCTAGCCCAAAGGAAGAGGAAGAATGGAAGATAGAACGAACTAAAGAAGTATAAAAGGATTGTGGTGAGCGACTGTTTACCTACTAGCTAAGGAAATTTTGACAGATCACAATTTACACGGAAGGGAGACTTACAACTTAATGTAAGAGCGAAGGGTAGACTTCACAAGCCTGGAGACATTTTGTCTTCTTTAAAGATAAGAATCCTAAGAAGAATAACAACGCCAGTATCGAAAGGATCGAAGCCCGTAACATAGTCAATAGAGATTTGGAAGGAAATATTACAAACAACGCCGATTAAGGAACCTGTGCTTGTGAGAATCGTGTGGTGGACTCAAGATTCCAGGGTAACCCCCATTTATAACAGAGCATAGATCATCAACACACACGGTCCTTGTAAAAGGACTATAATTGGGAGGTAATTAAAAGTCATTGGAACTACAAGACGCTAACCATCTATCGTGGAGTGTTAAGAACGACTTTTGACGTTAGGCAAATGGCACAGTGAGACTTGAGAAAGAAAGTTGTCCCAAATGAAGAAGAAGAGTGAAAGATAAGACGAACTAAAGAAGGATAAAGAGAAACGTTTTAAGGGTTACTTCTTGGGTGGTTAAGATCAAACTCCGGTCGAGTCTGGTAGTTTGGATCCGTGCTAAGAGAAGTAAGAAAGTAAACAGAAGAAGTGTTCTCCACTCGTTATTTTGTTTCATTAAGGCAATTAAGGAAGGTACTTTGTACTTCATCCGGTTAGGACTTATGGTATAATTGGAAGAAAGAGTTTGAGGTTAATCACTTGGGACTCACAGAAAATGTCCTTATGATTAATGAGTGACAACAGAATTATCAGAGTAGCGCAGCGGAAGCGTGGTGGGACCTAACCCACAGAGCTGGAAGCAATGGTACATAAAAAGTGTCGAGGTCAAGATGATGGTAGTTGGGGAAATGCGTTTTGATGAGAACAAACATGAGATGGGCTATGCGGAGCGACTATAATTTAGTGGAAGAATTTTATCACCATCAAGATAGACGGGAAAGTATGCGCATGTAAGAGGTTATCGAAGGAGATTAGTACCCTACTATGGATTCAAGTGAATAAGGACGGCTTGTCAGATGTGGTCAGATAACTAGTTCGGAATCCAATACGTAACGGACTATGCTAGAGTGAGTTTTCTTGATGGATTGAGGAAAGAATTAACGATGTAATAAAACTATTGTGCATGGCCTGCACTAGAAGCTCAAAGTGAGTAACTACCATCCTGAGTCGAAGATACATAAGAAAGAAAAGCGACAGGAGCATACTTGCAACCTAGTAACTGTGCTTAAGAAAGCATAATCTCGGATTAGATTTTATGTGTAATATTATATTGGAACAAAGCCTAGTTGCGTTTGGAGTCAGAGGGATATTATCGGTCTGATAACCATGGTGGAGAAAGAGTGCACTACTGATGGTATGTTAACAATTATTGAGTAGTCATGATCAAATAACGGTGATAGGAGATCACTTTGTGTCTAATACCATCATTCCGGACGTATTCTAGGTCACTTAAGATCTTGGAAAATGCGTGATAAACCTAAGTTTGAGCTAATGATATATGAGAGATCTATAAATAATATAATAATGCCAAGTGAACAAGGAGGATGACCACTAGATTTATTTTTAGTTGTTTCGAGTGTTAGACCTGAAAAGGGTAAAGGTAACGATTCCTTATCGGAGGAATAAGATGAATGAGTAATGTTAAAAGACAAGACCAAGTAGGTCGTGATACGAAAATCGTTGGGCACTTGGGAAGTGTTGGTGGATGTCCAAGACCTTTGGCTTGATTGTGTAGTCAACACCTTTTCAGAAGGCCGGAAGCAAGTGGTCATAACAAAGGGAAGAAAGTTGAATATATCATTTTTCCGTAGGGTCATCAAAGGATCTAGAAGTGAGTTGTGTAAGGCAACCATTGGAAGTTGTAAAGCGGTTTAAAAGGGACTAATAGACTAGTATTCCTCACCCTTTTGGAGAGTGCAGCTTCAGTTTTCCACGGAGACTAAGTCTGGGAACTGAGTTTGAGATTTTCAGTTGGAGAAATACATACCAGACACGAGTTAGGTCATCAGATTAGAAGATCAGACAGTTGAGCCGGATGATATTGGTGAGATACCCGGTAACCACTCTAGAACGTGGTAGCAGATACTTGTGATCTAAGTACCTGAAAAGATTTAAGATTTAGTGGTTTTAGGAGAAGTTGATAAGGCTACCTAAGATATGCGGGATAATAAGAGACGTAACCTTTCAAAGACCTATGTAGCGATAGTTGCAACCTTGGGAGTGACTAGTTAGAGCTTGACCTTGGATGTGTGATATTTTTTTTTTATACTGCGTGTTTATTTCATGATTGAGTGTTTAGTCAGTGATGTGTGTTTTTGGTAATCTTGATGTGCGGGAAACTTAGACGTGGAAACGACGAGACTTTTATGTAGTGATCAAACACACCGATTTGGTGCCTTAAAAGCCGATCAGGATTATCTTACCCTAAGTTTCGGGACGAAACTTATTTTGAGGGGGATCTGATGTAACGTCCAGTTTTTTTTATGAAGCGTTGATAGGGTTAGAGAAGTTTAGGAAACGAATAAAAATTTAGTGAGACTAGGACATACCAGTTTATTTATAGAAGTCGTTTAATTAAGTACCTTGTCCTAAGTTTCGGGACGAAACTTATTTTAAGGGGGTACTGATGTAATATCCGGAATTTTTATTCCGTTTAATTCCGAATCAAATCGGACTTCGAGCCGTTGACGGCTTCCCATTCTATCTAGTATTTCTTCCTTCATAAATTTTATTATTTTTTATAGAATCTAATTCACATAAAATGATAAAATTATATCAAGCTCTAATTCTTATAATTATGTATTATTTTATGTCGAATTTAATTCACATAAAATGATAGATTTATATCAAACCCTAGTTATTATAATTCATTCTTATCGATGACTTTAGACGAGATCATGACAAGCTGTGACGAGATCATGACTAATCTAAGACGAGGCCATGACAAAGCCCGACAAATCTGTGACAAACTCATTCATGGGCCTGACAAGGTTATGACGAGTTTTGACAGACTTTTGACAAACATTTCAGCCCACCTTTCTTGCCACTACTCAGCCCACCTTTCCCTCATTTTTGCTTCAGCCCAAGCACAAACTTCTTCAGCCTTGCAGTAGCCCTCTCCAGCCCAGGATTGTACAGCCCACGAAGACAGCAACCCAGGGACGGCCAGCCCATCCCTGCTCAGCCCCAGCGCCAGCCCATTCCTTCCTTCAGCCGTTATGCCTCGCTTGCCCTTTGCTGCCGACACCAACCACATGGACCGCCTTCCTCCTTCTGTAACAGATCCTCGCTCCCCTCTGCACGTCTAGCCAGTGCAAACAGCACCCACCGATCTGCCCCTGGACGAGCCTTCTGCAACCAGCAATCGACCGGACTGCACCTCCAGATGACGAGCTGCTGAAGCCTCCTACTTCCGCCTCTGATCTGGGTCATGTAGCAACAGACAGGAAATCTCGCAACAACTTCAGCAACCCAACCGCAGCCCTTACAACCTCCTCTGTTGACCCTCCTCTCCAGTCGCCTTCCAGCCCCTGGAGTCGTGCACAGCAGCCTCCTATTGGACCTCTTCAGTTTCCGACAAGGCTATGAACGTGAGAGCCATCATCTTCCTTCATGTCTTCGAGTCTCGGAATCGGGTAAGGCTTGTAACCCTTGCTACACTACACTTCAGTCCACCTTTTCCTTGCCAAACGTGTACCCGTTTCGTCTGTTAAACCTACTCAGAACAACCGTAGGAGAGCTGTACAAATTCTTGCGTTTTCCAGAATTTTCGGAAGTGTGGAGCAGTCAACTTCGGGTCCATTTTTTGGTACGCTAGACTCTTCCTTTCTGGCTGATTTTCGGATATGTTTTAGTCGATATTGTATAGTATATCATACCAAAATTTGGGAAGAATCGGAGTTACGGTTTGAGAGTTATTGTGTTTTGTATATATGTGCTGAGTGTTGGGGAAAACAGCAAGTGATGCTGTTTTGTGAGATGGTTTTGAATAAGCTTTTGATCTCCGTTGGGCTTGAATTTTGGATATGATATAGTTGACATATTGTTGTAAAACATATTAAAATTTGAGAAACATCCAGCGAGGGGTTTGGGATTTATGATTTTTCAAAGATTTAGTCATAAGCAGTTTTTCTGTTGTGCTTAAATTCGATTTTGTGAGATAGTTTTAAATAGGATTTTGATCTCCTTTGCGGCTGAATTTTGGATATATTATAGATAAGATTTTATAGTAGAACGTATCAAAATTTGGGATAAATCCAGCGAGTAGTTTAGGAGTTATGATTTTTCAAAGTTAAGACAATGTGTTGTTTGTTAACTGTTGTAACCAACTTTGGAAATTTTTGTAGAAGTGATGGTTGAACAGTTTTAAGAAATTCTTGCTCCTAGGAGTAGATGAGATATCATATATGATCTAGGGAATTATTTCGAAATTTTTATAAGATTATTCGAATTTTATATTTGAAGACGAAGTTGGACCTTAACGATCTTTCCGAAAATAAGGAAATGGGTAAATTGTCAGTTTGTAACCAAACTAATCTTTAGGAGTTAGAATATGACTCTTTAGTCGTAAATAAGAGTTTAGACATAAATTAAGGAATTTTTCGAAGTTTCGAGACCAAGGGTAAAATAGTCATTTTACCATAAATTTATACTGTAATCAATTCCGTTTTATTAAGACCTACTATCTTAGAAGTCTTAGACTTCTAATCACCTACAAAGTGTGCTGACACACTTGCCTCCTTTGACAGGCCACTGAATTCCAACTGTACATATCGATTTGCGAATTAGAAAGTCGAGATCTGATTCAGGTAAGTCCACGGACTTACTTAGCTGGCTTTTTGTATGAGTGTAATGTGTATGAGTGGTGTTTGTTAGTTATGATAAACAACGAAACCGGATTAGGCCGACTTTATTATTTACGTAATTGACCCAAGTGTATGATAACGGGTCGTGACATCATCTGTCTAGCTCTTGCGAGAGTCTAGGAGGTTCCCTGCGACCAGCCCAGTCCGGTAGACGGTCAGATGCATTAGTACCATTCCGCGTTGGTAAACGGGGACATGGGCGAGGTTTGGGAATCCCTCGTGTCACAAAATAAGTATCATTAGTAATGACATAACATCTAATTAAAGATAATAAAAGGATTGATTGTTGCATGTTGATTGTGTATGTTGTCTGTTTGTGCTTTTACCTTTATACTTATGTATAGAATGTTAGCTAACGGTTTTATACCGCTTGTAGATGCCTTGCAAGATAAGACAGTTGTAGAGTGATCCGGAGGAAATGGTCAGCCGGGTCCACGTACTCTTTTAGTTGGGGACGGGACGTCTTCTGTTCTTCTTATGTGTCGTTTTGGTACCTTTGCTTTGTAAGGCTGATACATATTCTTCATGTATATATTGTTTAAAGTATTCCAATGTTTTAAATACTTTTGTGCCTTGTTGTAAGATCCAAGTTAAATTGTTGTCAAACTAAGGTTGGGACCCATTGTGAGGTCCTAACTAGTAGCTCCCCGAGTTCTCAGAATTTGGGGTGTTACAATATGGTATCAGAGCTCTGGGTTGGCAACAATGGCACTTGAAATCTTCTGAAAGACCGAATGTATAAAATAACTAGAACCCGAAAGGGGTCTAAAATTTTCAAAATGAATTGCTGTTTTTACACATGCGCATAGTCGGGTTGTTGGGTTAGTAGTACGTCGGACCACCATCGCTCTCCGTGGATCTCTGCAACTTGGATCGATTGGAGTTAGCTTATAGACTTTTTATGATGGTTATTATAATATGTTCTATACATGTGTATGCTTAGCTTGTTAGTATCCTAAAGGATATTTTATATCCTTTAGTCGTGATATCACGAAGCGATTATCGCCTCATGATAAATCAACTGCGGACTTGAAGAATCTCTAACACGATGCAATGGAATCGGACCTTGAATTGAGTATTATACTCAGGTAGACTGCTTGGTGATCCTTACAAATTAACCAAAGGACAAGTGAGCAAGGAAGTAAAGCTGTGAAGATAATTTTTACCACATACACAATCAGATGAGGAAGAAATCCCCGAGGTAGTTCAGTTAGAAGGAATAGAAGGTTGTACAAGGAACTCGGGCATACGAGGCCGAGAGGCGGAATTAGAAGAATCATGCAAGAAACTACAAGAGTGTGGAATAGAGATAACGATATCGGCACAGGACAACTAGAATTGAGTACAACCAAGATTGCGGAATCAAGGACATTATAATCGAGGCGGATGCCCCATAGACCATTAGGGGCATGAGAAACCAAAAGAGACAAAGTGTCAATCCGGGGGTGAGAATCGAAGGTGCACAAAATGAAGACCTACAATTGAGTGTAAAAGCGAAAAGGCAGACCCCACAAACGTGGGGAGGTTTTGACCTCCTCGAAGATATATGAAGTTGAAAGAAGTCGCGACGCCAATATCCAAAGAATGGAGGCTGAAGCAGGGTCAACGGAGTTTCATGAAGGCGGTATTACTATCAATACCAGTGAAGAAATGGGTACGTAAGAATGACCTTGGTGGACTCGAGAAGCGAAGCTAGCCAAAAGGAAGAGGAAGAATGGAAGATAGAACGAACTAAAGAAGTATAAAAGGATTGTGGTGAGCGACTGTTTACCTACTAGCTAAGGAAATTTTGACAGATCACAATTTACACGGAAGGGAGACTTACAGCTTAATGTAAGAGCGAAGGGTAGACTTCACAAGCCTGGAGACATTTTGTCTTCTTTAAAGATAAGAATCCTAAGAAGAATAACAACGCCAGTATCGAAAGGATCGAAGCCCGTAACATAGTCAATAGAGATTTGGAAGGAAATATTACAAACAACGCCGATTAAGGAACCTGTGCTTGTGAGAATCGTGTGGTGGACTCAAGATTCCAGGGTAACCCCCATTTATAACAGAGCATAGATCATCAACACAGACGGTCCTTGTAAAAGGACTATAATTGGGAGGTAATTAAAAGTCATTGGAACTACAAGACGCTTACCATCTATCGTGGAGTGTTAAGAACGACTTTTGACGTTAGGCAAATGGCACAGTGAGACTTGAGAAAGAAAGTTGTCCCAAATGAAGAAGAAGAGTGAAAGATAAGACGAACTAAAGAAGGATAAAGAGAAACGTTTTAAGGGTTACTTCTTGGGTGGTTAAGATCAAACTCCGGTCGAGTCTGGTAGTTTGGATCCGTGCTAAGAGAAGTTAGAAAGTAAACAGAAGAAGTGTTCTCCACTCGTTATTTTGTTTCATTAAGGCAATTAAGGAAGGTACTTGGTACTTCATCCGGTTAGGACTTATGGTATAATTGGAAGAAAGAGTTTGAGGTTAATCACTTGGGACTCACAGAAAATGTCCTTATGATTAATGAGTGACAACAGAATTATCAGAGTAGCACAGCGGAAGCGTGGTGGGACCTAACCCACAGAGCTGGAAGCAATGGTACATAAAAAGTGTCGAGGTCAAGATGATGGTAGTTGGGGAAATGCGTTTTGATGAGAACAAACATGAGATGGGCTATGCGGAGCGACTATAATTTAGTGGAAGAATTTTATCACCATCAAGATAGACGGGAAAGTATGCGCATGTAAGAGGTTATCCAAGGAGATTAGTACCCTACTATGGATTCAAGTGAATAAGCACGGCTTGTCAGATGTGGTCAGATAACTAGTTCGGAATCCAATACGTAACGGACTATGCTAGAGTGAGTTTTCTTGATGGATTGAGGAAAGAATTAACGATGTAATAAAAGTATTGTGCATGGCCTGCACTAGAAGCTCAAAGTGAGTAACTACCATCCTGAGTCGAAGATACATAAGAAAGAAAAGCGACAGGAGCATACTTGCAACCTAGTAACTGTGCTTAAGAAAGCATAATCTCGGATTAGATTTTATGTGTAATATTATATTGGAACAAAGCCTAGTTGCGTTTGGAGTCAGAGGGATATTATCGGTCTGATAACAATGGTGGAGAAAGAGTGCACTACTGATGGTATGTTAACAATTATTGAGTAGTCATGATCAAATAACGGTGATAGGAGATCACTTTGTGTCTAATACCATCATTCCGGACGTATTCTAGGTCACTTAAGATCTTGGAAAATGCGTGATAAACCTAAGTTTGAGCTAATGATATATGAGAGATCTATAAATAATATAATAATGCCAAGTGAACAAGGAGGATGACCACTAGATTTATTTTTAGTTATTTCGAGTGTTAGACCTGAAAAGGGTAAAGGTAACGATTCCTTATCGGAGGAATAAGATGAATGAGTAATGTTAAAAGACAAGACCAAGTAGGTCGTGATACAAAAATCGTTGGGCACTTGGGAAGTGTTGGTGGATGTCCAAGACCTTTGGCTTGATTGTGTAGTCAAAACCTTTTCAGAAGGCCGGAAGCAAGTGGTCATAACAAAGGGAAGAAAGTTGAATATATCATTTTTCCGTAGGGTCATCAAAGGATCTAGAAGTGAGTTGTGTAAGGCAACCATTGGAAGTTGTAAAGCGGTTTAAAAGGGACTAATAGACTAGTATTCCTCACCCTATTGGAGAGTGCAGCTTCAGTTTTCCACGGAGACTAAATCTGGGAACTGAGTTTGAGATTTTCAGTTGGAGAAATACATACCAGACACGAGTTAGGTCATCAGATTAGAAGATCAGACAGTTGAGCCGGATGATATCGGTGAGATACCCGGTAACCACTCTAGAACGTGGTAGCAGATGCTTGTGATCTAAGTACCTGAAAAGATTTAAGATTTAGTGGTTTTAGGAGAAGTTGATAAGGCTACCTAAGATATGCGGGATAATAAGAGACGTAACCTTTCAAAGACCTATGTAGCGATAGTTGCAACCTTGGGAGTGACTAGTTAGAGCTTGACCTTGGATGTGTGATATTTTTTTTTATACTGCGTGTTTATTTCATGATTGAGTGTTTAGTCAGTGATTTGTGTTTTTGGTAATCTTGATGTGCGGGAAACTTAGACGTGGAAACGACGAGACTTTTATGTAGTGATCAAACACAGCCATTTGGTGCCTTAATAGCCGATCAGGATTATCTTACCTAAAGTTTCGGGACGAAACTTATTTTGAGGGGGATCTGATGTAACGTCCAGTTTTTTTTATTACGCGTTGATAGGGTTAGAGAAGTTTAGGAAACGAATAAAAATTTAGTGAGACTAGGACATACCAGTTAATTTATAGAAGTCGTTTAATTAAGTACCTTGTCCTAAGTTTCGGGACAAAACTTATTTTAAGGGGGTACTGATGTAATATCCGGAATTTTTATTCCGTTTAATTCCGAATCAAATCGGACTTCGAGCCGTTGACGGTTTCCCATTCTATCTAGTATTTCTTCCTTCACAAATTTTATTATTTTATATAGAATCTAATTCACATAAAATGATAAAATTATATCAAGCTCTAATTCTTATAATTATGTATTATTTTTTGTCGAATTTAATTCACATAAAATGATAGATTTATATCAAACCCTAGTTATTATAATTCATTCTTATCGATGACTTTAGACGAGATCATGACAAGCTGTGACGAGATCATGACTAATCTGAGACGAGGCCATGACAAAGCCCGACAAATCTGTGACAAACTCATTCATGGGCCTGACAAGGTTATGACGAGTTTTGGCAGACTTTTGACAAACATTTCAGCCCACCTTTCTTGCCACTACTCAGCCCACCTTTCCCTCATTTTTGCTTCAGCCCAAGCACAAACTTCTTCAGCCTTGCAGCAGCCCTCTCCAGCCCAGGATTGTACAGCCCACGAAGACTGCAACCCAGGGACGGCCAGCCCATCCCTGCTCAGCCCCCGCGCCAGCCCATTCCTTCCTTCAGCCGTTATGCCTCGCTTGCCCGTTGCTGCCGACACCAACCACATGGACCGCCTTCCTCCTTCTGTAACAGATCCTCGCTCCCCTCTGTACGTCTAGCTAGTGCAAACAGCACCCACCGATCTGCCCCTGGACGAGCCTTCTGCAACCAGCAATCGACCGGACTGCACCTCCAGATGACGAGCTACTGAAGCCTCCTACTTCCGCCTCTGATCTGGGTCATGTAGCAATAGACAGGAAATCTCGCAACAACTTCAGCAACCCAACCGCAACCCTTACAACCTCCTCTGTTGACCCTCCTCTCCAGTCGCCTTCCAGCCCCTGGAGTCGTGTACAGCAGCCTCCTATTGGACCTCTTCAGTTTCCGACAAGGCTATGAGCGTGAAAGCCATCATCTTCCTTCATGTCTTCGAGTCTCGGAATCGGGTAAGGCTTGTAACCCTTGCTACACTACACTTCAGTCCACCTTTTCCTTGCCAAACGTGTACCCGTTTCGTCTGTTAAACCTACTCAGAACAACCGTAGGAGAGCTGTACAAATTCTTGCGTTTTCCAGAATTTTCGGAAGTGTGGAGCAGTCAACTTCGGGTCCATTTTTTGGTACGCTAGACTCTTCCTTTCTGGCTGATTTTCGGATATGTTTTAGTCGATATTGTATAGTATATCATACCAAAATTTGGGAAGAATCGGAGTTACGGTTTGAGAGTTATTGTGTTTTGTATATATGTGCTGAGTGTTGGGGAAAACAGCAAGTGATGCTGTTTTGTGAGATGCTTTTGAATAAGCTTTTGATCTCCGTTGGGCTTGAATTTTGGATATGATATAGTTGAAATATTGTTGTAGAACATATTAAAATTTGAGAAACATCCAGCGAGGGGTTTGGGATTTATGATTCTTCAAAGATTTAGTCATAAGCAGTTTTTCTGTTGTGCTTAAATTCGGTTTTGTGAGATAGTTTTAAATAGGATTTTGATCTCTTTTGCGGCTGAATTTTGGATATATTATAGATAAGATTTTATAGTAGAACGTACCAAAATTTGGGATAAATCCAGCGAGTAGTTTAGGAGTTATGATTTTTCAAAGTTAAGACAATGTGCTGTTTGTTAACTGTTGTAACCAACTTTGGAAATTTTTGTAGAAGTGATGGTTGAACAGTTTTATGAAATTCTTGCTCCTAGGAGTAGATGAGATATCATAGATGATCTAGGGAATTATTTCGAAATTTTTATAAGATTATTCGAATTTTATATTTGAAGACGAAGTTGGACCTTAACGATCTTTCCAAAAATAAGGAAATGGGTAAATTGTCAGTTTGTAACCAAACTAATCTTTAGGAGGTAGAATATGACTCTTTAGTCGTAAATAAGAGTTTAGACATAAATTAAGGAATTTTTGGAAGTTTCGAGACCAAGGGTAAAATAGTCATTTTACCATAAATTCATACTGTAATCAATTCCGTTCTATTAAAACCTACTATCTTAGAAGTCTTAGACTTCTAATCACCTAGAAAGTGTGATGACACACTTGCCTCCTTTGACAGACCACTGAATTCCAACTATACATATCGATTTGCGAATTAGAAAGTCGAGATCTGATTCAGGTAAGTCCACGGACTTACTTAGCTGACTTTTTGTATGAGTGTAATGTGTATGAGTGGTGTTTGTTAGTTATGATAAGCAACGAAACCGGATTAGGCCGACTTTATTATTTACGTAATTGACCCAAGTGTATGATAATGGGTCGTGACATCATCTGCCTAGCTCTTGCGAGAGTCTAGGAGGTTCCCTACGACTAGCCCAGTCCGGTAGACGGTCAGATGCATTAGTACCATTCCGCGTTGGTAAACGGGGACAGGGGCGAGGTTTGGGAATCCCTCGTGTCACAAAATAAGTATCATTAGTAATGACATAACATCTAATTAAAGATAATAAAAGGATTGATTGTTGCATGTTGATTGTGTATGTTGTCTGTTTGTGCTTTTACCTTTATACTTATGTATAGAATGTTAGCTAACGGTTTTATACCGCTTGTAGATGCCTTGCAGGATAAGACAGTTGTAGAGAGATCCGGAGGAAATGGTCAGCCGGGTCCACGTACTCTTTTAGTTGGGGACGGGACGTCTTCTGTTCTTCTTATGTGTCGTTTTGGTACCTGTGCTTTGTAAGGCTGATACATATTCTTCATGTATATATTGTTTAAAGTTTTCCAATGTTTTAAATACTTTTGTGCCTTGTTGTAAGATCCAAGTTAAATTGTTGTCAAACTAAGGTCGGGACCCATTGTGAGGTCCTAACCAGTAGCTCCCCGAGTTCTCAGAATTTGGGGTGTTACAATCCACTCATAGATCACTTTAAGAGATTGTTTCATGGTAATTAAAATCAAAATACGATCAAAACATTTTATAAATATAAGAAAGTTGTTCATCTTTGCATAAAATCATAGAATGCATAATAATTTATAATTATCGAAATTAATCATGTATAATCAAGTTTAAACCACCAAGTCAATCAACAAGCTCGAGGTCTCAAGGACTTTTCAAAAGAGGTCAAGAAACGTGTAAGGGTGGGACGTATATAGAGAATGTGGTGCTAGAATCCGGGAAAAAGGTCTTCACTTCACTTGCTTTGAATTTCAACATCTTCCACCAATAAGCTTTGCTTATTTTACCTTTTTTACTTTTTGGGATGCATGGACAGAGGTGCACAATAACCGAAGCCTGGGAGATTAGCAATCAGTAATTTCTTGAGATGCCTCAAACCCTTGATGCACATACTATGACCCGTTAGGAATATCTCTCAATCTGACTTTGGCAAGACACAAACACCCGGCTATGTGAATGGTGCCGAGTTACTCATCGTCATGATTGACTTCCCCAAACCTATTTTGTTTCTGTCTAAACTTCCAGCCAACATCTCAACTTTTCTTTCACTTGCTTTTTACTTGATTGCTTCCAAATTCCCGGATAGGTAAAGGAAGGCAAATATGTATATGAAGGGCTAAAGCATGATCAAGAAGAAGAAGAGAAGAGAGTGAATTGCCTTAATCATTCCAGGAAGAAAGTGAGAGAGCTCATTATGTGGTGTCAACCTTCAAATTCAACATAATTTTGATAAAAACAAAGTATTAAACATGCCAAAACATCAAACAAAGCATTTTGCAACTTAAACATATCATAAAACCTTTCAAACATATAAAGATTTCAAAACCAATCTGCAAACAAAATCATCACTGAGGTCATACCCAAAAAAGAGGCACAAAAAATCGTTTCGAAAACCCTCTCAGTTAAACCGCTTCGGTCGAGGTGTTCTAAGTCAATCGAGGTATTTGACCTCGTTTGGCAAGAATCATCCCGGTCGAGGTCATACATTTTTTTTTCTTAACCAGTTTTTGACGTTTTTCTCAATCAAATAACTTGTATGCATGCATGTAGTCTCAAATAAGCACATAGAGCCAAATAAGACAATAAGATCATAATATCCAAAAGTCATAAAAGTCATACACACATAATGTCAAGTAATACACATAAATACCCCATACTTGGGACACATTATCCCAATGGGTTAAAATAAGTCTAAAAACCGGAGAACTCACCGGACATAAGTTGAGCTGCATAATAAATAAAGAAAAGAAATCCTTGCAAGCTCTAATCCTGATCTGCTGGTGGTGGTGGTGGTGGATATGGGATGTAAGGATGTTGGGATGGTTCAAAAGGATAACCCATAGTGTGCTGGAACTGCATCTCCATCATCTTGCGCTGGTAATGCTGGCTCTCTAGCATCTGATGTGTCCAACCCTCAATCTCTCGGCGCTGATCATCAAAACGCTCACGGATGTCAACTGTCAGGGCAGCATAGGCGTCGATCATCTGATCTGTGAGGTCATCAATCATCTGATGCGCTACTGGGTCTCTCACTCTACGGCAGCGGGATCTGCGCTGAGATGGTGGTGGTGTTGCTGCCTCCTCCTCTGTCGCCTCATCGTCTAAGTCGACAACTGGCACACTAGGACCGGCTGTATCTGTACCTGTCTCCATGGCAGCACCGCCATCGTGATACTCCTCCTCCTCAGGTGCAGCATCAGCATCTCGGGCATCTTGAATGTAGGGCAGCCAAGCAGAGGACCAGTACTGCGGATCGAAAACCGAGAACTAAGCCGACCACAAGATACCGTGAGGGGCAATCTGTTCCCAAGGCATAGCCACGTACGGTGTAGTGAGGCCACGAAGAACCACAATCCTCCTCGTGATCATCTCCGGAAGACCAAGCGGCTTTGCAGCCGCCACTAACGTACAAGCACTAAAACAAGATCCATGACTGTAGATATGAGTCACCATTCCTCCACAACAAATATCTCCCTTCCCCTTAGCCTTGATCCGATGCAGATCCTCAGCTAACATGGCCCTAAAATCAGGTACTCCTCCAGTCACCATACAGAAGAGACTCAGCAACTCTCCTTGTCTAATCTTCTAGGGCGTCTCCGTACGCGCCAGAAGGGTCTCACTAAAGATGTGGTGGGCAAGACAGAAAGCAAGGTGTAAAATGATGCGCTCCTTGGAGTCTCCATGTCTCCATCTATCAGCGTGCTCCACCACATGAGCAATCTGTCTCCAAAACTGTCTAGCTACGACTCGAGAAGGGAAGTCGGGAACTGTAGGAGTCGGGAAGCCAAAAATATCTTTAAACTGGTCCATAGGGACAATGTAGTTCTGGTACAGCAACCGGTACTTGATGGCTTTCCTCTCAAGTAGGTGAGTAACAGAACTCACAAACTCTAGGGTAGGCTCGAGGTAGGCTGGAGCTCTGATCTCCATAAACTACTCCAGCCCAACCATGGAAATCATCTTCTTCAAGTCCTCCACCACGTGGAGGCACTCGAAGGTTGGGACATCTAGGAAGCGCTGCACAATGACAAGGCGTGCATATACGGTCGAAGTCTACCTGGTGACGCTCATGGATCACCGGGATGGAAGGTCTAGAGGAAGGGGAAGGGAAAGAACAACTGGGGGTGTCTCTCAGGACAAGCTGAAGGTCAGAACGAGAAGTCATAATTTCTGCTGACAAGGACACCTCGGTTGCTTTGAGAAGGCTGAAGAACACCTCGGCCGAGGCACATGTCAACTGGACCGAGACGAAAAACCGTTCGATTCCAACTCTTTGATTTCCAGTTCTTTTCCCCCAATATCACTACCAATTGTTCCTATGGGGTACTTATACCTTTTCCAACACAAATCGATGGCAACCAAAGCCACTAATCTCTGAAATCGGTGAAAATAGAAGAGTTAGGATTTTCTAACGGTTTACCCAAAAATACGCAGATTTGAGGCGTTTTTGTTGCAGTTTCTCGCTTGCAATCTGATCCTCTTGCCTTTCCTTGCGAGATAGGAGCAAAAATCATAGAAAACGATCGAAGAACGTAGAAACGAGGTCGGGAGAGCGCCGCGGTCGAGAAGGTAAATGGGAGGGAAGAGGGAGAAACTGTTTCCCCTTTTATACCCCTCGCCGATTCTGTTGTCACCTCGGTCGAGGTGGTCCCGACTGGACCGAGGTGGATCTTTGTCAGCCCTAGTCGCCTCGGTTGCTCAAGAATCATCTCGGTCGAGGTGTTGTGACAGCAACCGAGATGTGTCTCAGTCAAACTCCATCTTCTCAATTTTTCGAACTTTTGTCCTTCCAGTGTTGCTCCTGAGTTGTAATCCTTCTTTAGAAACTACCTGGTTTCTGTCTAGGACGCCAAAAATAAAACAAAGCAAAGCAAAAGAAAACTATCTATAACTAGACTAGAAAAAGGGAAAAGAAAGCAATACTTTGGGTTGCCTCCCAAGAAGCGCTTGATTTAAGGTCGCTAGTTGGACCGTACGGTATTCCTAAACAAGATATAGTGGTGCAATCTCCTCAACCTGGGCTTCCGGTTGGTATTTCTTGAGTCTATGTCCATTGACCTTAAAGCTTCCGCTCGTTTCTCCCCAAATCTCAACTGCACCATAAGGGAAAACATGTTTCACAATGTAAGGTCCTGTCCATCTAGATTTCAACTTACCCCGGA
The DNA here is from genome assembly GCA_033239125.1 of Fagopyrum homotropicum. Taxonomy (NCBI): domain Eukaryota; kingdom Viridiplantae; phylum Streptophyta; class Magnoliopsida; order Caryophyllales; family Polygonaceae; genus Fagopyrum; species Fagopyrum homotropicum. Next base: position 86,276,233 of record BSWB01000003.1, on the reverse strand, counting down.
AAGAGGCGAAGACGGGATTTGAAGAGTAGAACTAAATCTCCTTCTTTGAACTCCGTAGGAATGATACGCTTGTCATGCCATTTCTTTGTTCTTTCCTTGTAGATCTTGGCATTCTCATAAGCGTTCAAGCGCAACTCTTCCAGATCATTGATGTCCAATAGCCGCTTCTCACCGGCTTCCTTGATATCGAAATTTAACCACTTGATTGCCCAATACGCCTTGTGCTCTAACTCAACTGGTAGATGGTAAGACTTCCCATATACCAAATTATAAGTGGTGGTACCAATAGGAGTCTTGAATGCGGTCCTGTAAGCCTAAAGAGCGTCGTCCAACTTCATGGACCAGTCCTTCCTCATCTTAGAGACGGACTTTTCCAAGATTGCCTTGGTTTCTCTATTCAAGATCTCGTGGTCCACTAGTTTGAGGGTGATAAGGAGTTGCTACCTTGTGGGTTACCCCATACTTTGATAGAAGTGCTTTAAACTTCCGGTTGATGAAATGTGTCTCTCCATCACTGATGATGATACGTGATGTTCTAAAACGGGGGAAGATAGTCCGATTGAAGAACTTCACAACCACCATGGCGTCATTAGTGGGGGAGGCAATGGCTTCCACCCATCTAGAGACATAATCGACAGCTAGGAGAATGTAGAGGTTTCCTGCAGATGATGGGAAAGGTCCCATGAAATCAACTCCCCATACATCAAAAATCTCAACCTCCTATATGTTGTTGAGTGGCATCTCGTTCCTTCTAGATAAGCTCCCTGTTCCTTGGCATGCATCACAAGAAACAACAAACATTTGCACATCCTTAAATAATGTAGGCCAAAAGAAACCGGAACGTAATACCTTATCGCACATTTTGTGAGCGCTAGCATGTCCTCCACAAGGAAGCGAGTGGCAATGCCGTATGACACTAGTAACTTCATCTTCCAGAATGCATCTTCGAAGCATCCCATCCAGACCTCTCTTAAACAGTATAGGTTCATCCCAATAGTAGTGGCGTAAATCTTTAAAGAATTTCTTCCTTTTAGCGTACGTCAATCCGGGCGGTATTTCTTGGCAGACAAGATAAGTAACAATGTCAGCATACCAAGGTTCTTTATTATCAGAAGCTTGGTGGAGTCAGTGCTCCACCAACTGTGAATGAGTTTCAGAAAAGGGAATAAGAAGTTTGTTGTTCTCAGTTGAAAGCAACTCGCTTGATGTCTCGGTCAGCGCCCGAGGTGGGTGACCGAGATGTTCTTCAGATAAGAACACCTCGTTTGGTCCAGAAAGTGCCTCGGTCGAGGTACTGGAACTGGGACCGAAACTGGAGTTTCTCCTCTCCTGGATCAGTTTTTCAATCTTAGCTCCTGGATCTTCTTCTAGTGCCTTTAAGCTCCGTATATCTGCATCACAAGAAGCATCTATACCTTACTTCATTAAGCTAAAAGTAATAACTCTTTCAAGAGGGTCATTAATAAGGATAGAGCTCACCAATTCTCTTGATTCTTCTTCATCATAGATGTTGAAGATATCATCCTCCAGATGCTCTCCTTTCATTGCAGCAAGCAATGCAAACTCCACTTGATCTCCGCCAATGTTGAATTTCAACTTGGTGTTCTTACAATCCACATGGCAACCCGAAGTTGCTAGAAATGGTCTCCCGAGAATGATAGGAACGGGATAATCTGCGGGTATATCAAGTACAACAAAGTCTATAGGTAAGTAGAAGTTACCTAACTTAACCGGAACATCTTCCAAAATGCCCACGGGATGGGTAATGGAGCGGTCCGCCATGTATAACCTTATCTTCACCGGCTTGGGCTCTCGAAGTCCGATCTTCACACATAGCTCCAGCGGAATGATGCTCAAGCTGGCTCTTAGATCACACAATGCCTCACAAGTCACATCCCCAACTTGAATGGGAATGCAAAATGAGTCGGGATCTCTCAATTTGGGTGGCATCTTCTCCTTCATGATTTGAATGAGCTCCGAGGATTTAGATGTCATCCTTACTTCACCAAAAACTTCCAGTTTCCTCTTTCTTAATAGAATCTCTTTTAAGAACTTCCCATAGGCGGGCATCCCTAGAATAGCATCAAGGAAAGGGATGTTAATATGTAGTTTATTCATCAAGTCAAGGAACTTACCAAAGTGCTTGTCTAGATGTGCTCTAGCCCTTGATTGGGGGAATGGAAGTGGTGGTTTATATGCAGGAAGTGGGACATAAACTTCAGTTTTGTCCGTCGCTTTCTGGGACTCCACCTCGTGTGGCACCTCGACCAAAATGTTCCTCGTCTGTACCTAGACCGAGGTGTTCTTCGTTTGTACTGGCATCGACCGAAGCATTGGATCTGCAGTTTTCAGTCCACTTCTCGTCGTTATTGCCATCATTTGTCCTTTAGGGTTGCTCTTTGTCCTCGTTGGGAGCTTCCCTGGATCTCTTGGCGATTCATTTGCCTTATCAAAGAATTGTTGCTCTAAGGCTTTTTGTGCCTTCGAAAATGAAGTCTAGACGTCTCCATAGCGTTGAGCTTGATCAAGATGGCCTCCAGCACTGCATCTTTCTTTTCTGGCTGGGACGAACTTGATCCAGGCTCTTGGCTTTTTAATAGAGTGGAAGAAGAAGAAGAGAGATTAAAAGAATTATTTGAATTAGAATAAGGGTTACCCGAATTTTGATTGTTAGATCTCCAATTGTTATTGTTGGAGCCTCTATTGTTGTTGTAATTGTTGTTCCCGGGCCCGTGATTGTTGTTCCTTGATCCTTGATATCCTCCCTCTTCCTTCTTTGTGTGAGCAACCAAAAGGTCCTTCAATTGCTTCACATCATTCTTGAGGGAGATGAGTTGATTATCATTTGATGGAGCTTCGTGGAAATTAACTCTCTTAACTCCATTTTCGGCTCCTTGGTGGGAGTATTTCTCCATGTACAAAGCTTGTTTCTCATTGAACTCCCAAGCTTCGTCAATTGGCATGTCCATGAATGTGCCGGCGGAGAGTAGTTTAAGATTGAATTGGGTAGCTCCATCCAATCCCTTGAAGTATATCTTCAACAACTCTATCTTTGGAATCCCATGATGTGGGCAATCCAAGAGGACATCTTTAAATTTCTCCCATGACTTGGACAAACTCTCCTTGTCCTTCATGATGAATGCATTAATCTTCCCTCTCATTTCAGCCGTTTTGGAGGGGGGAAATAATTTTGTTAAGAACTCCGTCGTCCTCTCCTCCCAAGTGTTGATCTTTTCGGGAGGAAGAGACTGATACCAAGTAAGCGCCCTGTCCTTCAAAGAAAAGTAAAAAGGCCTTAGCTTGTAATTATTATTTTCCAGCCTTGAAGGTCTCAAGGTCTCCATCAAAATCTCATAGTTTTGCAAATGCTGATGCGGAGACTCCCACTCTAAACCTCCAAACTGGCATTGGTGGATCATGGATAGAACTTGTGGTCGAAGTTCGTATTCATGTTCCGTTGGATCACCCAGGTTGACTCCTGGACGCCTCACTTGCTGGTTTGGGTCCATCCTCTGTCCTAGGGTTTGTGGAATTCCTGCAAAAAGAACATCTCGGACAGGCATCCGAGGTAGATGTATCTCAGCCGCGGTAACTAGAGTGGGGTCCTGCCTCGATCGATGCAGAATTTGGGCTCGTAGATCAGCCATATCTGCTTCAATCTCTATAGTTCTGGTGCGAGTCTACTCCCTCTCGCGCTGCAGTTCTTCCCTATTGAGGCGCAGTTGTTCCGTTGCCTCCTTCAATTCGGCCTCAAGATCGCGATTGTCTTGGTTGGCCATTTTCGCTTCTTTCAAGCGTCTTTTGTATGTCTTCTCTGGTTCGGGATCGTAAGGAATGATTTCCTTCCCAGCATGGGTTCTTCGCATAAACCTAAAAGAAAGAACCTGCGAAAGTCACTCAAGTAGAGTGGTTAGTAGCAATAGGGGCAATTGCCCAGAAAGACAACCGCAACCGGCTAGGTCTAGACCAAGTCCCCGGCAACGGCGCCAAAAACTTGTTCTCTCCAATGGTGTGTGCAAGCTTTAAATTTATATCCCAAGAAATATGCTTAAAACAAGGATGCGAACCCATAGTGTACGGATCAATTATAGTAAAAAGCAAGAATTCCGGGGTGTCGATCTCAGGGACTTAGGTGAAACTAAACAAATAGAGGTTGTCAATGCAACTAATAACCACAAAAGCGATTAAAGCAATCAAAGATGATAATAAGGTCAAATAAGGGGAATATGCAAATTCTAGGGATTAAAGCATCTAGTTGTGGTTCCAACTCAAGATCTCAAGATAAAGCGGACAAAGTTGAGATTTTGCAAAGGGAAGGTGTTTCTAAGGTGGGATAGATTACCGGGTAAGTCTCACTACTCACAACCACCAAACCCAAGCTCCTATTACTGGGTAAGTATCAAGGTACTAAGGAAAGGAACTATAATCTCAAACCAACACACCAACTAAGGGAATAGAATCAACCTTTACCGGGTAAGTCTCAGGCTAACTCACAAAGATGGGATGAAGGCACACTCAAACCCCAATAAAGGATAAACCTTTATTACCTACACTTATGATCTTAGGTAAACAAACTAAGGAATCGCCGGGTAAGTCTCATCCTAGGCTTGCATTGAACCAGGAAAGGTGTAATAAGAATAGGATTTTGCAAACTCTAATACTTAACTCTCAGTTTCGGATCAGAAAAGGTCACCTAGTTCAGTCAAGTTCCACCCCGGCCGAGATGTTCATCGACTGAGCGAGGTACTCTAGGGTTAAGGTTAAAGACTCGAGCTTTTAGGGTCCTACTAGGATTAAGATCATTCTATCATTGTCTTTCCCACAACTTTCAGCCAATCACCCTAGAATCGCACAAGGAATTTAGCCACTCATTATCATGATAACAAATATCAAAAATATGAGAAGGGAATGAATATTTGAACACAAAAACCTTAAGAACAAGGCTTCAATAAATGAATCAAATAATCACAAATCAGCGTTCCTTGAATCACAAATCAAACAAGACAAAGAACCAAAGGGAATCTAAGAAAATCTTACAAACTCCCTCAAAAGCTATCACAAAGCTATGAACTTCCTTCCTTCAATCTTCAAAACTTCCTTCAAACTTCCAGAAAATCCTCTAACTGTTGTGGGGAGAATATTGCTGATCAAAAGATGGCTGAATTGTGGAAAATCCAACCCTTTATATAGGAGAATTATCTTCCAAAGATAATATTATCTTAAAAAGATAATTTCCTATAGAAATATATTATATCTCTAAAATAGATCTCCCAAATATATGATCTTCCTTTCAGAAATTCAGCACAAAAATATAAGATATCTTATTTCCATAATTAAAAGATCTCAGCCAAAAGATATGATCTCGCCACGCCAGGGTGTTCGCCTCGGTCGAGACGCTCCTTAAGATCAATTCGGTCGAGGTGACACTGTAGCTGACCGAAGTGATTCTCAACTGAATGTGAAATCTCTCAAATCTGGTCCAAAGTAAATCTTCTTCATTAATTCATTGCTTCCTGAGTTCTCTTTTAAGCTCCAGAATGTAGCTCCTATGACTCCTTTTCTCCTTAGCTCCATTTCGATCCAAAATGTGCCATTTTACCTACGATTACAACGAAACTTGGTGTAGACCTCGATTCCCGTAAAGGTAGATGAAACAACAATAAAATCACATAATATACATCCATACATGCAGATTATTAAAGATAAAATGTCTAAACAAGTCCCAAAATATAGACTATAATACATGCTATCAGTATTGAGCCTTCTTTTTTGCATGCATAAGATACTAATGAAGGACGATCATAACACTTCAGGGGAACCTCAAAGACGGTTAAATCCGATCATGAAAGAGGTTGTGAAGAAGGAAATTCTTAAGTTGTTGGATGCAGGTATCATATTTCCCATATTGGATAGCAAGTGGGTGAGCTCGATGCATGTAGTTCCGAAGAAATGAGGGATAACCATTGTGATGAATAAGAATAACGAGTTGATTCCAAATAGGACCATTACGGGCTGGAGGATGTGCATTGATTATAGGAAGCTGAACGTGGCCACTCGGAAGGACCATTTCCCGCTTCCCTTCATCGACCAAATGCTTGAACGGTTAGCTCAACACTCCCATTTTTGCTATCTAGATGGTTATAGTGGCTTCTTTCAGATTCCTATCCATCCGGATGATCAAGAGAAGACCACTTTCACTTGTCCATGGGGGACGTTCGCTTATAGGAGGATGCCATTCGGATTGTGTAACGCACCTGCTACCTTCTAGTGTTGTATAATGGCTATCTTTTCCGAGTATATAGAGGAGATCATGGAGGTATTCATGGATGACTTTTCGGTATATGGTTCCTCTTTTGATAACTGTTTGGCTAACCTTTCTCTAGTGCCATCACATTGTGAAGACACTAATCTTGTTCTGAATTGGGAGAAGTGTCACTTTATGGTTAGCGAAAGAATTGTTCTAGGAAACCTCATTTCCAACCGAGGTATTGAAGTCGATCGAGCTAAGATCGAGACTATAGAGAAACTTCCTCCTCCTTGTTCTGTTAAGGGTGTGCGGAGTTTTCTCGGGCATGCAGGTTTCTACAGGAGGTTCATCAAGGATTTCTCTAAAATCTCTAAACCACTCACTAATCTCTTGAATAAGGATGTCGTTTTTGAGTTTTTTCATGAATGCCTTGATGCTTTTTACAGGATAAAGGAAGCGTTAATTACCGATCCCATCATTCAACCTCCCGATTGGACCTTGCCCTTTGAGATCATGTGTGACGCTAGTGATGTGGCCGTAGGAGCGGTACTTGGACAAAAGAAGGATGGCCGGACCAACGTTATTTACTATGCTAGCAAGACGCTAGACGAAGCTCAACTGAACTATGCCACCACAGAGAAGGAGCTTTTGGCAGTTGTATATGCTTTTGAGAAATTTTGCTCTTACTTAGTGGGAGCGAAAGTTATTGTTTACACTGACCATGCAGCTATTCGTTACTTGCTTGCTAAGAAGGATGCAAAGCCGCGCTTCATTCGTTGGATTCTCTTGCTTCAAGATTTTGACCTAGAGATTTGCGATAAGAAAGGATCCGATAATTCTGTTGCGGATCACCTCAGCCGGCTACCTCCCTCCTCGCTCAAAAAGGATGACCTACCCATTGATGATTCTTTTCCCGATGAGCACTTGCATTTGTTGGAACATTGGATAGAATCCTTTGTTTCACCCTTGATGAAGATGAAGTATGGGGTGAGGAAACCTTCTACCTTTTTTGAGGATGATGTACGGTCCAGCTAGCGACCTTAAACCAAGCGCTTCTTGGGAGGCAACCCAAGGTATTGCTTTCTTTTCCCTTTTTCTAGCTTAGTTTTAGATGATTTGCTTCATTTTGTTTTTGCGTCCTCTAGACAAGAACCGGATACTTTCTAAGGAAGGATTACAGCTCAGGAGCTACACTGGAAGGACGGAAGTTCGAGAAATTGAGAAGACGGAGCTTGACTGAGACACATCTCGGTTGTTGTCATAGCACCTCGATCGAGATGTTCTTGGGCAACCGAGGCGACTAGATCTGACATCAAGTCAGACACCTCGGTCCGGTCGGGACCACCTCGACCGAGGTGGAATCAAATTCAGCGAGGGGTATAAAAGGCGATACGGTTTCTCTCTCTACACCTTTTTCCCTCCCAACCGAAGCCTCGACCGCGGCGACTCCCAACCCTCAAATCTTCGTTTCTTGCGTTTCTTGTCTCAATTTCACCGGAGGAAGCAAGAGAATCAGTTTCCAAGCATCAAACAACAAGGAAAACGCTTCAAATCTGCAGAATTTGGGTACTTCATTCCAAAACCCGCCGCTGATTCAGGATGCTAGAGAGACAGCTGACGATGATAAGGAGGGATATGACGGAGGAGCTGCTATGGAGACCGGTACTGATACCGGCGGTCCCAGTGTTCCCGTTGTTGATCTTGATGATGAGGCGACGGAGGAGGAGAGAGCAGCACCACCACCACCGCCTCAGTGCAGATCTCGCTGCCGATTCAGAGATCTCGAGCACATTAGAGGATAGATGATCTTACCAAGCATATGATTGACTCCTACGCAACCCTTACAGTTGACATTCATGAGCGCTTCGAGGAGGAGCGTAGACATATCGAGGGATGGACGCATCAGGTGTTGGAGAGCCAACACTATACCTGACGGATGACGGAGATCCAGTTCCAGCAAATGATGGGTTACCCATTTGACCCGTCCCAGCACCCTTACATTCCACATCCACCACCGCCAGCTGGCGAGGATTACAGCTTCATGGATCTCTTTTCTTATTTATTATGTAGTTCAGCTGGGTCCGGTGAGTACTTTATTTCCTTAGACTTATATTTGACCCATTGGAACAATGTGTCCCAAGCATGGGATATTTTGATGTATTTTATGTGACTTATGTGTATGACTTGTATGACCCTTGTTGGATATTGTCGTTTATTCATGCTCTATGTGTTTATCTGTCATTATATGCATACATACAGGTTTCTGTTTGAGAAAAAACGTTGAAAACTAGTTTGAAATTTTTTTTATGACCTCGACCGAGACATTCATGGCCGATCGAGGATGACACCTAGGATGACGCCAGAACAGCTCGACCGAGGTGGCTTTAACTGAAAGGTTTTTGAAACAGTTTTTGTGCTTCTTCTCTAGATATGACCTCAATGATGATTCTATTTGCAGATTGGTTTTAAAATCTGTATATGCTCGAAAGGTTTTATGATATGTTTAAGTTGCAAAATGCTTTGTTTGAAGTTTTAGCATGTTTAATACTTTGTTTTTATCAAAATTATGTTGGATTTGAAGGTTGACACCACATGATGAGTTCTATCACATTCTTCCTGGGATGATTAAGGCAATTCATTATCTTCTCTTCTTCTTCTTGACCATGCTTTATCCCCTCATATACATATTTGCCTCCCTTTACCAATCCGGGAATTTGAAAGCAAGCAAAGAAAAGAAGTGAAGTTGAGATGTAGGCTAAAAGTGTTAGAAAAGAAACAAATAGGTTTGGGGAAGTTAATCATGATGATGAGTAACTCGGCACCATTCACACAGCCGGGGGTTTTTGTCTTGCCAAAGTCGGATTGAGCGATATTCCTAACGGGTCATGGTATGTGCATCAAGGGTTTGAGGCATCTCGAGAAATTAATGATTGCTGATCTCCTAGGCTTCGGTTATTGTGCACCTCTGTTCATGCATCCCAAAAAGTAAAGTAAAATAAGCAAAGCTTATTGGTGGAAGATGTTGTGATTCAAAGAAAGTAAAGAAAGATCCTATTCTTGGATTCTAGCACCACATTACCCTATATACATCCCACCTTGACACGTTTCTTGACCTCTTTTGAAAGACCTTGAGACCTCGAGCTTGTTGATTGACTTGGTGGTTTAAACTGGATTATACATGATTAATTTTGATAAATATGATTTATTATGCATTCTATGATTTTATGCAAAGATGAACAGCTTTTTTATATCTATAAAATGTTTTGACCATGTCTTGATTTTATTTGCCATGAAGCATTCTCTTAGGGTGATCTATGAGTGAAGCACACCACCAAAAGGTTTTGAGATGTTTTTCATTGATTTTTCTGACTTATAATCCATTCTATCTTGTATCTAAGATTTGAAACTTGTTGGGGGGACAAGTATGGGGTATTTTGATAACATGTATTATAGTCTATATTTTAGGATTGGTTTAGACATTTTATCTTCATAAATCTGCATGTATGGATGTATATTCTTTGATTATATTGTTGTTTTGTCTACCTTTGCGGGAATCGAGGTCTACACCTAGTTTTGTTGTAATTGTAAGGAAAATGGCACGTTTTGGACTGAAATGGAGCTAAGGAAGCTAAGGAGTCATTGGAGCTACATTCTGGAGCTTTGATGAGAAGATCTCGGGAAGCATGGAAATGATTTAGAGGATTGATTTTGGACCAGATTCGAGATGATTTACATTCAGTTGAGATTCAGCTCGGTTAGCTACAGTATCACCTCGACCGAGGTGATCTTGAGGAGCGTCTGGACCGAGGCGAACACCTTACCGCTGACAAGATCTTTATTTTTGGCTGAGATCTTTTATTTTTGGAAAGAAAATATCACATATTTTTGGCTGGATTTCTGGAAGGAAGATATCTTTTTGGATGATATATTTTGGAAGATATGGAGATATATTTTAAGGAAATTATCTTTTAAGATATTTTATCTTTGGAAGATAATTCTCCTATATATATGGGCTGATTTTCTACAATTCAGCCATCTTCGGATTACTGATTTCTAGAGGATTTTCTGAAGAGTTTGAAGGAAGTTTTGAAGGTTCAAGGAAGGAATCAAGTTGAAGTTGGCTTTGAAGGAGTTTGTAAGATCTTCTTAGTTGGCTTTTGGTTTTGTTATCTTTTCTGTTTGTGATTGAGGAACGCTGATTTGTTGTTTGTTTGATTGAGTTATTGAGACCTTTGTGTTAAAGTTTTCTTGTTTGAATAATTGATTCCTTTCTTATAAATTTGATTATTGTTATCATGATGATTGTTGGCTAAGTTCTTTATGCGATTCTAGGGTGATTGGCTGAAAGTTGTGGGAAAGACGATGATAGAATGATCTTAATCCCAGCAGGACCCTGAAAGCTCGAGTCTTTACCTTAACCGTAGAACACCTCGGTCAGTCATTGAACATCTCAGCCGGGATGGAATTTAAATGAGCGAGGCGAGACCTTTCCTGATCCTTATCTGAGTTAAGATTTTCAATTTGCCAAATCATATCCTTGTTATACCTTTCCTGGTTCAACGCAAGCCTAGGATGAGACTTACCCGGTAATTCCTTTGCTTGTTTACCCAAGATCATGAGTGTAGGTAATAAAGGTTTATCCTTTATTGGGGTTTGAGTGTGCCTTCATTCCATCTTTGAGAGTTAGCCTGAGACTTACCCGGTAAAGGCTGATTCTATTCCCTTGGGTGGTGTATTGGTTTGAGCTTATAGTTCCTTTTCTTAGTACCTTGAAACTTACCCGGTGATAGGAGCTTTGGTTTGAGATAGTGAGTAGTGAGACTTACCCGGTCATCTATTCCCACCTTAGAAACACCTTCCCTTTGCAAACCTCAACTTTGTCCACGTTATCCTTTGGGATCTTGAGTCGGAACCACAACTAGATGCTTTAATCTCTAGAATCCGCATTCCCTTTATCTGACTTTTATATCATCTTTGATTGCTTTAATTGCTTGTGGTTATTTGACAACTTGATTACCATACTTTGTTTCACCATAGTCCCTGGGTTCGACCCCTGAAATTCTTGCTTTTATTACAATTGATCCGTACACTGCGGGTTCGCATATTATTCAAGCATACTTCTTGGGTTATAAATATTAAAGGTTGCACACACATTTTGGAGCGAACAGACCGCGAGCTATTGTGAATTGAATGAAGCACACTGAACACGTATGGTATGAATTCTTTGTGAGATTTCCCTTCTATGTTATTTCTCACTCTGTAGTAGGGTTATGAATCTGCACTTGTGAATGTTTATTCAACTAGATTTTTTTACTGATAATTTTTAATGGTTTGATTTCATTGTTTTTGGTAGTCCGATATGTAGCTCTCCTTCTCAATCTTGTCTCAACCGCCACTATTAGTCGAAGTGAATTTGGGGTTTAGGGTTTTAGTGTGCATTTCACACCGACTAGTCGACATTGGCTCATTGTGTACTCCAGCGTATGGTTTATGCTGAATTTCCATTCGATAATTAACTTCTACACCATTCATTAGTCATTTCATAATACATTTATAAGAACAAATTAAGAGGACTAAGTGTATCTTGCAATTGTCAGCGGTTTCCCTTACCAAAAAGATGCCGCTCTCGTTGATCTGGTTTGCTTCTTCTCCTTTTCAAATCCCTTTTACTGTCACGGATTTAGGTCAACGCAATTTAAAAACTTTTGGAACAATGAAAATGTTTGATCGCTTGAAGACTTGATTTCTTATCCGTGTAAGCTCGTTGTTTTTCTTCTTCAATTGCCATCTTCATTTATAGTCTTCTATGGAGATCTTCTCTAGCCGTTGTAAGATCATCGTTGTAACGTTTCTCTTTCTCCATAGAATACGCAGCTTGGTTGAGCGAGATCTTTGTTGTGAAGTAGCCGTTGCAAGATCTTCATCTTCACCTCAAGCTCTAGATCTTCTCTTGATAGACGTTGAGGATCTTCACCGTATCCTCTCTCTTGATGGTTGTTGAGAATCTTCATCATATCTTCTAGTTAAGCCTTTTTGGAAGATCTTCTTATCAAGCCATTGGAAGTCTAGCCGAGATCTTCTTTGCTTGAAAGTCCAATGGAAATCTTTATTTTAGCCGAGATCTTCTCCGTTCAAAAGCCGTTGGAGTCTTCTTATCTTCACTCGAACCAAAAGTTCTTCTTTGACGTTGGAAATCTTCTTGTTGAATTATTTGGCCTTTGAAGATCTTCTCCTAGATTCTCTCTTTTGGTTGTTGTATATGTGTGTGTCTTTTAGGGAAACCCTTAGCCGAGTCCTTCCTTTGCAATCTAGAAATATAATCAATATTTGTTTGTTTACAAAACCGCATATATATATATATATATATATATATATATATATATATATATATATATATATATATATATATATATATAGATTTTAGTTCAAGTGAGGAGAGAGCTTGTAGATAGGAATTAGGAGGGTTGTAAGCCATTGGATGGATTTAAATCAAGGGCTCTCACACGCTCATCATTAATGGCATTTTTGTAAATTGACTTAAAATCTGGAAAAATACCCTTACATTCAAAATAGTCATCGGTGTTCATACTTTTATATGTCATTGTTCATATTTTTATACATCGGTGTTCATAGTATTTTTATTCATCAAAGTGTCATGTCCATTTATTCTTTTGTGTTCATTTTATAAAGCATAGATGTTCATTTACAGTATATAACCACAAAAAATTAAAAAACTCATCACAAAACTTTAAAAGATGATCATAATATGTTATGTATGTGTCAAAGTTATAGATAAATCATCGGTGTTCATATTTTTATACGTCATTGTTCATGTTTTTATTCGTCAGTGTTCATACTTTTTATGTCATTGTTCTTGTAAATGTTATACACTATTTTTCTATAAGGCATTTTGCCGAACAGTTTGCGTGCGCCCTAAAAGGAGCATATAGATTATTCAATTGGAGCTATTAGACCATATCAACATATGTATATACATGTATTTTCTCAATCAAACTTATCAAACACAATGATTCAAACAAATTTGATTTCGAACACAAACATCAATCATAATGAACCCTAAACCTTAATCGTGAGAGTAGAAATTCGAAGAAACAAAACCTGAATCGTCTTGTATTCTCTTTGATTTCACAATTTTTTATGTAATCGATCACTGAATATTATAAACACGATTTTAAAGAAAAGTATAATTTTCAAAAAAAATGAACATCATATTATAAACACCATAACTGTAAAAAAAATGAATACATACTTATAAAAAAATGAACATCATATTTTATTAACAGGATTTGAAAGAATAGCATAATTTTCAAAAAAAAATCCGAAAAAATGTTTTAAAAAAATACAAAAATAACAATTGATGTTAAAAAATGAAAGTTAGTGTTGAGAAAAATGAACATTTATTGATAAAATATGAACAATGACTCTTTTAAAAATGAACACATACTTATAAAAATAAGAACACCAATTTTTATTTTAAAAAGAAATCTGGAAAGAAAAAAAAAACTTGTGAGGTGGCATGTCACATGTCACCACCCCTGCTCTCCTCATTCCTATCTGCAAGGGTCCTCCTCACCGGAACTGAACCCTATATATATATGTATATGTGTGTGTGTGTGTATGTGTGTGTGTGTGTTAAGTCCTCCATCATTCACATAAAACCATTTATAATCAAGGTGGAGTTATCATAACATTTACCCATCAACTAATTTAAATTATAGATCAATTGGACAATACTTCCACGAAAGAATCATATAGTTAAAAAAAGGAATTAGCTCCAACGGCTACTATTTGTGGAACATCTACTTTTAGAACCCCCGTGGAACGAAGCACATATCAATAGATATTCGAGTCTAACTGCTTTCACTAATGGAACCCGGGCACAAGTCACTTTCCGCATCTGAGAATGATTTGATCCATATGAAGGGAAACTCTCACGTACATTTTGTTTATTTTGTGGGGGTTGGGTAGGAGAAGGAGCCCGACAAGGTCCACCACTAACTTGGCTCGGGCCTAAGTGACTTTGTAAAATAAATAATCTTTTGAAAAGCTATTAAATCAAATAATTAACTATAATATGAATATTTAGTCAAGATAATATGTCATCGGAAAGTGTTAGACAACAATATTGAAAACTCCACCTTGTTTATAATGTTTTACAGGTGTTGATGATGGAAGATTTAATACAAATGTAGTAGTTTGATACTTTCACAATGTATTGATTATATTTTCTAGATGCTTGGTTGGTTTGAATTTAGTGCAGGACTTATCGAAGATTTCAAGGGCCTTGATATGAACGTCAAGGGCCTTGAAATATTATTCAAGGACACAAGGAAAATACTGTTATACAAAGGGACGATCTCAAAGGCCTTGAAGTTATATAGTTGCACGAAACAAGGATTTAAAAAGCAAAGAAGATATTCCAGGAACGATTTGCTCAACAGAAAGATTTCAGGGAAGATCTTTTTCAACCGAAGATTTCAACCGACGATTAAGAATCTTTTCAGAAGATTTTCTAAAAACGAAAATCATCAAGATTTCTTCTCAACAGAAAACGAGAAGATCAAGAAGCTGAGGAATCGACGTGTTCTAAGGAGTTGTAGATCCGTAACGTCTACCTCATCTCAAAACAGGAAGCGATCTTCATAGAGAAGAAGATTCATCTTCAAACAGCCATCTTTCCAAATGGCTAGAAGACCTTTCCATAGAAGAGTATAAATGAAGATGATGATCGAAGAAGAAAATACACAAGCTTACACGGAAATATCCTTACGTCTTCAAGCAACTCAAACATCTTCATTCGATTAATTTTTTTTCTTTCTCTCCTTCTAAAAAGCTTTATCCCCTTAGAGAGAGATAAAACACAAGAGCTACATTGGAAGATCTAAATACTGTTATACTAGAGTGTGTGTTACTCTGCGAAGTAACTAGGCTATTATAGCTAGGTTGAGAGTTGGAGCTAGATCGCAGCGTTGGCTACAATGAGAGAAGAATGGGATTTCTTCTAGTTTGTATCTAGAACTCTTTGAAGCTGATAATAGATAGTTAGATCCTAAGGCTATACCCTTGGACACAGAGTAAGCTATTTAGAGCCGAACTTCGTAAACATATCCTCGTGTCAATCTTTTACATTCAGCACTATATCTCGCTATTGTGACTAACTTTGTTTTGTAGGAGCACGAAGTCAAGGCCCTTGAAAGTTGTTTCAAAGTCCTTGAAATCAAAGCTTCACAAAGAGCACAGATCGACATCAAGGCCCTTGAAAGGAGTTTCAAGGCCTTGAGATTGGGTTTGCGAAAAGTTCCCATACTCTATTCAACCCCCCCCCCCCTTCTAGAGTATCTTTTAACCTATTTATTTCACCTACCGGTTCTTCAATTGTTATCAGAGCTAGACTCACGTATATTGATTTAACCATCAGTGAGACTAATCATGAATCTTGTAGGTGATGGTAGATTTTCTCAAGGAAGATCCTCATCTCGACCACCACTCTTCTGTGGCAACAACTTTGCTCATTGGAGAGTACTCATGCGTATGTTCATTACTGACCAAGACATGGAGCTTCATTCAAAATGGACCTAAAGTTCCAATGACAACGGTTGAAGATGTCCAAGTCCCAAAGAAGGAAGTTGACTTTACACAGGCTGACCTGGACAGTGTGTCAAAGAATTACAAAGCAATGAACCTACTATACTGCGGATTAGATGCTAATAAATTCAACCGCATCTCATCATGCAAGAGTGCAAAAGAAATATGGGATAAGCTTGTGGTCACATACGAAGGAACAAGTCAAGTCAAGGAAACAAAGATTTAAAACACCCCGAATCCGCGGGACTCGGGATGTCACATTGGGCTAGGATCTCACAATGGATCCTGACCCTAGCCTGACAACAAGTTCACTGGACCTTACAACATGGCACTGACAGATATAAAACAAATACATAAAACAGTATAAATTGTACAACCCAAAGTAAACAACAACATAGCCGAGTATATAAAATGACATCCTCACATAGGAGGTACAAAAGATCATCCTCACGCAGGAGGGGAAACACAACAACCCCAAACCAACCACCTAATGTACGAGAGTCCTCGGCCTATCACCCTGCCAGATCACCCAGTAGCACCTAACTTGTAAACATCTACAACATGGTATGAAACCGTTAGCTAACCATACATATATGAGGTAATGCATAAGCACAATCACACATAGGGAAAGATAAACATATCAGCATGCTTTCACTCATTTACCCATTTATTCATCTCAATTTAATGGTCATTCACTCAAATCGTATAGATATAATATATATATGAAACTAGGTGACACGAGGACCGATACATCCTCGCCTCTGAGCCTGCTAGCCAGCCGTACTAGTATCGGTCACACAATCCGTGTACCCTATGGGAGTGGATTGCGCCCTTCCTATAAACCGGTATGGCCTGACATCAGAGAACCTCCCAGTCTCCACGACGGGATGAAAGGGAAAGGTTATCACAGCCACGTAGTGGGGCAATCAATAAAACATAGGTCGGTAAATACGACATCACATGCTATCATAGCAAACATATAAGGCACACACCACTCATACAAACACCCAATATAAGGATGGTAGTTAAGTAAGTCCTACGGACTTACCTCAACCTTGTACAAACTCAACCACGATCACCTCTACACTGGAGGGAAAACACGGCCTATAAACAAGGCATAAAGAGATATATCAACCTCTATTCATCAAATGGGTCACACCTAGACCCAAAGGGATCCATAAGGATCATACTCAATCTATGAGCCTAACAACCAACTAAACCTCAATATCTCAGCATAACTCACAATTCCTCAAATCTCAAGGTAGTATCTAATCAACATTCCTCAATCTCAATTATAATCCTAATTTAATTAATTAACCTTCAATTAATTAATTAGATTTCGCCAGAATAACGTTTTGCCCGCAGGCAATTTCTAAACCCACCTGTCATCAGATTTCATCAAACAAACTATCCATAATCACCAGAATAATATAACGATCATAATGGAATTTCTAATTATCCATTTTGACAAGCCTAAAGTCAATTTAGGCCAAATCGCAGTACGGAAAACGAATAAATTCATAACTTATTCGTTACTAACCCGATTGACGATCTGAAAGAATATTCGAAAACACAGCGACGCAGGCTACCCATGGACAACATCAAATTCACCGGAATCTGAGCGACGGAACCGTCCTGGTGACATATATGCTCGACCAGCCCTCCATATACTCGGAAATGCAGAAACTCGGTACCGATATGAAGAGAATGAAGAGAGGAATCCAGAAACTCAAACGGAATTGAAATCGGATTAGAAACGGAGAGTAGATATGAGTTTGAAGGTTGAGAGAAATCAGAGTTTTTACGAGGAAACGTGAAATGAAATGAATTAATAAAGGATTTTCCGCTATTTATAGTGAAGACGATAATTATCCTTTAGTAAAGTCGATAATTATCCTTTAACCGATCCAAATGCGGGTCGAACCTCTTTCTCCAAACTTCTCGAGATTGGAACATTAAATCTGGAATATTGTAGGGATAATTATTACACAACTGCCTCGGAAAACGTGTATTCCTAAGCCGTCTTTCTTAGCCGTTAAGAAACGAAATAGCGACTCTTTTGGCCGTTTTGCCTCTCCATGTTATTTCATATCTAGGACATATCTGATGTCCTGATCATTTCTCTCAACTGCATTTTTATTAATTGGAGCTCCCAAATGCTCCAAATAACACCGGTGGGTAAAAATAATTACCCGGGAGAAAAAGTAAAAATTTCCCACGTCCAAAATTACGCCGGGAACATAACGGTGGGACTCTTACTCATCACTTGCGAAGTCTTCACGAGTTATATGTTAATTACTATCAACGATTAAGTTAATCAACATTAATTAGAATTCGAAATCCTAGTTATTACATCACACACCCCTTAAAAGAAAGTTTCGTCCCGAAACTTGCAAAATCCCAAAGTCATCTCGGACCCATAAGCCGAGGTATAACTCTCACTCTCTCTATCGGAGGTATCACATCTCCGTTCAAAAGGTCATCACCTATAACAATCTATAACCTCAATGTCATTATGGAGGAATCATCAACTCCAGAAAACAGGGTCATAACGCTACCCAAAGGCGTAGAGGAATCACGTCTCTCGCCATACCACATCACAAGGCATAGAGGAAGCACATCTCTAGCCCAAACATATCACAAGCATAGAGGAAATACGTCTCTAGCAAACCATAATCATATATATCGTATGGAGGAATCACATCTCCACTAAAACTATATCCATCAAGGTAGCATGGAGGAAAGAACCATCTCCAGCTGAATCCTAATCACACTCAAATAGCATGAAGGAAAGAACCATCTCCAGCTATAAATATAATCATACTCGGGTAGCGTGGAGGAAGTAATCATCTCCAGCTATAACATACATCACACTAGTACATCAAGATCTACTAAGATCATAAATCACATCACAACTAGCATAGAATAACACATCAAGGCATATAAGCACATAAGCACAACATTCATCAAGATAACACTAAGATCTACTCGTGCTTCCACAAATGGGTCTGTCCCAACATATACTCTGGATAGTTCCTCAGGACACTATCCTCAGTCTCTCACATAACCTCTTCAGGTCTTCATCTCGACCATAATATCCTCAATATGGGAATGTCTTTCAAATGCAAGCGTTTCATATCTTGTTCCAAGAATGTAATCAGATGCTCAACAACGATGTGGTTCAACTTAACCACTAGATCATTATAACTCACAAAGTGTTTCCAACCTGGTATATACTTCCTCAATTGAGACACATGAACACTGGGTGAACATCCACCAACTTCAGAGTGAAAGCTAAACATCATGTTGCCTTCACAAAACTGATCAAGATCTCAAGTAACCGACATATTGGAAACTCAGTTCCCCTTTCCATAATGCACAACAAACGTCTCACAGCTGAGATACCTCCAGCCGGACATGAACTCTCACTTGAACTTTAGAGGTTAACACCTCTTGTCTACACACACAATCTGGCGACTATGTAGAGCCAACACTCTTCCTTTAATCATCGTTACTTGAACTATAAAATCCTGAGTCTGGTCATGTGTTATTTCTACTACTACTGCTAGATCACTTCTAGCATAAGAATATACGACATCTATGTCTATATATTGACTCATTGGGTCATCCCAAAAAGATGCACATCCTTCATTGTTATATAATAAACTCATTAATGGAAGGTAATATAACCATCCACGTTTCCCATTCAACTTACAACTTATAATAGATCTTTAAGATCTAGATGATCCTCTCTAAATGACCATCTGTCACGGGGTGAAGTGTAGTCATGAGGTACAAACTCGTCCCCAAAGCAGTCTGAGTCTTCTGCCCAAAATCTCAAAGTAAAAACATCCATCTCGATCAGAAATGATCGTTCTCGGTATACCATGGAGTCTCACTATCTGTCTAGTGTACTCCTCAGCCAATTCATTCACTAGCCACGCCCTTCTGATAGAAATGAAACGTGCCGGTTTCATTAATCTGTTACCAACAATCCAAATAACATCAATCTTCTATTGGATCACAATCCCATAATAAAGTCCATAGAGATGTCCTCCCAAATTCTACTACTGTACTGGTAGTGGGTGGGGCTTATCTCTAGATCGGAAATACTCTATCTGAACCTGCTGACATGTCACACACTATATCACAAATCTAGTTATATCGGCTTCACACAATATAATCGTCGCATCTCGTGGTACATCTTACTCGTACCTGAATGTACTGAATAAGGCGTACAGTGGGTATACCGTAATATTCTCTGTCTCCATCTGCATCAGCAGGTACACAAAAGCGGTCATGACTCTTCATCAATCCATCTACTCCCATGGAGAACTATGGTGCCTCAGTACGAGACATCCTTTCTCTAAACCTTGTCAAGGCCCGTCAGGTCTCCTGCTTATGTTGGACCTCATCCAACAGACCAGGTAGAACCTCTGAGGTATAAATGGGTATCCTTATCAAGGAACTGATTGTCCAACTCTAGCCAAGCTAGATCTCTTTGAAGCTGAGGTTGAAATATCAGTCTCACAATCATCTTCTCTTGGAGCGTCTTTCCATTCAAGTTATCGGCGACAACATTCAATTTCTCTAAATGATATGGAATCTTCAAGTCAAAGTCTTGATCAACTTAAGCTCTTAATACTGGCGGTTATTCAACCCCTGTTGCATAAAATATACTTTAGATTTCGATGATCTATAGAAATCTGACATGAACATCACACCGGTACGGTCTTCAAAACTTAAAGGCTTGAACTACCACTACTCACTCTAAATCATGAGTCGGGTAGTTCTCATCATACGTTCTCAGTTGTAAACACACATATCAATAACCCTACTCCTCTGTAGTAATACACATCTCAGACTTAGCTGGGATGTATCACCGTAAATCACGGGATCCCAAAAATCTTCTAACTACAACAGAATGGAAGCAGAGGTCAAACGCCTCCTCAACTCTTCAAAACATAGACACACTGCTTTCATTACGTAGTTATGGTAGTCTTCTCAAAAGACTCGCAAATGAATACATAATCATATAAAATCCTTCGTCAAAGCATTGGTAGCAATCGGCTGAGCCGAGAAAACTACGTATTCCTTAATGTTCATTAGTATCTCCCATGTTACAACATACTTAATTCTCGCCAGGTCAACCATGATCCCACTGACGGAGACAACATGGCCTAAAAAGGCTACCATTGACATCTCAACTTACACTTATAGAGCGTAGCATACAACTCTCTATCTCTCGAAATCTGCAGAACGGTCTTCAGACGATCGGTCTACTATTCTCTGCTATGAGAGTATACCGACATGTCATCAATGAAGTCCACCACCAACTAATCAAGGAAGTCAATGAAGATATTGTTCATCAACTCCATAAAAACTACTAAGACAATCGTCAACCCAAATGACATCACTACAAACTCGTAGTGTCCATAACTGGTATGGGATGTTATCTCATACACATGTTGCTCTCTCATCCATGACTAGGGATATCTTGAGCACAAAGGAATCTTGAAAACACAATTGCTTCTTGAAGGTAACTCATCAGGTCGTCAATACGGAACATAGAACCCACTAGGGTAAACCCTTTTTAGTCAACTTTCAAGTTATCAGTACAATATCTCAACAAGCACCATATAGTGTGGTTTTCCCATTCAATCTTGTATCATACTTCAACTCGATAACAATGTCCACACTCCGCTGAGGTGGCAACTAGACGGTTCAGTAACACATCTATAAACTCATAAACAGCTGGAATACCTTCCAATGTTGGACTATCTCGCTCCGTCATGGTATAACACTAGAAGGCGTCACATCCCTGTGCTATCAGCTCGCTGCTTGTACAGTCCTGATGACAAACCCGTCTCCTCAAAGGTCTTAACCTCAGAAGACCTCTATTTACCATCTCAGTAAAGACTATAATAGCCTTACTATTAATATCTAACACCGCATGATATCTATTCATCCAATCCATACACATAATGACTTCCTCATGCACCTACGACATGACAAAGAAGTTTGCAACCATGCACGGGTCCCTGAAATAAGGGAACAAACACATATCTCGTGGGTACCTCAGACCCCTAACTAGTAATCCTGTAAAAGAAAGTCCACCTTCTACTATATATCAAAGATCAACCATTAACGCATGCATCGAAACACAAGAAGTGCATAGCACTCATAACAAACAAAACTCCACTAGGTAAACCATTAACGAGAATGGTACCTGTAACAGCTAACTCCCGTAGCTCCACTACATATCATCACTCGATCTCGGATCTATGCTCCTCAAGTATCACTGAGGTCCTCACTATAGCCTCCACTTCCACTCTTTCAGCACCGGAAAGAGGAAGGTCTTGCTGGGAAGAAACACTACCTTGCTGACAGAAAGGGGCCAGGTGGCCTAGTTCACCACACATGAAACAAGCTATCGGTGTCAAAGGGCACTCAGAACGCAAATGATCTGGATAGCCACAATTGTAACATAATTGTCCCATTCTTGCAACCTATGCAACTGAAGGGTAACTCGATCTTCGTCATCCACCTTGAATGATCTTATTCTGAGAGGGAACTTGTAAAGGCAACGCCTTATCCTGTCGACAAAACTTCGCTCTATGCCTTGCTTTACCACACGTAAAGCATATTATGGGCGTCTTTGGGCACACAGCTCGCCGGTGTCCAAACTTCCCGCAATTAAAACACTGTAGTTCAGTGCCAGTCGTCTTCATGGCCAAAGGACCACTTGGTTGTCCTGGTATCTGACTTGGTTCACCATTCGTCATCTTTGCTTCTCCAGTAACTGATTCAGTCCATTGCTTCTTTCTGGATCCAGAAGCTTCAGTTGATCTCATAATTGTTGGTAAATCTGGTGTCGATCTACCCGCTATCACCGCTTCATATACTTGTTGGATATATTCTTGAAACTCGGATCTACTCAAGGAGACACGATCAACCTCTTCAAACTCGTTCTCTGCCATAGGCGAAACAACAGCGGAAACTAGTCCCTAACTTATCACCACTGGAGGAAGAGGGGGGTGTACCCCTACCTCATCCCACTACAGATACTACTCTAGTTTGAGTCATCTGTAGGATATACGCACCTAATCTTATAAGGCTATATATATGCCATAGGTATCGATATGTATATAATAAATCCACATAATCCATAGTACACACAGATATATATACATATCTACGCTGCAGAGATCCATGACAGAGGTGACGACTTCTCGTACATTCTATCCCAAAACCACACTTAAAACCAAAACCTTTGAAAACGTCAGATCCCATGTGGGCTCTGTTTATTTTACCTATCAAACCTCATTGCAGGTAGCAAGTGCCATTGCTGTCAACCTGGGCTCTGATACCAACTCTGTAACACCCCGAATCCGCGGGACTCGGGATGTCACATTGGGCTAGGATCTCACAATGGATCCTGACCCTAGCCTGACAACAAGTTCACTGGACCTTACAACATGGCATTGACAGATATAAAACAAATACATAAAACAGTATAAATTGTACAACCCAAAGTAAACAACAACATAGCCGAGTATATAAAACGACATCCTCACATAGGAGGTACAAAAGATCATCCTCACGCAGGAGGGGAAACACAGCAACCCCAAACCAACCACCTAATGTACGAGAGTCCTCGGCCTGTAACCCTGCCCTATCACCCAGTAGCACCTAACATGTAAACATCTACAACACGGTATGAAACCGTTAGCTAACCATACATATATGAGGTAATGTATAAGCACAATCACACATAGGGAAAGATAAACATATCAGCATGCTTTCACTCATTTACCCATTTATTCATCTCAATATAATGGTCATTCACTCAAATCGTATAGATATAATATATATATGAAACTAGGTGACACGAGGACCGATACATCCTCGCCTCTGAGCCTGCTAGCCAGCCGTACTAGTATCGGTCACACAATCCGTGTACCCTATGGGAGTGGATTGCACCCTTCCTGTAAACCGGTATGGCCTGACATCAAAGAACTTCACAGACTCCACGATGGGATGAAAGGGAAAGGTTATCACAGCCACGCAGTGGGGCAATCAATAAAACACAGGTCCGTAAATACGACATCACATGCTATCATAGCAAACATATAAGGCACACACCACTCATACAAACACCCAATATAAGGATGGTAGCTAAGTAAGTCCTACGGACTTACCTCAACCTTGTACAAACTAAACCACGATCACCTCTACACTGGAGGGAAAACACGGCCTATAAACAAGGCATAAAGAGATATATCAACCTCTATTCATCAAATGGGTCACACCTAGACCCAAAGGGATCCATCAGGATCATACTCAATCTATGAGCCTCACAACCAACTAAACCTCAATATCTCAGCATAACTCACAATTCCTCAAATCTCAAGGTAGTATCTAATCAACATTCCTCAATCTCAATTATAATCCTAATTTAATTAATAAACCTTTAATTAATTAATTAGATTTCGCCAGAATAACGTTTTGCCCGCAGGCAATTTCTAAACCCACCTGTCATCAGATTTCATCAAACAAACTATCCATAATCACCAGAATAATATAACGATCATAATGGAATTTCTAATTATCCATTTTGACAAGCCTAAAGTCAATTTAGGCCAAATCGCAGTACGGAAAACGAATAAATTCATAACTTATTCGTTACTAACCCGATTGACGATCTGAAAGAATATTCGAAAACACAGCGACGCAGGCTACGCATGGACAACATCAAATTCACCGGAATCTGAGCGATGGAACCGTCCTGGTGACATATATGCTCGACCAGCCCTCCATATACTCGGAAATGTAGAAACTCGGTACCGATATGAAGAGAATGAAGAGAGGAATCCAGAAACTCAAACGGAATTGAAATCGGATTAGAAACGGAGAGTAGATATGAGTTTGAAGGTTGAGAGAAATCAGAGTTTTTACGAGGAAACGTGAAATGAAATGAATTAATAAAGGATTTTCCGCTATTTATAGTGAAGACGATAATTATCCTTTAGTAAAGTCGATAATTATCCTTTAACCGATCCAAATGCGGGTCGAACCTCTTTCTCCAAACTTCTCGAGATTGGAACATTAAATCTGGAATATTGTAGGGATAATTATTACACAACTGCCTCGGAAAACGTGTATTCCTAAGCCGTCTTTCTTAGCCGTTAAGAAACGAAATAGCGACACTTTTGGCCGTTTTGCCTCTCCATGTTATTTCATATCTAGGACATATCTGATGTCCTGATCATTTCTCTCAACTGCATTTTTATTAATTGGAGCTCCCAAATGCTCCAAATAACACCGGTGGGTAAAAATAATTACCCGGGAGAAAAAGTAAAAATTTCCCACGTCCAAAATTACGCCGGGAACATAACGGTGGGACTCTTACTCATCACTTGCGAAGTCTTCACGAGTTATATGTTAATTACTATCAACGATTAAGTTAATCAACATTAATTAGAATTCGAAATCCTAGTTATTACATCACACACCCCTTAAAAAAAAGTTTCGTCCCGAAACTTGCAAAATCCCAAAGTCATCTCGGACCCATAAGCCGAGGTATAACTCTCACTCTCTCTATCGGAGGTATCACATCTCCGTTCAAAAGGTCATCACCTATAACAATCTATAACCTCAATGTCACCATGGAGGAATCATCAACTCCAGAAAACAGGGTCATAACGCTACCCAAAGGCGTAGAGGAATCACGTCTCTCGCCATACCACATCACAAGGCATAGAGGAAGCACATCTCTAGCCCAAACATATCACAAGCATAGAGGAAATACGTCTCTAGCAAACCATAATCATATATATCGTATGGAGGAATCACATCTCCACTAAAACTATGTCCATCAAGGTAGCATGGAGGAAAGAACCATCTCCAGCTGAATCCTAATCACACTCAAATAGCATGAAGGAAAGAACCATCTCCAGCTATAAATATAAACATACTCGGGTAGCGTGGAGGAAGTAATCATCTCCAGCTATAACATACATCACACTAGTACATCAAGATCTACTAAGATCATAAATCACATCACAACTAGCATAGAATAACACATCAAGGCATATAAGCACATCAGCACACAACATTCATCAAGATAACACTAAGATCTACTCGTGCTCCCACAAATGGGTCTGTCCCAACATATACTCTGTATAGTTCCTCAGGACACTATCCTCAGTCTCTCACATAACCTCTTCAGGTCTTCATCTCGACCATAATATCCTCAATATGGGAATGTCTTTCAAATGCAAGCGTTTCATATCTTATTCCAAGAATGTAATCAGATGCTCAACAACGATGTGGTTCAACTTAACCACTGGAGCATTATAACTCACAAAGTGTTTCCAACCTGGTATATACTTCCTCAATTGAGACACATGAACATTGGGTGAACATCCACCAACTTCAGAGTGAAAGCTAAACATCATGTTGCCTTCACAAAACTGATCAAGATCTCAAGTAACCGACATATTGGAAACTCAGTTCCCCTTTCCATAATACACAACAAACGTCTCACAGCTGAGATACCTCCAGCCGGACATGAACTCTCACTTGAACTTTAGAGGTTAACACCTCTTGTCTACACACACAATCTGGCGACTATGTAGAGCCAACACTCTTCCTTTAATCATCGTTACTTGAACTATAAAATCCTGAGTCTGGTCATGTGTTATTTCTACTACTACTGCTAGATCACTTCTAGCATAAGAATATACGACATCTATGTCTATATATTGACTCATAGGGTCATCCCAAAAAGATGCACATCCTTCATTGTTATATAATAAACTCATTAATGGAAGGTAATATAACCATCCACGTTTCCCATTCAACTTACAACTTATAATAGATCTTTAAGATCTAGATGATCCTCTCTAAATGACCATCTGTCACGGGGTGAAGTGTAGTCATGAGGTACAAACTCATCCCCAAAGCAGTCTGAGTCTTCTGCCCAAAATCTCAAAGTAAAAACATCCATCTCGATCAGAAATGATCGTTCTCGGTATACCATAGAGTCTCACTATCTGTATAGTGTACTCCTCAGCCAATTCATTCACTAGCCACGCCCTTCTGATAGAAATGAAACGTGCCGGTTTCATTAATCTGTTACCAACAATCCAAATAACATCAATCTTCTATTGGATCACAATCCCATAATAAAGTCCATAGAGATGTCCTCCCAAATTCTACTACTGTACTGGTAGTGGGTGGGGCTTATCTCTAGATCGGAAATACTCTATCTGAACCTGCTGACATGTCACACACTATATCACAAATCTAGTTATATCGGCTTCACACAATATAATCGTCGCATCTCGTGGTACATCTTACTCGTACCTGAATGTACTGAATAAGGCGTACAGTGGGTATACCGTAATATTCTCTGTCTCCATCTGCATCAGCAGGTACACAAAAGCGGTCATGACTCTTCATCAATCCATCTACTCCCATGGAGAACTATGGTGCCTCAGTACGAGACATCCTTTCTCTAAACCTTGTCAAGGCCCGTCAGGTCTCCTGCTTATGTTGGACCTCATCCAACAGACCAGGTAGAACCTCTGAGGTATAAATGGGTATCCTTATCAAGGAACTGATTGTCCAACTCTAGCCAAGCTAGATCTCTTTGAAGCTGAGGTTGAAATATCAGTCTCACAATCATCTTCTCTTGGAGCGTCTTTCCATTCAAGTTATCGGCGACAACATTCAATTTCTCTAAATGATATGGAATCTTCAAGTCAAAGTCTTGATCAACTTAAGCTCTTAATACTGGCGGTTATTCAACCCCTGTTGCATAAAATATACTTTAGATTTCTATGATCTATAGAAATCTGACATGAACATCACACCGGTACGGTCTTCAAAACTTAAAGGCTTGAACTACCACTACTCACTCTAAATCATGAGTCGGGTAGTTCTCATCATACGTTCTCAGCTGTAAACACACATATCAATAACCCTACTCCTCTGTAGTAATACACATCTCAGACTTAGCTGGGATGTATCACCGTAAATCACGGGATCCCAAAAATCTTCTAACTACAACAGAATGGAAGCAGAGGTCAAACGCCTCCTCAACTCTTCAAAACATAGACACACTGCTTTCATTACGTAGTTATGGTGGTCTTCTCAAAAGACTCGCAAATGAATACATAATCATATAAAATCCTTCGTCAAAGCATTGGTAGCAATCGGCTGAGCCGAGAATACTACGTATTCCTTAATGTTCATTAGTATCTCCCATGTTACAACATACTTAATTCTCGCCAGGTCAACCATGATCCCACTGACGGAGACAACATGGCCTAAAAAGGCTACCATTGACATCTCAACTTACACTTATAGAGCGTAGCATACAACTCTCTATCTCTCGAAATCTGCAGAACGGTCTTCAGACGATCGGTCTACTATTCTCTGCTATGAGAGTATACCGACATGTCATCAATGAAGTCCACCACCAACTAATCAAGGAAGTCAATGAAGATATTGTTCATCAACTCCATAAAAACTACTAAGACAATCGTCAACCCAAATGACATCACTACAAACTCGTAGTGTCCATAACTGGTATGGGATGTTATCTCATACACATGTTGCTCTCTCATCCATGACTAGGGATATCTTGAGCACAAAGGAATCTTGAAAACACAATTGCTTCTTGAAGGTAACTCATCAGGTCGTCAATACGGAACATAGAACCCACTAGGGTAAACCCTTTTTAGTCAACTTTCAAGTTATCAGTACAATATCTCAACAAGCACCATATAGTGTGGTTTTCCCATTCAATCTTGTATCATACTTCAACTCGATAACAATGTCCACACTCCGCTGAGGTGGCAACTAGACGGTTCAGTAACACATCTATAAACTCATAAACAGCTGGAATACCTTCCAATGTTGGACTATCTCGCTCCGTCATGGTATAACACTAGAAGGCGTCACATCCCTGTGCTATCAGCTCGCTGCTCGTACAGTCCTGATGACAAACCCGTCTCCTCAAAGGTCTTAACCTCAGAAGACCTCTATTTACCATCTCAGTAAAGACTATAATAGCCTCACTATTAATATCTAACACCGCATGATATCTATTCATCCAATCCATACACATAATGACTTCCTCATGCACCTACGACATGACAAAGAAGTTTGCAACCATACACGGGTCCCTGAAATAAGGGAACAAACACATATCTCGTGGGTACCTCAGACCCCTAACTAGTAATCCTGTAAAAGAAAGTCCACCTTCTACTATATATCAAAGATCAACCATTAACGCATGCATCGAAACACAAGAAGTGCATAGCACTCATAACAAACAAAACTCCACTAGGTAAACCATTAACGAGAATGGTACCTGTAACAGCTAACTCCCGTAGCTCCACTACATATCATCACTCGATCTCGGATCTATGCTCCTCAAGTATCACTGAGGTCCTCACTATAGCCTCCACTTCCACTCTTTCAGCACCGGAAAGAGGAAGGTCTTGCTGGGAAGAAACACTACCTTGTTGACAGAAAGGGGCCAGATGGCCTAGTTCACCACACATGAAACAAGCTATCGGTGCCAAAGGGCACTCAGAACGCAAATGATCTGGATAGCCACAATTGTAACATAATTGTCCCATTCTTGCAACGTATGCAACTGAAGGGTAACTCGATCTTCGTCATCCACCTTGAATGATCTTATTCCGAGAGGGAACTTGTAAAGGCAACGCCTT
This sequence comes from Fagopyrum homotropicum, assembly GCA_033239125.1. Taxonomy (NCBI): domain Eukaryota; kingdom Viridiplantae; phylum Streptophyta; class Magnoliopsida; order Caryophyllales; family Polygonaceae; genus Fagopyrum; species Fagopyrum homotropicum. The sequence goes on along the minus strand of BSWB01000003.1, from coordinate 86,246,632 downwards.
ATCCTGTCGACAAAACTTCGCTCTATGCCTTGCTTTACCACACGTAAAGCATATTATGGGCGTCTTTGGGCACACAGCTCGCCGGTGTCCAAACTTCCCGCAATTAAAACACTGTAGTTCCGTGCCAGTCGTCTTCATGGCCAAAGGACCACTTGGTTGTCCTGGTATCTGACTTGGTTCACCATTCGTCATCTTTGCTTCTCCAGTAACTGATTCAGTCCATTGCTTCTTTCTGGATCCAGAAGCTTCAGTTGATCTCATAATTGTTGGTAAATCTGGTGTCGATCTACCCGCTATCACCGCTTCATATACTTGTTGGATATATTCTTGAAACTCGGATCTACTCATGGAGACACGATCAGCCTCTTCAAACTCGTTCTCTGCCATAGGCAAAACAACAGCGGAAACTAGTCCCTAACTTATCACCACTGGAAGAAGAGGGGGGGTGTACCCCTACCTCATCCCACTACAGATACTACTCTAGTCTGAGTCATCTGTAGGATATACGCACCTAATCTTATAAGGCTATATATATGCCATAGGTATCGATATGTATATAATAAATCCACATAATCCATAGTACACACAGATATATATACATATCTACGCTGCAGAGATCCATGACAGAGGTGACGACTTCTCGTACATTCTATCCCAAAACAACACTTAAAACCAAAACCTTTGAAAACGTCAGATCCCATGTGGGCTCTGTTTATTTTACCTATCAAACCTCATTGCAGATAGCAAGTGCCATTGTTGTCAACCTGGGCTCTGATACCAACTCTGTAACACCCCGAATCCGCGGGACTCGGGATGTCACATTGGGCTAGGATCTCACAATGGATCCTGACCCTAGACTGACAACAAGTTCACTAGACCTTACAACATGGCACTGACAGATATAAAACAAATACATAAAACAGTATAAATTGTACAACCCAAAGTAAACAACAACATAGCCGAGTATATAAAACGACATCCTCACATAGGAGGTACAAAAGATCATCCTCACGCAGGAGGGGAAACACAACAACCCCAAACCAACCACCTAATGTACGAGGGTCCTCGGCCTGTCACCCTGCCCTATCACCCAGTAGCACCTAACTTGTAAACATCTACAACACGGTATGAAACCGTTAGCTAACCATACATATATGAGGTAATGCATAAGCACAATCACACATAGGGAAAGATAAACATATCAGCATGCTTTCACTCATTTACCCATTTATTCATCTCAATATAATGGTCATTCACTCAAATCGTATAGATATAATATATATATGAAACTAGGTGACACGAGGACCGATACATCCTCGCCTATGAGCCTACTAGCCAGCCGTACTAGTATCGGTCACACAATCCGTGTACCCTATGGGAGTGGATTGCGCCCTTCCTGTAAACCGGTATGGCCTGACATCAAAGAACCTCACAGACTCCACGACGGGATGAAAGGGAAAGGTTATCACAGCCACGCAGTGGGGCAATCAATAAAACACAGGTCGGTAAATACGACATCATATGCTATCATAGCAAACATATAAGGCACACACCACTCATACAAACACCCAATATAAGGATGGTAGCTAAGTAAGTCCTACGGACTTACCTCAACCTTGTACAAACTCAACCACGATCACCTCTACACTGGAGGGAAAACACGGCCTATAAACAAGGCATAAAGAGATATATCAACCTCTATTCATCAAATGGGTCACACCTAGACCCAAAGGGATCCATAAGGATCATACTCAATCTATGAGCCTCACAACCAACTAAACCTCAATATCTCAGCATAACTCACAATTCCTCAAATCTCAAGGTAGTATCTAATCAACATTCCTCAATCTCAATTATAATCCTAATTTAATTAATTAACCTTTAATTAATTAATTAGATTTCGCCAGAATAACGTTTTGCCTGCAGGCAATTTCTAAACCCACTTGTCATCAGATTTCATCAAACAAACTATCCATAATCACCAGAATAATATAACGATCATAATGGAATTTCTAATTATCCATTTTGACAAGCCTAAAGTCAATTTAGGCCAAATCGCAGTACGGAAAACGAATAAATTCATAACTTATTCGTTACTAACCCGATTGACGATCTGAAAGAAGATTCAAAAACACAGCGACGCAGGCTACGCATGGACAACATCAAATTCACCGGAATCTGAGCGACGGAACCGTCCTGGTGACATATATGCTCGACCAGCCCTCCATATACTCGGAAATGCAGAAACTCGGTACCGATATGAAGAGAATGAAGAGAGGAATCCAGAAACTCAAACGGAATTGAAATCGGATTAGAAACGGAGAGTAGATATGAGTTTGAAGGTTGAGAGCAATCAGAGTTTTTACGAGGAAACGTGAAATGAAATGAATTAATAAAGGATTTTCCGCTATTTATAGTGAAGACGATAATTATCCTTTAGTAAAGTCGATAATTATCCTTTAACCGATCCAAATGCGGGTCGAACCTCTTTCTCCAAACTTCTCGAGATTGGAACATTAAATCTGGAATATTGTAGGGATAATTATTACACAACTGCCTCGGAAAACGTGTATTCCTAAGCCGTCTTTCTTAGCCGTTAAGAAACGAAATAGCGACTCTTTTGGCCGTTTTGCCTCTCCATGTTATTTCATATCTAGGACATATCTGATGTCTTGATCATTTCTCTCAACTGCATTTTTATTAATTGGAGCTCCCAAATGTTTCAAATAACACCGGTGGGTAAAAATAATTACCCGGGAGAAAAAGTAAAAATTTCCCACGTCCAAAATTACGCCGGGAACATAACGGTGGGACTCTTACTCATCACTTGCGAAGTCTTCACGAGTTATATGTTAATTACTATCAATGATTAAGTTAATCAACATTAATTAGAATTCGAAATCCTAGTTATTACAAGATTAGTATCTTCCTCAAACAATACGAGCTATTCAAGATGAATCCAAGTGAAACAGTCAAAGAAATGTTCACCAGATTCACTGAGATCGTGAATAACTTGGACTCACTAGGAAAGATCTTCACAAATGAAGAGAAAGTTAGGAAGGTTTTATGGATCCTACCTAAAGCTAAGTGGGGACCAAAGATGACTGCTATTGAAGAAGCTCAGAATCTCACAACTCTTCCTCTTGATGACCTCCTTGAAAAACTCATCACACATGAAATGTTTCTTGGTGAAGAAGATGGAGAGCTCCCATCCAACTCCAAGAATTTGACATTAAAATCAAGAAGAGATGAATTACCTTCTGACGAAGAGGATAGTGATGACGATGATGAAGAAGATGATATTGCCATGATCTTTAAGGGTCTCGCAAGAATTCTCAAGATAAAAAAACAAGCTGCTAATAGAGAATATCCACGAGTATCAAAACCCTGAGGTAAGTTTTCTAACTCTAATAAGAAAACGAGAGTACTGACTTGTTTTGAATGTGGTGAACAAAAGAAGAGGATCAACTTCAAGAAAAATGATCGAAAGAAGAAAGTTATGGTTGCTTCATGGAGTGATTCAGAATAATCAAATGAATCAGAAGACGAAAAAGAACAAGCAAACTTGTGTCTCATGGCCGATCATGAAGAAGATTCAAATCTGTATGTTGACAATGTGGTAAGTGCAATCATGTCTCAACCTGAATCTGACCTGAAACAATTCCTTAAAGATATTATCATATAATAAGGATAAATTCTGTAAAAGAAAAGCTACTTGAACAAGAAAAACAACTAAGTGAAATGTCTCTGGAGATTGAAAATCTTAACACAGAAAAAGTAAACCTTGATGACAATATCAAGGCCTTGAAATCAGATAACCTGATTCTCAAGGACAATCTCTCCTCTCTTTATCGAAACTATTTCGATCTACTGAAAGAGAAATTTGATCTAACTTTGATGTGTCAAGACCAGAAGGTTGTACTTGTTAAGTTTACTCGTTCAAAAGCCAATCTTGAGAGAATGATGGGTGAACAACAGTCCTCCCTTAACAAAAAGGGTATAGGTTATCATAGGAGCTTTCCTAGAAAACCTACCACCACTTTTGTCAAGGCCAAAGGAAGTATTCATATGCCTACTTGCTTCTACTGTTGTGAAAAGGGTTATGTTAAATCTACATGTCCTTATAGAAGAAATTATCCTTATATCATTAGAAACACCTATCCTTTATGTTTAAGGAAATAGGTCAAACAAATCTGGGTTCCAAAAGGTACTAGACCACCAAACATGATCGAACCTGAATATGGACCAAAATATGTCATTTGGTCGACCTAGAAAGGTTGATGTTTGTTGTTTTGCAGGATATCACCAAGGTAAAGGAGCACAAATGGATATTAGATAGTGGTTGCTCAAGACACATGAGTAGAAAAAGCTCTTTATTTTCAGATTTAAAGAAGCAATCATATGGAACCATTATTCTTGGTGATAAAGGAAAGTGTGACATTATTGACATTGGTAAAATTTGTTATAATTCATCTAACTTTATTGATGATGTCTATCTGGTTGACGGTTTGAAGTATAATCTGCTTAGTATTTCTCAAATATGTGATAAAGGCAATAAAGTTATGTTTGATTCAGATAAATGTGAGGTTCAAGTCAAAAAGACGGGTGAAGTGGTGCTTACTGCTCCTAGATGTAATAATATTTATTCCATGAGTACTAACCAAGTTTCAGGAACTAAGCTAAAATGTCTAAAGGCCTTAACTGATGATCCAAGGCTTTGACATAGAAGACTTGGTCACGTAAGCATGCACATCATGCAGAAGCTACTTACAAAAGATTTTATCTAAATCTGAATCAACGAGAAGATCATAATTCGGATGAAGAGGATTATCCTAAAGATCAAGAAAAGAATATGCACGAAAAGATTCAAGATACCGAAGAAAACCCTCAAGACCTTGAAACATACCTTCAAGACCTTGAAACAGAAAACTGTGATAACAGAACTCCGCTTCAACGGCGTGAAACCCAACTTCAAGGCCTTGAGATTGGATCAACGGGTAATATACCAACGGTACCTGAATCTTGTCAAACATATGAGGCTCAACCTTTTGGATCTGCTCCATCTGTCAAAAGAAGAAAAGTTCAACACTCCTCATATCATCCATAAGAGAAAGTGATCTCAGATCCAAATGCTGGAGTTCAAACTAGATCTAAAGTGAACAATCTATGTGCCTTCTCCGCTTTTGTATCCCATGTTGAGCCAAAGAACTACGTTCAAGCTCTTCAAGAACCTGATTGGATCATTGCCTTGCAAAATGAATTGAACGAATTTGAGAGAAACAAGGTATGGACTCTTACTTCAAGACCAAAACATCAATCAGTCATTGGCACAAAATGGGTCTTTCGAAACAAATTGAATGAAAGTGGCAAAGTCATACGAAATAAAGCACGACTTGTAGCACAAGGCTATAACCAAGAAGAAGGTATTAATTATGAGGAGACTTTTGCTCCAGTGCTAGGTTAGAAGTCATACGTATGCTACTTGCATTTGCATCTTTTATGAGCATAAACTTTTTCAAATGGATGTAAAATGTGCTTTTCTAAATGGCTTCTTAGAAGAAGAAGTCTATGTTGCTCAACCTCTTGGTTTTGAAAATAATGAATATCCAGATCATGTTTTTAAACTAGACAAAGCTCTTTATGGTCTTAAGCAAGCTCCTTAAGCTTGGTATGAAAGATTGTCTAAATATCTTCTTGAAAACAAATTCAAAAGAGGTTTGATTGATAAAACATTGTTTATCAAAACCAGAGGCAACAGTATTCTAGTAGTACAAATCTATGTTGATGATATATTATTCGGTGCTACTAATGATTCCCTTTGCAAGGAATTTTCAGATATTATGTGCAGAGAATTTGAAATGAGCTTAATGGGAGAGCTAAATTTCATTCTTGGACTTCAAGTTTCACAAGCAAAGAAAGGAATTTTTTCTCAATCAAAGCAAGTATACTAAAGACTTGCTTAAGAAGTACAAAATGGATCAATCTAAGGTTGCAAAGACTCCTATGAGTTCAACACTTTTGCTAGATCATGACAAGAATGGCGAAAGTGTAGTACAAAAGGAGTATTGAGGTATGATCGGTTCATTGTTGTATCTAACTGCTAGTCGTCCTGACATTATGTTTAGCGTGTGCATGTGTGCAAGATTTCAAGTTGATCCTAGAGAGTCATACTTGATAGTTGTGAAAAGAATCTTTCGGTATCTAAATGGCACTAAGGATCTAGGGTTATGGTACCCACGTCAAAGCTCGTTTCATCTTCTTGGCTATTCGAATGCAGACTTTGCAGGTTATAAGGTCGATAGAAAAAGTACTTCTGGATGTTGTCAATTCTTAGGGTCATCCCTAATTAGTTGGCACTCAAAGAAGCAAAACTTTGTTGCCCTATCCACGGCTGAAGCTGAATATATAGCTGCAAGAGCCTGTTATGCACAAATTCTTTGGATTGCTCAACAATTTCGTGACCTTGGCTTTAACTTGAAAGGTATTCCTATAAAATGTGATAATACTAGTGCTATTTAAATAACCAAAAATCTTGTGTAGCATTCAAGGACAAAGCATATTGATGTAAGGCATCACTTCATATGTGATCATGTAGAGAAAGGTGATGTTTCGATCTCTATTATATCAACTAACTTGCAGCTTGCAGATATCTTTACCAAGCCTCTTTTGAGGAACAATTTAATTTTATTAGATTGGAGCTTGGTATGTTAAACAAGGAAGCATTGACATAGGGGGAGTAAACAAGTTTAACTGTTCCTACGCATGCAGCCTTGTTGATGTTTTCAAGGGCCTTGAAATGAAATTCAAGAGCCTTGAAACATGTTTCAAAGGGTATATGATACGCCCTCGGATGGCGATGCCATCCGTGTTTCCGGCTAGAAGGATCCGCACATTTTGAAGACATTTATTATTATTCGGCTATTTAATAATAGGTCTTTTTATATTCGGAACTTTAATTTTAGAACTTAATTCCGTGAATTAAATTCCGACCTTTCATATTTTAGGCCTTTCGTTTACCGGAACTTAATTTCGGCTTTTAATTCCGTCATTTATGTTAAGACTCTTTGTATGACCTTCATCCACTATATAAGGATGACTTTGCTCATTTGTAAAATATGTCTAAGTTGAATCCAAGTGTTGAGAAGGAAAACCCTCTTACTTGGAATAGGCATCACTTCTCCTTCAATCCTCTTAAAGTTCTAGCTTGGATTTAGTCTTTGATCCAAGCCTTTCAAACTCGAGGATCCTTTTGAAGGATCAATCGAACACTTCCGCATCCAGTTCTTAGCTTCCGCCACCCAAATTCTAAGTTTGATCCAATTCAAACGATCAAGAAGAAGTAGTTGAAGTTTCTCCTCGATCTAGATCACCCGTATTTCTATCTGTAATATCCGGAATTTTTATTCCGTTTAATTCCGAATCAATTCGGACTTTGAACCGTTGACGGTTCCCATTCTATCTAGTTTTTTTTCTTTCTTCACAAATTTTATCATTTTATGTAGAATTTAATTCACATAAAATGATAGATTTATATCAAACCCTAATTCTTATAATTAATCCTTAACGACGACTTTAGACGAGACCATGACGAGTTATGACGAGGCCATGACAAATCTGTGACAAGGCAATGCATGGGCTTGACAAGGTCATGACGAGTTTTGACAACTCAGCCCACCCTTAATTTTAACAGCTCCACCCCACTTCCTCCTTTAATTTTTCAGCCAGTCCTTGCCCTGCTGCAGCCCGTCTGTATGGTGAGTGTGCCGGCCCAGCAGCATATCCAGCCCAGCAAGTGAAGAGAGAAGCAGGTCATCAATCGACAGCCCAAGAGCGCTCCATCTCCCTTGCAGCTACCACGTCCTCTGTAGACGTTACAAATGAACGTAATTACCCACGTTTCACGCCTCCCTTTAATCCCTCTGTTGATACCTTCCATACCCATCAGATCTTCTCTACACACTTACCACAATCGCAGCAGCAAGCAGCCAGACGCCTCCTTCTGCACATAGCTAGGGACGCTTCAGCTCCGTCCTCTCCGTCTACTTGCACGCTGCGCCTTCCTCCTTCTGGAACAGACCCTCGCTCCCCTCTTCACGTCTAGCCAGTGCAAACATCACCCACCGATCTGCCCCTGGACGAGCCTTCTGCAACCAGCAAGTAACCGGACTGCACCTCCGGATGACGAGCTACTGAAGCCTCCTACTTCCGCCTCTGATCTGGGTCGTGTAGCAATAGACAGGAAATCTCGCAACAACTTCAGCAGCCCCACCGCAACCCTTGCAACCTTCTCTGTCGACCCTCCTCTCCAGTCGCCTTCCAGCCCTGGAGTCGTGCACAAGCAGCACCTGGGCGTCGTTCTGCGCATAGGAGCCGGCAAGACCAACAGTCAGGAGCAGCAGCAGGAGCGTTCACCCTTCTGCACATCCCTTGCAACCTCGTGAGCCTCGTGGGCGAGTTTTATAGTTGAGTGTAACCATACTCTTTCAACCTTGCTTTCCTTCAATCATATGTGTACTTATAGCTGATGCTAAACCATCTTGGAACCATGTATTTCAGTCAAGAAAACAACAGCAGAGAGCTGTTACGTTTTTCTCAGTTTTCGGAAGTGACGAGCAGTCAACTTCGGTTCCAGATTTGGGTAAGTTATACTTCTTCTTTTTGGCTGAATTTTGGATATGTTGTAGTCAGTAGTACATAGTAGATCATACTAAAAATTGGGAACAATCAGAGTTACGGTTTGAGAGTTATGATGTTGCAAAGTGACTCCTCATGCAGTTTTTTTTTTATAAATGTGCTGAGTTGAGAAAAACAGCATGGGATGCTGTTTTGGGAGACAGTTTTGAATATGACTTTGATCTCTGTTTGACTTGAATTTTGGATATGATTTAGTTGACATATTATAGTAGAACATATCAAAATTTGGGATAAATCCAGCGAGTGGTTTAGGAGTTATGATTTTTCAAAGTGTACTTAGATTTTGGCTAAGTATAGGAAACTTCAAGTGTTGTAACCAACTTTGGAAATTTTTGTAGAAGTGAAGGGTGAACAGTTTTAAGAAATTCTTGCTTCTAGGAGTAGATGAGGTATCATAGATGATCTAGAGAATTATTTCGGAATTTTTATATGATTATTCGAATTTTATATTTGAAGTTGTAGTTGGACTTTAGTGACTTTTCGGGAAATAGAAAATAGGTAGTTTTTCTAGTTGTTACCTAAAATCATCCTAGGGAGTAGAATATGGTTAGTTAGCCTCAAATTATAATTTAAGTACATATTCCGAGTTTTTGGAAGTTCCGGGACTAAGGGTAAAATAGTCATTTTACCTTAAATAAACACTGTAATAACTTCTGCACATGGAATCGTACATCATAGGAGTTTTATACTTCTAAGTACCCCGGGATAATGTGTTGACCCACGTGCCTCCTTTGACAGGCAACTGAGTTCCTGCCGTTACTGATCGAGTGTTGTTAAGAGAGACGAGATTGGATTCTGGTAAGTCCACAGACTTACGTAGCTGGCTTCTTGTATGAGTGTAATGTGTATGAGTGGTGTTTGTTAGTTATGATAAACAACGAAACCGGATTAGGTTGACTTTATTATTTATGTAATTGACCCAAGTGTATGATAACGGGTCGTGACATCATCTGCCTAGCTCTTGCGAGAGTCTAGGAGGTTCCTTGCGACCAGCCCAGTCCGGTAGACGGTCAGATGCATTAGTACCATTCCGCGTTGGTAAACGGGGACAGGGGCGAGGTTTGGGAATCCCTCGTGTCACAAAATAAGTATCATTAGTAATGACTTATCACCTAATTAAAGATAATAAAAGGATTGAGTGTTGCATGTTGATTGTGTTTGATGTGTGATTGTGCTTTTACCTTTATACTTATGCATAGAATGTTAGCTAACGGTTTTATACCGCTTGTAGATGCCTTGCAGGTTAAGACAGTTGTAGAGAGATCCGGAGGAAATGGTCAGCCGGGTCCACGTACTCATTTAGTTGGGGACGAGGTTGTCTTATGTACTTCATATGCGTCGTTTTAGTACCTTTGATTTGTAAGGCTGATACATATTTTTTTCATGTATATATTGTTTAAAGTTTTCAAATGTTTTTAATACTTTTGTGCCTTGTTGTAAGATCCTAGTAAAATTGTTGTCAAACTAAGGTCGGGACCCATTGTGAGGTCCTAACTAGTAGCTCCCCAAGTTCTTAGAATTTGGGATGTTACACTATCATTGGTATCAGAGCTCTGGGTTGGCAACAATGGCACTTGAAATCTTCTGAAAGACCAAATGTATAAAATAACTAGAACCCAAAAGGGGTCTAAATTTTCAAAACGGATTTATGTTTTTTACACGCACGCATAGTCGGGTTGTTGGGTTAGTAGTACGTCGGACCACCATCGCTCTTCGTGGATCTCTACAACTTGGATCGATACGAGTTAGCACATAGACTTATTATGATGAGTATTAATGTATGTTGAATATATGTATATGCGTACCATGTTAGTATCCTAAAGGATATATTATATCCTTTAGTTGGGATATCATGAAGCGATTATCGCCTCATGATAAATCGGTAGCAGACTTGAAGAGTTTTCAACACGAGACAAAGGACTCAAACCTTGGATCAAGTATTATACTCAGGTTGGCGTCCTAGTAACCCTTGTTAACCATCCAAAGAACTAATAGGTGAAGAAGTAAAGTTGTGGAGATAATTTTGACCATAAGTACAATCAAATGAGGAAGAATTCCCGAGTCAACACAGAGAGATGAAATAGAAGGTCATACAAGGGACTTGGTTGTATAAAGCCGATAGATGAATTATAAGAACCATGCAAGAGACTACAGGAGTGCGGAGTAGAGATAACAATATTGGAACGAGACAAGTAGAATTGAGTACAACCAAGATTGCGGAATCAAGGACATTACCATCGAGGCGGATGCCCCACATACCATTATGGGCATGAGAAACCAGAAGAGATAAAGTGTCAATCTGAGTGTGATAATCTAAGGTGCACGGAATGAAGACCTATAATTGAGTATAAAAGCGAAAAGGCAGACCCCACAAATGTGGGGAGGGTTGACCTCCTCGAAAATATAAGAAGTTTGAAAGAAATCGCGATGCCAATATCCAAAGGATGGAGGCCTATAGCAGGGTCAACGGAGTTTCAGGAAGGCGATATTACCACCAACACCAGTGAAGAAATCTGTATGGGAGAACGACCTTGCTAGACTCGAGAGCCCAGGGTAACCCAAATAATCACGGGACCTAAGCCATCAACACAGATGGTCCATGCAATAGGGAACTGCAAGTGGATGATCATTACGGCCATAAGAATTTCAAAGACGCTTGTAAGCTATCGTAAAAACTTGAAACGACTATTTATGCCAGATGAATGACACAATCGGACTAGAGAAATGGAGTAGCCCATAAGAAGCGGAAGGTGGAAGGTAGAAGGACTAAAGAAGTATAAAAGGATTTTTATGAGCAACTGTTTACCTACTAGCTAAGGAAAATTTTGACAGGTCACAAGTAACACGGAATGGAGACTTACAACTTAATGTAAGAGCGAAAGGTAGACTACACGAGCCGGGAGACGTTTTGTCTTCTTTAAAAGATAAGAATTTCTAAGAGGAATCACAATTCCATTATCGAAAGGATCGAAGCCCTGTAACATAGTCAACCGATATTTAGAAGGAAATATTACAAACATCGCCGATTAAGAACCTGTGCTGGTGAGAATCTTGTGGGGAACTCAAAAGTCTAGGTTAACCCCATTTATAACAGAACATAAGTCATCAACACAGACGGTCCTTGTAAAGGGACTACAATTGGGTGGTAATTAAAAGTCATTGGAACTACAAGACGCTTACCATCTATCGTGGAGTGTTAAGAACGACTTTTGACGTTAGGCGAATGGCACAGTGAGACTTGGGAAAGAGAGTTGTCCCAAAGGAAGCAAAAGAGTGAAAGATAAGACGAACTAAAGAAGGATAAAAGGATTAATCTAGTAGGTGATGTGCACCAAAAGTTTAATACCAGTAGAGGTATGAAATTGAGATAAGTCAATTATAGACTAACCGATGTCAACCAAGGACGTGCAAGTATTGTTTGGTATTGACGAGTTATGTGCCGTTAAGAAGAGATATTTGTGATTATGGATCTATGGAGTAGCTTTACCGACGCCTTAGAGGATTTCCTCAAGTAGGAAACGACGACCTTCTTGGATGAATTAAAGGTATAAAGAGAAACGTTTTAAGGGTTACTTCTTGGCTAGTTAAGATCAAACTCCGGTCAAGTCAGGGAGTTGGATCCATGGTAGAAGAATTAAGAAAGTAAGCGGAAGAAGTTGTTTTTCAATTGTTGTTTTATTTTCTTAAGGCAAGTAAAGAAGGTACTTGGTACTTCATCCGTATAAGACTCATGGTGTAATTGGAAGAAAGAGTTTTGGGGTCAATCATTTTATACTTAACAGAAAAGGTCCTTAGGATTAATGAGTGACAACAAGATAATCAGAGTAGCGCAGCGGAAGCGTGGTGGGTCCTAACCCACAAAGCAAGAAGCTCAAGGGTACTGATGGATTTCGGGTCGAGTTTAAGATGGTGATAGTTGGTGAAATGCATTCTAGTTGAAAGAAACTTGAGATAGGCTATGTGAGTGCCTGGAAATGTTGTACGGAAACTTATGTGCATGTAGAGGTAATAGAAGAACACTGGTACCCTATTATGGATCCGAGTGAAGAGTGATGGCTTTGTTACATGTTGCCAGACAAGTAGTGTGAAATTCTATTCTAGTGTAATACTCTAGAGTGAGTTTTCTGGATGGATTAGGAAAGAATTAATGATGTAATAAAATTATCGTGCATGGCGTGCAATAGAAAGCTCAAAGTGAGTAACTACCATCCTGAGTCGAAGATACATAAGAAAGAGAAGCGACAAGGGCATACTTGCACCCTAGTAACCATGCTTAAAGAAAGCATAATCTCGGAGTAGATTTTATGTGTAACATTATGTCAGAACAGAGCCTAGTTGCATTTTGAGTTAGAGGTATATTACTAGTCCGATAAAAGTGGAGGATATAAGAGTGCAATGTTGATGGTGTGCTAGCATTAATCGAGTAGTTATGATCAAATAACGGTGATATGAGATCACTTTGTGTCTAATACCGTCATTCCGGAGATATTCTATGTCACTTAAGATCTTGGAAAATGTGTGAGAAGCCTAGGTTCGAGTTAACGATATATTAGAGATCTATAAATAATATAATAATGCCAAGTAAACAAAGAGGATGACCACTAGATTTGATTCTTAGTTGCCCCGAGTGTAGACCAGGAAAAGGGTAAAGGTGACGGTTCCTTACCTGAGGAAGAAGATGACTGAGTAATATTAAAAGACAAGACCAAGTGGGTCGGGATACGAGGAGCATTGAGCACGTGGTAAGTGTTGGTGGATGTTCAAGACCTGGGATCTGATTGTGTAGTCAGAACCTTTTTAGAAGGCCGGAAGCAAGTGGTCATAACAAAGGGAAGGAAGTTGAATAGATTATTTTCCATAGGGTCATCAAAGGATCTAGAAGTGATTTGTGTAAGGAAAACCATCGGAAGTTTTAAAGCGGTTTAAAAGTGACCGATGGACTAGTTTCCTTACCCTATTGGAGAGTGTAACTTTGGTTTTCCACAGAGACTAAGTTTGGGAATTGAGTTTGAGAATTTCAGTTGGAGAGATACCTACCAGACACGAGTTAGGTCATCAGATTAGAGGATTAGACAGTTGAGCCGGATGATACCGGTGAGATATCCGGTAACCACTCTAGAACGTGGTAACATACGCTTGTGATCTAAATACCTGAAAAGATTTAAGATTTAGTGGTTTTATGAAAATCCGATAAGGCTACCTAAGATATTGGGGATAATAAGAGACGTAACATTTCAAAAACTTATGTAGCGATAGTTGTAACCTCGGGAGTAACGAGTTAGGACTTGACCTTGTATGTGTGATATTGTTTGACTGCTTGTTTATTTCATGATTAAGTGTTTAGTCAGTGATGTGTTCTTTTGGTACCTTGATGTGCTGAATACTTAGATGTGGAAACGACGAGACTTTTATGTAGTGCTCAAACACACCCATTTGGTGCCTTAAAGGCCGATCAGGATTGTCTTACCCTAAGTTTCAGGACGAAACTTATTTTGAAGGGTGATCTGATGTAACGACCAGTTTTTTTTCGTTATGCTTTGATAGGGTTAGAGAAGTTTAGGAAACGAATAAAAATTTAGTGAGACTACGACATACCAGTTTATTTATGGAAGTCGTTTAATTAAGTACCTTGTTCTAAGTTTCGGGACGAAACTTATTTTAAGGGGGTACTGATGTAATATCCGGAATTTTTATTCCGTTTAATTCCGAATCAATTCGGACTTTGAGCCGTTGACGGTTCCCATTCTATCTAGTTTTTTTTCTTTCTTCACAAATTTTATCATTTTATGTAGAGTTTAATTCACATAAAATGATAGATTTATATCAAACCCTAATTCTTATAATTAATCCTTAACGACGACTTTAGACGAGACCATGACGAGTTATGACGAGTTATGACGAGGCCATGACAAATCTGTGACAAGGTCATGCATGGGCTTGACAAGGCCATGACGAGTTTTGACGAGTTTTGACAACGCAGCCCACCCTTAATTTTAACAGCTCCAGCCCACTTCCTCCTTTAATTTTTCAGCCAGTCCTTGCCCTGCTGCAGCCCGTCTGTATGGTGAGTGTGCCGGCCCAGCAGCACATCCAGCCCAGCAAGTGAAGAGAGAAGCAAGTCATCAATCGACAGCCCAAGAGCGCTCCATCTCCCTTGCAGCTACCACGTCCTCTGTAGACGTTACAAATGAACGTAATTGCCCACGTTTCACGCCTCCCTTTACTCCCTCTGTTGATACCTTCCATACCCATCAGATCTTCTCTACACACTTACCACAATCGCAGCAGCAAGCAGCCAGACGCCTCCTTCTGCACATAGCTAGGGACGCTTCAGCTCCGTCCTCTCCGTCTACTTGCACGCTGCGCCTTCCTCCTTCTGTAACAGACCCTCGCTCCCCTCTTCACGTCTAGCCAGTGCAAACATCACCCACCGATCTGCCCCTGGACGAGCCTTCTGCAACCAGCAATCAACCAGACTGCACCTCCAGATGACGAGCTACTGAAGCCTCCTACTTCCGCCTCTGATCTGGGTCGTGTAGCAATAGACAGGAAATCTCGCAACAACTTCAGCAGCCCCACCGCAACCCTTGCAACCTTCTCTGTCGACCCTCCTCTCCAGTCGCCTTCCAGCCCTGGAGTCGTGCACCAGCAGCACCTGGGCGTCGTTCTGCGCATAGGAGCCGGCAAGACCAACAGTCAAGAGCAGCAACAGGAGCGTTCACCCTTCTGCACATCCCTTGCAACCTCGTGAGCCTCGTGGGCGAGTTTTATAGTTGAGTGTAACCATACTCTTTCAACCTTGCTTTCCTTCAATCATATGTGTACTTATAGCTGATGCTAAACCATCTTGGAACCATGTATTTCAGTCAAGAAAACAACAGCAGAGAGCTGTTACGTTTTTCTCAGTTTTCGGAAGTGACGAGCAGTCAACTTCGGTTCCAGATTTGGGTAAGTTATACTTCTTCTTTTTGGCTGAATTTTGGATATGTTGTAGTCAGTAGTACATAGTAGATCATACTAAAAATTGGGAACAATCAGAGTTACGGTTTGAGAGTTATGATGTTGCAAAGTGACTCCTCATGCAGTTTTTTTTTTATAAATGTGCTGAGTTGAGAAAAACAGCATGGGATGCTGTTTTGGGAGATAGTTTTGAATATGACTTTGATCTCTGTTTGACTTGAATTTTGGATATGATTTAGTTGACATATTATAGTAGAACATATCAAAATTTGGGATAAATCCAGCGAGTGGTTTAGGAGTTATGATTTTTCAAAGTGTACTTAGATTTTGGCTAAGTATAGGAAACTTCAAGTGTTGTAACCAACTTTGGAAATTTTTGTAGAAGTGAAGGGTGAACAGTTTTAAGAAATTCTTGCTTCTAGGAGTAGATGAGGTATCATAGATGATCTAGAGAATTATTTCGGAATTTTTATATGATTATTCGAATTTTATATTTGAAGTTGTAGTTGGACTTTAGTGACTTTTCGGGAAATAGAAAATAGGTAGTTTTTCTAGTTGTTACCTAAAATCATCCTAGGGAGTAGAATATGGTTAGTTAGCCTCAAATTATAATTTAAGTACATATTCCGAGTTTTTGGAAGTTCCGGGACTAAGGGTAAAATAGTCATTTTACCTTAAATAAACATTGTAATAACTTCTGCACATGGAATCGTACATCTTAGGAGTTTTATACTTCTAATACCCCGGGATAATGTGTTGATCCACGTGCCTCCTTTGACAGGCAACTGAGTTCCTGCCGTTACTGATCGAGTGTTGTTAAGAGAGACGAGATTGGATTCTGGTAAGTCCACGGAATTACGTAGTTGGCTTCTTGTATGAGTGTAATGTGCATGAGTGGTGTTTGTTAGTTATGATAAACAACGAAACCGGATTAGGTCGACTTTATTATTTATGTAATTGACCCAAGTGTATGATAACGGGTCGTGACATCATATGCCTAGCTCTTGCGAGAGTCTAGGAGGTTCCCTGCGACCAGCCCAGTCCGGTAGACTGTCAGATGCATTAGTACCATTCCGCGTTGGTAAACGGGGACAGGGGCGAGGTTTGGGAATCCCTCGTGTCACAAAATAAGTATCATTAGTAATGACCTATCACCTAATTAAAGATAATAAAAGGATTGAGTGTTGCATGTTGATTGTGTTTGATGTGTGATTGTGCTTTTACCTTTATACTTATGCATAGAATGTTAGCTAACGGTTTTATACCGCTTGTAGATGCCTTGTAGGTTAAGACAATTGTAGAGAGATCCGGAGGAAATGGTCAACCGGGTCCACGTACTCATTTAGTTGGAGACGAGGTTGTCTTATGTACTTCATATGCGTCGTTTTAGTACCTTTGATTTGTAAGGCTGATACATATTTTTTTCATGTATATATTATTTAAAGTTTTCAAATGTTTTTAATACTTTTGTGCCTTGTTGTAAGAACCTAGTAAAATTGTTGTCAAACTAAGGTCGGGACCCATTGTAAGGTCCTAACTAGTAGCTCTGCAGGTTCTTAGAATTTTGGGTGTTACACTATCATTGGTATCAGAGCTCGGGATCGAGGTCAAGTTCTTTACTTCTGTTTTTTATTGTTCATCATCAAAAAATTTTTTCTCTTCAGTGTTCTTGAAGATCTTCAAGTGTTCTTCAAGTATTCTTCGAAGATCTTCAACCGTTCTTCAGTGTTCAATGAAGATATTCAAGTGTTCTTCGAAGTTCTTCATTGTTCTTCAAGTGTTCTTCATCGTTCATCATGTTCTATGAAGATGATGATCAGTTTGACTTGTATGGAGAATGGTTGTCGTCTCCCCATGAATTAAAGCTCAAGACGGCCAAACCAACCTCCCGGAGGTACCGACGGAGACAATATTTTGAGGACGAGGTGTGGTTGCCTCCTCCGGACCCTCCTAGGCCGACTTTTTCGATGAACAGCCACCGACGGTATCCAATGATAGAAATATGTCTAAGCTTCCACATTCGAGGATCCTTTTGAAGGATCAACTATACGCTTCCGCCACCCAAACTCATAGCTTGATCCATCTCAAACGATCAAGAAGAAGTAGTTGAAGTTTCTCCTCAATCTAGATCGCTCGTATTTCTATCATTGGTATCAGAGCTCGGGATCGAGGTCAAGTTCCTTACTTCTGTTGTTGATTGTTCATCAAATTTTTTTTCTCTCTCTTTGGTTTTCTTCAAAGTTATTCAATGTTCTTCGAAGATCTTCAATTGTTCTTCGGTGTTCTTCGAAGATCTTCAATTGTTCTTCGGTGTTATTCGAAGATCTTCAAGTGCTCTTCGGTGTTCTTCGAAGATCTTCATCTGTTCTTCGAAGATATTCAAGTGTTCTTCGAAGTTCTTCATTGTTCTTCAAGTGTTCTTCATCGTTCATCATGTTCTATGTTGATGATGATGATTAGTTTGATTTGTATGGAGAGTGGTTGCCTTCTCCACATGAACTAAAGCTCAGAGCGGCCAAACAAACCTCCTGGAGGTACCGACGGAGACAATATTTTGGGGACGAGGAGTGGTTGCCTCCTCCGGACCCACCTAGGCCGACTTTTTCGATGGACGGGCACCGACGGTATCCACACCAACAAGAATATTTTGAGGATACCTATGTTGCCCCAAGACGAAGTGCCAATCATGAGCAAGTTGACAATGTTGCCCCCCGACGGCGTCCTAGTCTCCAAGAAAAGTTTGTTGTGCTCAAGGCAACAAATGATGCTCTAAAGCGTGAGTTAGAAGCTTTGAAGGCACAAATTCTTGCTCACACAACGTCCGCCCAACAAGAACAACCTCAAGCGGTATCACAACCAAGGAGTGAGTTGGTTGTCCAACCGTTGTGTGACGAAGTCAAAGAAGTGGGAAAAATCATCATTCAAGAGGTCTCCACGGCAATTCCAATTCAATTGGTCAATCCATTACATGGAAAGTTCTTTGAAGATGACAAAGACGAGGCCATTTTTGAGAGTGAAGAAGAAGCCAACCCCGACAACGGTACCATTTTGTTGATGGAAAACCAATTTGAGCCGGCCGACTCGAGGTTTGTCTTTACAATGCCAACTAACTTCCATCTTGGCTTGTCATTCAATATTTTCAACATGGCTCCACCGTTCAAAGTCAAGACTAGTTACGGCATAAGAGACAAAGTCCACAGCGTCACCACCATGTCGAACTACAAGTTCGAGCCTCCCGATCTGGAGTTTGTCCTCTTTATGTTCGACAAGCTTGGCGGCCCCACCGTTCTTTTGAAAGACTACAAGTCCAAGCCGCCCGACTCCGACATTATGCATCCAAGGCTGAATTTCAAGGGTCTTGTTCCTCAAGTGACTCCTTTCTTTTTTGACGGTGAAACGAGGACGTTTCACATTGAAGAGGAGGAGAATGATACGCCCTCGGATGGCGATGCCATCCGTGTTTCCGGCTAGAAGGACCCGCACATTTTGAAGACATTTATTATTATTTGGCTATTTAATAATAGGTATTTTTATATTCGGAACTTTAATTTCGGAACTTAATTCCGTGAATTAAATTCCGACCTTTCATATTTTAGGCCTTTCGTTTACCGGAACTTATTTCCGGCTTTTAATTTCGTCATTTATGTTAAAACTCTTTGTATGGCCTCCATCCACTATATAAGGATGACTTGGCTCATTTGTAAAATATGTCTAAGTTAAATCCAAGTGTTGAGAAGGAAAACCCTCTTACTTGGAATAGGCATCACTTCTCCTTCAATCCTCTTAAAGTTCTAGCTTGGATCTAGTCTTTGATCCAAGCCTTTCAAACTCGAGGATCCTTTTGAAGGATCAACCGAACGCTTCCGCATCCATTTCTTAGCTTCCGCCACCCAAATTCTAAGTTTGATCCAATTCAAACGATCAATAAGAAGTAGTTGAAGTTTCTCCTCGATCTAGATCACCCGTATATCTATCAGTATATTAATAAAATGGATCAATTAGAAATTCATATCCTTTAGATATGCAATTATCTAATTTTTATTTTTCAAAAGGGCTTTCAAAAGGTTTTGTTATCAGATTCAAAGGATTTTGAAAAGTGGTTACCAAAATTTATGGAAAGAATCTTTATCATCAATGATTTTTCCAAGATCTTAAAAATCTTAATGATCTTATGTTGATATGACTTCTTTCCTTAAAAACCTCTTCTCTTCCCTCTTTATTTCTTCCGCTTCCTTTTCCCTTTGAAAGAACAGTGCTTTACTCTTTCAATTTTACAAACCCTCTTCATCTTCTTCTCAAAATTTTCTCATGGCATCTAAGAGACCTTCGATGGATGAAGCAACACCATTTGTCCCCAAAAGACAGAGAATAGTTCAAATATCATCTAACTCCAACCCAGATTCGATCTCAAGATCTGATTCAAGCTCGAGTTCATTAGATTATCTAAGCGACGCAGAGATCTTTGCCAAGACTGGGCTTCCGTCAAGTTGGTTTGCAAGTCCAACGGCCGCTAAGAAATGGCTAACAGAGTTTGACGACCTCTACGAATGCATGTGTGAGCCAGTTCACAATGAACTTTTTACCTGCTTCTCTTTACCAGGGCTCGAAGTGCTTCAGGCAAGTTCTATCTGGATTATGCTCAACCCAGGTGAAGCCTCTTACCCACGATTGACCAAGTTATTCTGCAAAAACTTAACTGCAAGAAGAGAAAGAGGAGAATGGATTCTGGACTCAGTTATCAAAGGTAAATAAATCACCATTACCACTGAGATTATTGCAAATATTTTTGGTTTTCCTCGATATGACGTATCGGATCATTCTAACCCTGCTAGAACAATCCGATTAGCTAGAGAACAATTTCTTCTTCCCAATACTTTACCACAACCCACTATTACTTGCTTAACCTTTGAAGCCCGAATTATTTATGCTATTTTAGATAGATGTGTAGTACCAAGGTTTGCTAACAAGGATGGGGTAACCAACACTTTATTGGCTTTAGTCTATCATGTGGTGAATGGGCTGAAAGTAAACCTGCCTGAAATAATCTTGTCTCATATGGTAAATGTCATAAATTCTCCAAGTACTAGTCACCTGCCATATGGGAATCTGCTTCCCACAATCTTTAGGCATTTAACTATTGATTATTCTGGTGAGGAGTTGCACATCGTTAATGGAGGATTGGATGAGGCTTTCTTTGAGACCATAGGAATTCAGAAGACTCAGGTGGATTTCAGTACAGTATGGGTCTTAAAGGAGCAGCCAGAATGGAATTTCACCACAGAGCAGCGTTTAGAAGCTGTAGAGAGGGCAGTGGACTCACTAAGAACAGATCTTGTATACTTCCGAGCTTCAGTGACCGACAAGATGGATGAAACACAAGATTTATTGGGTATTCTTAACCAGAAAATTAATCAAATGTTTCATGTTAATGCTCTTTCTCTTACAGCTGCCAGTAGTATCAAGCCCCTCTCAGAAGATGATGGACAAGCGACCACAAAAGACGCTGAAAAAGTTATGACTCAGTGCCATAAGATTATTAAAGATAAACTCATTCGCCAACCTTCGTCAAAAGATCCAGACATTCTGACTATTGAAGAGTTTGGTTTGGTCAAGATATATGACAAAAATTCTGCACAAAGGGGAATGTATTTATCTCTCAAAGAACGTGAACTTACCGATGCTAAGGATCGATGAAGGGATATGTGTTTAAAGGAACATTATGGGAAAGGAAGTTCCTCCAGATGGTACAAGGAAAATTGAAGTTCTTTGATTATCATGATTGGATTTGAAAAATTCTCTATGTGGTTTTTGTGAAAATACTCTTGGGGCCTGTAATCGTTTTTAACTCTCGTACTTTGACTGTTTTCCTCCCTTGTTGAAAGACAAAGGGGGAGAAATGCATGATCCGACATTCGATATTCTGCATTCTGCATTTTAGTTTTGATTTTCATATGCATTGCTAAACTAACAAATGCAGGTACGATAAAACATTTGTGTTGTCTTCCATCAAGGGGGAGATTGAAAACTCCACCTTGTTTATAATATTTTACAGGTGTTGATGATGGAAGATTTAACACAAATGTAGTAGTTTGATACACTCACAGTGTATTGATTATATTTTCTAGATGTTTGGTTGGTTTGAATTCAGTACAGGACTTATCGAAGATTTCAAGGGACTTAATATGAACGTCAAGGGCCTTGAAATATTATTCAAGGACACAAGGAAGATAATGTGATACAAAGGGACGATCTCAAAGGCCTTGAAGTTATATAGTTGCACGAAACAAGGATTTAAAATGCAAAGAAGATTTTTCAGGAACGATTTGCTCAACAGAATGATTTCAGGGAAGATCTTTTTCAACCGAAGATTTCAACCGACGATTAGAGAATCTTTTCAGAAGATTTTCTATAAACGAAAAGCATCAAGATTTCTTCTCAACAGAAAACGAGAAGATCAAGGAGCTGAGGAATCGACGTGTTCTAAGGAGTTGAAGATCCGTAACGTCTACCTCATCCCAAAACAGGAAGCGATCTTCATGGAGAAAAGATTCATCTTCAAACAACTCAAACATGATGATCGAAGAAGACCTTTCCATAGAAGAGTATAAATGAAGATGATGATCGAAGAAGAAAATACACAAGCTTACACGGAAATATCCTTACGTCTTCAAGCAACTCAAACATCTTCATTCGATTCATTGTTTTTCTTTCTCTCCTTCTAAAAAGTTTTATCCCCTTATAGAGAGATAAAACACAAGAGCTCCATTGGAAGATCTAAATAGTGTTATACTAGAGTGTGTGTTACTTTGCGAAGTAACTAGGCTATTATAGATAGGTTGAGAGTTGGAGCTAGATCGTAGCGTTGGCTACAGTGAGAGAAGAAGAGGGTTTCTTCTAGTTTGTATCTAGGACTCTTTGAAGCTGATAATAGATAGTTAGATCCTAAGGCTATACCCTGGGACTGAGAGTAGGCTATTTAGAGCAAAACTTCGTAAACATATCCTTGTGTCAATCTTTTACATTCCGCACTATATCTCGCTATTGTGACTAACTTTGTTTTGCAGGAGCACGAAGCCAAGGCCCTTGAAAGTTGTTTCAAAGTCCTTAAAATCAAAGTTTCACAAAGAGCACAGATCGACATCAAGGCCCTTGAAAGGAGTTTCAATGCCTTGAGATTGGGTTTGCGAAAAGTTCTCATACTCTATTCAACCCCCTCCCCTTCTAGAGTATCTTTTAACCTATTTATTTCACCTACCGGTTCTTCAAATATAATTAGTTCGATTAAAGAAAATAGATTAATATAAATCAAACAACAAGAATATTTGTTGATATGTGCTATAGATGTATAATAAAAAATTCCGATGACATATAATTTGAGTGAAGATAAAACTATACATCCGAAATTTATCTACACCAATTGATCTATAGCTAAATTTCGGACGTATAATAAAAATTGGTGTAGCCGATTTATAAAAGTTAGTAATTTGTCCTAAGATGTCACAATAGTCATGTAGGATTGAGAGAATTTTGTTGCTGGCTTGTGCAGTTGTTTTAGTAAAAATTATAATGTCATCAGCAAAGATCATGAAGGGTATTCTAGTACCATTTTTGGTGATCGGAAACCCGATCGATTTAGGTTTTCATCAGATATTTTCTGAATGTTTCTAGATAGGACCTCCGCACACAGATTAAACAACAGGAGTGAAAGTGGGTCCCTTGCCGGAGGCCACGTTGTGGAATTTTTATTAATATATAATTAATAACTATTGTACTTTATAATTACTAAGTATGGAATTTTTATTATACATCCGAAATTTAGCTACACCAATTTATTTTTTGTCGTTGTACAAACTAATAATTTGACTGAAGATAAAATTATACAAGTTAAAATTAGAAACAATCTTTCATAATATCCAAATATACGATTTAATGTCGGAATGACTTTATAACTAAGAAATGTAAAATATGCAATAAAAAATATAACTTAAAATATTATGTATTATAATCAACAAATATGGATTTTTTTATAATATATTTTAAATTTAGCTACAATAGCTTATTTTTTATACAAAATAACGATTTGACCAAAGATAAAAATATGCAAGTAAAAAAATTAGGTCAATCTTTGAGAATCAAAATATCAAATATGCTATTTAATATGAGATGACACGTGAAAAAATACGATGTGAGTTCATATGGTATTGCAAAGTGGCATAAAGTGACGTGACTTAATGCGGGGATGACTATATTTATCTTTAGTATTTATATCTATCTATATACTAAAGCAGCCCGTAAACTTACACTTGACACAATTCTGTGCAACCACCTCATCAAACTTACACAGGTCGTCTAATCATTAGGACACCTCATATTATTATTATTTAGTTTAATTGATTAGTTAACATTTTAACAGTAAACATTTTAACAGTTCTCATTCAAATCCGAGATCTTGACAAACTTTAATTTCATTTTTGGTTAAACATACAAAAAAAAAGATTCCCTCGATATTATATAATAAAATCCATTAATATTTACTAATTTGGTATTATTCTAACAATTTTTATTTCTTCTATTATTGTAGACTATTTAATTAACCTACCATATTATTGATCAAATTTATATAGAAATTATTATTTTTTCACTAAAAATTCTCTTTAATTAACGATATATTTTGAATATTTTTTATTATATTTTTGAGGTCTCAAATATATGTTATTACGATTTTAATTCCTACAATTAAGATTTTAATAAACGTTTTGTAAACATATTTTATAATACGGTTTTTTTCCTCTTGGTTTAGAAACGGGCCATTTCCACACAAATTCACATTTTAATACCATATATATTTAGGTATCTAATCATGTAAATATAATTGTCTTTATCTTATTACATTTTTTAAATTATATTAGTTACTTACTATTTAGAATCTTATTGCTTCATTTTTCTCGGATTTCCTAAAAATAATTGTAAAGACAACAATTAATATTTATCTATTTAGTTTATTTTTCATATATATATATATATATATAATATTCTTATTTTATAAAATAAAATTTATGCGCTTAATTCAATTCAAATATATTTTTTTTAAGATTATAGTACACGTGAAAGCCTTGTTCTAGTATTTTGTTAATTAATGAAAACAATACCCTGTTTTCTTATATTTTTTTAAATATAAAAGTTAATTAAATATTTATTATTAATTATTGATGTGTTTCTTCTAAATATTTAATTATTGAAGTCAATATTATCAATTACTTTTATATATTTTAAATTTTAATTTAATAATATTCTTAAATGTAATTTGTACAAGACACGAATATCACACTAGATCAGATTTTTCAAAAAAATCAGCAGAGTATTAGGTACGAGAATTAATCTATCTTGATCACAACTTCTAAATAAACTATATTTTACTTACATTGTAATATCATTATTTTTAAAAAATTTTTAAAACCACTTCTATTAAATTACACGGATTTTATTTCCGTTATAACTACAATATTTATTTATATTAAATATTACATACATGTTTTATATATATCTAGATATTAATAAATTAAAATATATAATTTTTAATTTTAAAACTTTTTAAAAATAAAATAGATTATTTATATTAGACAACTCGTATTAGGTACGAGAATTAACCTCGTTGTACAATAAATGAAACTCGAGTCCATTAAGAGAACCCAACCTCCGGTTCGTTTGAATTTAAACCAAATCCGGATTAGTAACTTTCCGGTTCTACCAAATCAAACTCGATCTCTTTTTTGTATTGTCTTGAGCGTCACAGGATTAGCAGAGCCGCCTTTGAATTCAGAGACACCCACGAATTCAAGCTACCCTCTTTCACAGTAACCTCCCCCTTCCTACCCTTTCTTTCCACTTCATTTTCCGTGTATTAGGGTCTCTCTACAAAGCTGTGATAGTTTGCAAAGACATTAGGTTTTTTTCTTTTGAATTTGTGGTGATTAATTTAATTTTTAATCGTGTATTCCAAAAGATTTGTTGGGTTTTTGTTCTCTCTGTTCTGGGATTTGTTGCAATGTAGCTCGTTGAATAGTTGTCTGCTTGCTTGCTTGCTAAGGTGCTTGTAGTTATGAAAATATTGGGCAGATTTCTATTTCAGTATCTGGGTTGGATTGTTAGCCACACAACTAAGTCTTAAGAAATTTGTTAACTGTTCGAGATAATAAGTTCTCGGTTGGGCACATTTGGGGACATTCCAAGTCTAGTGCCAATTAGTTTTAGGTTGGAACCGTCCTCGGGCTTGTATGCGGGGCTTTCGCCTAACGTGCATGAGTTCGTAGGACAATTTGTGCACCCATATGCAAGTTTTAGAGGTTACGGAGGGAAATGTCTGATTGTGTGTAAAATTTCTGTAGGTTGGTTTGGAAATCTCTTGCTTGTCAATGGCTGCACTTCAGGGGTGTTTGTGCTCTAGGGACTTAGCTGCTAGCTTCACATCTTATGATTCTGCAAACAGGTATAAGAGGTTTGTTATCTTCATTGATGCTATTGGTGAAGTTCTTACTGTTATGTAATGTCTATAGTTCATAACACTAGGCATATTATTTAATCATTTGTCTGCACTTCCATTAGAAAGTTATCCATTATTTTAACAGGCAAACTATTCCGTGGAAGGCTCCAAGAGCTGCTGTTATAACTGATGCCCGTCTCCCCATGCGAAGTTATGAGGTTAAAAACAGGTGCATCCCCTTGCTTTCTTAGATTGACGTCTCTGCAATGCGGTGGGATATGATTATGGATTTGTTGCAAAATTCATCACAATTTGTGTGCATAAACAATTTCGTGTGTTGAAGTTTGCAAAAGGAAGCAAGAATTCTGTATTGAAGAGTTCTTGGATTTGAAGTTTTAGTGGTGTATGTATCTGTGCTTGGTTACAGATTGGAAGTATGCAAGAATCCTGTACTGATGTAGCAATTAATTCCCAAACGCGTAGATTATGTTAAGTATATCGGTGTTCATTTGTATGAAAGTCGACATGAGTATAATCTTCAAAGGTGGAGGTGATTTTATGTTGGTTGTTCAAGAGAAGGTGTGTTACGCTAAAAAGTGTGTACGCAATAAGCCTTAAATTTATACTCGTTATAATTATCCTACTTCTAGCGCACCCGCAGTGTACGGGACGTATGTAGCAAGATAAGTATTCCAAGGTCGAACACAAAGACTAAGGTGAAATCGAATTAAGTTGTGATTGAATTTAGCAAGATCTAAGTCTAAAGGAAAGGATGCAAATAAAGGAAGAAAATCTCAATTGTTTTGGTTGTTTTTAGGTGATCACTTCAAAGATCAAATGCATGCAAACACTCAATCAAACTAAGTCGGAAAGTTGGCACAAATAAACAAATCGAACAAGATGTTGATCAAGAGAAAGGGAAGACGGATTCTAGGGGTTGGAAATTCCGGTTATGGCATAAAACTCAAGTTATCTATACGTTCTTTGGATTGATTATGATATGTTGGGATTAAGTGTTCCTAAAATGGGATCAATTACCGGGTAAGTCTCATGATCCAACTAATCCACACCTAAGGTCTCATTACCGGTTAAGTCTCTAAGAACCTAAGGGTAGGAATTTAACACAAACCGGATTGTTTAATTAGGGATCTAACCTATCCTCACCGGGTAAGTCTCGGAAAGGGAAGTCCTAATCAACTATCCTAGCACATTTAATCCAATGGAGGCTTGTTAGGCTCACCATTACCTAAGGTTTTGCTATTTTAGATTCTAAGGGCAAGGATTACCGGGTAAGTCTCTCCTAACACTTAGTCGCTACACTAGGACACCCTAGGGTAGGTTAAACTCAGCAAAAACTTAGGGTTTCAACAATTTTATGAACCTAAGGTAAGATCCTTCGAACCAGGAAGAACCACGGTTTGTTCTACAGAAACCACGACCGTGGTTCTTCAAGAACTACCCGTGATTCCTAACAGTAGCTACGTTCATAAACAAAAATCATCCAAAGGTAAATCTAAGTTCGTCCTATCATAGATCTAGCCATAACCATCCTTTCCTTACCCTAGAATCACATCAATCTAGCCTACAACATTCATATTAGAAATCAAAACAAACAAGCATAGATTCATAACCTCCATTGCAAGAAAATGAGAGAAAGAAGATGAACAAATGAACTTCAAACACAATCTAAATCTGAAGATGAAATTAGAACTACTTACAACCCTTCCAAAGGAAGGTTCAAGAGTTCAAAAACTTCTAGAAATAATTCCGAAAATACAAGAGCTAAGTGTGTCTTCTCCTCTCCTCTTCAATGGCAATGGCTCCTTTCTTCTTCTTCTTGCACTTTCCTTCCTAGAAAAAGTCCTTCTTTTTCTTGGAATATATTTTTGTCAAAGAAAATGGAGAATATGTGAGCTGCTCTCAAACTACCCAAATCCCAGCTGCCTCTAATAACTATCAAGGACCACTTTTATAACCAATTTCTTCATGAGCTGGCCATGAGAGTCGTGGCACAGCTGTCACGAGAATCTGGCAAAATCCACGGTCATTTCCACGGCCGTGGTTCTTCAGAGAACCGTGATTCTGTGCAGAAACTTCGCCTTGGATCATTAGGCTGTGGTTTGGTGCATGGCCTGTGTTGGCAAGGTTCCTTGGGTCCTTCTCAACCTTTGCCTTGCGTTCTAATGAGTTTGGAAACGTGTCCTCTAATTGAGCGACCCTCAAACGCGTCGTTTTGGCTCGAAACTTCCCGAAATACCTACAAAACGCACACAAGTCCGTGTAGACGTCTATCTCGACAAAATACATGTTTTGAGTGCAAAACGTATTGGACTAGTGCTAGATAATGCATGATTGAGCGAGAATTCTATCTAAATGTGCACCTAAAACTATGCTATAAATCGTGTTATCAAAATACCCCATACTTAAGGTTTGCTCGTCCCCGAGCAAATTCCCAACTATAGACTAAGAGATGACATGATTTATGTATGCAGAAAAATGGCGAAAATCTTTTTGGTTTTGTGCTTCTACTATTGGATCACCTTCATAGTCATGATCATTGGCAATTGGATAAGCAATTATGTATCAAACAATAAGGGCATGGAAAGACAATTGTACTTAACTCAAAAGCATGCATGAGATGGGAGGACGGAGATGTCAAGAAGATCAAGAGTCTATCCAATCTAGATTACTAAGTCTTACAAACATGCAAGTAGGTCATAAGGGCTTGTGATATAAAAGGCTAAGAAACGTTTCAATTGGGGAGGGGAATTTTCTAGGTATGTGATGCTAATCCGGGAATGGAACTAACTTCACTTCCTTGTCCTCGATCAACTTCCCCCAAGTGTATATTTTTCCCTATCTTGCTTTCTTTTCCTTTTCTTTAACTCATTTTTGAGACAATGGCATTGGTGTACAATAGCCGAAACCTCGGTGATTAGCCATCCTCGGGCTTTTTCTCTTTTTCGAGGTGCATCCACACCGGGCACACATACCAAAGCTCGTTAGGGCTATTGGCTCATTTGACTTTGGCAAGGCACCAACACCCGATTATGTGAAGTGTACCGAGTTACTTGTCATTTAAACCAACGCCCCCAAACCTATTTTGGCTACACTTCCACAATAATTTCAGCATTCCATTCACGACATTCTTTTCATTACATCTTCACCCCGCACTTGCTTTTTACACATTCAAACACTAGCATGCTCCTATTCCCGGATGGGTTTTAAAAGGAGGTCAAATTTTATATTAATTGAGGTGCTCAAGCAA
The DNA here is from genome assembly GCA_033239125.1 of Fagopyrum homotropicum. Classification (NCBI taxonomy): domain Eukaryota; kingdom Viridiplantae; phylum Streptophyta; class Magnoliopsida; order Caryophyllales; family Polygonaceae; genus Fagopyrum; species Fagopyrum homotropicum. Next base: position 86,217,230 of record BSWB01000003.1, on the reverse strand, counting down.
TCATGATCAAGATGAGAAGTAGAGAAAGATGAAATGCCTTATTCATTCCTAGATGGTATGCAAGAACTATCATGTAATTTCGATTTTCAGTACTCAATCCATTCTAGGCAATCATCATGATCTCAAGTCATTCATGGAATTCAAGAGAAGTAGTTCAAGTCCACATATGCATTTATCAATTCAACACATAAGGCCATTCATAGCCAATCACAAGACAAGTTTTCATCATTAGGATCATATCCAAACCTAGAAAGCACAAAATGTTTTTTAAAATTTCTGATTTTTATGGAATTTTCGCTTTAAGTATGTACAATGCAAGACATGTGCAAATATTAAACTATCCTAGATGCTCTTCATGCAAAGGATCATGCAAACCCCACCCCATACTTAGAAACACATTGTCCCCAATGTGGTATACAAGTAAAGAGAGTGAAAGAAGGTTCTCACAATGTAAAATGGTTTTCTTCGGTATTTGGGAATTCTCAAGAGGATTGATGTTGGATGATCCTTTCAACCATGGTAGGGAGCTCTAAGCATCCTTCAAGCTTTGAAACCCGCGCTAGGCACCGCTAGCCGTCCAAGTTCCGCGTCCGCTCCACCCATAATTGGTTAGGGTTTCATCATCATCATTTCCAAGAAAGGTTTCCAATGCCACTAATGTTCTAGCACACATAAAATAGACAAAACACACAAAGCACACAAAAACAGAAAAATCTAAGCTAAAATGAAGGAAAAATGTTACCGATGGGTTGCCTCCCACCAAGCGCTTCTTTAAGGTCATTAGCTTGACCAAACTCGGGAGCGTTTATGCAAGGTGAAGCGGGGCGATCATGTCTATCGGGGCTCCCGGAATGTACTTCTTCAAGCGATGCCCATTTACTTTGAAATCTCCACAATGTTCCCCTCCTATCTCAATAGCTCCATGGGGAAAGATCTTCTTTACCACATATGGCCCGGTCCATCTTGATTTGAGCTTTCCGGGAAAGAGCCTTAGCCTCGAGTTGAAGAGAAGGACAAGATCTCCTTCACTCAACTCCTTTGGAATGATCCTCTTGTCATGCCACCTTTTGGTTCTCTCCTTGTAAATCCGGGCATTCTCATAAGCTTCCAACCGGAGCTCCTCAAGGGCATTGATATCAAGCAATCTCTTCTCTCCCGCCTCCTTGAGGTCAAAATTTAGCCACTTAATGGCCCAATAAGCTCTATGCTCCATTTCCACCGGAAGGTGGCAAGACTTGCCATAGACCAATTTGTAGGGAGTGGTGCCAATAGGTGTCTTGAAGGCGGTTCTATATGCCCATAGTGCGTCATTGAGCTTCATGGCCCAATCCTTCCTTGTCCTAGACACCGTTTTCTCGAGTATGGCCTTGATCTCACGGTTGGAGATCTCCACTTGACCACTAGTTTGGGGGTGGTAGGGTGTGGCCACCTTATGAGTCACCCCATACTTGGCCAAAAGTGCTCCAAAGTTCCTATTTGTGAAGTGCTTCCCTCCATCACTAATGATCACCCTTGGTGTTCCAAACCTAGGGAAGATCACTCGGTTGAAGAACCGCACCACCACCTTGGCATCATTCGTAGGAGAGGCGATTGCCTCTACCCATCTTGACACATAGTCCACCGCCAATAGGATGAATAGATTGCCACATGAAGAAGGGAATGGTCCCATGAAGTCTACACCCCACACATCAAAAATCTCAACTTCTTGGATGTTGTTCAAAGGCATTTCATTCCTCCTTGAGATGTTCCCCGTTCTTTGGCAAGCATCACATGCCGCTACAAAACCTTGCACATCTCTAAACAAGTTAGGCCAATAAAAACCGGATTGTAATACCTTGGCACACGTTTTGTGTGAGCTAGCATGGCCTCCACATGGTAGGGAGTGACAATGCCGGATCACACTCTCCACCTCATCTTCCGGTATGCATCTTCTAAGCACCCCATCCGGGCCTCTCTTGAATAGAAGTGGCTCGCTCCAATAGTAATGCCTTACATCGTTGAAGAACTTCTTCCTTTGTGAATATGATAATCCGGGAGGCACTTCCTCACACACCAAGTAATTCACAATGTCGGCATACCATGGCTCACTTCCCCTAGCCACTTGGAATAAGCATTCTTCCACCATTTGCAATTGTTCATCCCGGAACGAGTCATCTATCGGGATGTTGTCTTTCCCAAGCTCCAATGGTGGGAGTCTACTAAGGTGATCCGCCACCGAGTTCTCGGATCCCTTCTTATCTCTTATCTCCAAATCAAACTCTTGAAGAAGAAGGATCCACCGAATCAACCTTGGCTTGGCATCCTTCTTTGTAAGTAGATAACGGATCGCCGCATGATCCGTGTAAACTATGACCTTTGCTCCAACAAGGTACGAGCGGAACTTCTCAAATGCATACACTACCGCTAACAACTCCTTCTCGGTAGTAGCATAATTGAGTTGGGCATCATCTAGCGTCTTGCTAGCATAGTAAATAGCATGAGTGCGCCCTTCTTTTCTTTGCCCCAAAACGGCCCCAACGGCCACATCACTTGCATCGCACATGATCTCAAATGGTAGACTCCAATCCGGAGGTTGCATGATAGGTGCGGAGATCAAGGCGTTCTTCAACCTACAAAACGCTTCAAGACAATCTTTGGAAAACACAAAATCAACATCTTTCATTAGTAGGTTAGTGAGAGGCTTAGAAATTTTAGAGAAATCTTGAATAAACCTCCGGTAAAAACCGGCATGCCCTAAGAAACTCCTTACCCCCTTCACCGAGGTAGGTGGTGGCAACTTCTCTATTGTTTCAATCTTAGCCCTATCAACCTCAATGCCACGGTTAGATACCAAGTGTCCTAACACAATCCCTTCACTTACCATGAAGTGGCATTTTTCCCAATTTAAGACAAGATTTGTTTCCTCACATCTTTGCAACACCAATGACAAATTAGCTAAGCAATCATCGAAAGAAGAACCGTAAACAGAGAAATCATCCATGAACACTTCCATGATATTTTCCATATATTCCGAAAAGATAGCCATCATACACCTTTGAAAGGTGGCGGGTGCATTACACAACCCAAATGGCATTCTCCTATATGCAAATGTACCCCATGGACATGTAAAAGTTGTTTTCTCTTGGTCATCAGGGTGGATAGGGATTTGGAAGAATCCACTATACCCATCTAGATAGCAAAAGTGAGAGTGTTGAGCTAATCTTTCTAGCATTTGGTCAATGAAGGGGAGGGGAAAGTGATCTTTCCTAGAGGCCATGTTCAACTTCCTATAATCTATACACATTCTCCATCCCGTGACCGTCCTAGTTGGTATTAGTTCATTGTTCTCATTAGTTACTACCGTCATTCCACCCTTCTTAGGTACCACATGAACGGGGCTAACCCACTTACTATCCGAGATAGGGTAGATAATTCCCGCATCTAGCAACTTAATGATTTCCTTCTTGACCACCTCTTTCATTATAGGATTCAATCTCCTTTGATGTTCAATAGAGGGTTTGTGGTTATCTTCCATCATTATCTTATGCATGCACAAAGATGGCTTAATGCCAACCAAATCATCAATAGTATAACCAATGGCCTTCCTATGCAATCTTAGTTCATGCAGCAATTTAGCAAGTTCATCATCACTCAAGCATGCATTAACAATCACCGGATATGTAGAATTATCACCAAGGAATGCATACTTTAAATGAGAGGGGAGGGGTTTGAGTTCAAGTGAGGGAGGACCTTTATTGGTTGAAGACGATCCAAACAAGGTTGGATGAGATGAATCCAAAGCAAATGAGGATTCCCTTTGGCTCCTAGAAGCTTGATCATCATCAAGAGCTGATTCAGGGGAAACCACGGTTGGAATCACGGTTAGCTCAACTTCCACGACCGTGGTTCTTGCCAAGCTTGCTTCTCGGAGTTGTCCAGAGAGTTTGACGGCCGTGGAACCCAAATCTCGACCGTGGAACTTGCAGCTGTTCACAATTTCTTCATGGCTCTCAAATCCAACTCTTGGCTCCTCTTCCAATGCCTCCAAGGCTTTGATCTCTTCATTGCAATTCTCCTCAATGTCTTCCTCCATCATACTCAAGGTGAGAACCTTTTCCAAGGGATCCTTGATCAAAATCGAGCTCACCATTTCTCTAGATTCTTCTTGCTCGACTATGTTGAAGATATCTTCATCAAGGGTTGGCCCTTTCATCATTGTGGACAGCTTGAACTTGATGTTCTCCTCTCCAATGTTGAAGGAGAGAGTCCCGTTCTTGCAATCCACTAAACATCCGGAGGTAGCTAAGAAAGGTCTTCCTAGGATGATGGGAACCGGGTAATCCGCCGGAATGTCCAACACTACAAAGTCAATAGGCACATAGAATCCTCCCAATTGCACCGGGATGTCCTCAAGAATCCCAACTGGATGAGTGATAGAACGGTCCGCCATATAGAGGGTCATCTTGACCGGCTTTGGCTCTCCTAACCCGACCTTGTTGCTAAGTGCAAGCGGTATGATGCTTACACTTGCTCCAAGATCACAAAGGGCCTCGTATTTCACATCTCCCACTCCTATTGGGACGCAAAAAGAGCCCGGATCCCTTAGCTTGGGAGGCATTGCTTCCCTCATTGTTTGGATTAATTCCGAGGATCTCTTGGTCATCCTAATCTCCCCATACTCCTCCAACTTCCTTTTGTTGGAGAGTATTTCCTTCAAGAATTTTCCGTATGCCGGCATTCCTAAGATGGCATCCATGAACGGAATGTTAATATGTAACTTGGACATTAGTTCAAGGAACTTACCAAAGTGATTGTCCAAACGAGCTCTTGCTCTTGATTGTGGGAACGGTAGTGGTGGCTTGTATGGAGGCGGTGCTACATAAGTTGGCTCTACATCCTTGCTCTTGCCTCCATCATCTTGCTTTCTTCCCTCTTCTACCACTACTTGACTCCCCTTAGCTTGGTCCTTGGGCAAAGGATCCTTCATACTCAACCCACTCCTTGTTGTGATAGCCAAAACTTGGCCTCTTGGGTTGTCTTCGGTTCTTCCGGGAAGCTTTCCCGGATCTCTATGTGCCTCACCCGCCTTTTGAAAGACTTGTGCTTCCAAGACCTTTTGAGCCTTAGAAATTGAAGTGACGGTGCTCTCAAGTCCACTCAACCTTCCTAGCAATTGTTCAAACATGACTTCGGTTCTATCCTTCGAAGGTTGAGTAAAACCGGGTGGAGGTTCTTGTGAAGCTCTTTGTCGTGGAGTTATGCTTGTGGAGGCGGGAGGGTTCAAGGCTCCATCCGGATTAGAGTAAGAAAATCCGGGATGGTCGTGGTTTGGCCGGTAATTGTTGAATTGCCGGTTGTTGTTGAAATTTCTTGGGCCTTGGTAATTGTTGAAGTTGCCCCTTCCCATATAATTCACATCTTCCTCCTTGGAAGACAAGTTGGCTCGTGGAGGTGCTTGAGGAGTTGCTTGGCTCTTCAAGGTGGTAGTGCACAACTCTCTCAAGGACTTCAACTCATTGTTGATGGCGTCAAGCTTGAAATTGCTCATGGTGACTTCACTCACCTCATATGCTCCCGCCTTTCTTCCCTCACTCTTCCTATGAGAGTACTTCTCAATCACTAGAGCTTGCTTCTCCACAAACTCCCAAGCATCATCCACATGCTTCTCCATAAAGGTCCCACCGGAAAGAGATTGAAGCTTGAATTGGCTATCTTCATCAAGCCCCTTGAAATAGATCTCTAATAGCTCAATCTTTGGTATGCCATGGTGCGGACAATCTAGGAGAAGGTCCTTAAATCTCTCCCAAGACTTGAACAAACTTTCTCTATCCCTCATCACAAAGGCATTGATCTTTCCCCTTAACTCGGTGGTCTTGGAAGGTGGGAAGAACTTGGTTAAGAACTCGGTTGTCATCTCCTCCCAAGTACCAACTCTCCCTTGTGGAATAGATTGATACCAAGCCAAGGCTTTGTCCTTAAGAGAGAAGGAAAAGGCCCTTAGCTTATGGTTGTTGCTCTCCAATCTTGGTGGTCTAAGAGTCTCCATCAAAATTTCATAGTTCATCAAATGTTGGTGAGGAGACTCTCCTTCCATCTCTCCAAATTGATTATGCCGGATCATTTGAAGGACTTGAGGGCGGAGCTCATAGTTGTGGGTCGCGGGATCTCCTAGATTCACACCCGGTCGGTGTGCTCTTTGTGTCGGATCCATACGTTTCCCTAGGGTTTGCGGCTCCTCAATAGCAATGGGAACAACCCTAACATTGGCCGCCGGCTGCGGTTGTGGCGGAGGTGGTGGAGGTTGTCGGCGATTAAGCTCTCCTTGAACAAGAGCTTGCCTAATCTCTTCAATCTCCCTTCTAGTTTCCTCTTGCCTCTCATTGGCAAGTCTCCTTTCTTCCTCCAAGAGTTCATCTCTTAGCCTTATTTGCTCCAAGGCTTCATCCAATTCAGCTTGGAGATTTCTACCGGCCATCTCTTTCTCTTTTCGGATGTTCTTAGATCTAGATCGAAGGGTTTTCTCCAGTTCGGGATCGAATGGAGCTAAATCTTTGCCACGAGATCTTCGCATACACCTAAAGAGTAATAGATGTCCTGAAGAGCAAAGACAAAACCAAAAAGAGATCAAAAGAAACAAGAAAGATCTACACTAGAAACAATCACAAAATAGACTCAATCTAGACCTAGTCCCCGGCAACGGCGCCAAAAACTTGTTACGCTAAAAAGTGTGTACGCAATAAGCCTTAAATTTATACTCGTTATAATTATCCTACTTCTAGCGCACCCGCAGTGTACGGGACGTATGTAGCAAGATAAGTATTCCAAGGTCGAACACAAAGACTAAGGTGAAATCGAATTAAGTTGTGATTGAATTTAGCAAGATCTAAGTCTAAAGGAAAGGATGCAAATAAAGGAAGAAAATCTCAATTGTTTTGGTTGTTTTTAGGTGATCACTTCAAAGATCAAATGCATGCAAACACTCAATCAAACTAAGTCGGAAAGTTGGCACAAATAAACAAATCGAACAAGATGTTGATCAAGAGAAAGGGAAGACGGATTCTAGGGGTTGGAAATTCCGGTTATGGCATAAAACTCAAGTTATCTATACGTTCTTTGGATTGATTATGATATGTTGGGATTAAGTGTTCCTAAAATGGGATCAATTACCGGGTAAGTCTCATGATCCAACTAATCCACACCTAAGGTCTCATTACCGGTTAAGTCTCTAAGAACCTAAGGGTAGGAATTTAACACAAACCGGATTGTTTAATTAGGGATCTAACCTATCCTCACCGGGTAAGTCTCGGAAAGGGAAGTCCTAATCAACTATCCTAGCACATTTAATCCAATGGCGGCTTGTTAGGCTCACCATTACCTAAGGTTTTGCTATTTTAGATTCTAAGGGCAAGGATTACCGGGTAAGTCTCTCCTAACACTTAGTCGCTACACTAGGACACCCTAGGGTAGGTTAAACTCAGCAAAAACTTAGGGTTTCAACAATTTTATGAACCTAAGGTAAGATCCTTCGAACCAGGAAGAACCACGGTTTGTTCTACAGAAACCACGACCGTGGTTCTTCAAGAACTACCCGTGATTCCTAACAGTAGCTACGTTCATAAACAAAAATCATCCAAAGGTAAATCTAAGTTCGTCCTATCATAGATCTAGCCATAACCATCCTTTCCTTACCCTAGAATCACATCAATCTAGCCTACAACATTCATATTAGAAATCAAAACAAACAAGCATAGATTCATAACCTCCATTGCAAGAAAATGAGAGAAAGAAGATGAACAAATGAACTTCAAACACAATCTAAATCTGAAGATGAAATTAGAACTACTTACAACCCTTCCAAAGGAAGGTTCAAGAGTTCAAAAACTTCTAGAAATAATTCCGAAAATACAAGAGCTAAGTGTGTCTTCTCCTCTCCTCTTCAATGGCAATGGCTCCTTTCTTCTTCTTCTTGCACTTTCCTTCCTAGAAAAAGTCCTTCTTCTTCTTGGAATATATTTTTGTCAAAGAAAATGGAGAATATGTGAGCTGCTCTCAAACTACCCAAATCCCAGCTGCCTCTAACAACTATCAAGGACCACTTTTATAACCAATTTCTTCATGAGCTGGCCATGAGAGTCGTGGCACAGCTGTCACGAGAATCTGGCAAAATCCACGGTCATTTCCACGGCCGTGGTTCTTCAGAGAACCGTGATTCTGTGCAGAAACTTCGCCTTGGATCATTAGGCTGTGGTTTGGTGCATGGCCTGTGTTGGCAAGGTTCCTTGGGTCCTTCTCAACCTTTGCCTTGCGTTCTAATGAGTTTGGAAACGTGTCCTCTAATTGAGCGACCCTCAAACGCGTCGTTTTGGCTCGAAACTTCCCGAAATACCTACAAAACGCACACAAGTCCGTGTAGACGTCTATCTCGACAAAATACATGTTTTGAGTGCAAAACGTATTGGACTAGTGCTAGATAATGCATGATTGAGCGAGAATTCTATCTAAATGTGCACCTAAAACTATGCTATAAATCGTGTTATCAAGGTGTTTTACTTGAGTGTTAAAATTCCAAATTTACATCAACCTTATGGCTGTTACTGTTAGTATTGCTGCAGCTAAAAGGCTATACACAGCATCAACCATATGAATGCCAAGGATGATTTGATGCTCAACAGCAATGTTCAATCTCTCTCATCTTTGTTTCTTTCTCATCTCCTAGTTGACCAAATTTTGTGAACTATCTCTCCAGCTTCATCCTTCTTACAATAGTTAATTTCTATCATGTTTTGTTCCTTTTGTCTTTTTGTTTATTCGTTTCAGATATCATACATTGTGCACATTATGGATCTGAATAGAATGAGGAAATTAGGCAACAATGTATATGCTTACTGCCGACATCTATCAAAACTGATTTCCTTTCTGTATTAGTGCTAAAATATAACTAAAGAAGTGTTAACTGGAATGTGCTCACATTTGTGCACAACATCACTTGGTGAATGGATACATCATGAAGCAACAGCTTGCTGAAAGGCCTCTTGTTATCAATATCTGTAAGAAAGTTCAACTACTGCCTACACATTAAAAGAACTACTTTATGAAGTAGAGCACATAGATGATCAAATATAGATATAGTAAGCTAATTCATTTTAAGAATGTGTCCTTAAATGTTGTGCTTGTATGAGCTTTGCACAAAAGAAATTTGCTGTAAGTGGAGCATAAGTCTAATGGTGGACTTTGCTATCATTACTTTATTCAGTTATTTTTTATGTGCTACTCAACCGTATTAAAAAACGTGTCCTTTGTTTTAGGAATCGTGTCAAATTTTGCACAAATGATTTCGTTTTCCATGTAAAATAAAACTAAATGTAGCAAAATGTGACACAAAATAACATATCCTATATTTGTTTCTTGTGCAGGACCAATGTGGATGATATAAGATCCCTAAGATTGATTACAGCTGTTAAAACTCCATACTTGCCTGATGGAAGATTTGATCTTGAAGCCTACGATGCCTTGGTCAACATGCAGATTGATAATGGCGTGGATAGCATTATTGTTGGAGGGACTACTGGTGAAGGCCAGTTAATGAGCTGGGATGAACATATCATGCTTATCGGCCATACTGTGAACTGCTTCGGTGGAAAGATCAAAGTGATAGGGAATACCGGTAGCAATTCAACCGGAGAAGCCATTCACGCTAGTGAACAAGGTTTTGGTGTAGGAATGCATGCTGCCCTCCACATTAACCCTTACTACGGAAAGACATCTATGGACGGCTTGGTTTCTCATTTCAAAAGCGTGCTGTCAATGGGTCCTACTATCATCTATAACGTACCTTCTCGTACTGGGCAGGATATTCCACCCCATGTCATTCATGTCATAGCAGAGAATCCCAACATGGCCGGTGTGAAAGAATGTGTTGGAAATGACAGGATTAAGCAGTACACTGACAAAGAAATCGTGGTTTGGAGTGGGAATGATGATCAATCTCATGATGCAAGGTGGGGATTTGGCGCAACAGGGGTGATATCAGTCACAAGCAATCTAATCCCGGGTTTGATGAGACAACTGATGGTTGAAGGGAAAAATCCATCTCTAAATGAAAAGATCATGGCTTTGGTCGATTGGCTTTTTGAAGAACCAAATCCCATCGGGTTGAACACAGCATTAGCTCAGCTTGGGGTTATCAGACCGATATTCCGACTACCTTATGTTCCTCTTCCCTTGCAAAAAAGATTGGAATTTGTGTTTTTGGTAAAGCAGATTGGTCGTGAACATTTTATCGGAGACCAAGATGTTCAGGTTCTTGATGATGACGACTTTATTTTGGTGAGTCGGTACTGACATATCTTGAACCTGTTTGCTATCCTTGGAGTTCAAGGAATTAGGCTACTTGGTATGCTGTAACTTAACTTGGGTTAATCCAAGATGGGTATCTAGCTTTCTTTAGGTATTGCCAAAGTGCATTTTTTTCCTTTGTAGCTTGAGCTAGAAAGATGTGTTTTTGTACTGTGTGCGCTCTGAAATTCAGAATTTGCTGTGCAAACCAAATAATTTCAATTTCTTAGTTAAGGCCCCAAGCTAAGAAGGGTTTTAGGGAGTGGAAGTGAGGGCTTGTAGTGCCTTTTTGTTATATAAACAGTATTATTGAAGAGCGGTCAAAGTGACATGTTTTATTGATTATGTATGTATATGAAAGTGCTTCACTTAAGAATACTAGTTGAGCGATGACATCTGCAACTTAAAGATCTAACTAGTCCTATGAACCCGTTTGCTGAACTTCTTTCCCCCAATGTTTTCCTTTCATCATTTTCATACATACCAAACACGGGTTTTGATTTCCGACGCCTACGTTGCCTGCTCTTGATATCAGCTAACTCCATCTCACCCGGCAACCTTATGGATCCAAACAAGACCTTATACCACCCCCTATCATTCGTTGATGAGATTCTTGACAGTCTCCCATGGCTTGTTCTGTCTGGCTTCCAGTGAATAAGCCCGGCCTTCCTCTGCGAGGATGAGGGAATTAACTTCCCACAGAAGATGAAACTATTGGGCTGGTAGCTAGAAGAAGAGAAACCTGAGCTGAAGAACTCGAAAAAGTTATCTTCTTTGGAAGAGGAGTTGTTGGTGACATTGTATTTGGCAGACGAAGTGCAGCAATCAGCTGAGGCGTCGCTGTAAATGGGTATGTCGCAGAAGGAGAGAGCCTCGTCTTCTTCATCTAGCTCACGCAGCCGTGAGCTTCCGATCTTGTCTTCCATGTGCTTGTAATGGGCACCATCAGAAGTCATGGTTTGGCTGCTGGAAAAGGGATGGGTGGCACCAGATTTATACCCAGCCAAATTTGGTTTGGTTGCTGGAAATGTGGGCAAGTCATAGCCTTTCTAGAACTGAGAAAGTTTGACTACCCTATGGCATAATATCTAGAACCATGAAACAGGAGTAGTTAGTTGAATGGTAGTCTATAGAGGGGTGCTTTTGTACTTTTCTGAATGTTTAATCAACGTCTGTGATGCTAATGTAATTTCATTTAGTATTTGCTGAATTAGCAGGAGAATATTATACTTTACTTACAATGGCATGCTATTCATTATTAGGGTAACAATATTCCGACTGTTATTAAACTTTATCAACTCAAAGGTTCTAATCAACTTAGTCTCCAGTACACACAAACAAGTTCTTTTTTAATCCATTAAAGTCAAAACCCTTGCAGAATTAGCAGAATCATAAGTTCTTGAAAGCCGATTCATGAGCAGGCTTCTGGGAAGGGGTAAGCTTTGCCAACAGAGCCTTGTTAGGACAGTGCTCCTCGTCAACAAAGTAATATTCCCCATTGGCAATGAACGTAACAAAAGGCCTGTTGGTATCAGCGTGTCTGATGTCACCAAACTTTATCGTTTTAGGAGTGAAACTGGCTAACCATGTCATCATCTCCACCTCAAAGCTGTCTGACCCAGGTTGCCACCTGATCTTGTGAATATAAGGGCTTACAAACCAATGAAGGACAGCCGTCGTAGAAGCACTGAAGAATATGACAGTAGCTGCAACCGCTCCCTTGAAGATCACGTTTGATTGGGTTGATGTCATGAAGGTTATTACTGGGCCCAGGGACACTGAGAGACAGCAAGTAGAAAGAGAGAGAAGCTTCACTTTCTTGATGGTTGATGAGATTGGGCCACAGTAGGCAACACCAGCCTCCTTTTCATCTTCTTCATCATGCCCTCCTCGTTTTTGAGGCCCGATGCTGATTTTGGCATCCTCTTGTGTAGCAGCAGCAGCAGCGCTACTTGATGCCCATCTTTTTCGGGCAGCAGCCAGCAGAGTGGTGGATGTGCTAGGACTCGATTTGGGGGCCAGGAATACTGCTGATGTCTGAACCCTCATGGCTGAATAACCTGAAGCTCAAAGCAAAGAGCCAAAGAGTATTGAATTGTAATGCAACATTATGTGATACTGTTCTCTTTATTGTGGTCAAGAAACAAAGATTAGCAAAGACAGTTGCATCGCATACTGGACAGGGCTTACATGATTCTTACTTTCCCATTGTTCTTGTAGCCACTAATCACAAACAACAATACAGAATTTCTGTAACAAAACAAACATACACACTTTACTTTCTCTATCCATACGTCTTAATCCCTATCTGCCAAAGAGTAGCAAACTGCCCACTATAGCAAACACTAAAATATGCTATAATCTTTGCACCGACAACTGCCTAGCTCTGAAACTAACCCTAGACAATAGATATGATGACTTTGAGCTGTTGCTCGCCAAATATTAAACTTGCCAGGCATGGATCAGAATTTCAGCCAACTAGTTACTACAACACCTTGCATAGGTACGGTTCAACCTTTTAGACACTGAATTTCTTTTCACGTTCCTTTGCCCCAGTTGACTATGAAACTGCACATAAATTTTCTTTTGAGACACCTTACAAAGCAGAAACAACCAAAGCAAATGAAGGAGAAAGAATGAAGATGTTGACATGCTTTGAGCACATAACCAAAACAAGCTGACCATGATACCTAGTCGGTTTAAGGTTTCACATAAACAGTATAACAATAAAATTGTCGGACTTAATTATAAGACATTGGTTTAACCAGCTTTTGCTGGCTGCAAGAGGCAATTCAGTGCCCCCATGCGGCCTTGTAGTGCAACACACAAAACATCCAGCATGCAGATTGGTAAAGACAAGGACAAAAAAAGAGAAGCATGCAGCATTCATTAGCCTAACAATAAGTTAAGTAGCTTCAACACAGTAATGGAATACTGTAAATTGGATGTATGAGCGTGGCTGAAGATCCAGATGCATACGAACAAATGAAAGAATGAACAGAACAACTCTGTCAATGAATATCTTTTAACTTCATAAAAAGTAGTGATCCTACAAAACAATTTACTTGAAAGAGGCAACTCAAAGCTACAAGAGAAGGAAATCACACATGCCATAAATTTAGATCAGTTGGACCAAACACATGTAAAAGTTATCACTTCATTTGTTTCTATCTTGAAAGAAGCTTCACTCCATTAATATGGAAGGAAAAGGAAAGAGCATGAAGTGAATCAAGATTATAAATCGGAAGAGAGGAGACTTGGTTGCATCAAAACGTAAAGAAGGCTACTTGCCTAATCATCACTAAAAAAACACTTGATAATTCTACTCCTCATGACCCTCAAATTAAGGATCGCAACTCAAAGTAACTAAGTCAAACATAAACGCAAATGAAGGAATGGATATGGTTTCCACCAAAAATTAAACATCTCAATTCAAGAGCAATCGCAGCTAAAAGCCAAACCAAAGCATGAGAAGATTGCAACATGAAATGACCGTGAAGTGAGAGAATGAACACAAAACGCGGAACAGATCATCGAACGAAACGTTTGATTACACGGAATCAGATCACATTGAACTGAAGAAGCGGTCGATTCATTATTCGTCAGTGATCGACATGATGAGGAGAGAAGGATTTACCAGAGATAGCGTTTCTGGAAAGAAGATGCCGGCCTCCGGAACGAAGCAGGTAGGAGACAGCAACCCTAGCCATTTCCCCGTCTCTCTATTTCCGCTTCACGCAATGAACTCAGCGATGCGAGCTTCTGCTGACTCCCAAGGGTTTTGCACTTCTCGGGGAACCCTTCTACTTTCACAACTACTCGTTTTCTGATTTGGGGCAACCGAAAACAAAACACAAATGAAAACATCTCAAAATGCTCGGTATAAAAAATTACTAAACAGAAGCCACGTGAGGTGTTAATAATACGACTATAGATACGTTTGTATTTCATCAACGAAATTACTGAAATGAGTAAATATGTCTCTTATTATTAGGAGTTGTAGTTTGAAAATAATGACATAACATTGACCGAGTATGTTAATATTGTAATTTAAAATTATAAGTACTTTTAATTAAAAAGTAAATATTGTAACGACCCGTTTATTGGATGCGTTTTCGATATTTATTTTCCCTATTTTGTTAAATATTTTAATGGCCTCAATATATTTCCGACTATTTTCACATCGTAATTTGAATTTTACGAGTTATATATATATATATATATATATATATATATATATATATATATATATATTATCTGTATTTATACCATTATATATTTTTATCAAGAATATTTTTTTTACGGGAGCAATTCATATATCGAAAAATATATTTTTACGAGTATATATTTTGTTTATATTTGCAGTATATTTATTTTGTGGTTTACTTTCGGAAAGGTTCAAAAAAAATTTTCCGACTTGAAAATTCCGTTCCGAATGATTTTAATTTATTATTCTTCTCTTCTTCCTTCTTTTCTTTTTCCTTTTATATTTCTTTTATTCTTTTTTTTCTCTCTCCTGACTTGTGAACAGCCCTGCAGATCCGACTCATCGCTGTCCTCAACCTGCATTCTGCAATTCGGACCCCTCGCCCCTCCCGCCGCCTAGTGACCTATCTAACCCAGCAGTCTCTCTCCCTCACTCCTCTCTGGTTGGCTACACACTCCCCTGCAGCTTTCCGATTCCTCTCCCCTCTGTTCGTCTCAAACGCTTCTCCAACTGTCTGCAGCCACCGGAGGTAGCCAGGGGAGCCGCCGGATATCGGAGCGCCTTGACCCTGCTTTACCAGTCGACACTAGAGGACACTCGCTCCCACCGTCGACTACCGCCTCTGGAGCCGCCGCTTCTCTCCCCGCCTCGCCTAGCCGCCAGGGCCTCTGCATTTGTGCTCTCCCCTTTCCTTGTCTCTCCGTCGGGTTAGAACAACCCAGAAACCAGCGGCAACCTCGCCGCTGGGAGAAACGTCGCCTTGTTTCCAGCTTCCTTTCGCTGCCGGAACGCCACAACCTCACCGCCCTGCGTGTTGTTTCAAATTGGAGAAGAACCCTTTTTGGGTAATTTGAATCGCGCCCCCCCCTATTTGGTATATTTGCAGAAAAGTACCTATACTTCATATTTACAGTTTTTACCCTAATTTCTGGAAGTTGCATATATGCCCCTGTTGGAATTAATTGCAAAATTGGCCCAAAATTTATTTACGGTTTATGGCCTGTATTTACAAAATTGTATATTTTGCCCCGAAAAATGGTTGAGCGGTTTTATTTCGTCCTTGGCTTTGAGAACGAGTTTTACCTTGGGTTTACGGTGTTGTATAGGTTGCCCGGAAAATATATTTACAGATTTTAAACTTGGGTTCACTTCGAGTTATAGTCTTGTAATTACTTACACGATGTTTATGCCTTGTTTGATTAATTTGGGTTTACGGTTCAAGTTGTAATTTCGGGTTATGCCCAAGTTGCTAGATTCACGTATTTTGCCCCGGAGGGGTTTTGCGAGTTTTAACGTGGGCATTTGAAATCGAGTTTCCTTAGTTTTATATATATATATATATATATATATATATATATATATATTCCGATCAAATTTAGCGTACGAGCTAAATTTGTCTAGTTTTGGTACTAGGTTCGGAAACTACCCCGTAAAGGCCGAACGAGTCGAAGTTCGACATTCATAGATCATCTTCCGTCTTTTGACATCACGTGAGTACCCTCTCCCCCGAGCTTATGATCTTACCTCGATCTTGTTATGTTAGTATTAGTATCATGCTAGGTTGGATCTAGCATATCTTAGAGTGAATGCCACTTAGTGGTTATGGACTTTAGGGAGTTATGGTTGATTGATGCATTGTTTGGTTGAAGAACGATCTTTTGGGATCTTCGAGTTTAGGAGTGTTATCATCTCATAGTTGTGATGTATGTTCTAGTAAGACCATGAGCTTATGTTGATATTCAAGCATGTGTAGTTATGAGTTGTTGAGATTGTGAGATTAGGACACAAGTATCCTAGCATGGTTATGATGGTTGTGTTTTTTTTGTGAGTTGTGAGGACTAGGAGTGTTATCCTAGTCATGGGAGTGTATAATCTTGTAGGATGATATAGGACTAGAAGTCTAAGAACTTCTAGCTTGTGAGTAGTTGTTGATTATCGTGCCTTGTCTTGAACTAGCTTTGGTTATATTCCTACGGGAAACGAGATTCGGTTGATCTTTGGGACGAGGTAAGTCTTCGGACTTACTTAGGTAGCTTCTTTGTATTAGCATCATGTGTGATTGGTTGCGTGTGTTTAATTATATTTGGTTGTGTTTATATAACAAACGAAACCGGAACTAGGACAACCTTGTGTATATGTATATTGGTCCAAGTGTATGATAACAGGCGGTGACCGCTTGTCCAGTCCAAAATGGGGATGACTGGGAGGTACCTTACGACCAGTCCAACGGGTGATGCTGATCCGCATCAAGTACAAACCCGTATGGTGAAAGGGGACAATGGCGAGATCGTTAAGATTCTCGTGTCACACCATAAATGGAATTAGTAATGGAATGACGTAAATGGAAAGATAATAATCCGGCTTGTGTGTTTTGGAGCATGTTGTGTGTTTATGATGCCTTATGTGTGTGTGTGTGCCAATACAATGATTCAAATGCCTTGAATGCTAGCTAACGGTTTTATACCGATATTGTTGTAGTTGCCCTACGTGTTAGGAACGCGGCCGAGAGATCCGGAAGAGTGGACAGCCGGGGTCCGTACATTGTAGGATGGGTTTGTAGGCGGAGTCTTGTAGATATATTTGTATTATATATTGTATGTTTTCGACGTTTAGTCGTTGGAGTTGTTGACTCGGTTGTGGTCTTTTGGTTGTATGCTTTTGAGATTCATATCATTGCATTAAAATGTATTTTGGTTTTGCCTTTAATTTGTGTCTTGTTGTAAGATTTGGTGAAATTGTTGTCAGGCTAAGGGTCGAGACCAATTGTGAGGTCCCAATCCGTAGCGCCTCGAGTCTCGCGGATTCGGGGTGTTACCGATATTTAATTAAAATATGATATTGGTTTATTTAAGTGATATTTTTGCACCAATCAAAGTAATTAATGATAATAAATTGATACTTCATGAAAATGTTAGAGAAGTTTGCGAGTTTGAAAACTTATTTATTTTTATTTAGGTCTTTAAAAATTTTTGACTCAAAAAATATAAAATAGGTCACATAATATCAAATTGTAAAACCTCATCAACTTGTTTATTTTTATTTATGTCTATACAAGTTTTGCACTCCATAAATATAAAATATGTCACTTAATATCAAATTTTAAAACCGCATCAATGTCTACTATAAAAGGAGTATTTAATGACTCAAAAGCCAAAATTATAGTGTGTAAGAAAATAATATATTTTATGGGGCGTATACATGACACTCGATTTGATTGTTGATGACGCTTTTTCTTATGGATTTCTCATTTTTTTGGTACAAAATAAGGCAAATGACTTATGGCCAGTTCGGTAGAAAGAGTTTATGGGGTTGAAAAGGGGGATTGGGATGAATTTATGAAAAATATTCAACCGCATAGAGATAGTTTATGATTAAGAAAGCTTGTTATGAAAGTTTAATAAATAATCACTTTTACTTCCTCGTGCACTTTGCAGGTGTTCAGGTCTATGAGCAGGCAAGATAGAATATCCGGAAGTAGAAAGTCGATACAACATTAACGGATTTTGCAGGCCTTGTGTACCTGAGGATAAGCTGAGAGGGTTTCAAGTCTTGTGCAAGCCTTGTTAGACACTTTGGAGCATAGGCCTTTTGGGATGATTGATGGTGGCTCGGACAATAGAGATGGTTTAGAGAGAAACCCTAAACCATGGAGTGCGACAACTTATTTTGATGTTGAGCTTTGTAGATCAGTCGAGAATATTGTGGTTTGTGGGGACCCTTTTTTTTTGAAGATCTTCAGTGGCGGCTTGTTTCTATGCCTATTCGATTTGAGGGGCTTGGGTTATACTTTGTTATGGACACATCTTCCTTTTCTTTTGTTGCCTCTAGAGCCTAGTCTTCGGTGCTTCAAGACACACTTTTTGGGACAATGGAGTAGTGGATATGGGCTTTGAGTTTTATCGAGCTTTGGACAATCTTCAAGCTTCCAATTTTTGGATTTGACCTTTTTGCCTTTACTTCCAAGAACACCATCCCCCTAAATCCCAACACGCTTTGGCGAGTGCTCTTTTCGGTAAGACTGTGCAGGAGATGAAAATTGCTTTTGATTTGACCCTTAGACAAAAAACGGTTTTCAAGTGTCCACAATCAACAGATAGTCTAGAGTTCCTTCTTGCCATACCCATTGATGGACTTGGGCAATGTATGTCCCCGGTTGAGTATCGCTCGGTACTTAAGTATCGTCTTATGATTCATCTATACTCAGTTGATGAGATTTGTCCTATGCCCAATTGTCGAAGAGTTTTGGATGCTTTTGAGGAGCATGTGTGATGTGGGACCATCTCCCATCAAGGACCCATTACTAGATCAAAGACTAAGACATTGAAGGAAAAACCAACAACTCCTTCACCTTCTTCGGATTTTGTCATGGATGGAGAGATCACAAGGACAACAACAAAGACTATTCAAGATGAAGTTACGAACATACTTACGACATGTACGCTCAAGGAAACTCTCCTCACTCTCAAGAGGTCCTTGGTGACATTATTGACTCTTATAAAAGAGCCAATCCATGACCAAGAAAATCCATCAAGCAAAGAAGAAGGATAAGAACAAGGAAGAGCTTCAAAGAGGAAAAATCGACCTAGTCAAATCGGTCGAGTTTTCCTATAGGAAAATCGGCCGATTTATTGCCCGATTTTTCCTTCCTGAGACGAGTTTGCAAGATCCGGCCATGATCTTCTATATTTTTCATCCGATTTATTGACATGTTCTTCAGGAAAATCGACCAATTTTTCATCCGATTTTTGCTATTGTTGTCCAATGTTTCGAGAAGTCTTTGAGGCATAATTTGAAGAATCCAAGTGCACCGTATGCAAGATTATCCCAAGGAAGAGTTTCGGCAATAACCTTGAAACAATTAAGAGTCATAGCCATATCGAAAACCCAATCCCGACTATCTCTCTTTCTAACTTCGCAACTCAAGGTACGTTCTCTTTCTCTTCTTAATCTCTTGTGTGCCTTTTTCCTTAGCTTTTTTACTCTAAACACTTGAGATTTGTTTCTTTAAATGTGTTATTTAGTATCTATATTTCCTAACATAACAGTGAGTCTACCCACAAATTTTGCTTTCTACCTTGTCTTGTGTGAAGTAAACTTCTAACAAGGATTCCTTAACCATCTCAACTCATAAGAACCTTTATCCGAATCAAGTCAGCTACTTGATTCAACCAAGGAGTTCTAGTGAGACCAAGGCGCCAATCGGTAAAGAAGCATTAATCCATCCAAGGGGATCCCATCAAACCATCTTGCGATAACACAACAAGAGCGTGAGTGCGAGAGAAAACAAGTAAGACCCTTTGTGTTTTCTCTAATATTACCAGTTTGTTGTTACTTTGCGTGCTTGTATAGATGTCAAGAAGAGATAGCCCACGAGGATCCCAAAAGGATACTACTCCAAGGATATCGCGGACATGTTCAAGCAAATAATGACCAAAATGTCCAACATGGATAGACGGCTTGAATAGGTGGAAGAGAGACTCAACGCAGAATACCGATCAAAATCTCGCATGAGATTCGATCCGAAATTTGTTTATGAAGTAGGAGGGAGCTCCTGTAATCCGCCACCATCACCCTCCCGTATCAGGTATAAATCATCAACCGGTGTTAGGTAATACTCACCCTAATCAATTCTTTAATGCTAATCACAATCCACTTTTTGGTGACAAATTTCAGGGCGTAAGTGATGAAGATGATGAGGGCATGTGGAGATATTACCCACGACGTCATCAACGAAGAGGGCGCTATAGGCCTCATCAGGATAATGACGGACTTGGGAAAGTAAATGTCAAAATTCCAAGTTTCGAAGGTCGATGCAATCCGGACGCATACATGGAGTGGGAGACTAAGGTTGAACTTGGTCTTGCCATAACATTAGTGAGCAACGGAAGATCCAACTTGCTGCGTTGGAATTCCAAGGATACGCTCTAATTTGGTGGGATCATCTCATTAAAGAGCGGAGGAGAGCGGGAGAACCAGACATCAACACTTGGCAACGCATGAAGACCTTGATGAAAGCTAGGTTTGTGCTGCCGCACTATGGTCGGGAGACGCGACAGTGCTTAGAGAACCTCAAGCAAAGTTCCATGACTGTAGAAGAAGTCTACACCGCCATGCAAACGGTGATGGTGAAGGCTAATGTGCAAGAGGATGAGGAGTGTATTATGACTCGATTTTTACGAATTTTCCACCCCTCTTTAGCTAATGAAATTGATCTTTATCCCTATGCTTCTATGAATAATTTACTGCATTTGGCTATTAGGGTGGAGAAAAAGATCAAAGTACGGAATCAAGGAACAAATTCTTGGGCTGCAAAGAAGAAAAATCGACCCAGTGCCAAAAATATCGGCTGATTTTTTGACCGAAATTCTACCCAGAACGATGAAGGAAAGCGTTCTTTGTCCGATCCAGCAGCTCCTAAACCGTCTACTCAGTCTCGTCCTTTGAATGAGCCTTTAAAGGACAACAAAGGGTGTACTTCTAACTCTACTTAAGATCTAGAGATATTGTTTGCTTTAAATGTAAAGGTAGAGGTCATTACATGCACGATTGTCCTAATAAATGAGTTTTATTTCTAAATCAACAAGGGAAATATGAAAGTGAGGAAGAAAATGAGCATGATCATACCCACGTCAATGCATTACATGAGCATGATATCGTAGTGATAATGGTTGTGAATATAAGCATGGTGAATCCTTGATTGCTAGACGTACTTTGCATGCTAAGATTGCTCCATGTGAGAATAATCAACGTGAAAATCTTTTTCATATTCGATGTCTTGTTCAAGAAAAGGTTTGTAACATGATTATTGATGGATGAAGTTGTTGCAACATTGCTAGTGAGGAATTGATCACTAAGTTGCAAATCACTACCTTCTATCATCCTCGACCTTACAAATTACATTGGATGAATGATTGTGGGGAATTAAAGGTTAATAAACAGGCTCACATTGTGTTTACCTTGGGAAAATATGAGGATATTGTTGTTTGTGATGTTGTGCCTATGTAAGCATGCCATATTTTGTTAGGCCGTCCTTGGCAATTTGATAGGAAGGTTATGCATGATGGTTATTCCAATAAACATTCATTTGAGTTTAATGGGAAAACCATTACTCTTAAACCCATGACACCTTTGTATATCGTTGAGCATTACGACAATAAGAAGGAGAAACGCAAGCAGAAGGACCAGTAATCAACTCTCAAAGAAGAAAAATTGGCATGTTCTTCTAAAAATCAACCGATTTTTGAAGAATATCGGTCAGTTCAAGGAAAAATCGACCGATTTTCCTGTGCTTCATCTAATTTTTCCTTATTGGGACATCAAAGAACCCTTGTTACATTTAAAAGGGAGTTTCTCAATGATTATGTCTCTTTAGACCTTTCTTTACTGAGTTTATATAAAAGCCTACTAACTTTAAGTGATGAAGTGAAGGCCGCTTTGCCTTCAAACATTTTACAGGCTTTGGATGAATACAAAGACGTATTTCCGGATGAGATTCCTACACGACTTCCACCATTCCGAGGCATTGAGCATCGGATTGACTTTATTCCAGGTTCGTCATTTCTTAACCGTCCTACTTATGGAATGAGTCCGCAGGAAAGTCAAGAAATACAGGATCAAGTGTAAGACCTTTTGAACAAAGGTTATGTGTGCGAGAGTTTGAGTCCTTGCGCGGTTCCAGTTCTGTTGGTGCCCAAGAAGGACAACACTTGGACGATGTGTTTAGATTGTCGAGCAATCAATAACATCACTATCAAGTATCGACATCCCATTCCTCGATTAGATGATATGATAGATGAGCTTAGCGGTTCCACCTTGTTCTCAAAGATCGATATTAAGAGTGGATATCATCAAATCCGGATGAGGGAGGGAGATGAATTGACAACAACATTCAATACCAAGTTGGACTTTATGAGTGTTTGGTTATGACTTTTGGTTTGACTAACGCTCCAAGTACTTTTACGAGGTTAATGAATCATGTCTTACGCCATTTTATTGGAAAGTTTGTGGTTGTCTACTTTGATGACATCCTCATTTATAGCAAATCCATTGAGGAGCATGAAGAACACTTAAGGGAAGTACTTGCAACTCTTAGATCTGAATCTCTATATGCTAATATTAAGAAATTGCGAGTTTAGTACTAATCATTTGGTTTTTCTTCGATTTGTAGTAGCAGAAGAGGCCTTGAGGTGGATAAAGAAAAGATCAAAGCAATCCAAGAGTGGCCTACACCTATCACCGTCAGGCATGTGCGCTCTTTCCATGGATTGACAACTTTCTATAGGCACTTTGTGACGGATTTCAGCACCATTGCAACCCCTCTCACGCGTCTCACGAAGAAGCAAGTGCCGTTTGAGTGGGGAGAAGCGCAAGAGATTGCAATTTCAGAACTAAAGAGACAACTATCAAACGCATCTCTTCTTGCACTTCCGGATTTCACCAAGCCATTCGAAGTGGAGTGTGACGCTTCAGGTATTGGTATTGGAGGAGTACTCATGCAAGAAGGTAATACTTTAGCCTACTTTAGTGAGAAATTAAAGGACCCATGCTTGAATTACTCTACTTATGATAAGGAACTATATGCCTTATTTTGAGTTTTTAAGACATGACAACACTATCTTTGGCCTAATGAATTCATCCTTAGAACTGATCATGAGTCTTTGAAGCATTTTCGAAGACAAGTTGGACAGGAGTTATAGAAGATGGATGGAGTTCATTGAGACGTTTCCTTACATTATCAAATATAAGAAAGTAAATGATAATGTTGTAGCAGATGCCCTTTCTAGGAGGTGTACTTTGATCACAATAATGGATTCTAAGGTCCTAGGATTCCATTATATCAAAGATCTATACGAAGATGATGTTGACTTCGGCAAAATCTACACTCGATGCAAAATCGACCCTCTACAAAAAAAATGGGCAATTTTTCGACCGAGATTGCTCTTAGTCGGGAGGTAAGTACTATCTTCTTGAAGGATTTTTGTTCCATGGGGATAAAATTTGTATTCCTAGATGTAATCTAAGATTATTATTAATTGATGAGGCTCATATGGGAGGACTAATGGGACATTTTGGAAGAGATAAGACTTATCATATGCTTTACTCCCATATCTTTTGATCTTACATGCTCAAGGATGTTGAACATTTGATTAAGAGGTGCCTTGTTTGCCTAAAAGCAAAGTCAAGACTGAAGTCACACGGTTTGTATACTACTCTACCTATTCCTACATCACCTTGGCTTGACATTAGTATGTATTTTGTTGTAGGATTGCCAAGGACTAAAAAGGGGAGGGACTCTATCTTTGTGGTTGTTGATAGCTTTTCTAAAATGGCTCAATTTGTTGCTTGCCATAAAACTGATGATGCATATAATGTAGCTAACTTGTTTTTCAAGGAAGTTGTTAGATTGCATGGAGTACCAAGAGTTATTGTGAGCGATAGAGATGTCAA
This sequence comes from Fagopyrum homotropicum, assembly GCA_033239125.1. Classification (NCBI taxonomy): domain Eukaryota; kingdom Viridiplantae; phylum Streptophyta; class Magnoliopsida; order Caryophyllales; family Polygonaceae; genus Fagopyrum; species Fagopyrum homotropicum. The sequence goes on along the minus strand of BSWB01000003.1, from coordinate 86,193,262 downwards.
GTTCCTTAGCTTCTTTTGGAATACACTTTGGGGAAAACTATGTACAAAGTTATTATTTTCAACTTCTAGTCATCCTCAAACAGATGGTCAAACGGAGGTAACTAATAGAGCTTTGACTAATATCTTACAGGCTGTTTTAAAAGATAATTTGAATGCATGGCAAGATTTTTTTTACCACGTGTCGAATTTTCTTATAATCATACCTTGCATTCATCTACTAATTTAACGCCGTTTGAACAAAAAAAAGAAATATGTTGCTTCCAAAGCAAATCGGAATCGCAAGGAGATGCTATTCAAACCCAGAGATCTAGTGTGGTTGCATCTAAGCAAATAGCGATTTCCAGACAAACGGAAGCCTAAGTTATCTCCAAGAGGAGATTGGCCTTTTCGAGTAAAAAGGAAAGTTGGTGACAATGCTTATGTCTTGGAGTTTCCAGCTGATTATTGTGTAAGTCCAATCTTCAACGTCAGTGACTTAAGTCCTTACGAGTTTAGAGATGAAAATGCTGATGATTCGAGGACGAATTGTAACACCCCGAATCCGCGGGACTCGGAATGCTATGGGTGGAGACCTCACAATGGGTCCCGACCCTTAGCCTGACAACAATTTCACCGGACCTTTCCAACAAGGCACAAATAAAGGCAAAACTCAAAGCGTTTATAATGTATGGCAAGAAACCGAAAGGTAAAGCACAAGGTGGAAACTCAGCCGAGTCCTCAAAACGACACACTCCAATACATAAATCTATAACATACAACAAGACAACATAATCTGCAACGACATAAGACATAAACATCTCCGTCTTATAATGTACGGAGAGCCCGACTGTCCACTCCTCCGAATCACTCGGTGGCGTCCCTAACCTGCAAGGCATCTACAATAATCGGTATAAAACTGTTAGCTCATATTCTAGGCATTATAAAGATAGCAAAGACACAATCACAAGTAAGTAAACGAAATACACACATCATGCTCATCATCATCCAATCCGATTCTTATCTTCTTTTTAAGTCATTCCCTTACTAATTCCATTCGTTCAAAGTGTAATACAAGAGTCTTATAACTCTCGTCTCCGTCCCCGTGTAACCAACAGGAGTGGTGCGAAGCTCTCCCCGTATACCATGTATAGTTTGGTCGCAAAGATCCCCCCAGTCTCCCTCGGGAGCTGGGCAGTGATGTCACCGCCCAATAAAATAAAACACAATGGGCCAACAATATACATATATATAACCAAGTTGTCCTAATCTGGTTTCATGATCATAAGCAGCTAAACACACACCACCATCACATATCCCAATAATGCATAAAAACGGCTAAGTAAGTCCGAGGACTTACCTCGTCTCAAAGCTAACCAAATAATCGATCTCAACTTCCCATAGGAAACAACCAAGGCCTGATCATAACAAGACACCCATTAACATCGATCTCATATATACAAACTCAAAGACTCACCAAGGCTAACAACCGAACACAAGGTTGAACATCAAATAAGCTAGGAAACGCTCCTAGCCCCTAAGAGGCCATAAGCTCGATACAATTGTGAAAGGGAACAACAACAACCAACAACTTATATACGGTTAAATAGTACCCCCAAGCTGGAGTAAGGCTACAAAGATAAGAGAGACCATACAGTCTACACACACAAGATCACAACGATTCCAACGATTCTAAGGGTACCTAGGTTTACAACCACTAGATGACATTCACATCTACCCTAGGTCCACACTAAGCATGATACTACCATGTATAAACCTTTAAGAAAAGGAAGGAACCAAGAAGGAAGGAGGAGATAAGCCTACTGTTGAAGAAATGCAGCCGCGGAACAAGCTAGCGCGCCTACGGAGAAGGCTGTCACCGCCCCTGCGGCCTCTAGTGCCACCTCTGCGGTGATCCGGAGTCCTGGCACCGCCCCTGTGTTGGCCTGGGTCCACCCTTACGCCTCTGAAGATCCGCCCCGCGGTCGAACAGTAGAAGGTCCGTCTTCTTCGTTTCTTCGTATGTGCTCTTGCTTCAAATGCTTCCTGCTCTTGCTGGGCCGGCCTTCTCCAAACATCATCCACGGTATCTAGGCTCTCCCTCACGACCTAAACGAGCTAAGAACACATGCATGAAGAAGATTCAACAAGAACCCTCTTCAAAAGCTTCATCTATAGCCATGGATGAGAAGAGAAGAAGATGAAGGAAAACAGCAAGAAATGAGAAGAGGGGAAGAAGGAAAGCTTACCCAAACTGGATCCAGGATCTCCTCTACTGTAGTCCACAAACAAGAAATCCAAGAGGAAGTGAAGAAGGAGGCACAAAGGAAATGAGGGAAGAGCAACTAACGTGAATGAGAAAGAGTGAGAGGAGTGAGAGAGCTAGGTTGAAAAGGTGGGAGGGAAACAAGGGGTCAGTTGACCTCTTGTCACCTCAAGCTAGGAAACAAGGGGTAAGAAAGCAAAATGTGGGATAACGAGAGTTGGTACGGGATTTTGGAATAAATCCCGACACTCAACACCTTGTGCCTGCGGGAAAACTGAGCCGCACACGCGGGAAAATCGATAAACCGCTCAATAACCGGAAAAGAATTCCGGATATTACAACTAACCCCCCTACAAATAAGTTTCATTCCGAAACTTGCTAAACGTGAAAATCACTGTCAACACATCTCGAAAATCATATGGAACACATAGCGTCAACTATCGGCCCTCTAGTTCAAAAGGTCACTCACATAACCACATCAATACCTCGCAAGGTAACCACACATACATATAAGTAGCACATAATACACATCACATCACAAATCACATAAGAATAGCCAAGGAAAGAGCTCAGGACAAACCCGATTGTCCTATAGGTGTCGCTAAGTTTGCGTAAAACTCGGATAGTTTCTCCGGATACTTTCCTCGGGCTCCCATTAGCCTCATCGGCTCCTCGCATCGACCACTGCACTCTCAACATCGGCATCTCCTTCGACCGAAGGTGTCTCGTACTATGCTCCAAAACCGCTATCGGATGCTCCACAAAAGTATGGTCCGGCTTGACCACTAGGTCCTCGTGGCTAATGATGTGCCTCAGGTCATGTATGTACTCTCTTAGCTGAGACACATGAAACACCGGGTGAATACCCTCTAACCTCAGTGGCAATTCTAATCTGTATGCCACCTTACCGACCCACCTCCAAAATCTCGAATGGACCGACATATCGGGGACTTACCTTCCCCTTAATGCCGAATCGCCTGACGCCTCGCGCCGGTAATACCCTCAACCAACCTTGAGCTCCTACCCTGAACTCTAGGGGCCTACGCCTCCTATCTGCATACGACCTCCGACGGCTCTGCGCAGCAAACATCCTCTCTCGGATCAAAGCAACTCTAGCCATGTCATCACGTACCTAATTTGGAGCTACAACACTCAAACTCCCCGGCTCATCCCAACATAATGGGGTACGACATCTTCGTCCATACAAAGCCTCATACGGTGCCATCCCAGTCGATGCGTGCCATCTGTTATTATATGAAAACTCCATCAACGGAAGGTGATCTGGCCATACCTGACCCCAATCTAGTATACACGCTTGCAACATATCCTCCAAAGTCTGGATAGTCCGCTTAGACTGGATGTCGGTCTGTGAATGGTATGCGGTGGTGAAATAAAGACTTGAACCTAGGGCGGTGTGTACCTGCTGCTAGAACCTCGAGGTAAAACGCCCGTCCCTATCCGAGATGATGGCCCTCGTCACTCCGTGTAATCTCACAATCTGACGGGTAAACTCCTCGGCTAAACGACTCACCGGCCACGTTTCCCGAATAGGGATGAAACAAGCGGTCATTGTCAGCCAATCTACGACCACCCATATCGCATCAAAGCTCCTACTCTGTCTCAGACCGTTAACGAAATCCATGGATACATCCTCCCACTTCCACTACGGCACGGACAGTGGGTGGAGCTCTCCTCCGTGTCTTTGGTGCTCGATCTTGACCTGCTGACAAGTCGCGCATCATGCCACATATCTAGCTACGTCGGGCTTGAGCTCGCCCCACCAATAAGATCTCGTAATATCTTGGTACATCTTACTCGTGCATGAATGTACCAAGTAAGGCGTGGAATGGGCCTCATGTAAAATCCGTTCTCTCAACTCCCGGTCCGACGGTACACATATACGCCCCTAGCGTCTCAAAATCCGTCTGCTACCACGGTAAACTGCAGTTCCTCTCCTCGGGGCATCTTGTCCCGGATCCTCGTTAAAACGGGGCAACCCTCCTCCTTTTGTCGAATCTCTCCGGACAGGTCAGGTAACACCTCCAACTCGGACAAACGACAATTCGTATCCGGGAACCGGATATCCATCTCTAACTCCATCAAATCCCTCTACAACTGAGGCTGAACCATAAGCCGTGCTATCGCCTCCTCTCGAGGTGTCCTCCTACTCAAAGCATCCGCGACTACGTTCGCCTTCCCTAGATGGTACAAAATCTCCAAGTCAAAATCCTTAATCAGCTCTAACCACCTCCTTTGGCAATTATTGAACTCCTGCTGAGTGAAATATATACTTCAGACTCTTATGGTCTGTGAAGATCTGACACGTGGCCGCATACAAGTAATGTCGCCAGATCTTCAGGGCATGGATCAATGCCGCTAGCTCAAGATCATGGGTAGGGTGATTCTTCTAGTACGTCTTCAACTGCCGAGACGTGCACGCAATGACCCTAACACTCTGCATCAAAACGCACCCCAACCTAGCTTGGAGGCATCACTCTATACTACAAAATCCTCAACACCCTCAGGTTGGGCTAACACGGGAGCGAAGGTCAACCTCCTCTTCAAGTCCTCGAAGCTGCACTAACATGGCTCGGACCAGACGAACCTGGTAGACTTCCTCAACAAGGAACTGAGTGGCTGTGCAATCATTGAGAAGCCCTCTACAAACCGGTGGCAGTAACCTGCCAAACCGAAGAAACAATGCACCTCCTTGACCGTCCTAGGAGGCGGCCATGAAGAAACAGACTCTATCTTCACCTGGTCAACCATGACACCCTCGGCGGAAACTATATGACCAAGGAATGCCCCCTTGGGCATCCAAAACTCGCACTTAAAGGGCTTAGCGTAAAGCTCTCCTCCTTTATGGCATAACACCAAAAGGCCTCACATCCTTGCCCGATAAGTCTCGCAGCTCGGACCGCTCTAATGATTGTACCGGCCTTTCTGAAGTCACAACCTCGGAAAATCACCTCGTGTCTTGTCTCTGTAGTGACCATCACAGTCCTCCGGCTGATGTCCAAAATGGATTTATGGCGGGCCATCCAATCCATCCTATGAATGACTTCTTCATGCACTAAGTGCATGCCATAGGAGTCGGCTAACAATCACGGTTTCCCAAACGAATGGGACAGTATTGTATCTCTCGGATACCACTAAACTTCTCCCCTCTACCGTAACTAAGGACAACCTAGCTACACAATCATCGAAAATAAAGGAGTGTGTAGCACCCGTATCAAACAAAACACTGACGGGGAAACCGTGAATCTGAATAGTATCTGTGGTTTCGGGCGACGCTGGATCAACGACGCTCCTCAACTCAAATACCCTCGCCTGAGTGCCTCTGGCCTCCGTAGTGCCCCCACCTTGGCCTCTACCTCGGCCCTGCCCTTGGGCTGATCCCTACGAACGGGCTTGACTCTGGACTCTCTGCTGGGAATTCTAGGCCTGAAATTGAGGCAGCCTCTGCCCACCTCCTACAACGTTGGCAGGCGAGGACCCCTACTGTGACGGCACCCCACCCCGTTGGCAATAAGCTGCCCTGTGACCTGACTAGCCACAGGAAAAACAAGTCACAAGAGGCTTCCTACAATCGGGCCTAAGATGTCCATGTCCACCGCAGTTATAACACTGCCTCCCTCTCTCTGACGCCTGAGTAGTAGGCGGATAACTAGCACGCCTCTACAACGGGCTATGCCCCTGCCCTGAGGCTCCTGCTCTCAAACTAGAATGTTCCGACCTCTGTCGCTTGTCCGGACCTCTAGATTGAGTAGCTCTCCTAGGACCCGGTCGGTCCCTCTCATATGATGAGGCTCGATCTTGGTACTCCGCCAGGGAATCACAACGGAATCTCTCAAGGTAAGCACGGGTGGACTCCCTCAATCTCCGTGAAAATAGATAAACATGCTGGTCCACCGGAGGTGTGGCGGGACCCAATAGAGCCAACACCTCCCCAGAACGTCTAATCGCCTCGATCACCAAGACATCCTCAAATCCCACCTCCAAGAAGTCCCGAATTCTATCCCTCTTCAAGGAAGCTAGGCAAAAACTCTCTCTCACGAAGCTCAGCAACTGCTCCATCCTAGTAACACTGCCTCAAACCATCCTCCACCAATAATACGCCTGGTCTCGGAATAGAGTTTGGACTAGCTCAACTTGTCGATCCTCCGGGCATCGGATCACCTCTAACACAGACTCTACATGTCCAATCTAGTGTTCGACCGCTAGCCTTACCTTTCCGTCGAAGTAGGGCACATGCTGCTGGTTGGAATCCTTCAACCATGAATTCGGTCTAGGTGACCTCGGCTCAACTCTAGCTCCGGCACCCTCAACAGCTATCTTGGGTACAACTCTCTTTGGTGCAACCCCTATTTGAGTCACTCTCTGTGTGACCTCAGCCGATCTCGCAGGTGTGGGAGGTGTGGGATGTGGTGCTCCCATCCTGAATGCCTCCTCAACTCGCTCGACATACTCTCTAAACATAGGCGCCCCTATAGATACTCCATCGGACTCGGCCGATGACGAAATCTGCGCTCCTGACCTCACAGCGGTCCTACCCTTGACCTTGGTAATGATACTCTCAGCCACATACTCTAGTGGAACCTTTGCCACTGGCGGATCCGCAACTGGTGGGTCTGCAATGGGGATGCATCCCTGAACTCTCGCTCGTGAAGGTCTCCCTGCTCGTTCCTATCTCGGGACGGTAGGAGGGAGAGGGGGTCTACCCCTAGCTGGTTCAACATACGCGGTAGCGCTCGTGTGTGCCATCTGACATTGTATGACGTTTTTAATAAAAAAATATATCTTAGGATCTCGGTGTGTGCATTATATATTTGCTATGATAGCATGAGATGTCGTTTATACCGACCTATGTTTTATTGATTGCCCCGTTGCGTGGCTGTGATAACCTTTCCCTTTCATGCCGCCGTGGAGTGATAACACGATTTATGACGTTAGTTTAGGCATCCATTTAGATAGTTTTTCCCGTTATTCATGCATGGTTTGGTATTAGTTCACGACGTTTACGCTTAATTCATGCATATTGTTGAGATAGACGTCTACACGAACTCTTGTCGGTTTTGTAGATATTTTGGGGAACTTTTGGAGCTTAATCGATACATTCGAGGATCAATCCTCGTGATGACACACTTCCGGACTCATTGAGAAGCAAGCTAGGAGAATAGGAGAACACATAGGACCTTGTTGGTGCATGCCTTGCACCAACTCATGACTTAACGATCAAAAGAGAGCTGTTTATGCAAAACCACGGCCCAGACCAAGAAACCACGCCCGTAATTTTGGCCATGGTTTTCTCTGGACAGCTGTGACAGCTGTCCCACGATCTCCATGCCCGACTCTTGCCCTTGATGGAGAATATAAGTGGTCATGCAGGCTGTTGCTAGAGGATCCTCTCCCACACTCTCTCACAACACATCGTTCCATTGGAGGTTACTCTTGAGGAGGAAGTAAACACTCTCATTTGGGGGAAGAAGAAGAACAACATCAACTTAGAGTTTTTAGAGTTTTTGAGTGATTTTTGAGTGACCTTTGTTGAGGACATTTTGCAAGGATTGTGAGGAAAGATTTGTACCTTCTTTAAAGAGTTGTAAGTCTTTCTTAAACTTATATTCAGCTAAGTTTCTTGTTTCTACTTGTTTCATTTCTCTTTCATTTCATTTTCTTGCTATGGAAGCCATGAATGTTTGCTTGTTGAGTTTGAATGTTAAAATGCATGTTGTTGGCTAAATAGTAATGATTCTAGGGTAATGGAATAATGGTTATGGCTTGGACTATGATAGAATAGACTTGAATGTACCTTTGGATGATTTGCTTGCTCGAACCTAACTCCCGATAGAAATCACGGTCAGTTCCTCAAGAACCACGGCCGTGGTTTAGTATGAACAACCCGTGATTTTCTCTGTTGTGCTTGTATTGATGAATCTGAATGTTAGGATGTTAGATTATTGAAATCCTAGTGTTTGTTAAGCATAATCTAGCCTAGGGTGACCTAATGCTAGCAAACTAAGTGAGGGAAGAGACCTACCCGGTAATTCTCGATCTTAGATACTCAAGATGATGAACCCTAGGTAGTAGTGAGCCTCATAAGCCGCTATTGGATTGAGTGTGCAAGGGTTGTTACTTAGGACTTGCCTTCCCGAGACTTACCCGGTAAGGAGAGGTTTGACCCCTTGATAGCAATCCGGTTTGTGTGGAATTCTCAACCTTAGGCTCCTAGAGACTTACCCGGTGATAGGACCTTAGGTGCGGTATTAGTGGACCATGAGACCTACCCGGTGATTGATCCCAATTGAGAAACACCCCTTCCCAACATACTATAGCAAATACAAGGATTGATTAGAAGCTTGATTCCAATGCCATAACCGGAAGTCCTAACCCCTAGAATCCGCTTTTCTCTCTATGATCACATACCTTGTGTTTGTGTTGCTTATTTGTGTTGTTAACTAGATTTGTTAGTTGTTTTATAATCTTGCATCATTCGTGATCTTTGTTTGATCACCACAAAAACCATGATTTTCTTTTCTTTATTCCTTTCCCTTTTCTTAGACTAGATTTGCACTATCCATAATCACTTGCTTGATTTGATTTCACCTTAGTCTTTGAGTTCGACCTCAGAATACTATCCTTGCTACAAAACGACCTATACATTGTGGGTTCGCTAGGAGTTAGAAAATTATATTGAGTTATAAATTGAAGACTTTTGAGCTATACGTTTCTAGCGTAACAAGTTTTTGGCGCCGTTCCCGGGGACTAGGTCTAGATTGAATCATTGTGTGTGATTGTCTATATTGTAGGTCTTTCTTGTTGCTTTTGATCTTGTTTGGTTTGTATCTTTGATTTTCAGGACATCTCTCATTCGTTAGGTGCATGCGAAGATCTCGTGGCAAGGATTTAGCTCCATTCGATCCCGAACCGGAGAAAACCCTTAAGACTAGATCCAAGAGCATTAAGAAGAAGAAGGAGATGGCCGGAAGAGATCTTCAAGCTGAGTTGAATGAGGCCTTAGAGCAACTTAGGCTAAGGGATGAAGCCTTGGAGAATGAGAGGAGACTTGTCAATGAGAGGCAAGAAGCAACTAGGAGGGAAATTGAAGAGATTAGGCAAGCTCTTGTGCAAAGGGAGCTTAATCGTCAACAACCTCCACCACCACCACCACCGCAGCCGGCGGTTATTGTTCGGTTTGAACCGATCATCATTGAGGAGCCACAAACGCTAGGGCAATGTATGGATCCAGCCCAAAGAGTGCACCGTCCGGGTGTAAACTTAGGAGATCCCGCAACCCATGACTATGAGCTCCGCCCTCAAGTGCTACAAATGATCCGGCACAATCAATTTGGAGGGATGGAAGGAGAGTCTCCTCATCAACACTAGATGAATTATGAGATCTTGATGGAGACTCTAAGGCAACCTAGATTGGAGAGCAACAACCACAAGCTTAGGGATTTTTCCTTCTCACTTAGGGATAAAGCTTTAGCTTGGTACCAATCCATTCCACAAGGACGTGTGGGTACTTGGGAGGAGATGACAACCGAGTTCTTAACAAAGTTCTTCCCACCTTCCAAGACAACCGAGCTAAGAGGGAAGATCAATGCCTTCGTGATGAAGGATAGAGAGATCCTATTCAAATCTTGGGAGAGGTTCAAAGACCTCCTCCTAGATTGTTCACACCATGGGATACCGAAGATAGAGCTATTGGAGATATATTTCAAGGGGCTTGATGAGGATAGTTAATTCAAGCTCCAATCGCTTTCCGGAGGAACATTCATGGAGAAGAATGTGGATGAGGCTTGGGAGTTTGTAGAGAAGTAAGCCTTGGTGATAGAGAAGTACTCCCATAGGAAGAGTGATGGGAGGAAACCGGGAGTATATGAAGTGAGTGAAGTCACCATGAGCAACTACAAACTTGATGCAATCAACAATGAGCTTAAGTCTTTGAGGGAGTTGTGTGCCACAACCTTGAAGAATCAAGCAAGTCCTCAAGTGCAAGTGCAAGCCAACTTGGCTTCCAAAGAGGACATTAACTACATGGGAAGGGGTAACTTTAACAATTATCAAAGCCCTAGGAACTTCAACAACAACAGCCGGCAATACCAAAATTACCGGCCTAATCACAACCATCCCGGGTTCTCCTATTCTAACCCGGATGGTGCCTTGAACCCTCCCGCTTCCACAAGTGCAGCACCACCACCTAAGGCTTCACAAGAGCCTCCACCCGGTTTTACTCAACCTCCAAAGGATAGAATCGAAATGATGTTTGAACAATTGCTTGGAAGGTTGAGTGGACTTGAGAGCACGGTGACATCCATTTTTAAGGCTCAAAAGGTGCTAGAAGCACAAGTGTTCCAAAAGGCGGGTGAAGCACAAAGGGATCCGGGAAAGCTTCCCGGAAGGACCGAGGACCATCCAAGAGGTCAAGTGTTGGCCATTACCACAAGGAGTGAGCAGAGCATGAAAGATCCCTTACCTAAAGGGAATGACAAGGGAAAGCAAGTAGTAGTGGAGGAAGAGCCATTGCAAGAAGGAGGCAAGAGCAAAGATGATGAGCCACCATATGTGGCACCACCTCCATACAAGCCACCACTACCGTTCCCACAATCACGAGCAAGAGCTTGTTTGGATAAACATTTTGGTAAATTCCTTGAACTCATGTCTAAATTTCATATTAACATAATGTTCATGGATGCTATTCTAGGTATGCCGGCCTATGGAAAGTTTTTGAAGGAGATACTCTCCAACAAGAGGAAGTTGGAGGAGTATGGAGAAGTGAGGATGACAAAGAGATCTTCCGAGTTGATACAAACTATGAGGGAGAGATGCCTCCTAAGCTGCGAGATCCGGGATCTTTTTGTGTGCCAATTGGAGTTGGAGATGTCCAATATGAGGCCCTATGTGACCTTGGAGCAAGTGTAAGCATTATCCCGCTTGCACTTTGCAATAAGGTTGGGCTAGGAGAACCGAAGCCGGTCAAGATGACCCTCTACATGGCGGACCGATCCATCACTCATCCCGTTGGAATCCTAGAGGACATACCGGTTCAGCTTGGGAAGTTCTATGTGCCAATCGATTTCGTTGTTTTGGACATCCCGGCGGACTACCCGGTTCCTATCATTCTCGGAAGGCCATTCTTAGCCACATCCGGATGCTTAGTGGATTGCAAAAATGGAATCCTCTCCTTCAACATAGGAGAAGAAAATATCAAGTTCAAGCTGTCCACAATGATGAAGGGTCCAACCCTTGGTGAAGATGTCTTCAACATTGTTGAGGAAGAGGAGCCTAGAGAAGTTGTGAGCTTGATCTTGATCAAGGACCCACTTGAGAGGGTTCTTAGCTTGAGTATCATGGAGGAAGGAGTTGAGGATGATTACAATGAAGAGATCCAAGCTTTGGATGCATTAGAAAAGGAGACAAGTGCTGAATTTGAAGTGCACGAAGTAGTGCTGAATCACTGTAGGAACCACGGCCATGGGCAAGAACCACGCCCGTGGTTTCACCCGTGGCACTCTCTGTAATGTCCAAAAGTGCCAGCTCTTCCAATTCCACGCCCGTGGTTGTTCCAGAGGTCGTGGTTTTGCCCGTGGTTTCTCTAGAAAGCGCCTTAGTTGTTGATCAAGCTTCAAGGAGTCTTGGAGAGTCTTCAATGGCTTTGGAATCATCTCAACCTACATTGTATGGATCGTCTCCAACCGATAAAGGTCCTCCTAAACTTGAACTCAAGCCTCTCCCTTCTCATTTAAAGTATGCTTTCCTTGGTTCAAACTCTACTTATCCCGTTATTATGAATGCATCTTTGAATGATGATGAGCTTGATAGATTGTTGAATGAGTTGAAATAGCATAGGAAGGCTATTGTGTACACCATTGATAATTTAGTTGGCATTAAAGCATCTTTGTTCATGCATAAAATCTTAATGGAAGACAACCATAAACCTTCAATTGAACCTCAAAGAAGATTGAACCCTATTATGAAAGAGGTAGTCAAGAAAGAAATCTTAAAATTGCTAGATGCGGGAATCATTTTCCCGATTTCGGATAGTAAATGGGTTAGTCCCGTACATGTTGTTCCTAAGAAGGGTGGTATGACCGTAGTAACTAATGAGAACAATGAACTAATCCCAACTAGGACGGTTACGGGGTGGAGAATGTGTATTGACTATAGGAAACTTAATGTGGCCTCTAGGAAAGATCACTTCCCTCTTCCCTTCATTGACCAAATGCTAGAGAGATTAACTCAACATTCACAATTTTGTTACTTAGATGGCTATAGTGGGTTTTTCCGAATCCCTATTCACCTGGATGACCAAGAGAAAACAACATTTACTTGTCCTTGGGGAACATTTGCATATAGGAGAATGCCATTTGGGTTGTGTAATGTACCCGCCACTTTTCAAAGGTGTATGATGGCTATTTTTTCTGAATATATTGAAAACATTATGGAAGTGTTTTTGGATGATTTCTCGGTGTATGGATCTTCATTTGATGATTGCTTGGATAACTTGTCTTTGGTGTTGAAGAGATGTGTGGAAACTAACCTTGTGTTGAATTGGGAGAAATGCCACTTCATGGTTAGTGAAGGCATAGTGTTGGGACACTTGGTTTCCCAATGAGGCATTGAGGTTGATATAGGAAAGATAGAAACAATAGAGAAGTAGCCACCACCTACCTCAGTGAAAGGGTGATAACACGATTTATGACGTTAGTTTAGGCATCCATTTAGATAGTTTTTCCCATTATTCATGCATAGTTTGGCATTAGTTCATGACGTTTACGTTTAATTCATGCATATTGTCGAGATAGACGTCTACACGAACTATTGTCGGTTTTGTAGGTATTTTGGGGAGATTTTGGAGCTTAATCGATACATTCGAGGATCATTCCTCGTGATGACACACTTCCAGACTCATTAAGAAGCAAGCTAGGAGCTAAGGAGAACATATAGGACCTTATTGGTGCATGCCTTGCACAAACTCGTGGTTTAACGATCCAAAGGAAGCTGAACCACCAAAACCACGACCCAGAGGCCATTTCCACGCCCGTGGTTTTGGCCGTGGTTTTCTCTGGACAACTGTGAAAGCTGTCCCACGATCTCCATAACCGACTCTTGCTCTTGGTGGAGAATATAAGTGGTCCTGTAGGCTGTTGCTAGGGAATTCTATCCCACACTCTCTCACAACACATCATTCCATTGGAGGATACTCTTGGGGAGGGAGAAACACTTTCATTTGGAGAAGAAGAAGAAGAACAACACTAGTCTTAGAGTTCTCATAGCTTTTGAGAGATTTTTAGTGAATATGTTGAAGGCATTTGCAAGGATTTGTAAGAAACGATGTAGACCTTCTTTTGAAGGGTTGTAAGTCTTTCTTAAACATATACTCAGCTTGGTTTACTTGTGTTTACTTGTTTCTCTTCTCTTCCATTTCATTTTCTTGCTATGGAAGCCATGAATGTTTGCTTGTTGAGTTTGAATGTTAAAATGCTTGTTGTTGGCTAAATAGTTGTGATTCTAGGATAATGGAATGATAGTTATGGCTTGGAATATGATAGAATAGACTTAAATGTATCTTTGGATGATTTGCTTGCTCGAACCTAACCACTGTTGAGAATCACGGCCTGCTCTTGCCTAACCACGGCCGTGGTTTTGGATTATCAGCCCGTAATTTTCTCTGTTGTGCTTGTATTGATAAATCTAAATGTTAGGAGGATAGATTGTTGAAATCCTAGTGTTTGTTTAGCTTAATCTAGCCTAGGGTGACCTAATGCTAGCAAACAAAGTGAGAGGAGAGACCTACCCGGTGATTCTTGATCTTAGGTACCAAAGATGATGAACTATAGGTAGCAGTGAGCCTCACAAGCCGCTATTGGACTGAATGTGCTAGGATTGATGCTTAGGACTTGCCTTCCCGAGACTTACCCGGTAAGGAGAGGTTAAACCCCTAGATAGCAACCCGGTTTGTGTAGATTTCCCAACCTTAGGCTCCTAGAGACTTACCCGGTGATAGGACCTTAGTTGCAGGATTAGTGATCATGAGACCTACCCGGTGATTGATCCCATTTGAGAAACATTCCTTCCCAACATACCATAGCTAGTCCAAGGTTGATTAGTAGCTTGAGTCCAATTCCATAACCGGAATGCCTAACCCCTAGAATCCGCTTTTCTCTCTTTGATCACATATCTCGTATTTGTGTTGTTTGTTTGTGTTGCTAGCTAGATTTGTTAGTTTGTTTTATAATCTTGCATCAATTGCAATCTTGTTTGATCACCACAAAACCAACCCAAAAACATTATTATTTTCATTTCTTTATTCCTTACTCTTTTCTTAGACTAGACTTGCACTATCCATAATCATTTATTTGATTCGATTTCACCTTAGTCTATGTGTTCGACCTCGGAATACTATTCTTTGCTACAAAACGACCCATACAGTGTGGGTTCGCTAGGAGTTAGGAAAATAAATCGAGTTATAAATTTAAGACTTTTGTGCTAGACGTTTCTAGCGTAACAAATTTTTGGCGCCGTTGCCGTGGACTAGGTCTAAATTGAATCATTGTTTGTGATTGTTTGTTGTTTAGGTCTTTCTTATTGTTTTTGATCTTGTTTGGTTTGTGTCTTTGAATTTTCAGGATATCTCTCATTCTTTAGGTGCATGCGAAGATCTCGTGGCAAGGATTTAGCTCCATTTGATCCCGAACCGGAGAAAACCCTTAAAGCTAGATCTAAAAGCATTAAGAAGAAGAAGGAGATGGCCGCAAGAGATCTTCAAGCTGAGTTGGATGATGCCTTAGAGCAAATTAGGCTAAGAGATGAGCTCTTGGAGAATGAGAGGAGGCTTGCCAATAAGAGGCAAGAAGCAACTAGGAGGGAAAGTGAAGAGATTAGGCAAGCTCTTGTGCAACGAGAGCTTAATCGTCAACAACCTCCACCACCACTGCAGCCGGCGGTCAATGTTCGGTTTGAGCCGATCATCATTGAGGAGCCACAAACATTAGGGCAACGTATGGATCCAGCCCAAAGAGTGCACCGTCCGGGTGTAAACTTAGGAGATCCCGCAACCCATGATTATGAGCTCCACCCTCAAGTGCTACAAATGATCCGGCACAATCAATTTGGAGGGATGGAAGGAGAGTCTCCTCATCAACACTTGATGAATTATGAGATCTTGATGGAGACTCTAAGGCCGCCTAGATTGGAGAACAAAAACCACAATCTTAGGGCTTTTTCCTTCTCACTTAAGGATAAAGCCTTGGCTTGGTACCAATCTATTCCACTAGGACGTGTGAGTACTTGGGAGGAGATGACAACCGAGTTCTTGACAAAGTTCTTCCCATCTTCCAAGACAACCGAGCTAAGAGGGAAGATCAATGCATTCGGGATGAAGGATAGAGAGAGCCTATTCAAGTCTTGGGAGAGGTTCAAGGACCTCCTCCTAGATTTTCCACACCATGAGATACCGAAGATAGAGCTATTGGAGATATATTTCAAGGTGCTTGATGAGGATAGTCAATTCAAGCTCCAATCTCTTTCCGGAGGAACATTCATGGAGAAGAATGTGGATGAGGCTTGGGAGTTTGTAGAGAAGCAAGCTTTGGTGATAGAGAAGTACTCCCATAGAAAGAGTGATGGGAGGAAACCGGGAGTATACGAAGTAAGCAAAGTCACCATGAGCAACTACAAGCTTGATGCAATGAACAATGAGCTTAAGTCTTTGAGGGAGTTGTGTGCCAAAACCTTGAAGAATCAAGCTAGTCCTCAAGTGCAAGTGCAAGCCAACTTGGCTTCCAAAGAGGAGGACATTAACTACATGGGAAGGGGTAACTTCAACAATTATCAAGTCCCTAGGAACTTTAACAACAACAGCCGGCAATATAACAATTACCGGCCTAATCACAACCATCCCGGGTTCTCCTATTCTAACCCGGATGGTGCCTTGAACCCTCCCGCTTCCACAAGTGCACCACCACCACCTAAGGCTTCACAAGAGCCCCCACCTGGTTTTGCTCAATGACCGAAGGTATTTCTATGGTCGTCTATACCCAATCAAAAGTAAATCCTGACTTAGCACTAAGAACAAGTATAGTGATTAAGTAAGGGTCGAACCCAAGAGAGTTAAGGTGTTTTAGATGCAATTATTGATTATAATGACAAGTGACACAAGGGGGGGGGGGGGTTGGTTGAATTGATGCACAAAAACTTATGAAAACGATAAATACGACAATTAAGACAATAATGGATGAATCTACACTAGGTTGATTCTAAGCATGCAATTGCTACTTTGGTGCATTCCTTTTACAAGTTTTTAAGTAATCTCCCATCTCGATCATACATATGTGTTGAGCCAACCGGCATCAACACAACTTAACCTATTAAAGTTCCATAAACCTACAAGAACAAATAACAAGTGAGCATTCAAACAAAGTCTAAGGGATACAAAGAGAAGATTAAAACCGTTAAACTTATCCTTATATTTGTGTTCCTTTTCTTTAAGTAATTACAACCCGTTATTACTTAAAGTTGCTACTAGATTAAAGACCTGAACCCGGAACCTGTTAATCCTAGTTGTTTACATGCACTTTAGAACCTAAGGTGATCAATCTCGAGTAATAGTTAACATGCAATTATACAATAGAGATCAAGGAAACACAAAGCATTACTGAATAAAAACTTATATTAAAAAGAACTTACAACCAAAGTAACAAAGCAGCTTCAAACCAACCCAATGTAGCAAGGGAGTTAGCAACTCATTACAATGGAAAAACTCAAGTCTAAAATGGATTTTGTGGAGAAAAGTATGTATGATTCTAGCAATCAGCCATGGACTATTTATACTACAAAAGACACTTAATTAGGAGTAAATAGCCGGCCTAAAACAACCACCTTAATTGCCATAAAGGTGGTGTAAACAGCCGGAGTAAAGCTTCTGGCGTTAAACCGCAGGGGCGGCCTTCAGGAACCGCATGGGCGGTTTAGGCAGAATCGGTTGATCTTCTTCAGAACCGCTGGGGCGGCTACATAACTCCGCTGGGGCAGATCTTTAATGCACTTCAACGTCTGACCTTTTGCCTTTCGGACGTTTCTGATGTCAAGGCGCAAGGGCGCCTTAAGGCCAACGCAGGGGCGCCTTAAGGCCAACGCAGGGGCGGTGACACAGACTCTTCACCTTCCAGCTCCCAAGGCGAGGCGCAGGTAGGGCGCAGTGGGAGGCGCAGGGGAGCTGGTCTTCGTCTCGTCAAGGTAAGTCACCGTAGGGGCGGCTGCAAGGACTCCCAGGGGTGGTAAGGAAGTAGAAGCTTTGCTTCTTGATCGATCTTCACTCCTAAGTGCTTATAACTCCTTCCTTAGCTTCTTTTGATCTTCTTCTTGTGGACCAAGGAGTTAGTAGCATAAACCGACACTAATGCAATAAAAAGACTCTAAAAACTACCCTAATTGATAGTGATTCCATCACCTATGAAACTCCCCCATACTTAGACCTTTTACTCGTCCCGAGTAAAACAAATGACAGCCATTAGACTCAATGTCTCAGGAAGCAAGGGAAAGAAAGAAAAATAATAGAAAACAAGAGAAAAACCAAGAAAGAAAGAAGGAAAAGAGAGGAAATGTGAGGAAAAGAGATACTACCATCCTTATTGCTCCAAGAGTGGCCTACCCGGACAACCTCCTTATGACTCCCCTTCTTATGTCTCCAAAACACCGGAAGGGAAACCTACACTCGGTGTCGCTCATCTTGCCAAGGCGCCATTTCGGGTTTTCACCTTGCCACTCTTCTTCTTTTCTCACTTAAACTCACATCTCTCAAGTCCAATTTTGCACCAACCTAAGATTGGTCGGACTACCTTCTTTTTACCTAAACCGCCCTTTCAGGTTTTCGGTTTATCCAAGGATTTTTATGCCTTTTTTCACTTCTTTGGCTTTTTTTTATTCGAATGAAACTGAATTCAACAATGCAAAAACTACTCAATAAACTGTACAAGCAATGATATATCCCTCCCCCATACTTGAAGTGCACTTTGTCCTCAAAGTGAAAATGAGTGAAAGATAAATATTGGAGAAGGGAAAGAAATGTACCCCTCACTGGGGTGGTCCGGATGGACCACCAGGACCCTCCTCTTGTGGGTACGAGAAGTGGTAGAAGAAATGCTCCTGGTGCCGGTGAAGGGTGTCAATCCGGTCCTCCTGAGCCTCCATCCTCTCTCGAAATGAAGTCTCATAGCTAGCCTGCCAAGCTAGCTGCTGAGTCTCCAACTGCTGCTGATGAGCTGCCTGCCAAGCATCTTGACGGCGGTCAAAGTGAGTGGTCATGGAGGAGGCGAAGCTGGACTGCCACGCCTGCTGCTGCTCAAGCATGGACCTTTGATACTCGGTCTGCCATGCCTGGTGCTATGTAGTCAGAGATGCCATCTGAGCCTGCAGACTATCCATGGTCTGACTGTCATGTCCCGGCGTCGGCATCTCCTCATCAGTGGTGTGGGCCCTGCTAGAGCCGGCTGCGTACCTCCCAACAATATCAACCTGAGGCCATCTCGGAGGGACAGGGTCAGCCGGTACATATAGGTCGGAGAGCTCTTCTCCCAATGGGAGTGGACGGGGTAGATATGTGATGTGACTCCCATCTGCAAGGGAGATCCAGAACCGATGCTCCCCGTCTCTCCTGAGGAGCCTGCACCTCCTCAATAATCCTTCGGTGTATAAGGGTGCCTCCAAACCTTCTTCCAATGGAGGAAGATCCATCACTCGTGTAGCTAATAGGGATATGATTCCTCCTCCAACGATGTCGCGAGGCTCGTTCTTCCTAATCCTCTTTAGAGCGGTAAGGAAAACATATGCCCAATCTGGCACAAACTCGTTGGGAAGACAAGCGTATAGCAGTGGAAGGTCCTTAAGAGCGACCTTATTCTCTTCCTTGTGTCCACAGAAGACACTCATGAAGACCTTTGAGATGAGCCTTAAACAAGGGTGAGTGAATTTGTTTGAGTACTCACCTCCTGCATGAAACTCATTCCTAGTGGCGGCCTGCCAAAATTCCAACAAATCAGGCGTCGGAATGGGTTCCATCCAGTCATCAGAATCTGCTATGGTCACCCCTAATGCCTCCTGTATTTGGGTGTAATCCAACGTGTATTTCCTCTTGTTGTACTTGAATGAAAGCCCAACACACAATTTGTCTTCCACCTCCATTTTGAATGTGGCTATGAACTGTCTGTTGAGGTCGGGGTGTGTTGGGGCATTCTTTATCTGAAAATCACCCAATCCGGCATTGTTTAGAAATTCCTGCATACTTTCCAACATCCCTAGATTTTCCAAAGTGGAAATATCAAGGAACCGGGTTGCATGCACCTCCCGGCTTTGAGCAATCCTATACCGATCCTTCTCACCTTCCGTCAACTTGTATTTCCTTTGTGATTCCATTTCTTGCAATTGATCAAGTGAAAGAGTTTGAAAGTTCAGCAATTTGATCAAGAGACGAACCTTCTGTCGTAAAATCCGTAGGGGCGGCTGCAACAGGCGCAGGTGCGGCTTAACGTAGGGGCGTGAGCTTGCAGGCGCAGGTGCGGGCGAAGAGCAGAAAGCGAATTTGTCGTTCGACGAAGGTGATGGCGATGGGGCTTTTCCGGTGTTTTCTTCTGTTGCTACAGTTTTCACCGGAGGTGGAGCAGTCGAGCGAGGATGGAAGGGTTGTGTGGTGGAGATGGTTCGTGTTGGTAAAGGGGTGGTGACACTAGGGTTGCCGGAGGTGGCTGTTCGCTCCAAATGGTGTGTGCAAGCTTTAAAATTATAACCGAGGAAATATGCTTAAAACAAGGATGCGAACCCGGAGTGTACGGGTCAATTATAGTAAAAAGCAAGAATTCCAGGGGTCGATCACAGGGACTTAGGTGAAACCTAAGCAAGTATAAGTAGTCTATGTAATTACTAACCACAAAAGCGATTAAAGCAATCAAAGATGATAAAAAGTCAATTAAAGGAATATGCAAATTCTAGGGATTAAAGCATCCAGTTGTGGTTCCAACTCAAGATCTCAAGATAAGCGGACAAAGCTGAGGTTTTGCAAAGGGAAGGTGTTACTAAAGTGGAATAGATCACCGGGTAAGTCTCACTACTAACAATCCCAAGCCAAAGAACCTATCACCGGGTAAGTCTCAAGGTACTAAGGAAAGGAATTATAGTTTCAAACCAACACTCCAACTAAGGGAATAGAATCAACCTTTACCGGGTAAGTCTTAGCCTTACTCACAAAGATGGAATGAAGGCACACTCAAACCCCAATAAAGGATAAACCTTTATTACCTACATTTATGATCATGGGTAAACAAACAAAGGAATTAGCGGGTAAGTCTCATCCTAGGCTTGCATTGAACCTAGAAAGGTGTAATAAGAATAGGATTTGGCAAACTCTAACACTTAACTCTCAGTTTCGGATCAGAAAAGGTCATCTCGGTCAGACGAACTCCACCCCGGCCGAGATGTTCATCGACTGAGCGAGATGTTCTAGGGTTAAGGATAAAGACTCGATCTTTCAGGGTCCTACTGGATTTAAGATTATTCTATCATCGTCTTTCCCACAACTTTCAACCAATCACCCTAGAATCACACAAAGAAATTAGCCACTCATCATCATGAAAGCAATAATCAAACTATATGGGAAGAAAGTGAATATTTGAACACAAGAACCTTAAGAACAAGGCTTCAACAACTAAATCAAATATCACAAACATAAGCGTTCCTTTGGATAACAAATCCAACAGGACAAATCAACAAGAAGGGAATCTAAGAAAGTCTTACAAATCCCCTTAAAAAGCTATAACAAGCTATCAATCCTTCCTAGATTGATCTTCAATCTTCCTTCCTTCTTTCAACCACTATAATGATAGCGAGATTTTCGGTGATGCGCCGATGCTGAATTGTGGAAAATCAAGCCCTTTTTATAGGAAAACTATCTTCCAAAGATAAAATATCTTGAAAAGATATTTTCCTAATAAAAATATATCCATATCACTAAAATAGATCTCCAAAATATATGATCTTCCTTCCAGAAATCCAGCCAAAAATATAAGATCTCTCCTTCCAAAAATAAAAGATCTCAGCCAAATAAAATATATCTCACCGCGTCAGGGTATTCGCCTCGGTCGGGGCGCTCCTCAAGATCACCTCGGTCGAGATGGTACTGTAGCTGGCCGAGATGACTCTCAACTGAAAGTGAAATCTTTCAAATCTGGTCCAAAGAAAATCTTCTTTATAAATTCCATGCTTCCTGGATTCCTTTTTAAGCTCCAGAATGTAGCTCCTATGACTCCTTTGCTCCTTAGCTCCATTTCGGTCCAAAATATGCCATTTTACCTACGATTACAACGAAACTTGGTGTAGACCTCGATTCTCGCAAAGGTAGATGAAACAACAATATAATCACATAATATACATCCAAACATGCAGATTATTGAAGATAAAACGTCTAAACAGGCCCCAAATATAGACTATAATTCATGCTATCAAAATACCCCATACTTGTCCCTTGCTTGTCCCCAAGCAAATTTCAAATCTAAAATACAAGAGAGAATGGATTATTAGTCATAAAGATCAATGAAAAGTATTTCAAAACATTTTTGGTGGTGTGCTCCACTCAGATCACTCTAAGAGAATGCTTCATGGAATTTAAAATCAAAATATGATCAAAACATTTTATGAATACATGAAAGTTGTTCATCTTTGCATAAAATCATAGAATGCATAATAAATCATAATCATCGAAATTAATCATGTATAATCCAGTTTAAACCACCAAGTCAATCAACAAGCTCGAGGTCTCAAGGGCTTTCCAAATGAAAGGTCAAGAAACGTGTGATGGTGGGATGTATATAAGAAATGTGGTGCGAGAATCCAGGAAAAGGATCTTCAGTTTACTTTGCTTTGAACTTCAACATCTTTCACCAATAAGCTTTGCTTATTTTTACTCTTTTACTTTTTGGGATGCATGGACAGAGGTGCATAATAACCGAAGCCTAGGAGATCAGCAATCATCAATTTCTCGAGATGCCTCAAAGCCTTGATGCACATACCATGACCCGTTAGGAATATCGCTCAATCCGACTTTGGCAAGACACAAACACCCAGCTATGTGAATGGTGCCGAGTTACTCATCATCATGGTTGACTTCCCCAAACCTATGTACTCTATGCCTGGCAGGACGTGCTGGTGCTGCAGCTGGCTCGTCCTCTGTCTCCTCGTCGTCTAGATCGACGACTGGTATACTAGTACCAGCTGTATCTGTCCCTGTGTCCATGGCAGCACCACCAACATCATCCTCATCAGCCTCCTCATCAACCTCCTCCTCATCCTGCTCCTAGGCTGGTGCTGCTGCGTCTCTAGCGTCCTCAATAAGAGGCATCCATGAAGTGGACCAGTATTGAGGATCATAAACTGAAAACTGAGATGACCATCTAATACCCTGAGGTGCAGTCTGCTCCCAAGGCATCGCCACATATGGCGTAGTAAGTCCACGAGGAACCAGAATCCTCCTCGTGATCATCTCCTGCAGACCAAGCGGCTTGGCAGCCGCCACCATAGTACAAGCGCTCAGATCGAGGTCCATGTAACTCGCTATGTGAGTCACTAGACTGCCGCAACAAATATCTCCCTTCGTCTTTGCCTTGATCCTATGGAGATCCTCAGCCAACATCACTCCGAAGTCAGGGACTCCTCCGGTCACCATACAATATAAGCTCAGAAGCTCCCCCTGTCTAATCTTCTAGGGCGTCTAAGTACGCGCCAGAAGTGTCTCGCTAAAGATCCGGTGGGCTAATTGATAACACGATTTATTGCTTAGGTTTAGACACTCATTTAGATAGATTTTTCGCTCAATCATGCATAGTTTAGCACTAGTTCACGACGTTTGCACTCAATTCACGTATTTTGTCGAGATAGACGTCTACACGGACTTTTGCATTTACTTTGTAGGTATTTTGGGAGATTTAGGAGCTTAATCGATACATTTGAGGATCGTTCCTCGAGATGACACACCTTCGGACTCATTGGGATGCAAGTTAGGAGCTAAGGAGGACACTTGGGACCTTGTTGTTGCAACCCATGCACCAAATCGTAGCTTAATGATCCAAAACAAGATGAGGCACCAAAACCACGGTTACTGGGACTTCCACGGCCGTGGAATTGGACCGTGGTTTTTGCCAGACGGTTGTGACAGCTGTGCCTTGATCTTCATGGCCGACTCTTGCAAATTTGTAGCATAAATAGGTGGTCCTGCAAGGCTGAAAAGGGCATCTTCCATTTTCCCATCATCCACTCTCACTACCATTCTCTCACAACAAAAAAAAAAGATTCTCTCAATTAGGAGCTTGGAAGAGAGCTACCATTGAAGGAAGAGAAAAGCTCCATTGGAGAAGAAGAGAAGAACACACCATTGCTAGTCTTTGAAAGATTTTATAGTGAAGATTATCGGAATCGTTTTCTAGGGTTGTAAGAATCGATTGAACCTTCTTTTGAAGGGTTGTAAGTCCTTCTTAAACTCATATTTAGCTTGGTTTTCTTAGTTGAACTTGTTTATCTCTTTCTCTTCATTATCTTGCAAATGGAAGCCATGATTTTATGCTTGATGATTTCGATTGTGATTATGTATGTTGTAGGCTAAATAGATGCGATTCTAGGGTAAGGAAAGGATGGTTATGGCTTGGACTATGATAGGATATACTTAAATGTATGCTTGGATGATTCATTTGATAGAACCTAGTCACTGTTAGAATCCACGGTTTGTTCTAGACAAACCACGGCCGTGGACCTTGATGAACACCCCGTGATTTTGATGAATTTGCTTGTTATGATAAATCCAAGTGTTAGGTTGTTAGATTGTTGAAATCCTAGTGTTTTTTGAGCTAATTCTATCCTAGGGTGACCTAGTGTTAGCAACTAAGTGTTAGAAGAGACTTACCCGGTAATTCTTGCTCTTAGATACCGAAGATGACAAACTCTAGGTAGTGGTGAGCCTCACAAGCCGCTATTGGACTGAGTGTGCTAGGATAGGTATTTAGGACTTGCCTCACCGAGACTTACCCGGTAAGGAGAGGTTAGATCCCTAGAATACCATCCGGTTTGTGTAAAATTCCTATCCTTAGGCTCTTTGAGACTTACCCGGTGATGAGACCTTAGGAATGGACTAGTGGACCATGAGACCTACCCGGTGATTGATCCCAATCTAGAAACACTCACTCCCAACATATTATAGTTAATCCAAAGAATAATTAGATAGCATGAGTCCTATGCCATAACCGGAATTTCCAACCCCTAGAATCCGCTTTTCTCTTTATCGATCTCATATTTCATGTTTAGCTTGTTTGTGTTGATTTGTTAGCTTAGTTGATTGTTTATTTTGCATGATTTGTGATCCTTGATTGATCACCTAAAAACCAAACCAAAAACATTGAGATTTTCATTTCTTTATTTCCTTCTCTTTTCTTACCCTAGATCTTCACTAAACTTAGTCACTAATTGATTCAATCTCACCTCAGTCTTTGTGTTCGACCTTGGAATACTATCCCTACTACAAAACGACCCGTACACTGCGGGTTCGCTAGGAGTTAGGAGAAATATAACGAGTTATAAATTTAAGGCTTTTTGCGTGCACACATCCTAAGCGTAACAAGTTTTTGGCGCCGTTGCCGGGGACTAGGTCTAGATTGAGTCATTTTTTTGTGATTATTTATAGTGTAGATCTTTCTTGTTGCTTTTGATCTCTTTTGGTTTGTGTCTTTGCTTTTCAGGACATCTCTCACTCTTTAGGTGTATGCGAAGATCTCGTGGCAAGGATTTAGCTCCATTCGATCCCGAACCGGAGAAAACCCTTAGATCTAGATTCAAGAGCATTAGAAAGGGAAAAGAGATGGCCGGGAGAGATCTCCAAGCTGAGTTGGATGAGGCTTTAGAGCAAATTAGGCTAAGAGATGAGCTCTTGGAGGAAGAAAGGAGACTTGCCAATGAGAGGCAAGAAGCAACTAGGAGGGAGATTGAAGAGATTAGGCAAGCTCTTGTGCAAGGAGAGCTTAATCGCCAACAACCTCCACCTCCTCCACCACAACCGCAGCCGGCGGTGAACATTCGGGTTGTGCCCATTGCTATTGAGGAGCCACAAACATTAGGGAGACGTATGGATCCGGCTCAAAGAGCACACCGTCCGGGTGGGAACTTAGGAGATCCCGCAACCCATAATTACGAGCTCCGCCCTCAAGTTCTACAAATGATCCGGCATAATCAATTTGGAGGGATGGAAGGAGAGTCTCCTCATGAACACTTGATGAACTATGAGATCTTGATGGAGACTCTAAGACCGCCTAGATTGGAGAGCAACAACCATAAGCTTAGGGCTTTCTCCTTTTCACTTAAGGATAAAGCCTTGGCTTGGTATCAATCTATTCCACAAGGGCGAGTGAGTACTTGGGAGGAGATGACAACCGAGTTTTTGATTATGTTCTTCCCACCTTCCAAGACTACCGAGTTAAGAGGGAAGATCAATGCCTTCGTGATGAAGGATAGAGAAAGCTTGTTCAAGTCTTGGGAGTGGTTCAAAGACCTTCTCCTAGATTGTCCATACCATGGTATACCGAAAATTGAGCTATTGGAGATCTACTTCAAGGGACTTGATGAAGATAGCCAATTCAAGCTTCAATCTCTTTCCGGTGGGACTTTCATGGAAAAGAATGTTGATGAAGCTTGGGAGTTTGTAGAGAAACAAGCTCTAGTGATTGAGAAGTACTCCCATAGGAAGAGTGATGGGAGGAAGGCAGGAGCATATGAGGTGAGTGAAGTCACCATGAGCAATTTCAAGCTTGACGCCATCAACAATGAGCTAAAGTCTTTGAGGGAGTTGTATGCTACGACTTTGAAGAACCAAGCAACCCCTCAAGTGGAAGTGCAAGCAAACTTGTCTTCCAAGGAGGAAGATGTGAACTACATGGGAAGGGGCAACTACAACAACTATCAAGGTCCAAGGAACTTCAACAACAACCGGCAATTCAACAATTACCGGCCTAACCACAACCATCCCGGGTTTTCCTATTCTAACCCGGATGGAGCCTTGAATCCTCCCGCTTCCACAAGTGTAGCTCCACCACCAAAGGCTTCACAAGAACCTCCACCCGGATTTACTCAACCTCCAAAGGATAGAACCGAAATGATGTTTGAGCAATTGTTTGGAAGGTTGAGTGGTTTTGAGAGCACGGTGACTTCTATTTCTAAGGCTCAAAAGGTTTTGGAAGCACAAGTGTTCCAAAAGGCGAGTGAAGCTCATAGAGATCCGGGAAAGCTTCCCAGAAGAACCGAGGAAAACCCAAGAGGCCAAGTGTTGGCCATCACAACAAGGAGCGGATTGAGCATGAATGACCCCTTGCCTAAGGAGAATGCTAAGGGAAAGCAAGTGGTGATAGAGGAAGAGATATTGCAAGAAGATGGAGGCAAGAGCAAGGATGATGAGCCAACATATGTGGCACCACCTCCATACAAGCCACCACTACCATTCCCACAATCACGAGCAAGAGCTCGCTTGGACAAACACTTTGGTAAATTCCTTGAACTTATGTCTAAATTGCATATTAACATTCCGTTCATGGATGCTATCTTAGGTATGCCGGCATATGGCAAGTTTTTGAAAGAAATACTCTCCAACAAGAGGAAGTTGGAGGAGTATGGGGAAGTAAGGATGACAAAGAGATCCTCGGAATTGATTCAAACCATGAAAGAGGAGATGCCTCCTAAGCTAAGAGATCCGGGATCTTTTTGTGTGCCAATTGGAGTAGGAGAAGTCAAGTATGAAGCCCTATGTGATCTTGGGGCAAGTGTAAGCATCATACCGCTTACACTTTGTAACATGGTTGGGCTAGGAGAGCCAAAGCCGGTCAAGATGACCCTTTATATGGCGGACCGTTCGATCACTCACCCCGTAGGAATCTTGGAGGACATACCGGTGCAACTCGGGAAATTCTATGTGCCAATAGACTTCGTCATTTTGGATATCCCGGTGGACTATCCGGTTCCCATCATCTTGGGGAGACCTTTCCTAGCCACTTTCGGATGCTTGGTGGATTGTAAAAATGGAATTCTCTCCTTCAACATTGGAGAAGAGAATATCAAGTTCAAACTGTCCACAATGATGAAAGGACCAACCCTTGATGAGGATGTATTCAACATAGTCGAGCAAGAAGAGTCTAGAGAAGTTGTGAGCTCGATCTTGATCAAGAACCCCTTGGAGAAGGTTCTTAGCTTAAGTTTGATGGAGGAAGGTGTTGAGGAGGCTTGCAATGAAGAAATAAAGGCTTTGGAAGCATTAGAAAAGGAGACAAGAGCTGAATTTGAAGTCCACAAGAGAGTGCTGAATTCCTGTAGGAACCATGGCCAGGGCCCAAGAACCACGGCCGTGGAACTCTCTGGAATGCTCCGAAGTGCAAGCTTTGCAAGAACCACGGCCGTGGATGTGCCAGAGCCCGTGGTTCTGCCAGTGGTTCCCCCAGAAACTACATTGGTTGTTGATCAAGCTTCAAGGAGCCATGGAGAGCCTTCATTTGCTTTGGTTTCATCTCAACCGACGTTATTTGGATCATCTCCACTCGATAAAGGTCCTCCTAAACATGAACTCAAACCTCTCCCTTCTCATTTAAAGTATGCTTTTCTTGGTAATAATTCTACATATCCGGTTATCGTGAATGCATGCTTGAATGATGATGAACTTGCTAGGTTGTTGCATGAGTTAAGGTTGCATAGGAAAGCCATTGGCTATACTTTTGATGATTTAGTTGGCATAAAACCCTCTTTGTGCATGCATAAGATATTGATGGAAGATGATCATAAACCCTCTATTGAACATCAAAGAAGATTGAATCCTATAATGAAAGAGGTGGTCAAGAAAGAGATCATTAAGTTTCTAGGTGCGGGAATCATCTACCCTATTTCGGATAGTAAGTGGGTTAGTCCCGTGCATGTGGTTCCCAATAAGGGTGGGATGACCGTAGTAACCAATGAGAATAATGAATTAATCCCAACTAGGACGGTTACGGGATGGAGGATGTGTATTGACTATAGGAAACTAAATGTGGCCTCTAGGAAAGATCATTTCCCCCTTCCTTTTATTGACCAAATGCTAGAGAGGTTAGCTCAACATTCTCACTTTTGCTACTTAGATGGCTATAGTGGATTCTTCCAAATCCCTATCCACCCCGATGACCAAGAGAAAACCACATTTACATGTCCATGAGGTACTTTTGCATATAGGAGAATGCCATTTGGGTTGTGTAATGCACCCGCCACCTTTCAAAGGTGTATGATGGCCATTTTTTCTGAGTATATTGAAAACATCATGGAAGTATTTATGGATGATTTTTCTGTTTATGGATCGTCCTTTGATGATTGTTTAGCTAACTTGTCTCTAGTTTTGAAAAGATGTGAGGAGACTAATCTAGTCTTGAATTGGGAAAAATGCCACTTCATGGTAAGTGAAGGTATTGTGTTGGGACACTTGGTGTCCAACCGTGGCATTGAGGTTGATAGGGCTAAGATAGAGACGATAGAGAAGTTGCCACCACCTACCTCGGTGAAGGGGGTAAGGAGTTTTCTAGGGCATGCCGGTTTTTACCGGAGATTTATTAAAGATTTCTCTAAGATTTCTAAGCCTCTTACTAACCTACTAATGAAAGATGTTGAGTTTGTTTTCTCCAAGGATTGCCTTGAAGCTTTTTGTAGGTTGAAGGATGCTTTGATCTCCGCACCTATCATGCAACCTCCGGATTGGAGTTTACCGTTTGAGATCATGTGTGATGCAAGTGATGTAGCCGTTGGGGCCATTTTGGGGCAAAGGAAAGATGGGCGTACACATGCCATTTATTATGCTAGCAAGACGCTAGATGATGCCCAACTCAATTATGCTACCACCGAGAAGGAGTTGCTAGCAGTTGTGTATGCATTTGAGAAGTTCCGCTCATATCTTGTTGGAGCAAAGGTCATAGTGTATACGGATCATGCTGCAATCCGTTATCTCCTTACAAAGAAGGATGTCAAGCCTAGGTTGATTCGGTGGATCCTTCTTCTTCAAGAGTTTTATTTGGAAATCCGGGACAAGAAAGGGTCCGAAAATTCTGTGGCAGATCACCTTAGTAGACTCCCGCCATTAGAGCTTGAGAAAGATGACATCCCGATTGATGACTCATTCCGGGATGAGCAATTGCAAGTGATGGAGGAGTGTCTACTCCAAGTGTCTAGAGGAAGTGAACCTTGGTATGCCGACATTGTGAACTATCTTGTGTGTGAGGAAGTACCTCCTGGTTTGTCATATGCCCAAAGGAAGAAGTTCTTCAAGGATGTGAGGCATTACTATTGGAGTGAACCACTTTTTTTCAAGAGAGGGCCGGATGGAGTCTTTAGAAGATGCTTACCGGAGGATGAGGTGGAGAGTGTGATCCGCCATTGTCATTCCTTGCCATGTGGAGGGCATGCTAGCTCACACAAGACGTGTGCAAAGGTATTGCAATCGGGTTTCTTTTGGCCAAGTTTGTTCAAGGATGTGCAGAATTTTGTAGTGGCATGTGATGCTTGCCAAAGGACGGGCAACATCTCAAGGATGAATGAGATGCCCTTGAACAACATACAAGAGGTGGAGATATTTGATGTATGGGGTGTGGACTTCATGGGGCCATTCCCCTCTTTATGTGGCAACCTCTACATCCTATTGGCGGTTGACTATGTTTCAAGATGGATGGAGGCAATCGCCTCTCCTACAAATGACGCCAAGGTTGTGGTGCGGTTCTTCAACCGAGTGATCTTTCCTAGGTTTGGAACACCAAGGGTGATCATAAGTGATGAAGGGAAGCACTTCACCAATAGGAACTTCGGGGCACTTTTGGTTAAGTATGGGGTGACTCATAAGGTGGCAACACCATACCATCCCCAAACTAGTGGCCAAGTGGAGATCTCCAACCGGGAGATAAAGGGAATTCTTGAGAAGACGGTCTCTAGGACGAGAAAGGATTGGGCTATGAAGCTCGTTGATGCTTTGTGGGCTTATAGGACTACTTTCAAGACACCGATTGGCACCACTCCGTAAAGCTAGTCTATGGCAAGTCTTGCCACCTTCTGGTAGAGATGGAGCATAGAGCATATTGGGCCATTAAGTGGCTAAATTTTGACCTTAAGGAGGCCGGAGAGAAGAGGTTGCTAGACATGAATGCTCTTGAGGAGATCCGGTTGGATGCTTATGAAAACGCCCGGATCTACAAGGAGAGGACCAAACGGTGGCATGACAAGCGCCTCATCCTGAAGGAGTTGAGTGAAGGCGACCTTGTCCTTCTCTTCAACTCAAGGCTGCGGATCTTCCCCGGAAAGCTAAAGTCAAGATGGACCGGTCCTTATGTGGTGAAGAAGATCTTTCCCCATGGAGCGGTTGAGATAGGAGGGGAGCATTGTGAAGACTTTAAGGTGAATAGGCACCGGTTGAAGAAGTATATCCCGGGAGCTCCGGTAAATATGATTGCCCCACTTCACCTAGAGTGAGACACCCCCGAGTTTGGTCAAGCTAATGACCTTAAAGAAGCGCTTGATGGGAGGCAACCCATTGGTAGACATTTTTTCCCTCTTTTCGTCTTTGTTTTTGTTTTGATTTTTCTGTTTTTTTTGTGTTTGGTGTGCTTTGTGTGTGTGCTAGAGTCTTGGTAGCATAGAAGCCTTGCATGGCATGTGGATGATGATGATGAGTCCCTCATCAATAGTGGGTGGAGCGGACGCGGTACTTGGACGGCTAGTGGCGCCTAGCGCGGATCCCGATGCCATAACGAACACTTTGAGCTCTCTACCATCGTTGATAGGATCATCCGCCATCACTCCACTTAAGTGATCCCAAATACCGAAGCAAACCATTTTTACATTGTGAGAACCCTCTTTCACTCTTCTTTACTTGAATACCACATTGGGGACAATGTGTTTCTAAGTATGGGGTGGGGTTTGCATGATCTTTTGCATGATTAGCATCTAGGGTAGTTTCTTTTAGTCACATGCTTCATTATGTTTTGCATAGTACATACACATTTCGAAAATTCCAAAAAAATCAAAAAATTTTAAAAAATTTTAGTGCTTCTAAGCCTGGGAATGACCCTTATGATGAGATTGTTGTGTGAATTGGCTATGGATGGCCTTATATGTTGAATTGATGCATGCATATGTGGACTTGAAGTACTTATCTTGAATCCCATGAATGATTTATGATTATGATGCTTGTCTTGATTGGATTGAGTATTGAAAGTCGAAATTACATGCTAGTTCTTGCACATCATCTAAGAATGATTAAGACAATTCATCTTTCTCTACTTCTCATCTTGATCTTGTTGTTTGAACACCTCAATTGATATAAATTTGACCTCTTTTGACCCATCCGGGAATAGGAGCATGCTAGTATGTTGAGTGTGTGAAAAGCAAGTGTGGGGTGAAGTTGTTGATGAAAGAATGTTATGAATAAGGTGCTGAATTTGTTGTGAAAGTGTAGACAAAAATATAGGTTTGGGGACGTTGGTTTAAATGACGAGTAACTCGGCACCATTCACATAATCGGGTGTTTGTGCCTTGCCAAAGTCAAATAAACCGATAGTCCTAACGAGCTTTGGTATGTGTGCCCGGTGTGGATGCACCTCGAAAAATAAAAAAGCCTGAGGACGGCTAATCACCAAGGTTTCGGCTTTTGTACACCAATGCCACTGTCTCAAAAATAAGTGAAAAAGAAAAGAAAACAAAGAAAAGATGGAGAAAATTATACACTTGTTGGGAAGTTGAGCTAAAACGAAGTTGTGAAGTTAGTTCCATTCCCGGATTAGCATCACATAGCCTAGAAAAATTCCCACCTAATCACAACGTTTCTTGGCCTTTTATTTCACAAGCCCTTGTGACCTATTTGCATGTGTGTAAGACTTAGTAATCTAGATTGGATATGCTCTTGATCATCTTGACTTCTTCATTTTTACATTTCATGCATGCTTTCGAGTTAAGTACAATTGTCCTTCCGTGCCTTCATTTATTTGATACATGATTGCTTGTCCATTGCCATGAAACATGACTATGAAGGCGATCCAATATTAGAAGCACAACTCCAAAAGATTTTGTTATTTTTCTGCATGCATAAATCATGTCATCTCTTAGTCTATAGTTGGGGACTTGCTCGGGGACGAGCAAACCTTAAGTATGGGGTGTTTTTGATAACACGATTTATTGCTTAGGTTTAGACACTCATTTAGATAGATTTTCCGCTCAATCATGCATAGTTTAGCACTAGATCACGATGTTTGCACTCAATTCACGTATTTTGTCGAGATAGACGTCTACACGGACTTTTGCATTTGCTTTGTAGGTATTTTGGGAGATTTAGGAGCTTAATCGATACATTTGAGGATCGTTCCTCGAGATGACACACCTTCGGACTCATTGGGATGCAAGTTAGGAGCTAAGGAGGACACTTGGGACCTTGTTGTTGCAACCCATGCACCAAATCGTAGCTTAATGATCCAAAACAAGCCGAGGCACCAAAACCACGGTCATTGGGACTTGCACGGCCGTGGAATTGGACCGTGGTTTTTGCCAGACGGTTGTGACAGCTGTGCCACGGTCTTCATGGCCGACTCTTGCAAATTTGTTGGATAAATAGGTGGTCCTGCAAGGCTGAAAAGGGCATCTTCCATTTTCCCATCATCCACTCTCACTACCATTCTCTCACAACAAAAAAAAGATTCTCTCAATTGGGAGCTTGGAAGAGAGCTACCATTGAAGGAAGAGAAAAGCTCCATTGGAGAAGAAGAGAAGAACACACCATTGCTAGTCTTTGATAGATTTTATAGTGAAGATTATCGGAATCGTTTTCTAGGGTTGTAATTATCGATTGAACCTTCTTTTGAAGGGTTGTAAGTCCTTCTTAAACTCATATTTAGCTTGGTTTTCTTAGATCAACTTGTTTATCTCTTTCTCTTCATTATCTTGCAAATGGAAGCCATGATTTTATGCTTGATGATTTCGATTGTGATTATGTATGTTGTAGGCTAAATAGATGCGATTCTAGGGTAAGGAAAGGATGGTTATGGCTTGGACTATTATAGGATATACTTAAATGTATGCTTGGATGATTCGTTTGATTGAACCTAGTCACTGTTAGAATCCACGGTTTGTTCTAGACAAACCACGGCCATGGACCTTGATGAACACCCCGTGATTTTGATGAATTTGCTTGTTATGATAAATCCAAGTGTTAGGTTGTTAGATTGTTGAAATCCTAGTGTTTGTTGAGCTAATTCTATCCTAAGGTGACCTAGTGTTAGTAACTAAGTGTTAGAAGAGACTTACCCGGTAATTCTTGCTCTTAGATACCGAAGATGACAAACTCTAGGTAGTGGTGAGCCTCACAAGCCGCTATTGGACTGAGTGTGCTAGGATAGGTGTTTAGGACTTGCCTCACCGAGACTTACCCGGTAAGGAGAGGTTAGATCCCTAGAATACCATCCGGTTTGTGTAAAATTCCTATCCTTAGGCTCTTTGAGACTTACCCGGTGATGAGACCTTAGGAATGGACTAGTGGACCATGAGACCTACCCGGTGAATGATCCAAATCTAGAAACACTCACTCCCAACATATTATAGTTAATCCAAGGAATAATTAGATAGCTTGAGTCCTATGCCATAACCGGAATTTCCAACCCCTAGAATCCGCTTTTCTCTTTATCGATCTCATATTTCGTGTTTAGCTTGTTTGTGTTGATTTGTTAGCTTAGTGATTGTTTATTTTGCATGATTTGTGATCCTTGCTTGATCACCTAAAAACCAAACCAAAAACATTGAGATTTTCATTTCTTTATTTTCTTCTCTTTTCTTACCCTAGATCTTCACTAAACTTAGTCATTAATTGATTCAATCTCACCTCAGTCTTTGTGTTCGACCTCGGAATACTATCCCTACTACAAAACGACCCATACACTGCGGGTTCGCTAGGAGTTAGGAGAAATATAACGAGTTATAAATTTAAGGCTTTTTGCGTGCACACATCCTAAGCGTAACAAGTTTTTGGCGCCGTTGCCGGGGACTAGGTCTAGATTGAGTCATTTTTTTGTGATTATTTATAGTGTAGATCTTTCTTGTTGCTTTTGATCTCTTTTGGTTTGTGTCTTTGCTTTTCAGGACATCTCTCACTCTTTAGGTGTATGCGAAGATCTCGTGGCAAGGATTTAGCTCCATTCGATCCTGAACCGGAGAAAACCCTTAGATCTAGATCCAAGAGCATTAGAAAGGGAAAAGAGATGGCCGGGAGAGATCTCCAAGCTGAGTTGGATGAGGCTTTAGAGCAAATTAGGCTAAGAGATGAGCTCTTGGAGGAAGAAAGGAGACTTACCAATGAGAGGCAAGAAGCATCTAGGAGGGAGATTGAAGAGATTAAGCAAGCTCTTGTGCAAGGAGAGGTTAATCGCCAACGGCAGCCGGCGGTGAACATTCGGGTTAACATTCGGGTTATGTCCATTGCTATTGAGGAGCCACAAACATTAGGGAGACGTATGGATCCGGCTCAAAGAGCACACCGTCCGGGTGTGAACTTACGAGATCCCGCAACCCATAATTACGAGCTCCGCCGTCAAGTTCTACAAATGATCCGGCATAATCAATTTGGAGGGATGGAAGGAGAGTCTCCTCATCAACACTTGATGAACTATGAGATCTTGATGGAGACTCTAAGACCGCCTAGATTGGAGAGCAACAACCATAAGCTTAGGGCTTTCTCCTTTTCACTTAAGGATAAAGCCTTGGCTTAGTATCAATCTATTCCACAAGGGCGAGTGAGTACTTGGGAGGAGATGACAACCGAGTTTTTGACTAAGTGCTTCCCACCTTCCAAGACTACCGAGTTAAGAGGGAAGATCAATGCCTTCTTGATGAAGGATAGAGAAAGCTTGTTCAAGTCTTGGGAGAGGTTCAAAGACCTTCTCCTAGATTGTCCACACCATGATATACCGAAAATTGAGCTATTGGAGATCTACTTCAAGGGACTTGATGAAGATAGCCAATTCAAGCTTCAATATCTTTCCGGTGGGACTTTCATGGAAAAGAATGTTGATGAAGCTTGGGAGTTTGTAGAGAAACAAGCTCTAGTGATTGAGAAATACTCCCATAGGAAGAGTGTTAGGAGGAAGGCGGGAGCATATGAGGTGGGAGAGGGAAGAGAGAGAAATCGATCTCCCTTTTATACCCTTTTCTGAAACTGCTATCACCTTGGTCGAGATGGTCTCGACCGGACTGAGGTGATACGTACCGAGGTGAATCTTCTGTAACCTAGTCGCCTCGGTTGCTCAAGAATCATCTCGGTCGAGGTGCTGTGACAGCAACCGAGATGTGCCTCAGTCAAACTCCGTCTTCTCAAATTCTCAAACTTCTGTCCTTCCAGTGTTGCTCTTGAGTTGTATTCCTTTCTTAGAGAGTACCTGGTTTCTGTCTAGGACGCCAAAAACAAGCAAAGCAAAGCAAACTATCTAAAGCTATACTAGAAAAAGGGAAAAGAAAGCAATACCTTGGGTTGCCTCCCAAGAAGCGCTCGATTTAAGGTCGCTAGCTGGACCGTACGGTGTTCTTAAACAAGGTATAGTGGTGCAATCTCTTCAACCTGAACTTCCGGTTGGTACTTCTTAAGTCTATGACCATTGACCTTGAAGCTTCCACTTGTTTCTCCCTAAATCTCAACTGCACCATAAGGGAAAACATGTTTCACAACATAAGGTCCAGTCCATCTAGATTTCAACTTACCTAGAAAGAGGCAAAGGAGGGAGTTGAAGAGTAGAACTAAGTCTCCTTATTTGAACTCCTTAGGAATGATACACTTGTCATGCCATTTCTTCGTCCTTTATTTGTAGATCTTGGCATTCTCATAAGCATTCAAACGCAGCTCCTCCAGCTCGTTGATGTCCAATAGTCGCTTCGCACCGGCTTCTTTGATGTCGAAGTTCAACCATTTGATCGCCCAATATGCTTTGTGTTCCAGCTCAACGGGCAAATGACAAGATTTCCCATATACCAAATTATAAGGGGTGGTTCCTATGGGAGTCTTGAATGCGGTCCTGTAGGCCCAAAGAGCGTCGTCCAACTTCATGGACCAATCCTTCCTCGTCCTAGAGACGGTCTTCTCGAGGATTGCTTTAATTTCTCTATTTGAGATCTCGACCTGTCCACTAGTTTGAGGGTGATAAGGGGTTGCTACCTTGTGGGTTACCCCATACTTCGATAGAAGTGCCTTAAACTTCCGGTTGATGAAATGTGTCCCTCCATCGCTGATGATGATGCGTGGAGTCCCAAAACGTGGAAAGATAGTCCTATTAAAGAACTTCACAACCACCATGGCGTCATTAGTGGGAGAGGCAATGACTTCAACCCATCTAGAGACGTAGTCGACAACTAGGAGAATGTAGAGGTTTCCTCCGGATGATGGGAAAGGTCCCATGAAATCAACTCCTCATACATCAAAGATTTCAACCTCCTGTATATTATTGAGTGACATCTCGTTCCTCCTAGATAAGTTCCCTGTTCTTTGGCATGCATCACAAGAAACAACAAACGTTTGCACATCCTTAAATAATGTAGGCCAAAAGAAACCGGAACGTAATATCTTGGTGCACGTTTTGTGAGCGCTAGCATGCCCTCCACAAGGAAGCGAGTGACAATGCCGTATGACACTAGTAACTTCATCTTCCGGAATGCATCTTCGAAGCATCCCATCCGGGCCTCTCTTAAATAGTAGAGGTTCATCCCAATAGTAATGGCGTACATCTTTAAAGAATTTCGTCCTTTAAGCGTACGTCAATCCGGGTGGTATTTCCTGGCAGACAAGATAATTAACAATGTCAGCATACCAAGGTCCTTTATTATCAGAAGTTTGGTGGAGAAAGTGTTCCACCAACTGAGGGTGAATTTCAGAAAAGGGAGTAAGAAGTTTGTTATTCTCAGTTGACATCATCTCGCTTTCGACCTCGGTCGAGGTCCAGAGAGGGTAACCGAGATGTTCTTCAGCTAAGAACACCTCGCTTGGTCCAGAGAGTGCCTCGGTCGAAGTACTGCAACTGGGACCGAAACTGGAGATCTTCTTCTCCTGGATTAGTCTTTCAAATTTAGCTCCTGGATCTTCTTCCAGTGCTTTTAGGCTCCGTATATCTGCATCACAAGAAGCATCTATACCTTCCTCCATTAAACTAAAGCTAATAACTTTTTCAAGTGGATCGTTAATAAGGATAGAGCTTACCAATTCTCTTGATTCTTCTTCATCATAGATGTTGAAGATATCATCTTCCAACTGCTCTCCCTTCATTGCAGCAAGCAATGCAAACTCCACTTCATCTCCGCCAATGTTGAATTTCAACTTGGCGTTCTTACAATCCACATTGCAACCCGAAGTTGCTAGAAATGGTCTTCCGAGAATGATAGGGATGGGATAATCTGCAAGAATATCAAGTACAACAAAGTCTATAGGTAAGTAGAAGTTACCTAACTTAACCGGAACGTCTTCCAAAATGCCCACGGGATGGGTAATGGAGCGATCCGCCATGTATAGCCTTATCTTCACCGGCTTGAGCTCTCCAAGGCCAATCTTCACGCATAGTTCCAGCGGGATGATGCTCACACTGGCTCCTAGATCACACAACGCCTCACAAGTGACATCCCCGACTTGAATGGGAATGCAAATTGAGCCGGGATCCCTTAACTTAGGTGGCATCTTCTCCTTCATGATTTGAATAAGTTCCGAGGATTTAGATGTCATCCTTACTTCGCCAAAGTCTTCCAACTTCCTCTTCCTTGATAGAATTTCTTTCAAGAATTTCCCATAGGCGGGCATCCCTAGAATAGCATCAAGGAAAGGGATGTTAATGTGTAGTTTATTCATCAAGTCAAGGAACTTACCAAAGTGCTTGTCTAGATGTGCTCTAGCCCTTGATTGGGGGAATGGAAGTGGTGGTTTATATGCAGGAGGTGGGACATAAACTTCAAATTTCTCCTCCGCTTTCTGAGGCTCCACCTCGGTTGGTACCTCGGCCGAAGTGTTCTTCGACTGTACCTGGACCGAGGTGTTCTTCGTCTGTACTAGCATCGACCGAGGCACTGGATCTGCAATTTCAGTCTACTTCTTGTCGTTATTGCCATGATCTGTCCTTTGGGATTGCTCTCTGTCCTTGCTGGGAGCTTCCCTGGATCTCTTGGCGCTTCATTCGCCTTGTTAAAGAATTGTTGTTCTAAGGCCTTTTGTGCCTTTGAGAATGAAGTCATGGACGTCTCCATCGAGTTTAGTTTGATCAAGATGGCCTCCAACACTACATCTTTCTTTTCTGGTTGGGATGAGCTTGATCTTTTTTCATGGCTCTTCAACGGAGTAGAAGAAGACGAAGAAGAGAGGAAAGGATTAGAAGAATTGTTTGAATTTGAGTTAGAGTAAGAGTTACCCGATTTTTGATTGTTGGATCTCCAATTGTTGCTGTTGGATCCTCTATTGTTGTTTTAGTTGTTGTTTCGGGAACCTTGATTGTTGTTCCTTGACCCTTGATATCCTCCCTCTTCCTTTTGCGTTTGAGCAACCAAAAGGTCTTTCAATTGCTTCACATCATTCTTCAAAGAGGTGAGTTGATCGTTGTTTGATGGAGCTTCTTGGATGTTGACTCTTTTAACTCCACCTTCAGCTCCTTAATGGGAGTATTTCTCCATGTGCAAAGCTTGTTTTTCTATGATCTCCCAAGCTTCGTCAATTGGCATGTCCATGAACGTGCCGGCGGATAGTAGTTGAAGGTTGAACTGGGTGTTTCCGTCCAGTCCCTTGAAGTAAATCTCCAACAACTCTATCTTTGAATCCCATGATGTGGGCAATCCAAAAGGATGTCTTTAAATCTCTCCCATGACTTGGACAAACTCTCCTTGTCCTTCATGATTAATGCATTGATCTTCCCTCTCATTTCAACGGTCTTTGAGGGGGGAAAGAATTTAGTCAAGAACTCCGTCGTCATCTCCTCCCAAGTGTTGATTTTTCCTAGAGGGAGAGATTGATACCAAGTAAGCGCCCTATCTTTCAAATAGAAGTAGAAAGGTCTTAGCTAGTAATTGTTCTTTTCCAGCCTTGAAAGTCTCAAGGTTTCCATCAAGATCTCATAGTTTTGCAGATGTTGATGCGGAGACTCCCTCTCTAGTTCTCCAAACTGGCATTGGCGAATCATGGAAAGAACTTGCGGTCGAAGTTCATAATCATGGTCCGCTGGATCACCTAGGTTTACTCTTGGACGCTTGAGTTGCTGGTTGGGGTCCATCCTCTGCCCTAGGGTCTGTGGTATACCTGCAAAAAGAACATCTCGGATTGGCATCCGAGGTGGAAGTATCTCGGCCGGGGCAGTTGGAACTGGGTCCTGCCTCGGTCGAGGAGCTGGATCTGGTCGAGGTAGATATTGGTCCCGTAAAGTCGCCATATCTGCTTCGATCGCTTCCGTCCTTGTGCGAGTTTCTTCCTTTTCCAGTCGCAGTTCTTCTTTATTGAGGCGTAGTTGTTCCAATGCTTCCTTCATTTCGGCCTCAAGATCGCGTTCGTCTTGGTTGGCCATCTTCGCTTCTTTCAAGCGTGTTTTGTATGTCTTTTCTGGTTCAGGATCGTAAGGAACGATTTCCTTCCCAGCGCGGGTTCTTCGCATAAACCTAAGAAAAAGAACCTGCGAACGTCACTCAAGTAGAGTGGTTAGTAGCAACAGGGGCAAGTGCCCCGAAAGACAACCGCAACCGGCTCGGTCTAGACCAAGTCCCCGGCAACGGCGCCAAAAACTTGTTCGCTCCAAATGATGTGTGCAAGCTTTAAATTTATAACCGATGAAATATGCTTAAAACAAGGATGTGAACCCGCAGTGTACGGGTCAATTATAGTAAAAAGCAAGAATTCTAGGGGTCGATCACAGGGACTTAGGTGAAACCTAAGCAAGTATAAGTAGTCTATGTAATTACTAACCACAAAAGCGATTAAAGCAATCAAAGATGATAAAAAGTCAATTAAAGGAATACGCAAATTCTAGGGATTAAAGCATCCAGTTGTGGTTCCAACTCAAGATCTTAAGATAAGCGGACAAAGCTGAGGTTTTGCAAAGGGAATGTGTTACTAAAGTGGAATAGATCACCGGGTAAGTCTCACTACTGACAATCCCAAGCCAAAGAACCTATCAC
Organism: Fagopyrum homotropicum; assembly: GCA_033239125.1. Taxonomy (NCBI): domain Eukaryota; kingdom Viridiplantae; phylum Streptophyta; class Magnoliopsida; order Caryophyllales; family Polygonaceae; genus Fagopyrum; species Fagopyrum homotropicum. The sequence goes on along the minus strand of BSWB01000003.1, from coordinate 86,152,794 downwards.
CGGGTAAGTCTCAAGGTACTAAGGAAAGGAATTATAGTCTCAAACCAACACTCCAACTAAGGGAATAGAATCAACCTTTACCGGGTAAGTCTCAGGCTAACTCACAAAGATGGAATGAAGACACACTCAAACCCCAATAAAGGATAAACCTTTATTACCTACACTTATGAACATGGGTAAACAAACAAAGGAATTACCGGGTAAGTCTCATCCTAGGCTTGCATTGAACCAGGAAAGGTGTAATAAGAATAGGATTTGGCAAACTCTAACACTTAACTCTCAGTTTCAGATCAGAAAAGGTCATCTCGGTCAGACGAACTCCACCCCAGCCGAGATGTTCATCGACTGAGCGAGATGTTCTAGGGTTAAGGATAAAGACTCGAGTTTTCGGGGTCCTACTGGATTTAAGATTATTCTATCATCGTCTTTCCCACAACTTTCAGCCAATCACCCTAGAATCACACAAAGAAATTAGCCACTCATCATCATGAAAGCAATAATCAAACATATGGGAAGAAAGTGAATATTTGAACACAAGAACCTTAGGAACAAGGCTTCAATAACTGAATCAAATATCACAAATATAAGCATTCCTTTGGATAACAAATCCAACAAGACAAATAAAAAAGAACGGAATCTAAGAAAGTCTTACAAATCCCTTTAAAAAGCTATAACAAGCTATCAATCCTTCCTAGATTGATCTTCAATCTTCCTTCCTTCTTTCAACCACTATAATGATAGCGGGATTTTCAGTGATGCGCCGATGCTGAATTATGGAAAATCAAGCCCTTTTTATTGGAAAACTATCTTTCAAAGATAAAATATCTTGAAAAGATATTTTCCTAATAAAAATATATCCATATCACTAAAATAGATCTCCAAAATATATGATCTTCCTTCCAGAAACCCAGCCCAAAAATATAAGATCTCTCCTTCCAAAAATAAAAGATCTCAGCCAAATAAAATATATCTCGCCGTGTCAAGGTATTCGCCTCGGTCGGGGCGCTCCTCAAGATCACCTCGGTCGAGATGGTACTATAGCTGACCGAGGTGACTCTCAACTGAAAGTGAAATCTCTCAAATCTGGTCCAAAGTAAATCTTCTTTATAAATTCCATGCTTCCTGGATTCCTTTTTAAGCTCCAGAATGTAGCTCCTATGACTCTTTTGCTCCTTAGCTCCATTTCGGTCCAAAATGTGCCATTTTACCTACGATTACAACGAAACTTGGTGTAGACCTCGATTCTCACAAAGGTAGATGAAACAACAATATAATCACATAATATACATCCAAACATGCAGATTATTGAAGATAAAACGTCTAAACAGGCCCCAAATGATAGACTATAATACATGCTATCAGTGGCGCAGGGGCGCGACGAGGTGGTGGCGACGGGTTTCCGGAGGGTGCAAGGGCATGGGAGGTGAGGCGGCTAGGGTTCGAAGAGTGAATGGAGAGGGAGTGGAGAGGGCGGTAGATGTAGGTTATTTTTGGGAAGTGTATTTTTTTCTTTCCTTAACTGTACCGCAGGGGCGGTGTGTGTCACCGCGGGGGCGGTGACAAGAGAAAGGGTGTACGCAGCCTCAATGCCGGGGGCGGAGCTGAGGGTGCGTGTCAAGAGTGGCCGCTGCAGGGGCGTAGGATTGGCACCGCGGGGGAGGTGACCTACGTGAGCAGACGCAGGCCCAACGCCAAGGGCGGCGCTGGCCAGGGTTGTCGCCGCAGGGGCGGTTTTCTTGACAGAAGCTCCTCTTCTTATTCCTTCGGGTTGCCTCCCGAATTAGCGCCTTTTTTTTACGTTGTTGGCTTGACGTAAGGACTCTTTCTCTATGTTTGAACATCTTCCTGCATGCCTTTTGGGTTTATAACCGTTTGCGATGGTAATCCTCTAGAGGCCCTAGTTTCAAATCTTGTAATGGCTTCCGCCATTTGACCAATCTGCTTCTCAAGGTTCTTGATGCTAGATTCAATTGTTTGGACATGAGTAGCAAAGTGTTTAGTCAAAACCTGCAACATATCTCCAGTTGAGTGATACTTACCTTGGCGGGGCTGTTGTTGGTTTTGTTGATCCCTCCAACGAAAATTTTGCTGGTCACACCAATTTGGCATGAAATTCTGTGCACAGGGATCGTTCCTAGGTCTTTGCTGTTGTGGTTGTCTATAACCCATTGCGTTTACTTCAGCATCGTCATCTTGAACTTGTGGACACATGTCCGTTGGATAGTATGGGTCAACACAAACTCCACAAGCTTTGAGCTGTTGCGGTATTCCCATAAGTGTTAGCCTCTTCACCATTTCCTTCAATTCCGCTAGCTCGGTGGAAATCTCACTCTTCCCGGAACTCACGGCATGAACTCCTTTCTTAGCCGGGGTCCTTCCAAAGTTCCGAGTTCCTTCCGCTAGTTCCTGTATCTTTTCCAAAGCAAGGTCAGGAGTAGAGTTAAGAATATAACCTCCGCAAGCCGCATCGACGATCCTCCTTTCATTGTCTAGCAAGCCATTGTACAAGTACAAGACTAGATCTTGATTTGAATATCCGTGAAAAGGACAGCTGGATCGGAGGCGTGCAAACCTTTCGAAGTACTCGTAGAGAGTTTCGGTTGCCTCTTGCTCGATGTTGCTTATAGCTTTCTTCAAGCTATTAGCCTTTTTAGCTGGAAAGTATTTCTCCAAGAACGCTTTGTGAAGGTTCTCCCAAGTGTCAATACTCCCGGATGGAAGGTGGCAATACCAATCATCTGCTGAATCTTTGACTGTGAAGCCGAATGCCCTCATCTTGATCTGTTCTTCGGTAATGTTGGCCGGCTTCATGCTCATACATACAGTATGGAACTTCCCAAGGTGCTTGATGGGGTCTTCACCACTTAGCCCATGGAAGGATGGAAGCAAGTGAATAAGGCCCGGCTTGAGCTCAAAGTTGACTCCTTCCCCTACTGATGATATAGCGACCGCAAGAGGGTTTTGAGCGAAGGAAGGCTGCGTAAGTTGACGAAGAGTATGGTCAGCCATCTCTTGTTGTAGTTGTTGTTGTCTTCGTTGCCGGGTGTGCGTCCTCTCAATTTCTGGATCAAAAGAAGCAAAGCCGGAATTAGTAGCACGGGTTTGAACCATAAAAATGGTTCAAACCAATAATCAATAATAACAATAAAACACAAAAACTCCCCGGCAACGGCGCCAAAATTTGACCGAAGGTATTTCTATGGTCGTCTATACCCAATCAAAAATAAATCCCGACTTAGCACTAAGAACAAGTATAGTGATTAAGTAAGGGTCGAACCCAAGAGAGTTAAGGTGTTTTAGATGCAATTATTGATTATAATGACAAGTGACACAAAGGGGGGGGGGGTTTGGTTGAATTAATGCACAAAAACTTATGAAAACGATAAATACGACAATTAAGACAATAATGGATGAATCTACACTAGGTTGATTCTAAGCATGCAATTGCTACTTTGGTGCATTCCTTTTACAAGTTTTTAAGTAATCTCCCGTCTCGATCATACATATGTGTTGAGCCAACTGGCATCAACACAACTTAACCTATTAAAGTTCCGTAAACCTACAAGAACAAATAACAAGTTAGCATTCAAACAAAGACTAAGGGATACAAAGAGAAAATTAAAACCGTTAAACTTATCTTTATATTTGTGTTCCTTTTCTTTAAGTAATTACAGCCCGTTATTACTTAAAGTTGCTACTAGATTAAAGACCCGAACCCGGAACCTGTTAATCCTAGTTGTTTACATGCACTTTAGAACCTAAGGTGATCAATCTCAAGTAATAGTTAACATGCAATTAGACAATAGAGATCATGGAAACACAAAGCATTACTGAATAAAAACTTATATTAAAAAGAACTTACAACCAAAGTAACAAAGTAGCTTCAAACCAACACAATGTAGCAAGGGAGTTAGCAACTCATTACAATGTAAAAACTCAAGTCTAAAATGGATTTTCTGGGAAAAAGTATGTATAATTCTAGCAATCATCCATGGACTATTTATACTACAAAAGACACTTAATTAGGAGTAATTAGCCGGCCTAAAACAACCACCTTAATTGCCATAAAGGTGGTGTAAACAACCGGAGTAAAGCTTCTGGCATTAAACCGCAGGGGCGGCCTTCAGGAACCGCATGGGCGGTTTAGGCATAATCGATTGATCTTCTTCAAAACCGCTGGGGCAGCTACATAACTCCGCTAGGGCGGATCTTTAATGTACTTCAACGTCTGACCTTTCGCCTTTTAGACGTTTCTGATGTCAAGGCACAGGGGCGCCTTAAGGCCAACGCAAGGGCGGTGACACAAACTCTTCACCTTCCAGCTCCCAAGGCGAGGCGCAGGTAGGGCGCAATGGGAGGCGCAGGGGAGCTGGTCTTCGTCTCGTCAAGGCAAGTCACCGTAGGGGCGGCTGCAAGGACCCGCAGGGGTGGTAAGGCAGCAGAAGCTTTGCTTCTTGATCGATCTTCACTCCTAAGTGCTTATAACTCCTTCCTTAGCTTCTTTTGATCTTCTTCTTCTGGACCAAGGAGTTAGTAGCATAAACCGACACTAATGCAATAAAAATACTCTAAAAACTACCCTAATTGATAGTGATTCCATCACCTATCACTCAACCTCCAAAGGATAGAACCGAGATGATGTTTGAACAATTGCTTGGAAGGTTGAGTAGACTTGAGAGCACGGTGACATCCATTTCGAAAGCTCAAAAGGTGCTAGAGGCACAAGTCTTCCAAAAGGCGGGTGAAGCATAAAGGGATCCGGGAAAGCTTCCCGGAAAGACCGAGGACAATCCAAGAGGCCAAGTGTTGGCCATTACCACAAGGAGTCGGTTGAGCATGAAAGATCCCTTACCTAAAGGGAATGACAAGGGAAAGCAAGTAGTAGTGGAGGAAGAACCATTGCAATAAGAAGGAGGCAAGAGCAAGGATGTTGAGCCAATATATGTGGCACCACCTCCATACAAGCCTCCACTACCATTCCCACAATCACGAGCAATAGCTCGTTCGGACAAACATTTCGGTAAATTCCTTGAACTCATGTCTAAATTGCATATTAACATTCCGTTCATGGATGCTATTCTAGGTATGCCGGTCTATGTAAAGTTTTTGAAGGAGTTACTCTCCAACAAGAGGAAGTTGGTGGAGTATGGAGAAGCGAGAATGATAAAGAGATCTACCGAGTTGATTCAAACTATGAGGGAGGAGATGCCTCCTAAACTAAGAGATCCGGGATCTTTTTGTGTGCCGATTGTGGTTGGAGAAGTGCAATATGAAGCCCTATGTGATCTTGGAGTAAGTGTAAGCATTATCTCGCTTGCACTTTGCAATAAGGTTGGGCTAGGAGAGCCAAAGCCGGTCAAGATGACCCTCTACATGGCGGACCATTCCATCACTCATCCTGTAGAATTCTTAGAAGTCATACCGGTTCAGCTTAGGAAGTTCTATGTGCCAATCGATTTTGTTGTTTTGGACATCCCGGCGGACTACCCGGTTCCTATCATTTTGGGAAGGCCATTCTTAGCCACATCCGGATGCTTAGTGGATTGTAAAAATGGGTTCCTCTCCTTCAACATAGGAGAAGAGAATATCAAGTTCAAGCTGTCCACAATGATGAAGGGGCCAACCCTTGGTGAAGATGTCTTCAACATTGTCGAGGAAGAGGAAGCTAGAGAAGTTATGAGATCGATCTTGATCAAGGACCCACTTGAGAGGGTTCTTAGCTTGAGTTTGATGGAGGAAGGAGTTGAGGATGATTGCAATGAAGAAATCAAGGTTTTGGATTCATTAGAAAAGGAGACAAGTGTTGAATTTGAAGTGCACAAAGTTGTGCTGAATCACTGTAGGAACCATGGCCAGAGGGCAAGAACCACGGCCGTAATTCTACCCGTGGAACTCTCTGCAATGCCCAAAAGTGCCAGCTCTTCCAATTCCACTCCCGTGGTTGTGCCAAAGGTCGTGGTTTTGCCCGTGGTTTCCCCAGAAAGTGCCTTAGTTGTTGATCAAGCTTCAAGATGTCTTGGAGAGTCTTCCATGGCTTTGGAATCATCTCAACCTACATTGTATGGATCGTCCCCACCCGATAAAGGTCCTCCTAAACTTGAACTTAAGCCCCCCCCTTCTCATTTAAAGTATGCTTTCCTTGGTTCAAATTCTACTTATCCGGTGATTGTGAATGCATCTTTGAATGATGATGAGCTTGATAGATTGTTGCATGAGTTGAGATTGCATAGGAGAGCTATAGGTTACACTATTGATGATTTAGTTGGCATTAAACCTTCCTTATGCATGCATAAAATCTTGATGGAAGACAACCATAAACCTTCAATTGAACCTCAAAGGAGATTGAACCCTATCATGAAAGAGGTAGTCAAGAAAGAGATCCTTAAATTGCTAGATGCGGGAATCATTTTCCCAATTTCGGATAGTAAATGGGTTAGTCCCGTACATGTTGTTCCTAAGAAGGGTGGTATGACCGTAGTAACTAATGAGAACAATGAACTAATCCCAACTAGGACGGTTACGGGGTGGAGAATGTGTATTGACTATAGGAAACTTAATGTGGCCTCAAGGAAAGATCATTTCCCTCTTCTCTTTTTTGACCAAATGCTAGAGAGATTAGCTCAACATTCACACTTTTGTTACTTAAATGGCTATAGTGGGTTTTTCCAAATCCCTATTCACCCGGATGACCAAGAGAAAACAACATTAACATGTCCGTAGGGAACATTTGCATATAGGAGAATGCCATTTGGATTATGCACCCGCCACCTTTTAAAGGTGTATGATGACTATTTTTTCTGAATATATTGAGAACATTATGGAAGTGTTTATGGATGATTTCTCGGTGTATGACTCTTGATTTGATGATTGCTTGACTAACTTGTCTTTGGTGTTGAAGAGATGTGAGGAAACTAACCTTGTTTGAATTGGGAGAAATGCCACTTCATGGTAAGTGAAGGCATAGTGTTGGGACATTTGGTTTCCAACCGAGGCATTGAGGTTCATAGAGCAAAGATAGATATAATAGAGAAGTTGCCACCACCTTCCTCGGTGAAGGGAGTAAGAAGTTTCTTAGGGCATGCCGGTTTTTACGGAAGATTTATAAAGGATTTCTCTAAAATTTCTAATCCTCTCACCAACCTACTAATGAAAGATGTTGAGTTTGTTTTCTCCAAGGATTGCCTTGAAGCATTTTGTAGGTTGAAGAATGTCTTGATCTCCACCCCTATCATGCAACCTCCGGATTGGAGCTTTCCGTTTGAGATAATGTGTGATGCAAGTGATGTGGCCGTTGGGGCTGATTTGGGACAAAGGAAATATGGACTTACACATGCCATCTATTATGCTAGCAAGATGCTAGATGACCCCAACTCAACTATGCCACAACCGAGAAGGAGTTGCTAGCGGTGGTGTATGCCTTTGAGAAGTTCCGGTCATATCTTGGGGGAGCCAAGGTCATTGTGTACACGGATCATGCTGCAATCCGTTATATCCTTACAAAGAAGGATGCCAAGCCTCACCTCATTCGGTGGATCCTTCTCCTCCAAGAGTTTGACTTGGAAATTCGGGACAAGAAGGGTTCCGAAAATTCAGTGGCGGACCATCTTAGTAGGCTACCACCATTGGAGATTGAAAGAGATGACATCCCGATTGATGACTCATTCCAGGATGAGCAATTGCAATTGATGGAGGAGTGCTTACTTCAAGTGTCTAGAGGGAGTGAGCCATGGTAAGCGGACATAGTGAACTATCTTATGTGTGAAGAGGTGCCACCCAGTCTATCATATGCCCAAAGGAAAAAGTTCTTCAAGGATGTGAGGCATTACTATTGGAGCGAGCCTATCTTGTTCAAGAGAGGACCGGATGGAGTCTTTATGAGGTGCATTCCGGAGGATAAGGTGGAGAGTGTGATCCGCCATTGTCACTCCTTGCCATGTGGAGGCCATGCTAGCTCACACAAGACGTGTGCAAAGGTATTGCAATCCGGTTTTTATTGGCCGAACTTGTTTAGGGATGTGCAGAATTTCGTAGTGGCATGTGATGCTTGCCAAAGGACGGGCAACATCTCAAGGAGGAATGAGATGCCCTTGAACAACATACAAGAGGTTGAGATATTTAATATTTGGGGTGTGGACTTCATGGGGCAACTCCCCGCTTCATGTGGCAACCGATACATTCTCTTGGCGGTGGACTATGTGTCGAGATGGGTGGAGGCAATCGCCTCTCCCACAAATGATGCCAAAGTAGTGGTGCGGTTCTTCAACCGAGTCATCTTCCCTAGGTTTGGAACACCAAGAGTGATCATAAGTGATGGAGAAAAGCATTTCACCAATAGGAACTTTGGGACACTTTTGGCTAAGTATGGGCTGATTCATAAGGTTGCCACACCTTACCATCCCCAAACTAGTGGCCAAGTGGAGATCTCCAACCGGGAGATAAAAGGGATACTTGAGAAGACGGTTTCTAGGACAAGAAAGGATTGGGCTATGAAGCTTGATGTGTCCTTGTGGGCTTATAGAACCGCTTTCAAGACACCGATTGACACCACTCCCTACAAGCTAGTTTATGGCAAGTCTTGCCACCTTCCGGTGGAGATGGAGCGTAGGGCGTATTGGGCCATAAGGTGGTTGAATTTTGACCTCAAGGAAGCCGGTGAGAAAAGGTTACTAGACATTAATGATCTTGAGGAGATCCGGTAGGATGCCTATGAAAATGCCCGGATTTACAAGGAAAGGACCAAGCGTTGGCATGACAAACGTCTCATCCCAAAGGATTTGAGTGAAGGTGATTTAGTCCTTCTCTTCAACTCAAGGTTGCGGCTCTTCCCCGGAAAGCTCAAGTCAAGATGGACGGGTCCTTATGTGGTGAAGAAGGTCTTTCCCCATGGCGCGGTTGAGATAGGTGGGGAGCATTGTGGAGATTTTAAGGTGAAGGGCACCGTTTGAAGAAGTATATCACGGAAGCTCCGGTGGATATGATTGCCCCATTTCACCTTGAGTGGAACGCCCCCGAATTTGGTCAAGCTAATACCTTAAAGAAGCGCTTAATGGGAGGCAACCCATTGGAACATATCTTTCCATTTTCGTTTTTGTTTTCGTTTTAGTTTTTTCTTTTGTCTTTGTTTTGGTGTGTTTGTGTGTTTGGTGTTTGTGTGTTAGAGTCTAGGTAGCATGGATGTCTTGCAAGGCATGAGGAGGAGGATGATGATGATCCCACATCAAACGTGGGTGGAGCGGACGTGGGACTTGGACGGCTAGCGGTGCTTAGCGCGGATCCCGACGCCATATTGAACATCAAGAGCTCTCTACCACCTTTGATTGATCATCCACCATCACTCCACATGAGTGAACCAAAATACCAAGGGAAAACCATTTTTACATTGTGAGGACTCTCTTTCACTCTTCTTTACTTGATTTGCACATTGGGGACAATGTGTTTCTAAGTATGGGTGAGGTTTTTATGATCATTTGCATGATTGCATCCTAGTTTCATATTGTCACATATTTCATTAGCTTTTGCATTGTATATATATTTCGAAAATTCAAAAAAAAATCAGAATATTTTAAAAAAATTTTAGTGCTTCCTATGTTTGGAAATGACCCTTATGATGAGATTGTTATGTGAATTGGCTATGGATGGCCTTGTGTGTTGAATGGATGCATGCATATGTGGACTTGAAATACTTATCTTGAATCCCATGAATGAATTGTGATTATGATGTTTGCCTTGATTGGATTGAGGATTGATGGTCGAAATTACATGCTAGTTCTTGCACATCATCTAGGAATGATTAAGGCAATTCATCTTTCTCTACTTCTCCTCTTGATCATGTTGTTTGAGCACCTCACTTAATTAAAAATTTGACCTCTTTTGACCAATCCGGGAATAGGAGCATGCTAGTGTGTTGAGTGTGTGAAAAGCAAGTGTGGGGCGAAGTTGTTGATGAATGAATGTTGTGAATGAAGTGCTGAATTTGTTGTGAAAAGTGTAGAAAAAAAATAGGTTTGGGGACTTTGGTTTTGATAACGAGTAACTCGACACCATTCACATAATCGGGTGTTTGTGCCTTGCCAAAGTCGGATAAGCCGAATGTCCTAATGAGCCTTGGTATGTGTGCCTAGTGTGAGGCACCTGGGAAAAATCCCGAGGTCCGCTAATTACCAAGGTTTCGGATTTTGTACACCAATGCCATTGTCTCAAAAATAAGTGAAAGAAAAAGAAAGTGAAAAAGAAAAGAAAAGATGGAGAAAAATATACACTTGCGGGAAGTTGATCAAAAATGAAACTGTGGAGTTAGCTCCTTTCCCGGATTAGCATCACATGACCTAGAAAAATTCCCACCTTATCACAACGTTTCATGGCCTCTTCTTTCCTAAGTCCTTGTGACCTATTTGCATATGTGTAAGACTTAGTGATCTAGATTGGATATATTCATGATCATCTTGACTTCTTCATTTTCACCTTTCATGCATGCTTTCGAGTTAAGTATAATTGTCTTTCCATGCCTTCATTCATTTGATACATGATTGCTTGTCCATTGCCATGAAACATGACTATGAAGGTGATTCAATTTTAGAAGCACATTTCCAAAAAGATTTTATGTTGTTTTCTACATTCATAAATTATGTCATCTCTTAGCCTATAGTTGGACCTTGCTTGGGGACAAGAAAATCTTAAGTATGGGGTATTTTGATAACACAATTTATGACGTTAGTTTAGGCATCCATTTAGATAGTTTTTCCCGTTACTCATGCATAATTTGACATTAGTTCATGACGTTTACGTTTAATTCAAGCATATTGTCGAGATAGACGTCTACACGACCTATTGTCGGTTTTGTAGGTATTTTGGGGAGCTTTTGGAACTTAATCGATACATTCGAGGATCATTCCTCGTGATGACACACTTCCGGACTCATTAAGAAGCAAGCTAGGAGCTAAGGAGAACACATAGGACCTTGTTGGTGCATGCCTTGCACCAACTCGTGGCTTAACGATCCAAAGGAAGCTGAACCACCAAAACCACGACCCAAAGGCCATTTCCACGCCCGTGGTTTTGGCCGTGGTTTTCTCTGGACAGCTATCACAGTTGTCCCATGATCTCCGTAACCGACTCTTGCTCTTGGTGGAGAATATAAGTGGTCTTGCAGGCTGTTGCTAGGGGATTCTCTCCCACACTCTCTCACAACACATCATCCATTGGAGGATACTTTTGGGGAGGAAGAAAACACTCTCATTTGGAGAAGAAGAAGAACAACACTAGTCTTAGTGTTCTCATAGCTTTTGAGAGATTTTTGAGTGAACTTGTTGAAGGCATTTGCAAGGATTTGTAAGGAACGATTTAGACCTTCTTTTGAAGGGTTGTAAGTCTTTCTTAAACATATATTGAGCTTGTTTTACTTGTGTTTACTTGTTTCTCTTCTCTTCCATTTCATTTTCTTGCTATGGAAGCCATGAATGTTTGCTTGTTGAGTTTGAATGTTAAAATGCTTGTTGTTGGCTAAATAGTTGTGATTCTAGGGTAATGGAATGATGTTTATGGCTTGGACTATGATAGAATAGACTTAAATGTATCTTTGGATTATTTTCTTGCTCGAACCTAACCACTGTTGATAATCACAGCCTGCTCTTGCCTAACCACGGCCTTGGTTTTGGATTATCAACCCATAATTTTCTCTGTTGTGCTTGTATTGATAAATCTGAATGTTAGGATGTTAGATTGTTGAAATCCTATTATTTGTTAAGCTTAATCTAGCCTAGGGTGACCTAATGCTAGCAAACTAAATGAGAGGAGAGACCTACCCGGTGATTCTTGATCTTAGGTACCAAATATGATAAACTATAGGTAGTAGTGAGCCTCACAAGCCGCTATTGGACTGAATGTGCTAGGATTGATGTTTAGGACTTGCCTTCCCGAGACTTACCCGGTAAGGAGAGGTTAGACCCCTAGATAGCAACCCGGTTTGTGTAGATTTCCCAACCTTAGGCTCCTAGAGACTTACCCGGTGATAGGACCTTAGTTGCGGGATTAGTGATCATGAGACCTACCCGGTGATTGATCCCATTTGAGAAACATTTCTTCCCAACATACCATAGCTAGTCCAAGGTTGATTAGAAGCTTGAGTCCAATGCCATAACCGGAATCCCTAACCCCTAGAATCCACTTTTCTCTCTTTGATCACATATCTCGTATTTGTGTTGTTTGTTTGTGTTGCTAGCTAGATTTGTTAGTTTGTTTTATAATCTTGTATCAATTGTGATCTTGTTTGATCACCACAAAACCAACCAAAAATATTATGATTTTCATTTCTTTATTCCTTTCTCTTTTTTTAGACTAGACTTGCACTATACATAATCATTTATTTGATTCGATTTCACCTTAGTCTCTGTGTTCAACCTTGGAATACTATCCTTGCTACAAAACGACCCATACACTGTGGGTTCGCTAGGAGTTAGGAAAATAAATCGAGTTATAAATTTAAGACTTTTGTGCTACACGTTTCTAGCGTAACAAAGGGGTAAGGAATTTCTTAGGGCATGCCGGTTTTTACCGGAGGTTTATAAAAGATTTCTCTAAAATTTCTAAGCCTCTCACTAACCTACTAATGAAGGATGTTGAGTTTGAATTCTCCAATGATTGTCTTGAAGCATTTTGTAGGTTGAAGGATGCTTTGATCTCCGCCCCTATCATGCAACCTCCGGATTGGAGCTTACCATTTGAGATAATGTGTGATGCGAGTGATGTGGCCGTTGGGGCTGTTTTAGGACAAAAGAAAGATGGGCTTACACATGCCATCTACTATGCTAGCAAGACGCTAGATGATGCCCAACTCAACTATGCCACAACCGAGAAGGAGTTGCTAGCGGTGGTGTATGCCTTTGAGAAGTTCCGGTCATATCTTGTTGGAGCAAAGGTCATTGTGTACACGGATCATGCTGGGATCCATTATCTCCTCACAAATAAGGATGCCAAGCCTCACCTCATTCGGTGGATCCTTCTCCTCCAAGATTTTGACTTGGAAATTCGGGACAAGAAGGGTTTCAAAAATTCAGTGGCGGACCAACTTAGTAGGCTACAACCATTGGAGATTGAGAGAAATGACATCCCGATTGATGACTCATTCTGGGATGGGCAATTGCAAATGATGGAGGAGTGCCTACTTCAAGTGTCTAGAGGGAGTGAGCCATGGTATGCAAATATAGTGAACTACCTTGTGTGTAAAGAGGTGCCACCCGGTTTATCCTATGCCCAAAGGAAAAAGTTTTTCAAAATGTGAGGCATTACTATTTTAGTGAGCCTGCCTTGTTCATGAGAGGACCGGATGAAGTCTTTAGGAGGTGCATTCCAGCGGATGAGGTGGAGAGTGTGATCCGCCATTGTCACTCCTTGCCATGTGGAGGCCATGCTAGCTCACACAAGACAAGTGCAACGGTATTGCAATCTGGTTTTTATTGGCCTAACTTGTATAAGGATGTGCAGAATTTTGTAGTGGAATGTGATGCTTGCCAAAGGACGGGCAACATATCAAGGAGGAATGAGATGCCATTGAATAACATACAAGAGGTTGAAGTCTTTGATGTTTGGGGTGTGGACTTCATGGGGCCATTCCCCGCTTTATGTGGCAACCTCTACATTCTATTGGCGGTGGATTATGTGTTAAGATGGGTGGAGGCAATCGCCTCTCCCACAAATGATGCCAAAGTTGTGGTGCGGTTCTTCAACCGAGTCAGCTTCCCTAGGTTTGGAACACCAAGAGTGATCATAAGTGATGGAGGGAAGCATTTCACCAATAGGAACTTTGGGACACTTTGGCTAAGTATTGGGTGACTCATAAGGTGGCCACACCTTACCATCCCCAAACTAGTGGCCAAGTGGAGATCTCCAACCGGGAGATAAAAGGAATACTTGAGAAGACGGTTTCTAGGACAAGAAAAGATTGGGCTATGAAGCTCGATACGGCCTTGTGGGCTTATAGAACCACCTTCAAGACACCAATTGGCACCACTCCCTACAAGCTAGTTTATGGCAAGTCTTGCCACCTTCCGGTGGAGATGGAGCATAGGGCGTATTGGGCCATAAGGTGGCTGAATTTTGACCTCGAGGAAGCCGGTGAGAAAAGGTTGCTAGACATTAACGCTCTTGAGGAGATCCGGTTGGATGCCTATGAAAACGCCCAGATTTACAAGGAAAGGACCAAGAGTTGGCATGACAAACGTCTCATCCCAAAGGAGTTGAGTGAAGGTGACTTAGTCCTTCTCTTCAACTCGAGGCTGCGGCTCTTCCCCTGAAAGTTTAAGTCAAGATGGACGGGTCCTTATGTGGTGAGGAAAGTCTTCCCCCATGGAGCGGTTGAGATAGGTGTGGAGCATTGTGGAGATTTTAAGGTGAATGAGAACCGTTTGAAGAAGTACATCCCGGAAGCTCCGGTGGATATGATTGCCCCACTTCAACTTGAGTGAAACGCTCCCGAATTTGGTCAAGCTAATGACCTTAAAGAAGCGCTTGATGGGAGGCAACCCATTGGTACATGTCTTTCCCTTCTCGTTTTTGTTTTCGTTTTTTGTTTTTGTTGTTGCTTTGGTGTGTTTGTGTGTCTTGTGTTTGTGTGCTAGAGTCAAGGTAGCATGGAGGCCTTGCAAAGCTTAAGGATGATGATGATGATCCCGCATCAAACGTGGGTGGAGCGGACGTGGGACTTGGACGGCTAGGCATGGGTCCCGACGCCATAATGAACATCAAAGAGCTCTCTACCACCTTTGATTGATCATTCACCATCACTTCACATGAGCGAACCAAAATACCAAAAACACCATTTCTTACATTGTGATGACTCTCTTTCACTCTTCTTTACTTGATTTTCACATTGGGGACAATGTATTTCTAAGTATGGGGTGGGGTTTTCATGATCATTTGCATGATTGCATTTAGGATAGTTTCATATTGTCACATATTTCATTAGCTTTTGTTTTATACACATATATTTCGAAAATTCCAAAAAAAATCAAAAAATTTAAAATTTTTTTAGTGCTTCTAAAGTTTGGATATGACCCTTATGATTAGATTGTTTTGTGAATTGGCTATGGATGACCTTGTGTGTTGAATGGATTTATGCATATGTGGACTTGAAATACTTCTCTTAAATCCTATGTATGAATTGTGATTATGATGTTTGCCTTGATTGGATTGCGAATTGATGGTCGAAATTACATGCTAGTTCTTGCACATCATCTAGGAATGATTAAGGCAATTCATCTTTCTCTACTTCTCATCTTGATCATGTTGTTTCAGCACCTCAATGGCTATAAAAATTTGACCTCTTTTGACCCATCCAGGAATAGGAGCATGCTAGTGTGTTGAGTGTGTGAAAAGCAAGTGTGGGGTGAAGTTGTTGATGAATGAATGTTGTGAATGAAGTGCTGAATTTGTTGTGAAAAGTGTAGAAAAAAATATAGCTTTGGGGACTTTGGTTTTGATGACGAGTAACTCGGCACCATTCACATAATCGGGTGTTTGTGCCTTGCCAAAGTCGGATAAACCGAATGTCCTAATGAGCCTTGGTATGTGTGCCCGGTGTGAGGCACCTCAGAAAAATCCCGAGGTCCGCTAATCACCAAGGTTCGGCTTTTGTACAACAATGCCATTGTCTCAAAAATAAGTGAAAGAATAAGAAAATGAAAAAAAAAAGAAAAAAAAAAGAAAAGATGGAGAAAAATATACACTTGTGGGAAGTTGATCAAAAATAAAATTGTGGAGTTAGTTCCTTTCCCGGATTAGCATCACATGACCTAGAAAAATTCCCACCTTATCACAACGTTTCTTGGCTTCTTCTTTCCTAAGTCCTTGTGACCTATTTGCATATGTGTAAGACTTAGTGATCTAGATTGAATATATTCATGATCATCTTCACTTCTTCATTTTTTCCTTTCATGCATGCTTTCGAGTTAAGTATAATTGTCTTTCCTTGCCTTCATTTATCTGATACATGATTGCTTGTCCATTGCTATGAAACATGACTATGAAGGTGATCCATCTTATGAAGCACAATTCCAAAAAGATTTTATGTTGTTTTTCTGCATTCATAAATCATGTCATCTCTTAGCCTATAGTTGGACCTTGCTCGGGGACGAGCAAGTCTTAAGCATGGGGTATTTTGATAACACGATTTATCACGTTAGTTTAGGCATCCATTTAGATAGTTTTTCCCGTTATTCATGCATGGTTTGGCATTAGTTCATGACATTTACGCTTAATTCATGCATATTGTCGAGATAGACGTCTACACGAACTCTTGTCGGTTTTGTAGATATTTTGGGGAAGTTTTGGAGCTTAATCGATACATTCGAGGATCAATCCTCGTGATGACACACTTCTGGACTCATTAAGAAGCAAGCTAGGAGCAAAGGAGAACACATAGGACCTTGTTGGTGCATGCCTTGCACCAACTCATGGATTTACGATCAAAAGAGAGCTGTTTATGCAAAACCACGGCCCAGACCAAGAAACCACGCCCGTAATTTTGGCTGTGGTTTTCTCTGGACAGCTGTGACAACTTTCCCACGATCTCCAT
Source organism: Fagopyrum homotropicum (assembly GCA_033239125.1). Classification (NCBI taxonomy): domain Eukaryota; kingdom Viridiplantae; phylum Streptophyta; class Magnoliopsida; order Caryophyllales; family Polygonaceae; genus Fagopyrum; species Fagopyrum homotropicum. The sequence continues at coordinate 86,136,227 of BSWB01000003.1, read as the reverse complement.
GCCCGACTCTTGCCCTTGATGGAGAATATAAGTTGTCCTGCAGGCTGTTGCTAGAGGATCCTATCCCACACTCTCTCACAACACATCATTCCATTGGAGACTACTCTTGAGGAGGAAGTAAACACTCTCATTTGGGGGAAGAAGAAGAACAACATCAACTTAGAGTTTTTAGAGTTTTTGAGTGATTTTTGAGTGACCTTTGTTGAGGACATTTTGCAAGGATTGTGAGGAACGATTTGTACCTTCTTTTAAAGGGTTGTAAGTCTTTCTTAAACTTATATTCAGCTAAGTTTCTTGTTTCTACTTGTTTCATTTCTCTTTCATTTTATTTTCTTGCTATGGAAGCCATGAATGTTTGCTTGTTGAATTTGAATGTTAAAATGCATGTTGTTGGCTAAATAGTAGTGATTCTAGGGTAATAGAATGATGGTTATGGCTTGGACTATGATAGAATAGACTTAAATGTACCTTTGGATGATTTGCTTGCTCGAACCTAACTCCCGATAGAAATCACGGATAGTTCCTCAAGAACCACGGCCGTGGTTTAGTATGAACAACGTGTGATTTTCTTTGTTGGGCTTGTATTGATGAATCTGAATGTTAGGATGTTAGATTGTTGAAATCCTAGTGTTTGTTAAGCATAATCTAGCCTAGGGTGACCTAATACAAGGAAACTAAGTGAGGGAAGAGACCTACCTAGTAATTCTCGATCTTAGATACTCAAGATGATGAACCCTAGGTAGTAGTGAGCCTCATAAGCCGCTATTGGACTGAGTGTGCTAGGGTTGTTACTTAGGACTTGCCTTCCCGAGACTTACCCGGTAAGGAGAGGTTTCACCACTTGATAGCAATCCAGTTTGTGTGGAATTCTCAACCTTAGGCTCCTAGAGACTTACCCGGTGATAGGACCTTAGGTGCGGGATTAGTGGACCATGTGACCTACCCGGTGATTGATCCCAATTGAGAAACACCCCTTCCCAACATACTATAGCAAATCCAAGGATTGACTAGAAGCTTGAGTCCAATGCCATAACCGGAAGTCCTAACCCATAGAATCCGCTTTTCTCTCTTTGATCACATACGTTGTGTTTGTGTTGCTTATTTGTGTTGTTAGCTTGATTTGTTAGTTGTTTTATAATCTTGCATCATTCGTGATCTTTGTTTGATCACCACAAAAACCAAACCCAAAAGTATCATGATTTTCTTTTCTTTATTCCTTTCCCTTTTCTTAGAATAGATTTGCACTATCCATAATCACTTGCTTGATTTGATTTCACCTTAGTCTTTGAGTTCGACCTCAGAATACTATCCTTGCTACAAAATGACCCATACACTGTGGGTTCACTAGGAGTTAGGAAATTATATCGAATTATAAATTTAAGACTTTTGTGCTATACATTTCTAGCGTAACGTGGAGTCTTGGAGGTTCTCTGATGTCAGGCCAGACTGGCTTTACAAGAAGGGCGCAATCCACTCCCATAGGGTACACGAATTGTGTGACCGATACTCCTATAGCTGGATATCAGGCTCAGAGGCGAGGATGTATCGGTCCTCGTGTCACATACTTTCATATACCTATATATGCACGATTTGAGTGAATGACTTATATATAAAGATGATAAATGGGTAAATGTGTGATAGCATGCTGATGTGTTCATCTTTTCCATTATTGTGTTTGTTCTTATGCATTACCTTATATATGTATGGTTAGCTAATGGTTTCATACCATGTTATAGATGGCTTGCAGGATAGGTGTGTTGTTGAGTGATCTGGCAAGGTGACAGGCCGAGGACTCTCGTACATTAGGTGGTTGGTTTTGGGGTTGTTTATATTTTCCCTCATGCGTGAGGATGATGTCTTGTTTCCCTCTTGTGTGAGGATGTTGTTTTATACTCGGCTATGTTGTTGTTTACCTTTGGTTGTACAGTTTGTACAATTTTATGTATTTGTTTTTATATCTGTCAGTGTCATGTTGTAAGGTCCAATGAACTTGTTGTTAGGCTAGGGTCAGGATCCTTTGTGAGATCCTACCCCAATGTAGCACTCCGAGTCCCGCGGATTTGGAGTTTTACAATAATCTGCAACGACATAAGACATAAACATCTCCGCCTTATAATGTACGGAGACCCCAGCTGTCCACTCCTTCGAATCACTTGGTGGCATCCCTAACCTGCAACTACAAGACTTCTATAATAATTTGTATAAAACCGTTAGCTCACACTCAAGGTGAAAATTTCACCTCGATTATATTTTGAATATGTGATGATGGAAGACATAACACAAATGAGCGGTTTTTATACTAAAAAATATCAATTTTATTTCTAGATTGCTTGGTTTGTTTTTATGTTTGTCAAATGAATGCAGGCTTTGGAAAGCATTTGAAGGGATCAATGAAGGCCTTGAAATCGGATACAAGGGACAAGCACAGAGATTGGAAAACATTTCAATGGAGGCCTTGAAAACCATTTCAAGAGATCAAAGCCAAAGCCTTGAAACAAGATTGAAAGGACATGATAGCTGGAAGGAATTCAAATCTAAAACAACCAAATCTATCATGGATCAAGAGAAGATCTTCCAAGGAGATTCGGCCAACTAGAAGATCTCGACCAAAAAGACTTTGCCCAACAAAATGGATCTCACAAAGATCCTTAACTAGACGCAAGATATCTTCTCAATGAATCTTAAAAGATCTCAACCAAAGATTCTCAACAAACAAGAAGATTTTGGAGCTTGAACAACAAAGATCTTCAACAACATGATTCAAGAGAAGATTACGGAGAAGAAGAACCAACGTGCATTAAGGAGATGAAGAAGATGCGGAAAATCTACAATGGCTATCTCATCTTAACCAAGAAGCGAATTCTACGGAGAAGAAGAAACACCATCAACGGTCATCTTCTCAACAGCTAGAAGACTTCTCCATCGAAGACTATAAATGAAGATGTCGATTGAAGAAGAGGTATAACAAGCGTACACGGAAATATCCAAAGTCTTCAAGCGATCCAAAGAATCTTCATTCGATACAAAGGTTTTTCTTCCTTTTAGTTTACAAAAGATTTATTCCTTAGAGAGAGAATAACACGAGAGCTTCATTGGAATATCTAGAGAGTGTTATACTCGAGTGTGTGTTACTCTGCGAAGTAACTAGGCTATTATAGCTATGTTAAGAGTTGAAACTAGATCGTAGCATTGTTTATTGTGAAAGAAGAAGGGGATTTCTTCTAGGCTGTATCTAGGACTCTTTGAAGCCGATAATAGATAGTTAGATCCTACGGGTAAACCCTAGGATGGAGAGTTGCCTATTAGAGCCGAACTTTGTAAACATATCACCGTGTCGATCTTTTCTTTCCGCATCATATCTTTCTTTATTGTGACTAACGTTGTTTTGCAGATTTACAAAGTCAAGGCCCTTGAAATCACTTTCAAAGCTCTTGAAAACCAGTTGTGTCACAAAGAGCTCAGATCGACATCAAGGCCTTTGAAGTCAGTTTCAAAGCCTTGAGATAGGTTTTTGCGAAAAGTTCCCATACTCTATTCAACCCCCCTTCTAGAGTATTTATATCCTTTATATTCACCTTACGGTTCTTCAATTGGTATCAGAGCTAGACTCACATATATTGATTTAACCATCAGTGAGACTAATCATGAACTTTTGTAGGTGATGGAGGATTTGTTCAAGGAAGATCCTCATCTCGACCACCACTCATTTGTGCCAACAGCTTTGCCCATTGGAGAGCACTAATGCAAATGTTCATTATTGATCAGAACATGGAACTATGTAGCATAATTCAAAATGGCCCTAAAATCCCAACCACCACGGTTGAAGGAGTCCAAGTCGAAAAGAAGGAAGCCGACTTCACACAAACCGACTTGGATAGTGTTTCAAAGAACTACAAGGCCATGAATTTGCTCTACTGTGGATTGGATGCAAATGAATTCAACCGTGTCTAATCATGCAAGAGTGCAAAAGAAATATGGGACAAACTTGTTGTCACATATGAAGGAACAAGCCATGTCAAGGAAAAAAGATAAACATCTTCCTCAGACAATATGAGCTATTCAAGATGAACTCTAATGAACCATTCAAAGAAATGTTCACAAGATTTACTGAGATTGTGAACAACCTGGATTCACTTGGAAAAGTATTCACAAACGAAGAGAAAGTAAGGAAGGTTCTAAGGAGCTTACCTAAAGCCAAGTGGGGACCAAATGTGATTGCAGTCGAAGAAGCTCAAAATCTCACAACTCTTCCTTTTGACAACTGTAACACCCCGAATCCGCGGGATATCGGAATGCTACGGGCGGGACCTCATAATGGGTCCAAACCCTTAGTCTGACACCAATCTCACCGGACCTTTTCAACATGGCACAAATAAAGACGTAAAAGCTAAAACATGTATAATTTATGCAAGAACTAAAAGAAAAGGGGTACAATGTGGAAACTCAGCCGAGTCCTCAAAACGGCACCAAACTCCAAATACATCAAACCAAAAACCGTACATCAAACCATAATCCAAACATAGTAATGATAAAAATCCAAAAACGCCCCCGTCCTATAATGTACGACGACCCTCGGTTGTCCACTCCTCCACCTCACTTGGCGGCGTCCCTAACCTACGGGGCATCTACACAATCGCTGTAAAACCGTTAGCTCAATTTGAAGCATTAGAAATATGGTGAAGGCACATACAAACACATACATCATAACATCATATAATCATGTTCAACAAACAAGTCCGGTTTATTATCTTTCTTTATTAAGTCGTATCCTGATCTAATTCAACTTAGGTTTGTGACACGAGAATTCCCGAAACTCGCCTCGGTCCCTACTTACCGGCATGGAATGGTATTGATGCATCCGATCGTCTACCAGCACGAGATAGTCGCCAAGAGCCTCCTAGCTCTTGCGGGAGCCAACCAAGTTGTCACCGCCCGTTATCATACACTTGGGCCAATATATATACATAAAGGTCGGTGGTCCTATTACAGGTTTATATGTTATAACGAAAGCGATAAAACACACACCACCAAACACGCAACAAATCTAATACATAGAATACGAGCTAAGTAAGTCCGGAGACTTACCTCGTCACCACACTCACTCACAACACTCTTGCTTCCTTAGAGAGGAAGCACACAACCTGCTCACACAAGAATACACTCATCAACACAAGCTCAAGCTCAAAGAAGTCTAAGACTTCACTCAAGGGATCTACGCGAGATCACCTAACTCTTAACCTAGGAACGCATCCTAGAACTCATAATCCTCACAACAATCTCAGCGCAAGGAAACCTCCCACAACAACGTATACATCACATGGTTATGAACCACAATATAGGAGAACCACTTTAGCCTAGAAAGATCCAACATGCTCAAACAATTCGAGATCAACAAACGCATCAAGCCATAAGGGCTCCAAGGATAACAACCACTAGATGGCATTCTCATAAGTCTTATGTCCACTCTAAGCATGCTTCTAACTAGGTATAATCTCAAGGCTAGGAAACGAATGAAGAGAAAGGGACGAAGAAGCCTATTGGTGAAGAAAACGCAGCCGCGGAAGCAAGCTGGCGCCTCCGGCGGAAAGTTGTCACCGCCCCAACGGCGGTATGGAGCCGCCCCTGTGCCTGGGAGCCGCCCCTGCAGTGGCCCTGGTCCGCCCCCGTGCCTCTGAAGATCCGGCCCCGTGGTTTGAGCAGCAAAACGTCATCTTCTTCGTTTGCGACTATGCATCCTTAGCTCCAATGTCTTCCTCTTCTTGTTGGGTCTTCTCTAAACACCAACCTATGATATTAGGCCCCTTTCCATGACCTAATCGAGCCAAGAACATACACATGCAACGGATCTAAGAAAAAGCTTCCTCAAGAGCTCCATCCATAGCCATGGATGAAGGGAAAGGAAAGAATGGATATGCAACAAGGAAGGAGAGGGGAAAAGAGGAAGAACTTACCAAATCACTAAGATCCTCCTCCACTGCTGCTCATCCACAAGTAAATCTCCAAGGGAAGAGAGGAAGAAGCACAAGAGAGAGTAGAGGGAAATGATGAACTAACATGAGAGAGAAATGAAAGAGGAGAGAGAGATCCACAAAGCTGAAAACGTGGTGGGAGGGAAACAAGGGGTCAGCTGGCCCCTTGTCACCTTAGTTGGAAACGAAAGGTCAAAAGCGGAATAAGGGGGAACGAGGGGTCAACGCGGGATTTTGGGAATAAATTCGGGTACTCAACACACGTGCATGTGGGAAAATCTAGGCCGCTGAAGCGGGATGTTCGGAAACGTCTCGACACCCGGAATAAAAATTCCGGATGTTACAACTAACCCCCCTAAAAACAAGTTTTGTCCAAAAACATGTTAAAGGTACTCGCCAACCGCACATTCAAAAACGCAAGGAACTCGTAAAGCAAACTATCAATCTCAAACCCAATGTCACTCTCATAACCATAACAACACCTCACGAGGTAATCACATATACACGTAAGTAGCACACCAGACATAATACATCACAAGCACATAGGTATAATCAAGGGAAAAGCTCGGGACTAACCCGTCTGTCCTATCGGTGTCTCTAAATCTGCGTAAAACTCGGGATAGTTCCTCCGGATACTATCCTCCGTCTCCCATGTAGCTTCGTCAGTTCCCCGCCTTGACCACTGTACCCTCAACATCGTTATCTCTTTCGATCGAAAGCGTCTCGTACTCCGCTATAAAACCGTTATCGGATGCTCTGCAAAAGTATGGTCCGGCTCGACCACAAGGTCCTCGTGGCTAATAATGTGCCTCGGGTCATGTATGTACTCCCTCAGCTGAGATACATGGAATACCGGATGTATCCCCTCCAACCGCAGTGCTAACGCTAGTCGGTATGCCACCTCACCAACTATCTCCACTATCTCGAATGGACCGACATATCGGGGCTTAACTTCCCCTTAATGCCGAATCGTCTGACACCCCGAGTCGATGATACCCTCAGCCACACCTGGGCTCCTACCCTGAACTCAAGAGGTATACGCCTCCTGTCTGCATACAATCTCTGATGACTCTGTGCGGTCAACATCCTCTCTCGTATCAAAGCAACTCTAGCCATGTCATCCTGCACCTGATCCGGAGCTACAACGCTGGAACTCCCCGGCTCGTCCCAACATAAGGAAGTGCGGCATCTCCGTCCAACAATACCTCATAAGGTGCAATCCCAATCGATGCGTGCCGGTTGTTATTATACAAAAACCCCACCAATGGGAGGTGGTCTGGCCATACATGCCCCCAGTTTAGTACACATGCTCTCAGCATGTCCTCCAAGTTCTGAATAGTCCGCTCTGACTAGCGTCGGTGTGTTGATGGTATGCGGATGTGAAATGGAGACTCGAGCCTAGGGCGATGTGTATCTACTGCCAGAACCTCGAGGTAAAACGCCCGTCCCTATCCGAGATGATAGTCCTCGTTACTCCATGTAACCTCACAATCTGACGAGTAAACTCCTCGGCTAGACGACTCACCGGCCACGTCTCCCGAATAGCGATGAAACGTGTGGTCTTCGTCAACCGATCTACTACTACCCATATCGCGTCAAAGCTCCTACTCGGCCTCAAACCGGTAACGAAGTCCATGGATATATCCTCCCACTTCCAATGCGGCACGGGTAGTGGATGAAGCTCTCCTGTGTGTCTCTAGCTACAACAGACTTGAGCCTGCCCCACCAATAAGATCTCCTAAGGTCCTGGTACATCTTACTCTTGCCTGGATGCACAGAGTAAGTTGTAGAATGTGCCTCATGCAAAATCCGCTCTCTCAACTCCGGGTCTGACGGTATACAAATACGTCCCTGGCATCTCAATAACCCATCTGCTCCCGTGATAAATTGCGGTGCCTCTTCTCGGGCCATCCTGTCATGAATCCTCATCAAAATGGGACATCCCTCCTGCTTCCACCAGATCTCCCCGGTCAGGTCAGGTAATATCTTTAACTCGGACAAACGACCGGCCGTATCCGGAAATCGGATATCCAACTCCAACTCCTCCAAATCCCTCTGCAACTATGGCTGAACCCTAAGTCGAGCTATAGCCTCCTCTCGAGGAGTCCTCCTAATCAATGCATCGGTGACAACGTTCGTCTTCCCCGGATGGTACAAAATCCCCAAATCGAAGTCCTTAATCAGCTCTAACCATCACCTTTGGCGGTTATTCAACTCCCGCTGAGTGAATATATACTTCACACTCTTATGGTCTGTGAAAATCTATCACGGATCCCCGTACAACTAGTGTCGCCAGATCTTCAGGGCATGAATCACTACCGCTAGCTCAAGATCATGGGTGGGATAATTCTCCTCATACGGCTTAAGCTACCGAAAAGCGTACGTAATAACCCGACCTCTCTGCATCAAAATGCACCCTAAGCCTAGCTTGGAGGCGTCACTATATACAAAAAAATCCTCTACGCCCTCGGGCTGGGCTAACACAGGAGCGGAGGTAACCTCCTCTTCAGCACCTCAAAGTTGCGTTAACAAGGCTCGGCCCAGACGAACCCGGTAGACTTCCTCAGCAAGGAAGTAAGCGGCCGTGCAATCACAGAGAAACCCTCAACAAATCGACGGTAGTATCCCGCTAAGCCCAAGAAACTGCGCACCTCCTTGATCGTCCTAGGAGGCGGCCATTAAGAAACGGACTCTATCTTTGCCGGGTCAACCATGAAACCCTCGGCGGAAACTATAGGACCTAGGAATGCCACCTCGTACATCCAAACCTCGCACTTAGAGAGCTTTGCATAAAGCTCTCTATCCTTAAGGACTCGAAGAACCGCCCTCAGGTGTCCCGCATGCTCCTCCCTACTCCGAGAGTATACTAAGATATCATCTATAAACACTACCAAAAACCAGTCCAAGAAGTCGATGAAAATGCCGTTCATCAACTCCATGAAGACGGCGGGTGCATTCGTGAGCCCAAACGGCTTCACGACAAAATCATAATGGCCATATCTCGTCCTAAATGCCATCTTCGGCACGTCCTCCTCTCTCACCCTCAGCTGGTGGTATCCCGACCTCAACGATACGCGAAAACACGGAGGCTCCCTGCAACTAGTCTAGCAAATCAACAATGCGCAGTAGGGGTACTTCTTCTTGATGGTGACTTTGTTCAACTCCATGTAGTCAATGTAAAGCCTCAAAGATTTGTTCTTCTTCCTGACGAAGAGGACCGGTTCACCCCAAGGGGAAACGCTCGGGCTTATGAAACCCCTCTCGGCTCACTCCTCGAGCTGCTTCTTCAGCTCCAAAGATCGTTCCTCGTAATGACACACCTTGGGAGCTTTCGGAGATTAATTGACGTCTACACGGACTTTTTGCATGTTTTGTCGAGATAGACGTCTACACGGACTTTTTGCATGTTTTGTAGGTATTTTGGGAGCTTTCGGAGATTAATTGATACATCCAAAGATCGTTCCTCGTAATGACACACCTTGGGACTCATTGGGAAGCAAGTTAGGAGCAAGGGAGAACACATAGGACCATGTTGGTGCATGCCTTGCACCAACTCATGGCTCAACGATCAAAAGAAGGCTGAAGCGCCAGAATCACGGCCACTGGGAGTTCCACGGCCGTGGAATGGGCCGTGATTCCCTCTACACAGCTGGGAAAGCTGTCCCACGATCTCCATAACCGACTCTTGCAAATGGTGAAGGCTATAAGTACCCTTGCAGGCTGATTTTAAAGGGAATCCACTAACTACTACACACCTTACCTCACACACATTCTCTCCCATACTCTCTCATTTTGGAATTGGATTGGAGCTACTCTTGGAGGAGAAGAAGAACTTCCATTGGAGAAGAAGAGAAGAACACACCATTCTTAGAGTTTCTTAGTTTATAGAGTGAAGTTTGTTGGAAACATTTTCTAGGGTTGTAAGAACGATTCGAACCTTCTTTTGAAGGATTTTAAGTCTCTCTTTTAACATCTATTCAGCTTGTTTTTCTTGTTCTATTTGCTTCATCTCTCTTTCATTTCATCCTCTTGATATGGACTCCATGATTGTATCCTTGATGATTTTGATTGTGATGATGCATGTTGTTGGCTAAATAGATGTGATTTTAGGGTAAGGGAATGATGGTTATGGCTTGAACTATGATAGGATAGACTTAAACGTACCCTTGGATGAATTTTTTGCTCGAACCTAGCCTCTGTTGTAAATCACGACCTGTTCTATGTGGTTCCACGGCCGTGGAAGTGAGGAGCTACGCGTGATTTTATCTGACTTGCTTGTATTGATAAATCTAAGTGTTAGGTTGTTAGATTGTTGAAATGCTAGTGTTTGTTGAGTTAGAGCTACCCTAGGGTGACCTAGTGTTAGCAACTAAGTGTGAGAAGAGACCTACCCGGTGATTCTTGCTCCTAGTTGCATCTTGCCTTCCCGAGACTTACCCGGTAAGGAGAGGTTAGATCCCGAGATGACAATCCGGTTTGTGTAGAATTCCTATCCTTTGGCTCTTTGAGACTTATCCGGTGATAAGACCTTAGGAACGGACTAGTGGACCATGAGACCTACCCGGTGATTGATCCCAACATACTATAGTTGATCCGAGGAATGACTAGATAGCTTGATTCCAATGTCATAACCGAAATTTCTAACCCGTAGAATCGCTTTTCTCTCTTCGATTATCCATCTCTTGTTTGTGTTTGTTTATTAGCATTACTAGCTTAGTTGTTTGTTAAATCTTGCATGATTTGTGATCCTTGATTGATCACCACAAATCCAACCCAAAAACATTGAGATTTTCATTTCTTTATTTCTTTCTCTTTTCTTAGCCTAGGTTTACACTATCCTTAGTCGCTATTGAGTCAATTTCACCTTAGTCTTTTTGTTCGACCTCGGAATACTATCCTTACTACAAAACGACCCATACATTGTGGGTTCGGTAGGAGTTGGGAAAAATAAATCGAGTTATAAATTTAAGACTTTTGTGTGTCACGTTTCTAGCGTAACAAGTTTTTGGCGCCGTTGCCGGGGACTAGGTCTAGATTGAGTCATTTTTGTGATTATTTATACTGTAGGTCTTTCTTGTTTCTTTTGATCTTGTTTGGTTTGTGTCTTTGCAATTTTAGGAAATCTCTCATCCTTTGGGTGCATGCGAAGATCTCGTGGCAAGGATTTAGCTACATTCGATCCCGAACCGGAGAGAACCCTTAAGGCTAGGTCTAAGAGCATTAGAAAGGGAAAGGAGATGGCCGCAAGAGATCTTCAAGCTGAGTTGGATGAGGCTTTAGAGCAATTTAGGTTAAGAGATGAGCTCTTGGAGAATGAAAGAAGACTTGCCATTGAGAGGCAAGAAGCAACTAGGAGGGAGATTGAAGAGATTAGGCAAGCTCTTGTGCAAAGAGAGCTTAATCGTCAACAACTTCCACCTCCACCACAACCGCAGCCGGCGGTTAATATTCGGGTTATGCCCATTGCTATTGAGGAGCCACAAACGTTAGGGCAACGTATGGATCCGGCTCAAAGAGTGCACCGTCTGGGTGTGAACTTAGGAGATCCCGCAACCCATGATTACGAGCTCCGCCCTCAAGTTCTACAAATGATCTGGCATAATCAATTTGGAGGGATGGAAGGAGAGTCTCCTCATCAACATTTGATGAACTACGAGATATTGATGGAGACTCTAAGGCCGCCTAGGTTGGAGAACAACAACCATAAGCTTAGGGCTTTTTCCTTCTCTCTTAAGGATAAGGCCTTGGCTTGGTACCAATCGATTCCCCTAGGGCGTGTGAGTACTTGGGAGGAGATGACAACCGAGTTCTTGACTAAGTTCTTCCCACCTTCCAAGACTACCAAGCTAAGAGGGAAGATCAATGCCTTTGTAATGAAGGATAGAGAAAGCATATTCAAGTCTTAGGAGTGGTTCAAAGACCTTCTCCTAGATTGTCCACACCATGGTATACCGAAAATAGAGCTATTGGAGATCTACTTCAAGGGACTTGATGAAGATAGCCAATTCAAGCTCCAATCTCTTTCCGGTGGGACTTTCATGGAAAAGAATGTTGATGAAGCTTGGGAGTTTGTAGAGAAACAAGCTTTGGTGATTGAGAAGTACTCCCATAGGAAGAGTGATGGGAGGAAAGCGGGAGCATATGAGGTGAGTGAAGTCACCATGAGTAATTTCAAGCTTGATGCAATCAACAATGAGCTTAAGTCTTTGAGGGAGTTGTGTGCTACAACTTTGAAGAGTCAAGCAATCCCTCAAGTGCAAGTGCAAGCAAACTTGTCTTCCAAAGAGGAAGATGTGAATTATATGGGAAGGGGAAACTACAATAACTATCAAGGCTCGAGGAACTTCAACAACAACCGGCAATTCAGCAATTACCGGCCTAACCACAACCATCCCGGGTTTTCCTATTCTAACCCGGATGGAGTCTTGAACCCTCCCGCTTCCACAAGCGCAACTCCACCACCTAAGGCTTCACAAGAGCCTCCACCCGGATTTACTCAACCTACAAAGGATAGAACCGAGATGATGTTTGAGCAATTCCTTGGAAGGTTGGGTGGTCTTGAGATCACGGTGACTTCCATTTCTAAAGCTCAAAAGGTGTTGGAAGCACAAGTGTTCCAAAAGGCGGGTGAAGCTCATAGAGATTCGGGAAAGCTTCCCGGAAGAACCGAAAATAACCCAAGAGGCCAAGTGTTGGCTATTACAACAAGGAGTAGGCTGAGCGTAAAGAATCCCTTACCTAAAGTAAATAACAAGGGAAAGCAAGTGGTGATAGAAGAAGAGCCATTGCAAGAAGATGAAGGCAAGAGCCAGGATGATGAGCCAACATATGTGGCACAACCTCCATATAAGTCACCACTACGATTCCCACAATCACGAGCAATAGCTCGTTTGGACAAACACTTCGGTAAATTCCTGGAACTTATGTCTAAATTGCATATTAACATTCCGTTCATTGATGCTATTCTAGGTATGCCGGAATATGGCAAGTTTTTGAAGGAAATACTCTCCAACAAGAGGAAGTTGGAGGAGTATGGAGAAGTGAGGATGACAAAGAGGTCCTCGGAATTGATTCAAACTATGAAGGAGGAGATGCCTCCTAAGCTAAGAGATCCGGGATCTTTTTGTGTGCCAATTGGAGTGGGAGAAGTGAAGTATGAAGCCCTATGTGATCTTGGGGCAAGTGTAAGCATCATTCCGCTTGCACTTTACAACAAGGTTGGGCTAGGAGAGCCAAAGCCTGTCAAGATGACCCTTTACATGGCGGACCGTTCAATCACTCACCCGGTTGGAATCTTGGAGGACATACCGGTGCAACTCGGGAAGTTCTATGTGCCCATAGACTTCGTTATTTTGTACATCCCGGTGGACTATCCGGTTCCCATCATCTTGGGGAGACCTTTCTTGGCTACATCAGGATGCTTGGTGGATTGCAAAAATGGAATTCTCTCTTTCAACATTGGAGAAGAGAATATCAAGTTCAAATTCAATGATGAAGGGGCCAGCCCTTGGTGAAGATGTGTTCAACATTATCGAGCAAGAGAAATGTAGAGAAATTGTGAGCTCGATCTTGATCAAGGACCCCTTGGAGAAGGTTCTTAGCTTAAGTTTGATGGAGGAAGGAGTTGAGAATGATTGTAATGAAGAAATCAAGGCCTTAGATGCATTGGAAGAGGAGGCAAGAGCTGAATTTGAAGTACACGAAAGTGTGCTGAGGAGCTGTAAGAATCACGGTCTGGCACAAAAGACCACGGTCGTGGTTTGTCCCATGGAACTCTCTAGAGTGCTCCACGGTGCTAGCTTCTTAGATTCCACGCCCGAGGTTTTGCCAGAGGCCGTGATTAGACCTGATTTTGCCAGAAAGTGCCTTAATGGTTGATCAAGCTTCAAGGAGCCTTGAGGAGTCTTCATTAGCTTTGGAATCATCTCAACCTATATTATATGGAGCGTCTCCAATCGATAAAGGTCCTCCTAAACTTGAACTTAAACCCCTCCCCTCTCATCTTAAGTATGCTTTTCTTGGTGAAGATTCTACTTATCCGGTGATTGTTAATGCATGCTTGAATGATGATGAGTTGACTAGATTGTTGCATGAATTGAGATTGCATAGGAAGGCTATTGGCTATACCATTGAAGATTCAGTTGGAATTAAACCTTCTTTGTGCATGCATAAGATCTTAATGGAAGATAATCATAAACCTTCAATTGAACCTCAAAGAAGACTAAACCCCATCATGAAAGAAGTAGTAAAGAAAGAGATTTTTAAATTTCTAGATGCGGGAATCATTTTCCCGATTTCGGATAGTAAGTGGGTTAGTCCCGTGCATGTGGTTCCTAAGAAGGGTGGGATGACCATACTGACTAATGAGAATAATGAATTAATCCTAACTAGAACGGTTACGGGATGGAGGATGTGTATAGACTATAAGAAACTAAATGTGGCCTCTAGGGAAGATCACTTCCCTCTTCCTTTCATTGACCAAATGCTAGAAAGATTAGCTCAACATTCCCATTTTTGTTACTTAGATGGCTATAGTGGATTCTTCCAAATCCCTATCTACCCCGATGACCAAGAGAAAACAACATTCACATGTCCTTGAGGTACATTTGCATATAGGAGAATGCCATTTGGGTTGTGTAATGCACCCGCCACCTTTCAAAGGTGTATGATGGCTATCTTTTCTGAGTATATTAAAAACATCATGGAAGTGTTTATGGATGATTTCTCTATTTATGGATCTTCATTTGATGATTGTTTAGCTAACTTGTCTTTGGTGCTTAAAAGATGTGAGGAGACAAATCTTGTCTTAAATTAGGAAAAATGCCACTTCATGGTAAGTGAAGGCAATGTGTTGGGACATTTGGTGACCAACCGTGGCATTGAGGTTGATAGGGCTACGATAGAGACGATAGAGAAGTTGCCACCACCTACCTCGGTGAAGGGGGTAAGGAGCTTTCTAGGGAATGCCGGTTTTTACCGGAGATTCATTAAAGATTTCTCTAAGATTTCTAAGCCTCTTACTAACCTATTAATGAAAGATGTTGAGTTTGTTTTCTCCAAGGATTGCCTTGAGGCTTTTTGTAGGTTGAAGAATGCTTTGATCTTCATACCCATCATGCAATCTCCGGATTGGAGTTTACCGTTTGAGATCATGTGTGACGCGAGTGATGTAGCCGTCAGGGCTGTTTCGGGGAAAAGGAAAGATGGGCTTACACATGCCATCTATTATGCTAGCAAGACGCTAGATGACGCCCAACTAAACTATGCTACCACCGAGAAAGAGTTGCTAGCAGTTGTGTATGCATTTGAGAAGTACCGCTCGTATCTTGTTGGAGTGAAGGTCATTGTGTATACGGATCATCCTGCAATCCGTTATCTCCTTCCAAGAAGGATGCCAAGCCTCGTTTGATTCGGTGGATCCTTCTTCTTGAACAATTTTATTTGGAAATCCGGGATAAGAAAGGGTCGGAAAATTCTGTGGCGGACCATCTTAGTAGGCTCCCACCGTTGGAGATTGAGAAAGATGACATCCCGATTGATGACTCATTCCGGGATGAGCAATTGCAATTGGTGGAGGAGTGCTTGCTTCAAGTGTCTAGAGCGAGTGAGCCATGGTATGCTGACATAGTGAACTATCTCGTTTGTGAGGAGATGCCACCCAGTCTTTCTTATGCTCAAAGGAAAAAATTCTTCAAGGATGTGAGGCATTACTATTGGAGTGAGCCGCTTTTGTTTAAGAGAGGACCGGATGGGGTATTTAGTAGATGCATACCGGAGGATGAGGTGGAGAGTGTGATCCACCATTGTCATTCCTTGCCATGTGGAGGCCATGCTAGCTCACACAAGACATGTGCAAAGGTGTTGCAATCCGGATTTTATTGGCCAAGTTTGTTCAAGGATGTGCAGAATTTTGTGGTAGCTTGTCATGCTTGCCAAAGGACGGGCAACATCTCAAGGAGGAATGAGATGCCCTTGAACACCATACAAGAAGTGGAGATATTTGATGTGTGGGGTGTGGACTTCATGGGACCATTCCCTTCTTCATGTGGCAACCTCTACATCCTATTGGCAGTGGACTATGTTTTGAGATGGGTGGAGGCAATCGCCTCTCCCACAAATGATGCCAAGGTTGTGGTGCGGTTCTTCAACCGAGTGATCTTCCCTAGGTTTGGGACACCAAGGGTGATCATAAGCGATGGAGGAAAGCACTTCATCAATAGGAACTTCGGGACACTTTTTGCTAAGTATGGGGTGACTCATAAGGTGGGAACACCTTACTGTTACGCTAAGATTGTGTAGCACAAAAGTCTTATAATTTATAAACTCGATATAATTTCCTAACTCCTAGCAAACCCACAGTGTATGGGTCGTTTTGTAGCAAGGATAGTATTCCGAGGTCGAACACGAAGACTAAGGTGAAATCGAATCAACAAGTGACCATAGATAGTGTGAATCCAGTCTAAGAAAAGAGAAAGAAACAAAGAAATGAAAATCTCAACATTTTTGGTTTGGTTTTGTGCGGTGATCAATCAAGAATCACAACGATACAAGAATGCAAAACAAACTAACAATCTAGCAAATCAACTCAAACAAACAAGCTAAACACGAGATATGAGATCAAAGAGAGAAGAGTGGATTCTAGAGGTCAAGATTTCCGGTTATGGCATTGGCTCAAGCTTCTAAAGATTCTAAGGACAACGCTGCGGTGTTGGGAAAGGGTGTTCCTCTATGGAAGCAATTACCGGGTAAGTCTCTCGCTTCACTAATCCCGCATCAAACTCCTATTACCGGGTAGGTCTCAAGGGGTTAAAGCAGGGAATTCTACACAAACCGGACTCTACTTAAAGGGCAACCCTCTCCTTACTGGGTATGTCTCGGAAAAGGGAAGTCTCAAGCAATAATCCTAGCACACTCAATCCAATAGCGGCTTGTGAGGCTCACTACTACCTAGAATTCATCATCTTAGGTATCTAAGGTCGGAAATCACCGGGTAGGTCTCTTCCCTTACTTAGGTTGCTAGCATTAGGTGATCCTAAGCCCATTATGCTTAATAAACACTAGGATTCCAACAACCTAACATCCAATCCTACATATTCATCAATTAAAGAGCAACAGATAGAAAAATCGGGTGGATCATAGCCAAATCAGACAATCTGCCTAAAGAACACGTCGATTTTTCTTCCTAGGTTAGGTTTTGTGCATACGAATCATCCTAAACTAACATATAAGTCCATTCTATCATCACCCAAGCCATAACCATCAATCCATCACTCTAGAATCACAATAAACTAGCCAATAACATGCATTTCAAGATCCAAAATCATCACACAAGCATACATGGTTTTCATAGATGGATGATGAAAGATAAGCAAGTAAAAACAATGAATCTCAGCTGAATCTAAGTTTAAGTAAGACTTACAACCCTTCAAAAGATGTTCCAAAACGTTCCTCATAATCCTTCAAAAGATGTTCCAAAACGTTCCTCACAATCCTTCAAAAGATGTTCCAAAACGTTCCTCACAATCCTTCCAAAAGTTCTTCAATCAAAGACTCTAAAAATCACTCAAAATCTCACTTTCACTCTAAGTTGGTGTTCTTCTTCTTCCCCCAAATGAGAGAGTTTTTCTTCTTCTCCAAGTCTATCCAATGGAATGAGGTGTGTGTGGGAGAATGTGGGAGAGGGAATAGATGCTCAGCAACATCTTGTAGGACCACTTATATTCTCCACCAAGAGCAAGGCCGGACAAAGAGATCGTGGGACACGTGGCTTAATCTGTCAAAGGCCAGAAAATCGACCCAGTCAAATAAATTGGCCGATTTTCCTGAGTGTTGGTCCGATTTTATTCAACAGAGACTTGTTATGATCATCTAGACATGAGTTGCTCCATTGCTTGCACCAATAAGGGTCTTTGTGTCCTTCATTGCTCCAATTATGTTCCTTCAAAGCCTTGGATGTGTACCACCATGAGGCTTGACCCTCGAATGTATCGATTAATGTCCAAAAGATCCCCGAAATACCTACAAAACCGACAAAATCTCGTGTAGATGTCTTTTCTAGAAATATGCACGAAATGAGTGTAAACGTCGTGAACTAATGCCAAACCATGCATGAATAACGGGAAAAACTATCTAAATGAATGCCTATACTAACGTCATAAATCACGTTATCACTTACCATCCCCAAACTAGTGGCCAAGTGGAGATCTCCAACCGGGAGATAAAAGGAATCCTTGAGAAGACGGTTTCTAGAATGAGAAAGGATTGGGCTATGAAGCTTGATGATGCTTTGTGGGCTTATAGAACCGCCTTCAAGACACCGATCGGGACCACTCCCTACAAGCTAGTTTATGGCAAGTCTTGCAACCTTCCGGTGGAGATGGAGCATAGCGCGTATTGGGCCATAAGGTGGATGAAATTTGACCTCAAGGAGACCGGAGAAAAGAGATTGCTAGATATGAACGCTCTTGAGGAGATCCGGTTGGATCCCTGTGAAAACGCCCGGATCTACAAAGAAAGGACCAAACGTTGGCATGACGAGCGTCTCATCCCAAAGGAGTTGAGTGAAGGCAACCTTGTCCTTCTCTTCAACTCAAGGCTGCGGCTCTTCCCTGGAAAGCTAAAGTTAAGATGGACGGGTCCTTATGTGGTGAAGAAGATCTTTCCCCATGGAGCGGTTGAGCTAGAAGGGGAGCATTATGGAGATTTTAAGATGAATGGGCACCATTTGAAGAAGTATATCCCGGGAGCTCCGGTGGACATGATTGCCCCACTTCACCTTGAGTGAGACGCCTCCGAGTTTGGTCAAGCTAATGACTTTAAAGAAGCGTTTAGTGGGAGGCAACCCATTGGTAGACATCATTCCCTTTTCGTTTTTGTTTTTGTTTTCATTTTTCTGTTTTTGTGTTTTTGTGTGTGTTTGGAGTTTGTGTGCTAGAGTCTAAATAGCATGGAAGCCTTGCATGCCATGTGGATGATGATGATGAACCCCTCATCAATTATGGGTGGAGCGGACGCGGAACTTGGACGGCTTGCGTTGCCTAGCGCGGGTCCCGACGTCATAACGAACACCTTGAGCTCTCTACCATCTTTGATAGGATCATCCGCCATCAATCCATTTGAGTGACTCCAAATACCAAAGCAACCAATTTTACATGGTGAGGACCCTCTTTCACTCTTCTTTACTTCATTTACACATTGGGGACATTGTGTTTCTAAGTATGGGATGGGTTTTCATGATCACTTGCATGATTAGCATCTAGGATAGTTTAATATTGTCACATGTTTCATTTTGTCTTGCATTGTACATATATATTTCGAAAATCCAAAAAATCATAAAATTTTAAAAAATTTTAGTGCTTCTAAGCTTGGGTATGACCCTTATGATGAAATTGTCTTGTGAATTGGCTATGGATGGCCTTATGTGTTGAATTGATGTATGCATATGTGGACTTGAAGTACTTATCTTGAATCCCATGAGTGAATTGTGATCATGAATGTTTGCCTTGATTGGATTGAGGATTGATGGTCGAAATTACATGCTAGTTCTTGCACATCATTTAGGAGTGATTAAGGAAATTCATCTTTCTCTATTTCTCATCTTGATCATGTTGTTTGAGCACCTCAATTGATATAAAATTTGACCTCTTTTGACCCATCCAGGAATAGGAGCATGATAGTATGTTGATGTGTGTGAAAAGCAAGTGTGAGGTGAAGTTGTTGATGAAAGTATGTGGTGAATGACGTGCTGAATTTGTTGAGTGTAGAAAAAAATATAGGTATGGGGACTTTGGTTTTGATGACGAGTAACTCGGCACCATTCACATAATCGGGTGTTTGTGCTTTGCCAAAGTCGGATAAACCGAATGTCCTAACGAGCCTTGGTATGTGTGCCTGGTGTAAGGCACCTCGGAGAAATCCCGAGGTCCGCTAATCACCAAGGTTTCGGCTTTTGTACACCAATACCATTGCCTCTAAAATAAAAAGAAAGTGAAAAAGAAAAGAAAACAAAGAAAAGATGGAGAAAATATACACTTGTGGTGAAGTTGATCAAGAATGAAATCATGGAGTTAGTTCCTTTCCCGGATTAGCATCACATAACCTAAAAACTCCCACCTAATCACAACGTTTCTTAGCCTCTTCTTTCCTAAGTCCTTGTGACCTATTTGCATGTGTGTAAGACTTAGTGATCTAGATTGGATATGCTCATGATCATCTAGACTTCTTCATTTTCACCTTACATGCATGCTTTCTAGTTAAGTATAATTGTTTTCCCATGCCTCCATCTATTTGATGCATGATTGCTTGTCCATTGCCATGAAACATGACTATGAAGGTGATCCAATATTAGAAGCACAATTCCATAAAGATTTTTTTTTTCTGCATGCATAAATCATGTCATCTCTTAGTCTATAGTTGGGACTTGCTTGGGGACGAGCAAACCTTAAGTATGGGGTATTTTGATAACATGATTTATGACATTAGTCTAGGCATCCATTTAGATAGTTTTTCCCGCTATTCATGCATAGTTTAGAATTAGTTCGTGACAAATTGCACTTAATTCATGTATGTTGTCGAGATAGATGTCTACACAGACTTTTTGCATGTTTTGTAGGTTATTTGGGAGCTTCCGGAGTTTAATTGATACATCCAAGGATCGTTCCTCGTAATGACACACCTTGGGACTCATTGGGAAGCAAGTTAGGAGCAAGGGAGAACACATAGGACCATGTTGGTGCATGCCTTGCACCAACTCATGGCTCAACGATCAAAAGAAGGTTGAAGAGCCAAAATCACGGCCACTGGGAGTTCCACGTCCGTGGAATGAGCCGTGATTCCCTCTGCACAGCTGGGACAGCTGTCCCATGATCTCCATAACCAACTCTTGCAAATGGTGAAGGCTATAAGTACCCTTGCAGGCTGATTTTAAAGGGAATCCACTAACCACTACACACCTTACCTCACACACATTCTCTCCCAGACTCTCTCATTTTGAAATTGGATTGGAGCTACTCTTGGAAGAGAAGAAGAACTTCCATTGGAGAAGAAGAGAAGAACACACCATTCTTAGAGTTTCTTAGTTTTTAGAATGAAGTTTGTTGGAAACATTTTCTAGGGTTGTAAGAACGATTTGAACCTTCTTTTGAAGGTTTGTAAGTCTCTCTTTTAACATCTATTCAGCTTGTTTTTCTTGTTCTATTTGCTTCATCTCTCTTTCATTTCATCCTCTTGATATGGACTCCATGATTGTATGCTTGATGATTTTGATTGTGATGATGCATGTTGTTGGCTAAATAGATGTGATTCTAGGGTAAGGGAATGATGGTTATGACTTGGACTATGATAGGATAGACTTAAATGTACCCTTGGATGAATTGTTTACTCGGGTACTACTATTTCCGGTGGAACTATCTCTGGTGCGGCTCTAATCGGAGTAGCCCTCTGTGAGACCTCAACTGATCTCGCGGGTGTAGGTACAGGCACCGGTGGTGCGGAAGGTGGTGCTCCCATCCTAAACGCCTCCTCAACTCGGCGTATGTAATCCTCAAACATGGTAGCCCCAATCAATGCTCCCTGGTCCTAGCAGATAGGGAACAATGCGCCCCAGACCTCACGACTATCCTATCCCTAGCCTTGGGAATGATGCTCACTGCCACATCCTCAACTGGATCCTCAACTACTGGGGGATTCACAACTGGTGGGTCCGCAATGGGGATACGTCCCCGACCTCGTGCCTGGAGGTCTCCCTACTCAGGAGGTAGAGATGGTCTACCCCTGGCGGGTCGTACATTTGCGGTAGCTCTTGTACGTGCCATCTGATATCGTTTCGGGTTTGTTTATATATATATATATATATATATATATATATATATATATATATATATAACCGGTATGTACGTAATACTTGTAATATTAATATGTAAGGAAACTTATAAAAGCATACTGAGAAACCGAAATCCAAGATACAACCAAGGCATAAAAGCCCAAACATCCTAAGGTCACATGCATAGCTAGGTACATACAAGTCCAAAAACAATCCTAAGGCTGTATATATATATATATATATATATATATATATATATATATATATATATATATATATATATATATATATATATTACTAGATAAATATATATACTTACATACATCAAATCTAGAAATATATGTCGCCGAGGTTTGCGTGAGGAGTGGTGGTCCCGTACATTCTAACTCAATCCTGACTCATGCATATGGATTTTGAAAACCAAAAAGTCAGAACCCATGGGGTTCTGTTTATTCCTTATTCGGCCTTTAGAAGGTTGCGAGTGCCATTGTTGTTAACCTAGGACTTTGATACCACTTTGTAACACCCCGAATCCGCGGGATATCGGAATGCTGCGGGCGGGACCTCACAATGGGTCCCGACCCTTAGGCTGACAACAATCTGACCGGACCATTCCAACACGGCACAAATAAAGGCGTAAAAGCTAAAACGTGTATAATGTATGCAAGAACTAAAAGCAAAGGGGTACAATGTGGAAACTGAGCCGAGTCCTCAAAACGACACCAAACTCCAAAAACATCAAACCAAAAACCGTACATCAAACCATAATCCAAACATAGTAATGATAATAATCCAAAAACGCTCCCGTCCTATAATGTACGGCGACCCTCGCCTGTCTACTCCTCCACTTCACTCGGCGGCGTCCCTAACCTGCGGGGCATCTACACAAGCGGTTTAAAACTGTTCGCTCCAAAAGGTAAAAAGGTGTGTGCAAGCTTTAATATTTATAACCCAAGAAGTATGCTTGAACAATATGTGAACACAGGGACTATGGTGAAACCAAGCACGGAATCAGGTTGTCAAATATTACTAATAACTATGAAAACAAAGCAATCAAAGATGATATAATGTCAGATAAAGGGAATGTGGATTCTAGGGATTAAAGCATCTAGTTGTGGTTCCGACTCAAGATCTCAAAGGATAACGCGCACAAAGCTGAGGTTTGCAAAGAGAAGGTATTTCTAAGGTGGGAATAGATCACCGGGTAAGTCTCACGACTCACTATCCCAAACCGAAGCTCCTATTACCTGGTAAGTCTCAAGGTACTAAGGAAAGGAACTATAATCTCAAACCAACACACCACCCAAGGGAATAGAATCAACCTTTACTGGATAAGTCTAAGGCTAACTCACAAAGATGGGATGAAGGCACACTCAAACCCCAAATAAAGGATGAACCTTTATTACCTACACTCATGATCTTAGGTAAACAAATAAAGGAATCACGGGGTAAGTCTTATCCTAGGCTTGCGTTGAACCAGGAAAGGTGTAAAAAAGATAGGATTTGGCAAACTTAACTCTTAACTCAGATAAGGTTCAGGAAAGGTTCACCTCGCTCAGTTTATGTACCATCTCGGTCGAGATGTTCCACAACTGACCGAGGTGTTCGTCGGTAAAGGTAAAGACTCGAGCTATCAGGGTCCTGTTGTAATTAAGATCATTCTATCATCGTCTTTCCCACAACCTTCAGCCAATCACCCTAGAATCGCATAAGAAACATAGCCAACAATCATCATGATAACAATAATCAAATTAATGGAAAAGGAATCAATATTTGAACAAGAAAACCTTAAGGAAAAGGTCTCAATAACTGAATCAATCAATTAACAAACATGCGTTCCTTAGTCAACAAATCAGAAAAGACAACAACCAAAAGAGATCTAAGAAGATCTTACAAACTCCTTCAAAAGCTAACTCCAACTATGATTCCTTCCTTCCTTGAACTTCAATCCTTCAATACTTCCTTGAACTTTCTTCAAAATTCCAGAAAATTCCTCAATTGCTGGATGCTCCAAGCATGGTTGAACTTGTGGAAAATCCAACCCTTTATATAGGAAAATTATCTTCCAAAGATAATAATATTTTAAAAGATAATTTCCTATAAAATATATCTCTATCTCTAAAAATAAATCAGCCTAATATAATATCTTCATTCTAGAAATCCAGCCAAAAATATAAGATATCTTCTTTCCAAAAATAAAAGATCTCAGCCAAAAATAAAGATCTCGCCGGCGACAGGGTGTTCGCCTTGATCGGGACGCTCCTCAAGATCACCTCGGTCGAAGTGGTACTGTAGCTGACCGAGGTAAATCTCAACTGAATGTGAAATCTCTCAAATCTGGTCCAAAGTCAATCTTCTTAACCATTTCCATGCTTCTTGAGATCTTCTTTAAGCTCCAAAATGTAGCTCCAAGGACTCCTCAGCTTCCTTAGCTCCATTTCGGTCCAAAACGTTCCATTTTACCTACAATTAAATCGAAACTAGGTGTAGATCTCGATTCCAGCAAAGGTAGACAATACAACAATATAGTCAAAGAATATACATCCATACATACAGATTTATGGAGATAAAACGTCTAAACTAGTCCCAAAATATAGACTATAATACAACCTATCAAAATACCCCATCCTTCTTTTGTCCAAGTACCGCTCCTACTGCCACATCACTAGCATCGCACATAATCTCAAAGGGCAAGGTTCAATCGGGAGGTTGAATAATGGGAGCGGTAATCAATGCTTCCTTTATCCTTTAAAAAGCATCAAGGCATTCCTGCGAAAACTCAAAAACAACATCCTTATTCAAAAGATTAGTGAGTGGTTTAGAGATTTTTTAGAAATCCTTGATAAACCTCCTATAGAAACCTGCATGCCCGAGAAAATCCGCACACCCTTAACAGAACAAGGGGGAGGAAGTTTCTCAATAGTCTCGATCGACCTCAATACCTCGGATGGAAACGAGGTGTCCTAGAACAATTCCTTCGCTAACCATAAAGTGACACTTCTCCCAATTCAGAAAAAGATTAGTGTCTTCACAACGTTGTAATAATAGAGAAAGGTTAGTCAAACAATTATCAAAAGAGGAACCATATACCGAAAAGTCATCCATGAATACCTCCATGATCTCCTCAATGTACTCGGAAAAGATAGCCATCATACAATGCTTGAAGGTAGCAGGTGCGTTACATAATCCAAATGGCATCCTCCTATAAGCGAACGTCCCCCATGGACAAGTGAAAGTGGTCTTCTCTTGATCATCCGGATGGATAGGAATCTGAAAGAAGCCACTATAACCATCTAGATAGCAATAATGAGAGTGTTGAGCTAACCGTTTAAGCATTTGATCGATAAAGGGGAGCGGGAAGTGGTCCATCCGACTGGCCACGTTCAGCTTCCTATAATCAATGCACATCCTCCAACCCGTAACGGTCCTAGTTGGAATCAACTCGTTGTTCTTATTTGTCACAACGGTCATTCCTCCTTTCTTCGGAACTACATGAACCGGGCTCACCCACTTTCTCTCCGATATGGGAAATATGATACCTGCATCAAACAACTTAAGAATCTCTTTCTTCACAACATCTTTCATGATCGGATTTAACCGTCTTTGAGGTTCCCTTGAAGTCTTATGATCGTCTTCCATTAGTATCTTATGCATGCAGAAAAAAGGCTTAATACCAACAAGATCATCAATAGTATAACCTAAAGCCTTTTGATGTTTTCTTAGGACATGCATCAGTTTAGACAATTCAGTTTCAGAAAGGGAAGCACTAATGATAACGGGATAAGTAGAATCTGGACCAAGGAAAGCATACCTCAAGTGACTAGGAAGTGGTTTAAGCTCCACGACTGGGGGTGCTTTCTGAGGTGGATCCGTGCTTCCTCTTTCCAATGGAGTAGACTTAAATCGGAGAACTGGACTTTCAGAAGTCTCAGTTGACATGATCTCGCTTGTCACCTCGGTCGAGGTCCAAGGTGGGTGACCGAGATTTTCTTCAGATAAGAACACCTCGCTTGGTCCAAAAAGTGCCTCGGTCGAGGTACTGGAATTGGGACCGAAACCTAAATTGCTTTTCTTCCCCTGATTTAGTCTCTCAATCTTAGCTCTTGGATCTGCTTCCAATGCTTTTAAGCTCCGTATATCTGCATCACAAGAAACATTTATACCTTCCTCCATTAAACTAAAACTAAGAAATCTTTCAAGAGGGTCATTAATAAGGATAGAGCTCACCAATTATCTTGATTCTTCTTCATCATAGATCTTGAAGATGTCGTCTTCCAGCGGCTCTCCTTTCATTGCAGCAAGAAATGCAAACTTTACTTGATCTCCACCGATGTTGAATTTCAACTTGGCGTTCTTACAATCAACGTTGTGATAGCATGAATTATAGTCTATATTTTGGGGTTTGTTTGGACGTTTTATCTTCAATAATCTGCATGTTTGTATGTATAATATGTGATTATATTACCATTTCATCTACCTTTGTGGGAATCGAGGTCTACACCTAGTTTTGTTGTAATCGTAGGTAAAATGGCACGTTTTGCATCAAAATGGAGCAAAAGGAGCTATGGAGTCATTGGAGCTACATTAAGGAACATAAGGAAACATCCAGGAAGCATAACCTTGGATTAGAGATTCACTTTGGACCAGATTTAAGAGATTTACACGCAGCTGAAATTCACCTAGGTCAGCCACAGTGTCACCTAGACCGAGGTGAATACCTAGACCGAGGTGAATACCTAGACCGAGGTGATCCAGAGGAGCCGATTCGACCGAGCGAACACCTGGGACGCGGCGAGAATATTTTATTCTTGGCTGAGATCTTTTATCTTTGGAAAGAGATCTTATATTTTTGGGCTTGGCTCCTGGAAGGAAGAAGATATGCTAGATCATATATTTTACCTATTTTTATGGGAAGAGATCTTTCTAAGATATCTTATCTTTGGAGAGTAATTTTCCTATAAAAAGGGTTAGATTTTCAACAAATCCGATCGTGCTTAGACATCCGCATACAGTTGGAGATTACGCTGCACAGACCGCTTACACCTACTACACCGTTGCGGCCATACTCCAGTTGGGAGATTTGAAGAACCTTTTTGAAGGTTGAAGAAGGAAGATTGTAGCTTTTATAGATTTTGAAGGGTTTTTGTAAGATCATCTTAGATTCCCTTCCTTGTTGTCTTACCTTGTTGGATTTCTATCCAAGGAACGCTTTGTTGTGATATTTGATTCAGATATTGAAGTCTTTTCATTAAATTCTTCTTGTTCAAATATTCACTTTCTTCCCATATACTTGATTAATACTTTCATGATGATGAGTGGCTAATCTCTTTGTGTGATTCTAGGGTGATTGGCTGAAGGTTGTGGGAAAAACAATGATAGAATGATCTTAATCATAGTAGGACCCTGAAAGTTCGAGTCTTTACCTTAACCCTAAGCATCTCGCTCAGTCGATGAACATCTCGGCCGGGGTGGAATTTGGCTGACCGAGGTGACTTATCTGATCCGAAACTGAGAGTTAAGTGTTAGAGTTTGCCAATTCCTATTCTTATTACACCTTTCACAGTTCAATGCAAGCCTATGATGAGACTTACCCGGTAATTCCTTAGTTTGTTTACCTAAGATCATAAGTGTAGGTAATAAAGGTTTATTCTTTATTGAGGTTTGAGTGTGCTTTCATCCCATCTTTGTGTGTTAGCCTGAGACTTACCCGGTAAAGGTTGATTTTATTCCCTTAGATGGTGTGTTAGTTTGAGGTTATAGTTCTTTATCTTAATTCCTTGAGACTTACCCGGTAATAGGAGTTACGGTTTTGGATTAGTGAGTAGTGAGACTTACTCGGTGATCTATTCCACTTTAGTAACACCTTCCCTATGCAAAAACCTCAGCTTTGTCCACTTATCTTTAGATCTTGAGTTGGAACCACAACTAGATGCTTTAAACCCTAGAATTGCATATTTCCTTTATTGACATTTATCATCTTTGATTGTTTTAATTGCTTTGTGGTTAGTAATTGCTTAAGCTTACCGTAATTGGACTTTGTTTCACTAAGTCCCTGTGATCGACCCCTGGAATTCCTTGCTTTTTACTACGATTGACTCGTACACTGCGGGTTCGCATCCTTGTTTTAAGCTTACATCTAGGGTTATAAATTTAAAGCATGCACACACCGTTTGGAGCGAACAAGTTTTTGGCGCCGTTGCCGGGGATTTGGTTTAGGTCGAATTCGGTTATCGGTTGTCAAGGTTGGGAGCTTTTCTCTTGTTATTTGATATCCTTTTCTTGAGTGTTCTTGCAGGTTTGTTCTTAGGTACATACGAAGTTCTTGTTCCGGCAACGGAACAGAGTTTCGCCAAAGAACAAGTTTTTGGCGCCGTTGCCGGGGACTTGGTCTAGACCGAGCCGGTTGCGGTTTGCTTTCGGGGCACTTGCCCCTGTTGCTACTAACTACTCTTTCTATGAGTTTTGTAGTTTTCAGGATTTCCGATGACTACGTTTGATCCAGCCTAGATAGCAAGACAAAGTGCTAGGGCGGACCATTATGAATACTTGGAGGAGAAGTACTCCTTCTATTGGTTCAACAATGAATGGGAAAGAGAAGAGGCCATTCAGTATGAACTCGCAATGTGGGATGAACTGAATGTCCCTAAAAAGATTTGTGAGGAACCCCTTGAAGATTCTCTTGAATCAAGATGGGAGAGGTTGATGAAGAAGGTGGAGGAGCTCAAGGAAAGCACCCTATCCTATGCTAAGCCGGAAGAGGAGCATAAGGAAGTGCTGCAAGTTCCAAGCACCCCTCCAATCAAACCAGAAGTTTCTCCTGAAGCTTTTGAGGGAGAAGAAGATATGGAAGATTTCGATCAAACTGTTGAGACCTCGGCCGAGGTGAAAGAGAGATCGGCCGAGGTGGAGGAAAAATCTGTAGAATTGGAAGATGCGGAGAACCTTGGCCAAATTACTAAGACTGTGGCCAAGGTGGAAGAAAGATCAGCTGAGTTGGGAGGGATTTCGTGTGTGGATTATCAACCCAACATGAAACCTGTCTCAAGCTTTGGAGAACTTTACAAGGTACATTCTCCTACTTTATTTGAAATCCCTGTTAAAATTTCTGACTTTTTCAGGAATGCACCGGAGAGTTGGAGGTCTCCTCCGAAAGAACCTCCTAAGATCAAGATGAAACATCCCTTGGAACTGTTGGAAGAAGATACTCCTTGGATTATAAGGAGTGGAGTTTGCAAGCACTACACCGTTTAGGCGATGAAGTGTCTCTTGTTCAAGTATGGGGTCCCTCGCATGCTAAGGACCTTGTACCATCCCCATGCTAAAGATGGGGAAGCTACTAGGATTCTCGAGAAGTTGTTTTCTCGATCAAGGAAAGGATGGGACGCAAGGCTAGATTATGTCCCATTGAAGTGCAGGAAGGCTAGAAGGATTCCGGTGAGAATCAAACCGTACAAGCTTGTACGTGGGAGATCTTACGATTTGCCGGTGAAATTAGGAACCGGAACCTTTTTGGAAGAATTTTATGATGGATGTGATGAGCACTTCATGGTGTTCAAGGTACATTGAGTAATTCTATGGAGAAGGGTCCAACTAGCGACCTTAAACCAAGCGCTTCTTGGGAGGCAACCCAAGGTATTGCTTTCTTCTCCCTTTTCTAGTTTAGTTTAGATAGTTGCTTTGTTTTTGTTTTCCTCTTGACAACAACCAAGTATTCCAAAAGGAAGGATCACAGTTCAGGAGCTACACTGGAAGAACAAAATTTCGAGAAGTTGAGGAAACGAGCTTTACTGAGATACATCTCGGGTACTGTCAGAACACCTCGACCGAGATGTGCTTCGCCAACCAAGATGGTCTTATCTGGGAGCTGTTTCTTACTTCTTCATGTAGTTTAGCTATGTTCGGTGAGTATCCTGTCTTTAGACTTATTTGGACCCACTGAGACAGTGTGTCCCAAGTATGGGGTGTTTATGTATTTGATTGACTTATGTGATGTATGACTCTATATTATCGGATATTTATGATTATTTTGCTTCTATGGTTTTATCTGAGATTACATACATGCATACATGTTATTTGATTGAGAAAAACGTCGGAACTGAAAAAAAAAATGGTTTTAAAAAAAAAAATTTTTGACCTCGACCGGGGCAGTTCTGGCCGAACGAGGTGTTTCACCTCGGTTGACCTAAGAACACCTCGACCAAGGTGGGTTAACTGAGAGTTTTCGAAACGATTTTTGTGCTTTTTATCTGGATATGATCTCAGTGAAGATCTTGCTTACTGACTGGTTTTGAAATATTTATGTGTTTGAAAGGTTTTATAATATGTTTAAGTTGATGAATGCTTTGTTTGAAATTATTGGCATGTTTAATACTTTGTTTTTATCTAAATTATGTTGAATTTGAAGGTTGACACCACATTATGAGTTCTCTCACTTTCTTCCTTAAAAGACCAAGGCAATTCATTCTTCTCTCTTCTTCTTCTTGATCATGCTTAGCCCCTCATATACATTTTTGCCTCCCTTTACCTATCCGGGAATTTGGAAGCAAGCAAAGTGGTGAAAGCAAGTGAAGTAAAGTTTGAGAAGTTGGCTGGAAGTGAAAGTGTTAGAAAGAAATAAATAGGTTTGGGGAAGTCAATCATGATGATGAGTAACTCGGCACCATTCACATAACCGGGTGTTTGTGTCTTGCCAAAGTCGGATTGAGCGATATTCCTAACGGATTGAGTAACTCGGCACCGCTTTTGGCTCTCGTTAGCAGATGGGAGTCACATCACCTACCTCCCCCGACGACTTCCATTGGTAGACGAGCTGTCCGATTTGTATGTACCGGCTGACCCAGTTCCTCCGAGACGACCTCAGGTGGATATTGTTGGGAGATACGCAGCCGGCTCCAGCCGAGCCCCCACCACTGATGAGGAGATGCCGACGGCAACACACGACAGTCAGGCCATGGATAGTCTGCAGGCTCAGATGGCGGCCTTGACTACACAGCACCAAACATGGCAGACCGAGTACCAACGGTCCATGCTTGAGCAGCAGCAGGCGTGACAGTCCAGTTTCGCCTCCTCCATGACCACTAACTTTGACCGCAGTCAAGATGCTAGGCAGGCGGCTCATTAGCAGTAGTTGGAGACTCAGCAGCTAGCTTGGCAAGCTAGCTCCGAGACATCATTCAGAGAGAGGATGGAGGCTCAAGAGGGTCCTGGTGGTCCAACCGCCGGCAGGAGCACTTCTTCCGCCAATTTCCTTACCCACCGGAGGAGGGTCCTGGTGGTCCATCCGGACCACCCCACTGATGGGTACATTTCTCTTCCCTTCTCCCACATTTATATTTGCCTTATTTCCACATTGAGGACAAAGTGTACTTCAAGTATGGGGGGAGGATATTATCATTGCTTGTACAGTTCATTTGAGTTTTTATTTGATTTGTTTTGCATCTTTGAATTCAGATTGAAATTCACAAAAAAAAAGAAAGAGAAGAAAAGGCCAAAGAAAATGAAAAAAGGCATGAAAATCCTTGGATAAACCGAAAATCCGAAAGGGCAGTTTAGGCAAAAAGAAGGTAGTCCGACCAACCTTAGGTTGATGCAAAATTGGACTTGAGGGATGTGAGTTCAAGTGAGAAAAGAAGAAGACCGGAAAGGTGAAAACTCGAAAGGACGCCTTGGAAAAATGAGCGACACCGAGTGTAGGTTTCCCTTCCTGCGTTTTGGCGACATAAGAAGGGGAGTCATAAGGAGGTTGTCCGGGTAGGCCACTCTTGGAGCAATAAGGATGGTAGTTTCTCCTTTTTTTCTCACATTTCCTCTCTTTTCCTTCTTTCTTTCTTGGCTTTTCTCTTGTTTTCATTGTCTTTCTTGCTTACCCATGCTTCCTGAGGCCTTTGAGTCTAGTTGTTATCATTTGTTTACTCGGGACGAGTAAAAGGTCAAAGTATGGGGGAGTTTGATAGGTGATGGAATCACTATCATTTAGGATAGTTTTTAGAGTCTTTTATTACATTTGTGTCGATTTATGCTACTAACTCCTTGGTCCAAAAGAAGAAGACTAAAAGAAGCTAAGGAAGGAGTTATAAGCACTTAAGAGTGAAGATCGATCACGAAGCAAAGCTTCTGTTGCCTCACCGCCCCAACGGAGCCTTGCCACCGCCCCTACGGGTGACACCTTACACCGGAGCACTCCCTACGCCTTCACCAGCGCCGGCCAGGAAGTGTGTCACCGCCCCTGCGCCACTCCTTGGCGCCCCTGCAGTGACCTGCCCTGAAGAGATGAAGACCAGCTCCCCTGCGCGTCCCACTGCGCCCCTGCCTGCGCCTCAACATGGGAGCTGGAAGACGAAGAGGTTGTGTCACCGCCCCTACGTTGACTTAGGGACGCCCCAGCGGCGTGGCATCAGAAACGTTAGAAAGTCGAAGGGTCAGACGTTTGAAGAGCATTGAAGATCCGCCCCAGCGGAATTACCTAGCCGCCCCTGCGGCCATGAAGAAGATCAAGCGTTTTTGCCTTCACCGCCCCTGCGGAGCTGAAGGCCGCCCCTGCGGCTTAATGTCAGAAGCTTTACTCCGGCTGTTTACACCACCTTTATGGCATTAAAGATGGCTGTTTTGGGCTGGCCATTTACTCCTATTTAGTGTCTTTTGTAGTATAAATAGTCCTTGGTTGATTGCTAGAATCATCCAACCTGTCCATGTTTTTCCCCACAAAAATCCATTTTAGAATTAAGTTTTCCATTGTAATGAGTTGCTAACTCTCTTGATACATTGGGTTGGTTTGAAGCTGCGTTGTTACTTTGGGTGTAAGTTCTTTTTAATACAAGTTTTTATTCAGTATTACTTTGTGTTTCCTTGATCTCCATTGTCTAATTGCATGTTTACTATTGCTTGAGATTGATCACCTTAGGTTCTAAAGTGCATGTAAACAACTAGGATTAATAGGTTCCGGGTTCGGGTCTTTAATCTAGTAGCAACTTTAAGTAATAACGGGTTGTAATTACTTAAAGAAAAGGAACACAAATATAAAGATAAGTTTAACGGTTTTAATCTTCTCTTTATATCCCTTAGTCTTTGTTTCAAAACTAACTTGTTATTTGTTCTTGTTGGTTTACGGCATACTAACTTGTTAAGTTGTATTGATGCCGGTTGGCTCAACACATATATATGATCGAGACGGGAGATTACTTAAAAACTTGAAAAAGGAACGCACAAAAGGAGCAATTGCATGCTTGCATGCTTAGAATCAACCTAGTGTACATTCACCTATCATTGTCTTACTTGTCGCGTTAATCGTTTTCTTAAGTTTTTGTGTGCATCAATTCAACCAACCCCCCCCCCCTTCTGTTACTTGTTACTATAATTGATAATTGTATCTAAAACACCTTAACTCTCTTGGGTTGGACCCTTACTTAATCACTATACTTGTTCTTAGTGTTAAGTCGGAATTTACTTTTGATTGGGTATAGACGACCATAGAAATACCTTCGGTCAGGGCGCTACGGGTTGGGGCCTCAAAATGGGTCCCGACCCTTAGCATGACAACAATTTCACCGGATCTTACAACAACACACAAATGAAGGCAAAATTAAAGTACATTTTTATGCAAGTGATATGATCCCCAAGAACAAACAAAAGACATAATTTAGCCGAGTTCTGAACTCCAAAGACTCGAACATCAAATACATAACAATATACAAAAAAACACCCAAACACGACTCCAACCAAACCCCTACTAAATTTTACGGAACCCCGGCTGCCCACTCTTCCAGATCTCTCGGCCGCATTTCTAACCTACAAGACAATCTACAACAATCGGTATAAAACCGTTAGCTAATATTCAAAGCATTAGAATCAAGGTGAAAGGCGCAAACACAATTAAATTAACATAACACACAATATACACCAAATCACACAAGTCCGGTTTATTATCTTTTTATTATTAAGTCATACCCCTTCTAATTCAACTTCTTTTGTGTCACGAGAATCTCCCAAAACTCGTCTCAGTCCCCACTTACCGCATGGAACGGTACGGATGCATCCGACTGTCTAACCATACGGGCTAGTCGCCAAGAACCTCCTAGCTCTAAGCAAGAGCTACGCAGTGATGTCACAACCCGTTATCATACACTTGGGCCAAATAATATAAAGGTCGGTGATCCTATTTCCGGTTTAGTTGTAATGACATAAACAATAAACACACACCACCAAACACACATAGATGCTAATACAAGGAATAGGAGCTTAGTAAGTCCGGAGGCTTACCTCGTCCCAAAGATAATCCCGCTATATACCGCTCTCAGCTTTCCGCAGGAAGACACTCAACGCTTGTCAAACGGCACACGATCAACATCTCTCTCACATACTATAAGTCCTTAGACTTCTAATCCCAATGATCTCGCAAGATCATAAACCATAACCATGATAGGATAACAACTTCCTAATCCTCACGACCTCACAAGGTCATAACCATCGTTACACATGCTAGGATACTCTCGTCCTAGTCACCACAATCTCAACAAACATATAACCATAAGCTCACAAGATCAACCAAACACTCAACGCCTTACAATCCTCATAAGATAATAACACCTCAATCTTTAGAACGATCATAAATCCTTAAACACTCACCTAAGGTCCAAAGCCGCTACTTGGCATTCACTCTAAGTTATGCTAGATCCATCCTAGCATGATGCTACTACTACTACTAAACATAACTAGATTGAGGAAGGTACTCACTCGGGGTCAAAGGTGGAAGTCGATGGACGAATGTCGAATGCGGATTCGATGGCCTCTATCGGGGTGCTTCCGAACCTAGCACCAAACTAAACAAATTTAGCTTATAAGTTAAATTTGAACGGAGTTATTAACAAATATAAATCTAAGGAAAACCCCACTTTTAAAACTCAAGTTAAAAACCGTAAATATATATTCCGGGCAAATTGTATAACATCATAAACCCAAGGAAAAACTCGTTTTCAAAGTCAACGTTAAAATCCCGTGATTAAATCTTCGAGCCATAACCCGCAATTAATCCAACAAAGACATTGTACCGTGTATAAAATATAAGAATATGTCGTAATCAAAATACAAGGTTACAAACCGCTAATCCATTTTCGGGGGCAAAATATACCGTTCCAAAACTATGGGTCATAATCCATAATTAAATCCTTGGGGTCATACTTCGAATAATTAACAACAAAGGCCACAATTGATAATTTGTAAAAGTTGGGTCATTAATTATAATAATAAATATGGCCCATAGATGTAAATAATTTCTATAGGGGTATAAATGCGACTTCCAAAATTGTGGTACAAAACTGCAATATAAAAAATCAGTAGGGGAAAAAGGTACAAAAGCTCAAACATTGGGCCATTAACATAAAATACAAATATGAGATGAAAGATGTAATTAACCCCAAAAGTAAGCACCACTGATACACGCGTTTTGTTCGGGAGGACAACCTAGGGCCGGCGGTGGGGAGTCAGGCATTGAGGGCGAAGCAAAACAGGGCCGGCGGTGGAAAGGGAGAATTAATGCAGGGAAGCTTCTTGGGAGGCGGAGGGGGAGCAGAGCTCTCCGGGCGTCGCGTGGCGGTCCCAGAGGAGGCGGATGCGTACGACCCGGCGTGAGGCGATGGTCGTGGGTGCGGCTGTTGCAGAAGGGAAGGATCGGTGTCGATGGCAGCTCCAATGGGCTTTCCGGCGTCGCGGTGGCAGGGAGCACTTGGTGTTTCTGTGTGTGACACTGCAGAGAGGCTCGAGAGGCGAATGCGGCTCGAGTAGCAGATCGACGCGAGGCTGAGGAGGAGTTTCGGGGAGGGAGTTACTTTCGGAAACAAACCCGACGGGCTCACTTGCTGGTCGGGCGTGAAGAGCCAGACAATGAGAGGCTGAGAGAATAGAGAGGAGAGTGGAGAGCTCGAGTGGGGGAGTTGCAAGGCGCTGTTGAAGGGAGGAAAAGAGGTGAGGAGATGAGCACATGAGGTGGGGGAAGAAGAGATAAAGAGGTTGCTTGCAAGCTGCGAGTGATCAGGGTCGATAGGGCGCAGAGCTGAATCAAGTAGGGCTGCAAGAGGGTGACAAGGCTGGATACTCCCTCTTGCACACGCAAAGAAGGAAGATAAAGAAAAGGTAGAAAATATAATAGAAGAAAATAAATAAATGGGGAAAAGATGGGAATGAATAAACTCGATCAAAACAAATCGGAACGGGATTTCGGAACGGAAATTTTTTCCGAACTATTCCATAAAATAAAATACGGGAAATATGTAAGTATAGAATATATAAACTCATAAAATAATTTACGACGTGAAAATACTCGTAATAAAAATATTGAGGCTATTAAAATATCAATAAAAGCCGAAAATATAAATATCGCAAACGCGCCAAAAAATCTGGGGCGTTACACTAGGACTCTTTGAAGCTGACAATAGATAGTTAGATCCTACGGGTAAACCCTAGGATGAAGAGTAGGCTGCTAAAGCCAAACTTCGTAAACTTATCACCGTGTCGATCTTTCTTTTCTCCATCATATCTTGCTTTATTGTGACTAACGTTGCTTTGCAGGTTTACAATGTCAAGTTCCCATACTCTATTCAACCCCCCTTCTAGAGTATTTATATCCTTTATATTCATCTTACAGTTCTTCACTAGGCATTATAAAGATAGCAAAGGCACAATCACAAGTAAACGAAATAGACAAATCATGCTAATCATCATCCGATCCGATTCTTATCTTCTTTTTAAGTCATTCCCTTACTAAATCCATTCGTTCAAAGTGTAAGACGAGACTCTTATAACTCTTGCCTCCGTTTCCGTGTAACCAACAATAGTGGTGTGGTGCTCTCCCAATATACCATGTATATCCAGGTCGCAAAGATCCCCCCAATCTCTCTCGGGAACTAGGCAATGATGTCACGCCCGATAAAATAAAACACAATAGGCCAACAATATACATACATACATACAGATATACATATATATATATATGTACATATACACATACATATACATATACATATACATATACATATACATATACATATACATATATATATATATATATATATATACATATACATATACATATATATATATATATATACATATACATATACATATATATATACACACACATATATATATATATATATATATATATATATATGTATATATATATATATATATATATATATATATATATATATATATATATATATATAACCAAGCTCTTCTAATCTGGTTTCATGATCATAAGCAATTTAGCGCTAGGATTAGTAGCACAAAAAGCTTTACATTTATGAACTCGATCTAATCTCCTAAACTACCTAGCGAAACCCGTAGTGTACGGATCGTTTCGTAGAAAGGAAAGTACTCCAAGGTTGAACACAATGACAAAGGTGAAATTAAGTCACTCAATGATCAAAGATAGTGTAATTCTAAACTAAGACAAGACAAGGAATAAAGAAATGCAAAACAGAATATTTTTGGTTAGTTTTTGGGTGATCAAAGAAGGATCACAAGATATATGCACACAACAAGCAAACAAACACACAAACACAAAGATAAGAGATAAGAGGTAAGAAATACGGATTCCAAAGATTCGGAATTCGGGTTATGGCAATGGACTCAATCAATGAAAACATCAAAGGATAAGCTGCGGTTGTTCGGAGTTGGGTGTTTCTCTAATGGGAGCAATTAACGGGTAAATCTCATGTTCCACTAGTCTCGAACCTAAGGTCCTATTACCGGGTAAGTCTCAAGGAACCTAAGGACGGGAATTCTACACAAACCAGCCACTACCTAAGGGTCAAACCCCTCCTTACCGGGTAAGTGTCGGAAAAGGTATGTCTTAGGCAAAGATCTTAGCACACTCAATCCTGTAACACCCCAAATTCTGAGAACTCGGGGAGCGACTGGTTAGGACCTCACAATGGGTCCCGACCTTAATTTGACAACAATTTCACTAGGATCTTACAACAAGGCACAAATGTATTTAAAAACATTTGAAAACTTCAATCAATATATACATGAAGAATATGTATCAGCCTTACAAAATAAAGATACTAAACAGACGCATATGAAGAACATAAGACATCCCGTCCCCAACTAAAATGAGTACGTGGATCTCTCTATGCATAAATATAAAGGTAAAAGCACAAACACACAACATACATATTCAACATGCAACATTCAATCCTTTTATTATCTTTAATTAGGTGATATGTCATTACTAATGATACTTATTTTGTGACACGAGGGATTCCCAAACCTCGCCCCTGTCCCCGTTTACCAATGCGGAATGGTACTAATGCATCTGATCGTCTACTTGACTGGGCTGGTCGCAAGGAACCTCCTAGACTCTCGCAAGAGCTAGGCAGATGATGTCACGACCCGTTATCATACACTTGGGTCAATTACGTAGATAATAAAGTCGGCCTAATCCGGTTTCATTATTTATCATAACTAACAAACACCACTCATACAGATTACACTCATACAAGAAGCCAGCTAAGTAAGTCCGTGGACTTACCTGAATCAGATCTCGACTCTCTTAATCACAACTCAATCTGTAACTGTATAACTCGGTTGCCTGTCAAAGGAGGCAAGTGTGTCAGCACACTTTCTAGGTAATTAGAAGTCTAAGACTTCTAAGGTAGTAGATCCTATTAGAACAGAATTTAATACAGTACCAATTTATGGTAAAATGACTATTTTACCCTTGGTCTCGAAACTTCCAAAAATTCCCTAATTCATGCCTAATCTCTTATTGGAGACTAAAGAGTCATATTATAACTCCTAAAGATGAGTTTGGTTACAAACTGGCAATTTACCCGTTTCCCTATTTTCGAAAAGATCGTTAAGGTCCAACTTCGGCTTCAAATATAAAATTCGAATAATCTTATAAAAATTCCGAAATAATTCCCTAGATCATCTATGATATCTCATCTACTCATAGGAGTAAGAATTTCTTAAAACTGTTCAACCATCACTTCTACAAAAATTTCCAAAGTTGGTTACAACACTTAACAAACAACACACTGTCTTAACTTTGAAAAATCGTAACTCCTAAACTAATCGCTGGATTTATCCCATATTTTTATATGTTCTACTATAAAATCTTATCTATAATATATCCAAAATTCAGCAGAAAAGGAGGTCAAAAGCTTATTCAAAACCATCTCACAAAACTGCATCACATGCTGTTTTCTCAACACTCAACACACTAATAAAAACAACATGAGAAGTCAACTTTGCAACATCATAACTCTCAAACCGTAACTCCGATTCTTCTACAATTTTAGTATGATTTACTATGCAATACCGTCTATGACATATCCGAAAACCAACCAAAAAGAAGAAGTCTAACTTACCTAAATCTGGACCCGAAGTTGACTGTTCGTCACTTCCGAAATTACAGAAAACGCATGCATTTTTACTGATGTCCTACGGAAGTTCTGAGCAGGTTTAGGAGACCTCAAAGACACTCATTAGGCATGAATTACATGGACATAAGTGCAAGGAAGATGAGGGTATCAACCTTACTCGATTCCAAGACTCGAAGGCACGTGAATGACAACACCAAGGCTGCTGCAGATCGGATCCGGGCTCCTCGTAATCAATGGCGTGTTGGATCGACAGAAGAGAAACAGCCCGCTGGTGCTGCGTTTGGGGTCTCCAGAAGAAGAAGCAACTAGTCCGGGTGCCAGGTTGGGTCGATAGAAGGAAGAGAGCGGCGCACCTGTGCAGGAGGG
The DNA here is from genome assembly GCA_033239125.1 of Fagopyrum homotropicum. Classification (NCBI taxonomy): domain Eukaryota; kingdom Viridiplantae; phylum Streptophyta; class Magnoliopsida; order Caryophyllales; family Polygonaceae; genus Fagopyrum; species Fagopyrum homotropicum. The sequence continues at coordinate 86,096,691 of BSWB01000003.1, read as the reverse complement.
AGCGACTAGTTCCTCATGGCTCGTGTTGTGCGACAGATGAAAGGAAAAGAGGTGGTTCAGACGGAGATGGGTCGATCTGTAAACTGGGTGGAAGGGAAGAGAGATGATGCACTTACTGGTTCGCTCGATGCTCAGGAGCAGGTGCCGATCGGTTGGGAAAGGAAGTTGTCGGTCACTGCACCACAACATCGTCTTCAGAAGGCAAGTGTGGCCTGCAATTAAGAGGAATCAAAGGGAATGGAATCTGGCGTGTTGTACGTGCAAGGGTTTGCAACTGAACGTGGACATGTAGGGGAATAAGGGAGAGGAAACATCCGTAACATCTACTACTGCTTGGCTCCTGGGCTGCGAGGCAAGGAAACAGCCGGTCCATCTTCTCCCTGGGCTGCCAGCGCCTGCTCCAATGACGTGGGATGTGTTCTGAGTTGAAGCTGCTACTGGACGTGCTGGGCCGAGTGCTCTCCCAAGGACAATGTTGGGCTGGAAAAGGCCAAACTGCTGGAGTAGGCTGACGGACTGGGCTACAACTGAGCTGAAATTATGTAGAAAGAGTGGGTTGAGTTTCTCAAGCCTTGTCAAAACCTTGTCAATAGCTTGTCATAGCCATGCATGGCTTTGTCACGAATTTGTCATGGCCTCGTCATAACTCATCATGGTCTCGTCTGGACTTTGTCTTGGGATCATCTTGATCTCGTCACTAGGACGTCATGACTTTGTCAAAGACAAGTCATGCTATACACTAGGGTTTGGATTAGGGTTTGCTACTAATAAAATATTATCATTTTATGTGAAGTGATATTACATAAAATGATAAAATTTTGACATATAGTGTCCAATTGCGTAGACAGCTAAGGATCAAAAGATCAAAATCCGGTTTGCTACGGAATTAAACGGAATAAAAATTCCGGATATTACATCAGTACCCCCTTAAAATAAGTTTTGTCCCGAAACTTAGAACAAGGTATTTAATCAAACGACTTCCAAAATTAAATTTGTATATCCTAGTCTCACTAAATTTTAATTTCGTTTTCTAAACTCCAGTAACCCTATCAAAGCGTAACGAAAAATCCTGTCGTTACATCAGATCCCCCTCAACATAAGTTTTGTCCCGAAACTTAGGGTAAGACTAGCCTGATCGGCCTTTAAGGCACCAAATGGGTGTGTTTGATCACTACACAAAAGTCTCGTCGTTTCCAAATCTAACTATCCCGCACATCAAGGTTAACAAAAGAACACATCACGGACTAAACACTCAAACGTGAAATAAACAAGTAGTCATTCAATATCACATATACAAGGTCAAGCCCTAACTCGTCGCTCCCGAGATTACAACTATCGCTGCATAGGTCTTTGAAAGGTTACGTCTCTTACTATATCTTAGGTAGCCTTATCCGCTTTTCATAAAACCACTAAATCTTAAATATTTTCAGGCATTTAGATCTCAAACGCCTGCTACCACGTTCTAGAGTGGTTACCGGATATCTCACCGGTATCATCCGGCTTAACTGTCTGATCCTCTAATATGATAACCTAACCCGTGTCTGGTAGGTATCTCTCCACTGTAATCCTCAAACTCAGTTCCCAAACTTAGTGTCCGTGGAACACTGAAGCTACCCTGTCCAATAGGGTGAGAAATACTAGTCCATCAGTCACTTTTAAACCGCTTTAAAACTTCCAATGGTCATCCTCTGTGTTCACTTGGCGTTATAATACTATTTATAGATCTATAATATGTCATTAGCTCAACATTAGGCTTCTCACGCATTTTCCAAGATCTTAAGTGACCCTGAACATGTCCGGAATGACGGTATTAGACACAAAGTGATCTCCTATCACCGTATTAGATCATAATTACTCAATAATTGTTAGCATACCATCAACAGTGCACCCTTTTATCCACCATGGTTACCAGCCCGATAGCATCCCTCTGACTCAAAACACAACTCGGATCCGTTCCGATATAACATTACACGTAAAATCTGCTCCGAGATTATGCTTTCTTTAAGCACGGTTACTGGGTTGTAAGTATACTCCTGTCGCTTCTCTTTCTTATGTATCTTTGACTCAGAAATGTAGTTACTCACTTTGAGATTTCTAGTGCAGACCATGCACAGTACATTTATTACATCGTAAATTCTTCTCTCAATCCATCAAGAAAATTCGCTCTCACGTACTCCGTTACGTATTGGATTCCGAACTAGTTATCTGACAACATGTGACAAGCCGTCATTATTCACTTGAATCCATAAAGGGTACTAATCTCCTTCTATAACCTCTTACATGCACATACTTTCCTGTCTACCTTGATGGTGATACAGCTCCCGTACAATATTTTCAGTCACTCCGTGTAACCGAACCCACGTTCCTTCCAAGCGAAATGCATTTCACCAACTATCATCATCTTAAACTCGACACGTCGTTTTTCTATACCATTGCTTCCAGCTTTGTGGGTTAGGACCCACCACGCTTCTGTTGCGCTACTTTGAAAATTCTGTTGTCACTCATTAATCATAAGGACATTTACTGTGAGTACCAAGTGATTAACCTCAAACTCTTTTTTCCAATTATACCATACGTCCTAACTGGATGAAGTACCAAGTACCTTCCTTAATTGCCTTAATGAAACAAAATAACGATTGAAGAACAACTTCTTCCGTTTAATTTCTTAATTCTCTTAGCACGGATCCAAACTATCAGACTCGACCGGAGTTTGATCATAACCACCCAAGAAGTAACCCTTAAAATGTTTCTCTTTATACCTTTAATTCATCCAAGAAGGTTGTTGTTGCCTACTTAAGTAAATCCTCCAAGGCGTCGGTACAACCACTCCATAGATCAACCGTCAAAAATATCTCTTCTTAACGGCTCATAACTCGTCAATACCAAACAATACTTGCACGTCCTTGGTTGACATCGGTCAGTCTATAATTGACTTATCTCAGTTTCATACCTCTACTAGTATTAAACTTTTGATGCACATCACCTACTAGATTAATCGTTTTATCCTTCTTTATTTCGTCTTATCTTTCACTCTTCTGCTTCCTTTTGGACAACTCTCTTTCTCAAGTCTCACTGTGCCATTCGCCTGACGTCAAAAGTCGTTCCTAACACTCCACGATAGATGGTAAGGGTCTTGTAGCTCCGATGACTTTTAATTACCTCCCATGTAGTCCCTTTACAAGGACCATATGTGTTGATGACCTATGTTCTGTTATAAATGGGGTTACCCGGGACTCTTGAGTCCACCACACGATTCTCACAAGCACAGGTTCATTAATCAGCGTTGTTTGTAATATTTCCTTCCAAATCTCTATTGACTATGTTACAGGGCTTCGATCCTTTCGATACCGGCGTTGTGATTCTTCTTAGAATTCTTATCTTGAAAGAAGACAAAACGTCTCCAGGCTTGTGAAGTCTACCTTTCGCTCTTACATTAAGTTGTAAGTCTCCATTCCGTATTAATTGTGATCTGTCAAAATTTCCTTAGCTAGTACGTAAACATTTGCTCACTACAATCCTTTTATACTTCTTTAGTTCGTTCTACCTTCCACCCTTCCGCTTCTTACGGGATAAGTACATTTCTCTAGTCCGATTGTGTCATTCATGTGGCATAAATAGTCATTTCAAGTTTCCACGATAGCTCGCAAGCGTCTTTGAAATTCTTATGGCCGTAATGATCATCCACTTGCAGTTCCTTTTGCATGGACCACCTGTGTTGATGGCTTAGATCCCGTGATAATTCGGGTTACCCTAGACTCTCGAGTCCAGCAAGGACGTTCTCCCATACCCATTTCATTACTGGTGTTGGTGGTAATATCGCCTTCCGGAAACTCCGTTGTCTCTGCAACAGGCCTCTATTCTTTGGATATTGGCGTTGCGGTTTCTTTCAAACTTCTTATATCTCTGAGGAGGTCTAAACCTCCCCACGCTTGTGGGGTCTGCCTTTTCACTTTTACACTCAATTGTAGGTCTTCATTCCGTCCACCTTAGATTCTCACACCCGGATTGACACTTTGTCTCTTTTGGTTTCTCATGCCCCTAATGGTCTATGGGGCATCTGCCTTGATTATAATGTTCTTGATTCCGCAATCTTGGTTGTACTCAATTCTACTTGTCCTGTTCCAATATCGTTATCTCTACTCCGCACTCTTGTAGTCTCTTGCATGGTTCCTCTAATTCCGTGTTTCGGCCTCGTATGCCCGAGTTCCTTGTACGACCTTCTATTCCTTCTAACTGAACCGACTCAGGGATTTCTTCCTCATCTGATTGTGCGTGTGGTAAAAAAAATTATCTTCACAACTTTACTTCCTTGCTCACTTGTTCTTTGGATAATTTGTAAGGATCACCAAGCAGCCTACCCAAGTATAATACTCAATTCAAGGTCCGATTCCATTGCCTCGTGTTGGAGATTTGTCAAGTCCTCAGTTGATTTATCATGAGGCGATAATCGCTTCATGATATCACGACTAAAGGATATAAAATATCCTTTAGGATACTAACAAGCTAAGCAAACACATGTGTATAACATATAATAATAACATCATAAAAAGTCTATAAGCAAACTCCTATCGATCCAAGTTGCAGAGATCCACGGAGAGCGATGGTGGTTCGACATACTACTAACCCAACAACCCGACTATGCGTGCGTCTAAAAACATAAATCCGTTTTGAAAATTTAGACCCCTTTCGGGTTCTAGAGCTTTGATACCATATTGTAACACCCCAAATTCTGAGAACTCAAGGAGCTACTGGTTAGGACCTCACAATGGGTCCCGACCTTAGTTTGACAACAATTTCACTAGGATCTTACAACAAGGCACAAAAGTATTTAAAAACATTTGAAAACTTCAATCAATATATACATGAAGAATATGTATCAGGCTTACAAAATAAAGATACTAAACGGACACATATGAAGAACAGAAGACATCCCGTCCCCAACTAAAATGAGTACGTGGACCCGGCTGGCCATTCACACTGGATCTCTCTACAACTGTCTTAACCTGCAAGGCATCTACAAGCGGTATAAAACCGTTAGCTAACATTCTATGCATTTATACAAAGGTAAAAGTACAAACACACAACATACATAATCAACATGCAACACTCAATCCATTTATTATCTTTAATTAGGTGATATGTCATTACTAATGATACTTATTTTGTGACACGAGGGATTTCCAAACCTCGCCCCTGTCCCCGTTTACCAACGCGGAATGGTACTAATGCATCTGACCGTCTACCTGACTGGGCTGGTCGCAAGGAACCTCCTAGACTCTCGCAAGAGCTAGGTAGATGATGTCACGACCCGTTATCATACACTTGGGTCAATTACTTAGATAATAAAGTCGGCCTAATCCGGTTTCATTATTTATCATAACTAACAAACACCACTTATACACATTACACTCATACAAGAAGCCAGCTAAGTAAGTCCGTGGACTTACCTGAATCAGATCTCGACTCTCTTAATCACAACTCAATCTGTAACTGTATAACTGGGTTCCCTGTCAAAGGAGGCAAGTGTGTCAGCACACTTTCTAGGTAATTAGAAGTCTAAGACTTCTAAGGTAGTAGATCCTATTAGAACAGAATTTAATACAGTACCAATTTATGGTAAAATGACTATTTTACCCTTGGTCTCGAAACTTTCAAAAATTCCCTAATTCATGCCTAAACTCTTATTTGAGACTAAAGAGTCATATTCTAACTCCTAAAGATGAGTTTGGTTACAAACTGGCAATTTACCCATTTCCCTATTTTCGGAAAGATCGTTAAGGTCCAACTTCGGCTTCAAATATAAAACTCGAATCATCTTATAAAAATTCCGAAATAATTCCCTAGATCATCTATGATATCTCATCTACTCCTAGGAGCAAGAATTTTTTAAAACTGTTCAACCATCACTTCTACAAAAATTTCCAAAGTTGGTTACAATACTTAACAAACAACACACTGTCTTAACTTTGAAAAATCGTAACTCCTAAACTACTCGCTGGATTTATCTCAAATTTTTATATGTTCTACTATAAAATATTATCTAAAATATATCCAAAATTCAGCAGAAAAGGAGGTCAAAAGCCTATTCAAAACTATCTCACAAAACTGCATCACATGCTGTTTTCTCAACACTCAGCACACTAATGAAAACAACATTAGAAGTCAACTTTGCAACATTATAACTCTCAAACCGTAACTTCGATTCTTCTAAAATTTTGGTATGATTTACTATGCAATACCGTCTATGACATATCGGAAAACCAACCAAAAAGAAGAAGTCTAACTTACCCAAATCTGGACCCGAAGTTGACTGTTCGTCACTTCCGAAATTTCAGAAAACGCATGCATTTTTACTGCTGTCCTACCGAAGTTCTGAGCAGGTTTAGGAGACCTCAAAGACACTCATTAGGCATGAATTACATGGACATAAGTGCAGGAAGATGAGGGTATCAACCTTACTCGATTCCAAGACTCGAAGGCACGTGAACGACAGCACCAAGGCTGCTGCAGATCGGATCCGGGCTCCTCGTAATCAATGGCCTGTTGGATCGATAGAAGAGAAACAGCCCGCTGGTGCTGCGTTTGGGGTCGCCAGAAGGAGACACAACCAGTCCGGGTGCCAGTTTGGGTCGACAGAAGGAAGAGAGCGGCACACCTGTGCAGGAGGGAGCGACTAGTTCCTCCTGGCTCGTGTTGTGCGACAGATGAAAGGAAAAGAGGTGGTTCAGGCGGAGATGAGTCGATTTGTAAACTAAGTGGAAGGGAAGAGAGATGATGCACTTACTGGTTCGCTCGATGCTAAGGAGCAGGTGTCGATCGGTTGGGAAAGGAAGTTGTCGGTCACTTCACCACAACATCATCTTCAGAAGGCAAGTGTGGCCTGCAATTAAGAGGAATCAAAGGGAATGGAATGTGGCGTGTTGTACGTGCAAGGGTTTGCAATTGAACGTTGACATGTAGGGGAATAAGGGAGAGGAAACATCCGTAACATCTGCTACAGCTTGGCTCCTGGGCTGCGAGGTAAGGAAACAACCGGTCCATCTTCTCCCTGGGTTGCCAGTGTCTGCTCCAGTGACGTGGGATGGGTTCTGGGCTGAAGCTGCTGCTGGACGTGTTGAGCCGAGTGCTCTCCCAAGGACCATGCTGGGCTGGACAAGGCCAAACTGCTGGAGTAGGCTGACGGACTGGGCTACAACTGAGCTGAAATTATGTAGAAAGAGTGGGCTGAGTTTGTCAAGCCTTGTCAAAACCTTGTCAACAGCTTGTCATAGCCATGCATGGCTTTGTCACGAATTTGTCATGGCCTCGTTATAACTCATCATGGTCTCGTCTTGACTTCGTCTTGGGCTCGTCTTGATCTCGTCACTAGGACGTCATGACTTTGTCAAAGACAAGTCATGCTATACACTAGGGTTTGGATTAGGGTTTGCTACTAATAAAATCTTATCATTTTATGTGAAGTAATATTACATAAAATGATAAAATTTTGACATATAGTGTCCAATTACGTAGACTGCTAAGGATCAAAAGATCGAAATCCGATTTGCTACGGAATTAAACGGAATAAAAATTCCGGATATTACCAATCCAATAGCGGTAGTTGATGCTCACTACTACCTAGAGTTCATCATCTTATGTATCTAAGAGAGGAAATCACCGGGTAGGTCTCATTCCTTAAATAAGTTATTAGCAAATGTCACCCTAGGCTAGATTAGGCTCAACAAACAACAGTATTTCAACACATCTACATCATAACATCAATATTTATCAGCAATAGAACAACAACTCACAATCTCGGTTGGGTCATACACACCTCGGCCGAAATGAGATGAAGAACAGGCCGAGATCCTAAACTGAGCTAGGTTTTCGAACACAAATCCATCCTAAGATAACATGCAAATCCATACAATCATAGTCTAAAGCATAAACATCATTCCTTCACCCTAAAATCACATTTATTCAGCCAATAATATACATATCAAGATCAATCTTCACCATAATAGCATGCTTGCAAGTCATGACTAGAAAATGAAGATAAAACCCAAGAAAAGACATTATCAAGCTGAAATAGAAGATACCACAATCTTGCAAGGCTTCAAAGGCAACTCCAAGATGATCTTACAAGCTTCCTCACTCAAAATCACTCAAATCTCACTACAAAACCAAAATCTACACTAATCTCTTTCAAGAAAACCCACAAGGGTGCTTGAAACAGAAACTACAATGGAAGATTCCAAGGAACCAAAAGGGGGTTGTCCAAAGATATCCAAAAACAGCCTACAACAGCACTTAAGTACTCCACCAAAAGCAAGGGTCGGACCAATAGAGGTTGTGGTGCCAAGTGTCGTGGTGGTCCAACAGAGCATCTCGGTTCGCCTAGGGAAGCATCTCAGTCAAGATGGGTTAGCCTTGGACCGAAATGGCACTAAAACAACCCCAAACACCACTTAAACATGAGTTAGACCAAGCCTTGCAGCAATTAAGGTCCTTGCCTTCTTCTTTCCTCCAAGCAGGAGTCATTTGGAACCATAAATCCAGACCATTATGAGGCTCGAACCTCGGGTATGATCAATATTGTCTCAAAGGTCCCCAAAACACCTACAAAACCGATAAAAGCTCGTGTAGACGTCTATTTCGACAATATGCATGAATTAAGCGTAAACGTCACGAACTAATGCGGAAACATGCATGAGTGGAATGGAAAACTATCTAAACGAGTACGTAAACTAGTGTCATAAATGATGTCATCAGAATACCCCATACTTGCCACTTGCTCGTCCCCGAGCAAGGTTCAACTATAGGCTACGAGATACATGATTTATGAATGCAGAAAAACAAAAAATCGTTTTGGAATTGTGCTTCAAAACATGGGTCATCTTCAAAGTGATGTTTCATGGCAATGGACACGAAATCATGTATCAAATGAAAGAAGGCACAAAAAGACAACTATACTTAACTCGAAAGCATGCATGAAAGGCAAAAACGAGACAAGCAAGATGATCATGAGAAAATCAAGTCTAGATCACTAAGTCATACACATAAGCAAATAGGTCTTAAGGACTTTGGAAAGAAGAGGCCAAGAAACGTGATGATAGGGTGGGAATTGCTCAAGGTCAAGTGGTGCTAATCCGGGAAAGGAACTAAATTACAACATCGTTTTTGTTCTTCATCCACCAAAGTGTATTTTTATCCTTTTTCTTTCTTTTCTTTTTCCATTTCTTTTCATTTTTATTTACTTTTTTTTTTGAGACAATGCCATTGGTGTACAAAAGCCTAAACCTTGGTGATTAGCGGACCTCGAGATTTTTCCAAGGTGCCTCACACCGGGCACACATACCAAGGCTCGTTAGGACATTCGGTTTATCCGACTTTGGCAAGACAGAAACACCCGATTATGTAAACGGTGCCGAGCTACTCGTCATCAAAACCAAAGTCCCCAAACCTATATTTTTTTCTACACTTTTCACAACACATTCAGCGTCTTCATCCACACATTCATACACAACTTCAACACCCCACACTTGCTTTTCACACACTCAACACACTAGCATGCTCCTATTCCGGGATGAGTCAAAAGAGGTAAAATTTTTAATCAAGTGAGGTGCTCAAACAACATGATCAAGATGAGAAGAAGAGAGATGAATTGCCTTAATCATTCCTAGATGATGTGCAAGAACTCGCATGTAATTTCGACTATCAATTCTCAATTCAATCAAAACAAACACCATCATCACTATTCATACGTAGGATTCAAGAGAAGTATTCAAGTCCACATATGAATAAATCCATTCAACACACAAGGCCTTCCAAAGCCAATCCACAAAACAAAAATCATCATAAGGGTCATGTTCTACTTAGAAGCACAAATTTTTTAAAATTTTCGATTTTTTTTGGAATTTTTGACATATGTATATACAATGCAAAACATGAAAACAAACGCATGACTATAAAATGAAACTATCCTAGATGTGATCATGCCGTGCTAAGAATCATGAAAACCCCACCCCATACTTTGGATCACAATGTCCCCATTGTGCAAATCAAGTAAAGAAGAGTGAAAGAAGTCCTCACATTGTAAAATGCAATGTCTTGGTATTTTGGTAACTCATGTGGGGAGGTGGAGCGGATGATCGATCAAACATGGTAGAGAGGTCTTCATAGTCATTCTGGCGTCCAGACCCGCGCCAAGGTGTAAGCGAGATGGGAGCTCTTCCATCCAACAAAAGCACCTTCAAGACGTCCAAGTCTCACGTTCGCTCCACCCATGGTTGAGAACGGAATCATCATCATCATCATCTTGCCTTGCAAGGCTTCTTTATTTCCTAGACTCAAACATACAACACAAAAAACACAAAAACACACAAAACAAAACAAAAGGAAAAACGAAAAAGAAAAGGGAAAGGATGTTACCCTTGGGTTGCCTCCCACGAAGAGCTTCTTTTAGGTCATTAGCTTGACCAAACTCCATGGATGCGTCAATCCACCTCGAATACCATGGTTTGCTTGAGGAGTCCAAGCAACCATCTTTTTCCGGCATCCATGATGACAAGCATAGGCCACTTGATGCCCAAATTGACTTTAAGATATCTCTTCACCGGTGAGCAGTAGACACCTTCATCACCGCTTCCTTGATGATGGCATGAGGTTGCAACCATATAGGCCACCCCATACTTAGACAATTGGTACTCCGCGGTCTCACCGGTGAAATGCTTGCCATCCTTATCCTCAATGATCCAAAGAAAGCCGACTGTTGGAAATATATCCTCATTGAAGTGCTTCACAACCATCATGGATCCGTCTTGCTTGCCTTCTTCATTCAACATGGGAGACTCCTTAGTAAAGGAACTCCAACCTTCTTGTGCACTCCATGCAAGCAAGAAAGGATCAAAAGGAGCTGAATTAGGCTTGGAAATGCATCCACAAGACCTTAGATGGGCACCTCGGTTGATTAGACCGAGATGCGGGTCGAGGTGAGCTTTTGTTGGATCCATCTCGGTTGGCTCATGGAGCATCTTGACCGAAATGGTGATGGCTGGGAGCATCTTGACCGAAATGGTGATGGCTGGACCGAGATAGATCTTGTTTTGGTCTTCTTCCACCGAGAGCTCATCAAGTTTGGTTTCGGGATTGATGGCAAGGATGTCCGGGGATGAGAGTTCTTCATTGTACTCCTCCAAAGGTGAAGGAGATGGAGATGAAGCTTGAAGGAGGGTAGACATCTCTTGCAAAAGAGCATGTCTAATCTCCTTAATCTCCCTCCTCGTTTGCTCTTCTCTCTCGAAAGCCAATCTTCTTGCATCCTCTAGAGCCAAATCCCTAATCCTCATTTGCTCCCAATCCTGATCCAACTCTTCTTGAAGTTCTCTAATGATCATGGTCGAATCGGGAAATTCTTGGATCTCCTCATGGCGAACCCCTTCTTGTCGGAGTACTTCCGCTTCAAGTTCCATGTGGGATCTCAAAATGTAAGCAAGGTTGCTCTCTAGATCATCCATCTTCCTCAATATTTGTTCTAAAAATGATTCTAATCGGTCTTCGTGAGGTTGGTGGTGAGGTTCCGAATGAGGCATAGTTGTCACGTGAGCTTGATCATGGGACTCATGATAGTCATTGAATGCCTCCTAATACTCAAACTCATCGTGGAGAGGTCCTCAATCTTTTCTTTCCATCCATTCCTCATACTCCATGTTTCAAGGTCGTCTTTGAAGTACAATTCCTCGATGGAAAACATGAAAAGGCAAAACCAAAAACAACACAAGATCAAAAGTAACAAGAAAGATAAACACTATAAACAATCAAAACCAAATGGCTTCATCTAGACCTAGTCCCCGGCAACGGCGCCAAAAACTAGTTGTCACTAGGATTAGTAGCACAAAAACTTTACATTGATAAACTCGATCTAATCTCTTAAACTACCTAGCGAAACCTGCAGCGTACGGATCGTTTCGTAGAAATAAAAGTATTCCGAAGTCGAACACAAGGACTGAGGAGAAATTAAGTCACTCAATGATCAAATATAGTGTAATTCTAAAATAAGACAAGACAAGGAATAAAGAAATGCAAAACACAATATTTTTTGTTGGTTTTGGGTGATCAAACAAGGATCACAAGATATATGCACACAACAACCAAACAAACACACAAGCACAAAGATAGGAGATAAGAGGTAAGAAATGCGGATTCTAGAGATTCAGAATTCCGGTTATGGCAATGGACTATGCAATCAAAATATCTAAGGATAAGTTGCGGTTGTTCGGAGTTGGGTGTTTTTCTACTGGGAGCAATTACCGGGTAAGTCTCATGTTCCACTAGTCTCGAACCTAAGGTCATGTTACCGGGTAAGTCTCAGGGAACCTAAAGACGGGAATTCTACACAAACCGGCCACTACCTAAGGGTCAAACCCCTCTTTTCCGGGTATGTCTCAGAAGTCTTAGGCAATGATCCTAGCACACTCAATCCAACAGCGGCTGTTGAGGCTCAATACTAACTAGAGTTTATCATCTTATGTATCTAAGAGAGGAAATCACCGGGTAAGTCTCATTCCTCAAATAGGTTGCTAGCAAAGGCCACCCTAGGCTAGATTAGGTGCAACAAACAATAGGATTTCAACTCATCTACATCCTAACATCAAGATTCATCAACAATAGAACAACAACTCATAATCTCGGTTGAATCATACACACCTCGGCCGAAATGAGATGAAGAACAGGCCGAGATCCTAAACTGAGCTAGGTTTTCGAATACAAATCCATCCTAAGCTAACATGCAAATCCATACAATCATAGTCCAAGGCGTAAACATCATTCCTTTACCCTAAAATCACATCTATTCAGCCAATAACATACATATCAAGATCAATATTCACACCAATACTCAGTTGGTCTAGTGGGAGGTGGTGCTAGACTCCTTAAGTGGTTAGCTTGGAGATTCGAGTTCGAATCCTCCCGGCAGCATGTATGGAAACACTGATATTGGGAGGGTATCCCCCAGCAATGGGCCACAATTTAGTACCCGATCCGGACGTAGATCGGCAAAGCCGATCGAACCGGGTGTTCTAATTAACTCTTCAAAAAAAAAAAAAAAGAAAAGAAAGATCAATATTCACCATAAAAGCATGCTTGCAAGTCATGACTAGAAAATGAAGATAAAACACAAGAAAAGACATTAACAAGCAGAATTAGAAGTTACAACAATCTTGCAAGGCTTCAAAGGAAGCTCCAAGATGATCTTACAAGCTTCCTCACTCAAAACCACTCAAATCTCACTACAAAACTAAAATCTACACTAATCTCTTCCAAGAACACCCATAAGGGTGCTTGGAAGAGAAGCTATAATGGAAGAGTCCAAGGAACCAAAGGGGATTGTCCAAAGATGTCCAAAAACAGCCTACAACAATACTTAAGTACTCCACCAAAAGCAAGGGTCGGACCAAGAGAGGTGGTGCCAAGTGTCGTGGTGGTCCAGCAGAGCATCTCGGTTGGCCCAAGGGAGCATCTCAGTTGTGATGGATTAGCCTTGGATTGAAATGGCACAAAAAAACCCCAAACACCACTTAAACAAGAGTTAGACCAAGCCTTGCACCAACTAAGGTCCTTGCCTTCTTCTTTCCTCCAAGCATGAGTCATTTGGAACCATAAATCTGGACCATTATGAGGCTCGAACCTCGGATATGATTAATAATGTCTCAAAGGTCCCCAAAACACCTACAAAACCGATAAAGGCTCGTGTAGACGTCTATTTCGACAATACGCATGAATTAAGCTAATGCGGAAACATGCATGAATGGAATGGAAAACTATCTAAATGAGTGCCTAAACTAGTGTCATACATTATGTCGTCAAGAAACTAAACACACAACACCATCACACATCCCAATAATGCATAAAAGCGGCTAAGTAAGTCCGAGGGCTTACCTCGTGTTAAAGCTAACCAAATAATCGATCTCAACTTCCTGTAGGAAACAACCAAGGTTTGATCATAATGAGGCACACATCAACATCGATCTCATATACACAAACTCAAAGACTTCCCAAGGGTAACAACCGAACACAAGGTCGAACATCGAATAAGCCAGGAAACGCTCCTAGACCCTAAGAGGCCATAAGCTTGATACACATGTGAAAGGGAACAACAACAACCCATAACCTATAAATGGTTAAACACTACCCCCAAGATGGAGTAAGGCTACAAAGATAGGAGAGACCACAAGGTCTACACACACAAGATCACAATGATTCCAACGAGTTTTAAGGACACCTAGGTTCACAACCACTAGATGGCATTTTCATCTACCCTAGGTCCACCCTAAGCATGCTACTACCATGTATATACCTCTAAGCAAAGGAAGGAACCAAGAAGGAAGGAGGCGCGAAGCCTACTGTTGAAGAAACGCAACCGCGGAACAAGCTTGCGTGCCTGCAGAGAAGGTTGTGATCGCCCCTGCGGCCTCTAGGGCCGCCCTTGCGGTGGCCTGCGTCCGCCCCTGTGTAACGCCCCGTTTTTTGGCACGCTTTTGATATTTATTTTCCCATATTTTTTTATCGATATTTTATTAACTTACGTTTTTTATTTAAAATATTTATACGGCGTAAAGTATTTATACCCGAGTATATTTATTTATTTATTTGATTCGTACATATTTCCATATTTTATTTCCGGAAATTTGGAAAAGTATTCCGATCCGAAAGACTCGTTCGGTTCGTTTTGATCGAGTTTATTGATTCCTGATTTCCTATTTTAATAATATTATTATTATACTTTTTTTTCTTTCCCACCTTCCTCATCTTTCTCTCTTCTCGACCTGTTGATGAGCATGCCCTTTCCCTCCTCTGTTTGAAGCTGTTAGCATTCTAGGCTAGTGTTGGCCCAACATTTTCCCACTTTCGACCCCTCGATCCCCCTGCTGTCTCTGCAACCTGACCTCTCGACCACCACCGACCCCTCACCCTTTCCATTTTCTACTCCAACCCACAACAAGTGTGGCACCCTTGACTCCCTCCTCACTCTTTCGGCTCCTCCCTCAGAAGCAACCATCATCCTCCCTCATGGATCTCATCGGTTTCCATCCACCATCACCCACAACTCCTCTGTCCTTGGCTCACTCCCTCTGCCCTCTGGACCGGAGCAAGCTTTCAGTACCAATCTCCAGATGTCGTCGCTGTGCCCTGCCTCATGGAACCCTTGCCGGAGCCACTTGTGCCAACACCATCCACCTATCCTAGCTTCCCTTGCACCCTCTATTTCTCCCTTGTTCGTCATTCAGGTGTGAATTTCACCAAAACTCTACTCTCGCTGCTACCGGTGGCACCAGACATTGGAGATCTCTGCAGCCGCCTTCAATCTCCTTCACCCTGGAGGAACTACCATTGTATCCTGGAGGAAGCCACCGCCTTGCCCCACCGTCCCTTTGCCCTAGCCGGAGCCCATTGACGACCGCCACCCTTGTCTTCCTCTTCCCAGCGTGTCTGGTTTTTAGATGGTTAAAAGAAACCCTTCTTCAAAATTTGAGCGGGCCCCCTCTTTTTATATTTATTGCAATATGTACCCCACGTTCTATATTTATGTTTCTGGCCCATTTCTTATGCATTTATGCCCTCACTGGCTTAATTACATATTTTGGCCTAATTTATTAATTACAGTTTATGGCCCAACTTTTATGATTTAACTAATGCTTGTTGGGTTTATTTCGGATTTATGGCCCAAAGATTTAATTGTGAATTTTGACCTATGTTTATATAATTGTATAAATCCCCGGAAAATGTTTTTATGAGTTTTAACCTAGGTTTTGAAAGCGAGTTATCCTTAGATTTATATATGTTAAATCTTCCGTTCAAATTTAGCATATGAGCTAAATTTCCTTAGCTTTTCTTTTAGGTCCGAAAGCTCCCGATATAGACCAACGAATCCGTTCTCGACATCCGTAGATTGTCTTCCGCCTTCGACCTCGTGTGAGTACCTTCTTCTTTGATCTAGTTATGTTTAGTAGTATCATGCTACGTTGGATCTAGCATAACCATGTGAATGCCAAGTAGTGGCTTGAGACCTTAGCTGAGTGTTTGAGGTTATTGATGTTCTACGACATGTGTTGTATCGATCTCGAGTTGTTATATAGTTGTGAGCATAATGGTTAATCTTGTGAGACTTGAGGTGGTATTTATATGTTGGTTGAGATTGTGGAGTTTAGGATGAGAGTATCCTAGCACATGTGGTTGTAGTCATGATCTTGTGAGTTGTGAGGACTAGGAGAGTTATCCTAGTTTATGGGAGTGTGAAGAACCGTTAGGTGAATATAAAGGATAAAAGATACTCTAGAAGGGGGGGTTGAATAGAGTATGAGAACTTTTCGCAAAAACCTATCTCAAGGCTTTGAAAGTGATTTCAAAGGCGTTGATGTCGATCTGAGCTCTTTGTGATACACTTTGATTTCACGGGCTTGAAACTGATTTCAAGGGCATTGACTTTGTTCACCTGCAAAACAAAGTTAGGCACAATAAAGCAGATAAAGTGCGGAATGTAAAAGTTCGACACGAGGATATGTTTACGAAGTTCGGCTCTAAATAGCATACACTCCGTCCCAAGGTATAGCCGTAAGATCTAACTGTCTATTATCAGCTTCAAAGAGTCCTAGATACAAACTAGAACAAATCCCCTTCTTCTCTCGTTGTAGCCAACACTACGATCTAGCTCCCACTCTTCACCTTGTTATAATAGCCTAGTTACTTCGCAGAGTATCACACACACGCAAGTATAACACTCTTTAGATATTCCAATGGAGCTCTCAAGTTTTATCTCTCTCTAGAGGATAAAGCTTTTTGTAAAAGAAAAAGAAAAACTCGTTTGATCGAATGAAGATGCTTTGGATCGCTTGAAGACTTTGGATGTTTGCGTGTAAGCTTATGTCTTTGTTCTTCAATCGACATCTTAATCTATTGTCTTTGATGGAGAGGTCTTCTAGCCATTGGGAAGATGACCGTTGAAGATGATTCTTCTTCTCCATGAAAGCCGCTTCTTGGTTGAGATGAGGTAGACGTTGTAGATCTTCTATCGTCTTCATCTCCTTAAAGCACGTTGATCTCCCTTGTCCGTAATCTTCTCATACTTGTTATGAAGATATTCGAAATCCGTTGGGAGAGGATCTTTGCGCTTTTGGTTGAGGATCTTTGCGAGATCCTGTTTCGAATCAAATCTACTTGGTCGGTTGAGATCTTCTTAGAGCTTATCTTCTTGTTGAGCATATCTACTTGGAAGATCTTCTTTAATACTTGGTAGATCTAGTTTGTTAGAATTTTGAATTCCTTCATGTCGCTGCTTTGTTTCAATTTCGACTTCAAGCTTTGGCTTTTGTTCCTTTGAAATGGCTTTCATGGCCTCTGTGTTGAATCCCTCTAAAATCTTCTTCTGTCTCTTGTATCCGATTTCAAGGCCTCCGTAGGTCCCTTGAAATGCGTTTCAAGACCTCCGCACATTTTAAACAAACCACCAAACCAAACCAAGCAACTCAATATATAATCGATTAATTGTTAGTATAGAAAACCATTTCATTTGTGTTTAAGTATACCATCATCATCACCTATACAGATATGTAATCAAGGTGGAGATTTCAATCTCCCCATTGATGGAAGACAACACAAATATCGTACCTGCATTCTAATGTTAGCGATGCATATTTGAATATCAAAACAAACTTAAAATGCAGAATGCAAAAATATCAAAATGTTGGATCATTAATTTTCCCCCTTTGTCTTTCAACAAGGGAGAAAAATAGTTAAAGCATGGCAGTTTTAAAGATTACAACCCCAGGAAAAGTGTTTCAAAAACAACAATAAAACCAAGTATTTCAAACCAAGGCTTTGATATCAAAATTAAGGGCCTTGAAATTCACGGTCAGCAAGAGAAACTTCATTCATGGCACCACTTCGAATTGAGACTCCCCTTCCAGAAATGCTCCCTCCCCTCATGCACATCTTTCTCCAACGATTGGAACCATTCGAGATGTCATGATTCTTGATGGAAATATCCGTACGTCTTTGATCAGAATCATCTTTGTATTTCTTGACAACCCCAAATTCTTCTATTTGCAAGACGTCGGGATCCTCAGATGATGTTTGACCAATGGGTTGATCCTTGATAATTTTGTAGCACTGAGTCATGACTTTTTAGCATCTTTAGTGGTGGCTTGATCATCTTCTTCAGTTAAAGGTTTGATGTTATTAGCTGCTGTAAGAGAAAGAGCATTCACATGAAACATCTGGTTAATCTTCTAGTTTAATATTCCTAATAAGTCTTGTGTTTCATCCAGATGATCGGTAACAGCTGATCTGAAGAATATGAGATCATGTATCATAGAATCCAGTCCTCTTTCTATAGCCTCTAGTCGCTGTACAGTGGTGTAATTCCATGTTGGTTGCTCTTTAAGAACCCATTCCCGTGTTGCTGTTTTCTTAATCCCCATGCTGTCAAAAAATTCCTCACCTAGTTCTCCAGCAACATAATGTTGTTCCTCATTAGAATAATCAATCGAAAAGTATTGAAAGATTTTAGGGAGCAAGTTTCCCTATGGCAAATGTGAATCACTAGGAGAATTGATGGTGTGAAGCATATGGGATAAGATAACTTCTGGAAGTTTTTAAATCTAACCCATTCAGCACATGATACAGAAAAGCTAGCAACTAATTTGTAAGCATATCCCTATTATTAATCCTTGGTACCACACATCTAACCAACATTATACAAACAATTCTAGCTTCAAGGGTTAAACATATAGTGGTAGGTTGAGGCATTGCGTTGGGTAGAAGAAATTGTTCTTTGGCCATTTTAACAGTTCTAGAGGCGGTAGAATGGTCAAAAGAGTTGTAGCGAGGAAGCCCAAGAATCTTAGCAATTATCTCAGAGGAAAGAGTAACTTTCTTACCTTTACCAACTAATTCCAGGACAAGTTCGTCCCGTTCTCTTCGAGCTGTCAGGTTGATGTAGAACAACCTCGTTAACCTTGGAAAAACTGTCTTCCCAGGGTTGAGAATGATCTAGATTGAACTGGCTTGAAGCACCTCGAGGCCTGGTAGAGAAAGACAGGTGAAGAGCTCTCGATCAACTAATTCACACATGCATAGACCCCGTTCGTTGAACCCCTCAAGACACTTCTTGATTACAATTTAGCTTCCAAACTAGTGTGAAGGAAGGCCATTTTTGGTACAGATTCCTGCATCGTCCATGTGGAATGGGGAACTTGAGCTTGAGTTGGAGTCGGAGTGAGAGTCGGAGGAGATATGCAATACCCTCTGGCGTTTGGGGGTAGAGGATGTAGCGTCATCGATTGAAGATCTCTTGGAAGCCATGAATATTTTTGAAAGGAGATGAAGCAGTTTTGAGAAAACGAAAGAGTAAAGCAAGGGGGTTTTGCAAAGAGAATTGTTCGCTCCAAACGGTGTGTGCAAACTTTAAATTTATATCCCAAGAAATATGCTTAAAACAACGATGTGAACCCACAGTGTACGGATCAATTGTAATAAAAGCAAGAATTCCAGGGTGTCGATCTCAGGGACTTAGGTGAAAAAAAGCAAGTATAGGTTGTCAATATTGTAAATAACCACAAAAGCGATTAAAACAATCAAAGATGATAATAAGGTCAATAAAGGGAATATGCAAATTCTAGGGATTAAAGCATCCAGTTGTGGTTCCAACTCAAGATCTCAAGATAAGCGGACAAAGCTGAGATTTTGCAAAGGGAAGGTATTTCTAAAGTGGAATAGATCACCGCGTAAGTCTCACTACTCACAATCCCAAGCCAAAGAACCTATCACCGGGTAAGTCTCAAGGTACTAAGGAAAGAAATTATAATCTCAAACCAACACTCCAACTAAGGGAATAAAATCAACCTTTACCGGGTAAGTCTCAGGCTAACTCTCAAAGATGGATGAAGGCACACTCAAACCCCAATAAAGGATATACCTTTACTACCAACACTTATGATCTTGGGTAAACAAACAAAGGAATTACCAGATAAGTCTCATCTTAGGCTTGCATTGAAATAGGAAATGTGTAATAAGAATAGGATTTGGCAAACTCTAACACTTAACTCTCAGTTACGGATCAGAAAAGGTCACCTCGGTTAGTCAAGTTCCACCCCGGCCGAAATGTTCATCGACTGAACGAGATGTTCTAAGGTTAAGGATAAAGACTCGAACTTTCAGGGTCCTACTGGATTAAGATTATTCTATCATCGTTTTTCCCACAACTTTCAGCCAATCAACCTAGAATCGCACAAGGAAATTAGCCACTCATCATCATGAAAGCAAAAATCAAATATATGGGAAGAGAATGATTATTTGAAAACCCCGGCCGAGATGTTCATCGACTGAACGAGATGTTGTAAGGTTAAGGATAAAGACTCGAACTTTCTGGGTCCTACTGGATTAATATTATTCTATCATTGTTTTTCCAACAACTTTCAGCCAATCACCCTAAAATCGCACAAGGAAATTAGCCACTCATCATCATGAAAGCAAAAATCAAATATATGGGAAGAGAATGAATATTTGAACACAAAAACCTTAAGAACAAGGCTTTAATAACTGAATCAAATATTAAACAAATCAGTGTTCCTCAATCACAAATCACACAAAGACAACAAACCAAAGGGAATCTAAGAAAATCATACAAATCCCCTTAAAAGCAATCTCAAAAGCTATAAACTTCCTTCCTTCAATCTTCAAACTTCCTTCAAGTTCCTTCTTAATTGCAGCTGGGAGAATATGGTGTAAAGGATAAAAATCCAAAGGTGCGAGGTTGTTGAATTGTGGAAAATCCAACCTTTTATATAGGAGAATTATTTTCCAAAGAGAATAATATCTTAAAAATATAATTTCCTAAAAAAATATATCCATATCTCTAAAATAGATCTCCCAAATTTATGATCTTCCTTCCAGAAATCCAGCCCAAAAATATAAGATCTCTCCTTCCAAAAATAAAAGATCTCAGCCAAATAACATATATCTCGCCGCGTCAGGGTATTCGCCTCGGTTGGGGCGCTCCTCTAGATCACCTCGGTCGAGGTGGTACTGTAGCTGACCGAGGTGAATCTCAACTGAAGGTGAAATCTATCAAATCTGGTCCAAAGTAACTCTTCTTTGTTAATTCCTTGCTTCATGAGTTCTCTTTTAAGCTCCTGAATGTAGCTCCAATGACTCCTTTGGTCCTTAGCTCCATTTCGACCCAAAACGTGTCATTTTACCTACCATTACAAGGAAACTTGGTGTACACCTCGATTCCCATAAAGGTAGATGAAACAACAATATAATCACATAATATACATTCAAACATGCAGATTATTGAAGATAAAACGGCTAAACAAGTCCCAAATATAGACTATAATACATGCTATCAAAATACCCCATACTTGTCCCTTGCTTGTCCCTAAGCAAGTTCCAAATCTTAAGTACAAGATAGAATGGATTATAAGTCATAAAGATCAATGAAAAGTATTTCAAAACATTTTTTGTGGTGTGCTCCACTCATAGATCCCTCTAAGAGAATGCTTCATGGTGATTAAAATCAAAATATGATCAAAACATTTTATAAATATAAGAAAGTCGTTCATCTTTGCATAAAATCATAGAATGTATAATAAATCATAATTATCGAAATTAATCATGTATAATCCAGTTTAAACCACCAAGTCAATCAACAAGCTCGAGGTCTCAAGGTCTTTCCAAAGAGAAAGGTCAAGAAACGTGTAGGGTAGGGATGTATATAAGGAATGTGGTGCTAGAATACGGGAAAATGATCTTACTTCACTTTCACTTGAATTTTTCAACACTTTCTCCTTTATAAAATGTTTTGATCATATTTTGATTTCAAACAATAAGCTTTGCTTATTTCACACTTTCTTCTTTTTTTACTTTAATTTTTGGGATGCATGGACAGAGGTGCACAATAACCGAAGCCAGAGAGATTAGCAATCATCAATTTCTTGAGATGCATCAAACCCTTGATGCACATACCATGACCCGTTAGGAATATCGCTCAATCCGACTTTGACAAGACACAAACACCCGGCTATGTGATTGGTGCCGAGTTACTCATCATCATGATTGACTTCCCCAAACCTATTTGTTTCTTTCTAAAACTTCCAGCCAACATCTCAACTTCACTTTCACTTGCTTTTCTTTGCTTGCTTCCAAATTCCCGGATAGGTAAAGGAAGACAAATATGTATATGAGGGGCTAAAGCATGGTCAACCTTCAAATTCAACATAATTTGGATAAAAATAAAGTATTAAACATGCCAAAATTTCAAACAAAGCACTTAGCAACTTAAACATATCATAAAACTTTTCAAACATATAAAGATTTCAAAACCAGTCTGCAAACAAAATCTTCACTTAGGTCATATCCAAATAAGAAGCACAAAATCATTTCGAAAACTATTCCAGTTAAACCACCACGGTCGAGATGTTCTAAGTCAACCGAGGTGTTGCACCTCGATTGGAAAGAATCACTTCGGTCGAGGTCATAAATTTTTTTTTTCTTTAACCACTTTATGATGTTTTTCTCAATCAAATAACCTGTATGCATGCATGTAGTCTCAGATAAACACATAGAGCAAGATAAAACAATAATAATCGGTAGAGTCATCCAAGCATACACATAAGTCGTATAAATACATCCAAATACCCCATACTTGGGACACATTATCCCAATGGGTCAAAATAAGTCGGAAAAATAGAGTACTCATCGGACATAAGCTGAGCTGCATAATAAATAAATAAAAGAAATCCCTGCAAGATCTAGTCCTGATCTGCTGGTGGTGGTGGTAGATACGGGAAGAAGGGATGTTGGGAAGGATCAAAAGGGTAGCCTATAGTATGCTCGAACTGTATCTCCAACATCCGGCGCTGGTAGTGCTGGCTCTCCCTCATCTCCAACATGTCCAAGGATAGGGCGGTGTAAGAGTCGATCATCTGATCCGTCAGCTCGTCAATCCGTCGGTGAGCTACGGGATCTCGCTGTCTACAGACTCTGCGCCTAGCAGGACGTGATGGTGCTGCAGCTGCCTCCTCCTCTGTCTCCTCGTCATCCAAGTCGACAACTGGCACGCTGGGACCGGATGTATCTGTCCCTGTCTCCATGGCAGCACCACCATCGTCCTCCTCATCTTGATCCTCCTGCACCTGAGCTGCTACATCTCTAGCGTCCTCAATGTAAGGTATCCATGCAGTGGACCAGTACTGAGAGTCGTAGAAGGAGAACTGGGATGACCACCTAATACCCTGAGGGGCAGTCTGCTCCCAAGGCATCGCCATATATGGCGTAGTGAGTCCACGAGGAACTAGAATCCTCCTGGTGATCATCTCCTGCAGACCTAGCGGCTTGGCAGCCGCCACTAATGTACAACCGCTCAAATCCAACCCCATCACTGTCACTATGTGAGTCACTAGGCCGCCACAGCAAATGTGTCCCTTCCCCTTAGCCTTGATCCGGTGCAAATCCTCACCAGCATCGCACCAAAATCAGGCACTCCTCCGGTCACCATACAAAACAGACTCAGTAGCTCCCCCTGTCTAATCTTCTGGGGCGTCTCAGTACGCGCTAGAAGTGTCTCGCTAAAAATCCGGTGAGCTAACCTGAAAGCAAGGTGGAAAATAAACCTCTCCCTGGAGTCTCCAGGTCTCCACCTATCAGCATGCTCAACAACAAGAGCTATCTGACCCCAAAACTGTCGAGCTACGGCTCGAGAAGGGAAGTCGGGAACCATAGGGGTCGGGAAGCCGAAGATGTCTCTCTAATGATCCATCAAAACTAAATAATTCCGGTTCAGCAACCGGTACTTGATGGCCCTCTCCTCAGGTAGGTGAGTCACAAAACTCACAAACTCCAATGTAGGCTCGAGGTAGGCTAGAGCTCTAATCTCCATGAACTGCTCCAACCCCACCATCGAGACCATCCGCCTCAGATCCTCAGCAACATAAAGACAATCAAAAGCAGCAATATCTAAAAACCGCGGTGCGATCACAGGGCACGTACAAATGCGGTCATAATCAGCCTAGTGACGCTCATGTATCACTGGTATGGAAGGACGAGAAGAAGAAGAAGAAGGTGAGGATCTGTCTCTCAGAACTAATTGGCGATCGGACCTGGAACTCATTCTCTCTTTCTGTCTGACAGGTCACCTCGGTTGCGTGTCAGAACTCAAGAATCACCTCGGACGAGGCGCAGGTCGACTGGACCGAGGTGAGAAGATGTTCGATTCTACTATCTGAATTTCAGTTATTTTCCCCCAATTTCACTACCAATTGCTTCCTATGGGGTATTTAAGCCTTTTTCAACAAAGATCTATGGCAACCAAAGCCAATTTCTTCCAAAAACAATAAAGAGAAGAAGGAGTTAGGGTTTCGACTTTTTACCCAAGATTCGGTCGATTCAAGGCGTTTTTGTTGCAGATTATCGCTTGCAAACTGTTCCTCTAGCCTTTCCTCGCAGAATCGAAGCAAGAATTGTCGAAAACGAGTGAAAATCGGAGAAACGAGGTGATGGTCCGCTGCGGTCGAGAGAGAAGTGGGAGGGAAAGAGAGAGAAATTGTTCCCCTTTTATACCCCTCGCCGATTCTACTGTCACCTCGGTCGAGATGGTCCCGACTGGACCGAGGTGTCTGGACCGAGATGGATTGTTGTCATCCCTAATCGCCTCGGTTGCTCAAGAATCATCTCGGTCGAGGTGCAGTGACTGCAACCGAGATGTGTCTCAGTCAAACTCCGTCTTCTCAATTTCTCGAACTTCTGTCCTTCTAGTGTTGCTCCTAGGTAGTATTCCTTCCTTAGAAAGTACTTGGTTTCTGTCTAGGACGCCAAAAACAAAGCAAAGCAAATGAAAAGCAAACTATCTAAAGCTAGACTAGGAAAGGGAAAAGAAAGAAATACCTTGGGTTGCCTCCCAAGAAGCGCTTGGTTTAAGGTTGCTAGTTGGACCGTACGGCATCCCTAAACATGCTGGAAGGTATCCTCACCCTATACTTCACCTTCATCATGGGGTGAGATAAAGAAGTCTATCAAACGTTCCAGCAAATGCAAGTGCTCATCCGGGAATGAATCGTCTATAGGTGGTTCGTCCTTCTCGCGTGAAGAGGGAGGTAGCCGGCTAAGGTGATCTGCAACAAAATTTCCGGATCCCTTCTTATCGCGAATTTCTAGGTAAAACTCTTGAAGCAAGAGAATCCATCGAATAAGACGTGGCTTATCATCCTTCTTAGCAAGTAAGTAACGAATAGTTGCATGGTCAGTGTAAACAATAACTTTCGCTCCCACTAAGTAAGAGCGAAATTTCTCAAAAGCATATACAACCGCCAATAGCTCCTTTTCGGTGGTGGCATAGTTCAGTTGGGCTTCATCTAGCGTCTTGCTAGCATAGTAAATGACGTTGGTTCGGCCATCCTTCTTTTGTCCAAGCACTGCTCCTACCGCCACATCACTCGCATCACACATGATCTCAAAGGGCAAGGTCCAATCCGGAGGTTGGATAATGGGAGCGGAGATCAACACTTCCTTAATCCTATAAAATGCATCAAGACATTCCTGCGAAAACTCAAAAACAACATCCTTATTCAAGAGTTTAGTCAGTGGTTTAGAAATCTTCGAGAAATCCTTGATGAACCTCCTATAGAAACCTGCATGCCCGAGAAAACTTCGCACACCCTTAACAGAACAAGGGGGAGGAAGTTTCTCAATAGTCTCGATCATAGCTCGATCCACCTCAATACCTCGGTTGGAAACGAGGTGTCCAAGCACAATGCCTTCATTAACCATAAAATGACACTTCTCCTAATTCAAAACGAGATTGGTGTCTTCACATCTTTGTAGAACTAGAGAAAGGTTAGATAGGCAATCATCAAAAGAGGAACCATATACTGAAAAATCATCCATAAATACGTCCATGATCTCCTCTATGTACTCAGAAAAGATAGCCATCATGCATCGCTGGAAGGTAGCGGGTGCATTACATAATCCAAATGGCATCCTCCTATAAGCGAATGTCCCCTATGGACAAGTGAAAGTGGTCTTCTCTTGATCATCCGGATGGATAGGAATATGAAAGAAGCCATTATAACCATCTAAATAGGAGAAATGTGAATGTTGGGCTAACCGTTCGAGCATTTGATCGATGAAGGGAAGTGGAAAATGGTCCTTCCGAGTGGCCACGTTCAGCTTCCTATAGTCGATGCACACCCTCCAGCCCGTAACGGTCCTAGTCGGTATCAACTCGTTGTTCTTATTCGTCACAACGGTCATACCTCCTTTCTTTGGAACTACATGCAATGGGCTCACCCACTTGCTATCCGAGATAGGAAATATGATACCTGCATCCAACAACTTAAGAATTTCTTTCTTCATAACCTCTTTCAAGAACGGATTTAACCGTCTTTGAGGTTCCCGTGAAGTCTTATGATCGTCCTCCATTAGTATTCTATGCATGCAGAAAGAGGGCTTAATACCAATAAGATCATCAATAGTATAACCCAAAGCCTTTTGATGCTTTCTCAGGAGATGCATTAGTTTAGATAATTCAGTTTCGGAAAGGGAAGCACTAACAATAACGGGATAAGTAGAATCCGGTCCAAGAAAAGCATACCTCAAGTGACTTGGAAGTTGTTTAAGCTCCACAACTGGGGGTGCTTTCTGAGGGGGATCCTTGCTTCCTCCTTCCAGTGGAGTAGTCTTAGATTGAAGAACTGGACTTTCAGAAGTCTCAGTTGACATCATCTTGCTTTCGACCTCGGTCGAGGTCCAGAGTGGGTGACCGAGATGTTCTTCAGTCAAGAACACATCGCTCGGTCCAGAAAGTGCCTCGGTCGAGGTACTGGAACTGGGACCGAAACTGGAGATTCTCTTCTCATGGATTAGTTTTTCAATCTTAGCTCCTGGATCTTCTTCCAGTGCTTTTAAGCTCTGTATATCTGCATCAAAAGAAGCATCTATACCTTCCTCCATTAAGCTAAAACTAATAACTCTTTCAAGTGGATAATTAATAAGGATAGAGCTCACCAATTCTCTTGATTCTTCTTCATCATAGATGTTGAAGATATCATCCTCCAGCGGCTCCTCTTTCATTGCAGCAAGCAATGCAAACTCCACTTGATCACCGCCAATGTTGAATTGCAATTTGGCGTTCTTACAATCCACATTGCAACCAGAAGTTGTTAGAAATGGTCTCCCAAGAATGATAGGAACGGGATATCCTACGGGAATATCAAGAACAACAAAGTCTATAGGTAAATAGAAGTTACCTAACTTAACCGGAACGTCTTCCAAAATGCCCACGGGATGGGTAATGGAGCGGTCCGCCATGTATAACCTTATCTTCACCGGCTTGGGCTCTCCAAGTCCGATCTTCACACATAGATCCAGAGGGATGATGCTCACGCTGGCTCCTAAATCACGCAACACCTCACAAGTAACATCCCCAACTTGAATGGGAATGAAAAATGAGCCGGGATCTCTCAACTTGGGTGGCATCTCAGCAGTTTTGGAGGGGGAAATAATTTTGTTAAGAACTCCGTCGTCATCTCCTCCCAAGTGTTGATCTTTTCGGAAGGAAGAGACTGGTACCAAGTAAGCGCCCTATCCTTCAAAGAAAAGTAAAAAGGCCTTAACTTGTAATTATTATTTTCCATCTTCGAAGGTCTCAAGGTCTCCATCAAAATCTCATAGTTTTGCAAATGTTAATGCGGAGACTTCCTCTCTAAACCTCCAAACTGGCATTGGCGGATCATGGAAAGAACTTGCGGTCGAAGTTCATAATCATGCTCTGCTGGATCTCCTAGGTTGACTCCTGGACGCCTCACTTGCTGGTTTGGGTCCATCCTCTGCCTAGGGTCTGTGGAATACCTGCAAAAAGAACATCTCGGACTAGCATCCGAGGTGGAAGTATCTCGCCCGGGGCAGCTGGAGCAGGATCCTACCTCGGTCGAGGGTCTGGTCAAGGCAAAATCTGAGCTCGTAATTTAGCCATATCTGTTGCAATCTCTGCAGCTCTGGTGCGATTTTCCTCCCTTTCGCGCTGCAGTTCTTCCCTATTGAGGCGCAACTGTTCCATCGCCTCATTCAACTCGGCCTCAAGATCGCGATCGTCTCGATTGGCCATTTTCGCTTCTTTCAAGCGTCTCTTATATGTCTTTTCTGGTTCGGGATCGTAAGGAATGATTTCCTTCCCAGTGCGGGTTCTTCGCATAAACCTAAGAAGAAGAACCTGCGAAAGTCACTCAAGTAGAGTGTTAGTAGCAACAGGGGCAAATGCCCTGAAAGATAACCGCAACCGGATCGGTGTAGACCAAGTCCCCGACAACTGCGCCAAAAACTTTTTTGCTCCAAACGATGTGTGCAAGCTTTAAATTTATATCCCAAGAAATATACATAAAACAAGTATGCGAACCCGTAGTGTACGGATCAATTGTAATAAAAGCAAGAATTTCAGGGTGTCGATCTCAGGGACTTAGGTGAAACAAAGCAAGTATAGGTTCTCAATATTGAAAATAACCACAAAAGCGATTAAAAACAATCAAGGATTATAATAAGGTCAATAAAGGGAATATGCAAATTCTAGGGATCAAAGCATCCAGTTGTTGTTCCAACTCAGGATCTCAAGATAAGCGGACAAAGTTGAGATTTTGCAAAGGGAAGGTATTTCTAAAGTGGAATAGATCACCGGGTAAGTCTCACTACTCACAATCCCAAGCCAAAGAACCTATCACCGGGTAAGTCTCAAGGTACTAAGGAAAGGAATTATAATCTCAAACCAACACTCCAACTAAGGGAATAGAATCAACCTTTACCGAGTAAGTCTCAGGCTAACTCTCAAAGATGGAATGAAGGCACACTCAAACCCCAATAAAGGATAAACCTTTATTACCTACACTTATGATCTTGGGTAAACAAACAAAGGAATTACCGGGTAAGTCTCATCCTAGGCTTGCATTGAACCAGGAAAGGTGTAATAAGAATAGAATTTGGCAAACTCTAACACTTAACTCTCAGTTACGGATCAGAAAAGGTCACCTCGGTCAGTCAAGTTCCACCCCGGCCGAGATGTTCATCGACTAAACGAGATGTTCTAAGGTTGAGGATAAAGACTCGAACTTTCAGGGTCCTACTGGATTAAGATTATTCTATCATTGTTTTTCCCACAACTTTCAGCCAATCACCCTAGAATCGCACAAGGAAATTAGCCACTCATCATCATGAAAGCAAAAATCAAATATATGGGAAGAGAATGAATATTTGAACACAAAAACCTTAAGAACAAGGCTTCAATAAATGAATAAAATATTAAACAAATCAGCGTTCCTCAATCACAAATCACACAAAGACAACAAACCAAAGGGAATCTAAGAAAATCTTACAAATCCCCTTAAAAGCTATCTGAAAAGCTATAAACTTCCTTCCTTCAATCTTCAAATGTCCTTCAAGCTTCCTTCTTAATTGCAGCTGGGAGAATATGGTGTAAAGGAAAAAAATCCAGAGGTGCGAGGTTGTTGAATTGTGGAAAATCCAACCCTTTATATAGGAGAATTATTTTCTAAAGAGAATAATATCTTAAAAATATAATTTCCTAATTAAATATATACATATCTCTAAAATAGATCTCCAAATATATGATCTTCCTTCCAGAATTCCAGCCCAAAAATATAAGATCTCTCCTTCCAAAAATAAAAGATCTCAGCCAAATAAAATATATCTCGCCGCGTCAGGGTATTCGCCTCGGTCGGGGCGCTCCTCTAGATTACCTCGGTCGAGGTGGTACTGTAGCTGGCCGAGGTGAATCTCAGCTGAAGGTGAAATCTCTCAAATCTGGTCCAAAGTAAATCTTCTTTGTTAATTCCTTGCTACCTGAGTTCTCTTTTAAGCTCTTGAATGTAGCTCCAATGACTCCTCGACCGAGGCGAATACCCTGACGCGGCGAAATATATTTTATTTGGCTGAGATC
Source organism: Fagopyrum homotropicum (assembly GCA_033239125.1). Lineage (NCBI taxonomy): Eukaryota > Viridiplantae > Streptophyta > Magnoliopsida > Caryophyllales > Polygonaceae > Fagopyrum > Fagopyrum homotropicum. The sequence goes on along the minus strand of BSWB01000003.1, from coordinate 86,066,720 downwards.
TTTAATTTTTGGAAGGAGAGATCTTATATTTTGGGGCTGGATTTCTGGAAGGAAGATCATATATTTGGGAGATCTATTTTAGAGATATGGATATATTTTATTAGGAAATTATATTTTTAAGATATTATTATCTTTGGAAAATAATTCTCCTATATAAAGGGTTGGATTTTCCACAATTCAACAACCTCGCACCTTTGGATTTTTATCCTTTATACCATATTCTCCCAGCTGCAATTAAGAAGGAAGCTTGAAGGAAGTTTGAAGATTGAAGGAAGGAAGTTTATAGCTTTTGAGATAGCTTTTAAGGGGATTTGTAAGATTTTCTTAGATTCCCTTTGGTTTGTTGTCTTTGTGTGATTTGTGATTGAGGAACGCTGATTTGTTTAATATTTGATTCAGTTATTGAAGCCTTGTTCTTAAGGTTTTTGTGTTCAAATATTCATTCTCTTCCCATATATTTGATTTTTGCTTACATGATGATGAGTGGCTAACTTCCTTGTGTGATTCTAGGGTGATTGGCTGAAATTTGTTGGAAAAACAATGATAGAATAATCTTAATCCAGTTGGACCCTGAAAGTTCGAGTCTTTATCCTTAACCTTAGAACATCTCGTTCAGTCGATGAACATCTCGTCCGGGGTGTTCAAATAATCATTCTCTTCCCATATATTTGATTTTTGCTTTCATGATGATGAGTGGCTAATTTCCTTGTGCGATTCTAGGGTGATTGGCTGAAAGTTGTGGGAAAGACGATGGTAGAATGATCTTAATCCCTGCAGGACCTTGAAAGCTAGAGTCTTTAACCTTAACACTAGAATACCTCGCTCAGTCGATGAACATCTCGGCCGGGGTGGAACTTGACTAAACGAGGTGAAACCTTTTCTGATCCGAAACTGAGAGTTAAGTGTTCTAGTTTGTCAAATCCGATTATTATTACACCTTTCCTGGTTCAATGCAAGCCCAGTGATTCCTTTGTTTGTTTACCCATGATCATGAGTGTTGGTAATAAAGGTTTATCCATTATTGGGGTTTGTGTGTGCTTTCATCCCATTCTTGTGAGTTAGCTTGATTCTTATCCGGTAAAGGTTGATTCTATTCCCTTGAGTGGTGTGTTGGTTTGAGATTATAGTTCCTTTCCTTAGTACCTTGAAACTTACCCGGTGATAGGAGCTTTGGTTTGGGATAGTGAGTAGTGAGACTTACCCGGTGATCTATTCCCACCTTAGAAACACCTTCCCTTTGTAAACCTCACCTTTGTCCGCGTTATCCTTTGAGATCTTGAGTCGGAACCACAACTAGATGCTTTAATCCCTAGAATCCACATTTTCCCTTACTTGACTTGTACATCATCTTTAATTGCTTTAATTGCTTTAATTGCTTTAATTGCTTTAATTGCTTTTAGTTAATTGCAATATTTGACAGCCTATTTTGTGCTTTGTTTCAACTAAGTCCCTGTGATCGACCCTTGAAATTCAAGCATATTTTTTCAAGCATACTTCTTGGGTTATAAATTTAAAGCTTGCACAGACCGTTTGGAGCGAACAAGTTTTTGGCGCCGTTGCCGGGGACTTGGTCTAGACCAAGCCGGTTGCAGTTGTCTTTTGGGGCAATTGCCCTTGTTGCTATTAACTAGTCTACTTGAGTGTTTTCGCAGGATCTTTTTCTTAGGTTTATGCGAAAGGCCGGTGCTGGGAAGGAAATCGTTCCTTACGATCCCGAACCAGAAAAGACATACAAGCGACGTGTTACGCTAATATTGTGTAGCACAAAAGCCTTAAATTTGTAACTCGATATATTTTCCTAACTCCTAGCAAACCCAAAATGTATGGGTCGTTTTGTAGCAAGGATAGTATTCCGAGGTCGAACACAAAGACTAAGGTGAAATCGAATCAAATAAATGATTATGGATAGTGCAAATCTAGTCTAAGAAAAGAGAAAGGAATAAAGAAATGAAAATCATAATGTTTTTGGGTTGGTTTTGTGGTGATCAAACAAGATCACAATTGATGCAAGATTATAAAACAAACTAACAAATCTAGCTAGCAACACAAACAAGCAACACAAACACGAGATATGTGATCAAAGAGAGAAAAGCGGATTCTAGGGGTTAGGAATTCCGGTTATGGCATTGGACTCAAGCTTCTAATCAACCTTGGACTAGCTATGATATGTTGGGAAGGAATGTTTCTCAAATGGGATCAATCACCGGGTAGGTCTCATGATCCACTAATCCCGCAACTAAGGTCCTATCACTTGGTAAGTCTCTAGGAGCCTAAGGTTGGGAAATCTACACAAACCGGATTACTATCTAGGGGTATAACCTCTCCTTATCGGGTAAGTCTCGGGAAGGCATGTCCTAAACATCAATCCTAGCACATTCAGTCCAATAGCGGCTTGTGAGGCTCACTACTACCTATAGTTCATCATCTTTGGTACCTAAGATCAAGAATCACCGGGTAGGTCTCTCCTCTCACTTAGGTTGCTAGCATTAGGTCACCCTAGGCTAGATTAAGCTTAACAAACACTAAGATTTCAACAATCTAACATCCTAACATTCAAATTTATCAATACAAGCACGACTGAGAAAATCATGGGCTGTTCATACTAAACCACGGGCGTGGTTCTTGAAGAAATGACCGTGATTTCTAACAGAGGTTAGGTTCGAGCAAGCAAATCATCCAAGGCTACATTTAAGTCTATTCTATCATAGTCCAAGCCATAACCATCATTCCATTACCCTAGAAACACAACTATTTAGCCAACGATAAACATTTTAACATTCAAACTCAACAAGAAAACATTCATGGCTTCCATAGCAAGAAAATGAAATGAAAGAGGAGAGAAACAAGTAAACACAAGTAAACCAAGATGAATATATAATAGAGACTTACAACCCTTCAAAAGAAGGTCCAAATCGTTCCTTACAAATCCTTGCAAATGTTTTCAACAAGCTCACTGAAAAATTACTCAAAAGCTATAAAAACTCTAAAACTAGTGTTGTTGTTCTTCTTCTTCTCCAAATGAGAGTGTTTTTGCTCCCCTCCAAGAGTAGCCTCCAATGAAATGATGTGTAATGAGAGAGTGTGGGAGAGGATCCTCTAGCATCAGCCTGCACGACCACTTATATCCTTCATCAAGGGCAAGAGTCGGTTATGGAGATCGTGGGACAGCTGTCACAACTGTCCAGAGAGAACCACGGCCAAAACCACGGGCGTGGAAATGGCCTTTGGGCCGTGGTTTTGGTGGTTCAGCTTCCTTTGGATCGTTAAGCCACGAGTTGGTGCAAGGCATGCACCAACAAGGTCCTATGTGTTATCCTTAGCTCCTAGCTTGGTTCTTAATGAGCCCGGAAGTGTGTCATCACGAGAGATGATCCTCGAATGTATTGATTAAGCTCCAAAAGTTTCCCAAATTACCTACAAAACCGACAATAGTTCGTGTAGACGTCTATCTCGACAATATGCATGAATTAACCGTAAACGTCATGAACTAATGCCAAACTATGCATGAATGACGGGAAAAACTATCTAAATGGATGCCTAAACTAACGTCATAAATCGTGTTATCACGACGATTGAAAGAAGCAAAGATGGCCAATCAAAACTATCGCGATCTTGAGGCCGAATTAAAGGAGGTGCTAGAACAGCTACGCCTCAATAAGGAAGAACTACAACAAGAAAGAGAGTAGACTCGCACTAGAATTGTAGAGATCAAAGCAGATATGGCTGATCTAAGGGCCCACATTCTGCATCAACCGATCCAAGATCCTCGACCGAGGCAGGACCCAGTCCCAGTTTCCGCGGCCGAGATACATCCACCTCGGATGCCTGTCCGGGATGTTCTTTTTGCTGGAGTTCCACAAACCCTAGGACAGAGGATGGACCCTAATCAGCAAGTGAGGCGTCCAGGAGTCAACCTAGGTGATTCAACTGAGCATGATTACGAACTTCGACCGCAAGTTCTATCCATGATCCGCCAATGCCAATTTGGAGGGTTAGAGAGGGAGTCTCCGCATCAGCATTTGCAAAACTACGAGATTCTGATGGAGACCTTGAGACCTTCAAGGCTGGAAAACAACAATTACAAGCTAAGGCCTTTCTACTTTTCTTTGAAAGACACGGCGCTTACATGGTATCAATCTCTTCCACCTGGAAAGATCAACACTTGGGAAGAGATGACGACGGAGTTCCTAACAAAGTTCTTTCCTCCCTCCAAGACCACTGAAAGGAGAGGGAAGATTAATGCATTCATTATGAAGGACAAGGAGAGTTTGTCCAAGTCATGGGAGAGATTCAAAGATGTTCTATTGGATTGCCCACATCAAGGGATTCCAAAGATAGAGTTGCTGGAGATATACTTCAAGGGATTGGATGGAGCTACTCAATTCAATCTTCAACCACTTTCCGGCGGCACATTCATAGATATGCCGATAGACGAAGCTTGGGAGTTCATTGAAAAGCAAGCTTTGCATATGGAGAAGTACTCCCATCAAGGAGCCGAAAATGGAGCTAAGAGAGTTAGTTTTCAGGACACTCCATCAAATGATAATCAACTCATCTCCCTTTAAAATGATGTGAAACAATTGAAGGACCTTTTGGTGGCTCACACGAAGAAGGAAAATGGAGGATATCAAGGAAGAAAAAACAACCAAGGGTCGCGGAACAACAATTACAATAACAATAGAGGCTCCAACAGCAATAAATGGAGATCTAATCAGCAAAATCCGGGTACCCCTCATTCTCATTCTAATAATTCTTTTAACCCCTCCTCCTCTTCTTCTACTCCATTGAAGAGCCAGGGGCTTGGATCAAGTTCATCCCAGCCAGAGAAGAAAGATATATGCAGTGCTGGAGGCTATCTTGATCAAGCTCAACGCTATGGAGACGTCTATGACTTCATTTTCAAAGGCACAAAAAGCCTTAGAGAAACAATTCTTTAATAAGGCGAATGAAGCCCCAAGAGACCCAAGGAAGCTCCCAGCATGGACAGAGAGCAACCCTAAAGGACAGATTATGGCAATAACGATTAAAAGTGGACTAAAAACTGCAGATCTAGTACCTCGGTCGGTGCTACTGCCGACAAAGAACACCTCGGTCCAGGACCAGACGAGGAACACTTCGGTCGAGGTTCCATCCGAGGAGGAGTCCCAGAAAGCAAAGGACAAATCTGAAGTTTATGTCCCACCTCCTGCTTATAAACCACTACTTCCATTCCCCCCAGTCAAGGGCCAGAGCACATCTAGACAAGCATTTTGGTAAGTTCCTTGACTTGATGAATAAACTACACATTAACATCCCTTTCCTTGATGTTATTCTAGGGATGCCGGCTTATGGGAAGTTCTGAAAGAGATTCTATCATGGAAAAGGAAGCTGGAAGACTTTGGAGAAGTAAGGATGACATATAAGTCCTCAGAGCTCATTCAAATCAAGAAGGAGAAGATGCCACCCAAATTGAGAGATCCCGGCTCATTTTGCATTCCAATTCAAGTTGGGGATGTAACTTGTGAGGCGTTGTGTGATCTAGCAGCCAGCGTGAGTATCATCCCACTGGAGCTATGTGAGAGAATTGGACTTGGAGAGCCCAAGCCGGTAAAGATAAGGTTGTACATGACGGATCGCTCCATTACCCATCCCGTGGGCATTTTGGAAGACATTCCCGTCAAGTTAGGTAACTTCTATTTACCTATAGACTTTGTTGTACTTGACATACCCGTAGATTATCCCGTTCCTATCATTCTCGGGAGACCATTTCTAAAAACTTTGGGTTGCAATGTGGATTGTAAGAACGCCAAGTTGAAATTCAACATTGGTTGAGATCAAGTGGAATTTGCATTGCTTGCTGCAATGAAAGGAGAGCCGCTGGAGGATGATATCTTCAACATCTATGATAAAGAAGAATCAAGAGAATTGGTGAGCTCTATCCTTATTAATGACCCTCTTGAAAGAGTTCTTAGTTTTAGCTTAATGGAGGAAGGTATAGATGTTTCTTGTGATGCAGATATACGGAGCTTAAAAGCATTGGAAGCAGATCCAGGAGCTAAAATTGATAAACTAATCCAGGAGAGGAGACATTCGAGTTTCGGTCCCAATTCCAGTACCTCGGCCGAGGCACTTTCTGGACCAAGCGAGGTGTTCTTATCTAAAGAACATCTCGGTTACCCACCTCGGACACTGACCGAGACAACAAGCGAGATGTTGTCAACTGAGGACAACAAACTTCCTACACCCTTTTCTGAGACTCATTTACAGTTGGTGGAGTACTGGCTCCACCAAGTTTCTGATAATAAAGAGCCTTGGTATGCTGATATTGTTAACTATCTTGTTTTCCAGGAAATACCGCCCGGATTGACGTACGCTCAAAGAAAGAAATTCTTCAAGGATGTACGCCACTAGTATTGGAATGAACCTCTACTGTTTAAGAGAGATCCGAATGGGATGCTTCGATGATGCATTCCAGAAGATGAAATTGCTAGTGTTATACGGCATTGTCACTCGCTTCCTTGTGGAGGACATGCTAGCGCTCACAAAACATGCGCTAAGGTATTACATTATGGTTTCTTATGGCCTACATTATTTAAGGATGTGCAAACGTTTGTTGTTTCTTGTGATGCATGCCAAAGAACAGGGAACTTGTCTAGAAGGAAAGAGATGCCACTCAACAATATTCAGGAGGTTTAGATTTTTGATGTATGGGGAGTTGATTTCACATCATCCGCAGGGAACCTCTACATTCTCCTAGCTGTTGATTACGTCTCTAGATGGGTGGAAGCCATTGCCTCTCCCACTAATGACGCCATGGTGGTTGTAAAGTTCTTCAATCGGACTATCTTTCCACGTTTTGGGACACCACAGATCATCATCAGCGATGGAGGGACACATTTCATCAACCGGAAGTTTAAGGCACTTCTATCGAAGTATGGGGTAACCCACAAGGTAGAAACCCCTTATCACCCTCAAACTAGTGGACAGGTTAAAATCTCGAATAGAGAAATCAAAGTAATTTTTGGAGAAGACCGTCTATAGGACGAAGAAAGATTGGTCCATGAAGTTGGACGACGCTCTTTGGGCTTATAGGACCACATTCAAGACTCTCATTGGTACCACCCCTTACAATTTGGTATATGGGAAGTCTTGCCATCTACCTGTTGAGTTAGAGCACAAGGCATGTTGGGCAATCAAGTGGTTAAGCTTCGATATCAAGGAAACCGAAGAGAAGAGATTATTGGACATCAATGAGTTGGAAGAGTTGCACTTAAAAGCTTATGAGAATGCAAACATCTAGAAGGAAAGAACGAAGAGATGGCATAACAAGCATATCATTCCTAAGGAATTCAAAGAAGGAGATTTAGTTCTACTCTTCAACTCCCGTCTTCGCCTCTTTCCAGGTAAGTTGAAATCTAGATGGACAGGACCTTACGTTGTGAAACATGTTTTTCCTTATGGTGCAGTTGAGATTTGGGGTGAAACAAGCGGAAATTGCACCACTATACCTTGTTTAAGGATGCAGTATGGTCCATCTAGCGACCTTAAACCAAGCGCTTCTTGGGAGGCAACCCAAAGTATTGCTTTCTTTTCCCTTTTCTAGTTTAGTTTTAGATAGTTTGATTTTGCTTTGCTTTGTTTTGTTTTTGGCTTCCTAGACAGAAACCAGGTACTCTCTAAGGAAGGATTACAACTCAGGAGCTTCACTGGAAGGACAGAAGTTCGAAAAATTTAGAAGACGGAGTTTGACTAAGATAGATCTCGGTTGCTGTCACAGCACCTTGACCCAGATGATCTTGAGCAACTGAGGCGACTAGGTCTGACAATCCAGTCATCCATCACGGTCCGGTCGGGACCACCTTGACCGAGGTGATACCATATTCATCTACGGGTATAAAAGGCGAAACAGATATCTCACTTTTCCCTCTCACCCTCTTCTCGACCGCTGCGCACCATTCACCTCGTTTCTTCGTTTTTCACTCGTTTCCCACGATTTCTGCTCCGATTACACCAAGAAAAGCAAGAGGATCAAATTGCAAGCAACAAACTGCAAGATAAACGCCTCAAATCTGCATAATTTGGGGTAAATTATCAAAAACCCTAACTTCCCTCTCTTTACTTATTTAGGAGAAATTTGGCTTTGGTTGCCATCTATTATTGTTGAAAAGAATATAAGTACCCCATAGGAAGCAATTGGTAGTGATTTTGGGGGAAAAGAACTGAAAAATCAGAGAGTGGAATCGCACAGCACTTCGCCTCGTTCCAGTCGAGCTGTGTCTCGGCCGAGGTGTTCTTCAGCTTGTCAGACCGACCGAGGTGACCTTCTGTCAGCAATCATGAGTACTAGACTTGTTCTTTAGCTTGCTCTTAGAGATGGTCCTAGTTGTTCTTCTCCTTCCTCTGCTTCTCGTCCTTCCATACTAGCGAATCATGAGCGTCACCAGGCGGACTTCGATCGTATTTGCGGGCGTCCCATAGTCGCCCCGAGTTTCTTAGACGTCTCAGCCTTCGAGTGCCTCCACGTGGCGGAGGACTTGATGAAGATGATATCTATGGTAGGGCTAGAGGATTTTATGGAGATTCGAGCTCCAGCCTACCTAGAGCCGACCATGGAGTTTGTGAGTTCCGTCACTCACATACCAGAGAGAAACAACATCAAGTACTGGTTGCTAAACCGGAACTACATTGTGCCGATGGATCAATTCCGAGAGGTGTTTGGCTTCCCGACTCCCACCGTGACTGACTTTCCATCCCGAGCAGTGGCTCGAGAGTTCTAGGGGTAGATAGCCCATGTGGTGGAGCACAGTGACAGATGGAGACCTGGAGACTCCAAGGAGTGCATTATTTTTCACTTAGCTCACCATCTTGCCCACCGTATTTTCAGTGACCCTCTTCTGGCGCGTATTGAGACGTCCCAGAAGATTAGACAGGGAGAGCTTATGAGCTTGTTTTTGCATGGTGACTAGTGGAGTGCCTGACTTTGGAGGCATGCTGGTTGAGGACTTGCACCGTATCAAGGGCAAGTCCAAGGGAGACATCTGTTGTAGAGGGCTGGTGACCCATATTGTTACGGCCATGGGTTTGTATCTGAGCGCTTGTACATTGGTAGCGGCTGCGAAACCTCTGGGACTTCAGGAGATGATCACGAGGCGAATTCCGGTTCCTCGTGGCCTTACTACACCATACATAGCTATGCCTTGAGAGCAGACTGCTCCTCAGGGTATCCTATGGTCAACACAGTTCACATTTTTCGATTCGCAGTACTGGTCTTCTGCTAGGCTTGCCTACTTACAGGATCCTAGAGATGCTACACTAGCCGAGGAGGAGGAGGAGGAGTACGATGATGGCGGAGCTGCCATGGAGACCGGTACTAATACCGCCGTTCCGAATGTTCCGGTTGTAGACCTGGATGATGAGGCGACAAAAGAGGAGGCAACGACACCATCACGACCAGCCCGGCGTAGAGTCCGCAAACAGAGAGATCCAGTAGCTCATCGACGGATAGATGAGCTGATAGACTAGATAATCGACTCTTACGCAGCCCTGACAGTGGAGGTTATGGAGCTTAGAGAGAGCCATCACTACCAGCAGAGGATGATGGAGATCTAGTTTCAGCACATGATGGGTTATCCATTTGATCCATCTCAGCATCCCTTCATCCCATATCCACCACCACCACCAGCAGATCAGGACTAGAGCAACATGGATTTTCTATATTATATATTTTTGCAGCTCAACTATGTCCGGTGAGTTTCCTGATTTTAGACTTATTTTGACCCATTGGTACAATGTGTCCCAAGTATGGGGTATGTGGATGTACTTATTTGACTACGTGTGTATGATTGTAAGACTATATTTTGATATTTATCATCTTATTTATGCTTCATGTGCTTATCTGAAATTACATGCATGCACACAGGTTTTTGTTTGAGAAAATTGTCGAAAACTGGTTTAAGAAAAAAAATTTTATGACCTCGACCGGGATGGTTCTGGCCAAACGAGGTTGGACACCTCGGATGACCTAGAAAACCTCGACCGAGGTGGCTTAACTGAGAGATTTTTCTAAATGTTTTATGCTTCTTCTCTGGATATGACCTCAGTGATGATTTTGTTTGTAGACTGGTTTTGAAATGTTTATATGCTCGAAAGGTTTTATGATATGTTTAAGTTGCAAAATGCTTTATTTAAAGTTTTAGCATGTTTAATACTTTGTTTTTATCAAAATTATGTTGGATTTGAAGGTTGACACCACGTGATGAGTTCTATCACATTCTTCCTGGGATGATTAAGGCAATTCATTCTCTCCTCTTCTTCCTCTTGATCATGCTTTAGCCCCTCATATACATATTTGCCTCCCTTTACCTATCTAGGTATATGAAAGCAAGCAAGAAAAGCAAGTGAAAGGGAAGTTGAGATGTTGGCTGAAAGTGTTAGAAAGAAACAAATAGGTTTGGGGAAGTCAATCATGTTGATGACTAACTCGGCACCATTCACATAGCCGGGTGTTTGTGTCTTGCCAATGTCGGATTGAACAATATTCCTAACGGGTCATTGTATGTGCATCAAGGGTTTGAGGCATCTCGAGAAATTGATGATTGTTGATCTCCTAGGCTTCGGTTATTGTGCAACTCTGTCTATGCATCCCAAAAAGTAAAGTAAAATAAGCAAAGCTTATTGGTGGAAGATATTGCGATTCAAAGAAAGTGAAGTAAGATCCTTTTCCCGGATTCTAGCACCACATTCCCTATATACATCTCACCCTGACACGTTTCTTGACCTCTTTTGGAAGCCCTTGAGACCTCGAGCTTGTTGATTGACTTGGTGGTTTAAACTGGATTATACATGATTAATTTCGATAAATATGATTTATGATGCATTCTATGATTTTACGCAAAGATGAACAACTTTCTTATATTTATAAAATGTTTTGATCATATTTTGATGTTATCTGCCCTGAAGCATTCTCTTAGAGTGATCTATGAGTGGAGCACACCACCAAAACTTTTTTCAAATTGCTTTTCATTGATTTATATGACTTACAATCCATTCTATCTTGTACTTAAGATTTGGAACTTGCTTGGGGACAAGCAAGGGACAAGTATGGGGTATTTTGATAGCATGTGTTATAGTCTATATTTTGGGGCTAGTTTAGATGTTTTATCTTCAATAATCTGCATGTATGGATGTATATTATGTGGTTATATTGTTGTTTCATCTACCTTTACGAGAATCAAGGTCTACACCTAGTTTCGTTGTAACTGTCGGTAAAATGGCACGTTTTACATCAAAATGGAGCTAAGGAGCTAAGAAGTCATTAGAGCTACATTTTGGAGCTTAAGGAAGAACTCAAGAAGCATGGAAATAAAGAAGAAGATTAACTTTGGACCAGATTCGAGAGATTTCACATTTAGTTGAGATTCACCTCGGTCAGCTATAGTATCACCTCGACCAATCTTGAAGAGCTACATTCGAGTGATCTTGAAGAGCGTCCTGACCGAGGCGAACACCCTGCCGCCGGCGAGATCCATATTTTTGGCTGAGATCTTTTATTTTTGGAAAGAAGATATCTTATATTTTTGGGCTGGATTTCTGGAAGGAAGATATTATTTTAGGGAGATCTATTTTAGAGATATGGATATATTTTTATAGGAAATTATCTTTTTAAGATATTATTATCTTTGGAAGATAATTCTCCTATATAAAGGGTTGGATTTTCCACAATTCAACCATCGTGATATAGTCGGATCTTCTACACACCCGATTAGGGAGATTTCTGGAGTATTTTCTTAAGCTTTGAAGGAAGGATTGAAGGATTGAAGATCAAGGAAGAAAGGATTCATAGTTTGGAGTTAGCTTTTGAGGGAGTTTGTAAGACCTTCTTAGATTCCCTTTTGCTTTGTTGTCTTATTTGATTCGTGATTTAACGAATGCTGTTTTGTTCCTATTTGATTTAGTTATTGAGACCTCTCTCTTAAGGTTTTCTTGTTCTAATATTGATTCCCTTTCCATATATTTGATTATTGTTATCATGATGATTGTTGGTTAAGTTTCTTATGCGATTCTAGGGTGATTGGTTGAAAGTTGTGGGAAAGACGATGATAGAATGATCTTAATCCCAACAGGACCCTGAAAGCTCGAGTCTTTAACCTTAACCCTAGAATACCTCGCTTAGTCGATGAACATCTCGGCCGGGGTTGAACTTGACTGAACGAGGTGAAACCTTTTCTAATCTGAAACTGAGAGGTAAGTGTTCTATTTTGCCAAATCTTATTCTTATTACACCTTTCTTGGTTCAATGCAAGCCTAGGATGAAACTTACCCGGTGATTCCTTTGTTTGTTTACCCATGATCATGAGTGTAGGTTATAAAGGTTTATCCTTTATTGGGGTATGAGTGTCCCTTCATCCCATTCTTGTGAGTTAGCCTGAGACTTACTCGGTAAAGGTTGATTCTATTCCCTTGGGCGGTGTGTTGGTTTGAGATTATAGTTCCTTTCTTTAGTACCTTGAGACTTACTCGGTGATTGGAGCTTTGGTTTGGGATAGTGAGTAGCGAGACTTACCCGGTGATCTATTCCCACCTTAGAAACACTTTCCCTTTGCAAACCTCAGCTTTGTCCACGTTATCCTTTGAGATCTTGAGTCGGAACCACAACTAGATGCTTTAATACCTAAAATCCGCATTTTCCCTTGCTTGACTTTTACATCATCTTTGATTGCTTTAATTGCTTTTGGTTAATTGCAATATTTGACAACCTATTTTGTGCTTTATTTCACCAAAGTCCCTGTGATCGACCCCTGGAATTCTTGCTTTTTATTACAATTGACCCGTACACTACGGGTTCGCATATTTTTTCAAGCATACTTCTTGGGTTATAAATTTAAAGCTTGCAGACACCGTTTGGAGCGAACACAGAGTAACATACACACTCTAGTATACCACTCTTTAGATATTCCAATGGAGCTCTCAAGTTTTATCTCTTTCTAGGGGATAAAGTTTTTTGTAAAAGAGAAAGAAAAACTTGTTTGATCGAATGAAGATGCTTTGGATTGCTTCAAGACTTTGTGTAGCGCCCCAAAACTTTGATGCATTTTCGATATTTATTTGTCCGACTTTCATCGATATTTTATTAGATTAAATATTTTATTAAAAGCATTTTACGACGTAAAATATATTTTCCGAGTATATTGTTATTTTGGATATGTGCACGTCTATCCGTATTAATATTATCGGAATGATCGGGAAAATTTTCGATTCGGAAATCCCGATCGAGTATTTTAATCGAGTTTTTTTTTTTTTTTTATTTATTTTTCTTCCTATTTCTTTTATCCTTTTCTTCCCCGTTTTCTTTTTTCTCTCTCTTTTCTCTATCTCTTACATGGATGGTGATTCGCTCTCCCCGACGTGTTGCAAACACCGACTCCTCCCCCCCTCTATAAGCCGTGTAACCGACCCTTCATCACCCACCCTGACCCCTCGTTAACCTCGCTCGGTGCAGCATTGCCCTACCCTATCTCCCTCCTATTCTCGTCTGATCTCTCTAAACCCTCACCCTAGCACCTCCATTGCCACAAAAGTTGCAGCTCCTCGTCTTTATTAGTTCACTCACAACCGCAACAACCAGAGAAACCCTTGCTTCACCCTACAGCCCACCCGCAACCACCGGAGGACAACATGCTAGCCTCGCCGCCCTTTTCCTCCTTCTTCCGGTTTCTGTCGCTTCAGAGCACATCGTAGGAGGGCACTTCCTTTGCCGACCTTCAAACTCCTCCGGGTAGGGAGAACACCCTAGTCGCCGCCTGCAACCGCCACCCTCGCCGGCCTTCGAACCCCTCCAGGCAGGGAGAACGCCGCACCCGCAGCCTGTACTCAACGGCCGCCAGAAAAGCTGAAACAGTAACCTCAGTAAACCTAGTTTCTAAATTCAAATCGGGCCTCTCTTTTTTGGATAATTGCAAACGGAACCTAGTGTTTTGTATTTACATTATTAGCCCAGACTTTGGAAAATTGCAGATCTTCCCCTTATTGAATTAATTACATATTTGACCCAGAATTTTGGAATGTAACAATTAACCCTCCTGCAGAATTTATTTACATATTATGGCCCAAGGAATTAATTACGGATTATTGACCATAGTTTTGGAACGGGATAGTTTGCTCCGGAAATGTGTTAACGGTTTCTAACCTTGGGTTTTTAATTATGGAGATATTCTTATGATTATATATACTATATATTATGCCTTTGTTGGTTTTATTTCGGATTTATGACCCAAAGTTTATTTCGGGAAATGGCCATGTTTCGAGAGTTTCTTAGTTGCCCGGAAAGTTGTTTTGGTTTTGATCCGTATTTATAAATTGTTGTGATCACCCCGGAAAATGCTTTGCGAGTTTTACCCTTGTTTTGAAAGCGGGGCTTCCTTAGATTTTTATATGCGTTAATCTCCCTTCCAAAATTAGCGTTTAAGCTAATTTTGTGTAGCTTTGGTTTTAGATCCGGAAGCGCCCCGATAAAGGTCTAACAAGTCCAAGTTCGACATCCGTCTTGCCGTCGTGTGAGTATTCTCTTCCTCGATTTAGTTATGTTTAGTATTAGTATCATGCTAGGTTGGATAATCTAGCATAACTTAGAGTGAATACCAAGTAGTGGTTAGTAACACCCCGAATCCGCGGAATATCGGAATGCTACAGGCGAGACCTCACAATGGGTCCCGACCCTTAGCCTGACAAAAATTTCACCGGACTTTTCCAACAAGGAACAAATAAAGGCCAAAACCGAAAACAAGTTTAATGAAGTGACATGATTCCCAAATACAACAAGAAAGGAAAGACATCAGCTGTCTATACAACAACGCCAAGAATACACAAAATACAACAATAATACATGGACTCAAATCCCCAAACTCGACCTATAATGTACGGAACCCTGGCTGCCCACTCCTCCAGATCACTCGGCCACACCTAACCTGCACATCAACTACAACAAGCGGTATAAAACCGTTAGCTCGCATTTTGGCATTATAAAGATAGCAAGGGCACAAACACACATGGAAGCACACATAACACACATCATGCTCATATACATACACATCCGTTACTTATTATCTTTTTAGGTTATTCCATAACTAATACATTCGTTCAAATGTGACACGAGAGTCTTATAACTCTCGCCTCTATCCCCATGTAACCGACAGGAGTGTGACGTCGCTCAACCCGTATACCCTGAGGGAGTGATGAAGAAGCCCGCTTGTATACCATGTATGGCTTGGTCGCAGAGATCCCCCCAGTCTCCCTCGGGAGCTGGACAGTGATGTGGCCGCCCGATAATAATAATAACAATTGGACAACAATATATACAACCAAGTTGCCCTAATCCGTTTTCATGATCAAAGCGATACAACACACACCACCGTCACATATCCAAATAATTCATAAAAGCGAGCTAAGTAAGTCCGTAGAGTTATCTCGTCCCAACAATCAACCCAATCACATATCCCGTCATAATATAACTAAAGCTTGTTCAAAACAAGGAACAATAATCAACAACACTCTCAAATGCTAGAAGTCCTTAGATTTCGTAATCTAGCAAACGAACACAAGGTCCTACAACTCATAAGCTAGGGAACGTTCCTAGGCTCCAAGGGACCATAACTCATCAAGCATATATAAAGGCACTACAACAGCTCACTCTCCTACAAGGGTAACTCATCACCAAGCTAGAACGCAACTAGTCTAAGAGGTATAACATGATCATCACACTCGAGTCATCCTAAGCAACAACCGAGATTCTAAGGTCTCCTAAGGTCCACAACCACTAGATGGCATTCACAACTACCCTAGGTCCATCCTAGGCATGATACTAACATGAAACAACCTCAAAACTAAGGAAGGAACGAATAAGAAGGGAGAAGAAGAGCCTAATGTTGAAGAAACGCAGCCGCGGAGACGAAAGGCGCGACTACGTGCTGAAGGTCACAGCCCCCGCGGCGCCTGGTAATCCTGAAGCCGCCCCTGCGGCGCCGATTACCTATAACACCCCAAATCCACGAGACTTGGAGTGTCACATTGGTCTAGGATCTCACAATGGATCCTGACCCTAGCCTGACAACAAGTTCACTGGATCTTACAACAAGGTACAGGTAGATTAAAACCAAATACATAAAAGTTGTATAGGATACATCAAAAGAGTTTACAAACTCAGAGTTGAGTACAAAACATCAAACCACAACATCTGATACAAAAGATCCCATATCCTGCGCACCCTAATGTACAGAAGTCCTCGGCTGGCCATATCATCTGTCTCACCCTGCAGTCTTCCTAACCTGCAGATCATCTACAGCACGGTATGAAACCGTTAGCTACAACAATAAAAAACATGAAGGTAATAGCGCAACCACAAATCAACATCTCATACAAGCAATGCCACACACATTCATTTATTATCTTTCATTACGTTATTCCATTACTAATTAAACTTCTTTTGTAACACGAGGAACCTAAAGAACCTTGTCCCTTTCCCCGTTAACACAGGGGTTTGCATTGGGGGTGATCGTCAGTCGTCCCCCCCTGTGTAACTGGCTTCCAGGCACCTCCTCCTAACCAGCAGGTGGAGACCGGTGGTTACCGCCCGTTATAATACACTTGGGCCAAATAAATGTAATAAATGGTCATCCTAGTCCGGTTTAGGTTATAAATGCACAATCATATGAACACACACAACCATCACAATCATAAAATCCACAAGTGCACGCTAAGTAAGTCCTATCGATGTAATAGCTAGGATTTCCGAATTCTAATTAATGTTGATTAAAGTAATCAGTGATAGTAATTGACATATAACTCGCGAAGATTGCGTAAGTGTTGAGTATAAGTCCCACCATTATGTACCTTGCGTAATTTTGGGCTTACAGTGAAATTTTCACTTTTTCCCCTGGGTAATTATTTTTACCCTCCGGTATTATTTGGAACATTTGGGAGCTCCAATTAATAAAAATGCAGTTGAGAGAAATGATCAGGACATCGGACATGTCCTAGATATGAAATAACATGGAAAGGCAAAACGGCCAAAAGAGTCGCTATTTCGTTTCTAAACGGCTAAGAAAGACGGCTTAGGAATATTTTCCGAGGCAATTGTGGAATAATTATCCCTACAATATTTAAGATTTATTGTTCCAATTTCGAGAAGTTTGGAGAAGGGTGTTCAACCCGCCATTGGATTGGTTAAAGGATAATTATCGACTTCGCTAAAGGATAATTATCGACTTCACTATAAATAGCGGAAAATCGTTTATTAATTCATTTCCTTTCACGTTTCCTCGTAAGAGCTCTGATTTCTCTCAAACTTCAAACTTAGATCTACTCTCAGTTTCTAATCCGATTTCAATTCCTTTTGAGTTTCTGGATTCCACTCTTCATTCTCTTCATATCGGTACCAAGTTTCTGCATTTCCGAGCAGATGAAGACCTGGTCGAGCATATATGTCACCAGGACAGTTCCGTCGCTCAGATTCCGGTGAATTTGATGTTGTACATGCGTAGCCTACGTCGTTGTGATTCCAAATCTTCTTTCAGATCGTCAATCGGGTTAGTAACGAATAAGTTATGAATTTATTCGTTTTTCGTACTGCGATTTGGCCTAAATTGATCCTAGGCTTTTCAAAATGGATAATTAGAAATTCCATTATGATCATTATATTATTCTAGTGTTTAAGGGTTGTTTGTTTGATGAAATCTGATGACAGGTGGGTTTAGAAATGGCCTGCGGACAAAACGTTATTTTGGTGAAATTTATTTAATTAATTAAAGGTTAATTAATTAAATTACGACTAAATTTGATATTGAGGAATACTGATTAGATGCATGCTAGGTGTCAGAATGAGTTGAGGATCATGATGATGTTATGGATATCGGTTATGGCTTTAAGGTTTAGTATGTGTACGAGTATGATGAGATGTTATGTAGTGGATATGCCTTAGGTATTTATGAATATGTTGAGGATCTGAGGTTTAGATTTGAGATATAGGTTGGTCATGGTTAGTGAGACGAGTCTCCTAACCTTTGCAGTATGGGATTGTGTGTGCCTTGCTATTGCAGGCGTTGATTACTTCCCCAAGGGGAAGCTGTAACGTGTTACAAATTACGAGTATATCAGGTAAGTCCATAGGACTTACTTAGCGTGCAGTTGTGGATTGTATGATTGTGATGGTTGTGTGTGTTCATATTATTGTGCATTTATAACCTAAACCGGAAAAGGATGACCATTTATTACATTTATTTGGCCCAAGTGTATTATAACGGGCGGTAACCACCGATCTTTGCCTGCTGGTTAGGAGGAGGTGCCTGGAAGCCAGTAACAAAGGGGGACGAGTGACGATCACCCCCAATGCAAACCCCTGTGTTAACGGAGAAAGGGACGAGGTTCTTTAGGTTCCTCGTGTTACAAAAGAAGTTGAATTATTAATGGAATAACATAATGAAAGATAATAAATGAATGTGTGTGGCATTGCAATGAGATGTTGATGTGTGTTTATGTTGTTACCTTCATAATTATTCATTGTTGTAGCTAACGGTTTCATACCGTGTTGTAGATGATCTGTAGGTTAGGAAGACTACAGGGTGAGACAGATGTTGTGGCCAGCCGAGGACTTCTGTACATTAGGACGCGCGGGATATGGGATCTTTGGTATCAGATGTTGTGGTTTGATGTTTTGTACTCGGCTCTGAGT
Source organism: Fagopyrum homotropicum (assembly GCA_033239125.1). Classification (NCBI taxonomy): domain Eukaryota; kingdom Viridiplantae; phylum Streptophyta; class Magnoliopsida; order Caryophyllales; family Polygonaceae; genus Fagopyrum; species Fagopyrum homotropicum. The sequence goes on along the minus strand of BSWB01000003.1, from coordinate 86,048,020 downwards.
TTGCAAACTCTTTTGATGTATCATATACAGCTTTTATGTATTTCATTTTAATCTACCTGTGCCTTGTTGTAAGATCCAGTGAACTTGTTGTCAGGCTAGGGTCAGGATCCATTGTGAGATCCTAGCCCAATGTGACACTCCAAGTCCCGTGGATTTGGGGTGTTACATCACCGCCCTTGTGGCTGGCTAGGTTCCGCTCCCGCGGCGCCAGATGCCACCCCCGCGGTAGAACTCCAGAAATAGCGATTTCTTCGATCTTCGATCTTCGATTGTGCACTTGAGCTTCTATGACTTCCTTCTTTAGTTGGGCCTTCTCCAAACACTAACCACTGATCTTAGACACCTCTCCACGACCTAATCTGGTTAAGAACAAGCACATGCAAAGGATTCAACAAGGTCTCTCTTTACAAGCTTCCTCCATAGCCATGGAGGAGAAGAGAAGAAGGGGAAAGGAAATCAACAAGAAAGGAAAAGAAGGAAAGAATGAAACTTACCCCGCCTGGATCCAGATCTCCTCCACTGCAGCTCACACACAAGGGATCCAAGAGAAGTGAAGTTGGAAGCATAAGAGAGAGGTGGGAGTGAACCAACGTGAGAGAGAGAAGAAGTGTGGAGAGAGAGAGGAAAAGTGGGCTGAAAATGATCGGGAGAACAAGGGGTCAGCTGACATATCTCAACCCCCTTTTTGCTAGGGAACGAGGGATCTAAAGCAAGGTGACGTAACGAAGGGTCGGTACCGGATTTTGGAATAAATCCCGACACTCAGCACCTCGTGCCTGCGGAAAAACTCAGCCATGCATGCGGGAAGGTCGATAAACCTCTCAACTCCCGGAATAAAATTTCCGGATGTTAAAACTAATCCCCCTAAAAACAAGTTTCTTCCCGAAACTTTGATAACGCAAAACTCTAGGGAACAACTACCTCGGTAACCACTAAAAAGCAGTATACGTGTCGACTCTCTACTCGATCACCATCGCTCAATCAAGTAACCACAACAAGACCTCGCAAGGCCTATACACATACTCCCATGAACCGAATAACGCATACCAAGTCAAGATATAACCGATCATACAACACATTCCCTCTCGGGGCACAAAACACATATACTCACGCATCCACCTAACAACTAACCCAACGGTAATAACAAGGCAACTAGCTCAAAGTAAACTTAACCAAAGATATTATCCCATGTCCTCCCGGTAGCCTCATCCGCTCAACGTCTGCCACTAGATCAACACGACTAATATCATAACTCGAGTTATCCATGTACTCCCTTGACTGTCACAAGAACCTCGGGTAAATACTCTCCACTCATGGTGGCAACACCAATCTCTAAACCACATACTACTTGTCCTCATCTCTCAAAGGGGTCCGTAAAACGGAAACTCAACTTCCTTAAAAGCCAAATCTTGATACCTCGTGCCTGTAAAATTTCGACTCGACGGACCTACTCCATTACCAAACTCTAAACGTCTATGCCTCTCATCAATATATACGCCATCCGGCGACTCAACTCGGCTAGAATCCGCCTTTTGACCACCGCTAATTGAGCGGGATCATCCTGTAACCATTCAGCCTATCCTAACATATACAATCCAATTCCTACACCATTGGGCACTATACTTCCATCCTCAAAATGCTTCAAAAAGGGCCATCACAAACAACTCATCCCAACTATCATAATACGAAATTTCGATCAAAGGAAAGTGTTCGGATTAGACTTGTTCTCACTTTAGCACAGAGGATCCTAGCACCCTCTTTAGAGCTTGAGAAGCCCTCTCTAACCGCCCATAAGTCTCAGAACGAAAAATGTCATGAATCCAACTAGGCCCCTAAGCGGCACTATTCCGTTGCCCAACAATCTCGAGATGAATTGTTCATCTCAATCCGAACGATGGTAGTTTGTACCCCAAGTAATCTCACTATGGCTTAGCATATCCCACAACTAATCGACTTCCTTAGAAAGGAGCAAGTGCCAAAACCATCCCGCAACTCGGCTGTTATGGTCCACCAACTTATAGGTTGCATAGCTTCCCTACATACCTTGGAGGTATGACTAATCTATCACCTCGTCCTCATTGACTTAACTTAATACTTTCAAAATTGTTGCGTTCCTTAGGAAGTCACCTCGGACGTCCTATCTTGATTAGACAACTACGCTTATCCTCTTACCTTGCAACCCGTATCGCTGTCTTCTCGTGTCGTGCTTGTTCCTCTAAATTCCACGAGTATAAGAAGCCGTTCTCAACAAATGATAACTCGAAGAACCATTCGTACGACTCACACATCAATAGTTGTCATAAACCGTTAGGTCACGGTGCACCTCATATCACAACTCTTACTAGTCTGCAACACTAGCATAAGCTTAGGGTTCAGATTGGAACCACCCGAAACCACAAAACGAATATCGCTACTGCAATCCGCTTAATAAACTCGATAAATGCACATCATTAACAACTCAAACTCACCAATTGCACTCGTGAGTCCAAAAAGGCTTCACTACAACCTGTAGTGACCAAACCGGCCCGAAATACCTTCTTTTGATGGTCCTTTCTTTAGTCCACCCAAATCTGGTGGCATCTCGACTTCAAGTCGATCTTATAAAACGTTGCAATCATATGCCACAAGTCTTAACGGACCCCTCTATATAGAGAAGATACCTTTACTTGTCGTTAATCAAACCCATCTCTCGATAATCGTAGTACAACCTTTCCGCCTCGTACCTTCCCTCAAAACCGTATCAGAATGTCTTGTAGGGAAAACCAGAAGAAATTCCCCATTCAAACCACCGCAACTTGCAACTCGTAAAGTCTCGAGTGCTACCATCTTAAGCTTACAACTTGCAATATTACTATAATCTCGGTCCTCAATTCTACACCATAGCCACATGCCTCCTTCGGGTGAGTCAAGAAACGTTGACTAATCTCTTGTTCGCGCAATGTATCAACCGTTTCATTAGAGGAGAAAACACCATGCATCCTCTTTACTTATTTTCCCATTTGCATGAAGCAACTAGGGAAGTCACTCCTCTAATTTGATCCATTAGATCCCGTTATCATGTTCCCACCTTAAAGGTCCAAATCCACGCCGTTCTCACACATGTCAATCCCATACCCCAAAAGGTCATGTAAGGTCATTGCAATCCCTCTTTGGGAGGTCTAATCATAGTTACTTGCTTTATCCTTTTTCACGTTATATGACCAAGACATAAGCGCATTAGTTGATACACCTACTTTCCATTGGCATTGAACCGCCGGGCATGCACCAACTCTCAAAACCGATCCTCTATATTCCACAATCTTGTTTACTCTTCCCTTCCATGCTCGTCAGTAGGCAATCCCGTACACGTACGATCTTGATTTCCACCGGTCAGATTATAGTTGGCCTCCTTGAGGTAATCAACTTTACTATCTTCTATACTCGTCATGTCACCTTTAGCCCGAAGGCTACCCTCCTCGGGGTACTCTTACTTTAACTCCGTTAATTCAATCTATACTCTTAGACTCTTCTCTTTCATAGATAATTATATCCTTCTCAACCTTGTTGGGTCATATGACTAACCTTACTAAGCTTAACTACTTTCCCATGAACTCCTTCAAGAGCACCTTTTTGTAAACCTCTCTAACGTTTGGATAGCGTCCATCCACGTTTCTCTTGCGTTGGTAACTTAAGTCCTTTCGTAATAGAAAGCTTCTTGTTGTGTTTCTCATCCTCTCGGGGTCAACATCAATCATCATTCTTCCTTTACACTTATTGGTATTATCTCAATTTCGGAAAATGGTCAACTCCACCAAGGAAATTCCATCATGTGAATTCTCATCTTGCCATTCTTCTCGTAATTCTCGTAAGTCCGAAGAAGTTAACCCATCGGTATTCTAGAAAAACTTTTCACTTCATCTTTTGGTGCCTCCATAAGGCTTAACTTATGGCCTCTTAATCCTTGCGTCATTGTTGATCATACGTCTCATCTCGACTCCCGTGCTTAGGAGTGTCAGGGGAAAACTTGCCTTAAATGGGATCGCCACTTGCAATTCTCTACACTTATCCACTTCTTCCGTTTATCGCCACACCTCTTGGACTCCACCATAAGTTGGATGTCTTTAGTTGCTTTTATTTCCGCTCAAACTTTGTTTCTTCAAAGCTGCTCCACATCTCCATGTCACTTCCTTGTTGGTATTGATCTCGATTTATCTTAGGTTATTTCGAGTTTTCCTTCTACTTGTTCGTCCTTGCGGCAATACCTTCAATAGCCCTCTCATGGTTGCTTGGCCATCCTCGAAAGGAATCCGATGAAGCGTCAAGGCGTTCGTCAACACGTGATGCTCCACTCGATACATGAGTCGACTCGTCCTCGCATGCATACTATTCTAAGTCCAACGGCGTTGTCCAAGGCGATGATGTCAAACTATCATCCTAACTATAAGGTCCGATATCTACTTACACTACTATATATAATAACCATATAATTATAAGACTATATAAGCCTTGTGTCCATAATACTACCAACTTATCATGCCACATGTATAAACTCATATAACTATAAAGGCCATGCCACCACTATAACATACCAAGTCCATCATGCATAACTAGAATCCACATATACCATAAGTCCAAAAACAACTTACGATCCAACATAAATCCACAGTCCAAAACATCCTAAGTCCACGAGTACATATATATATATATATATATATATATATATATATATATATATATATATATATATATATATACATAATATAATAATCAATAACTACGTCGCCGAGGTCCGCGGAGGAAGTGGTGGTCCTGTACATTCTACCGCAACTAACTCATGCACATGAACTTTTAAAACGAAAGGTCAGAACCCGTGGGGTTCTGTTTATTCCTCATTTTACCTTTAGAAGGTTGCGAGTGCCATTGTTGTAAACCTAGGGCTCTTCTACCACTTTGTAACACCCCGAATCCGCAGGATATCGGAATGCTACGGGCAAGACCTCGCAATGGGTCCCGACCCTTAGCCTGACAATAATTTCAACGGACCTTTCCAACAAGGCACAAATAAAGGCCAAAACCGAAAACAATTTTAATGAAATGACATGATTCCCGAATACAACAAGAAAGGAAAGACATCAACCGTCTATATAACAACGCCAAGAATACACAAAATACAACAATAATACATGGACTCAAATCCCCAAACTCGACCTATCATGTACGGAACCCCGGCTGCCCACTCCTCCGGATCACTCGGCTACACCTAACCTGCACGTCAACTACAACAAGCGGTATAAAACCGTTAGCTCACATTCTAGGTATTATAAAGATAGCAAAGGCACAAAAACACACGGAAGCACACATAACACACATCATGCTCCTATACATACAGATCTGTTACTTATTATCTTTTTAGGTTATTCCATAACTAATCCATTCGTTCAAGTGTGACACGAGAGTCTTATAACTCTCACCTCTATCCCTGTGTAACCAACAAGAGTGTGGCGGCGCTCAACCCGTATACCCTGAGGGAGTGATGAAGAAGCCCGCCCGTATACCATGTATGGCCTGGTTGCAGAGATCCCCCTAGTCTTCCTCGGAAGCTGCGCACTGATGTCACCGCCCGATATTAATAATAACAATGGGCCAACAATATATACAACCAAGTTGCCCTAATCCAGTTTCATGATCAAAGCGATACATAACACACCACCGTCACATATACAAATAATGCATAAAAGCGAGCAAAGTAAGTCCGTAGACTTACCTCGTCCCAACGATCAGCCCAATCACATATCCCGTAGGAATATAACCAAATCTTGTTCAAGACAAGGCACAATAATCAACAACACTCTCAAAGGCTAGAAGTCCTTAAACTTTGTAATCTAGCAAACGAACACAAGGTCCTACAACTCATAAGATAGGGACCGTTCCTAGGCTCCAAGGGACCATGACTCATCAAGCATATATAAAGGCACTACAACAGCCCACTCTCCTACAAGGGTAACTCATCACCAAGATAGAACGCAACTAGTCTAAGAGGTATAACATGATCATCACACTCAAGTCATCCTAAGTAACAACCGAGACTCTAAGGTCTCCTAAGGTCCACAACCACTAGATGACATTCAAAACTACCCTAGGTCCATCCTAGGCGTGATACTAACATGAAACAACCTCATAACTAAGGAAGGAATGAAAAAGAAGGGAGAGGAAGAGCCTACTGCTGAAGAAACGCAGTCGCAGAAACAATAGGCACGACTGCGTGCTGAAGGTCACGGCCCCTGCGGCGCTAGTAGCCGCCCCCGCGGCACCTGGAAATCCTGATGCCGCCCCGAAGTGCCGATCAGCACCCCTACGGCTGGCTAGGTTCCTCCCCCACGGCGTCAGATGTTGCCCCCGCAGTAGAACTCCAAAAACGGCGCCAGATGTTGCACCCGCGCCAGATGATAAGAAGGGCATGATGGGGATTCACGTGGATTTGACCGGATTCCGTTATGATGATAAAGCTAAGAAACGCCAAGAAAATGAAGTGAGTATAAATGATGATGCCAAGAAAATGAAAGACAAAATAAGGAGCTTTTAGTTATGAAAAGACTTAAGACAACAACCAAGAGAAATGCGAACGGTTGCCGAGTAACGTTAGAGATTTGAGAAGACACACTTACAAGATAGCATGAGGCGCGGTTAAGCTTATGAAGGTGAGTTATACGGCGTGTGTGGCCTAGAAGGGTATAGTTATCTTATGAAAGAAGAAGCAAGCATGGAACGTGGGAAGAGCTAACGGAGTTTAAGATAGAGTACCCCGAGGAGGGTAGCGTTCATGAGTATGGTAACATGGAAAGTGTAGTAGAATGGTAAGTTGTTGACCTTGGAGAAGGTCAACTGTAAGCCGACCGGCGACAACCAAGAACGCACGTGTGCGGGTTGGCTATTGATGAGCGTAGATGAGAAGAGTAGGCATGACAATAGCATGAAGGATCGGTAACGAGAGCTTGGAGGATCTTTGGTGGTTCGGTGTAAGTAGTGAGGAAGTATGTCAAGTAAGTATAATTGTCTTAATCAAGTAATATTGCATGGGATCAAAGCAAGTGAATGTAACAGACCCCCTAAGGAGGGATTATAACGACCCGGTGCGACCTTCTAAGGTCATGGGATTTGCATATGGGGAAACGACACATATAAGAACTATTAAGGTTAAACGAGAATGGAAGAGGATAGATGAGCGGGAGGAAAATGAGGCTTCTATAGTTGATGTACGTAAAGGGGAATACACAAAGAGGATGCGTGGTATGTTGAGGATGCATGGTATGTTTATGCTAATAAATAGAGGGTATTTTTTCATAAGCAAAAGAAGAAATAGAGGCATCAAACTCACATGGAAGAGACATTGTGATTATGGCGTGAAGGGGAGGACCTAGATTAGGGCAACGCTTCAAGCTTAGAATTACGATGTTAGTGCTTGGTGGAGTAATGAGTGGATCTTTTTGTGATTATGGTTGGGAATTTTGCCTGAAGGCATACGGTTATGAAGCTGTACATGGATACCAAGAGATACATAAGGTGGCCAACAAGGGTAAGAGAAGACTGAGGTTTTGAAGTTTGATATCGATATGGGATATATAAGGAGTACATGAAAGATTGAGGTTAGAGCCTCTACGGTCGGTTTGACGTTACATAAGGAAATGAAGTATAAATTTCTATACCTACTCGAAGAAAGGATATCTATGGTGAAAGCTTATGTAGAATACAAAGAGCTCCTCCCATATGTTGGGATGTCGCGGAAAGTGAAGAAGATAAGATCAATTGTTTTGAAACACGTTTAAGTCCTGCAGATTGGTCCCTTATGGTTGCACATAAGTGAGAAATCTTAGAAGATTTTTATAATCATGCCATTTAAGAGAAAAAATGGGATTAAGTTAAAAGAATACTTATATAAGAACACAAGAGTCAGAAGACGCAAGCAAATCTTTCCAATTCAAGAAAAGACGAATATTTGAAAGAGGACGATCAACATTGTAGCTAAGGATGGAGCAATACACGTGTTTGAAAGACGTCACCCCAACAGATCGGGAGAGATCATTAATACCATGATTACCTTTCAAGTGCTAAGACAAGGTTGTGTCGGTCTTATGTTATGAGACGAAATAAGGAAAGACGAAAACCGAGATATCACGGATTCCAATACATCGGAACGTCTCTTTTTCCACTAAGGTAGAGTTTGACGCACGTCCGATATCCAAGGTGCTGTATAGAATGACACTTGTGAAGAGACATGAGTTGTGGAAGCGAGAGAAGAAGCAATTGTAAGAACTTATTGAAAAGAGTTCATTAGATTTAGTGAAATGCTATGGACAACTCTGAATGCTATCTTGAACTCTTGATTTGAAGTTCATATTAGAATATATCTTAAACTCTTGATTTGAAATTGTTATGGAGAACACCAGTTTGCGAAAATAGAGTCGATTATCTCCGCTTGTACATCAATTACCGTTAGCCGAACAAGATAACAATGAAGAATGAGTATCCTCACCACGGATAGGTGATCTACTTGATCGGTTGTAAGGGTTGGTAGTATCTACTAAAACTGATTTAAGGGCCGATTGCCACCAATTAAGAATTCGAGACTAGGATATTGTACATACGGCATTCCGGAAAAATCATGGTCGCTACGAGTTGTAGTAATTCATTATGGGCTTACTAATGCCCGGATAAGATATTATGGTCTACTCTCGAAGAAGAGAGAAGTTGTATGACCAGTTTTCTCGGGATGACAACCCCCGAAGGATGTGGAAGAAGTTACAAATTTTCTTGGATGTGCTAGTCATTACTGGATTTGTGGAGAGATTCTCCAAGTATCACCATCTATGGCGAACCTACTCTAGATGACAATGAAGTATTGGGTGAGACGAAAATGGACCATGGAGATGTTGAGAGTTAAGAGGAGATTTATTGGTACAACTGTTTTGATTTGCTTTGAGGAATGATGGGTTTGAAGTGTACAAGTGATTCTTCAAGACAAGGTCTTGATCGAGTATTGCAGAGCGATGTAAAAGTAATAGCATACGTGTCTGGTTAATAGAAGTAGTATGGAGTAAAGTGGTTCCTTTGTTACTTGGAACTTGCAACAAGCATTGAGGAAATGTAACATCAAAGTTCAGTTTGACAAGAACCAAAGTGTTCGCTCCAAAAGGTGTGTGCAAGCTTAAATACTTATCCAAGAGTAATTATAATAAAGCAAACCCGTAGTGTACGGATGAATTGTAATAAAAGCAAGAATTCCAAGGTTGAACACAGGGACTATGGTGAAACAAAGATCGTTAATTCAGGTTGTCAATTAAAAAAAATCAACAAGCAAAGATATCAAAGATGATGTAATAACTAGGTAAAGATAATGCGGATTCTAGAGATTAAAGCATCCAATTGGGGTTTCGATTCGAGATCTCAAAGGATAACGTGGACAAAGCTGAGGTTTGCAAAGGGAAGGTGTTTCTAAGGTGGGAATAGATCATCGGATAAGTCTCACTACTCACTATCGCAAACCAAAGATCCTCTCACCGGGGAAGTATCAATGTACTAAAGAAAATAACTATAATCTCAAACCAACACACCACCCAAGGAAATATAATCAACCTTTACCGGGTAATTCTCAAGATAACTCTTAAAGATGGGATGAAGGCACACTCAAACCCCAATAAGGGATAAACCTTTATTACCTACAATCATGATCTTGGGTATACAAACAAATGAATCACCGGGTAAGTCTCATCCTAAGCTTGCGTTGAACCAGGAAATGTATAACAAGGATAGGATTTGGCAAACTAAAACCTTAACTCAGATAAGGATCAGGAAAGGTCTCACCTCACTAAGTTAGAATCCCATCTCGGTCGAGATGTTCCACGTTTGACCGAGGTGTTCGTCGATTAAGGTAAAAGTTCGAGATTTCAGGGTCCACTGGGATAAAGGCTCGTTCTTTCATCGTCTTTGCCACAACTTTCAGCCAATCACCCTAGAATCGCATAAAGAACTTAGCCAACAATCATCATGCTAACAATAATCAAATATATAAGAAAGGAATCAATATTCAAACAAGAAACCTTAACACAAAGGTCTCAATAACTCAATCAAACAATCAAACAAACAATCAAATTGCGTTCCTCAATCACAATGAGAAAGACAACAAATCAATCCAAACTAAGAAAATCTTACAACTTCCTTAAAAGCCTTCAATCTTCCTTCACAACTAACTTCCTTCAACCTTCCAAACTTTCTTGCTTTTTGATTTGGAGAACCTCCAACTCCGAGATAATCTCATCTCTAGAAAATCTATCTCTTGATATACGAGAATCACCTTCATAAGATAAAATATCTTTAAAGGCAATTTTCTTCCTTAGAATATCTTCCAATCTTCCAAATAAATCAGCCAAAAAAGATATGCTTCCTTTCCAGAAAATCATGCTCAAATATAGGAAATTCGCTTTCCAAAATAGAAGTTCTCTGCAAAAAATAAAGATCTTATGGCCGTTATATTATTTGCCTCGGTCCAGCCTGTCCTAAAGATCACCTCGGTCGAGGAGGTACTGTAGCCAACCGAGGTGAATCTCAGTTAAGCGTTAATATCTGTGTTTTTGTCCAAAATCGATCTTTCATCTAATTTCCATGGTTCCTAAACCTTTCTTGTAGTTCCTCAATGCTCCATAATGTAGTTCCAATGACTTCTTAGCTTCCTTAGCTCCATATTGTTCCAAAACGTGCTATTTTCCCTACAATCACAATGAAACTAGGTGTAGACCTCCATTCGTGCAAAGTTAAAAAAAACAACGTAATGAGCAAAGAATATACATCTATACATGCAGATTTATGAAGAAAAAATGTCCAAACCAATCCCAATATAATACATGCTATCAAAATACACCATATTTATCCGCAAGCAAGATCCAAATCTTACATACAAGGTAGAATGGATTATAAGTCATCAAAAAGATCAATGAAAAACATTTCAAAACCTTTTGGTGGTGCGCTCCCTTCATAGATCACCCTAAGAGAATGCTTCATGGCAAATAAAATCAAGACATGATCAAAACATTTTATAAATATAAAAAAGTTGTTCATCTTTGAATTAAAATCATAGAATGCATAATAAATCATATTTATCGAAATCAATCATGTATAACCAGTTTAAACTACCAAGTCAATCAACATACTCAAGGTCTCAAGGGCTTCCAAAAGAGGTCAAGAAATGTGTCATGGTGGGATGTATATAGGGTCATCTGGTGCTAGAATCCGGGAATAGGATCATACTTTCACTTTCTTTGAATCACAACATCTTCCACCAATAAGCTTTGCTTATTTTTGCTTTACTTTACTTGTAAGGAACATGTAGAGAGGTGCACAATAACCGATGCCTAGGAGATCAACAATCATCAATTTCTCGAGATGCATCAAACCTTTGATGCACATACCTTGACTCATTAGGACTATCGATCAATCCGACTTTGCCAAGACACAAACACCCGGCTATGTGAATGGTGCCGGGTTACTCATCATCAAGATCAATGTCCCCAAAACCTAATTTCTTTCTTCCTAACACTTTCAGCCAAGATCTCAACTTCACTTCCATATGCTTTTCATCAACTACATCCAAATTCCTGGATAGGTAAAGGGGTGCAAATATGTATATGAGGGGCTAAAGCATGATCAAGAAGAAGAAGAAGAGAATGAGGTGTCTTAATCATCCAGGAAGAATGTGAGAGAACTCATAATGTGGTGCTAACCTTCAAATCCAACATAATTTTGATAAAAATAAAGTTATAAACATGCTAGAATTTCAAACAAAGCATTTAGCAACATAATTTTGAAGTTTTTCTCAAACAAAAACCTGTATTTATGCATGTAATGACAGATAAACACATAGATCCGAATACACGATAATATCCATAAGAGTCATACAAGCCATACAAATAAGTCACATAATACATCAATACCCCATACTTGGGACACATTGTCCCATTGGGTCAAATATAAGTCTGAAGAAACAAAGTATAATACCCAGAAATTTAATTTCAGGTAAATCCCGAGTCAACATAAATCTTGTCATTTTATGTGAAGAGTTAATCACAGAAAATATTCTTAAACCAACTTCTATGATTTTATTTGAAGGTTAATCATATAAAATCATTCTTAAAACACTCTTGCAAGCCTTATAGTATTTGACCCAATTGACAAACCCATGACTAAGTCATGACAAGGCCATCCGAACCCATTTTGACAAGATCACTTCAGCCCAAAGACAAGGCCAACCCTAGCAGCCTTCCCACCTTCACGTAAACAACATTCTTGTTGCGGCAGAAAAAAAAAGAATGACAACCTTCTCCTCCTCGCACAGCAGGGCAGTGCGGGTGAGCCGTTCATCTGCTCCGTCCTCCACGCGGCCACCAACTCTTCTATAGTGGACTGTCGCCGGAAAAGCTCTCTCTCTCTCCTCGTCGATCTCCCAACTTGCGCAACACTCTTCTCTTCGATCTCCAAGCGGACCCTATCTTCGTTTCAAACTAGCGGACGAATGGAACCCGGAGCAACAGGTCGCCCGCCCTCGTCCTTCTGCACGCATCTGTAACAACAACAACGCTAGTGTACCATCCCTCGCATAGACGAGCCTTTCCTTCAGCCAGGCGATGCATAAATTCAAACTAGATCAGAGCCCCAACAGACTCGCGTTCTCCTCTGTAGTCGACACCTGTGTTGGATCAGGAGGCCATGGATGCGAGCAGGTCTTCGGCCTCCTCATCGAGTGTGCGAGTCAAAACCATCAGCAGCGGCATCCTCAAGACGGATTTCTTCCCTTCGAGCTAAAAACAAGTGTAGACGCTCCTGTTTCTATCTAGACATCGATCTTCTCAGCCTTGCGAACAACAACAACAGCTGGTACTACTTCCTTCACCCTTCGAGTCATGGAATCGAGTAAGATCCATATCCCTCCTTCCTTAGTCCTTCTCTTTGATCAATCCTTAACATATATATGCTGATGTGAGCACCCTTTGTGTGTTCAATCCCTCCCTAACAACCTCGGAAGATAGCTTGAAGAGCTATCTTAAATATGACATATCCAAAATTCAAGTCTAACCATGGAAGCATGTGGAGTCCTTCAAGGATACGAGAATTTTGAATGAAACTTTGACATAAGTATCAAAGAAACTAGAAGTCTAAAACTGAGACAACAAATTTCTATAAAGGTAGCATGATCAAAACAACACAAACAAGGTAAGAATATGAGAAACTTATTTTGGTGGACTAGGGAGTCCACAATAACTTCTCATTCACAAAAAGATTTAAGTTACCAACATTAACAGTCATATCAGAGAACTGCAAACAAACGATGAACAAAGTAAGAAGAATCGTGAAGACACACTTACAAGTTATTGTGGAAGACTTGATAAACTCATTGACGACAAATGAATGCTATGACTGGACTCAAATGAGTATAGTGATCTCATAAGAGAACATGAGAGGTGCAGACTGTGGAAGGAGCTAAATGGTATTAGCAAAGAAACTGGAGGAGATAGATTTTCACCAAGTGTATCAAAATTCAAAAGAGATAGAAGAACAATAAGTCCGTGATCTTATAGAAGGTCAACTACAGAATAGTTGGTAATAATTGAGACATAAAACGTGCGGGTCAATTAGCGGTAACTGGTTGGCAGATAAGGAGAATAACCATGGACTAATGAAAGAATTTTATAGACCTGTGGAGGACCCTTCAAGAGATCAACGGTGACAAATGTGAAGCTAAATCAATACAAGTGCTAGTACCCTTAATAGTAACATGGAGCGAGTTCAAGCCAATAACTCTAATTAAGAACTTAAGAAGAAAGATTAGACAGACAGGAATGACTCCCTTATGTCATTTGAGACCAAGGGAATTGTGTGAGTGATTTACTACCTACTAGCTAGGAAAAGGGTACATATCACAGTTAGTATAGATGGATTGTAAAAGAAGAACTAGAGGAGTAAGAAGTATATGATTTTGAGAAGGTTCTATATCAATCGAGATAGAGTTTGCATATCATTCCATACAAGATAAATCACAAGTGGATGGAAGTTATGGTCATGAGAGACATGTAGACTTGCTTACAAGCTATAGCGGAAGACCTAGAAAGGGCCATTGATGTCAGATGGACGACACAGTTGGACTCGAGAAATGGAGTTAGTTCACGGAGGAACTAGAAGTTTGTAATGTAGAACAAGCGAAAGGAGTATAAATGGATGAACTCGAGTAAGTAGTGCTCACCAGGAAATTCAACGGCAAAAGAGGTATGAGAAAAGTAAGTCTAGGAAATTGAGATAAGTCAATCATAGACTAACCAATGTCAATGGAGGACGTGCAAGTGTTACTGGTATTGATGAGTTGTGTGCCGTTAAGAAGAGATATTTGTGAATGTGGATTTACGAGGTAGAATTACTGACGCCTTGGAGGATTTCCTCCATTAGGCAATAACAACCTTCTTGAATGAACTAAAGGTATAAAGAGAACCATGTTAGGAATTTCAGAATGGCTGGTATAGATCAAACTCCGGTTGAGTCAAAGAGTTTGGATCCATGTTAGAAGAATTCAAAAAGTGAACGGGAGAGGTTTTCTTCTAACCATTATCTTATTTCCTTAAGGCAAGTAAGGAAGGTTCTTGATACTTCATCCAGATGGACTTATGGTCTAATCGGGATAAAGAGTTTTGGGACAATTACTTTGGACTAACACAAAATGTCCTTATGATCGATGGATGACAACAGAACTATCAGAGTAGCACAGTGGAAGCATGGTGGGTCCTAACCAACAAAACAAGAAGCTCAAAGGTACTGAAAAAACGACGTGTCAAGTTTAAAATGATGATAGTTGGTGTGATGCATTTTTTTTAGAAAGAACGTGAGATAGGCTACGCGGAGTCACTGGAAATATTGTATGGGAATATAGAGGTTATAGAAAAGAGTGTTACCCTATTATGGATCCAAGTGAAGAATGATGGCTTCGTTACATGTTGCTAAACAAGTGGTTTTTTGGTTTTATACTAATGGAGTACTATAGAGTGAGTTTTCTTTATGGATTAGGAGTAGAATTAATGACGTAATAAAAGTATTGTGCAGGGTTTACCCTAGGAAGCTCAAAGTGAGTAACTACCCTACTGAGTCAGAAGAAATATAAGGAAAGAAGCGGCAGGGGTATACTTGTAACTCAGTAATCGCGCATAGAGAAAGCATTATCTCGGGTAGAGTTTATGTGTAATGTTATATCGGAACAGATCCGAGTTGCGTTCGAGTGAGAGAAATAGTATTGGTCGGATAGACGTCAATGAAACGCAAAGAAGCTTGAGTTTACGAGTGAGAGAAAGCATAATCTCGGGTAGAGTTTATGTGTAATGTTGATGGTGTGTTAACATTTATTGAGCGGATATGATCAAACGACGGTGATGTGAGATCATCTTGTGTCTAGTATCATCATTCTGGACACATATTATTCCACTTAAGATCTTGAAAATTGGGTAAGAAGCTTGAGTTGAGTCAGTAATATAATAAAGATCTATAAAAATTAGATGACGTCAATGAAACGCAAAGAAGGACTACCGGATTTTTAGTTGTTCAGTTATATCAAATTTAAGACCCAAAAGGAAGTAGCTGATAAATCATTAACGGAGGGAAGACCCGACTGAGTCAAAATAAGGAAACATGACCAAACAAGTTGTATTACAAAGAGCATTAGGAACTTAGTAAAGTGCCGGTAGATGTCTAAGAACTTTGTTTCAGAGTTGATAGTCCGGATCTTCCGAAAGGTCAGAAGTGAGTGGATTCAGCTGCAGGAATAAATTTTTTAGCTATTTTGGTAGAGTCATCAAAAGAGCCGGAACTGAGTTTAGAATAGTAATTGTTGATATGTTAAGGTAGATTGAAAAGTTATTTATCGACTAATATTCTTAACCATACTAGAGGGTGTACACCCAGTGTTCCATATGTCTCAGTTGGGAGAGAACATACCGGAGAGGGGACACGTCATCAACTATGAGGATTTGATAATTGAGCCAAATCATACTTTATAGTATATCCGGTGGCCATACTAGAGCTTAGTACTGGAAATATATGGTTTAAGGATATACCGATACAACGGATACATTGGTCTAGACGAGGAACCGACGAGATTATCTGGGAGACAAAGGATAACTTTAGGAGTAGCTATCTTGAGTTCTTTACGGAGTCAACCGCAACCCCTATACTGACTGAGCTAGTACTCAAATAGTGATATGTATGACTTATTTAACTACGTGATTACTCCCGTGTTTGGGTGTTGAATCTTTTGTGTTTCAGTTTTATGGTCCCTGAATGATACTTTTATGTATAGAAAAGTAGAGCTAAGATTCTTTAGAAGGAGATTAGATATCTCGGTGCTAACTATAGAAATTTATCGGATTGATGTCTTATTCTAAGTTTCGGGATGAAACTTATTTTAAGAGGGTACTGATGTAATACCCGGAAATTTAATTTCCGGTAAATCCCGAGTCAACATAAATCTTATCGTTTTATGTGAAGAATTAATCACAAAAAATATTCTTTTACCAACATCTATGATTTTATGTGAAGGTTAATCATATAAAATCATTCTTAAAACATTCTTGCAAGCCTTATAGTATTTGACCTAATTGACAAACCCATGACTAAGTCATGACAAGGCCATCCGGGCCCATTTTGACAAGATCACTTCAGCCCAAAGACAAGGCCAACCCTAGCAGCCATCCTACCTTCACGTAAACAGTAGTCTTGCTGCGGCACAAAAAAAAAGAAACGACAACCCTGTCTTGCTCGCACATGCAGGGTAGTGCGGGTGAGCCGTTCATCTCCTCCATCCTCCACACAGCCACCAACTCTTCTAGAGTGGACCGTCGCCGACAAAGCTCTCTCCCTCCTCGTCGAACTACCAACAGGCGCAAAACTCTTCTCTTCGATCTCCAAGCGGACTCTATCTTCGTCTCAAACCAGCGGACGAATGGCACCCGGAGCAACAGGTCGCCGCCCTCGTCCTTCTGCACGCATCTGCAACCAGAGCAACACCGGTGTGCCATCCCTCGCATAGACGAGCCTTTCCTTCAGCCAGGCGGTGCATAAATTCGAACTAGATTGGAGCCCCAACAAACTCGCGTTCTCCTATGTAGTCCATACTAGTGTTGGATCGGGAGGCCATGGCTGTGAGCAGGTCTTCGGCCTCCTTCTCATCGAGTGTGCGAGTCAAAACCATCAGCAACGGCATCCTCAGGACGGACTTCTTCCCTTCGAGCCAGCAACAAGTGTAGACGCTCCTGTTTCTATCTAGACATTGATCTTCTCCGCCTTGCGAACAATAACAACAGCTGATGCTACTTCCTTCACCCTTCGAGTCATGGAATCGAGTAAGATCCATATCCGTCCTTCCTTAGTCCTTCTCTTTGATCAATCCTTAACATATATATGATGATACTTTCTTGTTGCTGACATTCGGATATGTTACAATACTGAAATTTGAGAGTATTCCGAGTTATAGTTTAGGAGATATGGTTGTCCAAAGTTGGCTCCTCATGCAGTTTTCTAAGTGTGCTGAGTTTGAGAAAAACTGCTTGGGATGCAGTTTTGTGGAATAGATTTGGATGGGTTATTGACTTCTGTGGGACTTGAATTTCAAACATGTTATAGTTGGTATTGTATAGAAGATCATACTGAAATTTGAGAGAAATCCGAGTTAAGTTTAAGAGTTCTGGTGTCCCAAAGTAGAGACCTTGAACAGTTTATATAGGTGGTGCTGAATTGTTGAGAAAACTGCTTATGATGCAGTATTGTGGTGCCGATTTGATTTGGTTATATTCCTTGGTTAGACTTGAATTTTGGATATGTAATATTTAGGATTCCATAGTATAATATATCAAAATTTGAGAGGATTCCATCAAGAGGTAGAGTAGTTATGATTTTTCAAAGTTGAGTTAATAAGCAGTTTTTCTGTTTTTGATGAAATATTCTAAGTATGGGAAAAACTGTGTGAGGAAGCATTTTGGATCTAGATATGAATGGGTTAGATCTATCCGATGGACATGAAATTTTGATGGAATATATAGTGAGATACATACTGTGATGTATTAAAAGTTGTGGTCGATCCAACGATCGAATCTAGACTTATAAGGTTCCAAAGTTGCCTAGTTGTGCAGTTTGGTAAAATACAGATTTTTGGTTAAGTATGGGAGAATTTGTGTTGAGGAGTCAACTTGGGAATTTTGTGTAAGACTAGTTATTGATTCCTTTTGAGATTTATTTCTTGTAGTGAGTAGAGTGCTTTGCATATAAGGATTAGATATTTTATTTGAGATTTCTAGATTTTTGTATGTGAGTTCTAAGTTAGGTCATAGTGAGATCGTTAGTGAATTTTTAATGGAAGTTAAGAAGTTGGAAAATATCTTCCTACTTAGCTGGATCATTCTTGTGAGTGTTAGATTATGGTTTTGGGCTTTTAGGAATATTCTAAGAATACTTCTAGGGCTTCGGACCCTAGGGGCAAAATAGTCGTTTGCCATTACGACGGTATTTTGGTAATTTAAGTGATGATAGAGTTAAATATCTTAGAAGTTAGAGACTTCTAATAAAGTGGGATACACTATTGATCCACTTGCCTTTTATAACAAGCGGTTGAGTTCCTGCAGTTGCGGACCGAGTTGAGATAACGGGATTATGATTTGATTCAGGTAAGTCCTTTGGGCTTATTTAGCTAACTTCTGGATATGAGTGTGAATAATGATAGTGGTGTGTGAATGATGTGTTTATAGTTGTACTTAGTAGTAATTTTCTACCGACCTATACATTGGCCTAAGAGAAACGGGCGGTGGCATTCTGCTCAGTTAGCCTACGGGCGCTGGGGGTTTCTTTAGGGACTAGTCCACACTTGGTTTGTAGTGACGCTACCGGCAAAGGTAAGCTATACCTACACCAAGTTGGATAAGGAAAAGAGGCGAGAACTCTTAATATTTCTCGTGCCACAACTTTAAAACGGAATAAAGTGAATCACCTAAGTTATCAAATAATAAACGGTTCGTGTGCCAACATGATGATTGTTTTATTTTGCGTGAGTTGTGCTTGTGCTATTTTTATTCTACTTATTTGGATTGTTAGCTAACGGTTATTCCGTGTTGTAGTTTTTGTAGGGATAGACAGCTGTAGAGAGATCTAGAAAAGATGGTCAGCCGGGTCCACGTACTCATTAGATGGGGACGGGGGAGTCTTCCATACGGCATGCATGTTATATATATATATATATATATATATAGATGTTTTGTAAGGTTGTAACATGTGTACATTCATGAGATAAAATATTATGTTTTGAAATTGTTTTAATTACATTTGTGCCTTGTTGTAAGATCCTAGTAATGTTGTTGTTAACCCAAGGTCGGGACCCATTGTGAGGTCCTAACAGTAACTCACGAGTTGCGAGAACATGGGGTGTTAAACAAAGTACTCACTGGACATGGCTGAACTGCATAATAATATAGAAAATAAATCTATGAAGCTCTCAGTCCTCATCTGTTGGCGGTGGTGGTGGAATGTAAGGATGTTGGGAAGGATCAAATGGATAGCCCATCATTATCTGAAACTGTATCTCCATCATCCGACGCTGGAAATGCTGGCTCTCCTCCATCCGATACTGCCATCCCTCCATGGATCTACACTAATCATCGAAGCGTTGGGAGATATCGACTTTCATGGCCGCATAAGATTCTATCATCTGCTCAGTAAGATCATCGATTAGCTGATGTGCCTCGGGATCTCAATGACGGCGGGATCGGTGCTGCTGAGGTGGCGGTGGTGATGCAGGTGACTCCCTCTCATCCTCCGTGGCCTCATCGTGAAGGTCAACTGTGGGAATACCTGGCCCACCGGTATCAGTACCGGTGTCCGTAGCACCTACTCCATAATGAGCATCATCCTCCTCCTCAACTGCCTCTCAAGCTGCAGCATCCTGCATGTATGGAAACCATGCAGCCGACCAATACTGGCGATCATTGACAAAGAACTAGGAAGACTGATGGAAATATGGGCGATCTAGATCGAGGAGAAACTTCAACTACTTCTTCTTGATCGTTCTTGTTGGATCAAACATAGAAGTTGGGTGGCGGAAGCATTTGGTTGATCCTTCAAAAGGATCCTCGAGTATGATAGGCTTGGATCAAAGACTAGATCTGAGCAAGAACTTTAAGAGGGTAGAAGAAGAATGTGATGCCTAAACTAAGTAAGAGGGTTTTCCTTCTCAATACTTAGTATTCAACTTAGACATGATCTTACAAATGAGCCAAGCCATCTTTATATAGTGGATGGAGGCCAAACAAAGAGTCAAAACATAAATAACTGAATTAAGTCGGAATTAAGTTCCGAATATGAAAAGACTTAAAATATGAAAGGTCAAAATTTAATTCACGGAATTAAGTTCCGGAATTAAAGTTCCGAATATAAAAAGACTTATTACTAAATAGCCGAAATAATAATAACGGTCTTCAAAATGTGCGGGTCCTTCTAGCCAGAAACACGGATGGCGATACCATCCAGGGGCGTATCATTCTCCTCCTCTTAAATGTGAAACGTCCTCGTTTCACCGTCAAAAAAAGAAAGGAGTCACTTGAGGAATAAGACCCTTGAAATTCAGCCTTGGATGCATAATATCGGAGTCGGGCGGCTTGGACTTGTAGTCTTTCAAAAGAACGGTGGGGCGGCCAAGCTTGTCGAACATAAAGAGGACAAACTCTGGATCGGGAGGCTCGAACTTGTAGTACATGTGGATGGTCTCGCCGGTGAGTTTCTCTACCATGCCGTCTAAGCTTATGACATTGTACGTCGGAGGCATGCCGGAAAGAAGTAAGGGTAAGCCGGTAAATAAATGATTAGACAAAACAAAGTCAAACCTCGGGTCAACCGGCTCGAATTTGT
This sequence comes from Fagopyrum homotropicum, assembly GCA_033239125.1. Classification (NCBI taxonomy): domain Eukaryota; kingdom Viridiplantae; phylum Streptophyta; class Magnoliopsida; order Caryophyllales; family Polygonaceae; genus Fagopyrum; species Fagopyrum homotropicum. The sequence goes on along the minus strand of BSWB01000003.1, from coordinate 86,027,074 downwards.
AGGCCAACAACATAATGGTGTCATTGTCATGGTTGATGGCTTCTTCACCCTTTATGATGATCTCATCTTTGTCATCTTGAAAATACTCTCCACATAACGGATTGACAAGATGAATTGGAATAACCGGGGAACAAGTTGTAATGACGACATCTTCCTTGGCCTCTTCTAATGGATCATCACACAACGGTTCTTCTTGTTGGGAAACCGTTGTTAGGACACCCATTTGTGCCTTCAAAGCTTCTAACTCACGCTTTAGAGCATCATTTGTTGCCTTGAGCACGACATACTCCTCTTGGGGACTAGGACACCGTCGGGGGGCAACATTGTCAACTTGCTCATGATTGGCACTCCTTCTTGGGGCAACATAGTCATCTTTGGGGTCAATGTCATCAACTTGAGCACGCCGTTGGGGAACAAGGTTGACAACATGTTCATGATTAGCACGCTGTCTTGGGGCGCTATAGGTATACTCCAAATATTCTTGCCGGTGTGGATACCGTCGGTGCCTGTTCATCAAAAAAGTCGGCCTAGGTGGGTCCGGAGGAGGTAACCACTCCTCATCCTCAAAATATTGTCTCTATCGGTACCTCCGGGAGATTTGTCGGGCCGTTTTGAGCTTTATTTCCTGAGGAGAAGGCAACCATTCTCCATTCAAGTCAAACTTATCATCATCATCATAGAACATGATGAACGATGAAGAACACTTGAAGAACAATGAAGAACTTCGAAGAACACTTGAATATCTTCGAATAACACTGAAGAACGGTTGAAGATCTTCGAAGAACACCGAAGAACAGTTGAAGATCTTCGAAGAACACTTGAAGAAGGATAGAATTCTTCGAAGAACACTTGAAGATCTTCAAGAACACTGAAGAGAAAAATTTTTTTTGAAGAACAATCAAGAACAGAAGTAAAGAACTTGACCTTGATCCCTTGCTCTGATACCAATGATAGAAATATAGGCGATCTAGATAGAGGAGAAACTTCAACTACTTCTTCTTGATCGTTCTTGTTGGATCAAACATAGAAGTTGGGTGGCGGAAGCATTTGGTTGATCCTTCAAAAGGATCCTCGCGTATGATAGATTTAGATCAAAGACTAGATCCAAGCAATAACTTTAAGAGGGTGGGAGAAGAATGTGATGCCTAAACTAAGTAAGAGGGTTTTCCTTCTCAATACTTAGTATTCCACTTAGACATGATCTTACAAATGAGCCAAGCCATCCTTATATAGTGGATGGAGGCCATTTAGCATGAAATATTGTGATATTTTAGGCACGTTTTCTAAGTGTAGCTGATCCATTATGATAGTCATTGATTGAGCATTGATGCATTTGTGAGCTAGTTTGTCTATAATGTCGATATAGAGATCTACACAAGCTTTATGTTGATTATAGGTAATTGAGAGCTATTTCCGAACGGAATTGAGCAAGGATGGAGTTGATTGAGCAATGTCCATGAATTGAGGACATTCCTAGGAGCTAAAGGAATGCCAACTTGAAGGATGCACGAAGCTAAGGAAGAATCACGTTCTTGCCCTAAACCACGCTCTAAAATACGGCCGTATTACTTTCCATGTTCAAGTCCACGGCCGTGGAACCATGACAAGGGAAGTGTGGTTAATTCCAGCAACTTACACGGCCGTGGAGGAGTTGTGTCAAACCGTGTTGATTTCCACGCTCTAAATTACGGCCGTGGAACCCTTCCACGACCGTGATCTTGGCGATCTTTTTCGCCACACTTTAAGCCCCAATCTCCTACGCAATTGGGCCAGACCGATATATTATCTTACACTATATAAGGACGGACGAAGAGAGATTCCGACACCTTTGCTTACGCATAGACGCATCTTACGCTTGCGCTTGGAATTGCCCTAATTTCGCATTTGGCGGAGATTGTGTTGGAGAGATTTGCGCTTGCCATTAGGATTTCCGGATTGACGGAAGACCGAAGATTCGGAAGATTGTTCGCAAGGAGATCTCGCTTCTTGTTTAGGTTTGATTTAGAAGACGGATTGACATCCCGTTCTTCCTTCTTATCTAAGATTTGTGTTTGTTTGTGTTATTCTGAACCTTGTGACGATTATTGTTCTTGATTGTGACTTTGAGATTAGTTTGAAAGTTATTGAAGGTTTTCGGAAGTTTTCATCTTTCATTCTTTTAAATCTTGAATTTGATATCAATATGACTATTGTTGGCTAAAAACCCTTAACAATTCTAAGGTGAAAGGTTGATAGCTGTGGCTTAGATGATGATAGATCGATCGTAAATAGATTGGACCCTAAGAGTTAGAGAGAATCGCCGACGAACCTAATCCACGGTCTGTTCTTGAGCTTCCACGGCCGTGGAACTCAAGAACTAGCTGTAATTTTGTGTTAAGTTACGAACTTGCTTTTACTTTAATCCAAAGTTAAAGATTTGCTTTAACTTAGTCTTGGCTTGCCTTTTCTAGGTGGTAGTGAAGCCTCAACAACCTCTACCTCGATTGTGAGTGTCATAACCTTAATCGATTTAGTTAGTCCTGATCCTTGGATTACAAGTTTGGGTATTTGACGTTAATTCTTACCTTTAGAACCTTTCTATACTGAAGCCTCAACAACCTTTATAGAGAGTGTCTTGTAGGTGAGTCATATAAGGTTTTTGGAACTTCACCGTACGATTACCTTACATTAGCATACCTTTGCATATCTCAACTCTGTCCTTATACCTTTAGTATATCTTGAATCGATTGCCACGACTGGATTCCTAGATCTTTAGGATTGTTGTTTTCTCAATATTTGAAAAGCTTCATACATTTACTTGCTTGATAACCTACGATTGAATTTGTTCCCCCCAAATCCCTGTGTTCGAGACTCTGGAATACTTGCTAATCTACGCCGATCCGTATACTGCGGGTTCGCTTGCTTTTATTCTAGTTTTATAAATTTAAAGCTTGATTGCACGCACGCTAAGTGGCTAACAAGTTTTTGGCGCCGTTGCCGGGGATTTGGTCTAGGCCGAATTCGGTTTTCGGTTGTCAAGCTTGGGAGCTTCTCCCTTATTATTTGATATCTCTTTGAGTGCATGTGCAGGTCTAGGAACACCGAGGATCTCTTACCTCTTGATCAAGAGCTTGAGAGAACTTTAAGGCAAAGGCGAAAGGAAAAGAAAATGGCTGAAGAACACGAACGTGATCTTCAATCGGAGCTAGCGGAGAAAGAAGCTCAACTCCTATGGAGTGAGAAGACTCGTAGAGAAGAAACGGATCGTCACCAAATGAAGGTTGATGATCTAACTGATATGATGTTCCAAATGAGGATTGAGATAAACAACCTCAAGGAGAAAAAGAAAAGGAGGAGACCGGGAAGATCGGTTAGAGCCAACTCATCTAATGATGATAGCGACTCCTCCATGCCACCGCTAGAGGAAATTGATCCCACGATCAATGTAAATCCATTCCATCCACGGGCAGCTGCTAATCGCTGTGTTCCACCTAGGAATGCTAGGATCGAACTTGTGGATGAGGAGCCAAGAACTCTCGGCCAAAGGATGGATCCAACGCAGCAACCACGCCGTCTAGGTGTGAACTTTGATGCTGATGATGTACAAGGGTTTAGCTTCAACCCTCAAGTTATTACTCTTGTTCGCCAAAACCAATTTGGCGGGACAAGCGCTGAATCTCCACACCAACACTTGCAAAACTTTGAGTGTATGATGGAGACAATGAGGCCGAAGAACGCGACTACCAACAACTATAAGCTCAAGCCTTTCTTCTTCTCCTTGAAGGGGAAAGCATTGTCTTGGTATCAAGCTCTTCCTAGTGGGAAACTAGACACATGGGAAGACCTTTCCGCGGAGTTCCTCACTAAGTTCTTTCCGCCATCCAAAACGGCGGAACTTAGAGGTAAGATTAATGCATTTTCCATGAGATCTAACGAAAGTTTGTTTCAATCTTGGGAAAGGTTTCAGGATTTGCTCTTGGATTGTCCTCATCATGGCATATCCAAGCTTGCATTGCTAGAGATATACTATAAGGGGCTGGATGTAGAGACACAATTCAAGCTCCAATCCCTCTCATGTGGTATATTCATGGACATGAGGGAAGATGACGCTTGGGACTTTATTGAGAAGCAAGCAAGGGTCATAGGGAAGTATTCCCACCGGAAAGTTGAAGGAAATCGTGTGGAGCAAGGAGCAAAGCTCACACATGAAGCTCAAAATCAGATTTTCTCCCTCAACAATGAGATCAAAGAGTTGAACGAGGCTATCAAGACCAACTTTCCAAAGCAACAAGGAAAGGATGTTGGCTACTTGGGCAACAACAACAACGGTGGTGAAAATACCAACCGCAACAACAATAACCGGAACCAGAACCGGAATAATAATTGGAATGGCAACAACAACAACCGGAACAACAATTGGAACAACAATAGGATTTCAAACAACAACAATTGACGCTCCAATCAACAAAACTCCGGTAACTCTTATCCTTCCAATTCGAATTCACTAACTCCACCTACCTCTTCCTCTACTCCTTTGAAAAGCAAGGGGCAAACATCTAATGGAGGAAACACTTCGGGGAAGGAGAAGCCCGATCCCATGTTGGAAACTATTTTGGGAAAGCTTCAAGGATTGGAGAACCGCATCATTAAGGTTGATGATCAAATTTCTAAGGTTGACAAAGCCCAAAAGGTTTTAGAAAACCAAATGTTCAGCCATGCGGAGGAAGTTCCTAGGAATCAAGGGAAAATTCCAGGAAAGACGGAGGACAACCCTAAGGGAAGGGTGATGGCAATCACAACTAGGAGCGGAGTGACTACCACCGATCCGTAGCCAAAGTTTGTTGAAGTCCCCGTTGAGAAAGACAAAGAGAAGGGGAAGGAGAAGGAAGATGTCTACGTTCCTCCTCCGGCTTACAAACCTCCCCTACCATTCCCTCAATCTAGAGCGAGAGCGCGCCTAGATAAACAATTTGGTAAGTTTATAGAACTCATGAGCAAGCTGCATATTAATATACCTTTCATTGATGCTATTGTAGGTATGCCGGCTTATGGCAAGTTTTTAAAGGAGCTCCTCTCCAACAAGAGGAAGCTAGAAGATTTTGGAGAGGTTAAGATGAGTTCGGATTCTTCAGATCTCATCAAGACCATGAAGGAGAAAATGCCCCCAAATCTAAAGGATCCGGGGTCATTTTGTATTCCCATAGGAGTGGGAGATGTTACATACGATGCATTATGTGACTTAGGAGCAAGTGTGAGCATCATACCACTTGCATTATGTAGGAAGATCGGTTTAGGCGACCCTAAACCAGTGAAGATGACGTTGTACATGGCGGATCGATCCATCACTCGCCCCGTCGGTATCGTGGAAGACGTCCCAGTCAAGCTAGGTAAATTCTTTGTTCCCATTGATTTTGTTGTGCTTGACATTCCTGCAGATAGTCCGGTCCCGATCATACTCGGAAGACCGTTTCTTGCAACTTCCGGCTGCATAGTCGATTGCAAGAATGCTAGACTCGCTTTTGACATAGGAGAAGAGAAGGTAGAGTTCGTTCTTTCCACTCTAATGAAGGAGCCAATCTTTGATGAGGATATATTCAATATCCAAGATGAAGAGGGGTTGTCTAGAGAGGAGGTAAGTGTGATTCTTTTCAAAGATCCTTTGCAAAAGGTTATTGCTATGAGTCTAACGAATGTAGGGGAAGAAGAGGAGTGAAATGAGGCAATTGAAACCTTAGAAGCACAAGAGGAAGTGTGTGAAGAGGAGTTTGAGAAACTCCACGACGAGGCAGAAAACGTGAGAATCCACGGTCATACACTATATTCCACGGCCGTGGACTTCACAACCCAAAGCGTGGCTCACTCCAGAGGGTTACACGGTCGTGGAGGAAACAGAGCAACCGTATTTCCTTTCCACGCCCTAAACCACAGCCGTGGAGGATGTATGGAAACCGTAATTTTGGCCGTGGAAGAGGGTGATCGTGCCACTTCTTCAACTTCTTTTGATTCTTCTCCCACACCTTCTACACCCTTAGACACTTCTAAGGATACATCGGATGCTCCTCAAGAGCCATTGGAAGCTCTGAAAGCAATGGAACTAAAGCCACTTCCTACTCATCTAAGGTACGCTTTTCTAGGACCTAACTCTACTTATCCGGTTATTGTTAGCTCCGATCTAACCATAGATGAACATAGTAAGCTTATGGTTGTCCTTAGGAAACATAGGAAAGCTTTAGGCTATACTATAGAAGACTTAGTAGGAATCAAACCTCCCTATGCATGCATAAAATATTAATGGAGGAAGACTTTAGGACTTCAAGACAACCTCAAAGGCGGTTGAATCTGACCATGAAGGAGGTTGTCAAGAAGGAAATTCTTAAACTTCTTGATGCAGGTATCATCTATCCTATCTCCGATAGTAAGTGGGTGAGTCCGGTTCAAGTAGTTCCGAAGAAGGGAGGAATGACGGTCATCACCAACAAGAATAACGAACTCATTCCTACCCGAACTGTAACGGGATGGCGGATGTACATAGACTACCGCAAGCTTAACAACGCGACGAGGAAGGATCACTTCCCACTACCCTTCATCGATCAAATGCTTGAAAGGTTAGCGCAACATTCTCACTTTTGGTATGTTGACGGTTATAGTGGTTTCTTTCAGATCCCGATACACCCGGATGATCAGGAGAAGACCACATTCACGTGCCCATGGGGTACGTTCGCTTATAGGAGAATGCCGTTCGGGCTTTGCAACGCCCCAGCCACCTTTCAAAGGTGCATGATGGCCATCTTCTCCGAATACATTGAGGAAATCATGGAGGTCTTCATGGATGACTTCTCCGTATACGGTTCCTCTTTTGACAATTGCCTTTCTAACCTTGCTCTTGTTTTACAAAGGTCTGAAGACACTAACCTAGTTCTTAATTGGGAGAAGTGTCAATTTATGGTAAAGGAAGGAATTGTATTAGGACACCTAATCTCTAGTAGAGGGATAGAGGTGGATAAGGCGAAAATAGAGACTATAGAGAAGCTTCCTCCCCCAACTTCGGTGAAAGAGATAAGAAGTTTTCTAGGACATGCTGGATTCTATAGACGCTACATAAAAGACTTCTCTAAAATATCAAAACCGCTAACTAATCTATTGATGAAGGATGCAGTTTTTGAGTTTTTGCAGGAATGCTTGGATGCGTTTAAAATGATCCGGGAAGCTCTAATTTCAGCACCAAATATCCAACCTCCGGATGGACTCTTCCCTTTGAGGTTGTGTGCGATGCTAGTGACGTAGCTATAGGAGCTGTTCTTGGACAACGAAAGGAAGGGCGAACCCATGCCATATACTATGCTAGCAAGACGCTAAATGAAGCGCAACTCAACTACGCCACTACGGAAAAGGAATTTTTAGCCATTGTTTATGCTATTGACAAGTTTCGCTCTTATCTTGTAGGTGCAAAGGTGATTGTCTACACGGATCATGCTGCGATCCGGTACCTCCTTGCAAAGAAGGATGCGAAGCCGAGGCTAATTAGATGGATTCTTCTCCTACAAGAATTCGATCTAGAGATTCGCGACAAGAAAGGTTCGGAAAATTCTGTTCCGGATCATTTGAGTCGCCTAACACATCTAGAGGACGACCACTTACCTATAGATGACTCCTTCCCGGACGAACACCTACACATTATTGAGGAGTGCATCGATGTGATCTCCAAAGGTAATGAACCATGGTTTGCTGATTTTGTTAACTATTTGGTTTGTCAAGAGATATCACCCGGATTATCCTATGCACAAAGAAAGAAGTTCTTTAAGGATGTCCGGGAATACTTTTGGAATGAACCTCTCCTCTTCAAGAGAGGTCCAGATGGCATCATTCGGCGATGTGTGCCGGAAGATGAGATGCAAAGTGTCATCCGCCATTGTCATTCACTACCATGTGGAGGACACGCTAGTTCGAACAAGACTAGCGCTAAGGTATTGCAATCTGGATTTTTTTGGCTACTTTATTTAGAGATGTGCAATCCTTTGTTTCCTGCTGCGATGCTTGTCAAAGAACAGGAAATATCTCTAGGAGGAATGAGATGCCTCTCAATAACATCCAAGAGGTGGAGATTTTCGACGTTTGGGGAGTTGATTTTATGGGACCGTTCCCATCATCTTGTGGAAACCAATACATACTCTTGGCGGTGGATTACGTTTCTAGATGGGTGGAAGCAATTGCCTCTCCCACCAATGATGCCATGGTGGTGGTTAAGTTCTTCAACAAGACCATCTTTCCACGATTCGGGACACCAAGGACTATCATTAGTGATGGAGGTTCTCACTTCATTGCCCGGCGCTTTGAAGCTCTTCTAGCTAAGTATGGGGTTACTCACAAGATCGCCACCCCTTATCATCCACAAACTAGTGGACAAGTTGAGATCTCAAATCGGGAGATCAAAGGAATCCTAGAGAAGACGGTTTCAAGGACTAGGAAGGATTGGTCCTTGAAGTTTGATGATGCATTATGGGCGTACCGGACTGCGTACAAGACTCCCATAGGAACCACACCATACAACCTTGTGTATGGGAAGTCTTGTCACCTACCGGTAGAGCTGGAGCACAAGGCGTTTTGGGCTATCAAATGGTTGAATTTCAGCATGAAGGAAGCGGGAGAGAAGCCTCTCTTGAACCTTAATGAGCTTGAAGAACTCCGCTTGAATGCCTATGAGAACGCCAAGATTTATAAGGAGAGAGCAAAGCGTTGGCATGATAAGCATATCATTCCAAAAGACTTCAAAGAACGAGATCAAGTTCTCCTCTTCAATTCAAGGCTTCGTCTCTTTCCAGGTAAGCTTAAATCTCGTTGGACCGGACATTTTCTAATCAAACGTATTTTCCCCCATGGTGCAGTTGAAGTATGGGGTGAAGCGGGCGGAAGCTTTAAGGTGAACGGTCAACGACTCAAGAAGTATACGCCGGAACTCCAAGCTGAAGAGTTCGCGCCCACCGCACTCGAATAAGTGCGAGTTTGGTCTAGCTACTGACCTTAAACAAAGCGCTTCTTGGGAGGCAACCCAAGGTATTGCATTTACGTTTTTGTTTTCGATTCATGGTTTAGCTTAGAATAGACGTTTTTGCTATGTTTCGCCTTCGATTCCTTTCGGTATGTTCGTGTTTTTGAGTGTAGGAACAATGGAAAAGGAAAGGGGAAGAGTAATTTTGAAGAAAAGTGACGAAACTTGGAATTTGGAGCATTACAAGGAGTTCCACGGTCTAAACCACGGTCGTGACAGCTACAGTGACCATAATTTCCAAAAGCCTTTAAAAAATCACAAAAACCACGGTTCCGTACATTTCCACGGCCGTGGAACCCCCCGACAGACCGTGATTTTCCAAAATTTTGCCGGCCACTATATAAACCACGTTCTTCACAAAAACACTTCACAAAACCCAATTCCACGACCATTTTCGCCGATTCCACGCCCCTCACCTAGATTCTCCGTTCGTTAATCGTTTTCAACGATTGTTCGACCCAAACTGAAGCAAATTCGACCACCAACAAGATCCAAGCAACAAATCGAGCGGCAAATCACCAAGGAACGCAGAATTCGGATTTTAAAATTCGAAACCTAGGTTTTTTTCGCTCTTCTCTATCTTTGTCAATTTGGTTTGTTTTTGCTAGAGATTATAGGAGAACTGATTGAAATTGGAAGGAATTAGACTAGGACTGCTTGATTGTTGAGTTTGAGTGCTGTTTGCTGAGATTTGAGAAAGAGTGAGACGAATCACGGTCTTTGTCACTTTCACGGCCGTGGAACACCAAGAACAGACCGTGGTTTTGAACAGTAATGGATTTTGTGAGGAGAGTTTCTGGGAGGATTAAGGAGAAGAAGAATGAGAAGGATAAGAACAAAAAGAGGAAGGGCAACCCCTCTTCCTCTTCATCCTCTAGAGCAACACCACCTTCCTCCACTTCACCTCCATCATCACCTTCATCACCCGCACCTCCTAGCCCTAGAGTACCTACCATTCACGAGGATCATCTCGATGCACTCGAGAGGATCCATAAGAGAGCTGTTATCGGACCTAGGTACCTATTGTTGGAGGATCTAGCTCCCCTCCACATCATAAATGACCTTACGTGGCTCTTGGATAGAGCCGGTCATATCGTCTTCTCGGCTATCCGAGAGGACGCTTATGAGGAGATCACGAGAGAGGTTGTGACGTCGTTTGAGCACAGCCATGTGGATAGGAATTTTTTTCCGTCTGATGGAAAGGAAATATGATTTTACCATCCGGGAGTTCGGAGCCTTCTTTGGGTTCCAAAAGACCTTCAATGGTCGTTTTCCTAGCGGCGTTTACGCCAAAGATTTTTGGGAGGAGGTAGCTATGATTTACGCCAGCGAGGACCGTTGGCAACCAGTTGACACCAAGGCTAAGTTGATGTATCACTTAGCCTTGAAGATTGCTCACCGTGTTCTTTTTGAGTGTCTCTTCCCTAGGACGGAGACACCTCAGAAGATCAAGACGGATGAGCTCTTCCTTCTGTACTCTATGCTGTATGGGCGCCCGGCTGACTGCGCCACCCTCTTAGCTGCTACCATGAGCAAGCTTAAGAACAAGAGGGCGGGCAACATTGGTTATGGTGGGATAGTCACCCACCATGCTAGGATATTAGGGGTGGACTTTTCTGCATGTACACGCATTCCCGCCGTACCCCTAGGACTCCAGGCCTTCATGACTAGAGGCCTTATCTTCCCTACCCATAGAGGTCCACCGTATGCAGCTATGCCTTGGGAGAGCAGGACGGGGAGGGGCATTGAGTGGCTCCCGGAGTACTCCATTATGGCTGGACGCCATAATTGGAAGGCTACGTTCGCAGCTATGCATGCGAACAGGATTGCAGCTCCTCCATATGTCCCACCACCGCCCGTAGTTGAGGAGGAGGAGATGAGAGATCAGCATGAGGGAGGAGGAGGAGCAGAGCAGGAGTTTGGCACGTTTCCGGATCATCCGGACATTGCTTCTGATGTGCCCAGACGTTCTCCACATCCAGCCAGAGCTTCAGGTTCATCTTCTCGCCGTGCCAGCGTGAGTGAGAGGCCCACATGGATGGAGACACCTCCTGCATGGTACGGAGCTCCACCTCCATGGTCCGCACAACAGCCACTAGCACCAGCACCAGCACCGTCAGATGCACCAGGGTGGTACAGTCAGGCTCCGGGATGGTATGAGCAGATGCCGGAGTGGGCTACTGGCCTTTCTGAGAGAGTAGGAGCATTGGAGATCCGAGCCGATGCTAGAGATGGACGCATGGACGACCTCGACCATATGATGAGAGACGTCTACCGCTAGCAGTTCGGGTGGCACTACGATCCTAGCTTCTCTCCATTCCCGCCTCCGCCTCCACCGTAGTGATGATATGCATGATCGACAGTTTTAGCCGCTCCACCGCCATTTTGTGAGTTTCTTTTTCTTTTCTTTCTTTTTCTTTCTTTCTTTTCTTCTTTTTTTTCTTCTATTTGAACATTAGGGACAATGTTTGTTCCAAGTATGGGGTGGGGTGTGACTAAAAGTTGTAATAACTCTTACTCACTATGTTTGCTTCTATTCGAGACTATCTTGCATGTTCACTATATTGTTACACGTTCCATTACTGCATTGTATGAAAAAGTGTTTGAAAAACCCGTAAAAATTGAAAAATTTTGAAAATTTTTTGCTTATAAAGATAGAGAGGATTTCTATGATAATCGCTACTTGTGAATTGAGTTTGATGACAATTGCATGCTTAAACGAATAGTGAATTGAAAAGAAATTGAATGAGTTGATTATACCTCTTTTGCAAGTTTCATAATGTGATGAATGTTACTTAAATCATGTTGAGGAAATAAAGTTGAAATCACACTATAAGTTCTTATGCTTCTTGTTGAGATGATTAAGGCAATTCGATTTTTCTTTCTTCTTTCTTTGATCATTTAGCCCCTCATTGAAATATTGACCTCCTTTACCTATCCGGGAACGTGGAGGAGTTGAATGAAAAAGGCATGTATGATGTGGGAGGGCCATGAGAGCAATACTTTGCATTCAAAGGAATAGAAAGAATTTATAGGTTTGGGGAAGTCAATCATGACGATGAGTAACTCGGCACCATTCACATAGCCGGGTGTTTGTGTCTTGCCAAAGTCGGATTGAGCGATATTCCTAGCGGATTATGGTATGTGCGCTAAGGGTTTGAGGCATCTCATAAAAATTGAGAAACGCCAATCTCCTAGGCTTCGGTTTTTGTGCACCTCTATCCATAACTCCAAAAGTAAAGTCGAAAAATGAAAGGAAGAGAGCGAAGCTCTAAGTTGAAGGTGTTGCGGAAACCGCAAGAGGAGAAGAAAGAGTAGTTGTCCACTTTCCCGGATTCATGCACCACATTCCTTAAAGTTTTCCTTCCCTTTCCACATTCTAGACCTTTTTCTTTGAAAGTCCTTAAGATCAAAAGAATGTTATATGACTTGGTGATCTAAATTGAAGTTTCTTATGATTGATTTTGATAATGTTTGAAGGTTATGATGTTTGTATGGAAGTTTGATTGATTCATGAGCTTTCTTTACTCTTTACTCTTTGATTAAGTGTATGAAAGTCTTATAAACGATTGAAGCAAGATTTGATGATGATCTATTGATTAGAAAGCACATTCATCAAAAAGAAGTTTTTCTTTGAGAAGGTACACATATTTCATCCTAACTTTTGTTTTAAAGCTTTTGAAAGACCTTGCTTAGGGACAAGCAAGTAGCAAGTATGGGGTTATTTGTTAGCATGAAATATTGTGATATTTTAGGCACGTTTTCTAAGTGTATTTGATCCATTATGATAGTCATTGATTGAGCATTGATGCATTTGTGAGCTAGTTTGTCTATAATGTCGATATAGAGATCTACACAAGCTTTATGTTGATTATAGATAATTGAGAGCTATTTCCGAACGGAATTGAGCAAGGATGGAGTTGATTGAGCAATGTCCATGAATTGAGGACATTCCTAGGAGCTAAAGGAATGCCAACTTGAAGGATGCACGAAGCTAAGGAAGAATCACGTTCTTGCCCTAAACCACGCTCTAAAATACGGCCGTATTACTTTCCACGTTCAAGTCCATGGCCGTGGAACCATGGCAAGGGAAGCGTGGTTCATTCCATCAACTTACACGGCCATGGAGGAGTTGTGTCAAACCGTGTTGATTTCCACGCTCTAAATTACGGCCGTGGAACCCTTCCACGACCGTGATCTTGGCCATCTTTTTCGCCACACTTTAAGCCACAATCTCCTACGCAATTGGGCCAGACCGATATTTTATCTTACACTATATAAGGACGGACGAAGAGAGATTCCGACACCTTCGCTTACGCATAGACGCATCTTACGCTTGCGCTTGGAATTGCCCTAATTTCGCATTTGTCGGAGATTGTATTGGAGAGATTTGCGCTTGCAGTTAGGATTTCCGGATTGACGGAAGACCGAAGATTCGGAAGATTGTTCGCAAGGAGATCTCGCTTCTTGTTTAGGTTTGATTTAGAAGACGGATTGACATCCCGTTCTTCCTTCTTATCTAAGATTTGTGTTTGTTTGTGTTATTCTGAACCTTGTGACGATTATTGTTCTTGATTGTGACTTTGAGATTAGTTTGAAAGTTATTGAAGGTTTTCGGAAGTTTTCATCTTTCATTCTTTTAAATCTTGAATTTGATATCAATATGACTATTGTTGGCTAAAAACCCTTAACAATTCTAAGGTGAAGGGTTGATAGTTGTGGCTTAGATGATGATAGATCGATCGTAAATAGATTGGACCCTAAGAGTTAGAGAGAATCGCCGACGAACCTAATCCACAGTCTGTTCTTGAGCTTCCACGGCCGTGGAACTCAAGAACTAGCTGTAATTTTGTGTTAAGTTACGAACTTGCTTTTACTTTAATCCAAAGTTAAAGATTTGCTTTAACTTAGTCTTGGCTTGCCTTTTCTAGGTGGTAGTGAAGCCTCAACAACCTCTACCTCGATTGTGAGTGTCATAACCTTAATCGATTTAGTTAGTCCTGATCCTTGGATTACAAGTTTGGGTATTTGACGTTAATTCTTACCTTTAGAACCTTTCTATACTGAAGCCTCAACAACCTTTATAGAGAGTGTCTTGTAGGTGAGTCATATAAGGTTTTTGGAACTTCACCGTACGATTACCTTACATTAGCATACCTTTGCATATCTCAACTATGTCCTTATACCTTTAGTATATCTTGAATCGATTGCCACGACTGGATTCCTAGATCTTTAGGATTGTTGTTTTCCCAATATTTGAAAAGCTTCATACATTTACTTGCTTGATAACCTACGATTGAATTTGTTCCCCCCAAATCCCTGTGTTCGATACTCTGGAATACTTGCTAATCTACGCCGATCCGTACACTGCGGGTTCGCTTGCTTTTATTCTAGTTTTATAAATTTAAAGCTTGATTGCACGCACGCTAAGTGGCGAACAGGCCATACAAAGAGTCAAAACATAAATGACTGAATTAAAGTCGGAATTAAGTTCTGAATATGAAAAGACTTAAAATATGAAAGGTCGGAATTTAATTCACGGAATTAAGTTCCGGAATTGAAGTTCCGAATATAAAAAGACTTATTATTAAACAGCCGAAATAATAATAACTTTCTTCAAAATGTGCGGGTCTTTCTAGCCGGAAACACGGATGGCCATGCCATGTGGGGGCATATTAAAGACCAAATAATGCCCTGAGGAGACTTCGTTTCCCATGGCATGGCAACATAGGGTGTTCCAAGGCCACGGGGAACGAGAATGCGCAGCGTGATAATCTCGTGCAACCCCAGCGGCTTCAGATCCGCAACTAACGTACAACTAGATAAGTCATGTCCCATGGAAGTGGCGATGTGGGTCACCAGCCCACCACAGTAGATGACGCCCTTTGACTTCCCCTTGATCTTGTAAAGATCATCTACCAACATGGCAGCAAAATCCGGCACTCCTCCTGTGACGATACAAAACAAACTTAGTAGCTCACTTTGTCTAACCTTCTGGGCGTCTCAGTATGCGCCATAAGTGTCTCGTCGAAAATCCTGTGAGGTAAGCGGAAGGCGAGGTGGAAGATGATCTGCTGCCGGGAATCTCCGGGCTGCCATCTGTCACGATGATCTGTAACATGGGCTATCTCGCCCCAAAAACTCTGAGCCACCGCTAGAGAAGGAAAATCTATAACTGTAGGGGTCGGGAAGCCAAAGATCTCCCCAAATTGATCCAAAGGAACTACGTAGTTCCTGTTCAGCAACCTATACTTGATCTCTCGATGCTCTAGCACGTAGGTAGCTGAACTAAGGAACTCCAAAGTCGGCTCTAGATAAGCCAGCACTTTGATGGCCGTGAAGTCTTCTAGGCCAACCATAGAAATCATCTTCTTCAAGTCCTCCACCACGTGGAGGTAATCGAAGGCATCTACATGTAGAAATCGTGGGGAAATGATGGGGCGCTCACAAATCCGGTCATAATCCCGCTGATGTCGCTCATGAATCACCGGGATCGTGAATTGTGCCCAGATTTTGCAGATTCGAAGCGTGTTTTGTGTTGTTGGTTGCTTGGAAACTGAATCTCTTGCTTCCTCTACTGATTTGGAGACAAGAAACGTGGAAAACGATCGAAAATGGAGGATTTGAGTAGAAAGGACCGCCGCAGTCGAGGTGAGCGTAGAGAGGGAAAAAAGAGAGGAGAGAGAAACTATCGCGCCTTTTATACCCCTCGCTGAATTTTATTACACCTCGGTCGATGATAACACGATTTATGACTTAGTTTTAGGTAATCATTTAGATAGATTTCTCACTCATTCATGCATGGTTTAGCACTAGTTCACGATGTTTTGCACTCAATTCATGTATTTTGCCGAGATAGACGTCTACACGGACTTGTGCGTGTTTTATAGGTATTTCGAGAGATTTAGGAGCTAAAACGATACGTTTGAGGATCGTTCATCTAGTTGACACACCCTCGGACTCATTAGGACACAAGCTAAAGGCTAAGGAGGACTCATGGAGCCTTGCCAACACAAGCAAAGATGTGAGGAGACCAAATAATGCACCCGCCACCTTCCAAAGGTGTATGATGGCTATCTTTTCGGAATACATAGAAAATATCATGGAAGTGTTTATGGATGATTTCTCTGTTTATGGTTCTTCCTTTGATAATTGCTTGGCTAACTTGTCATTAGTGTTGCAAAGATGTGAGGAGACAAATCTTGTCTTGAATTGGGAAAAATGCCACTTCATGGTAAGTGAAGGCATTGTGTTAGGACACTTGGTGTCTAACCGTGGCATTGAGGTTGATAGGGCCAAAATTGAAACAATAGAGAAGTTGCCGCCACCTACCTCGGTGAAGGGGGTAAGGAGTTTCTTAGGGCATGCCGGTTTTTACCGGAGGTTTATTCAAGACTTCTCTAAAATTTCTAAGCCTCTCACTAACCTACTAATGAAAGATGTTGATTTTGTCTTTTCCAAAGATTGTCTTGAGGCTTTTTGTAGGTTGAAGAATGCCTTGATCTCCGCACCTATCATGCAACCTCCGGATTGGAGTTTACCATTGAGATCATGTGTGATGCAAGCGATGTAGCCGTTGGGGCTGTTTTGGGGCAAAGGAAAGATGGGCGCACTCATGCCATTTATTATGCTAGCAAGACTCTAGATGATGCCCAACTCAATTATGCTACCACCGAGAAGGAGTTGCTAGCGGTGGTGTATGCATTTGAAAAGTTCCACTCATACCTTGTTGGAGCGAAGGTCATAGTTTATACGGATCATGCTGCGATCCGTTATCTACTTACAAAGAAGGATGCCAAACCAAGGTTGATTTGGTGGATCCTTCTTCTTCAAGAGTTTGATTTGGAAATACGGGATAAGAAGGGATCCGAGAACTCGGTGGCGAATCACCTTAGTAGACTCCCGCCATTAGAGCTTGAAAGAGATGACATCCCAATTGATGACTCATTCCGGGATGAGCAATTGCAAATGGTGGAGGAATGCTTGTTCCAAGTGTCTAGAGGAAATGAGCCATGGTATGCCGACATTGTGAACTACTTAGTGTGTGAGGAGGTGCCTCCCGGATTGACGTATGCACAAAGAAAGAAGTTCTTCAACGATGTGAGGCATTACTATTGGAGTGAGCCACTCTTGTTCAAAAGAGGCCCGGATGGAATGTTTAGAAGATGCATACCGGAAGATGAAGTAGAGAGTGTGATCCGGCATTGTCACTCCTTACCATGTGGAGGCCATGCTAGCTCACACAAGACGTGTGCAAAGGTATTGCAATCCGGTTTCTTTTGGCCTAACTTGTTTAGAGATGTGCAAGGTTTTGTGGCGGCATGTGATGCTTGCCAAAGGATGGGCAACATCTCAAGGAGGAATGAAATGCCCTTGAACAACATCCAAGAAGTCGAAATATTTGATGTGTGGGGTGTGGACTTCATGGGACCATTCCCTTCTTCATGGGGCAATCTCTTCATCCTATTGGCGGTGGACTATGTGTCAAGATGGGTGGAGGCAATCGCCTCTCCTACAAATGATGCCAAGGTGGTATTGCGGTTCTTCAACCGGGTGATCTTACCTAGGTTTGGAACACCAAGGGTGATCATTAGTGATGGAGGAAAGCACTTCACCAATAGGAATTTTGGGGCGCTTTTGGCTAAGTATGGGGTGACTCACAAGGTGGCAACACCTTACCATCGCCAAACTAGTGGCCAAGTGGATATCTCCAACCGGGAGATCAAGGCCATCCTTGAGAAGACGGTGTCTAGGACTAGAAAGGATTGGGCTATGAAGCTCAATGGCGCATTGTGGGCATATAGGACTGCCTTCAAGACACCAATTGGCACCACTCCTTACAAGTTGGTCTATGGCAAGTCTTGCCACCTTCCGGTAGAGATGGAGCATAGAGCTTATTGGGCCATTAAGTGGCTAAATTTTGATCTCAAAGAGGCAGGAGAAAAGAGGTTGCTTGATATAAACGCCCTTGAGGAGATCCGGTTGGAAGCTTATGAGAATGCCCAGATCTACAAGGAGAGAACCAAAAGATGGCATGACAAGAGGATCATCCCCAAGGAGTTGAGTGAAGGAGATCTTGTCCTTCTCTTCAACTCAAGGCTAAGGCTCTTTCCCGGAAAGCTCAAATCAAGATGGACCGGGCCATATGTGGTGAAGAAGATCTTTCCCCATGTAGCTATTGAGATAGGAGGGGAACATTGCGGGAACTTTAAGGTGAATGGGCACCGGTTGAAGAAGTATATTCCGGGAGCTCCGGTGGACATGATTGCCCCACTTCACCTTGAATAGACGCCCCCGAGTTTGGTCAAGCTAATGACCTTAAAGAAGCGCTTGGTGGGAGGCAACCCATTGGTAACATTTTTCCTTTTTCATTTTGTTTTCGTTTTTAGATTTTTCTATCTTTGTGTGTGTTTTGTCTACTTTGTGTGTGTGCTAGAACATTAGTGGCGTTGGAAGCTTTGCTTGACATAGGAATGACGATGATGAACCCCTAACCAATTATGGGTGGAGCGGACGCGGAACTTGGACGGCTAGCGGTGCCTAGCGCGTGTCCCGAAGATTTGATGGATGCTTAGAGCTCTCTACCATGATTGATAGGATCATCCAACATCGATTCACTTGAGAAATCCCAAATACCGTAGCAAACCACTTTTACATTGTGAGAACCCTCTTTCACTCTTCTTTACTTCATTTACACATTGGGGACAATGTGTTTCTAAGTATGGGGTGGGGTTTGCATGATCCTTTGCATGATGAGCATCTAGGATAGTTTAAAATCTTCACATGTCTTGCATTGTACATACTTAAATCAAAAATACCATAAAAATCAGAAAATTTTAAAAATTTTGTGCTTTCTAGGCTTGGATATGATCCTAATGATGAATCTTGTCTTGTGAATTGGCTATGGATGGCCTCATGTGTTAGGATTAATGAACGCATATGTGGACTTGAAGTACTTCTCTTGAAATTCTATGAATGATTTGTGACCATGATGTTTGCCTAGAAAGGATTGAGTAGTGAAGATCGATATTACATGATATTTCTTGCATACCATCTAGGAATGAATGAGGCAATTCATCTTTCTCTACTTCTCATCTTAATCGTGATTGCTTGAGCACCTCAATTGAGATAAATTTGACCTCTTTTAACCCATCCGGGAATAGGAGCATGTTAGTGTGTTGATGTGTGTGAAAAGCAAGTGTTAAGTGAAGTTGTTGATGAAAAGAATATCATGCATAAAATGCTGAATTTGTTGTGAAAAGTGTAGCAAAAAAATATAGGTTTGGGGACGTTGGCTTAAATGACAAGTAACTCGGTACACTTCACATAATCGGGTGTTGGTGCCTTGCCAAAGTCAAATAAACCAATAGTCCTAACGAGCTTTGGTATGTGTGCCCGGTGTGGATGCACCTCGAAAAATAAGAAAAAGCCCGAGGATGGCTAATCACCAAGGTTTCGGCTTTTGTACACCAATGCCATTGTCTCAAAAATAAGTCAAAGAAAAGAAAGAAAAGATAGAGGAAAATATACACTTGAGGGAAGTTGATCGAGGACAAGATTGTGGACTTAGTTCCGTTCCCGGATTAGCATCACATAACCTAGAAATCCCCACCCAATCACTACATTTCTTCGCCCTTTTATCTCACAAGACCTTATGACCTATTTGCATGTTTGTAAGACTTAGTGATTTAGATTGGATGTACTCTTGATCTTCTTGACTTCTTCATCTTTACATTTCATGCATACTTTTGAGTTATGTACAATTGTCTTTCCATGCTTTCATTTGTTTGATGCATGATTGTTTATCCTTTGCCATGAAACATGACTTTGAAGGTGATCCAATAATAGAAGCAAAAACCCAAAAATATTTTGCCACTTTTCTACATACATAAATCATGTCATCTCTTAGTCTATAGTTGGGAATTTGCTCGGGGACGAGCAAACCTTAAGTATGGGGTATTTTGATAACACGATTTATGACTTAGTTTTAGGTAATCATTTAGATAGATTTCTCACTCATTCATGCATGGTTTAGCACTAGTTCACGACGTTTTGCACTCAATTCATGTATTTTGCCGAGATAGACGTCTACACGGACTTGTGCGTGTTTTATAGGTATTTCGAGAGATTTAGGAGCTAAAACGATACGTTTGAGGATCGTTCATCTAGATGACACACCCTCGGACTCATTAGGACACAAGCTAAAGGCTAAGGAGGAATCATGGAGCCTTTCCAACATAAGCCATGCACCGAATCACAGCTTAATGATCCAAAGCGAAGTTTCTGGAGCAAATCACGGTTCTCTGACACTCCACGGCCGTGGAATCACCCGTGATTTTGCCAGATTCTTGTGACAGCTGTGCCACGAGTCTCATGGCCAGCTGATGCAAAATTTGTTATAAAAGTGGTCCTTCATTGGCTGAGAAGGGCATCTTGGAGCAGCTCTCCATTATCCATTATCCTCTAACAAAAATATTCTCCCAACAAGAAGTCTTTCTAGGAAGGAAAGTGTCAAAGAGGAAGAAGAAGAGCTCCATTGAAGAGGAGAAGAAGAACACACACCATTACCACACTTGATAGTTTTGTATTGAAGAATTCCGGATCCTATTTCTAAGAGTTGTATGAATCATTTGAACCTTCTTTTGGAAGGACTGTGAGTTACTCTAATTCTATTTTCAGCTTGGTTTTGTTTTAGTTCACTTGTTCATCTCTTTTCCTTCATCATCTTGCAAATGGATGTCATGATTTTATGTTTGTTTGCTTCGATTTCTATAATGAACGTTGTAGGCTAAATTGATGTGGTTCTAGGGTAAGGAAAGGATGGTTATGGCTAGGGCTATGATAGGACGGACTTAGATTTACTTTTGGATAACTTGTGTGTATGAACGTAGCTGCTGTTAGAAATCACGGGTAGTTCTTGTCTGACCACGGCCGTGGTTTAGGTAGAACAAACCGTGATTTTCCCTGGCTCGATGGATCTTGTCTCAGATCTATAGAATGTTGAAATCCTAAGTGTTTGTTGAGTTTAATCTACCCTAGGGTGACCTAGTGTTAGCAACTAAGTGTTAGGAGAGACTTACCCGGTAATCCTTACCCTTAGATTCCAAAGATAACAAACCTTAGGTAGTGGTGAGCCTAATAAGCCGCCATTGGATTCAGTGTGC
This sequence comes from Fagopyrum homotropicum, assembly GCA_033239125.1. NCBI lineage: Eukaryota > Viridiplantae > Streptophyta > Magnoliopsida > Caryophyllales > Polygonaceae > Fagopyrum > Fagopyrum homotropicum. The sequence goes on along the minus strand of BSWB01000003.1, from coordinate 86,005,885 downwards.
TAGGATAGTTGTTTAGGACTTCCCTTTCCAAGACTTACCCGGTAAGGATAGGTTAAGATCTCTAGGTAACATTCCGGTTTGTGTAGAATTCCGTCCCTTAGGTTCTTAGAGAATTACCCGGTGATGAGACCTTAGGAATGGACTAGTGGACCATGAGACCTACCCTGTAATTGATCCCAATCTAGAAACACTTAACCCCAACATAGTTAATCCAAGGAATGAATAGATAGCTTGAGTCCTATGCCATAACCGGAATTTCCGACCCCTAGAATCCGTCTTTTCTTTCCTTGATCATTATCTTGTTTAGTTTATTTATTTGTGTTGATTCATAGTTTAGTTTGATTGTTTACTTTGCATGAATTGTGATCTTTGATTGATCACCAAAAAACCAACCAAAAACATTTGAGATTTTCATTTCTTTATTTCTTTCTTTTCTTTCAACCTAGGTCTTTACTAAACTCAATCACAAATCGAATCAATTTCACCTTAGTCTTTGTGTTCGACCTCGGAATACTATCCCTTCTACAAATGTCCCGTACACTGCGGGTTTCGCTAGGTAGTTTAGGATTTAGTTCGAGTTATAAATTTAAAACCCATTTGTGCATCATGATCTTAGCGTAACAGTCGAGGTGTTCCTGAGCGAACCGAGGTGTTAGAGTGGATGTAAGACCTAAGCAACTCGGCTGACAGAGAACATCTCGGTCGAGGCGATCTAACAGCAATCGAGGTGTGTCTAAGTCAAAATCCGTCTTCTTAATTTCTCTAAATTCTGTCCTTCCATGTAGCTCGTGAGTTTTAATTCCTTCTTAGAGAGTACCTGATTCTTGTCTAGGAGGACGCAATAAACACGAAGCAAACTATCTAAACTAAGCTAGAAAAGGGAAAGGAAAGCAATACCTTGGGTTGCCTCCCAAGAAGCACTTGGTTTAAGGTCGCTAGCTGGACTGTATGTCATCCTCAAACAAGGTGTAAGGTGTCCTCACCTCATACTTCATCTTCATCATGGGGAGAAACAAAAGATTCCATCCAATGCTCCATAGAGTGCAAGTGCTCATCGGGAAACGAGTCATCAATGGTTAGGTCATTCTTCTCGAGCGAGATGGGTCATAGCCGGCTGAGGTGATCCGCCACGGAATTCTCGGATCCCTTCTTCTCGCGAATCTCTAGGTCAAATTCTTGAAGCAAGAGAATCCAACGAATAAGGTGCGGCTTTTCATCCTTCTTGGCTAACAAGTATCGAATAGCTCCATGGTCAGTGTAAACAATAAATTTCGCACCCACTAAGTAAGAGCAAAATTTCTCGAATGCATAAACAACTGGCAATAGCTCCTTCTCGGTGGTGCCGTAGTTCAGTTGAGCTTCATCTAGCGTGTTGTTAGCAAAGTAAATGGCGTTGGTCCAGCCATTCTTCTTCTGTCCAAGTACCGCTCCTACGACCACATCACTAGCATCACACATGATTTCAAAGGGCAAGGTCCAATCGGGAGGTTGAATGATGGGAGCGGTAATCAACGCTTACTTTATCCTGTAAAACGCATCAAGGCATTCCTGCAAAAACTCAAAAACATGATCCTTATTCAAAAGATTAGTGACCGGTTTAGAGATTTTAGAGAAATCCTTGATGAACCTCCTGTAGAAACCTGCATGCCCGAGAAAACTCCGCACACCCTTAACAAAACAAGGGGGGGGGAGTTTCTCAATAGTCTCGATCTTAGCACGATCGACCTCGATACCTTGGTTGGAAACGAGGTGTCCTAGAACAATTCCTTTGCTAACCATGAAGTGACACTTCTCCCAATTCAAAACAAGATTAGTGTCTTCACATCATTGTAACACTAGAGAATGGTTAGCCAAATAGTCAAAAGAGGAACCATATACCGAAAAATCATCCATTAATACATCCATGATCTCCGCAATATACTCGGAAAAGATAGCCATCATACAACGCTGGAAAGTAGCAGGCGCGTTACACAATCCGAATAGCATCATCCGATAAGCGAATGTCCCCCATGGACAAATGAAAGTGGTATTCTCTTGATCATCCGGATGGATAGGAATCTAAAAGACGCCACTATAACCATCTAAATAGCAAAAATGGGAGTGTTGTGCTAACCGTTCGAGCATTTGGTCGATGAATGGAAGAGGGAAATGGTCCTTTCGAGTGGCCAATTTAGCTTCCTATAGCCATTGTACATCCTCCAACCCTTAACGGTCCTAGTAGGAATTCATTCGTTCTTCTTGTTTGTCACAACGGTCATCCCACCCTTCTTGGGAACTACATGCACTGGACTCACCCATTTGCTATCTGATATGGGAAAAATGATACGTGCATCGAACAACTTAAGAATCTCCTTTTTCACAACCTCTTTCATGATCGGATTTAACCGTCTTTGAGGTTCCCGTCAAGTCTTGTGATCATCTTCCATTAGTATCTTATGCATACAAAGAGAAGGCTTAATACCAACAAGATCATCAATATTGTAACCCAAATCCTTTCTATGTTTCCTCAGCACATGCATCAACTTAGACAAATCATTTTCAGAAACAGAAGCATTAACAATGATGGGATAAGTAATATCCGGACCAAGGAAGGCTTACCTCAAGTGAGTCGGAGTGGTTTCAGTTCTAAGACAGGGGGTGCTTTCAGAGGTGGATCTGTACCTTCTTTCTCTAGTGAAGAGGACTTAGATCGAAGTATTGGACTAATGGAAGTCTCATTTGACATCATCTCGCTTGTTGTCTCGGTCGTGTATCGAGATGTGTGACCGAGGTGTTCTTCAGATAAGATCACCTCACTTGCTCCATAAACTTTCTTGGTCGAGGTATTGGAACTGGGACCAAAACCTAATGTGTTTTTCTTCTCCAGAATCAGTTTGTCGAATCTAGCTCCTGGATCTGCTTCCAATGTTTCCAAGCATCGCACATCTGCATCACACAAGACATCTATACCTTCCTCCATCATAGTAAAACTTAGAACTTTCTCAAGAGGATCTTTAATAAGGATAGAGCTCACCAGTTCTCGATAATCTTCTTCATCATAGATGTTGAAAATGTCATTTTCCAAAGGCTCTTCCTTCATTGCAGCCAATAGTGCAAACTCCACATGATCGCCGCCAATGTTGAACTTCAACTTGGCGTTCTTACAATCTACATTGCAACCCGATGTTGCTAGAAATGGTTTCCGAGAATGATAGGAATGGGATAATCTGCGGGAATGGCCAACACAATAGAGTATATAGGTATGTAGAAATTACCTAATTATATGGGAACGTCCTCCAAGATACCAACGGGACGGGTAATGGAGCGATCCGCCATGTATAACTTCATCTTCACGGGCTTGGGCTCTCCAATGCCGACCTTCGCACAAAGTTCTAGAGGAATGATCCTCACATAGCTCCTATATCACATAGTGCATCATAAGTCACATCCCCAACTTGGAAGGGAATGCAAAACGAACCGGGATCTCTCAACTTAGGTGGCATCTTCTCCTTCATGATTTGAATGAGCTCCGAAGATCTAGAGGTCATCCGTACTTCACCAAAGTCTTCCAGATTTCTCTTCCTTGACAAGATCTCTTTCAGAAACTTCCCATAGACAGGCAACCCCAGGATAGCATCAATGAAAGGGATGTTAATATATACTTTATTCATAAGGTCAAGAAACTTACCAAAGTGCTTGTCTAGATGTGCCCGCGCCCTTGACTTAGGGAACGGGAGTGGTGGTTTATAAGCAGGAGGTGGAACATAAACTTCAGCTTTTTCTTTCGCTTTCTGGGACTCCATCTCGGTTGGCGCCTCAACCGAGGTGTTCTTCGTCTGATCGTGGTCCGACCGAGGTACTGGATTTGCAGTCTTCAACCCACTGCGTGTTATGACAACCATGGCTTGCCCTTTTGGGTTGTTCTCTATCCTTCCTGGAAGTTTTCCAGGATCTCTTGGTGCTTCATTAGCCTTGTTGAAAAATTGGTGTTCTAAGGCTTTTTGTGCCTTTGAAAATGAATTCGTAGATGTCTCTATAGCGTTGAGCTTGATCAATATTGCCTCGAAGATAGTGTCCGGTTTCTTGGGTGGCTTGGACGAGCTTGATGCCAGCTCTTGGCTTCTCAATGGAGTAGAAGAAGAGGAAGGGGTGTTAAGAGCATTTTCAGCATGAGAATAAGGGTTACCGGAATTTTGTTGATTTGATCTCCAATTGTTATTGGAATTCCTGTTGTTGTTGTTATAATTATTGTTCCGCGGCCCTTGATAATTTCCTCTTCCTTGGTATCCAACATCTTGCTCCTTGTTGGATTGAGCCAACAATGTAAATTGGAAGTTTATCTTCTTTGTTAGAGACAAGCAAATTAAGAAGAAACATATGGAAATGAGAACAAGTAGGTTGTGTCTACAAATTGGTGTTGCCACCAAGAGTGGAGAGTGTTTTCTGGTGTTTCTATCGTACTAGTCATGGGCGTATATACACTACTCGAGCTATGATGTTAGTCATGATGATCTAGTGGTGGACGAGGAACCGATGAGGCTAACTGGAAGACGGAGAATAGTATCTTGGGTCGAGATTTACGCTGAACTAGTAGCATCGATAGAATTGACGGGTTAGACCTAGTTCTTCCCTTGGTTGAGTTATGTGCATGTGTGATGTTATGTGTGATTGTGTCTTGTGCATGAATGTGTTATATGACCTGATATATCTTATGGTGGTAGTTTGAGTAGTTTGTGTATATAGATTAGGAAGTTTAAGCCTTCTTAGAGTGAGAGTTCATACCTCGGCCTTAAGGGACTGAAAAGTTCGGCATGTGGCAAGTTTCGGGATGAAACTTGTTTTTAGGGGGTCTGATGTAACGCCCAAAATTTTTATGCGTTTTCGATATTTATTTGTCCGACTTCTATCGATATTTTATTAAAAGCATTTTACGACGTAAAATATATTTTCCGAGTATATTTTTATTTTCGATATATCCACGTCTATCCCTACTAATATTATCAGAATGATCGGGAAAATTTTTTATTCGGAAATCCCGATCGAGTGTTTTAATCGAATTAATTTTATTTTATTTGTTTTTCTTCCTATTTCTTTTATCCTTTTCTTCCCCTTTTTCTTTCTTCTCTCTCTTTTCTCTATCTCTTACTTGGATGGTGATTCGCTCTCCCCGACCTGCTGCAAACACCGACTACTCGCCCCCTCTGTAATCCCTGTGACCGACCCTTCATCACCCACCCTGACCCCTCGTTAACCTCGCTCGGTGCAACCTTGCCCTACCCTATCTCCCTCCTCTTCTCGTCTGATCTCTCTGAACCCTCACCCAGCACCTCCATTGCAACAAAAGTTGCAGCTCCTCCTCTTTATGAGTTCATTGTAAACCACAGCAACCAGAGAAACCCTTGTTTTGCCCTACAGCCCACCCGCAACCACCGGAGGACCACCCGCTAGCCGAGGCATCCTTTTCCCCCTTCTTCCGGTTTTTGTCGCATCAGAGCACATCGCAGGAGGGCATTTCCTTCGCTGACCTTCAAACTCTTCCGGGCAAGAAGAACGCCCTAGTCGCCGCCTGCAACCGCCACCCTCGCCGGCCGCAGGAAAAGCTGAAACAGCAACCTTAGTAACCCCTAATTTCTAAATTCAAATCGGGTCCCCTCTCTTTTGGATAATTGCAAACGGAATCCAGTGTTTTGTATTTACATTTTTTACCCAAACTATGGAAAATTGCAGATTTGCCCTTTACTCAATTAATTACAGATTTGACCCAGAATGTTGGAAGGTAACAATTATACCCTCCTGCATAATTTATTTACATATTATGGCCCAAGAAATTAATTACGGATTATTGACCATAATTTTGGAACGGGATAGTTTGCCTCGGAAATGTGTTAACCGTTTCCAACCTCGGGTTTTTAATTATGGAGATAATCTTATGATTATATATACTATATATATTATGTCTTTTTGTTGAATTTATTTCGGATTTATGACCCAAAGTTTATTTCGGGAAACGGCCAAGTTTCGAGAGTATCTTAGTTGCCCGGAAAGTTGTTTTGGTTTTGACCCGTATTTATAAATTGTTGTGATCACAACGGAAAATGCTTTGCAAGTTTTACCCTTGTTTTGAAAGCGGGGCTTCCTTAGATTATTATATGCGTTAATCTCCCTTCCAAAATTAGCGTTTAAGCTAATTTTGTGTAGCTTTGGTTTTAGGTCCGGAAGCGCCCCGATAAAGGCCTAACGGGTCTAAGTTCGACATCCGTCTTGACGTCGTGTAAGCATTCTCTTCCTTGATTTAGTTATGTTTACTATTAGTATCATGCTAGGTTGGATAATCTAGCATAACTTAGAGTGAATACCAAGTAGTTGTTATGGATCTTAGGTGAGTGTTTGAGGATTGTGAAATGTTTTATGACTTGAGGTGTTGATGTTATGTTGTGAGGCTTGCGAGGTTTGAGGATTGGAGTATATGGTTGTTTATGGGCTAGGATATGCGTAGCCTAACATGGTGTTATTACCGTTGTGTTTGTTTGGACTAGACATGTTTATCCAAGTATGTACTATGGGTTATGATCCTGCGAGATCATAGGGTCTAGAAGTCTAAGGACTTCTAGCTTGTGTTGAGTGTGATGTGAGCATGATAGATTCTAGGATGCGGTCCTAGAATGTGAGTCAAAGGATCTCGCGTAGATCATTTGTGTAGAAGTCTTAGACTTCTTAAGTTGAGCGAGTTGTTGATATAGTTATCTTCTTGTGAGCAGGTTGTGGACTCCTTCCCAAGGGAAGCGAGAGTATTGTGAGTTGAGTGTGGTGATAAGGTAAGTCTCCGGAGTTACTTAGCTCGTATTCCTTGTATTAGCATTAATGTGTGTATGGTGTTGTGTGTTTATTGTTTATTGTTTATAGCAACTAAACCGGAATTAGGATTACCGACCTTTATATTATTTGGCCCAAGTGTATGATAACGGGCGGTGACAACTTGCCTAGCTCCCGCAAGAGTTAGGAGGTTCTCGGCGACTATCCCGTGCTGGTAGACAGTCGGATGCATCAGTACCATTCCATGCCGGTAAGTAGGGACCGAGGCGAGTTTCGGTGACTCTCGTGTTAGAACCTAAGTTGAACTAGAACGGGATACGACTTAATAATAATAAAGATAATAAACCGGATTGGTGTGCTCTTAAGTATGTTGTGTGCTTGAGGTGTTTTACTTGTGTATGTGCCTTTCCCATTAATTCTAATGCTTCGAATATGAGCTAACGGTTTTATACCGATTGTTGTAGATTTCCTTGCAGGTTAGGAATGTGGCCGAGAGATCCGGAAAAGTGGGCAGCCGGGGTCCGTACATTTTCGGAAGGTTTTTTTTATAGGGTTGAGTTGTGTTTTGTCCTTCGATAGTTGTGTTTTTTATGCCGTGTATTTAGCGTTCGGGTTTTGTGTTGTATCTCGGCTAAAGTCTTTTGTTTGTATAGTTTCAGGTTTCATTGCATTGCATAAAAGTGTATTCCGTTATGGCCTTTATTTGTGCCATGTTGAAAGGTCCGGTGAAATTTTTGTCTGGATAAGGGTCGGGACCCATTGTGAGTTCCCAACCCGTGGCATCCCGAGTCCCGCGGATTCGGGGTGTTACACTTTGGATGTTTCCTTGTAAGCTTGTGTCTTTGTTCTTCAATCGACATCTTCATTTATAGTCTTTGATGGAGAGGTCTTCTAGCCATTGGGAAGATGACCATTTAAGATGATTCTTCTTCTCTATGAAAGCCGTTTCTTGGTTGAGATGAGGTAGACGTTGTTGATCTTTTATCATCTTCATTTCCTTATAGCACGTTGATCTCCCTTGTCCGTAATCTTCTGATACTTGTTGTGAAGATATTCGAAATTCGTTGGGGGAGGATCTTTGCGCTTTTGGTTGAGGATCTTTGCGAGACCCTGTTTCAATAAAAATCTACTTGATCAGTTGAGATCTTCTTCGAGCTTATCTTCTTGTTGAGCATATCTACTTGGAAGATCTTCTTTAATACTTGGTAGATCTAGTTTGTAAGAATTTTGAATTCCTTCCAGTCGCTTGCTTTGTTTCAATTTTGACTTCAAGCTTTGGCTTTTGGTCCATTGAAATGGCTTTCAAGGCCTCCGTGTTGAATCTCTCTAAACTCTTCTTCTTTCCCTTGTATCCGATTTCAAGGCCTCCGAAGGTCCCTTAAAATGCGTTTCAAGACCTGCACACATTCTACACAAACCACCAAAACAAACCACGTAACTCGATATATAATCGATTAATTGTTAGTATAGAAAACCACTTCATTTGTGTTTAAATCTTCCATCATCATCACATATACAAATATATAATCAAGGTGGAGTTTTCAGAGTGTATGATCTTGTAAGAGTATATAGTACTAGAAGTCTAACGACTTCTAGCTTTCATGGGTGGTTGTTGATTATCTTCCTTGTGTTGAACAGGCATTGGTTATATTCCTACGGGAAGTGAGATCGGTTTTTAGCTAGCTTTGAGACGAGGTAAGTCCTCGGACTTACTTAGCCACTTTTATGCATTATTTGGATATGTGATGGTGGTGTGTGTTTAATTGCTTATGATCATGAAACCGGATTAGGACAACTTGGTTATATATATTGTTGGCCCATTGTTTATTATTATCGGGTGGTGACATCACTGCCAAGCTCCCGAGGGAGACTGGGAGGTTCTTTTCCACCAGGCCATACATGGTATGCGGGCGGGGTTCTTCGCCACTCCACATGGTATACGGTTTGAGCTCCGCATCACTCTTATTGGTTACACGGGACAGGGGCTAGAATTACAAGACTCTCGTTGTTCGCCCTAAAACGTGCGTGCAAATAAACTTTAAATTTATAAAACTAGAATCAAGCAAGCGAACCCGCAGTGTACGGATCGGCGTAGTAAAGCAAGAATTCCAGAGTGTCGAACTCAGGGATTTGGGGGGAACAAATTCAGTTCGCAAATCCTCAAGCAAGTAAATGTAATAAGCTTTGCAAATATTGGGAAAACAGCAAACCTAAAGATCCAGGTATCCAATTGTGACAATCGATTCAAGATATACTATATATATAAGGACAGAGTCAAAGATTGCAAAGGTATACCATAGTAAGGTAATGTACGATGAAGTTCCAAAACCCTATATGTCTAACCCAAATACTCTCTCTATAAAGGTTGTTGAGGCTTCAGTATATAAAGGTCTATGAACAAGAATTAATCTCAAATACCCAAACTTGTAACCCAGGGATCAAAATTAACCAAAACGATTAAGGTTTTGACACTCAAAATCGAAATAGAGGGTGATGAGTCTCACTACTACCTAAAAAAGGGCAAACCAAGACTAAATTAAAGCTAATCTTTAACCTTGGATCAAAGTAAAAGCAAAGTTCGTAAACTAGGGTAAATCAAGGGCAGATCTTGAGTTCCACGGCCGTGGAAGTTCAAGAACAGACCGTGATCTTGGTTGCCGACGAAGTTTCCCTAACTCTCAGGGTCCAATCTGTTTACGATCGATCTATCATCATCTAAGCCACAAATATCAACCCTTCACCTTAGAATTGCAAAAGGGTTTTATCCAATAACCATTGTCATTAAATCAAAATCAAGTTTAAGAAGAATGAAAGATGAAAACCCTCAAAAACTCAAATATAACTCAAGTCAATCACAAATCCAAAACACCAAATGGAACACTCAATGGATTCAGAATGTAACACAAAAACTCACAATGATCTTAGATAAACACGAATAACGGGATGTCAATCCGTCTTCAATATCAAACCTAAGAGAAGGGGGTAACTTCCGCCAGACACAATCTTCCGAGAATCCAATTGGCTGGCGCTTCCACAAATCTTGCGACAAACCCTAAGGCGAACTCTCCCAAAGCGAGCTTAGCGGCCGTCACATCTCCGCAAGATCCAACGCCAATATCCCAGGAATAAGCCATAAGCGTTGATGTCCAAGACTCTCTTCTCTGACCTTTTTATAAGATGGGGTAAAAGTAACCGTCCCGGCCCATCACGTAAATAACGTGGTAAATGAAGTCTCGTCAAAAGATCGCCTAAATCACGGTCTCAAGGGGTTCCACGACCGTGGTTTAGGGCGTGGAATTGGATTACGGTCTCTCTCATGTTCCATGACCGTACTTTAGGCAGTGTAACTTACTGGAATGCTCCACGCTCATGATGCCAAGATCCACGGCCGTAATTTAGGGCGTGGAAGTGTAGATTGATTGTGGTTTCCTTTGTGTCGTGACATTCTCCATCTTAGCTCCTTCTTTAGCTTCCTTGATGTGTTCCTAATATTAGTATATGATTGAATCCTCTCTTTTCTCTCTCAAATGGTCCGGTTTCAGCTCTTCTTCACCTATAATCATTCACAAAACTTGTGTAGACCTCCATATCGAAAATACAGGTGAACAAGCTAACAAATGCTTCAATGCCTTATCCATGAACACAATAATGAATGAAAAACAACTAGAATAAGTGCCTAGAATGTCGCAATATTTCATGCTAACAAAATACCCTATACTTGCCTCTTGCTTGTCCCCAAGCAAGGTCTTTGAAAGCTTAGAACATAGGTTAGGATGAAATATGCATGCAAACTCAAAAACGAAACATCTTTTAGGTAAGTGTGCTTCTAGTCAATAGATCATTCTCAAACCTTGCTTAGAATGTAAAGCAAAGAAACCTCATGAATTGGTTAAAATTTGAGGTAAACATCATAACCTTCAAGCATTATCAAAATCAAGCATAAGAAACTTCAATTTAGATCACCAAGTCAAATAACGATCTTTTGATCTTAAGGACTTCCAAGTAAGGTCTAGAATGCGGAAGGGAGGGAAACTTATAAAGGATGTGATGCATGAATCCAGGAAAATGGATAACCCAACTCTTTTTCTTTTTATTTTGAATTGCAACACCATCAACTTTGAGCTTTGCTCTATTCCTTTTCACATTATCTTTCGACTTAACTTTTGGAGTTATGGACAGCGGTGCACAAAAACCGAAGCCTAGGAGATTGGCGTTTCCCAATTTCGAGATGCCTCAAACCCTTGATGCACATACCATAATCCGCTAGGAATATCGCTCAATCCAACTTTGGCAAGACACAAACACCCGGCTATGTGAATGGTGCCGAGTTACTCAGCGTCATGATTGACTTTCCCAAACCTATTAATTCTATTCTTTGAATGTAAAAATTTGCTTTCATGGCCCTCCCACATCAAACATGGCAAATATAAACTCCTCCAAATTCCTGGATAGGTAAGGGAGGCAATTACTTTCATTGTAGGGCTAAGTGATCAAAGTAAGAAGAAAGAAAATCGAGTTGCCTTAATCATTTCATAAAGAAGTATAAGAACTCATCATGTGATTTCAACCTTGATTTCTCAATATGATTTAGATAAAACTATTCACATTATGAAACTTGCAAGAAAGGATAATCAACACATTCAATTCCTTTTCAATTCATTAT